>JAZKJV010001865.1:0-1458293 GCA_037367405.1 Ottelia alismoides | reverse complement strand
TACGTGTAGGCCCCCATGCCCACGCCAACTCAGCAGACGTAACAAGAGCTTGTTGTTTACCAGCCGGAGCTCCAGATCATGCAGGACCCATGTTCTCCCCCACCACCTCTTATTAAAGAGTTGAATGTTTGTGATCTAACGATGCACAACTAGCTCGTCCAGGCGGACATTAGCAAGTCCAGTCTGCCAATTCTCATCCATTCCCTCAGCAGCAAGGAGGGAGATTTGTCTAGGGTAATCAGCCTAACCACCAATAGTCTCTGCAATAGAAAGGCAATTGATTATAAAATCAGTACGAGCAGTCGTGATACTGTCCACACTAATCCTATCACTAGTACTTGGTTGTTCCTTATCAACACACCTCCTCAGCATCAGCAATATCAGAGTCCTATTCAATTTAGCTCTCGTAATCCTACCATCAGCCTCCACACCATTCCCAACCTTCCCATGGTCAAGTTGAACCATCCAAAGTTGCTCCCACGAACCCTGCTTTGAATTTCTTTGTGATAAATCTATATTTTATCACCTTTATTCTTACATTTTGGCCTTAAATCCTTAGTTAAATGCTTGTATATATCAATAATTTGTCAAAATAAGCTTTCTTTAATTTGTACAAAGTATTTTGTAAAATATTGTGTATTTGTTATATTTAAGTCCAAGATTATTGAATAAAGGAAGAAAAGAAAAAGAAATGAGATACCATAGGTGTTGAGTGGCTCTAGCCCCTTAGACTTAGTCATCATGATGACTTAGTCGACAAGAAATAATGTAGGGGGAGATAGGTCGACGAATTGTACAGAATATACAATCCAAAAACCATACAAAAATATACCAATAATTAGCTTTCAGGACCTATTTTATTCATTATTATTTACACATAAAATCAATGCACTTTTTGCATAAAAGTTGTGAATAAAAAAAACAAAGAAAATACAAAATTGATATCACTGAAAAATAATGCACAATGTACATTTTACATTAAGAATAAAAACCCAAAACCTGAACTTCACATACTTGTATCTTCTCCATACAAATCCCAAATTTATCAAAATCATCTTTAGTTGCATATAACTTTTAATAATCTATTTAATGAAGGTGGTTTCATTTAATTTGGAGTTAAGATGCAAAAGTTAAGTTTTGGACCCTTGTTGTATAGTATACCTAAATAAAATATTCATAATATTTTTTTTTACTATATTTATAATTTTATATTTTAATACTTTATAAATATTATTTATATTATATGCACATATTTGTAATAGAATAAAACTACAAATAAAATACTAAAATAAAGTAATAAATGAAAATACATATATGATTATACTGTGCATATACCTACATAATAAGTTCCCTAATTTATTTAAGTGTACATAGTATATATGAAAAATATAAAAAATATATACTTAAGTGTACCTAGATAAATCCTAATCATATAAATCATGTGAATAAAATAATAAATTAAAGATATGAAATAAAAATAAAATACATAAAAGATAGATGAATATACCTATATGTGTAATTGTAAAAAGTAACATATAATATATTAAGCCATAAAAATAAATAAAATACGCATTAAATACTACATAAAATTAGATACATTTTTCATTTTTAACCTAAATTAGTTATTTCATTTATTATTTTTTATTTAATTTAGAAACATTTTTTACCATTTATTCCTCGTTGGTCCACGTGGACCAACCAGGGCCCTCCCTTCGTCGACCTAGATGAACTATACTCCATCACTTTGACTCGTGTTAGAGTCACGAGCAGCCCTCCTTCACCAAATTTTCACACCTCCACTCCTTCCTCCCTTTGCCTCGAGCCTCCTACTACCCTGTAGCCCGTATGATCCTCTCCCTCGCTGGCCACTCCATCTTCTCCTACCACCATCCCCGTTCACGCCAACCCTTGTCGAAAATCACCAAAAAAACCCATATATAAATAGGATCCCAGGTCGACTTTTGTGTTTTTAATCACTCTCTAGCCGAGAATAGCCCCTTAAAACACCATCTATAGTATCTCATTCATGACAGGAAAGCGACGCACCGATCTACAACTTGGAGGATCGGTGGAAGTGGCACATCCAAGCACCTCTGGCCATCACCGTCGAGGTCCTGCTTCTTGAGCTTCTAGCTCAGTCGAGTCCCTTTCCTTATTGTTCTTAGGTATTTTTGTAGCATTGATTTCATTTTTATAGTTGTATCAGGAATTCCGCCTGGTCTAATTGCAATCCTTGGATCAGACAAAGTGTCTCCCGACCAAAGCCATCAGATCTGCTATGCATCACTTAGGGGAAGATCCGATCCAGGTGTTTAAGTTGGTATATTTCAAAGAACCCCTTTGCAGTTTTTGTATTTAATATTTAGTTCTGTAATTATAAAGTAACATTTAAAAATTAAGGGATAATTTTCATGTAAACCCTCTTATATTTTTCAAATGGCATTTTAGTCCCCCCACCATGTCACCTCATGTGGCGACCTGCGTGCGTGGGCAAATTCCATGTACAACCCTGTACCTTATGTAATTATGTTTTAATATACAAACTTGAATATTAGTTATAAACTTTTGGGTTATTTGCACCGTGCCTCGCATGTTTAGCTAGTTTTAAAATATCACCCTACAACAAAATTTATGAAAAAAATAGGATGAGGTACTAGGGTGCATGCTCATTTGAGGCATGTAATTATATTTGCATTTTACACCATTTTCCAATTTATTAAAAATAAAATATTACACATGTATTCGTTGTTTGTTTTAAAAAATCTAAAAAAATATTAAAACTTTTTGAAAAATTCCCCAAAAAATAAGATGTGCTTATTATAGTACCTAGTACCCCAGATCGAAAATCCCTATAAATAAAAAAGAAAATGAGAAAAAATTTAGAAGCTCTGAAATCATAAAAAAATACAAAAAATCTTAAAAATCTGAAAAATATTTCTCACTAATTCTATAATTTTATTTATATATTAGTATATATTAAATTTGATTTGTAAATATTTTGATGTTTTTTTCTATTTTTATAGGCTAAATCAATTCATCATATTTACTTCATTCATGTTTTGGGATATTTTTGATTTTAAAAATATCTAAAAATTAGCAAAATTACTAGAAAAATCATAAAACAGTAAAAAATTATAAAACACAAAAAACAAATTATTTTGTTATCTGTCACTTTATATATATTTATAAGTATATTATCCCTATAGTGTATTATCTTTTTATATAGTAATATATTCTTTATAATACTATTCATACTTATATTTATTTTATAATTATTTTAAATAACAATATATAGAATATTTCTTAAATTATTAAGTATGTGTGTATATATATTAGATTTTAAAACAAGCAAAAACCTAATAAAATAGTGTACATATCTATATATATTTACATATATTTTATTTATTTATAAATAAAATACATGTTCTACCTGTGTGTTCCTAATGTTCAACACCCTACTATCCTTTCCACTATACACATTTCTTGTAGTGTTTATAATAAATATTGATTCACACATGTTTATTCTTACTTGATTATATAGTGTGGGTTGATTGTTGATTTTAGCCTTGGTCTACGTGGGCTATCATCACATTGACTCAGTGACCCCGCCTTGTATAGACCACAAGACAATATATGTGTGGTTTTGGCTATTTCAAGTGGTGTCGTTGTTGGGGAGAAACAGATTGTATCATATTTTGTACACTGCTGCATATTACTCTTCCTTTATTTTCCGCTTATTTTATGTTGATAATTATCTGACAATTCTAATCCTTGTTTCCTTGTTGATCAATCTTACGATGCACGACTTAAAGAGGGCTATCTCCTACAAGGTGGGTGCACCCGAGACGAGCAGAGGTTGGCCTTCTCATATGTGCCAACCAGGAGAGAGTAGGAGAAAGGAGCAAGGAGAGGAGAAGAGCAACCCACCTTAGTTTTATTTTTATTTTTGTGTTGAGAGTGATTTACTTTTGTAAATTAATTAATTTGTAATTAATTTGGACAGTACCCCTCACTTAGAGAGGTCCAGTGTCGGGGTGATTGTTCACTTGGGGGCTTCGTTGCGGTTTTTCATGTTTTCCCACCTTTCTTTTATTTTTTTCTTGCATTTTGACCTTTCCGCCTTTGTTTATATTTGTATTATGTGAGTGAGCCCTTAGACATTAGGTTGCTTGACTCAGTATCTAGGTCCGAAGCCTTAATTACATTGCATGTACCTATAGTATTACGTGCTTGGACTTAGTCAATATTAATTGTCAAATATTTGGACCTGAGATCGAGCATGGAGAGCAGTTCTATACAACATTTGCAGGACCTGCTGTGGCGGGAACCGATGCACTTCCGAGACCGGACTTTTGGATCTCATTTATGAGTAATTAGCCTTTGGTTCTTCCCCATAATAGAAGTTGTTGTTTAGGATGTTTTCTTGCCTTTGCATATCTCCATATATTGTAGATATTTCAATTTTGTCTCGCATCATACATGGAGAGAGATGGGAACCACTGTAAGTAATTCTATCTTTGCATGAATCATTAGTCACTAAGGTGAGATTTCCATCTCAGTGACAACATGCACAGCTTTTCCATCTCCTCCCACTGTGTTTATATCACTTAGGATTAAAAGAAAAATACAAAAAAATCGTAAAGTATCTTGCTATGAAAAATACTAAAAAATTTTGAACACTCAAAAACTAAAACAAGGGGACTTTTAATAACACTTTGACCTTAATAAAATCCATAATAAACATCAATTTTTTGGGTTCATAAAGCCCTCATTGTATTCAGGTACATTCCAGACTGAGTGAGGCTCGTCCCAAAAGGAATAAAGCCTAAATCCCGATCCGTGGTGCTTTGATTATTACCTGGGATGATTAAGTATTTGCGCTTATATCGTACATGATTAAGTAAGGGCTTGTCATACAC
Organism: Ottelia alismoides; assembly: GCA_037367405.1. Lineage (NCBI taxonomy): Eukaryota > Viridiplantae > Streptophyta > Magnoliopsida > Alismatales > Hydrocharitaceae > Ottelia > Ottelia alismoides. The sequence goes on along the minus strand of JAZKJV010001865.1, from coordinate 1,453,374 downwards.
GGTGTTCCTACATTGTGTGGAGCATCCGACCATGTCTGAAGTACTGAGCGTAGGCCACACCCTTGTAAGTGTGCCGGTCTCATCATTTTACGTTCGAGATGTCATTGCACGCATATGGGTGATTCCGTTGAGAGCGATGTCCGAATAAGTGGTTTTTCCTATTAGCTTCCTTTTTTTATTCTTTAGCTAAGTAGCACCCAAGGAAAGAGATCAAAGACCTTTCAGTGCGTAGATCACATGTTACAAAGTAGGTGGAAGAAGTACGAGGCCCTTGCCTTGTAGTACACACACTCCTATAGGGATAACGATCATAAGAACTCATTATAAGATCTTGCCTGCAAAACACAAAATAATATTGAAAATATAAAAATTAGTCGAACTCTTATGGCATCACATGTGTTGAGTTTGTGAACACACAATTGCTTGGTGTTTGTTTAATTTAGTAAAGTTCAAAGATAAGTCCCGCACACTTTGTGCCTTTTTCATTTTCACCTATTTTATTTCTCATTTGTCCCCCGCTCATTTTGATCCTTCTACTATTCTGCACTCCCTTTATTCCTGGTTAGACATATGTATCATTCTTTCATTCTCGATTTCCTTTTGACCTTCAAGATGGCGAAAGGCAGATGGCCTAGTTGGGACTCCACCAACACCTACATTGATTCCATGTGATCGTCTTCTCCAATAATTCAGGGTCATTCCTTAGAACCCATTTTGGACTCCATGAACCAATCTTCAGACTCCCCGCCCTCTTTAGTAATCGATGAACACTCTCATTCCGAACTCTACCCATTTTGGATGACCATTTATTTCACTCCTTACACCTCGCCATTCTTAATGAAATTCTGTGTTGACCTTAACATTGAACAATTCTCTACATCTGGTGCTTCAATATAGATTGATCGGGGCATTATTCCATGTGCAAAACACGAGCCTGATCTGGAGCCAGAGATACTTTCGGATTCATAATCAGAAATAGATACGGCTCCAGGAGAAAAAGGGAAGGGACCAGAACACCCAATGTAGCCACAATTAGAGCAGGTCCAGCTAGATAAGAACGTTGTGAATGCGTAGCTTCTTACATCCATTCAAGCGATAGAGAAGCAGTTCACCGACCAAGCATAGGCCCATGTCTCCTTCGAGGACATGCTCAATGACTTGAGGAGAGGAAGAGAAAACCCAGGAGGAGGAGGAGGAAAAGAAGAAGGAAGAATAGTTAGAGGTCGTGCACGCCCAGAAAACGAGCCTAGAGAAGAGCAGCCCAAGCCAACTATTAAAAAGACATACAACCCTGGAGCTGGTCTAGTCACCGAGTGGATCCAGATCCCATCGATCCACACATATTTTGAGTTGAAGCCTCAACTCTTGGTGTTCCTACCTATCTTCCACAGAAAGGAAAATTGAGAACCATATATACTCCTGCAATAGTTCAGCGCATCTATTGTATAACACACTACCCTAACATACCGTTAGTAGTAGTCAACATGATGGCATTCACATTCAATCTCCAGGATAAGGCCCATAATTGCCAATCACTTGGGGAAGGTCATCATGACATGGGAAGAACTTAAGTTCGTCTTTCTACATAAGTACTTCTCCATTGGGCAACTTAACCAGATGTGTGCCGGCATCACCAAATTCACCCAAGCCACCCTTGGATCTATTCACGAGGCTTGGGAGAGATTTATGGAATTACAAGAGAAATGTCCCCATCATGACATTCATAGGACCAACCTTGTTCGTCACTTCTTCGATGGAAATAGAATTTAGAGCCAAAAGCTTGTGGATACCATGTGTGGAGGCTCATTCTACATAATGTGAATATTCCACCAAAAAGTTTGATTTTTGTTCAAAATGATCAATATGTAGAATCAGAACAAGTCAACAAGGACGAGGATGGCGTCGGGCAAATCTTTGAGGAGATGGAAGGAGAGGGTGCTTGTTGGACATGCGAGCCCACGACGAGCCATTATGCAAAAAATGTTATTGTAAATATCATTCCTTGATCTGAAATGAAGAATAACTAATTTGCATAATAGGTCCCTTAGTACAATTAGGATTATGTACCATGGCCATCTTAATGATCATACAGTTGTTAATTCAATTATTGAATCATAGAGGCTGGTGCTCGGATGAATATCAAAAGAGTTAGATCGAGGACTCATCAAGTACTGTCAAATGATCGTTAAGAGAGTACCTCCAGCCTGAGTAAGAGATGGCAATCCTTTCTCACTTGGCTGATATCTGACCAACCTCTTGATTCAGGTCCTCTATATGGGAATAGAAATTCAGAGGTGTCAAATTAGTTATGTCAAATGAGTTGACTTAACGAGATCAAGATAACCAAAGTCCTATGTCATATGCTGTCATGATATAGGCATGCATCCTCTGACCGGTGATAGATGTATTAATATATGTCTGAGTTTTTACATTTGGCAGACCAATAGGTTGATGATCTAATCAAGGTCTATACACCGGCACGCTGTTGTGCATGTAAGGGAATTTGAGTAATGCGATCTCTCAATAGGATCGTACAGGTTCATTGCTGAACCGGAAGACATGAGCTCACTCATGAGATATTGGGAAGATCAAATTTCGTACATGGTCATCTCCCTTTGGAATCTTGACTGAAATTGTAGGTTTGATATATGCTTTTGTAAAGTATATGATCAACACCTGGGTATGATATATGCTTTTAGAAAGTATATGATTGATACCAACTCCCAATAGTCAAATGAGAAACTTTATGATAAAAACTATGAAGTAGATCTTATACTTTGGGTTTAATGTAAGTCTTCCAGTAAGTAGGATGTACATGTATTAGGAATGTCTGAAGGTGATATGATCATAACGATTGTATAACTATGACGCATCCATTCCGAGGGAGTGAAGAAACATGTCTGGATTTTAGTGACTCCTCTCATAGAGAAGTAATCTGAACTTAGTCCAAATGTTGGTCTTTGATATAAATGTGATCAGATGGAATGAGAAGAATATATTTGCGATCTTGATTTAATCAAGTATCTATGGGAGGTCTGCAAGATCTGGATTTGAGATGTGATGTCAATATCCAAGTCACTATACGTGCAACAATACAATCGCCTTTTCCTTATCTCCAAGTATCCGCAGAAAAAGCGCATTATCTTTGAAAGAGTTCATGGATAATTTCATTGTTGATATATTTATCCGAGCATTGAGAAAAATTGATAATTAAATGTGATTTAATTATCATGAATAATATGAATTTGATTCACGAGTTAACTAAGTTAATTAAAAGTAATTTAATTATCGAAGATGTGAATAATGTGAATGTGATTCATATTAATTGGGCACGTGGGAATTGAGATCCAAGATGATTAAATGTGATTCAATTATCATGGTAAAGAATAATGTGGATAGCATTATCCATATAATTCAGGTATATTATAAATGTGATTTATAATATAGTAAATAGAGCATATTGTGATTTATATTTGTTAATTAATTATTAATGTGAAGTGGATTAACATCGGTTGAGTAATTGAAAATATAATTTACATTTTGTTTTGGGATGTGATTGTGATTCACATTTTTCCAATGGCATGATTGAAATGTTCAGAAGATAATTATGAATTATTTTTGTGAACTAATTTACAACAAATGTTTTTGTAAATCTTGGAGATCTCATGAGATAATGAGATCTCATGAGATTTTGAGGAGATAGACCTGTTCTATCTCAAAGGAGTAGTCGTCCCCCTTTTTAGGGGATATGGTCAATCGCCTCATTATCTCCAAGACTTCAAAGTGATTTAATTTTGAATTGATTTATATTGATTTATCAATATATATTGATTTAAATTAAATCGGTTGTTGTTTTTTTACAACAACATCATGGTCATTGAAAGAAACACTAATCAATCTCATCCATTGGCTGTGTGTTGTCCATGGATTGAGATCCATGGACTCCAAAAATCCTATACAAGAAGAGGCACCCCTTGCTCTTCGAGTGACACGTTTATGACAACAACATGTGCTCTCTTCCTCTTTCTCTCTACACTCCAAATGCTCTCTCCCTCTCTCTCTTAGGGTCGTCCACCAGGAGACCTAGAGAGAGTCGCCATTGCTGCAGCATCGTCGTTATGCTCATCTGAAATTGACTGCACATTCGTGCGTGTCTGAAACTGGACTCGGAATCAATCATCAAGTCTGAACAATCATAGAGTCTGGAAATCTGGATTGGTCTGGATCTGACATATGAATCTGCAACAAGACCTGTGACTCTACACCATACTCCCATTATCTCCCATACTTGTAGGAAAATATGGACTTCGACCATGTTGGGAGAAGATAAGATAAATAGGGGGTAAATACAACATGAATATCCTGGAAACATTTCTTGCGGCTTTTCAATTTTTTTTATAAGGCCGTCACATTTTTTTCCTTTTTTGCCGTTGCATTTTTTACGGCTTTCTCAAAAGATTTTTTTTAACTTGAGTACGACTCTTTTCTTGTACGTGCCTTTTTTCTTTTTCTTTTTTTAAAAAAGATCTGGGCCTCCCCCTATCTCTAACATTTCTCCTTTCTCCTTTTTTTTCACGAACTCTCGGCCCACCTTTGGGCCCAATATTCTTCTCCTTTTTTTTAATGTTTGCAGCCCCCCCTAGGTCATACAAAATTAGCATTTTTTTGACTTCATGGGCCCAGGCCGAAAATGCAGCCGAATTTTTTTCTTTTCCCGTAACATAATTAGGGTTCCCAACATGGGAACCCTTTCTTCGCCCACAAAATACCCCCCCGCGTGCCGCCTCATGGGAGATGCACGATCCAGGAGCGATGGGGCTCGACGCAAGGAGGAGATCTGGCATGATCCAACCGGAAGTCGGGGAGGAGCGCAGGAGGCCGCGCCGCCCTTTGGAGGAACACAGGAGGGGCGGCACCGCATAGAGAACAAGGCGCACGATATCGAAGAGAACAACGCGATCTCTCCAGGATCGCCTGGATCGCATTGGGAGTCTGGAGAAGAAGGCACCGGCAATGTTGGGAGGGAAGAGCGCACACGATCAGATACTCGTATGGACTTAGAGGCTTCTAGAGGGAGCGCCTGTAGTTGCAAGATGCGGAGGAATCGCCTAGAGCCCACGCACGCGGATGGGGGGTTCTGCTTGGAGGTGGTGAAGGCGAGATCGCCCTGGAGAAGCGCCGCCCTGGATGTCGTTCAGGATGAGAGAAAAGGGGTGCTGGAGGTGCATGCGCGTGGACCTAGAGATGCGCGAAAGGAACTGCCTTCATCAAAGATGCATGGTTGGAGGGCTCATGCTGCCCGGAACTGTACCGCGGCATTTGGGGCTTATCGCCCTGGAGATCTGGAACCCTAGGAGGAGTGCGGCATTTGAACATCTGTGAAGGAGAAGGAGCACGGCTTCAAAAGGGAAGGACTCTGCTAGAATCCTTGCGCTGTTAGTATCTCTGGAAGCCTGGCAGCGCAGATGTTGCTCAAAGTAGATCAGGAATGCTTCTAGGGTTTCAGAAAACCCTAGAACAGGAATCCGTATACAATAATCTTCAAGAAATGTTTCAAGAACAAACATAGGCCTTCAACAATATTCATAGAATTGAATTCGAAACTCGAACACAAATAAACCTGATAAAATCCCCAAAGATCGACCCGCTCTGATACCATGTAAGAAAATCATAAGCAGAAGCGTAACATGGAAAAGATAAATAACAAGAAGAAAACAGTGGGATTTTACGTGGAACCCTACTTTGTGAGGAGCGTGTTGAAACCACGGGAGAAGCCCTCAAAGGGGCGGATACTTTATTCCTTTTTCTCAATGAGTACATGAGGTCTGGGGCTCCTTATATAGCTTCTCCAGAGCCTCCAAGTCCCACCACTAGACGATGTGGGACTAAACACTGGATGGGGTAAATGGAACTCTCCAGGATCCATTTACCCTGCTACAACACAATAGGCACACATACACGATTGCTCCAACATTAATCAATGTGGTTTTATGTTTATTTTACTTGGGCAAGTCCCAAGGTCGAACACAAGGAGGCAAAGGAACAAACTAGAATATTGTCTATCAAAGTTCGTGCACGGTTTTCGAGGTAGTCTAATTTTTTCTAATTTTTAATGCAATTTGAGATGCAAAATGCAAAATAGGCCAATTTTAAGGACTAGAAATGATTATCAATTACACGATGTCCGAAAAATGTGAAACTTGGGAAAGATGACAATTACGATGAAATGAATACACTTTATTTTTTTGGAATTTTTGAATGCAAGATGAATTTTTTTATGAATTTTTGAATGCAGACAAAGTGATATTCAATTATTATTTATAATAAATACTAAACCTAATTCTTTTCAAGAGATAAAATTATCCAAGATATATCCCTAGGTGATGAATCTCAGAAAAATATTAACCTCAAAAATATCAGATTAATACCTATTAAAAATTAAAGATCAAAATATGCAAAAGGATTTTTACAAGGCAAACCATGCATGCAAATGCCATTAATTTTTAGCACAATGTTAAGCACAACTAAATCTACGATCCGTGATTTTTCGGCAATTTGTACAAAAACGGTTAATCAATTATGAATTTCAGAGCTCAAAATGGGCAAAGTATGCAAATTTCCACAAAACAATTAATTATTAATTAATTACTAATCACAAAAATATCAAACATATGCAAGATTTAGAGAATTAGTTGTAGAACAAAATGCATATTTTTGATAAATAAAATAATGCAATATAGCAGTTCAAAAAGATAGAGGAATACAAGGGTATTTATGTAATATTAAATAAATATGAAAATGCAGTAGAAGGGATGTAAATACCAATAAGTGGGGGCTGCTCTGCAAAATTACCAGATGGTCACATGCGTAGCATGTGACCTCTGGATGGGAGTCTTCTTCGCAATGAGATGAACACCGGGGGCTTCTTTGCAATTTTCCTAGTAGTCACGTGCGCAACACGTGACACTTGGGTAGCTTGTAGATCATGGAATTTCCAAGGACTGCGATGCAAAGTTCCCCCAACGTACGTGGGAGGCATGTACGTGGGGGTCACGGGCTTCGTGCCCGCCTGGCGTGACGGAGAAATGAGCGGCGGGAGGATGTTCAGGTTCCTGGTGATGGCTCCGGCGGGTGGATGTTGGTGAAGCGGCTGGTCGGCGATACGAAATGCGGCGGAGAATGACATCGGTGCTGCTGAGTCGGTGATGGCCGAAGGAAGTTGGAAGTGTCGTTGGCGATGATGTTAAGTCAATGGTGTATAGCCGGTGGAGGGGTGTCTATGGTGTATAGCCTGCGGAGGGGCATCGATGGTGGGGCACCTGGCGAAGAGGCAGAAGGTACTGCCGGAGTTGGGAATGCTTGGATGGAGGTGGAAGGATCGGGGTGCGATGGTGCTTCACGGCGAGGTGGAGACGTGCGTCTGGAGTCAAGGAAGTCCTGAAGGAGATGTTGATGAAGATGGATGTAAGATGTGTCGTGGATGCGAACATAGTGGACGGTGGTCGTCGATGGTAGCGTAGGCTCTCCGGCAAGACGGAGCAAAGCATTAACGACAGGGGAACACCGTGATGCAGCAAGGTTGAGAGACCTTGGATGTCACCACCGTTTATAGATTCGTCGGGCTGTTACCACCGGCGAGGACCTTGAAGCTTAGGGAAATTGGCAGCAAAGGCGAAGGTCGGAGGCGTCATTCGATTTATAGGAAGATGGGGGGACGCTAGAGATGGAAAGAGATTGAAGGGGTTTTGATGGCGATTTTGAGGGATATGATGGGATCGGAGGGCGTCGTCGGCCGAGATTCAAGAAGATTTGATGGACATTTGGAAGGGAAGGTGATCGACGATATGATGTCAGGGCAGCACGGCAAGATCCGTGGGATCGGAGACAGCGATTGCGCAAGATTTGTGACGAAGATTAAGTAAATAGGGCTCGAAGTTAGGTCGGAGATGGAATGGGGTCGTCGGGGATCTTGACGAGATATGATTGGAATTCGACGAAGCAGACGAGATGCGTTGGATCGGATGGGATTCGATTTGCGGGGATGAGATATGTAGCGGCGGAGGAGATCACGGAGAAGCGCGGCGCAGTGAAATCTATGGCAGAGAATGATGGAGGAATTTGGGGAAGCGGCGATGGACGGGATTCACGGACGGCGGAGGATATTTGGGGGTGCTGTCTGCTGCGAATTGGGAAAAATGGACGGAGGGAGGTGACGGTCCAGGGGCCGTCCAGTAGGCCGAGATCGGACGACCTTGGTCTTGCCACGTAGCGACTTGTGGGGAGCCTAGGAGGAGCACGTGCAGTGCGCATGTGTGGTCAGTACGGGCGCTGCATGTGCGGTGGTTTTTGTAAATTTTTTTTATAAAAATGAGAATAAAAACCCCAAAAATGGGTGACACGTGGCGTCTCCAAGAGGTGTCACGTGTCTGCCCCACAAAAATCAGAAAATAAATACCTTAATAAATATGTAAAAAATAGTAAATAACATCGGATCTAAAAAGTTTCTTCATGAAATTTGCTCGTCTCGATGAGATATAAAACTTTCATTGAAACCAAAATCGATCAATCGCATAAAGTGATATTTTTGGGATATCCCATATACATAGATACCTTGATTTTTGGGTTTTTATATTTTTATTGGTCATTTTTAAAATAGAAAAAAATACGGAAAAATATGATAAAATCAAAGATAAATATTTAGACATTAATCTATTTTTTGGATTTTTTAATTAAGAAAAAGTTGAAAAAAATTAAAACAAAAAAAGACCAATTTTGTACAGACAGTTAGTGAAGACTTAGACTCAGTTAGTTTCTTTGATTTCAAGCTTAGTATGGATTTGGATTTTTCCGCATTTTAATAAAACATTCATTAAAGAAGGCAAATGAAAAAGAAATAAAATAAAATGAGTCAATTATGTACATAAAATAATAGGTCAAATATTGCTAAAATACAAAATGTACAAAAGAGGTCCAAAACCCAACATTCACATATGAGCTCCGATACACTTGAATTTGGTCTTGTTTTGAAGGTAATTGAATGTACATTAGTTCAAAAGTAAGTAGGATCAAATCAGACACTGGATAAGGAAGATATGAAGGTTTTGGTCTGGAAATCCTATAACTAGGGTTTGGATTTTTTGTCCACTTATTGGGGTTAAAGATTTTTTTTGTATTTTTCATTTATTCTTGTTAGTGATATGTACACAGTAGAGGATGTTTTGGGTTATTTGGAGTTAGCATGAATTACTTAAAAATCAGGGAAGTTAGGTTATTTATAGGTCTATTATCGCTAGGATTTTTGGCTTCTTATTTTGTGCGAAAGAAAGTAATAAAATGTATTTTTTATAAAAACATGCATGAATGCTAATTATGCAGAATAAATGAAGAAATGACAATGATTTTTAGGGATCTGAGCTTAATTAATTAGTTTTAGAGTGATAAAACTGAGATTCATCGATGGGGCTTGATTATGGCCTTTAACTTTCATTGTAAGTAGCATATTAGGTACTGGAATTTAGACTCTTCAAGTCTTTGAATTAAATCATTGGGTTCCATGAGACCATGTTTGGGAAGTCAACTTAAACGTGCCTAAGTAGAACATTTGGTGTCATCCGTTCAACTCTTCATCAGTGAAACAATTTTGGACACATGAACTTTGCACTTACCTCAACTTGCACATGGATTGCAAAGGGCATTCCATTTTAGTAGTATATTCTCATCCTTGTATAGTGGCATGAATGTGTAAATATGGGAGAGATTGGGGCAGAAATAATGCTTCGAATGGGGGAAGGAAATGCTGGCAGAATTTTTCCAAGACCTCAAAAAATGGACGGAACGAAAAGATGTTATATCTATCGAGGCACAAAAAGATTGATGCAGTGCAAGAAAGATTACAAAGGCAATTCGAATAATAAGACACCAAATACAAATATGACCACAATGGTCAAAGCTTCCACTAAAAAGCTTGCACATCTTAGTGGAGACTTAGCTACACTGGATAGGCTTCACAAGGCGATGCGTCTACACAGGTTGCACTCTAGTTCTCTTCCCATTATTATACTTTCTCTCTCTATTCGATTGTGGACACAACATGACCTGACCTTGGAAGGGAATACCACCCTCCTCGAGGAAAGAATATCTAGATGAGGGCCCAGTGGGAGTGTATTATTGGGATGGGTGGTTTCTACGCTTCTTTAAGTGGGAAGAGCTAAAACAATTCACACACAATACAGATTGAATTCAAGGTTGATAGAGTTAGCGAAATGAATGAGTGTATCTGAGCTGGCTGTTGAGGTGAACCTAAATAAAGATTTGTGGAACTTGAGGACTGTTGAGACTAAAGTCCTAATCCTAGTTTAGGCTCCAATAAAATGCTTGTTTAATGCGAGATTGAGCTATGTCCTTTATCTGTTCTCATGAATTGGTTTAGGAAAACAAATTCATTCTAACATTCTTTCTTTTTCCTTTATTTTTCAAACAAGTGTTTGCTAAGGGACTAGCAAAGTTTAAGTGTAGAGGGTGGATGAATCCATGATTCATTAACATTCTTTCTACATTTCGATTTAAAACCCTTTCAAATACATGTAAATATTCATTAATTTCTATCTTTTATCAAAATCATATTTATGAATAAAAATTTGCTTTTAAGCATCCAAAACTTGTAAATAAATAAAAGAATAAAAATTATGAAAACAAAAAGGCAGATTGTAAATATGTATATATATACAAAGTGACTTATAAAATAAATATGGCTAAAATATATATTTATAACCTAACCTCCGAGACCAAGTTAGCATGGATTGGTGGACAAACAAATAAGTAGGGGGAGAAAAGGAAAGAAAATAATAAAAAAATATTAATTCTACACTCTATATGGTCTTCATTATTTATCAAATAAATATCAAATCTTCATTGATTTTAATTAATTCATATAAACATATTTTTCACCGAAGTCTTTTCGTAATTATTTCTAAGAATGTATAAAAAATATAAAATAAGTTAAAAATATTATCTTGTATATATACCAAGAAATTCAACTTATAAATTGTCGAATTCTTAACTTACGAACATCATAAATTTCTCATACGAACTCCAATTTCACTCTCTCACCTTTAAAGTTCGTAAAATAATATTCTCTTATTAATGGAGCTGATTTCACTAAAATCGGAATACGTTTCAAAAAAAGTCAGCTTTGGGACCTAATAACAATAGAGTTTCTGGTCTTTGTATTTTATCTATAACATATAATTAAAGTTTTGTTAATTTTATAATTTTTAATTATTTTCTTGATCATGTATTTTAACTATTAATTATTTCAATTTTTGACATTATTTATTATTATAATAAATCAAAAAACCTATTTTATATATAAAATTGAACTGTGTAACTTATACCCGTATTTATTAGTATATTTAAATTGATTTATTAAAATCCATAAAATTCGCATGTACTCTATTTATTATTATTAATAATAAAATAAAAATACGATATTATTTATTAATTCGTTAGGTTAAAAATCAAATATATATTAATCAAGTAATATTTATACCTATTTATTAAAATAATGTTTATGTTTCATAAATAATTTATTATTTATAAAAGTTAATTACATCTTAATATCAATAAATTAATTATTTATATTTTTTGTTTTTATACATATTTAAAAAACCTTATGTTCTATTTATTTCAGAATTTATAATACAATTAATACATCTGGCCAATCAGGTGCTGACACATGTCAGCTCGTTGTTCATCTTCACCAAGAACATTCAGTTGTAGATTGTTCTAGCTTTCCAAAATTCACCTCATTTACCCACACTCATCCTAACCTCTTCATCCAATCCTAACCCTTGAATCCTTAGATCTAACATCCAAGATCCACACTACCCATCGATTCCGTCCTAAATCATCATCGATTTCTCTATAGATATTCCCAAAGTTGCCTCGTCACAACTAACTCCTCCTTTAACCGGAACAACAGGACCGGACCCCCAATAATACTCGCGCCGCTCCGACTGTCCACGATGGTGACAACACTCTATATCGATCCTGCGTGGAATAGGCATCTTCGGTGGAGGTTTCCAAGGCTTCATTGCCTTCCAGCACAACCACCATCGCCATGTAGAGCTCCAGGAACACCACCCCGTCGAGTGACATCCTGGCAGGTCATACTCCTCCTTTTTCCCAGGTGACTTCTTTCATCCCTTTTCCCCTTTTATTTCCTCGATTTTCATACCCTAATCATCTTTGTTAATCACTTTATTATATAGATAAATCACCCATATATTTGTTGTCATTTGATTCCATATCCACTCGCAAAGAATCTCTCTCCGTTTTCCCTCCATTTTCACCAGAAACACTATTGTTTGGAAGTTGTGTTTGAACTACAATCACCTTGAAGCTTTGGCTGATTTCATTAGAAATCGGGCATCAAATATTCAATTACAGGTCTATACAAACTACCGGAGCATCTTCTTTATCATTTGGAGCTACATATAACATCTTCTTCGTTAATCGAGCATATTCCAATAGAGAACTTAGGGTTTGAAACCCTAAGTACTTCCAGTCATCGTAGCAGATCTTCTTTGACTCCTCAAAAGCATCTCTATCATCCTCGACATCGTTTCCTCCGTAAGCGAGCTCGAGGGGTGAAGGTGTCACCCCTCTTGCCCTGCATGAGGTCGGGCAAAGCAGCCATATGTCGGAGATCGACCGGAGAAATCGCCATCTCTGCCCCTTGCACTGGAAGGGGGAAGAACTCCGTGAAGAACAGATGGCGTGCAGAAGGCTGACATGTGGACAGCTAGGATTATCCACAGAAGTCCTCGCGATTTTATCATGTCCGTTGATTCTTAAACGGTAGCAGAATTGCATCTTCAACCTGTGCAGTTACAGAACACTAATCGCACTCCAGAAGACTCCAGATATTTAATTTAGGCCGCTATGCAGTGACCTAAATGTATTAGATTTCATTTTCTTCACATTTTAGTCCCTGAACAAGGACCATTTGACAGAGAACTTTTATTTCTTTTCTTACAGTTACACCCCAGAACTGTAGGATACATTTGGACCTATTTTAAATATTATTTCTCTTTGATTTTTCTAGGGTAGTTACACAACTATCATAGAGAAGTTTCTTTGTATTTTTCGTGTATTTTCATCTCGTTACTGTTGTTTTTTTATTTATCTAAAGTTGCATCTGTTTGAGTGTTTTTCTTGTCTTTTTCAAGAAGATAAAAAAATCACGAAAATAACCTCTTTTGGTCAAAAACCGAATTATCGATATTCTTTTTCTTGGAGTTAGACCTAGGACACTTACCTGGTCAATAATTAGTGAACAATAAAATAGGAGGGAAGTTTCTTTATTTATCTAGTTTCACTTTCTCTCTCCTGTTTTACTGGATTTTTTTCTTGATCAATCGAATTTTATCTTCGCAATTCTTCTACACCTACTCTGACCTTTATTAACTATGAGCAAAATCTGGTTATCAATCATGTGATTGTTTTTCAATGATGTTCACATTGGAAAAATGTTCTCCAATGATTCTAATGTTGGAACTCTCATTTCCATCCCCTTCATGAGACGTTGCCTTATGGATAGGCTTGTGGAGGATCTCGGGCTGCCTCTGATATGCATGAATGAAGAGAGGGTGCCCTCTCCTTTGGCCATCTCCTTGAATATCTACCAGACAACATCTTCTTCATTTTTAAAATGGCATCCACCATAGACAATGTTGACTAGCCTCTGACTCTCAGTAGTCAAGCCCTAGAATGAGTTGTTGGACCAAGCTGGTCTTCGGTATATCATGGTGGGGGAACTTCTCCTCATATCCTTGAATCTTTCCCATGCTTCATGAGTAGATTCATGGGTAGCCTAGGAGATGTTGCTAATCCGAGTTCGCATTTGTTTGAGCCCATTGAGAGGGTAAAACTTGTGAAGGAAAGTAGACTTAAGCTCCTCCCAGGTCGTCATGACCTTCCCTAGATGATTCACCAATTATAAGACCTTATCGTTGAGATTGAAGGGAAACATAATCATCTTGATTACACCTAACAGACCGCTAGGGTAGTACGTGGTTACACAAATGTGGGAAAACTGATGCTGGTGAATGTAGGGTTCCTCATTAGTGTTTCCATGAAAGGCGGGAAGAAGAGCAATGAATCGGGCTTGAGCTCGATGTGGGCATGCACAAGGGGGATTCGTATACACTCGATTATCGGGTTGTCTTTAGGATTGTAAGTTTGTTTCATCATAGGATTTGGAGCATTATGTCCTAAAATATAAAGAAGAATTATTTTATTTTATTTACAACCCATAAATTCGTTAATTGATTAATTTATTAGTTAATTGAAGGAATATTGTACAAATACACTTTATTATTTATTCATTATTTATTTATAAATAAAAATAATGCTTCTAGGTATTGCTTCTTGTGTTCAACCTCGCTCTCTTGTCACTATACACACATTTAAGGTTGGGTATAATAAATTTTGAGCTACATCTACACTTGCTTGATTTCATTCTAATGTGGGTTGATTGTTGCTTAATCCTTTGGTCTTTGAGAGCTGTGACCACAATGACTTAGTGGTCCTTCCTTGTATGGACTGCAAGATAGTTCCTGGGATTATTCAGGTTAATCAAATGGTGTTGTTGCTGGTGAGAAAAGGAGTGTAGCATCTTTTTTGTACATATTTTTTTGCACATAACTTCTATTTTTTATTTATTTTTTATTATCCGTGCTAATACATCTCTTTATTGTGTTTGATGTGAGAGCCCGCTACATGAGGACAACTTTTTAGGAGTTCGATGCAGCCAGGCTTGGTGGGGACTGGCCTTCTAGCCCTTACCAGTAGGAGATGAAACAAACAAAGAAAGGAGCCTTGTAGCATAGATTCTAGCTTAGATTTTTTTATATTTTGTGAGAGAGTGACTAATTAATTCACTAATTGGAATAATTTTGGACTTGGACAATACTCTACCCACGAGGTCCATTGCCCGGGTGATTTTTCACCTAGGGGCGTAGTCAGAGTTTTTCGTGTTTATCGCCTTTGTTTTATTCTTTTAATTTGTTTTATGTTATTGGAGCCCCTAGATTTAGGCTTGCTTGCATCAGTTGCTACGACCAAACTTCTAAAAGAAGCATGTACCTATAGTGATATACGTTGGACTTAGTCAGGACAATTAATTGCAAATTTCCTGAATTTGGAACCGTAGGCCATGAGGGACTCCATACAGTGCTTGCATGAGCCATTGTAGTGGGCACCGAGGAATCCCCAAGACTGGGCACCTAGGAGTCACTTTTAAGAAGTTTGAATTTGGTTCTTCCTGATAATAGCAAGTATTGTTTAGGACGATTTCATCACTTGCATATCTCCAGGTAGTGTAAATATTTCAACTATGTCTTGCATCCCGAAAGGAGAGCACTGGAAAGCTTTATAAGTCCTCTTACTTTGCATGCATTATTAGTTGTGAAGGTGAGGTTTCCATCTTAGTGACAACTTGCATTGCTTTTCTGATTCTCTTTCCCCATGATTTTTATCATCTAGGACTCGAATAAAATAAGAAAAATCTTTACGCAGATTGTTTTGAAAAATATGCAGAAAAAGTGAAAACCCACAAATAAAAGACAAGGGGATTGGGAAATAAATTTTGACCTTAATTAAAATATGCAATGGTCTTCATTGTTTTGGGTTCATAAAGCCCTCGTTGTTTTTAGGTAGCTTCCAGACAAAGTGAGGAGCGACCCCTAAGGATAAGAGCATAAAAACCCATTACGTGGCACCTTGATTATCACTTGGGTGTGGCAAAGTACCGGTGCTTCTATTGTATGTGGATGTGTAGGACTTTGTCGTCGGTGGTGTTCCCGCCATGTGTGGAACACCAACCTTTTCTAAAGTATTGAGCCTGAACCCGTTGCGAGCTTGGTTCGAAGTATTGGATTTGCTACTATCGGTTTCCCCTCTCTTATTCTTTGCCTAAGTCGCCCCCCAGGCACAGGTTCAAGGACCTATAAGCGCAAAGAATACATGTTACAATGGAGGTGGAAGAAGTACGGGATATTTTTCTACCAGTACACACACTCCTATATAGTTAACTGATAGGACTCGTTATCATATTTTCATGAAACAACAATAAAATTTAAAAGATAAAAATAGCTGATATCTTACGGCCTCAAATTGTGTTGAGTTGGTGAACCCAATGTTATTTTGTGTTTTTATGGATCTGGATGAAGTTTCAAAGGTCACCACATTGGTGCAAATTTTATTCATGTCTCATTCTCTTTGATCCCTCCTCACTTATAGCCTTCTACTGTTTTGCATTCCTTTTATTCCTTGTTAACCATTGTATCTTTCTTCCTACATCGGTATTCCTCTTCTTCCTTCAATATGATGACTCATGGATGGTTTTGTCGGGACTCCATCGACACCCATATCTATTCTATTAATCTGGCATCTGTAATAAATTCAAGGCAATTCATGAGAACATGGTCCAGATCTCGTGGATCGATCTCCATACTCCTAGTCTTCTTTTCTTTCTACTTCCTTAGTTTATAGGGATCACTCTTGTCCCGATACCGCCCATTGTGAATGGAGGTAGATTACAGTCTACATCAAAAGTTCCATTAACAACTATCTGGGATTTACCTTAATCTCAGATCCATCTAGTCAGCCGGTGCTTTTTTTCGTTGTTGTTCTGATTGGGATGTCTTTCGTATTGCAGGTTGAAATCAAAACCTGGATCGCATCCGAAATTTGTGTCTTCTAACTCAGACCTTGAGATGATTCCTCAAAGCAGAAAATGAAAATGAACGGGATAATAGCCTCCACAAATAGAGCAGGGCCTGGCATCATACCAGAATGAAGTGAATGTTCAATTGCCGGTGCCCATCCAAGCCACAAAACAACAACTAACTAAGCAAGCATTGGCCTAAATTGTATTCTAAGAGATGCTGAATGATATGATGAATAGACCGAGAGGAGGAGAGGATGAAATACCCTCCTATGATTGAGAGGAAAAGGATGTATATTTTTAAATTTTTATTTTATATTTTTTCTTTTTATAATTTTTTGATTTTTAATTTCTATCTTTTTAATATAAAATAGAGATTAATAATTATATATAGATATAATAAACAATACAGAGTAATATGGTTATAAATATAGCTAATAATTATAAAAAAATTATAGAATAAAATATTTATGTGTTTTTATCTTTTTCTATTATTGTTATGATTTTTGGGAGATTTTTTCCATTTTTTTAGGATTTTTAAAATCTGAAAAAGTTAAAAATAGTGACTTTTTAAATGGACAGAATGTTTTGAGGTATTAAAAATATATAATGGTTCTAAAATTCTTAAAGTTTTTTAATAAATAATATATACAATAATGAAAATTAGTGTTATAAATAAATGTTTATTGGATTTTTTGACAAGTATTTATATTTTCATAAAGATTTTGGAGATTTTTCATTTTATTTGTTTTCTTTTTCTATTTCTAGAGACTCTTGGTCTGGAGTTGAACTATAGCATAATATACGTAATATAAAATTTTGGAATTTTCAAAGTGTTGGCTATTTTTGGGAATTTTTATATTTAGAAAGTAAATAAATTGCCAATGTTTGTTTTTTTAATAAATAGATAAAAGCCCTAAAATGACAAAGAAAAATAATGTTATGTAAGAGCATCATTGAAGACATTTATTTTTTTTTTTACGAAATAAAATCCAAACAAGAACTATTTATTAAAAATTGATGAAAAGAAACTAAAATGCTACAGAATGTAGGGACCATTTTATAATTTAGAATAAGTTTACACATATTTAGTAACCCAAAAACAAAAGTCCAGGGGCATGCTCGCAATTTGCACAACATTTAAATATATATAATACCTTGGGATGGGCATAATTGGAATTTACATAAATGTCAGGTCCTTCATTGCTAAATATATAGAGCTATTTACACTTTATTTGCATTTTATTGGACTAAAAATATATACAAAAAAATAGAGAGTACATGTGCAAAATAGTCAGGCGCCTCACGTGGGGGACCACGTGAGGTGACATGGTAAGGACTTGAATGTCATATCCAACAATTGCAAAGTCCTTTATGCAATTTATTCACGAATTTTTACATTAGAATGTTTATTTACAAGACTAAATACAAAAAGAAAGAGGAAGAGGGGGTTGAGTTTAAATACCCCACAAGATGTGCATCATCGGACGATGGGAATCTGGTCACTTAAACACGTGTCCTCCTCTATGCTCTCTATGACGTTTTGTGCAACAACAACTTGGATGAGATCTTCAGGAGAGATCTGACGGCGGAGCAGGCCCAAATCGGACAAGAGCTGCTTTCCTGAGCGAAGGGCAATGATCAAACAACTCAAAAGTAGCCTGTAAGAATGGGGGAAGAACCTCGCTTCTCCCGAGCTTCTAATCGATGGTGCAGATGCCTCTGTTCTCCAAACTAGCTGCTCGTATGCTCTACAGGCCAGCCTTGATGGTGTTGATGAATCCATGATTCATAACTTACTGTCTACATTTTGTCTTAAAACCCTTAACAAATACATATAAATATTCATTTATTCCCATCTTTTAACAAAACCATACTCACGAATAAAAATGCACTTTTATGTATTAAAAACAAGGAAATAAATGAAATAATAAAAATAAAGAAAATAAAAAAGGCAAATTGTAGATTTGTATATATATACAATGTGACTTAGAAATAAATATATTTGAAAGATATATTTATAACCTAATCACCGAGAACAAGTCAGCAAGGATTGGTCGACAAATAAATAAGGTGGGGGAAATAAGGAAAGAAAACAAATAAAAATAATTAATTCCACACTTCATACACTCTTCATTATTTATCCAATAAATTCAAAAACTAAAAATATTTTTAATTAATTCATGTGAACATATTTTTCACCGAATTTTTTCCCTAAATATTTTAAAAAAATGTATAAAAACATAAAAATAAGTTAAAAATATTATCTTGTTTATATACCAAGAAATCCAACTTTTAAATTATTAAAATCTCAATCTCCGAACATCATAACTTTCTCATACAAACTCTGATTTCACTCTACTCACCTTCAATATTCATAAAATAATATTCTCTAATCAATGAAGATGATTTCACTAAAATCGAATCCCGTTTGCAAAAAGTTAGTTTTGGGTCCAAACTACAACTGGATTTCTAGGCTATTTATTTTATCCAGAACACATTATTTATAATTTTCAAGATTTTATAATTTTTAATTATTTTCTAGATCTTGTGTTTTATCCCTAATTTATTTCATAATTTTTTAAGCTTGTTTATTATTTTAAAAAATCAAAAATCCTAATTGATAGGTAAATTTGAATTACATCATTTATGTCCATATTTACTATTATAATTAAATTAATTTAGTAAAATCTATAAAAATATTTGTACATACTTTATTTATCTTAATAATTAATAAAATATAAAAAGGATAGACAATTTATTTATTTATGAAATAAAAATACAAAAACCTATTTATTAAGTATTATTTATACATACTTATTAATATAATATTTATATTTTGTAAAATATTTATTTATTATTAAAACTATTTCTACCATAGTTTAGATAAATTAATTATGTATAATTTTCGTTTTTATACTTATTTAAAATTACATTATTTACTATTTATTGCCTATTTATTAAAGTATTTAATCATCTGGCAAACCAGGTGCTGACACATGTCAGCACCTGGTGTCTTCTTCTCAAGAGTCCTGGCCGTTCTACTATTCTAACGACTCGATCTTCAATTTATTCTATCATCTACCATCTTCCTCCTAAAATCGATCTAATCCCTCCATCTTCATCTCCTAACTACCCTAATTCACGCCCATCGTCGATCTTCAACTAATCCTCCTTCGATTCTATAAAACCCCATTAAAGACTGCCATTAACAACTAACTCTCCATAACAACCAACTCTAGTAGCCCTCACCCATCGTCCCCATTGTGCTTCGCCTCATTCCAACCAAAACAGGGCTAGAGCTATGCCCCGCATAGAAGAGGAACGAACAAAGGAGCAGTTCCAAGGTCCGCCTTGGCCTTGCATCCCCGCCACCATGACGTCTAGCTTCAAGAAGGCCGCCTCGTCGAGCAACCAGTAGAGTTTCATATAACTTTAAAACACATGTCATTCCTCCATCTTTTACGTTTTTAATTCTCGATTTTCGTGCCTCAATTAGCTCCCTTTAGTGTGTAATTAAGAATATCTAATCATCTTTCTTAGACGTGCAACCAAACCACTCTTCAACTTCTTTTTTTCTCATCCAAATCATACTCCATTTTCACTTCCATTTAATACTTCCTGTAATCAATAATATGAATTGTAAGAACATTTAATGATTTTTGGTGAATTTCCTTGGGAATCGAGCAACAAGATATCACTTACAAGTCCATTCAAACATCTGTAGTGACCTTCTATCGCCTGGAGCATCATTTGCCCTAATTACATAGCCAATCTCATGACTGAGCATGTACAAGAGTTGGGGTCAGGGTTTCAAACCCTAAGTCTTTCATAGGAGCTATCGTCAGCCTCTTCATCACCCTTCTCCGATCATCCCTACCGTAGGGGAGCTTGAAGGGGGAATGCGACCCCATTCTAGCCTTGTTGGAGGACTCTCATCGCCTCAAACGTCGGAGAATTGATTGGACGAAGAGCCTCGTCGTCGCAACTCCATATTTGGGGACAGACAACCAAGAATGCCAAGCGTTAGAGGTTGGCAACATGTGTCCTCCACGGACGCTCAAGATCACGCTAAATCTTATAATCTCAACCCTTGATTGCAAACCGGTTGAGAATTTGCATAATAAACCCGCAAAGTTCCAGGAATTCACTCCTGATCCAGAAAGTTTCCAGTATTTGTATTTAGGTCCCCGCGAAGGGACATAAATGCAAATCTTTTAATTTTCTTTTAATTCACATTCTGTCAGGGACCATTTTGCAACAAAACAACTTTATTTTTCTTGCGCTTATACCCCTGAAGTATAGAGTAGTTTTGGACCTTTTTTGGGTTGTATTTTTCACCGAATTTTCTAGGGTAGTTCCACAACTACCCTAGCATGTTTCTTGATATTTTTTATTGATTTTTATTGCATATTTTTCTCGATATGATTTTTGTAAAACCATGTTAGTTTTCAGTACTTTCCTCTTCTTTGTTGTACTTTCAATAAGAAAAATAAAATCCCGAAATTCTTTTATTTCCTCGAAAATTGCAGTATGGTTATTCTGACTCCTCGAGTTAGAGGAATTTACCTGGATAAAATTAGTATAAACGATAAAAATAGGTTAGAAGCTTACTTGTTTATTTTTATCTCTCTCTCTTTCTTATTTTATCTGAATTTTGTTTGATCAACTCAAGTTTTTGATCTCGAGCGACTCTCTCTACATCGACACCTTAATTATCGCTCACCAAAACCCAATTTATTAAAATGGCGTCAATGATGGGGATGCCTTAGCTTTACTTCGGTTTTTCGACAATATTTTGAGAATTTTAGATCTTCTTGATTTTACAGTTTTCTGATTCCTTTTCAGTGTTTTTGTTTGATTTGTTTTTATGGTTTTTTGATTTTCTATGACTTTTACAGTTTTCATCTTTAATTTTTTTTATGATTTTTGTTTGCATTTATTTTCATGGCTTTTTTTGTGTTTTTATAACAAATTTTGTAGGGCCTGCATGATCAATCATCTTCTTCGGAATCTGAGACAGTTGAAAGTGCAGAGACTGACCACTTCTCTAATGGGCCGGTTGTATATGTACAGAATTAGTTAGGATTTTTTGTTTTTCTATTTATAATATTTTTTTGTGAAAAATAAGGGCACTTACCTTTTTTTTCTGTTTCGTAGAAGGGGCCTCGTAAGGGCATTTCAACTTTTACCTCCCTCCCCCTTTTACGAGGTATGCTTCACCGAGTGTCGTGCATTCGAGGGAGCAGGGCACCCACCACGGTTTTCTCGCATTATCGTTTTTCCACAGATTTTTAATAGGCTAGGTGCTTATTTAGGTGTTTTTCAATTTTTCTTTTCTCTGCTTACACCTTTCTCGCATTATCGCATTATCCTAGGTGCATGTGTGTCTAGGATAATTTGAATCAAAAAAAGAAAAAACCATCGTTAGACATGTATTGAAAATACCATGAAAAAGAGATAACTTAAAATAAAATAAGGACTGCTTAAATAATTGACATAAATCGATAAAAAGGATCATTGGATTTGGGAGAGAAACCCCCACACATAAATTCCAAGTACACATTCCAGATTTGTGAGTGAGGGACGACACTTATGGTTAGAACTAGAGTCCGAGTTTCTCTAGGAATACTACTTACTCCGTACATCTAATCATTGTTCTTCAGTGGGTACTCTCGGGTAGCCGGAAACGGTTCGAGTATACTTAGCAGAGTGGGAGGTTTAGAGGACACCCCATAGCATGATCCTCAAGTAACACGGGTAACTGGAAATGGTCCTACTTACTCACAAACTGGATAAGAATAAGTAGCTTCCTGTAAGGACTCGGGACAATGTTTTGGGGAAATTTCGGGCACCTATCAACTCGTGATAATCTGTAATAAGACATGTCTGCCAAAATAACCCTAAAACCGACAAAATAAATAACCGAACTTTTACGGTCATCACCAGGTTGTGTTGATGAATATAGGGTTGCTTTGTGTTTGCTTGCGAGGAGTGTGTTACTGCATCTTATACGCCTTCACTCTCGATCTATTGTTTTGACATCGTGATCTCCCGATAAACTATTTGACATCGAAGATGACGACTCGACGGCTTTTTCGCTCAGCCTCTGTGATCTCTCGACGATCCACCATCTATCGTACTTCTTCACATACTCGAGATTACCCTCTTCCTGAGTCGGTCCCACCTAATCATGAGGAGAGTCAGACCCAGACTCCCTCGCCTCCCAACCCTTCTTTTAAGGCAGACCCCCGCCTCAAATTATCGTCTATTTCTCCTGCACATTTTTCACTAAGCTCTTATGAGACTTTTTCCTTCCCAGAAGATTCGAATAATATGGCTTGTAGGATGGGATCAGTCGAGGATCGACCAGCTGAGGAGTAAAATACAGATGGAAGACCAGATCCAGTTGCAGACATTACCACGAGGATTCTAGACACACTACATCATTTGAATCTACATATTAGAGATTGGTTTAGAGTCCAGAACGAGCTGCAAGCCGAGATCATCGCACTGAGTGCAGGAGTTAAGAATCCACCACTGCCTGCCATGGTTCCCACGACAATAAGAGACGAGTATGACCCTAAAGCCAGGATGCTACATCATTGGATTCGGTTACCACCGAATCAAGGGTCATACGAGTTACGACCGTCTTTCATATCTTTGCTTCCCAAGTTTTAGGGGAATTCTACAGAGGAGTCATTTACCTTTTTGCAACAGATCGATATGATTTGCGATACGACTATCTATCCATGAGTTACGCATGAGGCTGTTTGTCTTATAGCCTTCCCCTTTGCCTTAGTAGATAAGGAACTCTACTTGCTCAATCAATTGGGGAGGGAGACCTCAACGTGGGACGACCTGAAGTCCATGCTCCTACGCAAATATTTTTCCTCTGGGACAGATGAATATGATGAGGCACCCGATTTCCAATTTCACGCAATTACTGAATGAATCATTCCACGAGGCATAAGATCTATTCAAGGACCTTACTGAGAGATGTCCTCATCATGAGATACCTTTGAAGGTGCTAGTTCATAATCATTTCGGAAGAATCCGGGTGGATGTCCAGGGACTTGTGAGCACGCATGTGGCAGTAGTTGACTGAATTGGGATGTCGAGTCAGTATGGTCTATCTTTGAGGTTATGGTAGAAAACTCAAGAGTTGTCGACTCTACTCGGGCATTCCAGAAGTCCCCGCAGCCACCACATCACCGAGAGCATCAAAAGGTGGAAAATATCTTAGATTCTGAATAAAATACCAACATAGGATACATTTGTGAAAAATTAACGTCGGTAGATGTGATTCAGAAGAAAGTCCAGGAACTGCAGCCGATGCGAGAGTTGGAGAAACTCTCATCACTTCCTCAGTAGCCGTGCAATCTGATGAAGAAGGTGACGGAGCTGCAACTTTAGTACCAACAGTCTCACTCTTCCGACAATCTCACTCTTCTTTGACCTCTCAACTTGTTCGGAGATCCTTACCCGCTCCTCCGACCCGAAAAGTCCACTTTGTCCAGAGTGAGCCGGTATAGCCTATTGAGACGCCGTAGATTGATTGGCATGAGAACCCATCCTATTGAGTTTCAAGCCACTCTTTTCATCAACAGGATATGCTACGCTCTGATTCAATTGTCATTACATTTTACCTCTCAAAGCGTACACCACCAGCAACAACCACAGCACTACAACCATATGTAGCATGGACGTCTGCAATTTAAGCACCAACAAAATTACACGTCGTAGCAGTCTCAACAACAAGTCTATCAAAGACCGCATTCTTTTAACTGCCCTGCATCACATTCACAGTCGCATCACTACCAACAGTAGCAACAATCTTCATACAAACCTTAGAGATCTCCTCAGCCTTATGCTCCGCAGCAGCATGCTCTGAGGCATGAGAGAATAGAGAGCCAGGGTTACCACATTGAACCTGAGATATCTTCACAATCCCTGGCACTGAACCAGACCATGGACATGCTAAACATGCACCAGACCACACACAATATCGAGATGAAGCGAGTTAACCATCATCTAGAAGAGTTAACCGCACCTAAGACCACTCTCCCAACCAAGCCTCAAATGAAATTGAACAAAAAGAGGAGGCACCCAGATTAAGTAGACAACATGACAAGTACGATCTATTTTCCTGAATTCTTATCTAACTTCATTCATCTTAGGAATGGTAAATCACCAGACGCACCTGACCAGGAAGAGGAGAGGGCACAGGATGAGGAGTGAGAGCCAAGCCACGACACACATAATCATGCATAGGAGGAGGACTTCAATGATGATGTGGAGCATCTTGCCAATCTGGCAGATGGGAGCAATGTCGAGATAGTTGACATGGACTTATGCAAATCAGATGATGATATTACGTTAGACAATGCAGACACTCTCGAAGTGGATGTTTCTTTTCATGTTTTAGAGAGTTTTTGTAGATAATTCTGAGACTCTCGATGTACAAGTTGATCCTGATATTAATAAAAAAGATTTTGTTGCTCATGAGCATGTTCCTTTTCTCGATGTTTTGTATGGAAAGGTAAAGAAAAACCCCAAAAAAAATTGTGACTCTAGAGACTGAGCGGCTATTAACATATTTCTTGAAGATTCCACTCCATGGTGCCTTGGATATCTTCCCTACGCTCAAGCAACAACTGAAGATTAGATGTACCACGTTTAGGAAGAAGAAGTCACAAACAGAGAAGCATATCTTGACCAAGGCCACATCCTGTGCTATTCAGAATAGATTACTGAAGAAGAAGAATGATTCAGGAGCACACTAAGTCAGATGCGAGATTTGAAATGTCGTATTCAATCGCACTCTATTAGATAATGGTTCCTCCATCAATCTCTTACCTTCTTGTTTACTCAACAAGCTCGAGTTAGGTCTTCTTTACAAATACCGCTCGATCCGTAAGTTTGCTAATAGATCTGTAAGGAGACATAGGGGCATTTTGAGGAACGTTATTGTAACCATGCAGGGTATGTAATTCCCCGTGGGCTTTACTGTCCTGGACATGGATTACCTTACACAGTTACACCTTACCCTGATCATTCTTGGGAGGCCTTTCTTGGAGACTGCGAAGGCCCTCTTCAATTATGATATAGGGAAGATATATTTTCGCACCGAGGGCAAAAAGGTACATATAGAGATGACGAGAGAATCACAAGCATCCAGTGCCGTGTCTACAGCTAGTTATGATGCCTTGACTTCTTTAGCCACCTGTGAATACATGGATGAGGTTCTCTTTAACAACCTAGAGAGGTATCATGTAGAGACCCAAGACATCCTAGAAGAGGATGGGTTTGAGACCACAATTGGTAGTTCTTATGATGGTACATTGTACTTTAGTTATGGTGATGATCACATGGAGTGGGGAAATGACGAGTTTATTGAAGATATTTAGATTCAGACAACTTACAGAATTCCTCCACCACAGATCATTCAGAGACCAAGTTCTATTTAGCCGAGTTATTCTCATCTAGTCATTCTGAGGATGAGCACGGTAGCGAGTCGGATGATGTTTTAGACATCTTCTGTAGTCCGACTCTAGAGCAGATTGAAATGGTGGATAACAATAGGGCAGATACGTCTACCACCAGCACAGATTCCCTAACAAATACATAGGATGTCTCAAGAGAGCCAGATTTTACATTACCCAAATAGAAAACCTTACCAAAAAATATGAAGTAGGCTTTCCTTGCGGGTCCACACCAACAATTTCTAGTCATTATCAGCGCATATTTGACAGAAGTGCAAGAATCTCGTCTGATGGAGATTCTTGAAACAAACCGCAAGGCTATTGGGTGGACTGCATATGATCTCCGTGGGATAAATCCTGCTTTGTGTTCTCACCATATCTATATTGATCATGACAGCAGACCTTCCAGAGAGTTTCTAAGTAGGCTGAATCCCGTTTTACACGATGTTGTCAAGAAAGAGATCACGAAACGGTATGACACATGGTTTATTTATCCCATCTCCAACTCTGAATGGGTTAGCCCATTACATGTTGTCCTGAAGAAGTCCAGAAATTCAGATGGTTAAGAATGAGAGTGGAGAAGAAATTCCAAAGGGAGTAACTACGACAAGGCAGGTGAGCATTGATTACAGGAAATAGAATGTCACGATGAAGAAGGACCACATCCTGTTGCCTTTAACAGACCAAGTTTTAAAGAGGTTGTCAAGGAAGGAGTACTTCTGTTCCCTTGATGGTTACTTGATGAATCCGGAAATGCCCTCTTTAATTTGCGTGAATTATTGTTTAAATTTGTTGTTTTGTTGTAGGTGTGTATTCTGAATTGATCAAGAAATAACCATAGTTAATTAATCATTTTTTAATCGGTGTGGTTTTATGTATATTTTACTTGGGCAAGACCAAAGGTCCAACTCATGGAGGCAAAGGAACAACCTAGAATTTTTCTATCAAAGTTCGTGCACAATTTTCAAGGCGGTATTTTTTTGTTATTTCTAATGCAATTTTTGGAAGCAAATGTAATTGAGGCCAATTTTGGGGACTGAAATGTAATTTTCAATCAAGCAAGTACAAAAATTACGAAATTTGTCCCACATGTAAATTATGATGAAATGAATGCACTAAAATGTTTTTGGAAATTTTTGATGCAGGATAGTATTTTATAAATTTATGAATGCAAACAAAGTGAATTTCAATAATTAACTATAATATATGTAAAACTATTTATTTTCAATGTATAAAATTATCCAAGATCTATCACTAGGTGAGTGATGTAAGAAAAATCTTAAACCTTAAAAATATGAGATTTAAGAACCTACTAAAAATTAAAGATTGAAATATGCAAAATGATTTTTATAGGGCAAACCATGTATGCAAATGCAAAACCTTTTTATCACAATGTGAAATCAACAAATTCTATGATCCGTGAATTTTTGGTAATTTTTCCGATAGTGGTTAATTACTTATGGATTTTGAGGCACAATATGGGAAAAATATATAAATTTCTACAAGAAATAATTATTAAAGAACCACATACTATAAAAATATCATAAGCATGTCATATTGTAGAGAATTAGTTCAGAAACATCCTGCAATTTTTAAGTAATAAAATGATGCAATAAAATGGTTCAAAATAAAGGGGGAACACATGGGTTTGAAAATTATAATAATTATATCAAAAAAATATAGAGAGGGACTGAAGTAGAATTACCAAAACTCTGGGGGGTTTTCTTCAAAATTCCCAAGGGGCATGTGCTTGGAACTCGGTGTAAATGGGCAGATGGGAGGGGACACCTTTGCAATTTTTCCATTAGGTAATGTGCAATGCACGTGACCTCCGCGATAGGGCTGCTTCTTTAAATTATAGACCTCCTAAGGGGTTGGCTGCAAATGTTCCCAGGAAACACGTGAGAAGCACATGATCGCCTGGGGACTTGAACCCGACGGAGCGGTGGAGGAGAGGGGTTGTTATGGTGGACGGCTGGAGGGCGAGGTGCAATCGTTGGGTGTCGATGGAGCGGTTGCCCAGTGGCGGAGGAAGGGCAGTTCAGGGCTATGGCGCTCCATGGCAGCTCCTGGCATGGAAGAAGCACAGACGGTCGGAGTAGAAGGCTCCTGGCTCCGGCCAGGATTGAATAGTGATGAAGATGCAGAACTTGAAGGATGTTGGAATTGAAGTGGTGGAACTTGGGCGGTGAAGCGTTGGCTCAACGGTGATCATTCCGAAGCAAGGGCATGCGCGGAGGCAGCGTACGACGAGCCCATGATGGCTTGGAACTCGTCGGAGGAGGTGGGGGAACTGGGATGTCACCACTGGTCCTCCCCTCTTGCTTTTCCTGTGACCGATGGATGAAAGAGATGAGGCACAGTGGAGATGCTTACATATGAGAGGAGGAGGGCGATGAAGATGGAATGTTGTCGGTGACAATCAATAATATAATTGATGGGGATCTGATTGAGGTGAGAGGGATTCATGGGGGAGGAAGACAACGAGATCTGATTGGAGGGTGGAGTGGTTAGTGCTCGGCCAGAAGAGGAGGATACCGGGGGTGAGATACGCGAGGGTAGTTGGCCGTAGAAGGAAAGGGGAGAGGCGGCGGAGTAAATCGTGGAGTGACGGTGGTGGCACCCGCTCGTGATTGGGAAAGTGGAGGAAAGAGGAAGAGAACTAGCGGTCGTTCGATCCGCTGAGATCGAACGACCGAGATGTTGCCACGTGGTGTCAATTTTTTTTATAATTTTTTTATAAAAATAAATGAAAATAAAGCTAAATTTGAGTGACACATGGCGGCTCCAAGAGTTGCCACATGTCACTACCATAAAAATCGACAATAAAAGAAGAAGAAAAATAAAAAAGAAATAGCAAACAATCTCGGATCAAAAAATTTTCTTCATGAAAGTTTTTTGTCTCAAAATATCTAAACTTTTATGAAGGGATCAAAACCAAAATCTACCATTTGCACAAAGTGATATTTTTGGGGTACTCCATGTACATTGAATACCTTGTTTTTTGGATTTTCTAACTTTTTGTCATTTTTAAACCACATAAAATTCCGTAAAAAAATATGATAAAATCAAAGATAAATATTTACATATTAATCTATTTTTTTGGATTTTTATTAAGTAAGAAAAGGAAGAAATAAAATAAAATGCGAAAACTACACTTTTTGTACAAACTGTTAGTGAAAACTCGGACTCCATTAATTTCTTTGATTTCAAGCTCATTTTCTATTTGGATTTTTGTTCGTTTTAATAAAACTTTCTTCAATGAAAATAAACGAAAAAGGAATAAAATAAATTAGTTTATTATGTACACAAATAATAGGTCAAAAACAGCTAAAATACGAAATGCACAAAAGAGGCGCAAAACCCGGCTTTCACATATGAGCTCTAATTCACTTGACCTTGGTCTTGTATTGAACGTAATTGAATGTACATTAGTACATACACTGGATGAGGAAGATATCGAGGTTTTAGTCTTAAAATCGTGCAATTAGGGTTTGGGTTTTTGGTCCACTTATTTAGGTTAGTGAATTTTTTTGCATTTTTCATTTAATCTTGTTAGTAATGCACACAATAGATGTGGTTTCAAGCCATTTGGAGTTGGCATGAATTAGTTAAAAATCAAGGAAGTTAGGCTATTTTAGATGTCAATTGGGATATGTTTTTTTGCTTCTTATTTTATGCACTTATGAGTGATAAAATGTAATTATTACTAATACATGCATGAATGCTAATTATGCAAAATAAGTGAAGAAATGCAATGAATTTTGGGGATTTGAGCATAATTAGTTATTTTTAGAGTGATGAATCTGAGATTCATCATCCCCCTATACTTAAACCATGCTCATCCCTGAGCATCTAATGAAATGCAAGAAGGTGAAATGGGATTGGATTCCATACTATGACAATGAGAAGAAGGTGAAAATGGACTCGACCCGATCTTTGGATTATTAATTTGGCAGAACTTATATGAGACTTAGGATATTAAAATCAACAGCCTTCAAGTTCTACACATCATTGTCACAGTTTCGACTCAGAAGTCATCTCAGATGAATCCTCCTTCCAACACATACCCTATGAACATTGAACAATCGACTCATGTGTGTAAAAGCTTTTAGATCTTCCAATCCAGAATGGTGGACTACCATGCAAACCTCCTCTCCAATAACTTGTCCTCGGGGAGTCAGGTATTTCCTTCTAAGGTCTGTCGCGTTGTGTTCACGGTCTAATAGAGGGAGAAATTAGAAGAAGAAGAAAAGAACTAGAGGATGACCAGTGTAGTCACCTCTCCTTTTGAAGCCGGCCAGTTTATCCAAGTCTCCACCAAGATCTGCATGTTTTCTTGAAGCTTGGACCTTTTTTGTTCAAATATTTATTTGGTATTTGGCTTCTTTGTGTTTGGATTTTTGTCAGTTCTGCTTGGATATTGTTGTGCCCCAACAGATATGGAATCTTTTTTTTCCGTACATATTTTGGGGTCTTAGAAAAAATTGTTCCCAGCTATCCATCCCTTTTCCAAAAATTTATTTCAATCTGTACTCCGGCCTTTAGATGTCCACGCTACCAGAAAAGAAACTAACACAGTCTTCCAACATCCCGTCTGAGTTGAGCTAAGTGCATAGTGCGAGAGTATAAATTAATTCCCTATTCCATAGTCGTACCCAAAACGAAAACACTGGGTTAGACACTAAGAGTCAAATGTTGCACATTGTCAT
This sequence comes from Ottelia alismoides, assembly GCA_037367405.1. Classification (NCBI taxonomy): domain Eukaryota; kingdom Viridiplantae; phylum Streptophyta; class Magnoliopsida; order Alismatales; family Hydrocharitaceae; genus Ottelia; species Ottelia alismoides. Next base: position 1,422,448 of record JAZKJV010001865.1, on the reverse strand, counting down.
GTGGAACTCGAAGAATCAAGTCAAAGACTTTAAGCTTCTAAAATCCTCTTTCTCAGTGAAGTTCCTCTGAAAATTTGGTGGATTAAGGTCAAGTCCAGACGACTCTCGATTTCTTGCTCATAACTCTGTTCAGAACCCAATGGCTTTTCACAAATGCAAATGCATGTTATGCTGGATGAAGTGCAGGTGTGTGAAATGCATACACACTCTTTATTTTGTTATTTTTGTGATTTTTTTGGAAGGAATTATTTTTATGCAATAATGAATAAAATGCCATTTTTTTCAAAATTTTTGGTTGGACACTGTCAGTGTTAGTAGGAAAACTTCTTCTTTTTGTCTTTATTTTTGTTTTTTTTTATTTTTTTAGTTTTTTTTAGTTTTTTTTCTTTTTCAAGTTAGCTTCCCACCCTGTATATACATATAGACTTACGCGAAACTATGATCTACGGGTAAAATATATACATAGTATATATACACGCCCCCTATACTTATTCATTATTGTGTCCTCAAAGCACAATAAGCGTAAAGAAGGCATAGCTCGTGATAAGCGTAAGAGAGTAAAAATAAAAAAATAGATAGATCGACCCAGCCCTCTATACGTAGACTGTGAACAATCTAGGTATAGAAGAAGAGCGAAACTGAAGTGGTTGATATAAATGAGGAGAGTATACATATATGGGCATCGGTTCCCCCTTTACTTAGGCTCTAGTTAGTCTAAGTATGGAAGAAGGGTGGAAATTAAGTGATCATGAGAAGGATTGGATGAGGAGAATGGTATATACATTTGGCATCTGTCACCCTAATACTTAGGCATTAGCCTACGTAGAGGAAGAAGATGTACAAGGAGATCGATGGGATCAGGTGAAAGGGAGTTAGCGGATGATTAAGGTGATTTTCAGCTGATCTTTTTATGAGCCTAACGAGGGAGATCGTAATGATAAGAAGATGAAGCATATAAGTCCCAACTATTGTCAGTGTTATCACAAGAAAAGTCATGTCGGAGAGTAGATGAAGCATTTGAGTTAGATGATATCCAGCCATCATCAGAGTTATCTTCACAAAAATTATACTTGAAGGCGGAGGCACTCCAGATATTCTTGTTCTTAAGCTGCTTTAGTTGTTTTCTAAGAATTTGTTCCTTCTTGGGATCAAGTGGTTCATCCTCGGATGAATATTCAAAAGTGCCAGTCTTAGTATGGGCATAAGAGATTATTCTAGTATATTTAATGAGACCAGGAGAATCGGCTAAGGATGAATAATAGTGAGGAATTGGAGTCGTCCAATGTGAATCGATGTTTGGATCCTTGTGTAGATAGGGTTTTAGAATTGCCGAACAGACCTCAATAATGTAAATTACCTTGTCTGGACCTGATGAGGTATCATTAGACGATTCCTTTTTGGGCATGTCAAAGATGACTTTCTTTTTAGATGAAGGAGCAACCATTTTGTTTCATGTTGTCTTAATGTTTATGCACTCCTAAGTTGTATTGAATTGGTCAAGGTGGTAAGAGAAGATTTCGACTGACTCAAGATGCACCCATGCATATGTCACAGAATCATAATAGAAACCCTTTACCATGGTGAGAGTAGCGGGAGATGGAATAGTTGGGAGAGTCTCTGAACTACTGGTTAGTGTACGTCCTGCATATTCGTTCCCACTTGACTTGACGTTGGTGCATTCTAGTGTCAGGTTGATTTGATCAAAGTGATCAGAGGAGATTTTAGCCGACTCAGACTGTGCCCATGCATATGTCTCAGGATCATATGAGAAGTCATTTCCCATGGTGAGAGAAGTTGGAAATGAAACGATGGGGAGAGTCTCTAAACCTCTAGTCTCCACAACAACCATTATCTCAGGTGTAGCAATTGGTTTAGGCTCATCTACTGTATGATGGTTACGAGTGTTGACGGCTTTGTGGGTTGCCCCAGAATATCATGTTTCTAAAAAAGACTGGGTGATATCGAAGTGCTCCAAAAGCTGTAAAATTGATTTCCTGAGTCTCACACTCAATAATTGCCTTAGCCAATGGCAAGAATGGCTTTCCGAGAATGATCAAAGATTGGGTGAATTCTCCTTGATGCTCAATATTAATGATCGTGAAGTCCACTTTGAGCGGAGCACCTTGGAATTTAAAAGTAACTGAAATGGTTCTCTGGCCGCTTTACCGATCGATTAGCCAGTTGAACGATCTCTCTCATCTTCCTAATAGGTCTGAGTTTAAGCTTGTTAAATACCATGGTAAGGAGGATATTGATTGTTGAGTCATCATCGATTCGAGAATGGGCAAATATTGTGTCTTTGATTCCACAATCAAATATGGGCAACCGCTTCACTTTGCGGCTCTTGGTTTTTATCCTTATTATTAAAGAGGTGGCCATTGACAAGATATGTCTTTTAGTCTTCGTTCTCGTCCTGCCCGACTTTTTCATCATAAATTGGTTCATTACAAATCCTTTAAGGTCGGGGAAGTGTTCAATGGCCTGTATCAAAGGAAGTTCAAAAATCAATCTTTTCTCCAGTGCTTCCCGTACAACACGATCCAAATTCTTTAGATCTTCCCCACTTTCATTTTTTCTGAATTTTTCTGGTTTTTTTATTTTTTGAGTGCTTCTGAATTTTTCGATTTTTTTATATTTTCTGTGTGGTGTGTGGTGTTTTTTGTAGATGATGAGGTGTTTTGATTTTCCAAGTAAGAGTCAGAATCAGAGTCATCCCTAGGGGAGTAATACGCACAAGTGTCGCTGTCAGAGTCATCCCTAGGGTGAACATAGTCTATGGGCATCTGAATAACCTCGAGGCTTTCAACATGAGATCCTATCTTTTCATCATCCCTTTTTATATTTGAGCTACCATAGAATGAAATTCTTCGGTCGACAAACATTCTAAATTTATCCTCTATTAATTCATACATCTTATTTATCCTCGAAATATTATCCTCCAAAAACTATTCATGATCAATCATGGGAGCAGTCGGTGTGCGTTCTCACTTTTTAATTTGAGATACAATCATTCATCTTCCATTTTCCTTTATGAGCTGAGAGGAGATTCTCTTGGAATATCCAATAAATGATTTTTATTTTATGAAAATTTATCCTCAAAAATTATGGAAGGAGTCTACTCGGTGGAAGGATTTAGCATGAATCTGTAGGTCTCATACTCAGCATGTCGTGACTAAGGCATGCAATGCTGATTTGAGTAAAATCTACTTCCATGTCATTATTGATCGTGTCCCCAAACAATGGAGTCATACAGGGTTCATATGTCTCTATATCATTCGTTTGGTCCTCTGTATGTGCAGGTTGTCCAAAAGAGTGGTATTCTGCTTTGTCAATAAGGATTTGATCGTTAGGGTCAATCTAGTATGGTTGATCATTAGGTGCTGACCTTTCCTTGCGGTTTGATCGAGCCATCATTTTATTTTCTATGGTCCAGCCTAGATGCATTTATGTGAATTGTGGACCAACTCCAACAAGATTGTAAGGAAAGAATGAAGGCGGTTGGGTTTGTTGTCTCGACCTGTCATGAATCTCAAAAGTGGTTTGATCTTTAAATGGTTCATTAGTTTCAGCGAGAAATCAAGAATAAGATGGTTCAGTCTAGGACGGCAGTTGATCATTTGTGATAAAGGTCAGAGGAGATGGGATATATGTAGAATGGTCATAAGATCAGGGTAAAATGATTTTGAATTCAAAGATTGAACAAGATTTGTCGGAGGGTCCAAGTCTCCAATGAATGTTGGAGGATTCTTGATAGAAGAGCGTTTAGATTATTTGGGTCTAACCGAGACAAATTCATTTTCATGGTATAGATCAAATGCATACTCGGACCATTGTCCTATCTTTGTCAAATGAGGTTGATGAGTTGTCATGATAGATCCTGGTTGAAAATGTTCAAGTATAGGGGGATGATGAATCGACATGGTTGATCTTGGTACAAGTCCACATGATATTCACAAGAAGAAACCAAAAAAATATTAAATCAATGAGAGTAATGGCACAAGTGTGCATTTTATGATCTTCGTATTTGGTTACGCATACCAATGCAAACACAATACAACCCTAGTTTCACCTACACACAAAATGAAGCCGCAATAGATCGGCAATTATCTTTCCAATTTTAATTGGTGATAAATCAATCTTCGAAAATAATTAGCAAGCTTTTAGGAGCCAGAAATTTTCATAAAGACTAGCATGAATTCTTACGACTAGTTGCATCCACTTTAAGCTAGTATGGGTGTAAGTACGGACCGTAAAACAATCACCCGTGTTACTTTAGGATGGAGCCTTACACAATGTCCTTTAAACCACCCACTCTGCTAAGGTAATCCAGACCGTTTACTGGCTACCCACTGAGAAATAGCTAATCGTTTTAGAATCAGTATTCTGAATGAAGATTCCGGAGCTGGGCTCTAACCTTAAGTGTTGTTTCTTGCTCACTCAGACAAATAAATGATCCAAGGTCAGGGTTGCCCTCCTGCAAAAATTCTTGATTTTATGGGTCAATTAAAGTCGGTTTTTTAGCAGTCCCAATTTTGATTAGTTGATCACTGAAAAATTAGGTGAGCACAAATACACATCTACCGTCCAGGCTCAATTACCTTTAAAATTATGTGACCAAACAAGAGGGAGAAATTCAGGAAAATCCGATGCACATGAGAAAATGATGTATGCTCAGATAGAAGACTTACAATGATTCCTCCCAATCTCCATTTGGCATGAAATACAAGAACTGAAAATTATTCCAGATGAGTGCAAGCCCACAAAATTGCACCTATTAGAAAGATCTGTTAGCCAGGAATAAATGAGTTAAATTTTTGACTAAGTAGAACGATATAATGTGTGTCTCTATTAATGTGAAGTGTGGTCCTAGGTTCTACGAGCATAATCAGTTAATCCTAAACACTCTAATAGTCGTATGTACGGGTCTAACCTACGAGCCACTTAAGTTGTGCCCCAACCTTACCGGATAGTGAAAGAGGCTACCACACACCACATAAAAATTCAAGGTCTTGTTACATACGCGAGAGTTCAAATGGACACTAATGTAAATGAAAAATTATTACGAAAAATAAAAATTTAGAAAATAAATTCTTAAACTCTACGCTCTCTCACGACTCGACGCAATATTAATTTTAATACAGATTGGTGGTCGATGAAGAGGCGTCGGTTTTGAGAGAACCACTACACAGGTGTCGGGTACCTCACACATAAAAACTGAGAGAGACACTATATGAGAGTGACACAAAAATTAATCAAAAAATAAAACAAGAAAATAAATGTTTAAAATAACATAAATGCAGAGAAATAAAATGGAAAATATACAATGGCACGTCCGGTGGTCAAACATCCCAAATGTGTGGAAAAAAGAGCCTAAATTTTTAAAAAATCCAAGTCGTTAGCCTCTGATGCAACGATGCCATCTGACGAGTCCAAAAATGCCCTCTTTAATTTACGCGAAATATCGTTTGAATTTGTCGTTTCGTTGTAGGCAGGTATTCAGAATCGATCAAGATATATGCATAGTTAATTAATCAATTTTTAATCGATGTGGTTTTATATTTCTTTTACCTGGGCAAGTCCCAAGATCGGACTCAACGAGCCAAAGGAAAAACCTAGAATTTTTTCTATCAAAGTTCGTGCACGATTTTCGAGGTAGTATTTTTCGTTATTTTTAATTCAATTTTGGCATGAAAATGTAACTTAGGCCAATTTTAGGGATTGAAATGCTATTTTCAATCAAGCAATGTCCAAAAATTACGAAATTTAGCCGACATGTCAGGTTTGATGAAATGAATGCACTATAATTTTTTTGGAATTTTTTGATGGAAGATAAATATTTTATAAATTTATGAATGCAAACTAAGTAAATTTCAATAATTAATTATAAAAAATATTAATAATATGTTTTTTCAAATGATAAAATTATCCAAGAACTGTCACTAAGTTATCGATCTCAGAATAAACCTAAACCTTAAAACTACAAAATTTAATACCTACTAAAAATTAAAGATTAAAGTATGCAAAATTATTTTTTTAGGGAAGACCATGCATGAAAATGCAATTCTTTTTGGGCACAATGTGAAATACAACTTATTATATGATCCGTGAATTTTTTGCAATTTTTGGAGCAGTGGTTAGTTAGTTCTGAATTTTGAGGCACAAGATAGGACAAAATATGTAAAATTTCCACAAGAATATTATTTATTAAATAACCACAGACTATAAAAATATAATAAGCATGTCACATTATGATATTTTAGTAGAAAAACATATTACAATTTTTAAATAATAAAATGATGCAATAAAGTTGTTCAACATAAAGGGGGAACACAAGGGTCTCAGTGCAAATTCCAATAATTAAATTAAAAAAATTACAAAGAGGGATTGAAGTTGAATTACAAAACCTCGAGTGGTTTCCTACAAAATTCCTAAGGGGCACGTGCGTAGCAGGTGCCCTTAGGGCGCTTAGACCTCGGGGTAAATAGGCATACTAGAGGGGGGCTTCGCATTTTTTCCGGTTGGTCACTTACGATGCACGTGACCTCTAGACTAGGTTTCTTCTGTTAATCGGAGAACTTTAGAGGTGTTGGCTTCAAATGTTCCTAGTCGACACATGAGAAGCATGTGACCGCCTGGGGACTTGACCGGCGGTGTGGCGGAGGAGCGGGGCTTCGGTGGAGGATGGTTGGAGGGTGAGGCACATGCGTTGGGCATCGATGGAGTGGTGGCCTAGGTAGATGAAGGTTGGTTCAGGGCTGAGGCGCTCCACGGCGGCTCCTGTCACGACAGAAGCACAGACAGTCGGAGTAGAAGGCTCCTGGCTTCGGTTAGGAGGCATCGTTGAAGAGTGATAAAGATGCAAAACTTGAAGTATGCTGGAGTTGAAGTATTGAAGCTTGGGTGGCGAAGCGTTGGCTCAATGGCAATGGCGCCAGAGTAAGGGCATGTGCGGAGGAAGCATGCGATGAGCTCTTGATGGCTTGGATCTCATCGGAGGAGGTGGGGGAACCGAGCTGTCACCGCCGGTTCTCCCCTCTTCCTTTTTGTGTGACCGACATATTAAAGAGATGAGGCACGGTGGAGGTGTTTATATTGGAGAGGATGAGGATGTTGAAGATGGAATGTTGGCGGCGACGATCGATAATCTGATTGATGGGGATCTGATTGGGGCGAGAGGGATTCATGGGGAAGGAAGACGACGGGATCTGATTGGAGGGTGGAGTGGCCGACGCTCGGCCAGAGGGGGGGATATCAGGGGCGTGATACACGAGGGTGGCTGGTCGTAGAAGGAAAGGGAAGAGGTGGCGGAGGAAATCGCGGAGTGGCGGCAGGGGCCACCCTCCCGATTGGGAAAGTGAGGAGGGAGGAAGAGAAGTAGTGACCGTCCAATCGGCGAAGATCAAACGGTCGAGATGCTGCCATGTTGCATCGTTTTATTTTTTAATTTTTTTATTATTTGTTAATATTTTATATAGAAATAAACAAAAATAAAGGCTAAACTTGAGTGAAACGTGGCGGCTCTAGGAGCGGCCACGTGTCACTACCAGAAAAATCGAGAATACAAGCAGAAGAAAAATAAAAAAGAAACAGAAATTAACCTCAGATCGGAAAATTTTCTTCGTGAAAGTTGTTCCTCTCAACAAGATCTACAACTTTCATGAATGGATCAAAATAAAAACTTGTCATTAGCAGAAAGTGATGTTTTTGGGGTGTCCATGTATAGAATACCTTGTTTTTTGGGTTTTCAAATTTTTTTGACATTTTTAAACAAGATAAAAATCCTATAACAATATGATAAAATCAAAGATAATTATTAACACATTAGCCTCATATTTTTAAGATTTTTATTAAGTAAGAAAAGGAAGAAATAAAATAAAATACGAAAATTACAACTTTTATACATATTAATAGTGAATGCTCGGACTCTGTTAATTTCTTTGATTTCAAGATCATTTTTAATTTGGATTTTTACACATTTTAGTAAAAAGTTCATCAAAGAAAATAAATGGAAATTAAATAAAATAAAATGAGTTAATTATATACATAAAATAATAGGTCAAAACCGCTAAAATACAAAATGTACAAAAGAGGTCCAAAACCCAACTTTCACATATGAGCTCTGATTCACTTGAATTTGGTCTCGTTTTAAAGGTAATTGAATGTACATTAGTTCAAAAGTGATTAGAATCAAATCAGACACTGGATGAGGAAGATATCGAGGTTTTAGTCGGAGAATTTTGTAATTAGGGTTTGCATTTTTAGTCCACTTATTTAGGCTAGTGATTATTTTATTTTTCATTTATTCTTGTTAGTAATATGTACACAATGGAATGGTTTTAGGTCATTTGGAGTTAGAACAAATTAGTTAAAAATCGAGGAAGTTAGGCAATTTTACAGGTCAATTGGGATAGGATTTTTGGCTTTTTACTTTAGGCAATTATGAGTGATAAAATGAAATTATTATAAATACATGCATGAATGCTAATTATTCAAAATAAATGAAGAAAAGCCAATGATTTTTGGGTATTTGAGCTTAATTAGAAATTTTTAGAGTGATGAATCTGAGATTCATCATTACTCCGGATACAATCAGGTTAAAATTGCTCTTGAAGATCAGGAGAAGACCACTTTCACATGTCCCTTTTGCACGTATGATTTTAGATGGATTCCCTTTGGATTGTGTAATACCCCTGCTACATTCTAGAGAGGCATGCTTACCATCTTTGCGGACATGGTCGGTGATTTTCTCGAGGTCTTTTTGGATGATTTTTCGGTCTATAGTGAGTCCTTTGACGATTGTTTAGCGCACCTAGACCAGGTTCTTCAGAAATGATGTGAGGTAGATCTCGTTTTATCTTGGGTAAACAACCATTTTATGGTTACAAACAAGATCGTGTTGGGGCATGTCATCTCCAAGCTTGGCATGGAGGTTTACCTTGCCATGGTGGATGTTACCAAGCGTCACGATCCACCGTCCAACATTAAGAAGTTCAGGTAGTTTTTTGGGCATGTCCGCTTTTACTGATGGTTTATTCAGGACTTCTCTAAGATTACCTGATCATTCATTGAACTTTTAGGCAAAGACATCGAGTTCTTGTTAGATGACAAATGTCTTAGTGCCTTCCTCACATTAACAGAGATGATCATCAGTGCACCTTTCCATCAGCCGCCTGATTGGTCTCTGCCCTTTGAGATGACGATGGATGCTTCAGATTTTGTAGTAAGGGTTGTATTAGGATAAATAAGGAACGGACTTCCAGTTGCTATACACTATGCCAACCACACTTTAAATGATGCTCAGCGCAACTATACATTGATGGAGAAAGAGATGTTGGTAGTGTTATTTGCATTAGATAAATTCAGATCATATCTTCTTGGCTTGAAAATCACAGTTCATACCTATCATTTAGCTACCAGATTTTTGATGGAGAAAAAGGATGTTATAGCACACCTTCTCAGATGGGTTCTCTTACTTCAGGAGTTTGATTTAGACATTAGAGATAAGCCTAGGGTAAACAAAGTGGTAGCTGATCACCTCTCCTGACTACAGATAGATCAACCTTCAGATGAGTACACGCTAGAAATTGCAGAGAGATTTCCAGACAAGAGCATCATTGCAGTTACATAACATCCATGGTATGCAGACATAGTAAACTTTCTGGTTACACAGAAGAGTCCATAGGGTTGGCCGAAAGACTGAGTCGATAGGCTAGTATCTGAGGCACGATAGTACCATTGGGAGGATCCGATTCTATTTCGTGAAGGACCAGATTGTGTTTAAAGGTGATGTTCCTCAAGAAGAATACACTAGTGTCCTTACTTTATGCCATTCCTTAGAGGTAGGAGGACATCATTCGGGAAGAGGACAGAATAGAAGGTATTTTAGAGCAGATTTTGGTGGCCGACTCTTTCTAGATATGCTTTCACATTTGTGAAAAGTTAGCCGGATTGTCAAAGAGTCATTGGGAAAATCGGTCCTAGAGATGTGATGCCTATACAGCCTGTTATCATTTGTGAAATCTTCGATGCATGGGGCATAGATTTTATGGGACCATTTCCCTACAGGAATCGCTATGAGTACATTTTTATCGTTGTAGATTATGTTAGTAGACGAATGGAGACTATATCCGCACGAAACGTCAACAGCAAGATAGTGTGCAGATTCCTGAAGGAACATATAATTTTGTGGTTCGGTATTCCATGTATTCTCATATCAAACAAGGGTAGCCACTTCATTAATAAGGAGGTGAAAAAGCTAGTGAAGAATTACCACATTGATCACAGTGTAGCTTCTCTTAACGACGTGGCTGAAAGTCTCAAATAGGGAGGTGAAATCCATTCTTCAAAAATTAGTACGATCAGATAGGAAGAACTGGTCATAGCTTCTGGACTAAGTTCTTTGGGCATATCGTACTGCATATAAGACTCCCTTAGGTACTTCACCTTTAGATTAGTTTATGGAAAGCCATGCCATTTGCCAATAGAGATCATGAACAAATCTGAATGAGCCATTAGAGAGATTTCATAAGAGATGCAGAAAGTAGGAGCCAAGCGAAAGCTAGATCTGAATGAGCTAGTGGAGATTCGAAATCAAGCATACGAGAACACCCTCATTTATAAGGCCAACGTGAAGCAATGGCACGACAGACATATTTGACACACGATCTTTGTGCCTAGCAGAAAATATGGTTGTTCAATGCACGCTTGTGAATTTTTTCTAGCATTTTGAAGAGCAAGTGGGAAGGATAGTACATAGTTAGAACGGTGCACGACAATGGTATTATTGCTATATCATATGTGTCATTTGTTGCAGAGCTGTTTGTAGTGAATGGGCAGATGATGAAGCAATTCGTGGAGACTACTAATCATCTAGCCCGAGTTGAAGTGATCTACTTTGTATTGTATGCATGACTACTCTTCCACTTCATTCCATCTTGTACAGAGACTTTTAAAGCCTTTAGATTTTTCCCAGAGTACACACCTGTATATTCTTCATAGACCACAATCGTCCCCATTTTGTGTTCATTATATATGATGTAGAAACCAGATCCTAAATAAAGGGGGGATCCATTGCCCGATGATTTTCGACCTTCCATTTTGATCTTTTTACATTTCTTTTTCTATCCTTTATTTTACTCTAATCACTGGTCCCTAATTTTGGCCATACTCTTTTCTATATTTAGGATGTCTTATCCTATGTATAGTGGGGATCGAGTGATTTCGTCGATTGCATTCTTCTTTCTCCTTTTGTTCTTTCATTTGTATATTTTTTTCATTAGTCACCTCATTTTTTTCCACTATACTTACGATGACCTGATCGTAAGTATAAGGGGGTCGACTGACTTCTATTCTTTCGTTCTTTTTCACCCACTTTTACTTTGCACAAGTTAGTTCCTCCTTTTTTCTATTTTAACGCTATGAGGACATAGCACAAGCTAAGTACTGGGTCGTGCGTATATATTGTATATAAACTTTTGTCCATAACTCGTACGTTATGTATTTTCTATATCTACAAATCCATAAAAAGTGGGTAGGGGTTAATTTAAAATCCATCTTCTTATTTATTTATTATAAAATCCATGTAAATAAATAAAATATGCCTAATCTCTTTAATTAAAATTATCAATTAAAATATGTATTTAAAATATTTTTAATACTTATTTATAATCCTATTTATTTAAATATGTGAAAAATTTATTTAATCCTTGTAAATTTGTTTGTATAGAAAATTGGTAAAATACATTAGTTATTTAATCCGAATAAAATATGGGTAATTTATCTTGTCTAAAAAAATATTTATAAAAATTGAAAAATCCATAAAAATGCAAAGTCTAAAAACCATAAAAATTAAAAATCCTCAAAATACATAAAAATGAATAAAATTAAGAAAATTTACATCACAAAAACTTTGTTGCATTTACATTAGCATATTTCAGAATAAATTTTATTTCTAGAACTAAAGATTGAGAAAAATCTATAGGATGGATCTTGAGTATGGCCTTTAACATTCATTGTAAGGTGCCTAGTTCGGAACTGGAATTTAGACTCTTCAGGACTTTGACTTAAATATTTGGGTTCCACGAGACCATGTTTGGAAAGTCAACTCATAAGTTCCTAAGTAGAACACTTAGTGGCATTCGTTCAACTCTTCATAAGTTGTCCAATTTTGGACACATGCACTTTGCACTTAGCTCGACTTGCGTGGGGCTGTGAAGGGAAATCCAATTTAGAGGTGCATTTTCATCATTGTCTAGTGGAGCTGACGTCTAATGATGAGAGAGATTGGGGTTGCAATAATCGCTTCGGATGAGGGAAGGATCTGCTGGCACAAATTTTCCAAGATCTCAAAAATTGAAAGAAATGAAAAGATGCTATATCCGTCGAGGCACAAAAAGATTGATGCAGTGCAAGCAATAATACAAAGCCAATTCAAAGAAGAAGCCACCAAATATAAATACAACCAAAATGATCCAAGATTCAACCAAAAAGTTTGCACATCTTAGTGGAGACTTAGCTACACTAGCTGGGCTTCACAAGGAGAAGCGTCTACATTCATCGCACTCTAGTTCTTTTCTCATTCTTCTACTTTCTCTCTATATTCGATTGTGGACACAACATGAACTTACCTTAGAAGGTAATACCCCCCTCCCCGAGGAAAGAGTAGCTGGATGAGGAACCAATGGGAGTGTATAACTGGGATGTGAGGTTTCTTAGCTTCGTTCAAGCGGTAAGAGATAAAACAATTCACACACTGTATAGATTACCTTCAAGGTTGATAGAGTTTGCGATATGAATGAGTTGATCTGAACTCGCTACTGAGATGAACTTAAACATGGATTTGTGGAACTTGAGGACTGTTGAGACTAAAATCCTAATCCTAAAGTCCGACAAAATGCTTGTTCCAAGCCCGATCAAGCTCTGTACTTTATCTGTTGTCATGAATTGGTTTAGGAAAACAAATTCATTCTAACTTTCTTTATTTTTCCCTTGTTCTTCAAATAAGTGTTTGCTAAGGGACTAGCAAAGTTTAAGTATAGGGGGTTGATGAATCCATGAGATTCATTAGCATTTTGTCTTAAAACCCTTAACAAATATATGTAAATATCCATTAATTTCCCTTTTTTAACAAAACCCTATTCATGAATAAGAATGCATTCTTATACATTAAAATCATGTAAATAAATAAGAGAATAAAAATAAAGAAAATAAAATAAAGGATAATTGTAGATATGTACATATGTACAATGTGACTTAGAAAATAAATATAGCTGAAAGATATATTTATAACCTAATCTCAGAGACCAAGTCAACATGGATTAGTCAATAAATAAATAAGTAGTGGGAGATAAGGAAAGAAAAAAATAAAAATAATTAATTCCACACTTCATACACTCTTCATTATTTATCCAATAAATATCAAAACATCAAAGACTATTAATTAATGCATGTTAACATAACTTTCATCGAATTCCTTTCCCAATTTTTTCTAAAAATGTATAGACAAATATAAAAATAAGGTAAAAATATTATCTTGTATATATACCAAGAAATCCAACTTGTAAATTGTCAAAATCTCAACGTCCAAACATCAGAACTTTCTCATACGAACTCGAATTTCACTCTACTCACCTAACCACAACTGGGTTTCTTAGGTTTTATTTTATCTAGAAAACATTATTTATTATTTTAATGATTTGATAATTTTTAATTATTTCCTTTTATTTTAATCTTAATTTATTTCATAAATTTTGGAGCTTATTTATTATTTTAAATAAATCAAAAATACTAATTTACAGGTAAATTTTAATTACATCACTTATATCCATATTTATTAATATACTTAATAATTTATTAAAATCTACGAAAAATCCGTGCAAACTTTATTTATTATCATAATTATTAATAAAATATAAAATGATATATTATTTATTAATTTATTAAATTAAAAATCTAAAACCTATTTATTAAGTATTATTTATACATACTTATTAATATAATATTCATATTTTGTAAAATATTTATTATTTATAAAAATAAATTATCCATAATTTAGTTAAATTAATTATTTATAATTTTCATTTTTATACTTATTTAAAATTCCATTATTAACTATTTATTTCCTATTTATTAAAGTAATTAATTATCTGGCCGACTAGGTGCTGACATGTGTCAGCTCCTGGTGTCTTCTTCTCAAGAATCCATGTTGTTCTACTGTTCAAGCAACTCAATCTTCAACCTATTCTACCCTCTGATGACCGAAAAGACCCGAGCAACTAAGGTAAAGAAATAGAACTAAGGTCATTGCGACCTCAGTCGCTCAAGAGTCAATCGGTCAATCAAGAAAATTAAGTGCAGACCACCAAAATCAGATAAAAATCAAAGAAATACGATAGCTGTCCTGGCTATTGGATTAGCCTGGTATAGCAACCAGGGTCGAACTCAAGGAGCACGTGATGGCCTCGCGACCTACGAAGTAGTCTAAAAAAATAAATAAAATAAAGGTATTTTTGCTGGATTTTTAGTCTTTTTATAATTTTTTGGATTTTTAATTAATTAAGAAAATAAGAAAGCAAATAAAGAAACAACTACAAACAATTATTTATCTACTCAAAAATCATTTAAAAATTCAAATAAAAATAATTTTATGTTTTTTATATTTTCTACTGTTTTTGGGTAATTTTTGGTATTTTTGTGATTTTTATTGAATTTTATAAAAATCAAACAAGGCAAAAAATAAAGGGTACTGTCCAGTCTGGTGTCAAGGGCCAATTTAAAATGCAAAATGGCCCTATTAACACCTGAAGGTAATTTTTCTGTAAAGACAAAAATACAAGAAAAATTTGGCCACTGGAATTATTATTTTTGTGTTTTTCAATTAATTATTAGAATTTTTATGGGTAATTAGGGGTTTTGTAATTTTTATGGGTTTTATGAAGTGAAAAAGACCAAAATTGGTCACAAAATCAAACAAGGTAAAATAAACACTACCTAATTTTTGTGTAATTTTTAGACGTGTTTTAATATTTTTTTGTGAATTTTAAAGTTAGAAAGTAACAAAAATGCTTGTTTTTGAATTTTTAAAAATAATAAATGAAATAAAAAATGTCTCCAAAATTTATAGAAAATTTTACACCATGGCAGGAGCCATGTATCCAATTTTCATTAAATTTGGAGTTTGTTTGCTTTTTACTAAAAATAAAAAGAAGGGTACAATGCACAGGGACATGTACGCAAATAGTAGAGAGTCCAAGGGGTCTGGTGCAATTTCTCCAAGAAAACACATGCGAGGCGCGTGACCTGGTCACTCAGGGACCTATTTGCAAGAAAACAAAGTTCCTGGACTATTTAGTAACACATACTAAAAGTCCAGGGGCTTCAATGTAAATAACCCACTATATAACGCACATGAACAATAAAACCACGCACAGGGGTATTTCTGCAAATATAAAAAGTATAAATGCATTCAAGAACACCCTGGAACTATGAGTCCATACATGCAAATAACCCAACAAGCACGTGTCCCACTACACATAGGGGCATACACGTAAATACCAGAAACTACAGGTTTCTCTATGCAATTTACCAAACACAAATGAAAGTTTTAAAATATTTATAGGACCTATGGTTAACAACTAAAAATCTAAGGTCCTAAGAGATGTTTACCCTTTATTTAAGTCGAGGCCCGGATGCTCGCCACGTGTAGATCCAACGGTAGAGAAGAGGCGCGGCTAACACCGGGGTCCTCGGCTCGAATCGAACGGCAGGGGCCTCGCCACGTGGAAGGTCGGGCGGCTGGGAAGCAACGTGTGAAGCCCTCGCTGATCGGACGGTCCCGATCACTCCTCCAAGGATTGAACGATGCTGGTGGCTCCTCAAATGGATGTCTAGGATCTGAACTAGAGCTGGAGGTCAATCGGACGGCAGGGGAGGGTCCTCGATGAACAGGATGCCGGCGAGTTTCGCCAGGCTCGTGCGGGCGCTGAAGGCCTCCTCGCGGGCTGCTGAAGATCGGAAGAGAAGCTCCGTGGCCTCCTGCGTCGAATGGTGCCCTCCGATGGTGGCGAGGAGCTCTGGAGAGCTCCGGCGGCACTGGCGGAGGTCGAGCTATTGCACCTGGATGTCGAAGCCCTCAGATGGGCTCCTTTGGACCTGCAAAGATGTGCAACAAGCTCCTGGGTCAAGGGCAAAGTGCCTCGACCCGGTTAGGAGTGGTGAAGGTGGTCTGTGCTTCGGGGCGGAGGGGTTTCGGCGAGGCGACAGCGAAGGAACCCCAATCCCAGCTCCTATGCGAGATGGGTTGGATGAAGGGGTGGAGAAGGTACGCGGAGAGAAGGCGATCGTGATGGGCGACTCCGATGGTCGGAACGAAGGCGAGGATGGTCGGAATCAAAGCGGAACGACGACGGAGTGATTTGAGCGAGATGCAAAATTAAAGAAATAGAGAGGGAAAGGAGGCTACCTACTGGGCACAATCGACTGTGGAAGAGCAGAGGGTGCTCCAGGTCCTTCCCTCGAGGACCGTCGGTGTCCGAGGCTCAAGCATCACCTCCAGGCGGTGCACGGCGGCGCAACGTCGCCGGATCGATGGTCCTCCACTCCTTCCTCGCTGCAACACTGCCTGGAGCGAGCTGTCACTCTCGCCAAGGTGATGGAGGTCCTAGAGTGGCATGAAATGATACAAAGATGCGTGAGGAAGGAGGAGGAGCTCGGATTAAATATGTGTGCAGGACCAAGAAGAGGGGATCGGGCAGGGCTCTACGAAGCGCGGATCCCCACGCGGAAGATCGGGCGAGGCTCTCGGATGCACGAGGAAGAAGGAGAGCCCGAGATTTGCGGGTATGGGCGTCGGATCGAGTGTAGAAAAATCTGGGAAGTCGGGTTGCGGGCTCGGATCCGGGGCTCGGTGGTCCTGGGGGGGGAGTTGACCTGGGGGTCAACGTCCCCGTGGACCAATAGGAACATGCCACATAATAAATATTTAGAAATTCAAATTAAAATAGAAAATGGCCGAATTATTAAAAACTCAAAACATGAAAAATATTTGTTTTCATTTTTCCTATTTTTTTGTGATTTTTAATTAATTTTTCAAAATAAAAATAAGGTATTTACACTATAGTGCTATATATAGGTATATATACAATATAGCTTTTTAATTTTTGATTTTTAATTAGTTATTTTTGTACATTTTTATTCCCATTTTATATTTTTTTCTTTATAGCATAAAATTAGGAATAAAAGGGTATTTTTATTTTATTTTTATTATTTATATACAAGGGTGAAATAAATAGATATATACATCTATATACATGGTATATGTACAATGTTATTTTTGGTTTTTAATTTTGTTCTTTTTATTTTGATTTTTGTTTTTATGGTTTTTTTATTTTATTTATTTACAACATAGAAGATAGAATATATACAAATTTTTAGGGATTTTAATTTATTTATTTATAAGGCTAAATAAATATAAGAGTGGGTGTATTTACATGGTGACTATGTACAAGTAAAGGTTTTTTTGTTTTCTTTTTGATTTTTCTATTTTTATCTTGATTTTGTATTTACAAATATTCACAAATATGTACAAGCCACTTTTATTCTATTTTTAGAGGAAAATATTTTTATTATATTTATAGGGATATTTACACACATGAGCCCCCTATCTCTCTCTACTTTGGCTTTTATGCGGTCAGGCCCATGTTGAGCCCTCCCTTGGGATTAGGTTGCTCAATATTTATTCTAAATATTTCCTCTTTTTTTCTTTCAATTCTTTATTCTTTTATTTTTGCACAAAAACATGCTAATCATTACTTTTTACACAATGCATGCTTTTGGTAATTATTTGTATTTACAAACATATACATGTATTTGCAAAGGTTTTTGTAGCTAAAATATAAGAATAAAGAGTGATGAATGAGTATTCATCACCCCCCTATACTTAACTTTGCTAGTCCCTTAGCAAACACGTATTTGAAAAAGAAGTGAAAAAGAGAAAGAAAAAGAAAAAGAGGAGAATGTACATGGATCAAGGTTGAATATTAAACTTGCCTTCATTAAATTGAATTATGGAGCTCGATCAGATCTTTGGATTATTAATGTGTCAGAACCTTATTTGGACTTAAGCTTAAAACTCAACAGCCTCTAAGTTCCACCAATCTATAATCAAGACTCCTCAACAATCCAGATCAGAACAAGTCATCAAACACAAACCCTGAAGACCATGAATCTTTCATTGTACTGTGAATGTGAGGTATAAGATCTCTTCCTCAGAAATAGCAACTTGACAACCCTCCCCAACAAGGTAACTCTATGACTCCAATCTGGCCACTATTTCCTCGAGGAGAGGGGTATTCCCTTCTAAGTTCAAGTTCAACCGGCTCAAGAAGAGGGGGAAGAAGAGAATGGACCATGGCCAGTGTAGCCATGTATCATTGGGAGCTCAGCCAGTGTAGCCAAGTCTCCCTACTGCAAGCTACGTAAGGTGGGACATGAATCTCAACCTTTGCTTATTGCACTATATACATACTCCGGTGGGATTATCATTTTCTATCAGACCCACCACTTTTTTAGAGTTATTCTCTTTTTGCATTTTTTTTCAAGTGCATCTATACAACATATACATGTGCAGCATATATACAAGGAGTTTTTCCTCTTGAGCCAGTAGACTATCCCTCTTTTGAAGCATTATTGCAACCCACAACTCCTGTCGTTAGACCTCATGGCAACCAGACCAAGTTGAGATGCACTTCCTTCACTAAAAGAAGAAGAGAGGTTCCTCCTAGAAGTAGTACCCTCATATGCTACCCCAAGTCAAGGAAGACTGCCTCCTCACCACCACATCCGTAGAGAGCTCGATGCTCAGTGATGTGTCCAAGTAAAGCCATTGTCTATATGAGTCATGTGTGTGTTTTTAAATGCTCTACTTAGGCTCATTGAGATGACATGTGATCATAGCCTAGTGGACTTAAAGAATTAAGTCACCATGGACCTGAAAAGCCTTAAAGCTAAGCCCTACAAGGTTCCTCTTAGAATTGGGTGGATTAAGATCTTAATCAAGCTCCCTTTCCCAATTTAATTCAAGGCTAGTTTAAATGTCAACTATAATCCAGAAAAACTATATCCATATATACAAAGATGTTATTTACACAATTTTTACAAACATGCAAAATTTTTGAAAAATGTTTTGAAATCATGAATGGATGAATGCATGGATGTAAGTTTTGCAAAAGTATTTACACACATTTACACAAGATTTTTGCAAACTTTTGATTTTCAAAACATTTTGGAAAAATTTTGTACTATATACATAATTTTGATATGAAAATATACACACAAACTTTACACAAAAGATTTTTGAAAACATTTTTACAAAAATAATTTGTACACTAGCTATGTATGTGCCATAAAAGAATGATTATTTACAAGAAAATTTTAATTTTTGCGATTTTTTAGGTTTTTTAGCCATTTTATTTTTTAAAACACTCACACAAAGTACGAGTTATGGCTAAAGTATATATGAATTATATACACACCCCCCTATACTTAGCTCGAACTATGTCCTCAGAGTCAAGAGCGATGAAGAAGACATAACTCGTGCTTAGTATAGGGAAGTGAAAAGGAAGGCTATATACAAAGAAGAATGAATGAATAGAAGATCAAGAAGATCTCGGCTTTTCCCCCTATACTTAGGATCAAATAATCCTAAGTATAGCAGGCTGTACACAAAGGGAAAACCGAGTGGAGAATGTACAGGGTCCACCCCCCCTATACTTAGGGTAAAATATCCCTAAGTATAGGCAACAAAAACAGGGGTAGAGAGAAACAAAAGAAATACCCAAAGGTCCTACATCCCCCCTATACTTAGGGTAAAGTACACCCTAAGTATAGCATAATCAAAAGATGAATAAAGGGATGTGGGACTAAAGAATGTGATGATATGGACATCTGGATCTATACAGGTCGGAAGAGCAGTGATAATAGGGATGTGGGACTAAAGAATGTGATGATATGGACATCTGGATCTATACATGTCGGAAGAGCAGTGATAATCAGGCGTGAGATGCAATAGATGTGAGTCAAGAGACCATATCTCACGCAAAATGAATAGGGGCAACATCAACGACCCGCGGCTCATGATCTAGAAGTGGCTTGAGCTGCTGGCCGTTCACTCGAAAGGTACTCTCAGAAGACAACTCGGATATGTCAATGCTACCGTTGTCGTGTACCTTTCTCACCAAGTAGGGTCCCTTCCATTTGCTATGTAGCTCGAGCGACAACTCCTATATGCAAGCCCATCTGGAACGGGCTCTTTGATTCTCAAAAGAGTAAGGTCATATGCGTAGTGCCCCCAATATCAAATCCTCATATTATTGTGGCGATATTGGATTGCGCATAGCGAGTATTATTCCTGTTGATGGTTGGTTCAATTAATGATAGGTCAACATCACCTTAGGGGTAGTGGGCCCGAGTGTTAAAGACCGAATTGGGAGATGCAAGTTGGACTTGCAAGGTGGATTGTGTTCCCGCATCTTTTTATCCGAGTTGCAGATTCTCATATTATTGGGATGTAACAAATATAAGGAAGGAGATCCCAGATCTTGCTGAGATATAATGGTATGTATATCTCTTACATTGAAAGTGATTAAGGGAATGAACTTTCAGTGCTGACAAGGCAAGACAACTTTGATATAAAAATTCCTAAATCAAAGTAAATTATATATTTATATATGTTTATGCAAATTTCTTATTTCAGATAATCCTTCTTTAATCCAACTCAATGTTATACTCAATAATAACCAGTAGAATATCATGGATTGGACCATGATCCAGATATTGTACTTGCAATTGGAAGCATAATATATGTGGTTGCAATATGCAATTTTCCTCATAATAATGAGGAATGATAATTAAATATATAATAGGACTAAAACCTTAGGGTTTGTATGTCTCTATAAGTCTTGATATCATCGAATGTACTTTTGAAGTGACATGTCGATAATGATTGTAATTATCAAATAATCCTTATAAAATCTAAGAAGATGTTTTGGCATACATATGTGCTCTCGATATATAATCATGAATGACATGGTTCTCTGCATTATGCAGAATGGTGGCTCTATAGGAGATGATGTATTCAAATTGTTTGAGTACCTACCTGAACCTAAGTTTTAAGAGTTTAAATGGATGTAGATACGATGAGTGTTATCATTCTACTATCTATACTCTAGTCATTCATGAAGCTTCATAATATTCATATTGTATGAATTGAATGAAGCATGTATAAATGTTGAAATACTCTTATATTGAAATTTTTGATTTCAACATAAGAGATCCTTTATCTTGAGCAATGATTGCTTATAGATAAAGGGAGCGCATAAAAAGTATAGTCAAAGAGTTGATTGTACTTCTGTGACTTCCATATGACATCCAAAGAGTTGGATGTATGCCAATACTGCAATAAGTTGATGTGTTGATAGTATGACTATCAAATCTATCTAGAATCCTTAGAGAAGGAATCGAACAGTACATCAGAATCCTCTACATATTATTATTGAAATTGACTTACTTATTTTATAAGATAAAGTCTAATAATTGTATCTCAATCTTCTAATGACACTTGCAATTGGTTGCATATTTATTAGAATATTAGAAATTTGATCTTAAAGTTTAATAGTCATCCTCATGGATGTTAATGCAATTGTTGCAACAACCTCTATTGGATCAATACACTTCATATTTTTAGTGGGAGCCCTTAGTCTTAGATAATGTCTCTGTGACCTAGATATTAGAATACACTCATACTTTATTTCTAAATATTGGAAATAAACATGAATTCTGGAATAAACCTATCATAAAGAGTTATGATGGATATACTTCAGATAGTAATCTAACATCTAGTAGACTCCACTAAATTAGAAAATTAATGAATGGTTCATTAAGATTTCTAATACTTAAAATTAAACTTCTAAAGATCAATAGGAGGATGAAGATCATTTGACAATGATTTGGCATCATATTTTGGACATATGTCTGTTGATGAGATCAATGGACAAGTAAGATATGAAACTTTAGAATGTCTAAAATTTCAAAACTTGCATACTTATGAATATTGTATTAAAAGTAAAATGTCCAATACACCCTTCTTTGGGAAAGGTGTAAGATGTCAAGGTATTCAGGATCTCATGCATATTGATGTATGTGAATCATCTATATCATAGTAAACATTATGGATATGTGATATCTATTGATGATTATGTATGATATGAATTTCTTCTCTTCACCTAAGAAACTTTTGAAATGTTCAAAGATTTCACAATTTTTTTTAGAACCAAAGTTTGAAGGAAGATGAAATGAATTTGATCTAACCAAGTTAGTTTGTACCTATTAGATGAATTCAAGGAATACCTTATGGAGATGTGAATATCATTCCTATCTCAATCCTCCTAATGAACCTTAACTCAATAGAGTTGTAGGGAGATACAATTGATCATGTGTGACATGATTTGATCAAAGATTAATCTTAGCATAATTATCTCTTAGTTTCCAGGTATATATATGTAGTAGTGACTACATTATATATCCTTACAAGGTTCCATGCTAGAAAGCTGGAATCTAGCACCAGAGAGTGCTACTTCATTAGGAAAATAAAGGATGGTATTGGATACCTACTTTATGACCTTGAGATTCTTAAAGTATCTCATCTCTTAGAATGTGATTCTTAGAGGATGACTCTCTTGAGAATCAAGATGAAAATGAAGTAAAGGAACTCATTTAACCTTGAGAAGATAACGAGGCTCTTGAGATTGGAAACTAAAAATACAATTAAAGATGAAACATTAATACCTCTTCAAATAAGTTTGAGGATGGATTCCATGTGTCAGCTGAATCTGACAATGATCTGACTTCATGTGATGATGCTTCTGAAGATCATATCATGGAAAGATGGATGTTAGCAATAAGTCTAAAGTAGACTTCATATACAAATGTTGTATATAGACCCTCGAGGATCCAACTATATGGGTAAGACTCATTACGGTGTAAATGGATCTTCAAGAGAAATAGGAAACTTGATGAGAAGGTAGAGACCTTCAAAGCACAATTCATAGCCATGAGCTACACACCGAAGAGAAGACATCGCTTGTGATGAGACTTGCTCTCCAGTGACCTTGCTTTAACCCATCAGAATATTGATAACTATAGATACACAACTTGACTATGACATCTTCATGATGTGAGTCAATATTGCATTCCTCTATGAATACCTCTCTGAGGATATTCATACGAAGTAGCCCCAGGGCTTCATGGTTGAGGAAAGCAAGGTATGCAAGCTAAAGAACTCCATCTCTGGACTCAAATAAGCTTCTTATAGTTGGAACATAAGATTTGATGAAATTATAAATGTTATGATTTCAGATAAAATCTTGATGAACCATGTAAAGCTTAGTGGGAGTGGCATTGTATTCATCATGCTAAATGTAGATAATATTCTAATCATTTAGAATGATATAAGGATGATAATAATAAGTGTTTTATAATCTGATTGTTCAATACCTCAAGATATGATCTAAAGGATACCTCTTAGATCTTAGTTCTGAAGTTGTTTAGAAGCAAAGAGAAGAGGGTATTGGGACAGTCACACTAATAGTACACCTTGGATATTTCCATTTTCTGGAAAATTCCAAGAAAGGCTTATTTTCCTCAAAGATATGGTAATGACCTATCTAAAGGGATAGCACCTCAAAGAGTTGAGGATGTGAATGCAAACTGCTTGCCCTTGTGCATCAGTTCCAAGAAGCCGGGTGTATGGTAGATATGTACAAAAGCCAGATGTCTACCATGCAGTGGGAGTAGTAAACTGTTACTAATCCTACTATGGTGATAAAACACTTGATTGTAGTAATAACAATATCTTAATAAAAGGCAAAACTTTTGAGATAGTGATCTCAAAGTCTTATCTTCAAGAAATTAAGATTTTATAGATAGTGATCTAAAAGGTCTTAACTACGGATACCTTAGGAGATAGAGATCTCTAGGAATAAGGGTATTCTGATAAGGATTATGGTAATACCGGTTATAATATTTTTTGAGCAGTAGTATCAAGGACACTATAGTTTCTTTGACTATATTGAGTATAGGTTGCATAAGATGCAACATTCGCATTAGATGCGATTACTGTTACTAGGGGATATGCAAGTGCCTTAAAAGGACTTGGCGTAGTCTCTTGGGAACAAAGTGATTGATCTGCTTACCAAGCTATTTTCTAAATAGCTTATGATTGTCACATGAGTGTGGGTTTAAATGATTAGCCCATTAATGGCTCTTTGGGCTAGTGGGAGATTGTTGGACATGCTAGCCCACGGCGAGCCATTATGCAATAAATGTTATTGCGAATATCATTCCTTAATCTGAAATGAAGAGTACATAATTTGCATAATAGGTCCCTTAACACAATTAGGGTTATGTACCATGGCCATCTTGATGATCATACAACTGTTGATTCAAATATTGAATCATAGAGGTTGATGCTTGGATGAACATCTAAAGAGTTAGATTGAGAACTCATCAAGCACCATCAAATGATTGTTAAGATATGATCTCCAGCCAGAGTAGGAGATGGCAATCCATTCTTAGTTAGGCTGATATCTGTCTGACCTCTTGATACAGGTCCTCTGCGTAGGAATAGAGATTCGGAGGAGTTAGATTAGTTAGGTCAAAGAGTTGACTTAACGAGATCGAGATAACCAAAGTCCTATATCGTATGTTGTCATGATGTAGGCACGCATCCTCTGACCGGAGATAGTTGTGTTACTATATGTCTGAGTATGTACATTTGGCAGACCAATTGGTTGATGACCTAATCAAGGTCTATACACCGGCATGCTGGTGTGCATGCAAGGGAATATGAGTAATACAATCTCTCAAAGCGATCATACAGGTTCATT
Organism: Ottelia alismoides; assembly: GCA_037367405.1. Taxonomy (NCBI): domain Eukaryota; kingdom Viridiplantae; phylum Streptophyta; class Magnoliopsida; order Alismatales; family Hydrocharitaceae; genus Ottelia; species Ottelia alismoides. The sequence continues at coordinate 1,397,510 of JAZKJV010001865.1, read as the reverse complement.
ACTGAACCGGAAGACATGAGCTCACTCATGAGATATTGGGAAGATCAAATTCCATGCACAATCGTCTCGCTTTGGAAGCTTGACTGAATTTGTAGGTTTGATATATACTTTTGGAAAGTATATGATCAACACCTAGGTATGATATATTCTTTTGGAAAGTATATGATCAATAGCAACTCCTAATGAACGAATGAGAAACTTAATGATAAATCCCTGAAGTAGACAGTGTCAAATTGATCTTATACTTTGGGATTATTCTGGGTCTTCCAGTATGCAGGATGTACACGTATTGGGAATACCTGAGGGTGATGTAATCATAAACGGTTGTATAACCATGACGCTTCCATTCCTAGGGAGTGATGAAATGGGTCTGGATTTTAGTGACTCCTCTCAGTAGAGAAGTAATCTAATCTTAGTCCAAATGTTGGACATTGATCTGAATGTGATTCAGATGCAATGAGAAGATTAGATTTGCAGTCTTGATTTAATCAAGCATCTATAGGAGGCCCGAGATCTGGATTTGAGATGTGATCTCAATATCCAAGTCACTATGCGTGGAACAATACAATCGCCCTGTCATTATCTCCAAGTATTCGCGGAGAAAGCGCATTATCCTTGAAAGAGTTAAGGATAATTTCATTCTTGATATAAATATCTGAGCATTGAGAAAATGGATAATTAAATGTGATTTAATTATCATGAATAATATGAATTTGATTCATATATAGAGAGAGTTATCTAAGATAATTAAATGTGATTTGATTATCAAAGATGTAAATAATGTGAATGTGATTTACATTGTTTGGGCATATGAGAATAGAGATCCAAGACAATTAAATGTGATTTAATTATCATGTATATGAATAATGTGGATAGCACTATCCAGATTAATCATATATATTAAAAATATGATTTATAATATATAAGAGAGAGCTATTTGTAATTTACATTTGTTAATTAAATGTTGATGTGAATTAGATTCACATTGGACATTAAATTGAAAATGTAATTTACATTTTATTTTGAGTTGTGAATATGATTCACAAATTTTCAATGGCAAGATTGCAGTATTCTCAAAATAATTATGAAATATTTTTGTAGAATAATTTACAACAATAATATGTGAATTAGATTCACATTGGACATTAAATTGAAAATGTAATTTACATTTTATTTTGAGTTGTGAATATGATTTACAAATTTCCAATGGCAAGATTGCAGTATTCTCAAAGTAACTATGAATTATTTTTGTAGAATAATTTACATCAATTATTGTTGTAAAATTGGAGATACATGGAATTATGTAATCTAAGAATATTACATTTGAGAGCCTCCTTCCATACAGGATGGAAGGGACGGCCTCCAATTCCTATTAGGAGAGGGTGACCGTCCACTCCATATACATGGAAGGAGGCATTCTCCTTTCCATTATCTCCATATGTCGTTGATTTAATTTTGGGATTGATTTATATTGATTTATTAATATATTTTAATCTAAATTAAATTAATTATTGTTGGTTTTTACCAACGCAAATCTTAGCCATTAAAAGAAACACAATCAATGAGAGCCATTGGATTTGTGTTGTCTATGGATTGAGATCCATGGATCCCAAAATATTATGAAAGGAGAGGCACCCCTTTGCTCTTTTTAACACACAAGAGAACATAAGTCTCTTTCTCTCTACATGTCAGTCCTCTCTCATCCTCTCTCATGGTCGTCCACCATGGATGCCCTAGAGAGAGTCTCCATTGCCGCAGTGTCGTCGTTATGTTGTCTGATCGTTTGCTCGTGGATCTCCGTCTCCTTCGGTGCACCTCGCTCGTGAAGAAGACGTCGGATCTCGTGTGTCGAGATCAAGAGATCCGCCGCTTGGATCATCAACCTGGATTGCGAGAAGCATGTGATTCAACCCCACGCTCACAAGTGTCTCCTCTATCGGATCGGACTTGAGACTGGAGGTCTCTTCGTTTAGAGACTCTATCGCAACCACGCTTTAAGAGGTAATCCTATTACTTGTTTGTGGTTTAGACGAAACGATCCGAGAAGTGTTCTTGGATCATGTGGTTTCGTTGCATGAAAATTTTTTAAATTCCGTTGCATAGAACAACTAGTGCGACTAGTCGTTCCTCATCGCATTCGATACGACGTTCGTGCTTCCATGATGCGTTTAAGGATTATCCTATATCGTTCATCATAAGACTGAAAATTTGATCTTAAGATTTAATAGTCATCCACATGGATATTGATGCAATTGTTGCAACAATATATATTTGATAGATAGACTTCATATTTTCTGTGGGAGGGCCCATAGTCTAGGCAATGTCTGTATAACCTAAATATTAGAATACACTCATTGTTTATTCTAAATGTTGGAAATAAACATGAATTCTGGAATTAGAACTATCATAAACAGTTATGATGGATATATTAAAGATAGTAATCTGACATCTAGAGGACTTTACTAAATTAGAAAAAAATGAATGTTTCATTAACATTTCTAATAATGAAAATTAAACCTTAATAGATCAATAGCAGGATGAAGATCATTTGACAATGATTTGGCATCAAGCCTTGGACATAATTCTATTAATAAGTTCAATCAGCTAGTAAGAGATAAAGTTTTAGAATGCTTGAAATTTCAAATCTTACATACTTGTGAATATTGTATTCAAAGAAAAATGTCCAGTACACTCTTCTCTGAGAATGGTGTATGTTGTCAAGGTATTCAAGATCTCATACATATTGATGTATGTGGATCATCTGTATCATAATACACATTGACGATATGTGATATCATTCGATAATATTTGTGATATGAGATTTCTTCTCTTCACCTTGGACATCTTTGAAATGTTCAAAGATTTCACATCTTTTGGTATAGAACCAAAGTATGAAGGAATATGAAATGAATTTGATCTAACCAAGGTAGCAAGCACCTATTAGATTAGTTCAATGAATACCTTATGGAGATAGGAATAGCATTCCTATCTCACTTCTCCTAACACACCTTAACTCAATAGAGTTGTAAGGAGATGCAATTGGATAAGGTGTGATATGATTTGATCAATGAAGAATATTGGCATAATTACCTCTTAGTTTCCAGGAATATATGTAGTTGAAACCATTATATATATCCTTAATAAGATTCCATGTAAATCTAAACCTTAACATCCTCATAAGCTATGGTTTGGAACCTTGCCTAGTGTTGGACACTTGAGGATTTAGGGTTGATTGGTCCATAACTTTGTCATGGATGCATGTAAGCTTGGATCTAGCACCAGAGAGTGCTGCTTCATTAAGAAAATAAAGGATGGTATTGGATACCTACTTAATGACCTTGAGATTCTTAAAAGATTTCATCACTAAGCATATGATTCTTAGAGGATGACTTTCTTGAGAATCAATATGAAAATGAAGTAAAGAAACTCATTTAATCTTGAGAAGATAATGAGGCTCCTGAAATCAAAAACTAATAGGACAATTAAAGATGAAACACTCATACCTCTTCAAATGAGTTGAGGATGGATTCCATATGCCAGTTAAGTCTGACAATGATCTAATTCAAATGATGAAGGTTCTGAAGATCATGACATGGAAATATGGATGTTAGCAATAAAGTCTAAAGTAGACTTCATATACAAGTGTTGTCTATGGTCCCTCGAGGATCCACCTATTAGGGTAAGACTCGTTAGGTATAAATGGATCTTCAAGAGAAAAGGGAACCTGATTAGAACGGAGGGACCTTCAAAGCATGGCACGAATCCTCAAGATACACACAGAAAGAAGACATCTCTTGCGATGAGACTTGATTTCTAGTGACCATGCTTAATCTCATTAGATTATTGCTAACTACAGCTACACAACTTGACTATGATATCTTCAAGGTTTGAAAGCTTAAGGAACTCCATATATGGACATAAATAAGCTTCTTGTAGTTGGAACATGATATTTTATGCAATTATAATTGTTATGATTTCAGATGGAGACTTGATAAACCATGTGAAGCTTAGTGGGAGTGCCACTATGTTCATCATGCTAAATGATATCCTAATCATTTGGAATGATATAAGGATGAGAATAAGTGTTTTATTATCTGGTTGTTCCATACCTTGAGATTAGATATCATGGATACCTCTTAGATCTTAGTTCTAAAAATGATCAGAAGCAAAGATAAGAGGGTATTGGGACCGTCATATTATGTGGTACACCTTGGATATGTTCCATTCTTAGAAAACTCCAAGGAAGGCTCCATTCCCTTAAGATATGTGATGAATCTGCGATTCGTCATCTTTATTCATTTATTTTAGCTTAAAATCCCTTATAAAACACCTGCATATAACACTAACTCCATATTCTTACTAACTTGCATCTACGTAAATACTGTGCATTTCTTAATAATTTTAACCTAAAATAAAAAAATATAGAAAAAAGGAAAAATAAAGAAAAGAAAATAAAAAAAGAGAGAGGAAGACTACATACATGCTGACCCGAACCCCAAGAGAAGGTCAAGACTTGACCTGATCGACCAGGAATAAAGTAGGGGGAGATAGGGTCCTTAAGCATAAAATCACAAAAAATGTGTATGTTGTTGTAAATACTTATCACTTGTTACATGTATATCTGCGAAAACTAACACTAATTTATGTGTGCCTTAATTGACCTCAAATTAAATAACATTCAAAACCAAAGTTGTAAATAAAAATGTGATCTAATTAATAAAAATAATTGCACAATTAAATCATGTACAAAATAAAAGTAGCCACACGTGGAAAAACCACTAAGCACTACTTGAAAGACCAATTCCGGTTCCATATGAGCTCAAATCGAAAGAATCTTACTTCCATTGGTTTTTAAATTGAATTGTCTTCAAAATGGCTATATTTTTATAATTTTTGGAGTTACTGCTGAAAAGTCAGTTTTCTAGGGTGGTTTATGCAATTTTCCCATGTATTTTGTAAATATTGTATTTGTATATATTTGTAAATATTTTTACTAATTATTTAAAATAAAAATTAAAAAAATAAAATTCTTTAAAAATAAAAAAAGCAAATTTCCTCATTTACCCGGGTATATAATGTCATATATGTATATAGTATATGTATATAGTTGCTTTTTTTAATTAACCACCATAAAAAATAAAAAAATAACATTTTTTCCATTTAAATAAATAAAGTGATGAAAATTCAAAAAATTAGATAATTTTGTACATAGTTTTATTTCTTTTGTTTTGTCTTTTTTCATCTCTCTTATCTCTTTCACAAAAAAATTTAAAAATCATTTCAACTTTCATCTCTCTTTATCCAAAAAAATTCAAAAATTCATTTCAATTTTCATCTCCCTTTATCCAAAAAAAATTCAAAAAAATCAAATTTCATTCCATCGTTTCTATTTATATGGCTCATTCGCCCTCATTTCAACTTGATCAATCTTTAGAGAGAGGAGCCCGATCTCCGAGAGAAAATTTCGTCGAGAATTGTGCCTAGCCTCATAACCGTCCGGTGACAGCGAGTCGGCCTTATCGAGGCGATCACGGTCCTTTTCCACTCCTAAGGTGAGATCCACATTTTTCTTATTTTTATCTAGGTTAATCATAGTTTATTTCTTGTATTTTTTATCTCGTTGTCGTTTTTTATCTAGATATTAAAATCTGTCACGTTTTTGATTTGCCATTGATCCCGAATTTTCATCTCATTCTCTCGATCTCCCTGCATTCCATTTCTAGCGTCCACGATCTCTCAACTCCGATCGCGTACGGTGGCCGGAGATCAGATTCGAATCCCTTATTTCCGTCGGATCCTCGTTTATTTATCCGATTTGTAAATAAATAAAAAAATTGTTTCGTTTTGTCTAACATTTGTTTTGCAGGGAAACATTAAAAAAATATTTTTTGTTTCTTTTCTAACATCGATTTTGCATATGAAAATAAAAAAATAAAAAACTATTGCTTATTACTATTTACATTTCCTATTTAAAAAAACAAAAAATACAATTTTTTACTAACTTTTTCGTGTAGTTTAAAAAAACAAAAAAAAACAAAAAATCAGCATGTACGGCTCGTCACCCCCACCGGCCATCCTCCCGCCGCTCCAAGAGGCTCTGTCGCCACCGTCGCCCCGTTCTGCCATCCTCTGCGAGGTCGCGGCCTTCTCTTTCTCCGCACGCGCTCCTGCGAGCAGCACAGCCATTGCGTCCTTCCAGAACCACCACCGACCTTCTGACGTCGGTACCTCCAGTTTGCAGACCGCCACCCTCCGCCCATCCGCGCTCGCGTCTGGCCGCACGTGACCGCGCCACGGCTCGCGCTTCTCCCACAATGCCCCAATCTTCTGGTGCCACGTGCCCCTTCTTCCAGGCGGCCTGCGCCCGTCCACCGCTCCGGCAGAGCTGCCCCGCAACCCCGAGCGTCGCGCGAGAGGCCACCACCTCCTCCTTGCCTCACCAACGCCGCGTCGACTTCCTGGAGCAGCCTCCCGACGTCATGCTGCCCCACGCGTGAAGATAGAAAGGAGAGGCGGTAGGTGCCCCTTTCTCGGCCTTTGCTTGAACGAAGAAGATAAACCCTATGAGGGTTTGATTCACTATTAAAAAAATTAGAAATATTGCATTGGCAACCCCCTGAAGGTTTGAGATTTGCAAAAACACCCCCAACTATGGAAAGTCACTATGTTATATGGGTAAATTGCAATCTTTCCTCTGCATTTAATTATGTTATCTTTTCAAACAATAACTTTTCGAAATTACATATTAGTCCCTGAACTGCAGAATAATAATTTGCTTGCTCTCTTTGAATGAAATAAAGGTTATTAAAAAATCAAAAATAGTGCCATTTTGTCTTCCTGAAATTCAAAAATTCATAAAAATTCAAATATTGTTCCCAAAATTGCAAAAAAGGGGCAGTTTTATTTCATTGTCTTTTAATTTTAGACCAATTTTCACGCATATAATTATCTATAAAACCCCAAAAAATTGTAAAACATCAAAAATCTTCCAAAAATCATAGAAAAATCTATAAAAATACAAAAATAGTGATTTCAGTTCGTGTTTGTAGATAATTGCTTCTAGTTTGTTTAAAAATAATTGTTAGGAGTTTTGGGCATTAAAATATTTTTAAGTTGCAAATTACTCCAGACTGTGCACATTTTCGCATTTGTCACTGTTTGATTTTTAGAAAAAATACAAAAACATCTGAAAATCCCTCAAAAATTCTCAAAAATATTTCAAAACTTTTAAAATCCAAAAATATTTTCTTTGCATTTTTCTGAGCATTGTTGATAAATTAATAAATTACAGAAAGAGTTGGTGTGCGTATTTTTTGATCTTGTGAATAGTACTTCGTGTTATTTCTGAGAATAAATAAAAAATTGTAAAATCAAAATCACTAAAAAATTTGAAAATTAGAAATTAAGAAAATAAAAAAATAAAAAGATAAAAAAATCACAAACCAAGGATAGTTGTCCTTTGAGATTCTTGTTTTCTCTTAATTGATTTTCGATTAATTGAATAACCCTCGGGATTTGTAGCCTCCCTGAGTTCGACCATGTCCGCTATACATGTTAATAAGTAGCAAAAATTAAAAAAAAATATTTGTTTGTTTGACACGGGATTTTTGGAGATAACAATGACTACTTGTTTACCATTAATAATTTATTCCATCCTCGATATTTTCGTGTCAACAAAATGTCACCGTTGCCAGGGATCTAAAATAAAAGAAATTTAAAAACCCCCAAATTATCGCGGACAACAAAATGGCGTCGTTGCTGGGGAGGAACGGCGAGGGTAGTTAGGTTTCTCTTTTGACCTGCTATTCTTGGTTGTATAATTTTCCACATTCACTTCATTGTTCATATTCACCGTTTCATTTCATTTTTTTCCTTTTCTCATATTTGATAATTGTATTTCTTACACATTCTCTTTTCTTTTTCTTGCGAGGGCCCGTGGAGCGAAGGAGGCAATCCTATGAGAGCCGAAGCACCCAAGCGACGTGGAGGCAGCTTGATTCTTCACCAAGTCGTAGGATAGCAAGAGAAGAGGAGAAGAAGAAGTAAAGGAGACAAAAAATTAAGAGAGAGAGAGAGCTTTTCTTTTCCATTTGAACTCTGTACAGGGACATTCATTTGTTGCAGGGTCTGTTTCGCCAAGTGCCGATGCACTTGGGGGACCTCATCGATTTTGTTTTCATCGCCTTTATTTTTCTTTGTTTCCCGCGGATTTCGTGAGCTACCTCTTGATTTCTTTAATTAATTTGCTTGAGCTAGGTAATTAATTAGGTCCAAACATCCTAAACAAGAAATTTCTGTACGTATAGAGTAGAGCGTAATTTGGACTTAGTCAAATTAACTTGTTATTGCCCGTTAATAGAATCTATCATCTAAGACGGTTCACTTGCATTTGCATATAGGATAGTTTATTTAAATTCTACGCGGATCACTTCCATGTAGAGTGCTGGCGACAAGGTACGCATCTCTAACCCTGCATGCATCATTGTTTTTAATCGCGCATTGGCATTTTCGATCTCCTTCCTTGTTTTCACTCACATAAGTTAAAAACGAAATTGGACACTCGATAGGCAATTCGTTGAAAATATTTTAACCAAGTAATAAATGCTAAAACCGGGACTGCTATAGAAAACTTGACCCTAAAAAAATACAAGGAAAAATCATTGTTTTGGGGAGAGTAACCCCCTCATTGTTTGGTTTGCTTGAGCGAGAGAGCGACCCGCACACTAGGATAGAGCCACGTACGAACTCTTTTCAGACTACTATCTTGGGTTAGTCATTCTCCAGTGAGGATCTCTCCGGTAGCCGGTAAAGCGGCCCATGACGTCCTTAACAGATTGAATTGATCGGGTAGCCGGTAAACGGCCTGCAATTCTTCTGGGAAAGATCTAACTTTGGGATTAGGCCAGTCTCCTGAGAGCATTGGGTTCCTAACAGCTCGCTCTAATCGCTCTGATATATTGTATTCTCACCAAACTCTAAAATTGACAAGATAATTGACCGAACCTTCACGGTCTTCACTTTAAGTTGAGTTGGTGAACTGGGGGTTTGTATTGTGTTTGATTGCCTGTGTGCTTGCTAGATCCTTCTGTGCATTTGCACCTTTTTCTCCATATCTTTTGACTTGACCACTCGTGCTCTCCCGATCTCGCCTTTTGTTTCGGAGATGGTCGGCTGTAGTTATTTTAATCCGGTCTTTACGGATACCTCGTACCCTCCAGATGATCCACCTTCCCTTTTCCAGGAGGACTTTCCTCCTGATTTTTGTGCATATCCTCCTAACCCATTATTTCAGGAATCGGATGATGATTTTCACCCACCCTCATTCAACCCACCTGATCTTGGGATTTTGGAGTCACCTTTCATGATTTCCACACTTAAGACATTGAACCAGATGATGGAGCATATGAATTCGAGGATTAGCAATCTATTTAACATAAATACAAGCCAGAACACTGCTTCACTATTTGAGGATATGGATTCACTTGAGGATAATCATGAGAGATTGCAATCACCCAAAATACAAAAAAATGAGAAAATTTTAAAAATCCAAAAAGATTCTGGGAGACACATTATTGATTCATTTTGTGAGGAGAAGACCCAAATGCTTGATCATTTACCCACACATCTATTCACATCATGTCCCAACCTTGACCCTGAGGATTCCATTATACAGAATGATCTTGGAAATCCTCGTGTAAATGTTGATTCCGACCTCCTCCCTTGTATGGATGAGGTCCAAAAATTCAAAAAAATATTGACTGAACCTGAAGTGGTGGCCACGCTTCATGAGATCATTAAAGCCCCACTTCAACAGGCTATGAAAAATTTATCTACTCCTCAACACAAGAAGATAAAGCGAAGGAGAAGATCTGAGTGTCACATCTTGACCATGGCCACTACCTACGCCATCTCTCACCGTTCATATTTTAAGAAAGGGAACACTGCCACACCTCTTGTGAGTTGCTCCATATCTGACTATTCTTGTGATAACACTCTCCTTGATGGTGGTTTGTCAATTAATATAATACCCTTCTCTATGGTACAGTCTCTTAATCTTGGGCCTCTCAAGAAAACCAGGATGATAGTTCAATTTCCTAATGGATCTATCAAGATGCCGAAGGGTATTTTAGAAAATAGTGTCATTCTTATTTAGGGAATGAATTTCACTTCGGATTTTTTTGTAATGCCCATGGAGACCTCCACCTCTATGGAACACCCTCCAATCATCCTGGGACGGCCTTTCCTCACCTATGTGGGAGCTGTTATTGATGATGGTTCAGGAGAGATTTTCTTCCGTTCTGATGTAGGGAGCGATGTGTTAATCACTACACCCACTACTGTCCAGAGATCTGCATCCCATGAGAATCCGTCCGTGTTAGCCAACCCCAAGGAATTTGACCTCGATGATAATATCATAGTTTCTTGTTATATGTTGGATGATAATGAAACCCAAGAATTCCTCTTGAAGGAGGAAGATTCAGAAAGCATAGACCTTGGAGTTCCCCCTTATGGTATATGGAGATGCATTGATGACATCCGTGGAATTTACATGATAGAAACCCTTGAGCGGAAGGCAGACCCTGAGACTAGACATGACGGACATGATTCGACTGCTTTCACTAATGAGTCCGTTCATATTCATTCTGATTCAGATGAGACTGATCAGGCCAGATTTGATTTGATTGCCTTTAAAAAGGAATTTGGGCCTTTTGATAAAGATGATGATCTGGTAGAGGCTCGCCAGGCTGAAATTGATCCTACTTTTTCTGATAATGATTTCGAGCCATTTTACTTTGATGTTTGTGAAACTTCCCAGGCCGAACATGACCATACTACTTCCAATAACCGGTTTAGACCTACACAATCTAAAGCCATTGAGGATACATTTTTGGTCGATCCTACTCAGTTTATATCTAATGATGATCCTAATATCGACATACACCTTGTCAGATCCATTCCTCAGTGGTACCGCAAGAAGGCTCGATTTCGACCTTCTTGACCTTTGTACATCCACTCCTCTTGTATATCCTTTCATTTTACTCTTTATTCTCCCGTTTTATCATTCACCCCTTTTCCGTGTGTGTGTGTATATGCTATATTTAGGATGTGCTTTATCCTAAGTATAGGGAGTGAATGATTTGTGTTGTTCATATTCATCATGTTCATCACTCTTGTTGTTGCCTATACTTACAGATAATCTACCCTACGTATAGGGGGTGATGTTGTTCATATCGTATCTTTTTATTTTTGAGTCTGTACATTCTCCTCATCGGTTTTCCCTTTTGTACACTCCACTATACTTAGGATTACTTGATCCTAAGTATAGGGGGATCACCAACTTTTCTTCTTTTTATCTTTTCTTTGAGTAGTTGTAGCATAGGAGTTATTTTCACTTTTCTATACTTAGCACGAGTTATGTCTTCCTTTTTTGCTCTCTGATCACTATGAGAACATAGTTCGAGCTAAGTATAGGGGGTGTCGTATATATTGTATATATACTTTAGACATAACTCGTACTTTTAGATACGTTTATTTGGGGGGTTATGTGTATAATTTTGTAAAATCCATGTATGTTAAAAAACCAACAAAAAACAAACAAAAAACAAACAAAAAAACAAAACAAAAAACAAACAAACAAAATAAACAAAACGAACAAAAAAACCAAAAAAATGTATATACTTGTATATATTTTACTAACCCTTTTTCCTACTATAAAACCAAAAATCTATAAAAAAAATTGCATCTGCATTTTTCTCCAAAAATCCATAAAAAGTTCAAAATTAGAAACTTGTTTAAAAAATTGTTCTTTTCAAATGTGCATCATTTCTTTTCAAAAAAAATCTTTGCAATGTTCATATTTTCTTACATTTGCATGTGCATTTTTCAGGATAGTATTGACATTTAAACTATGTCTGGAATAAAATTGAAGAATGGAGCTTAGTTGGACCTTAATCCACCTAATTCTCATAGGAACTTCACCAGGAAATAGGATTTTAGGAGCTTTAGGTCTTTGACTTAATTCTTTGAGTTCCACATGATATTGTGCAACGTTTGACTCTTAGTGTCTAACCCGGTCTCTTCATTCTGGGTACAACTCTGGAATAGAGAATAAATTTGTACTCCCGCACTATGCACTTAGCTCAACTCAGATGGAATGTTGGAAGACTGTGTGAGTTTCTTTTCTGATAGCGTGGAAATCTAAAGACCGGAGTACGGGTTGAAATAAAGCTTCGGAAAAGGTATGGACGGTTGGGCACAATTTTTTCTAAGACCCCAAAAAATGTACAGAAACAAAAAGATTCTATATCTGTACGAGCACAACAAGATCCAAGCAGAACCACCAAAAATCCAAATACAAAGAAGCCGCTACAAAATAAATATCTGACCAAAAAGGTCCAAGCTTTAAGAAAACCTTCAGATCTTGGTGAGGACGAGTTACTGGAGAGGAGATTTGCATCGTAGTCCGACATTCTGGATGGGAAGAGCTAAAACCTTTCACACACATGAGTCGATTGTTCAATGTTCATAGGGTATACTTTGGGAAGAGGATCGATCTAAGATGACTTCTAAGCCAAAACTGTGACAATGATGTGTAGAACATGAAGCATATCGATTTTAAAATTCTAAGTCTCACAGAAGTTCCGACACACTAATAATCCAAAGGTCCGACAGAGCTCCAAACTACAATTTTATGAAGATAAGTTTAATACTCAATATTTTCCTACTTTCTTTATTTTCCCTTTCTTTTTCTTTTTCTTTTTTCTTCACTTATTCTTTCAAATAAGTATTTGCTAAGGGATTAGCAAAGGTAAAGCATAGGGGGATGATGAATCTGCGATTCGTCATCATTATTCATTTATTTTAGCTTAAAATCCCTTATAAAACACATGCATATAACACTAACTCCATATTCTTACTAACTTGCATATGTGTAAATATTGTACATTTCTTACTAATTTTAACCTAAAATAAATAAAGAAAGAAAAATAAAGGAAAAATAAAGAAAACAAAATAAAAAAGAGAGAGAGGAAGACTGTATACAGGCTGACCCGAACCCGGAGAGAAGGTCAAGACTTGACCTGATCGACCAGGAATAAAGTAGGGGGAGATAGGGTCCTTAAGCAGAAAATAAAAAAAATGTGTGTGTTGTTGTAAATACTTCTCACTTGTTTTGTGTATATTTGTGTAAAACTAACACTAATTTATTTGTGCCTTAATTGACCTCAAATCAAATAACGTTCAAAACCAAAGTTGTAAATAAAAATGTGATCTAATTAATAAAAATAATTGCACAATTAAATCATGTACAGAATAAAAGTAGCCACACTTGGAAAAAGCCACTAAGCACTAATTGAAAGACCAATTCCGGCTCCATATGAGCTCAAATTGAAACAATCTCACTTCCATTGGTTTCTAAATTGAATTATCTTCAAAATGGTTGTATTTTCATAATTTTTGAGTTATGGTTGAAAAGTCGATTTTTTGGGGTGGTTTCTGCAATTTTCCCATGTATTTTGTAAATATTGTATTTGTATATATTTGTAAATATTTTTACTAATTATTTAAAATAAAAATTAAAAAAATAAAATTCTTTAAAAAAAAAAGGCTAATTTCCTCATTTACCCTTGTATATAATGTCATATATGTATATAGTATATGTATATAGTTGCTATTTTTAATTAACCACCATAAAAAATAAAAAAAATAACATTTTTAATTCAAATAAATAAAGTGAGGAAAATTCAAAAAAATAGTTAATTTTGTACATAGTTTTATCTCTTTCGTTTTGTCTCTTTTCATCTCTCTTATCTCTTTCACAAAAAAATTAATATTCATTTCAATTTTCATCTCTCTTTATCCAAAAAAATCAAAAATTCATTTCAATTTTCATCTCCCTTTATCCAAAAAAATTCAAAAAATTCAAATTTCATTCCATCTTTTCTATTTATATGGCTCATTCTCCCTCATTTCAACTTGATCAATCTTTAGAGAGAGGAGCCCGATCTCCAAGAGAAAATTTCATCGAGAATTGTGCCTAGCCTCCTAGCAGTCCGGTGACAGCGAGTCCGCCTTGTCGAGGCGATCATAGTCCTTTTCCGCTCCTAAGGTGAGATCCACATTTTTCTTATTTTTATCTAGGTTAATCATAGTTTATTTATTGTATTTTTTCTCGTTGTCATTTTTTTATCTATATCTTAAAATCCGTTTGATTTGTCATCGATCTCGAATTTTCATCTCATTCTCTCGATCTCCCTACATTCTATTTCTATAATCCACAATCTCTCAAATCCGGTCGCGTACGGTGGCCGGAGATTGGATTCGAATCCCTCATTTCCGCCAGATCCTCGTTCATTTTTCCAATTTGTAAACAAATAAAAAAATTATTTCGTTTTCTCTAACATTTATTTTTCAGGGTAACATTAAAAAAAATATTTTTGTTTCTTTTCTAACATCGGTTTTGCAGGTGAAAATAAAAAATCAAAAAAACTATTATTTATTACTGTTTACATTTCCTATTTAAAAAAACAAAAAAAATACATATTTTTTCCCTAACTTTTTCCTGCAGTTAAAAAAAACAAAAAAATCAGCAGGCAGGGCCCGTCACCCCGGCCGGCCATCCTCCCGCCGCTCCAAGCGGCTCCGCCGCAAGCACCGCCCTGTTCTGCCGTCCTCCGCGAGGTCGCGGCCTTCTCCTTCTCCGCACATGCTCATGCGAGTGGTGCAGCCGCTGCATCCTTCCATAACCACCACCGACCTCCTGACGTCGGCGCCTCCAGTTTGCAGAACACCACCCTCAGCCCGTCCGCGCTCACGCCTGGTCGTGCGTGACCGCGCCGAGACCCGCGCTCCTCCCACGCTACCCCAAGCTTCTGCTGCCACGTGCCCTTTCTTCCAGGTGGCCCGCGACCGTCCACCACTCCGACAGAGCCGCCCCGCAGCCCCGAGCATCGCACGAGAGGCCGCCACCTCCTCCTTGCCTCGCCAACGCCGTGTCGCCTTCCTGGAGCAGCCTCCCAACGTCGTGCCGCCCCATGCGTGAAGATAGAAAGGAGGGGCGGCAGGTGCCCCTTTCTTAGCCTTTGCTTGAACGAAGAAGATAAACCCTAAGGGGGTTTGATTCACTAATAAAAAAATGGAAATATTGCATTGGCAACCCCCTGAAGGTTTGAGATTTGCAAAAAAACCCCCAACTCTGGAAAGTCACTATGTTATATGGGTAAAATGCAATCTTTCCTCTGCATTTATTTATGTTATCTTTTCAAATAATAAATTTTCGAAATTACATTTTAGTCCCTGAACTACAGAACAATAATTTGCTTGCTCTCTTTGAATGAAATAAAGGTTATTTGTTATCTAAAAATTTTGCAAAAATTATGCTAAACTCCTGATGTGATTATCTTCTTAGCATAAATTTTTTATTGCATTTTGATTTCATTTGATATTATTAAAAAATCAAAAATAGTGCCATTTTGTCTTTCTGAAATTCAAAAATTCATAAAAATTCAAATATTGTTCCCAAAATTCCAAAAAAAGGGTAGTTTTATTTCATTGTCTTTTAATTTCAGACCAATTTTCAGGCATTAATTATCTATAAAACTCAAAAAAATGAAAATATCAAAAATCTTCCAAAAATCATAGAAAATTCTACAAAAATCTAAAAATAGTGATTTTAGTTCCTATTTGTAGATAATTGCTTCTAGTTTGTCTTAAAAATAGTTGTCAGGAGTTTTGGGTAATTAAAATATTTTTAAGTTGTAAATTACTCCAGGTTGTGCACATTTTCATATTTTCTCACTGTTTGATTTTTAGAAAAAAATACAAATACATCTGAAAATCCCACAAAAATTCTCAAAAATATTTCAAAATTTTTAAAACCCAAAAATATTTTCTCTGCATTTTTCTGAGCATTGTTGATAAATTGAAAAATCACAAAATGAGTTGGTATGCATATTTTTTTGATCTTGTGAATAGTACATCGTGTTATTTTTTAGAATAAAATAAAAAATTGTAAAATCAAAATCACTAAAAATTTGAAAATCAGAAAATATAAAAAAATAGAAATAAAAAATTTAAAAAAATAAAAAGATAAAAAATCACAAAAACCAAGGATAGGTGTCCTTTGGGATTCTTGTTTTCTCTTAATTGATTTTCGATTAATTGAATAACCCTTGGGATATGTAGCCTCCCTAAGTTCGACCATGTCCGCTATACAGGTTAATAAGTAGCAAAAATTAAAAAAATATTTGTTTGTTTGACACGAGATTTTTGGGGATAACAACGACGACTTGTTTACCATTAATAATTTATTTTATCCTTGATATTTTCGTGTCAACAATATGGTACTGACCTATATGAAGGTATAACACCTCAAAGAGTTGAGGATGTGAATACCAAAGCTGCATGCCATAGTGCACCAGCTTTGGGAAGCTCGGTGTATGCTAGATTTATACAAAACTCAGATGTCTGTTATGCAGTGGGAGTAGTAAACTGTTACTAATCCTACTCTGGAGATCAAACACTTAATTGCAATAATAACAATATCTTCAAAGATGACAAGACTTTAGAGATAGTGATCTCTAAGTTTTATCTTCTAGAACTTAAGACTTTATAGGTAGTGACCTAAATGGGTCTTAGCAGTAGATACCTTAGGAGATAGAGATCTCTGGGAATAAGTGTATTCTGATAAGGATAATAGAAATTACATACTGGTTATAATGATTATTTGGTTGTAGTTTCAAAGACACGATAACTACTTTGACAAGGTTGAGTATTAGTTGCATAAGATGCAACATTCACATTGGATGCGAGCACTGTTACTGAGGGAAAAGGACGTGGCACACTCTCCAGAACAGAGTGATTGATCGGCTTACCAAACTATTTTCTAAATAGCCTATGATTGTCACATTATTGAGGGTTTAAAGATTAGCCAATTATGGCTCTTTGGGCTGGTGGGAGATTGTTGGACATGCGAGGCCACGGTGAGACATTATACAATAAATGTTATCAAATATCATTCCCTGATCTGAAATGAAGAATAATTAATTTGCATGATAGGTCCCTTAGTACAATTACGATTATGTACCATGTCCATCCTTATGATCATACTGCAGTTGACTCAATTGTTGAATAATAGAGGTTGATGCTTGGATGAATATCTAAAGAGTTAGACTGAGGACTCATCAAGCACCGTCAAATGATTATTAAGAGATGATCTCTAGACAGATGAGGAGATGGAAATCCTTTCTCTTTTGGCTGATATCTAACCGACCTCTTGATGCAGGTCCTCTACATAGGAATAGAGATTCATAGGTGTTAGATAACTTAGGTCAAAGAGTTTACTTAACAAGATCGAGAAAACCAAAGACCTATGTTGTATGTTGTCACGACATATGCATGAATCCTCTGAACAGAGATAGACGTGTTACTATATGTCTGAGTAGGTACATTTGGCAGACCGATAGGTTGATAGCCTAATCAAGGTCTATACACCAGCGTGCTGGAGTGCATACAAGGGCATATGAGTAATACGATCTCTCAAAGGGATCATACAGGTTCATTTACTGAATCGGAAAACATGAGTTCACTCATGATATATTAGGATCAAATTACGTACACTATCGTCTTGTTTGAAAGTTTGACTAAATTTGTAGCTTTGATATATACTTTTGGAAAGTATATGATCAATGCCTAGGTATTATATATGCTTTAGGAAAGTATATGATCGATACCGATTCCTAATGATTAAATGAGAAACTAAATGATAAAACCCTGAAGAAGACAATCTAAATAGATCTAAAACTTTGGGTTTATTCTAGGTCTTTCAGTATGCAGGATGTACAGGTATTAGGAATACCTAAGGGTGATGTGATCATAAAGGATTATATATCCATGATGATTCCATTCCGAGGGAGTGATGAAATAGGTCTGAATTTTAGTGACACCTCTTTCAAGAGAAGTAATCTAATCTCGGTCCAAAGGTCGGATAATGATCTGAATGTGATTCAGATGCATTGAGAACAATATGTTTACAGCTTTGATTTAATCAAACATCTATGGGTGGTCCCCAAGATCTTTATTTAAGATGTGATCTCAATATCCAAGTCACTATACTTGGAACATACAATCACCATGTCATTATCTACAAGTATCCACGAAGAAAGCGCATTGTTCGTGAAAGAGATGAAGAATAATTTCATTGTTGATAATGTATATGGGCATTGAGAAATGGATAATTAAATGTGATTTAATTATCATGAATAATATGAATTTGATTCATATTATCTGGTCATATAAGGAGAATTATCTAAGATAATTAAATACGATTTAATTATCAAAGATGAGAATAATATGAATGTTATTCATGTTATTTGGGAACATGGGTGTAGGAGATCCAAAATGATTAAATATGATTTAATTATCAAGGATATGAGTAATGTGGATAGAACTATCCATATTATTTGTATGTATTATAAATGTGATTTGAAATAGAGAGTACTAGTTGTAAATAGCATCTTAAAATTAGTTGTTGATGTGAATTTGATTCAAATTGGAAATTAATTGGAAATACAATTTACATTTTATTTTGGGTTGTGAGTATGATTCAAAATTATTTAATGGAATGGTTGTAATATCTACAAAATTAATTTGGAATTATTTTTTGTGAATTAATTTACAATAAAAGTTCTTGTAAATTTATATGAAGGATTAAAGAAGCCAATACCATCCATTTAAAGGATGGTGGACGCCCACCCTTTGACTTGGTCATAAGGGTGGTCGTCCCTCCCTTTTTGGAGGGTGGGTGGATTCCCTCATTATCCTTCTATGTTAATTAATTTAGTTCAAAACTAAATTATGTTGATTATTTATTATATTTAATTTAAAGTAAATTAATTCTTATTGTGTTTTTACAACAAAATCATGACCATTGAATAGAAACATAAATCAATCTCAACCGTTGATTTTGTTTTCATATGGATTACAATCAATGGACTCCCAAAATACTATAAAAGAAGAGGCAACCCTAGCTCTTTTAGCATACAACATTATATACTCTCTTCCTCTCTCTCTCTCTCTACGTGCCTAGTCTCTCTCTCTCTCTCATTATGGTCGTCCACCTTGATGCCCTAGAGAGAGATCACCGTCATCATCACCACGTCATTGTGCCACCGCTTCGACCACTCGTGGATCTCCGTCTCCTTCGATGCATCTTACTTGTGAAGAAGATGTCGGATCTCATGAGATGAGATCAGGAGATTCGTCGCTTGAATCATCAACATGGATTGGGAGGAGCACGTGTTTCATCAACGCGCTCGCAAGCATCTTCTCCATCAGATCAGACTAGAGATGGGAGGTCTCTTCTTTTAGATACTTGATCGCAACCACGCTTCAAGAGATAACATTAATACCTATTGGTGTTTTAGATAAATTTTCATCATTTTAATTTTTTTTCCTGCTACCCCGAGCAACTAGTACAACTAATCTCTCCTTATCGCATATGTTGCAATCACCACGCTTCCGTTATGCGCATAAGTATTTTCCCATATCCTTCATGTGGTATCAGAGAAAGGTTGGAGGTTTAGGATGTGATCCCTAAACATAAGATGACATGGGCATTTTTAGTTGTTTGAAGTTTTCATCACATTTTATTCATGCATCTCTATTTAGTATGTTTTTTGCCCGTTGAAGTGCTTTAAAGTGTGATTCACCTGGATAATGTTTCATATTAATTAGCAAACTGTATAACTTGAGTTTGCGTGATTTGGAATCCGTTCACTCAAGTTATGATTGTTTTAGTGGGAAAGTATCCACTGTTGCGAGATCGGTATTTTAGAACGTAATCAAGAGATAGCCACAATTTTTAAAACGTCTGGAAATGTGTGTTTATCACTTGAGTTCTATTATAAATCAAATTGTCAAATCAAATAAACTTAATTAATGTGATTTCAATTTTATTTGATTGAGTTATGCTACTTTTTGTTAGTATGAGTTACTGTTGGAAATTACATACTTGATCATGAACCTTGCGATTGTCATTCAATTATGTTAATGGAAATTAATTATTCATTTCCTGAAATAAATATTGATGAATATTTGTGAAATATTTAATGATGATTATTATTTCCTTGAATGGCATTGCCTTAACCAAAAATGATAAGATAATTGATCTTGATCACAATTGGTTACATCCTTTCCAACAAACATTGATGCTAGGATTGGAAATTTGTTTAGAAAATCTCCTTATAATATTAATCAAAAATATTTTAATAAATATAATATGGTATAACTTTGGTTGAAAGACCTATTTTCATCTCAAATATAAAATGATCAACATATATTGTCCATACATGAGGCGGGTAAGGTGTCTAGTCGTAGACCGTTAGGGTAGCAGATTGCTCTGTGAGCGGTCTGTCCCACTTCCGTCGGGACTGGCCATGACAATGTGTAAGGAAAGATTATTTATTAAAGTTGATCATGATGTATTTTTTAATTATTAAAATTCGAGTAATACATATTTCGAGATTATACCATCCTTCAAGCAATAATCAAAATTGTTTGTTGCTTGATTGATTGGATTAATAATTCATTTAATATAATTACATTAATTACATCTAATTAAACACTCTATTTTGAATAGAGTAGTATTTGCCTTGGAAGAATCAATTATGTGAATATGATTCGTAATATTAATTAAAATTTGAATGAGATACGAAGAATCGCATAAGTGACATCCATGGTCTTTCATCAAAGAGAAGGGTTTCATCCCCAAGGATTGCATGTAAGAGAAGCATGTCCGAAGTGACAATGCCTACATACAAGCACATCTGGATTGGGCTCTTTGCTTCTCAAAAGAGTAAGGCTTTATGCGTAGTGACCCCAATGTAGGTTCCTTGTATTATTGGGTGATATTGAATTGTGCATAAAGATATCTAATCCTGTTGACAGTTGGTTCAATTAATGATGGGTCAACATCACATTGCGGTGGTGGGCTCGGGTGTTATACATCAAACTGGAAATGCAATTTCGACTTGGAAGGCAGAATGAGTTCACGTTTTTCTATCCGAGTTACAGTTTCTCATATCTTTTGGACGTAACAATTATATGAAAAGAGATCCTAGATCTTGCTTGAGATGTAATGGTAAGTATGTCTCTTACATTGAAAGTGAATAAGGGAATGAACTTTCAGTGTTGACAAGGCAAGGCAACTTCGATATAGAAAAATTCTTAAATCAAACTAAAGTGTGTGTGTGTGTGTGTGCAAATTTCTTATTTTAGATAATCCTTATAACACCCACTCAATACAATACTCAACAATAACCAGTAAAATATCGTGGATTGGATTCATGATCAAGATATTGTGCTTGCAGTTGGACATATATTGTATGTGGCTGCAAT
Organism: Ottelia alismoides; assembly: GCA_037367405.1. NCBI lineage: Eukaryota > Viridiplantae > Streptophyta > Magnoliopsida > Alismatales > Hydrocharitaceae > Ottelia > Ottelia alismoides. The sequence continues at coordinate 1,376,117 of JAZKJV010001865.1, read as the reverse complement.
GTGTAAGTTTACTCATAATAATGAGGAATGACAATTAAAAAGACAATAGGACAACAACCTAGGGTTTGTGTATCTCTATAGTCTCTATCTCTCATCGAATGTGCTTTGAAAATATCATGTCAATGATGATCGTAATTGTGAAATAATCCCTATAAAATCTAAGAAGATGTTTTGGCATACAAATGTGCTCTCAACATTTAACCATGAATGACAAGGTTCACTGCATTATCTAGAATGGTGGCTCGATATGAGAATATGTACTCAAAATGTTTGAGTACCTACATGTACAAAAAGTCTTTAAGAGATGGATGTAAAAAAGATGAGTGTCATCATTCTACTATTTATACTTGTCATTCATTAAGCTTCATAATATTCATATTATATGAATTGAATGAAGCATATGTAAATGTTGAAATACTCTTATATTGAAATCTTTTGAATTCAACATAAGAGATCCTTAATCTTAAGCAATGGTTGTTTATAGATGAATGGAGGATAGTGGAAGCATAGGTCTCACCCAAGTAAGAAGGAAAGTCAAAGAGTTGATTGTACTTCTATGGTTTCCATACATATGGCATCCAAAGAGTTGGATGAATGTTTATAATGCAACAAGCCGATGTATTGATAGTATGACTATCTAGACTATGTAAGATCCTTAGAGAGGATTCAGATAGTGCATGGAATAATATACATCTACATATAATCATTGAAATTGACTTGCTTATTTGATAAGATCAAAATCTAATAATTATATCTCGCTCTTCTACTAACACTTGCAATTGGTTGCATATGTTTTAGAAGACTGGAAATTTTGATCTTAAAGTTTAATAGTCATCCACATGGATATTGATGCAATTGTTGCAACAATCTCTATTGGATAGATAGACTTCATATTTTCAGTGGGAGAGCCCATAATCTTAGATAATGTCTCTATGACCTAGATATTAGAATACACTCATTGTTTATTTCTAATGTTGGAAATAAACATGAATTCTGGAATAGACCTCTCATAAAGAGTTGTGATGGATATATTTCAGATAATAATCTAACATCTAGAGGACTCTACTAAATTAGAAAATTAATGAATGGTTCATTAAAATTTCTAATATTGAAAATTAAACCTTAGAAGATCAATAGGAGGATGAAGATCATTTGACAATCGGCTAGTAAGAGATGAAGCATTAGAATGCCTAAAAATTCAAGTCTTACATACTTGTGAATATTGTATTCAAAGAAAATTATCCAACACACTCTTCTTTGAGAATGGTGTATGATGTCAAGGTATTCAAGATCTCATACATATTGATGTATGTGGATCATCTGTATCAAAATAAACATTGATGATATGTGATATCATTGGAAGATATTTGTGATATGAGATTTCTTCCCTTTCACGTTAGAAAGCCTTGAAAAGTTCAAAGATTTCACATCTTTTGGTTTAGAACAAAAGTATAAAGGAAGATGAAATGAATTTGATCTAACCAAGGTTGCATGTATCTATTAGATTAATTAAATGGATACCTTATGGAGATAGGAACAACATTCCTATTTCACTCCTCCTAATACACCTAAACTCAATAGAGTTGTAAGGATATGCAATTGGATCATGTGTGATGTGATTTGATCAATGATGAATATTAGCATAATTACCTCTTAGTTTCAAGGAATATATGTACTAGAGACTACTATATATATCTTTAATAAGATTCCATGCAAATTTAAACTCGAATATCCTCATAAGCTATGGTTTAGAACCTAGCCAAGTGTTGGACACTTGATGATTTTGAGTTGCTTGGTACATAACTTTGTCATTGATGCAAGTAAGCCAAAATCCATCACCAGAGAGTCCTGCTTAATTAGGAAAATAAAGGATGACATTGGATACCTACTTTATGACCATGAGATACTTAAAAGATTTTATCTCTAAGGATATGATTCTTAGAGGATGACTCTCTTGAGAATCAAGATGAAAATGAAGTGAAGGAACTCATTTAATCTTGAGAAGATAATGAGGCTCCTGAAATCGGAAATGAAAAGGATAATTAAAGATGAAACACTCATACCTCTATAAATGAGTTTGCAGATGGGATTCCATGTGTCAATTAAGTCTGGCAATGATCTGACTTCATATGATGAAGCTTCTAAAAGATGGATGTAAGCTATAAAGTCTAAAGTAGACTTCATATACAAGTGTTGTCTATGGACCCTCGAGGATCCACCTAGAAGGGTAAGACCCGTTAGGTGTAAATGGGTCTTCAAGAGAAAGAGGGAACCTGATGAGAAGGGAGCGACCTTCAAAGCACCGCTCATATCCTCAAGATACATACAGAAAGAAGACATCTCTTGCGATGAGACTTGCTTTCTAGTGACCATGCATAAACTCATAAGATTATTACTAATTACAGTTAAACAATTTGACTGTAATATCTATGGAAGTCATGATTGCATTCCTATATGAAATCCTCATCAAGGATATTCATATAAAGTAGCCCCATGGTTTCATGGATGAGGAATGCAAGGTGTAAAAGCTTAAGATACTCCATCTATGGACTCAAATAAGATTCTTAAGATTTAATGAAATTATAAATGTTATGATTTCAGATAAAATCTTGATAAACCATGTAAAGCTTAGTGGGTGTGCCATCGTGTTCATCATGCTAATTGTAGGTGATATCCTAATCATTTTAAATGATATAGGGATGAGAATAAGTGTTTTATAATATGGTTGTTCTAAACCTTGACATGAGATCTCAAGGATACCTCATAGATCTTAGTTCTGAAAATGTTCAGAAGCAAAGAGAAGCAGGTATTGGGACCGTCACATTTAGCGTTACACCTTGTACATGTTGCATTCTTAGAAAACTTCAAGGAAGGCTTCTTTCCCTTAAGATATGGTATTGACCTATCTGAAGGGATAACACCTCGAAGAGTTGAGGATGTGAATACCAAAGCTACATGCCATAGTGCATCAGCTTTGGGAAGCTCAGTATATGCTAGATGTGTACAAAAGTCAGATGTCTGCCATGTAGTGGGAGTACTAAATCTTTACTAATCATACTATGGAGATAAAACACTTAATTGCAGTAATAAAAATATCTCCGCAAGACTTTAAGGATAGTTTATCTAAGTCTTATCTTCTAGAACTTAAGACTTTGTTGATAGTGATCTAAAAGGGTCTTAAGTGCAAATACCATAGAAGACAGAGATCTCTGGGAATAAGGGTATTCTGATAAGGATAACAGAAATTACATAGTGGTTATAATGATTTTTTAGTTGTAGTGTCAAAGACACTATAACTACTTTGACAAGATTGAGTATTGGTTGCATAAAAATGCAACATTCGCATTGGATGTGAGTATAGTTACTCAGGATATGCAAGTACCCTAAAAGGACTTGGCATAGTCTCTTGGGAATAGAGTGATTGACCAGCTTGCCATGTTATTTTTATAAATATCCTATGATTGTCGCATGAGTGTGGGTTTAAAGATTAGCCCATTAATGGCTATTTACACTAGTAGGAGATTGTTGGACATGCGACCCTGATCTGAAATGAAGAATAATTAATTTACATAATAGGTCCCTTAGTACAATTAGGGTTATGTTCCATGGCCATCTAGATGATCATAAAATTGTTGCCTCAATTGTTGAATAATAGAGGTTGGTGCTTGGATGAATATCTAAAGAGTTAGATTGAGGACTTATCAAGCACTGTCAAATAATTATTAAGAGATTATCTCCAGCCTGAGGAGGAGATGACAATCCTTTCTTTTTTGGTTGATATCTAACCGACCTCTTGATGCAGCTCCTCCGCATAGGAATAGAGATTCATAGGTGTTAGATAAGTTAGGTCAGAGAGTTGACTTAACAAGATCGAGAAAACCAAAGACCTATGTCGTATGCTGACACGACATAGGCACGCATCCTCTGACCAGAGACATATGTTTAACTATATGTCTGAGTAGGTACATTTGGCAGACAGATAGGTTGATGGCCTAATCAAGGTCTATACATCAGTGTGCTGGTGTGCATTCAAGGGCATATGAGTAATATGATCTCTCAAAGGTATAATGCAGGTTATTTTACTGAACTGGAAGACATGAGCTCACTCATGAGATATTTGGATCAAATTATGTACACGGTCATCTCGCTTTGAAAGTTTGACTAAATTTATTGCTTTGATAAATACTTTTGGAAAGTATATGATCAATACCTAGGTATGATATATGCTTTCAGAAAGTATATGATCTATATTGACTCTCAATGATTAAATGATAAAACCCTTAAGGAGACGATCTAAATAGATCTAAAACCTCGGGTTTATTCTAGGTCTTCCAGTATGCAGGATGTACATGTATTAGGAGTACCTAAGGGTGATGTGATCATAAACGATTGTATATCCTTGACGCTTTCATTCCAAGGGAGTGATGAAATAGGTTTGGATTTTAGTGACTCCTCTCACTAGAGAAGTAATCTAATCTTGGTCCAAATGTTGGATAATGATCTGAATTTGATTCAGATGCAATGAGAACTTTAGATTTACAGCTTTGATTTAATCAAACATCTATGGGAGGTCCCCGAGATCTATATTTGAGATGTGATCTCAATATCCAAGTCGCTATATGTGGAACATACAATCACCATATCCTTATCTCCGAGTATCCACGAAGAAAGTGCAATGTTCTTGAAAGAGAACAAGAATAATTGCATTGTTGATAATGTATCCGAGCATTGAGAAATGAATAATTAAATGTGATTTAATTATCATGAATAATATGAATTTTGTTCATATTATTTGGACATATAAGGAGAGTTATCTAATATAATTAAATGTTATTTAATTATCAAAGATAAGAATAATGTTAATGTGATTCATGTTATTTTGCCACATGAGAGTAAGAGATCCAAGATGATTAAATATGATTTAATTATCAAGGATATGAATAATGTGGATAACACTATCCATATTATTTGTATATATTATAAATGTGATTTATAATATAGATCTTGTTGTAAATAGTATCTTCTAATTAATTGTTGATGTGAATTGGATTCACATCAGAAATCAATTGGAAATACAATTTGCATTTTATTTAAGGTCGTGAGTATGATTCACAATTATTTAATGGCATGATTGCAATATTCACAAAATTAATTTGGAGTTATTTTTTGTGTATTAATTTACAACAAAAGTTGTATTTATATGAAGGATTAAAGGAGCCAACACCAACCATTTAATGGATGGTGGGCGGCCACCCTTTGATGGTCATATGGGTGGGCGTCCCCTCTTTTAGGAGGGTGGGTGGCTTCCTTCATTATCCATCTATGTTAATTAATTTAGTTCAAAATTAAATTATGTTGATTATTTAATATATTTAATTCAAACTAAATTAATTTTTGTTGTGTTTTTTACAACAAAATCGTGACCATTGAATAGAAACACAAATCAATCTCAACCATTGATTTTGTTTTCATATGGATTGGAATCAATGAACTCCCAAAATTCTATAAAAGAGGAAGCAACCCTAGCGCTTCTAGCTCACAACATTATATACTCTCTCCCTCTCTCTCTACATGTCGAGTCTCTCTCTCTCTCATTGTGTCTATGCACCTTGATGCCCTATAGAGAGATCGACGTCGTCATCACCACATCGTTGTGTCGCCGCTTCGACTGTTTATGGATCTCTGTCTCCTTCGATGCATCTTTCTTGTGAAGAATACATCGGATCTCGTGAGACGAGATCAGGAGATTCGTCGCTTGAGTCATCAACATGGATTGGGAGGAGTACGTGTTTCATCAACAAGCTCGCAAGCATCTCCTCGTCGGATCGGACTAGAGACAGGAGGTCTCTTCTTTTAGAGACTCGATCGCAACCACACTTCAAGATGTAACATTAATACCTATTGGTGGTTTGGATGAAATGATCCAAGAAGTGTTCTCATATCATGTGGTTTCATTGTTTTAAATTTTTTCAAATTTCCGTTGCCCCGAGCAACTAGTATAACTAGTCGCTCCTTATCGCATATTTTACGATCAACATGCTTCTGTGATGCGCTTAAGGATTTTTCCATATCCTTCAAGTGGTATCAGATCCAGGTTGGAGGTAAAGGATATGATCCATAAACCTAGGATGACATGGGCATTTTTCAGTTGTGTGAAGTTTTCATCACATTTTATTCATGCAGCTCTGTTTAGTGCAATTTTCGCCCAGTTTAAGTGCCTTAAAATGTGAGTTTACCACCTGGATTATGTTTCCATTAAATTAGTAAACCTTAGGACTTGCGTTTGCGTGATTCTGAATCTGTTTGCTCAAGTTATGATTGTTTTAGTGGATATGTATCCATTGTTGCGGAATTAGTATTTTAGAACGTAATCAAGAGATAACCACGATTTTTAAAACATCTACAAATGTTTTTTATCACTTGAGTTTTGTTATAAATAAAATTGGCAAATCAAATAAACTTAATTGACGTGATTTCGATTTTATTTGATTGAGTTATGCTAATTTTAGTTAGTATGAGTCACTATTGGAAATTACATACTTGATCATGAACCTTGTGATCGTCATTCAATTATATTAATGGAAATTAATGATTAATTTCCTGAAATAATTAATTATGAATATTTGTTATATATTTAATGATGATGATTATTTCCTTGAATGACATTGCCTTAACCAAAAATGATAAGATAATTGATCTTGATCACAATTAGTTACATCCTTTCCAACAAACATTGATGCTTGAATAGGATCGAGGATTTGTTTAGCAAATCTCCTTATAATATTAATCAAAAATATTTTGATAAATATTATATGGTAAAACTTCAATTGAAAGATCGATTATCATCTCAAATACAAAATGATCAACATGTATTATCCTTACCTGAGGCGGATATGATGTCTAGTCGAGGATCATTAGGGTAGCAGGTTGCTTCGTGAGTGGTCTATTCCACTTACATCGGTACTGGCCATGACAACGAGTAAGGAAAGTATAATGCTTGAAGTGATCATGATTTATTTTTCTAATTATTAAAATTAGAATAATAGTATTTCGATATTATACCATCCTTCAAGTAATAATCAAAATTGTTTATTTGTTGATTGATTGGATTAATAAATGATTTAACATGATTACAATAATTGGATCTAATTAAACACTCTATTTTGAATAGAGTAGTATTTCTCTTGTAAGAATCAATCATGTGAATATGATTCGTAATATTAATTAAATATTGAATGGGATATTGAGGATCACATAAGTGGCATCCATGTCTTCCGTCAAGGTGAAGGGTTCCATCACCAAGGATTGTATGTAGGATAAGCATGTCTGAAGTGACAGTTCCTGCATACAAGCACATCTGGATCGGGCTATTTGCTTCTCGAAAGAGTAAGGATGTATGCGTAGTGACCCCAATGTTGGTTCCTAATATTATTGGGGTGATACTGAACTGTGTGTAAGAGTTCTGATCCTGTTAACAGCCGGTTCACTTAATGACGGGTCAACATCACCTTGCGTTGGTGGGCTCAGGTGTTAAAGATCGAATTTGGAAATGCGAGTTGGACTAGCAAGGTGGTATGAGTTCCCGCTTTTTTTATAAGAGTTATAGTTTCTCATATTTTTTGGATGTAACAATGATATGAAAAGAGATCCCAGATCTTGCTTGAGATATAATGGTAAGTATATCTCTTACATTTAAAGTAAATAAGGGAATGAACTTTCAGTGTTGACAAGGCAAGGCAACTTTGATATGGAAAATTTTTTAAATCAAAGTAAAATATGTGTGTATATATATATTTATAATTATGCACATTTCTTATTTCAGATAATCCTCGTTAAACCCACTCAATATTATACACAATAATAACCAGTAAAATATAGTGGATTGGATCCATGATCAAGATATTGTGCTTGCAGTTGGATACATATTGTATATGGTTGCAATGTGCAAGTTTCCTCATAATAATGAGGAATGACAATTAAATAGACAATAGGACAACAACCTAGGATTTGTGTGTCTCTTAGTCTCGATCTCTCATCGAATGTGCTTTGAAAATATCATGTCGATGATGATCGTAATTGTGAAATAATCCCTATAAAATCTAAGAAGATGTTTTGGCATACAAAAGTGCTCTCAACAAGGTTCAGTGCATTATATAGAATGGTGGCTCAATATAAGAATATGTACTCAAAATGTTTGAGTACCTGCATGTACCAAAAGTCTTTAAGAGTTGGATGTAGAAAAGATGAGTGTCATCATTATATTGTTTATAATTGTCATTCATGAAGCTTCATAATATTCATATTGTATGAATAAAATGAAGCATATGTAAATGTTGAAATACTCTTATATTGAAATCTTTTCAATTCAACATAAGAGATCCTTAGTCTTAAGCAATGGTTGTTTATAGATGAAGGGAGGACAGTGGAAGCATGGGTCTCACCCAAGTAAGAAGAAAAGTCAAAAATTGATTATACTTCTATGGTTTCCATACATATGACATCCAAAGAGTTGGATGAATGTTGATATTGCAACAAGCCGATGTATTGATAGTATGATTATCTAGACTATGTAAGATCCTTAGAGAAGGATTCGGATAGGTCATCAGCATATTATGCATCCACATATAGTCATTGAAATCGACTTGCTTATTTGATAAGATCAAAGTCTAATATTTATATCTCACTCTTATAATAACACTTTCAATTGGTTGCATATGTTTTAGAAGACTAGAAAATTTGATCTTAAGGTTTAATAGTCGTCCACATGGATATTGATCCAATTGTTGCAACAATCTCTATTGGATAGATAGACTTCATATTTTCAATGGGAGTGGCCATAGTCTTAGAGAATGTCTCTATGACCTAGTTATTAGAATACACTCATTGTTTATTTCTAAATGTTTGAAATAAACATGAATTCTTGAAAAGAGTTATGATGGATATATTTCATATAGTAATCTGACATCCGGAGGACTCTACTAAATTAGAAAATTAATGAATGGTTCATTAACACTTCTAATACTGAAAATTAAACCTTAAAAGATCAATAGGAGGATGAAGATCGTTTAACAGTGATTTGGCATCAAGCCTTGGACATAACTATATTGATGAGATCAATCGGCTAGTAAGAGATGAAGCTTTAGAATGCCTAAAATTTCAAATCTTACATACTTTTGAATATTGTATTCAAAGAAAAATGTCCAATACACTCTTCTCTGGGAATGGTGTATGATGTCAAGGTATTCAAGATCTCATACATATTGATGTATGTGGATCATATGTATCATAATAAACATTGATCATATTGATATCATTCGATGATATTAGTGATATGAGATTTCTTCCCTTCACCTTTTCAAAGACTTCATATCTTTTGGTTTGAACCAATGTATGAAGGAAGATGAAATGAATTTGATCTAACCAAGGTAGCAAGCACATATTACATTAATCCAATGAATACCGTATGGAGACAGAAATATCATTCCTATATCACTCCTCCTAATACACCTAAACTAAATAGAGTTGTAAGGAGATGCAATTGGATCAGGTGTGATATGATTTGATCAATGATGAATATTGGCATAATTACCTCTTAGTTTCCAGTAATATATGCCATAGCGACTACTATATCTATCCTTAATAAGATTTCATGCAAATCTAAACTCGAACATCCTCAAAAGCTATTATTTGGAACCTAGCCTAGTGTTGGACACTTGAGTATTTAGGGTTACTTGGTGCAAAACTTTGTCATTGATGCAATTAAGCCAGAATCTAGCACCAGAGAGTGCTGCTTTATTAGGAAAATAAAGGATGGTATTGGATAACTACTTTATGACCTTGAGATTCTTAAAAAAATCATCTCTAAGGATATGATTCTTATATGATGACTCTATTGAGAATCAAGATGAAAATGAAGTGAAGGAACTCATTTAATCTTGAGAAGATAATGAGGCTCCTGAAATCAGAAACGAAAAGGACAATTAAAGATGAAACACTCATACCTCTTCAAATGAGTTTGCAGATGGATTCCTTGTGTCAATTAAGTCTGACAATGATCTGACTTCATATGATGAACCTTCTGAAGATCATGACATGGAAAGATGGATGCTAGCAATATAGTCTAAAGTAGACTTCATATACAAGTGTTGTCTATGGAGCCTCGAGGATCCACCTTGAAGGGTAAGACCCGTTAGGTGTAAATGGATCTTTAAGAGAAAGAGGGAACCTGATGAGAAGGGAGCGACCTTCAAAGCACGGCTCGTATCCTCAAGATACACACAGAAAGAAGACATCTCTTGTGATGAGACTTGCTTTCTAGTGACCATACTTAAACTCATCAGATTATTGCTTATTACAATTACACAACTTGACTGTAATATCTTCATGATGGAAGTCAAGATTGCATTCCTATATGATTCCTCATCGAGGATATTCATTTGATGTATCCCATGGTTTCATGGATGAGGAATGCAAGGTGTAAAAGCTTAAGAAACTCCATTTATGGACTCAAATAAGATTCTTATAGTTTGGAACATCAGATTTGATGAAATTATAAATGTTATGATTTCAGATAAAATCTTGATAAACCATGTGAAGCTTAGTGGGTGTGCCATTGTGTTCATCACGCTAATTGTAGGTGATATCCTAATCATTTTGAATGATATAGGGATTAGAATAAGTGTTTTATAATCTGGTTGTTCTAAACCTTGACATGAGATCTCAAGGATACCTCATAGATCTTAGTTCTGAAAATGTTCAGAAGCAAAGAGAAGTGGGTATTGGGACCGTCACATTTAGCGGTACACCTTGTACATGTTCCATTCTTAGAAAACTCCAAGGAAGGATTCTTTTCCTTAAGATATGGTATTGACCTATCTGAAGGGATAACACCTCAAAGAGTTGTGTGAATACCAAAGCTACATGCCATAGCGCATCAGCTTTGGGAAGCTTAGTGTATGCTAGATGCGTACAAAAGTCAGATGTCTGCCATGCAGTGGGAGTAGTAAATTTTTACTAATCCTACTATGGGGATAAAAAACATAATTGCAGTAATAAAAATATCTTTGCAAGACTTTAGACATAGTTATATCTAAGTCTTGTCTTCAAGCACGTAAGAATTTATTGATATGATCTAAAAGGGTCTTAAGTGCAGATACCATGGAAGATAGAAATCTCTGGGCATAAGAGTATTCTGATAAGGATAATAGAAATTACATACTGGTTATAACGATTATTTAGTCGTAGTGTCAAAGTCACTATAACTACTTTGACAAGTTTGAGTATTGGTTGCATAAAATGCAACATTCACATTGGATGTGAGTATTGTTACTCGGGGATATGCAAGTATCGTAAAAGGACTTTGCATAGTATTTTGGGAATAGAGTGATGACGAATCTCGGATTCGTCACTCTAAAATTGATGGATTAAGCTCAAATTCCTAAAATTCATTGGCATTTCTTCATTTATTCTGCATAATTAGCATTCGTGCATGTATTGATAAGAATTACATTTTATCACTCATTATTGCACAAAATAAGAAGCCAAAAATCTCAGCCAAATTGACCTGTAAATAGTCTAACTTCCCTGATTTTTAACGAACTCATGCTAAAATCAAATGGCATGAAACCACCTCCATTGTGTACATATTACTGACAAGAAAAAATGAAAAATACAAAAAATCACCAACCTAAATAAGTGGACCAAAAACCCAAACCTTAATTGCAGGATTCTCGGACTAAAATCTCGATATCTTCCTCATCCAGTGTCTGATTTGATCCTATTCACTTTGAACTAATGTACATTCAAATACCTTCAAAACAAGACCAAGTTCAAGTGAATCGAAGCTCATATGTGAAAATTTGGTTTTGGGCCTCTTTTGTACATTTTGTATTTTAACAGTTTTTGACCTAATATTTATTGTACATAATTAACTCATTTTATTTTATTTATTTTCAATTTATTTTTCTTTGATAAAAGTTTTATTAAAATGCATAAAAAATCCAAATCCAAAATGAGCTTGAAATCAAAGAAACAACTGAGTCTCAGTCTTCACTAACTGTTTGTACAAAAATTGTCATTTTCACATTTTATTTTATTTCTTCTTTTTCTTACTTAATAAAAATACAAAAAAATAAATTAATGTGTAAATATTTATCTTTGATTTTATCATATTTTTCGGATTTTTATTTGGTTTAAAAATGATAAAAATTTATAAAACCTAAAAATCCAAGTATTCTATGTACATGGGATACCCCAAAATTTCACTTTGTGCAATTGACTGATTCTAGCTTTGGTCTTTTCATGAATGTTGTAGGTCTCATTGAGACGAGAAATTTTTGTGAAGAAAATTGTTTGATCCGAGGTCGTTGCTATTTTTTGAATTATTTTTGTATTTATTTTTTGATTTTTCTGGGGCTGAACGTGGCGGTTCCTAAAGCCGCCACCTCACCTGTTTTTGAGCTTTTTAGCAATTTATTTTATTAAAAATAATAAGAATAATAATTAAAAAAATATAATGCTGCCATGTGGCATGATATGGGTCGTCTGATCTCGACCTATCGGACGGCCCCAGACCTGTCATTTTCCTCCCCCTACTTTCCCAATCGAGAGTGGGCGGCACCGCCGTCCCCCATGATTTCCTCTGCCGCCTCTCCCCTTTCCTTCTACGGTTGGCAACCCTCTCCTATCTCACCCCTGATTCCTTCCTCTTCTGGTTACGTCGCCTCTCTGCAATCTCATCAGCATCCAATCAATCATTGTCTGATCTCCTCCCATCGCCCATCATGGCCACCGTCCCTCGCCCTCTTCTATTTAACTCCAGCATCCCCCCTTCATCCGCCAACCCACACAATGAGAAGGAATACCCCGTCGTCGGTGACAGTGCCGCGATTGCTCCTCCGAATTGCAGCTTGATCCGAGGTACCCACCGCATTTGCAACGCCTCCACGATTGCTTTGCTCCAGCGCCATTGCCGTTGAGCCAACGGTTCACTATCTAACACCTTCGACCCATACCACCTTCCACCTCCGCGTGTCCGCCTCGCCTCGACCACACCTTCAGCATCTCCAAGAGCTCTGCTCCACCACAGGATTTGACACTAATTAGATCTTCATCGACGTGAAGCAGGAGCCCCTCGCCTGGTAGCTCGTCTTCGACCTCCAGAATTGGTAGCTTCCATCCTACATCGCAGGTCCTTTACAAGCCTCGCGATCGAAGGAGCATCTTCTCTGACAGTCCTCGACCGGATCTCTCCCTCGCAGAGCTTCTCTTCAGTCCAAGCTTTCATCTCCTTCAAGCTCCAGTTGCTCTGTTTAGCCTCGCCATCAACGCACTCTATCGACTCCAGCCCTCTCCTTGGAGGATCCATCCCCTCGTGCTCCACCGCAGGTGGCCCGCAAATGCCATCAACCGCCAGAGGCCCTTCCTACTCCGCCTCAAAGCCACCGCCATGGCTAGGCTCAAAGTCTGAGGCCCTCCCACGTGCACAGCACGTGCGTGCGAGGAACATTTACAGTTCCATCCCTTTAGTGTCATCGAACTAAAATCAACTCCAGGGTCACGTGCAAGGCACATGCTCGCACATGACCACTAGAAATATTACTGACGACCCCCTAAATCTCCACCAAATTGCAACAAGGCCCCTATCTTCCAAGGGCACGTGTTGCACATGTGTCCCTTGGAATTTTTGCAGAAACTTCCCTAGAAGTTTAAGTAATTACATTTCAGTCTTTCCACTGCATTTTCTATCGTAATTTAATTATTGTAATTTGCACTGAGATCCCTGGGTTCCCCCTTTTATTTTGAACCTCTACATCACATCATTTTATTAGTTAAAAATTGAAGGATGTTTCTCAACTAATTCTCTACAATAAGACATGCTTGTGATATTTTATAGGTTGTGGTTATTTAATATTTATTATTCTTTTAGAAATTTACATATTTTGCCCATCTTGTGCTTCAAAATTCATAAGTAATCAACCACTTCCTGAAAATTTGCCAAAAAATTACAAATTATAGAATTAGTTGTATTTCACATTGTCCCCAAAAAGAGTTGCATTTGCATGCATGGTTTTCTCTATAAAAATCATTTTGCATATTTCAATTTTTAATTTTTAATAGGCATTAAATCTCGGATTTTTCCGGTTTCGGATTTGTTTGAGATCGATCACCTAGTGATAGATCTTGAATAATTTTATTCTTTGAAATTAAATAGGTTTAATATTTATTGTAATTAAATATTGAAATTCACACCATTTGGATTCATGAATTCATAAAATTTTTATCTTGCAACCCAAAATTCCAAAAAAAATAAAGTGCATTCATTTCAACATAATTTATATCTCGGCCAAGTTTCATAATTTTTGGACATCGTTTGATTGAAAATTATTGTTTAGTCCCTAAAATTGGCCTCTTTTACATTTGCATCTCAAAATTGCATTAAAAATACAAAAAAACTACCATCTCGAAAACTATGCACGAACTTTAATAGACAAATTCTAGGTTGTTCCTTTGCCTCCTTAAGTTAGGCCTTGGAACTTTCCCTGGTAAAATAAACATAAAACCACGCCAATTAAAAATTGATTATATCTTGTGGTTATTTCTTGATCGATTCCGAATACCCGACGTAATTACAACGACATATTGTTATTTGAAACAATTAACAATTCACAACAATTAAAGAGGGTATTTGGCGACTCGTAAGATGGAGCTGTTGCCGGGGCGGCTTAGATTTTGTCTAAAAATTTTTGTGTTCGGTTTTCCACATTCGGGTAGTCTGACCCTCGAATATTCGTTGTATATTTTCCAATTTTTTCTTTTCTACATTTTTTTATTTCCAGAATTTATTTCCTTACTTTATTTTTGATTAATTTTTTGTGTCACTCTCTCACACACTCTCTCTCTCTCTCTCTTATTTTTCTTATGAGGTACCCGACGTACGTGGAGCGGCTTCCTACAAAACTAACGCATCTTCATTGACACCTGAAAAACACAAATAAAATTAAGACCGAGTCGAGTCGTGAGAAAGCGTAGAGCCTGGTATTTATTTTTCTGAAATTTTAATTTTTTTATTAATTTATCATTTATAGTGGTGCTGTTTGGACTCTCGCGTGTGTATCAGGACCTTGAACCTTTTTTTGTGATGTGTCATGGTTTTTTTCACTCTCTGGTGAGGGTGGGGCTCGACTTGAGTGGCTCGTAGGTTAGATCTACACATACGGCTATTAGAGCTTCTAAATTTTTGATTTTGCTCGTAGAACCTAGGACCACACTTCACATTAATTGAGACGCACATTAGATCGTTCAACTTAGTCAAATTTAACTCATTTCTTCCCGGCTAATAGACCTTTCTGATAGGTGACGTTTTTTATTGGTTTGCACTCATATAGAATAATTTTTCAATTCTTGTATTGCATCCCACATGGAGATTGCGAGGAATCATTGTAAGTTTCTATCTGAGCATACATCATTGTTTCACATCCATCAGCTTTTCCCGAATTTCTCCCTCTCGTTTTGTCACGTAATTTTAAAGGAAATTGGGACTGGACGGTAGACATGTATTTGTGCTCACTTAATTTTTTAGTGATCACCTAATTAAAATTGGGACTGCTAAATATATCTGACTAAATTAACCCATAAAATCAAGATTTTTTTTTTGCGGGAGAGAAACCCCGACCTTGGATTCATTTATTTGTCTGAGTGAGCGAGATACGATACTTAAGGTTAGAGCCCAACTCCGTAATCTTCGTTCAGACTATTGATTCTAAAACGATTAGCTACTTCTCAGTGAGGAATACAGGCAGCCGGTAAACGATCGGGATTTCCTTAGCAGAGTGAGTGGTTTAAAGAACATTGTATAAGGCTCCATCCTTAAGTAACACAGGTAGCCGTTTAACGGGTCGTACTTACACCCATACTGGCTGAAAATGGATACAATTAGTCGTAAGAATTCGATCCAGTCTTTAAGGAAATTTTCAGCATCTAACAACTTGCAAAATTTTTTCCAAGATTGAATTTATCACCAACTAAAATTGAAAAGATAATTTCCAAACTCTTGCGGCTTCATTGTGTGAGTTGGTGAACATGGGTTTGATTTGGGTTTGAATTGGTGTGCGTGAACCGATTTCGAAGATCAAAAAAATGACACACTTGTGCCAACACTCTCCTTGATTTAAAATTTTGGGTTTCTGCTATTGAGTATCCTGTGCACTTGCACCAAGATCAACCATGTTGATTCATCATCAACCTCCTTTGACAAAGACAGAACAATGGTCTAAGTTGTTGGACATGCGAGCCCACGGCGAGCCATTATGCAATAAATGTTATTGCAATTCACTCCTTAATCTGAAATAAAGAGTACATAGTTTGCATAATAGGTCCCTTAGTACAATTAGGGTTATGTACCATGGCCATCTTAATGATCATACAGCTGTTGATTCAATTATTGAATCATAGAGGCTGGTGCTTGGATGAACATCTAATGAGTTAGATTGAGGACTCATCAAGCACCGTCAAATGATTATTAAGAGATGATCTCCAGCCTGAGTAGGAGATGGCAATCCTTTCTCAGTTAGGCTGATATCTGACCGACCTCTTGATGCAGGTCCTCTGTATAGGAATAGAGATTCGGAGGTGTCAGATTAGTTAGGTCAAAGAGTTGACTTAACGAGATCGAGATAACCAAAGTCCTATATCATATGTTGTCATGATATAGGCATGCATCCTCTGACAGGAGACAGATGTGTTACTATATGTCTGAGTATGTACATTTGGCAGACCAATAGGTTGATGACCTAATCAAGGTCTATACACCGGCGCGCTGGTGTGCATATAAGGGCATATGAGTAATACGATCTCTCAAAGGCATCATACAGGTTCAGTTACTGAACCAGAAGACATGAGCTCACTTATGAGATATTGGGAAGAATCAAATTCCATGCGCATGGTCGTCTCGCTTTGGAAGCTTGACTGAATTTGTAGGTTTGATATATACTTTTGCAAAGTATATATGATCAAGACCTAGGTATGATATATGCTTTTGGAAAGTATATGATCGATACCGACTCCCAATGATCGAATGAGAAACTTAATGATAAAACCCTGAAGTAGACAGTATAAAGTTGATCTAATACTTCAGGTTTATTCTGAGTCTTCCAGTATGCAGGATGTACAAGTATTGGGAATACCTGAGGGTGATGTGATCATAAACGATTGTATAACCATGACGCTTCCATTCCTAGGGAGTGATGAAACGGGTCTGGATTTTAGTGACTCCTCTCAGTAGAGAAGTAATCTGATCTTAGTCCAAATGTTGGATATTGATCTGAACGCGATTCGGATGCAATGAGAAGATTAGATTTACGGTCTTGATTTAATCAAGCATCTATGGGAGGCCCGTGATCTGGATTAGAGATATGATCTCAATATCCATGTCACTATACGTGGAACAATACAATCACCCTGTCCTTATCTCCAAGTATTCGCGGAGAAAGCGCATTATCCTTGAAAGAGTTCATGGATAATTCTATTGTTGATATATGTATCCGAGCATTGAGAAAATGTATAATTAAATGTGATTTAATTATCATGAATAATATGAATTTGATTCATATTATAAGGAGAGTTATCTTAGATAATTAAATGTGATTTGATTATCAAAGATGTAAATAATATGAATGTGATTCATATTATTTGAGCACATGAGAATAATTTATCCAATATAATTAAATGTGATTTAATTATTATGGATAAGAATAATGTGGATAGTAATATCCAATTATTCATAATATATTATAAATGTGATTTATAATGTATTAAAGAGAGTTAAATATAATTTATATTAGTAGATTAATTATTAATGTGTATTGGATACACATTGTCTAATTAATTGAAAATGTAAATTACATTTTGTTTTGGGTTGTGAATATGATTCACAATATTCCAATGTCAAGATTGCAATATTCCCAAATTTAATTGAGAATTATTTTGGTGAATAAAATTCCCAACAAATAGTTGTTGGAAAATAAGTAGAGAGAAAATCAAGGAGATGTGCAATCTCATGGGAATCCATGAGATTGCCCTCTAAAGGGGAAGGTTGATCTCCTTTGTATTTTCTCTCCGTATTTGATTGATTTAATTTGGTATTAATATTTATTTGATTTATCAAATATATTTTATCAAAATTAAATCACAAGTTGATGGTTTTTACCAACAATAATCTTGACCATTGGATTGACACAAATCAATCTCATCCATTGATTTCATATGTCACATGGATTGAGATCCATGGATCTCAAAACCCTATAAATAGAGAGGCATACCATGCTCTCTATTTTACACATAATGCTTGAGAAGCATCTCTCTCTCTCTTTTCTCTCTACTCGACAGCCCTCTTTCTCCCTCTCATGTGGTCGTCCACCATGGATGACCTAGAGAGGTTCTCCATCGCCGCAGCATCGTTGTTATGTTGCTCGTTCGTCTGCTCGTGGATCTCCGTCTCCTTCGGTGCGCCTCGCTCGTAAAGAAGACGTCGGATCTCGTGTGTCGAGATCAGGAGATCCGCCGCTTGGATCATCAACATGGATTGCGAGAAGAACGCGGTTCATCCCCGCGCTCGCAAGCGTCTCCTCCGTCGGATCGGACTTGAGACAGGAGGTCTCTTCGTTTAGAGACTCGATCGCAACCACGCTTCAAGAGGTAATCCTATTACTTGTTTGTGGTTTAGACGAAACAATCCGAGAAGTGTTCTTGGATCATGTGGTTTCGTCGTAAGAAAGAAATTTTTAAATTCCGCTGCATCGAGCAACTAGTACGACTAGTCGCTCCTCGTTGTATTCGATACGACGCTCACGCTTCCGTGATGCTCTTAAGGATCTAACCATATCCTTCAAGTGGTATCAGAGCCATGTTGACGGTTTCGAATATGATTCGCAAACCGAGGACGACTTGGGTTCGTTAAGGTCGCGAAAGTTTTCATCGCATTTGATTTCGCAGATCTGTTTAGTAAATAAATTCGGCACTGTTTAAATTATTTAAACACGAATTTAATACTTGAATTTTGTTTCCCATTAAATAAGGAAATCATAGGATCTGAGTTTGCGTAAATCGGATTTCGTTTGCTCTAGATATGGTTGTTTTAATGAACATGTATTCACTGTTACGGGAACTGCGAATCTTAACGTAATTAAGGAGTTAATTACTGTTTAGAGATTCCTAGAAATGCGTGCAAATCACATAGATTCTGTTGTAAATCAAGTTAGCAAACTATGTAAACTTACTTTGCTTAATTTGGATCTAAATTGATTGAGATATGCTAATTTTAGTAAGTAGGGGTCACTGCTGAAATTACTTTCCTAATCAAGAACCATGTGATTGTCAATTAGTGAAATTAATTGTTAATTTCATGAAATAATTATGAAAAATATTTGATAAATATTAGAATATGATTATTTCCTTAATTGACTTGACCTCAACCAATTAATTGATTAGATTTGATCTAGATCATAATTGGAAACACAATCATCAAACTCCTTGCTTGAATAGGATTGGGAATTTGTCTAGCAAATTTCCTTATAATCAAAATTGTTTTGATTACTATATGGTATAATTTCAGTTGAAGAACCGATGATCATCTCAAGTACAAATTAATCAATTTGGCATTATCCTTTCCCGAGGCGGATATGGTGTCTAGTCGGGGATCGTTGGGGTAGCGGGTTGCAACGTATGCGGTCCGTCCCACTCCCGCCGGTACTGGCCATGACAACGGGTAGGGCCGGGATAATGTCCGAGGGATTAAGTTGTATTTTCCTAATTATTAAAATATGAATTAATATGTACTTTGAGAATAATACCATATATATTCAAGCATAACAATCAAGTTTGATTGATTGAATTGGGTTGATAATTAATTTAATATGATTGAATTGATTATGTCCAATTATACTCTAATATGATTACAGTTAATAATTGCCTTAGAAGAATTAATTATATGAATGTGATTCATAGTAATTAGTTAAATTTGAATAAGAGGTGGAGGATCACATAAGTGACATCCATGGTCTCCCGTCAAGGAGAAGGGTTCCGTCGCCAGGGATTGTATATAGGAGACGCCAGTCCGAAGTGACAGCTTCTATATGCAAGTGCATCTGGATCGGGCTCTTTGCTTCTCGAAAGAGTAAGGCCGTATGCGTAGTGACCCCAATATCGGATCCTCATATTATTGGGGCGATATTGGATTGCGCATAGCGAGTTCTATTCCTGTTGACGGTTGGTTCAATTAATGACGGGTCAACATCACCATAGGGGTGGTGGGCCCGGGTGTTAAAGACCGAATTGGGAGATGCAAGTTGGACTTGCAAGGCGGAATGTGTTCCCGCTTCTTTTTATCCGAGTTGCAGTTTCTCATATTATTGGGATGTAACAAAGATAAGGAAGGAGATCCCAGATCTTGCTGAGATATAATGGTAAGTATATCTCTTACATTGAAAGTGATTAAGGGAATGAACTTTCAGTGTTGACAAGGCAAGACAACTTTGATATAAAAATTCCTAAATCAAAGTAAAATATGTATATATATAAATATATACACTTATGCAAATTTCGTATTTCAGATAATCCTTCATTAAACCCACTCAATGTTATACTCAATAATAACCAGTAAAATATCATGGATTGGACCCTTGATCCAGATATTATGCTTGCAATTGGACACATAATGTATGTGGTTGCAATGTGCAAGTTTCCTCATAATAATGAGGAATGATAATTAAATAGACAATGGGACTAAAACCCTAGGGTTTGTATGTCTCTATAAGTCTTGATCTCATCGAATGTACTTTGGAAGTGACATGTCGATGATGATCGCAATTGTCAAATAATCCTTATAAAATCAATAAACATATTCTGGCATACATATGTGCTCTTGACATTTAATCATGAATGACATGGTTCTCTGCATCATGTAGAATGGTAGCTCTATAAGAGATGATGTATTCAAATTGTTTGAGTACCTACCTGAACCTATGTTTTAAGAGTTTAGGTGGATGTAGTTGATGATTGTCATCATTCTACTGTCTATACTCTAGTCATTCATGTAGCTTCATAATATTCATATTGTATGAATTGGGTGAAGCATGTATAAATGTCTAAATTCTCTTACATTAAATTCTTTTGAATTTAACATAAGAGGTCCTTAGTTTTAAGCAATGGTTGTTTATAGATAAAGGGAGCGCAGTGGAAGCATGGGTTGGACCCAAACAAGAAGTATAATCAAAGAGTTGACTGTACTTCTATGATTTCCAAACAACATCCAAGTTGTTGGATGAATGCCAATACTGCAATATGTTGATGTGTTGATAGTATGACTATCAAATCTATCTAGAATCCTTAGAGAAGGAATCAGATAACACATCAGAAGAACATAGATATAATCATTGAAATTGACTTACTTATTTGATAAGGTAAAGTCTAATAATTGTATCCCAATCTTCTAATGACACTTGCAATTGGTTGCGTATGTGTTAGAATATTAGAAATTTGATCTTAGGGTTTATTGGTCATCCATGTTGAAAGTGATGCAAGTGTTGCAACAATTTCCATGAGATCAATAGACTTCATATTTTCAGTGGGAGCACTTTGTCTTAGAGAATGTCTCTATGACCTAGATATTAGAATACACTCATTGTTTATTTCTAATTATTGGATATAAACATGAATTCTGTAATAAATCTATCATAAAGAGTTATGATGGAGATATTTCAGATAGTAATCCAAAATCTAGTGGACTCTATTAAATTAGAAAATTAATGAGTGGTTCATTAAGATTTCTAATACTGAAAATTAAACCTTTAAAGATCAATAGGAGGATAAAGATCATTTGACAATGATCTGGCATCAAATTTTGGACATATGTCTGTTGATGAAATCAATGGACTAGTAAGACATGAAACTTTAGATTGTCTAAAGATTCAAATCTCACATACTTGTGAATATTGTATTCAAAGTAAAAATGTCCAATACACCCTTCTTTGGGAAAGGTGTAAGATGTTAAGGTATTCAAGATCTCATACATATTGATGTATGTGAATCATCTATATCAGAATAAACATTATGGATATGTGATATCTATTAGTGATTATTTGTGATATGAGATTTCTTCTTTTCACTTAGAAAACTTTGAAATGTTCAAAGATTTCACAATTTTGGTTTAGAACCAAAGTTTGAAGGAAGATGAAATGAATTTTATCTAATCAAGGTAGCTTGTACGTATTAGATGAATTCAAGGAATACCTTATGGAGATGTGAATATCATTTCTATCTCACCCCTCCTAATGATCCTTGACTCAATAGAGTTGTAGGGAGATGCAATTGATAATGTGTGACATGATTTGATCAATGATTAATCTTAGCATAATTATCTCTTAGTTTCCAGGTATATATATGTAGAGACTACATTATATATCCTTAATAAGGTTCCATGTGATTAAGCTGGAATCTGGCACTAGAAAGTGCTACTTCATTAGGAAAATAAAGGATGGTATTGGATACCTACTTTATGACCTTGAGATTCTTAAAAGATCTAATCTTTGAGAATATGATTCTTACAGGATGACTCTCTTGAGAATCAAGATGAAAATGAAGTAAAGGAACTCATTTAATCTTGAAAAGATAATGAGGCTCCTGAAATTGGAAACTAAAATAGATAATTAAAGATGAAACATTAATACCTTATCAAATAAGTTTGAGGATGGATTCCATATGTCAGTTAAATCTGAAAATGATCAGACTTCATGTGATGAAGCTCCTGAGGATCATGACATGGAAAGATGGATGTTAGCAATAAAAGTCTAATGTAGACTTCATATACAAGTGTTATATATGGACCCTCGAGGATCCGCCTATATGGGTCAGACCCATTAAGGTGTAAATAGATCTTCAAGAGAAAGAGGGACCTGATGAGAAGGTAGAGACCTTCAAAGCACGGTTCGTAGCCATAAGCTATACATCGAAGAGAAGACATCTCTTGCGATGAGACTTGCTCTCCAGTGACCTTGCTTTAACCCATCAGAATATTGCTAACTATAGCTACACAACTTGACTATGACATCTTCATGATGTGAGTCAAGATTGCATTCCTCTATGAATATCTTTCAGAGGATATTCACATGAAGTAGCCCCAGGGCTTCATGGTTGAGAAAAGCAAGGTGTGCAAGCTAAAGAACTCCATCTTTGGACTCAAATAAGCTTCCTGTAGTTGGAACATAAGATTTGATGAAATTATAAATGTTATGATTTCAGATAAAATCTTGATGAACCATGTGAAGCTTAGTAGGAGTGCCATTGTGTTCATCGTGCTAAATGTAGATATTATTCTAATGATTTGGAATAATATAATAATAATAATAAGTGTTTTAAAATTTGGTTGTTCCATACTTTGAGATATGATCTCAAGGATACCTCTTAGATCTTAGTTCTGAAGTCGTTCAGAAACAAAGAGAAGAGGATATTGGGACCATCACATTAGTAGTACACCTTGGACTTATTCCATTTTCTGGAAAATTCCAAGAAAGGCTTCTTTCCCTTAAGATATGGTACTGACCTATCTAAAGGGATAGCACCTCAAAGAGTTGAGGAAGAGAATGCTAGAACTGCTTGCACTTGTGCATCAGTTACGAGAAGCTGAAGTCTATGCTGGATGTGTACAAAAACCATATGTCTGCCATGCAGTGGGAGTAGTAAACTGTTACTAATCCTACTCTGGAAATAAAACACTTAGTTGCAGTAATAACAATATCTTCAAAGATGATGAAACTTAGAGATAGTGATCTCAAAGTCTTATCTTCAAAAGTTTAAAACCTTGTAGATAGTTATCTAAAAGGTCTTAACTGTACATACCTTAGAAGATAGAGATCTCCAGTAATGAAGGTATTCTAATAAGGATTATGGGAATACTGGTTATGATAATTAATAAGATGTAGTGTCAAGGACACTATAACCGACAAAATTGAGTATTGGTTGCATAGGATGCAACATTCGCATTGGATGCGAGCACTGCTCCTAGGAGATATGCAAGTGCCGTAAAAGGACTTGGTGTAGTCTCTTGGGAACAGAGTGACTGATCAGCTTACCTAGCTATTTTCTAAAATAGCCTATGATTGTCACATGAGTGTGGGTTTAAATGATTAGCCCATTAATGGCTCTTTGGGCTAGTGGGAGATTGTTGGACATGCAAGCCCACGGCAAGCCATTATGCAATAAATGTTATTGCAATTCACTCCTTAATCTGAAATAAAGAGTACATAGTTTGCATAATAGGTCCCTTAGTACAATTAGGGTTATGTACCATGGCCATCTTAAAGATCATACAGCTGTTGATTCAATTATTAAATCATAGAGGCTGGTGCTTGGATGAATATCTAATGAGTTAGATTGAGGACTCATCAAGCACCGTCAAATGATTATTAAGAGATGATCTCCAGCCTGAGTAGGAGATGGCAATCTTTTCTCAGTTAGGCTGATATCTGACCGACCTCTTGATGCAGGTCCTCTGCATAGGAATAGAGATTCGGAGGTGTCAGATTAGTTAGGTCAAAGAGTTGACTTAACGAGATCGAGATAACCAAAGTCCTATATCATATGCTGTCATGATATAGGCACGCATCCTCTGACCGGAGACAGATGTGTTACTATATGTCTGAGTATGTACATTTGGCAGACCAATAGGTTGATGACCTAATCAAGGTCTATACACCGGCGCGTTGGTGTGCATATAAGGGCATATGAGTAATACGATCTCTCAAAGGGATCATACAGGTTCAGTTACTGAACCGGAAGACATGAGCTCACTTATGAGATATTGGGAAGAATCAAATTCCATGCGCATGGTCGTTTCGCTTTGGAAGCTTGACTGAATTTGTAGGTTTGATATATACTTTTGGAAAGTATATGATCAAGACCTAGGTATGATATATGCTTTTGGAAAGTATATGATCGATACCGACTCCCAATGATCGAATGAGAAACTTACTGATAAAACCCTGAAGTAGACAGTATAAAGTTGATCTAATACTTCGGGTTTATTCTGAGTCTTCCAGTATGCAGGATGTACAGGTATTGGGAATACCTGAGGGTGATGTGATCATAAACGATTGTATAACCATTTCCATTCCTAGGGAGTGATGAAACGGGTCTGGATTTTAGTGACTCCTCTCAGTAGAGAAGTAATCTGATCTTAGTCCAAATGTTTGACATTGATCTGAATGTGATTCGGATGCAATGAGAAGATTAGATTTACGATCTTGATTTAATCAAGCATCTATGGGAGGCCCGTGATCTGGATTTGAGATATGATCTCAATATCCATGTCACTATACGTGGAACAATACAATCACCCTGTCCTTATCTCCAAGTATTCGCGGAGAAAGCGCATTATCCTTGAAAGAGTTCATGGATAATTCTATTGTTGATATATGTATCCGAGCATTGAGAAAATGGATAATTAAATGTGATTTAATTATCATGAATAATATGAATTTGATTCATATTATAAGGAAAGTTATCTTAGATAATTAAATGTGTTTTGATTATCAAAGATGTAAATAATATGAATGTGATTCATATTATTTGAGCACATGAGAATAATTTATCCAATATAATTAAATGTGATTTAATTATTATGGATAAGAATAATGTGGATAGTAATATCCAATTATTCATAATATATTATAAATGTGATTCATAATGTATTAGAGAGAGTTAAATATAATTTATATTAGTAGATTAATTATTAATGTGTATTGGATACACATTGTCTAATTAATTGAAAATGTAAATTACATTTTGTTTTGGGTTGTGAATATGATTCACAATATTCCAATGTTAAGATTGCAATATTCCCAAATTTAATTGAGAATTATTTTGGTGAATAAAAATCCCAACAAATAGTTGTTGGAAAATAAGTAGAGAGAAAATCAAGTAGATGTGCAATCTCATGGGAATCCATGAGATTGCCCTCTAAAGGGGAAGGTTGATCTCCTTTGTATTTTCTCTCCTTATTTGATTGATTTAATTTGGTATTAATATTTATTTGATTTATCAAATATATTTTATCAAAATTAAATCACAAGTTGGTGGTTTTTACCAACAATAATCTTGACCATTGGATTGACATAAATCAATCTCATCCATTGATTTTATATGTCACATGGATTGAGATCCATGGATCCCAAAACCCTATAAATAGAGAGGCATACCATGCTCTCTATTTTACACATAATGCTTGAGAAGCATCTCTCTCTCTTTTCTCTCTACTCCACAGCCCTCTCTCTCCCTCTCATGTGGTCGTCCACCATGGATGACCTAGAGAGGTTCTCCATCGCCGCAGCATCGTCGTTATGTTGCCTGTTCGTCTGCTCGTGGATCTCTGTCTCCTTCGGTGCGCCTTGCTCATAAAGAAGACGTCGGATCTCGTGTGTCGAGATCAGGAGATCCGCCGCTTGGATCATCAACATGGATTGCGAGAAGAACGCGGTTCATCCCCGCGCTCGCAAGCGTCTCCTCCGTCGGATCGGACTTGAGACAGGAGGTCTCTTCGTTTAGAGACTCGATCGCAACCACGCTTCAAGAGGTAATCCTATTACTTGTTTGTGGTTTAGACGAAACGATCCGAGAAGTGTTCTTGGATCATGTGGTTTCGTCGTAAGAAAGAAATTTTTTAAATTCTGCTGCATCGAGCAACTAGTACGACTAGTCGCTCCTCGTCGTATTCGATACGACGCTCACGCTTCCGTGATGCGCATAAGGATCTAACCATATCCTTCATGAGTAACCATCTGATCCTTATAATGAAAATGAATTTGTCTCGGTTATACCCAAATCATCCAAACCGTCTTCTATCAAGAATCCTCCAACATTCGTGGGAGACTTGGACCCTCGGTTAAATCTTGTCCAAACTTTGAATTCAAAATCATTTTACCATGATTTTCTGACCACTTCTACATATATCCCATCTCCCTCGACCATTAGCACACATGATCAACTGCCATCCTAGATTGAACCATCTTATTCCTGGTTTCTCGTTGAAACTAATGATCCATTTAAAGATCAAAACACTTTTGAGACTCATAACTGGCCGAGACATCAAACCCAATCGCCTTCATTCTTTCCTCACAATCTTGTTGGGATAGGTCCATAATTCACAGAAATACATCCGGACTGGACCTTAGGGAATAATATGATGACATGATCAAATCGTAAGGAGAGGTCTGCACCTAATGATCAACCATACTGGATTGATCCTAACGATCAAATCCCTATTGACCAACCAGAATACCACTCCTTCGATCAGCCTACACGTACAGAGAACCAGACTGATGATATCGATACATATGAACCTTGTATGACTCCATTGTTTGGGGATACAATCAATCATGACCATGGAAGTAGTCTCTACTCAAACCAGCATTGCATGCCTGAGTCACGGTATGCTGAGTATGAGACCTAAAGATTCTCGCAAAATCCTTCAACTAAGCAGACTCCTTCCATAATTTTTGAGGAGAAATTTTCAGAAAATAATAATCACATATTGGATATTCCAAGAGAATCTCCACTCAGCTCAAATAGGAAAATGGAAGATGAAATTATTGGATCTCAAATTAAAAAATGAGAACACACACCGACTGCTCCCATGATTGATCATGAAAAGTTTTTGGAGAATGATATTTCATGGATAAATAAGAGGTATGAATTAATGGAGGATAAATTTAAAAAGCTCACCAATCGACTAATTTCATTCTATGGTAGCTCGGATATAAAAATGGATGATCAAAAGATTGGATCTCCTATTAAAAACCATGAGGATATTCAGAAACCTAGAGACTATGATCACCCTAGGGACGATCCTGACAGCAACACCTCTACCTACTACTCCCCTAGAGACAACTCTGAATCTGGCACGGCATATCTAAGCTCCTCCTCATCTGAAGAACACAACACATAACCACACCACACATAAAATACAAAAAAATTGAAATATTCAAATACACTCAAAAATCGGAAAAATTCATAAACAATGAAAGTGAGGAAGATCTGAAGAATTTGGATCCTGCTCTATGGGAAGCACTAGAGAAAAGACTGGTTTTTTAACTTCCCTTGATACAGGCCATTGATCAATTCCTCGACCTTAAAGGGTTTGTAATGAGAAAATTAATGATAAAAAAGATGGGCAGGATAAAAACAAAGACTGAAAGACATATCTTGTCAATGGACACCTCCTTAGTGTTGAGGAGAAAAACTAAGAGCCGCATAATGAAGCGGTTACCCATATTTGACTGTGGAATCAAAGACACAATATTTACCCATGCTCGAATCGATGATGAATCACCAATCAATATCCTCCTAACCTCTGTATTTGACAAGCTCAAACTCAGACCTATCAAAAAGATAAGAGAGACTGTTCAACTGGTTGATCGATCTATAAAGCGGCCGAGAGGAACAATTTCAGTCATTGTTACATTCCAAGGTGCTCCGCTCAAAGTGGACTTCACGATCATTGATATTGAACATCAAGGAGAACTCACCCAGTCTCCAATCATTCTCAGAAAGCCATTCTTGGCATTGGCTAAGGCAATTATTAAGTGTGAGACTCGGGAAATCAATTTTACAGCATTGAGAGCACTTCGATCTCACCCGATCCTTGAGGAAACACAATATACTGAGGCGACCCACGAAGCCATCAATAGATGTAACCACCAAACGGTAGAAGAGCCCTACCCCATTACTACACATGAGATAACGGCTATTGAGGAGACTGTTGGTTTAGAGACTCATCCCATTGTTCCATTTCCCATTGCTATCACCATGGGAACTGACTTCTCATATTACCCTGAGACATATGCATGTATGCATCTGGAGTCAGCCAAAATCTCCTCTGACCACTTTGATCAAATCAACCTAACACAGGAATGCACCAATATCAAGTCAATTGAGAATGAATATGTGGTACGTGCACTAACCAGTAGTTCAGAGACTCTCCCCACTGTTCCATTTACCGCTGCTCTCATCATGGGAAAGAGTTTCTATTACGATCATGAGACATGTGCATGGGTGCATCCTGAGTCGACTGAAATCTTCTCTGACCACCTTGACCAATAATGAGATGCTTTTCACGGATTTTAATTTATTGATTTATGAACAAGTCGTTGCAACCCAATCAAGCGTTCACAAAAAAAATTCTTTCTCAAGCCAATAATTAATTACAAAAATAATGAAGCAATAGAAATATTTTACTACTTATTTACCTGTATAGCAACAGGAACGAACTCAAGGAGGCTACAATTTTCGAGGGTTATTCAATTAATCGAAAAAAATCAATTAAAAGAAAAAGGGAATCTCAAATGCAAACTACCTCGGTTTTTGTGACATTTTCACCTTTTATAATTTTTTAAATTTTTTTATTTCTTTTTTTTTATTTTCTGATTTACAAATTTTTAGTGATTTAATTTTGTAAATTTTTTAATTTTCAAAAATATCATTTTCAAAATAATTTCATGCACAAGAGAAATGATTTTTTTGGATTTTTCAAATATAAAAAAAATGCTCAAAATGTTCAAATAAAATATTTTTGTGTTTTTATGTTTTTTTACTATTTTTTGTAATTTTTTAGAGATTTTTAGATTTTTTAGGATTTTTAAAATGAATAATAAAGGGGAAAATGCAAACAATGAGCAAGTAGGACTCTTTTTCAATTTAAAAATACCAAATGAAATCAGAAATTACTGCAACTATTTTTCCTAAAAACAAGAATGCATTATATACATACAAGAACCGAAATCACAATTTTTGGATTTTTTTTCTAGAATTTTTTATGATTTTTTAAGATTTTTAGTATTTACAATTTTTAGGGTTTTATAAATAATTAATATACAAAATTTGCACAGAAATTAAAACACAACAAAAGAAAATTAATTTGTTTTTTTTTGAATTTTTGAAGCAATATTCGAATTTTTCTGAATTTTCAAATTTCAGACAATGAAAATGATAATATTTTTGTTTTTCTAATAATATTAAATGGTAATAAAATGAAAGAAAAAAATTATGCTAGGAAGATACACACATCAGGAATATACTTAATTTTTTTATAGAATTTTCAGAGTGATGAAAATATTTATTTCAATGAAAAGATCATGCAAATTTAAAATCTGGAAACAAAGGGATTGAAATGCAATTTTTATAGTTTTTGCATAAATGAATAACATGAAATAAACAGAGGAAATAAAATGCAAATTTCCCATGGGGACGTGCAATGCGCATGACTGTTCTGGAGCTGGGCTTCGTTGTAATATTCAGAACTCCCTGGGGACTTTATGCAATTTGCCAATTTTTTATTTCAAATCCCCTAGGGTTTCTCTTGATCCTTCGTTTCTTTTCCTGGAAACAAAGGGGTGTTGCCCCTTCTTCCTTCTTGCCCAAGGAACATGGCGGCGGGCTGGGATCCTCCAAAGCGAGGCGCATTCTTCCAGGTGGAGGGGCAGCTCTCTGGATGTCGCGATGGATCTGGAGGTAGGTTGCGGTCTTCGTGCGGTTGAGGACGACGGTGGAACGACAGGCTTCGCACGGGGGCACGTATGACAGCGGTCAGATGCTGGTGGCTGCGCTCGGCAGAGGCACGGCGGAGCGAAGGCTAAGCCGTATGCGGCGTTGGGTGATACGTGCAGCAGTCCAGGTGGCGGAGGTCGGCTGTGGAGCGGCACACAATGGACCTACGGAGGTGCAGGCAGGCCTACTTTCAGATGAGTGCAGTGTTATCGACACATGCCCCTGATGCAGGCGAAGCACGCTGGCACAACCGTACAATGGCTGGCAGGGGTGCGGTGCGGCCCTGGAGTGATGGGCGTGGGCGGCGGACTCAAGGTTGTTCTAGGAGGGTGGTAGGCGCGACCGCCCAAAGTTGTTTTTATTATTTTTATTTTATTTTATTTATTTATTGTAATTTTTATTTTTTTTAAATGGAAACGGCAACCCCCCCTTATATTTTATTTATTTTTTTTTAAATTTTTATTTTATCTTGCAAAAAAAGTGTTAGAAAGAAAAAAGTATGTATATTTTTATGTTTTTATTTATAAACAAATTATGATGTGAGCACGACGGCCCAATCCCAAAATCAAAACGGAATATGTGAATA
Source organism: Ottelia alismoides (assembly GCA_037367405.1). Lineage (NCBI taxonomy): Eukaryota > Viridiplantae > Streptophyta > Magnoliopsida > Alismatales > Hydrocharitaceae > Ottelia > Ottelia alismoides. The sequence goes on along the minus strand of JAZKJV010001865.1, from coordinate 1,344,943 downwards.
CAGATCTGGCAAAAAATGAGGAAAGGATCCGTGTCTCGGACCACCGTATGCAGTTGGAGTTGGAAGATTGCGTGAGGTAGAATAAGAACGCAAATAGATCAAGATGTGAAGGTGAAAAATCGGATTAGATTCGGATAAAATCATGACGGGTGATTCTAAGATCTAGACAAAAATATAATGAAATAAAAATGTGAAATGTAAACTACGATTAACCTAGGCTAAAAACAAGAAAAATGGAACTCACCAATGGAAAAGGATAGCGCAGTAATGGCCTCGATGAAGGCCGACTCGCTGTCACCGGACGGCTCGGAGGCTACGCACCCCTCTGCGACAAGATTTGCTCTCAGATATTGGGCTCCTCTCATTAAAGATTGATCAAGTGAGAATGAGGGAGGAGGAGCCAATTATTAGAGGATTAATTGAATTTGAATGTGAATTCGAATTTAAAATTGATTGGGGATAAAGAGATAAGAAAGAATTTGAAATGAGATAAAGATAAAAAAGAAATTAGTGTTAAAATTATTTACAAAAATTAGATTTTTTTATATATTCATCACTTTATTAATCGAATAATAAATGCTAATTTTTTATTTTTATGGTGGTTATTTAAGAATAGCAACTATATACATATACTATATACATATGGTACATTATATACATAGTTAAATAAGGAAGTTAGTTTTTTTAAAAAAATTATTTTTTATTTTAAATAATTAATAAAAAATATTTACAAATACAATATGTACAAATAAATGGGAAAATTGCACAAACTACCCCAGAAAACCGTCTTTCAAACCGTAACTCCAAAAATTATGAAACCACAACCACTTTAAAGATAATTTAATTTAGAATACAATGGAAGTGAGTTTGGTTCAATTTAACTTCGTATGAAGCTAGAATCGGTCTTTCAATTATCTCTTTATGGCTTTTTTCCAGATGTAGTTACTTTTATTCTGTACATGATTTATTTTACAATTATTTTTATTATATAGGAAACATTTTTATTTACTACTTTTGTATTGAAAATTATTTGTTTTGAGGTCAATGTATGTAAAAATAAAATAGTGTAAGTATACAAATATTTACAATACACACACATTTTTTCGGATTTTCTGATTAACGACCCTATCTCCCCCTACTTTATTCATGGTCAATCAGGTCAAGTTTTGACCTTCTCTCGGGGTTCGGGTCAACCTGTATCTATTACATATATACAGACTTCTTTTTTTCTTTTTTTCCCTTTCTTTCTTTATGTATTAGGTTAAAATAGTAATAAGTGTACAATATTTACACACAGATGCAAGTTAGTAAGAATATGGAGTTAGTATTATATACAGGTATTTTATAAGGGATTTTAAGCTGAAATAAATGAATAAAGATGATGAAATGCAGATTCATTATCCCCTATGCTTCACCTTTGCTAGACCCTTAGCAAACACTTATTTAAAAGAATAAGTGAATAAAAAGAAAAAGAAAATGAAAGGAAAAATAAAGAAATTATGAAAATATTGAGTATTAAACCTATCTTCATAAAATTGTAGTATGGAGCTCTGTCAGACCTTTGGATTATTAGTGTGGCGGAACCTTAATGGGAGATGGATTTAAAACCTAACAGCCTCTAAGTTCCACAATACTTCTATTCAGGTCTCCTCAACAGTCAGATCAAAACAAGTCTACATACACAAATTCTTATGACTATGAATCTTTACTTGTATGGTGTAAGTGAAATTTAGCTCCCCGTCTCAAAAGTAACAATGTAACAACCTCCCTCAACAAGGTAGCTCTAGTCCCCAGATCTAGCAACTCTTTCCTCGAGGAGCGAGGATATTCCCTTCTAAGTTCAAGTACAACCAGCTCAAGAAGAGGAGATGGAGAAAAGAATGGACAGTAACCAGTGTAGCTACCTATCCTTGGATGCCTGACCTGTGTAGCCAAGTCATCCATCTACAAGCTTACAAAAATTTGACTTTGAAGCTCTTATTATTTTCTTTTTTTTCTTTATCCTTGTATATACACTCTGAAGACATTTTACTTTTCAATCAGACATGTCCACTTTTGGAGATTCTGTATTTTTTCTCTTTTTTTGAAAATATATACTAGGTGCAACATGTACATAAGGATTTTTTCCTCTTGAGCTAGTAGACTATCCCTCTTTTGAAGCATATTGCAACCCCACATCATCTTGTCTTGAGACCTCAATGCTATTATATCAGGTTGAGATGCACAACCCTCCCTAGAGGAAGATGAGAGGTTCCGCCTCGAAGTACTATCCTCGTATGCTAGTCCATGCCAAAAGATTCTGCGTCCCCACTACATCCTCCATGAAGAGCTACGTGTAGAGTGCTTGTCCAAGATAAGCCATGGTCTAAAAGAATCATGCGTGTGTTGTCAAATGTTCTACTTAGACTAATCAAGATGACATGTGAACATAGTCTTATGGACTCAAAGAATTAAGTCACTAGGACCTAAAAAGTCTTAACTCCAGTTCTTATAAGGTTGCTCTGAAATTAAGTGGATTAAGGCCCGACTAAGCTCCATTCTTCAATTTTTATTCTAGACTTAGCTTAAATGTCAATACTATCCTAAAAAATGCACATGCAAATGCAAGAAAATATGTATAATGCAAAAAGAAAGCAAATCTTTTTTTTGAAACAATTTTCTAATTTTGAACTTTTTATGGATTTTTGAAAAGAAGGAAAAGAAAAAAAATGATGCACATGCAAAGAGAGTTTTTTTTTTAAAAAATTTAATGGGATTTGTAGTTTCTAGTTTTTTTAAGGAAAAGGTGTTAGTAAAATATATATAAGTATATACAAGATTTTTTTGTTTTTTTTATTTTGTTTTTTGTTTTTTGTTTTTTTTTGTTTTTTTGTTTTTTTATAGGTGATCAAAGTCTATATACACACATGTGGATTTTACGAATTTATATGCATATCCCCAAAAATAATCATATTTAAAAGTACGAGTTATGTCTAAAGTATATATACAATATATACGACCCCCTATACTTAGCTCGAACTATATCCTCATAGTGATCAGAGAGCGGCAAAGGAAGACATAACTCGTGCTAAGTATAGAAAAGTGAAAGGACTCCTATACTACAACGACTCAAAGAGAAAATGAAAAGAATAGAGGTCGGTGATCTCCGCTATACTTAGGATCAAGTAATCCTAAGTATAGAAGATTGTACAAAAGGGAAAAAAAGATGAAGAGAATGTATACACTCAACGAAAAAACAAAAAAATGATATGAACAACATCACCCCCCCCATACTTAGGGTAGAGTATTCCTAAGTATAGGCAACAATAGGAGTGATGAATACGACGAATATGAAAAACATAAATCATTCACCCCCTATACTTAGGATAAGCACGTCCTAAGTATAGCATATATACACACGGAAAAGGGGTGAATGATAAAACGGGAGAAGAAAGAATGAAATGAAAGGATAAACAAGAGGAGTGGATGTATGAAGGTCAAGAAGGTCAAAAGCGGACCTTCTTGCGTGATCGCTGAGGAATGGATCTAACAAGGTGTAGGTCGATATTAGGGTCATCATTAGACATAAACTGATCAGGATCGACCAAGAATATATCCTTGGCAGTCTCAGAGTATGCATGCACAAATCGATCAGTGGAAGTAGTGTGGTCATGTCCTGCCTGGGAAGTCTCGCAAATATCAAAGTAAAAAGGCTCGAAATCATTATAAGAAAAAGTAAGATCAATTCCAGCCTGGCGAGCCTCCACTGGATCACCCTCTTCATCAAAAGGACCGAATTCCTTTATAAATGCAATCAAATCAAATTTGGCTTTATCAGTCTCATCTAAATCAAGGTGAATAGGAACGGACTCAACAGTGAAAGTAGTCAAATCATGTTCATCCTGTCTAGTCTCAGAGTCTGCATTCCGCTTTAGAGTGTATATTGTGTAAATCCTACAGATGTCATCAATGCATTACCACGTACCAAAAGGGGAAACTCCAAGGTCTATTCTTTCCAATTCTTCCTCCTTGAAGAGGAATTCTTGGGTCTCGGTATCATCCAACATACAACAAGAATCTCTGATATTATCAACAAGGTCAAAGTCCTTGGGGTTGGCTAACATGAATACGCTCTCATGGGATGCAGATCTCTGGTCAGTAATGGGTGTAGTGATCAACACATCGCTCACTACATCAAAATGGAAGCGAATGTCTCCTGATCCATAATTAAAAACGGCTCTCGCAGAGGCGAGGAAAGATCGTCCCAAGATGATTGGAGGGTGCTCCGTAGGGATGGAGGTCTCCATGGGTAATACGACAAAATCAGAAGTGAAGCTCATGCCCTGAATAATGACAATGTTTTCTAGAATACCCTTTGGCCTCTTGATAAATCCATCAGCAAATTGAACTATCATCCTGATTTTCTTGAGAGGCACAAGATGAAGAGATTGTACCATAGAGAAGGGTATTATATTGATTGAAGCACCGTCATCAAGGAGAGCATTATCACAATAATAGTCAGATATGGAGCAACTCACAAGAGATGTGGCAGTGTTCCCTTTCTTAGAATGTGTACGGTGAGAGATGGCGTGGGCAGTGGCCAAGGTCAAGATGTGATGCTCAGATCTACTCCTCTGCTTTCTCTTCTAGTATTGAGGAGCAGATAAATGTGTCATGGCCTGTTGAAGTGAGGCTTTAATGATCTCATGAAGGGTGGCCACCACTTCAGGTTCAGTCAATATTTTTTGAATTTTTGGACCTCCTCCATGCAAGGAAGGAAACCAGAATCAGCATATACACAAAGATTGCCAAGATCAGTTTGTACAGTGGCATCCTCACGTTCAAAGTTGGGACAAGTGGTGAATGACTGTGTGGGAAAATGGTTTGGCATGGGTGTCCTCTCCTCACAAAATGAATCAACAATGTGTCTCCTAAAATGTTTTTGAATTTTTAAAATTTTCTTATTTTTTTGTATTTTGGGTGATTGCAAGATCTCATGATTATCCTCAAGTGAATCCATATCCTCAAATAGTGGAGCAGTGTTCTGGATCTTATTTATTTTAAATAGATTGCTAATACTCTAATTCATATGTTCCATCATCTGGTTCAGGGTATCGAGTGTGGAAATCAAGAAAGGTGAATCCAAAATCTCAGGATCGGTTGAGTGGAATAAGGATGGGTGAGAATCAGAGTATGACTCCTAAAATAATAGATTAGGCGGATATGCACAAAAATCAAGAGGAAAGTCCTCCTGGAAAAGGGAAGGTGGATCGGCTGGAGGGTATGAAGGATTCGTAAAGATCGGATAAAATTACTCTAGTTAGCCATCTCCGAAACAAAAGGCGGGATCAGGAGAGCATGAGGATCAAGTCAAAAGATGTGGAGAAAAAGGCACTAATGCGTAGAAGGATCTAGTATGCACACAAGCAATCAAACACAAAACAAACCCCCAGCTCACCAACTCAATGCAATGTGAAGACTGTGAAGGTTCGGTCAATTATCTTCTCAAATTTTAGAGTTTGGTGAGAATACAATCTATCAAAGCAGTTTAGGCGAGCTGTTAGGAATCCAATGCTCCCAGGAGACTGTCCAAATCTCATAACTAGGTTTTCCCATCCAGTATGGGTGCAGACCGTTTACCGGCTACCCGATCTGCCCACTCTTCTAAGGAAGTCCTGGACCGATTATCGGCTACCTGGTGAAGTCCTCACTGGAGAACAACTAATCACAAGATTAGTAGTCTGAAGAGAGTTCAGATGTGGTTCTATCCTAGTGTGTGGGTCGCTTTGTCGTTGTAGATAAATCAAATAAGGTGGGGGTTACTCTCCTTAAAAAATGATTTTTCCTTATGTTTATTTTAGGTCGAGTTTTCTTTAGCAGTCCCGAATTTTAGGCAGTTATCACTTGGTTTGAATATTTCCAATGAATCGCTTACTGAGTGTCCAATTTCCTTTTTAACTTATTTGAGTGAAAACAAAGAAGGAAATCAGAAATGCCAATGCATGATTAAACACTATGATGCATGTAGGGGTTAAAGATGTGTACCTTGTCGCCAGCACTCTACATGCTGGATGATCTGTGTAGAATTGAAATACAGAAAAATAAACAAACCTATATGCAAATGCAAGTGAACCATCCTAACAATAGCTTCTATTAACGGGCAAGAACCAATTAAATTTGACTGTCCAATTACGCTTCATTCTATAGGTACAAAAATTCTTGTTTAGAGTGTTTGGAGCTAATTAATTACTTGGCTCAAGCAAACTAATTAAAGCAATCAATAGGTAGCTTACGAAATCTGCGTGAAACAAAGAAAAATATGGCGAGAAAACGAAATCAGTGAGTCTCCCAAGTGCACCGACACTTTGCGAAACAGACCCTACAACAAATGAATGTCCTTTTTACAAGAGTTCAAATGCCAGAAATAAAAGAAAGAAAGTCTATTTTTTGCTTGGTCTCCTTCAATTCTTCTTCTCCTCCTCTCACGCTATCCTGGGTACCATATAGATATAAAACACCACATTTTTATCTTTTGCAATTTTTTTTGCAATTTTTTAATAAGAGAAAATCAAAATAAAAATAGAGAACATATAAAAGGAATATTTACAGCTTAATCTTTTTTTGGATTTTTAATAATTAAGAAAAATAAAAAGATAAAATGGAGGGTATTTTAGTCAATATGTACAATATACAATAAGGCCCAAAATCCAAGTTTCACATACGAACTCTGATTTTTACGAAATTGGTCTTCTTTTGAAGGTCTTTGAATGTATATTACTTTAAAAGTGAGTAGACCTAAATAGGACACTGTATGAGAGAGATATATATATATGCATTTTAGGGTTTATAGTCTCAAACTTGGATTTGGGTTTTATTGGACAATTTTACAAGTTAGTATTTTTATATTTTTATAAGTGCTAGTAATATATGTTGGACAAGCGAGCCCACGACGAGCCACTAAGCAATAAATGTTATTGTAAATATCATTCCTTGATCTGAAATGAAGAATAACTGATTTGCATAATAGGTCTCTTAGTACAATTAGGGTTATGTACCATGGCCATCTTAATGATCATACAGTTGTTGATTCAATTATTGAATCATAGAGGCTGGTGCTTGGATGAATATCTAAAGAGTTAGATTGAGGACTCATCAAGCATCATCAAATGATTGTTAAGAGATGATCTCCAGCCTGAGTAGGAGATGGCAATCCTTTCTCATTTGGTTGATATCTGACCGATCTCTTGATGCAGGTCCTCTACATGGGAATAGAGATTCAGAGGTGTCAGATTAGTTGGGTCAAAGAGTTGACTTAACGAGATCAAGATAACCAAAGACCTATATCGTATGCTATCACGATATAGGCACGTATCTGAAGGATATGGTTAGATCCTCAATCACATCACGGAAGCGTGAGCGTCCTATCGAATACGACGAGGAGCGACTAGTCGCACTAGTTGCTCGATGCAGCGGAATTTAAAAAAAAAATCATACGACGAAACCACATGTTCCAAGAACACTTCTCGGATCGTTTCGTCTAAACCACAAACAAGTAATAGGATTACCTCTTGAAGCGTGGTTGCGATCGAATCTCTAAACGAAGAGACCTCCTGTCTGAAGTTCGATCCGACGGAGGAGACGCTTGCGAGCGCGGGGATGAACCGTGTGCTTCTCGCAATCCATGTTGATGATCCAAGTGACGGATCTCCTGATCTCGACACACGAGATCTGACGCCTTCTTCACGAGCGAGGCGCACCAAAGTAGACGGAGATCCACTAGCAGACGATGGGGCAGCATAACGACAATGTTGTGGCGATGAAGAACCTCTCTAGGGCATCCATGGTGGACGGTCATGAGAGAGGGAGAGAGAGTAGACGTGTAGAGAGAAAGAGAGAGAGAGAGAGGGATGTGCTTCTCAAGCATTATGTGTGTAAAGAGAGAGCATGGGTATGCCTCTCTATTTATAGGGTTTTGGGATCCATAGATCTCAATCCATGGGACATATAAAATCAATGGATGAGATTGATTTATGTCAATCCAATGGTCAAGATTGTTGTTAGTAAAAGCCAACAACTTGTGATTTAATTTAGATTAAAATATATTTGACAAAATCAAATATTAATCAATCCTAAAATCACATAGATAAATAAGGAGAGAATATACATGGAGATTACATCTCCATGTACATTAAGGGGGGACGGCCACCCATCCACATAGGAATTGGGTGCCGCCCACCTCTTTCCTAAAGGAGGCAATCTCATGGATTTCCATGAGATTGCATGCCTCCTTGATTTTCTCTCTTATTTATTTCCAACAACTTTTTGTTGGGATTTTATTCATCAAAAATAACTCACAATTATATTTGAGAATAATGCAATCTTGACATTGGAAAATTATGAATCATATTCACAACCCAAAACAATATATAATTTACATTATCAATTAATTACACAATGTGTATCCAATACACATAATAATTAATTAACAAATATAAATTATAATTAGCTCTCTATAATACATTATAAATCACATTTATAATATATTATGAATAATTGGATATTACTATCCACATTATTCTTATCCATAATAATTAAATCACATTTAATTATATTGGATAACTTATTCTCTTGTGCTCAAATAATATGAATAACATTCACATTATTTACATCTTTGATAATCAAATCACATTTAATTATCTAAGATAACTCTCCTTATAATATGAATCAAATTCATATTATTCATGATAATTAAATCACATTTAATTATCCATTTTCTCAATGCTCGGATACATATATCAACAATAGAATTATCCATGAACTCTTTCAAGGATAATGCGCTTTCTCCGCGAATACTTGGAGATAAAGACATGGCGATTGTATTGTTCCACGTATAGTGACATGGATATTGAAATCATATCTCAAATCCAGATCGCGAGCCTCCCATAGATGCTTGATTAAATCAAGACCGCAAATCTAATCTTGTCATTGCATCTGAATCACATTCAGATCAATGTCCAACATTTGGACTAAGATTAGATTACTTCTCTACTGAGAGGAGTCACTAAAATCCAGACCCGTTTCATCACTCCTTAGGAATGGAAGTGTCATGGTTATACAATCGTTTATGATCACATCACCCTCAGGTATTCCTAATACATGTACATCCTGCATACTAGAAGACTCGGAATAAACCCGAAGTATTAGATCAACTTTACACTGTCTTCTTCAGTGTTCTCAGTAAGTTTCTCATTCGATCATTGGAAGTTGGTATCGATCATATTCTTTTTTAAAAGCATATATCATACCTAGGTCTTGATCATATACTTTCCAAAAGTATATATAAAACCTACAAATTCAGTCAAGCTTCCAAAGCAAGACGACCATGCGCATGGAATTTGATTCTTCCCAATATCTCATGAGTGAGCTCATGTCTTCCAGTTCAGTAACTGAACCTGTATGATCCCTTTGAGAGATCGTACTACTCATATGCCCTTATATGCACACCAGCGCGCCGGTGTATAGACCTTGATTAGGTTGTCAACATATTGGTCTGCCAAATGTACATACTCAAACATATAGTAACACATCTGTCTCCGGTCAGAGGATGCGTGCATGTATCATGACAGCATACGATATAGGACTTTGGTTATCTCGATCTCGTTAAGTCAACTCTTTGACCTAACTAATCTGACACCTCCGAATATCTATTCCTATGTAGAGGACCTGCATCAAGAGGTCGGCCAGATATCATCCTTTAGAGAAAGGATTGCCATCTCCTTCTCAGAGTGGAGATCATCTCTTAATAATCATTTGATGGTGCTTGATGAGTCCTCAATCTAACTCTTTAGATATTCATCCAAGCACCAGCCTCTATGATTCAATAATTGAATCAACAGCTGCAAGATGGCCATGGTACATAACCCTAATTGTACTAAGGGACCTATTATGAAAATTATTCATTCTTCATTTCAGATCATGGAATGATATTCGCAATAACATTTATTGCATAATGGCTCGCCGTGGGCTCGCATATCCAACAATCTCCCATTAGCCCAAAGAGCCATTAATGGGATAATCATTTAAACCCACACTCATGTGACAATCATAGGCTATTAAGAAAATAGCTAGGTAAGTTGATATGTCGCTCTGTTCCCGTGAGAATATGCCAAGTCCTTTTACGGTACTTGCATATCCCCAGTAACAGTGCTCGCATCTAATGCGAATGTTGCATCTCATGCAACCAATACTCAATATTTGTTAAAGCTATTATAGGGTCCTTGACACTACAGCTTAATAATTGTTATAACCAGTATTTCCATAATCCTTATCAGAATACCTTTATCCCTGGAGATCACTATCTCTAAAGGTTTCCAAGGTTAAGACCTTTTAGATCACTATCTATAAAGTCTTAATTACTTGAAGATAAGACTTTGAGATCATTATCTCAAAAATCTTATCATCTATGAAGATTTTGTTATTACTGCAATCAAGTGTTTTATTCCATAGTGGGATTAGTAACAGTTTACTACTCCCACTGCATGGCAGACATCTGGTATTCGTACACATCCAGCATACACTTAGCTTCTCGTAACTGATGCACAAGTGCAAGCAGTTCTAGCATTCACTTCCTCAACTCTTTGAGGTGTTATCCCTTAAGATATGTCAGTACCATATCTTAAGAGATGCAAGCCTTTCTTGGAATTTCTAAGAATAGAATATGTCCAAGGTGTACTACAAATGTGACAGTCCCAATATCCTCTTCTCTTTGCTTATGAACAACTTCAGAACTAAGATCTAAGAGGTATCTTTGAAATCATATTTCAAGGTATCGAATAGTCAGTCTATAAAACACTTATTATCATCCTTATATCATTCCAAATGATTAGGATATTATCTACATTTAGCACGATGAATACAAAGGCACTCCCACTAAGCTTCATATGGTTTATCAAGATTTTATCTAAAACCATAACATTTATGATTTCATCAAATCCAGTATTCCAACTACAAGAAGCTTATTTGAGTGTAGCTATGGTTAGCAATGTTCGGATGGGTTAAAGCAAGGTCACTGGAGAGCAAGTCTCATCACAAGCGATGTCTTCTCTTCGGTGTGTAGCTCATAGCTACGAACCGTGCTTTGAAGGTCACTACCTTCTCATCAGGTTCCCACTTTCTCTTGAAGATCCATTTAAACTTTAATGGGTCTTACCCATATAGGTGGATCCTCGAGGGTCCATATACAACACTTGTATATGAAGTCTACTTTAGAATTTATTGCTAACATCCATCTTTCCATGTTATGATCCTCAGAAATTTCATCACATGAAATCCGATCATTGTCAGATTTCTCTGACACATGGAATCCATCCTCAAACTCATTTGAAGAGGTATTAGTGTTTCATCTTTAATTGTCCTTTTAGTTTCCAATTTCAGGAGCCTCACTATCTTCTCAAGATTAACTGAGTTCCTACACTTCATTTTCATCTTGATTCTCAAGAGTTTCAACCTTTAAGAATCACATTCTCAGAGATGAGATATTTAAGAATCTCAAGGTCATAAAGTAGGTGTCCAATACCTTCCTTTATTTTCCTAATAAGTAGCACTCTCTAGTGCCAGATTCCAGCTTAATTTCATGGAACCTTATTAAGGATATGTAGTCTCTACCACATATATATACCTGGAAACTAAAAGATAATTATGCTAGGATTAATCATTGATTAAATCATGTCACACATGATCAATTGTATCTCCCTACAACTCCATTGAGTTAAGGTTCATTAGGAGGATTGAGATAGGAATGATATTCATATTTCCATAAGGTGTTTCTTGAATTCATCTAATAGGTATAGGCTACCTTGGTTACATCAAATTCATTTCATCTTCCTTCAAACTTTGGTTCTAAACCAAAATTGTGAAATCTTTGAAAATTTCAAAGTTTTTAAGTGAAGAGAAGAAATCTCATATCACAAATAATCACTAATAGATATCACATATCCATAATGTTTATTCTGATATCGATGATTCACATACATCAATATATATGAGATCTTGAATACCTTAACATATTACACCTTTCCCAAAGAAGGGTGTATTGGACATTTTTACTTTAAATACAATATTCATAAGTATGCAAGTTTTGAAATTTAAGAAATTCTAAAGTTTCATCTCTTAATTGTCCATTGATCTCATCAATAGACATATGTCCAAAACATGATGCCAGATCATTGTCAAATGATCTTTATCCTCCTATTGATCTTTAAAGGTTTAATTTTCAGTATTAGAAATCTTAATGAACCAATCATTAACTTTCTAATTTAATGGAGTCCACTAGATGTTAGATTACTATATGAAATATCTCCATCATAACTCTTTATGATAGGTCTATTCCAAATTTCATGTTTATTCCCAACATTTAGAAATAAACTATGAGTGTATTCTAATATCCAGGTCATAGAGACATTCTCTAAGACTAAGGGCTCCCACTGAAAATATGAAGTCGATTGATCCAATGGAAATTGTTGCAACACTTGCATCACTTTCAACATGGATGACCAATAAACCTTAAGATCAAATTTCTAATACTCTAATACATATGCAACCAATTGCAAGTGTTATTAGAAGATTGAGATAAAATTATTAGACTTTACCTTATCAAATAAGTAAGTCAATTTCAATGATTATATGTAGGTTATTCTGATGTATTATCCGATTCCTTCTCTAAGGATTCAAGATAGATTTGATAGTCATACTATCAACACATCAACATATTGCAGTATTGGCATTCATCCAACTCTTTGGATGTCATGTGGAAGTCACAGAAGTACAGTCAACTCTTTGATTATACTTCTTGCTTGGGTCCAACCCATGCTTCCACTGCGCTCCCTTTATCTATAAACAACCATTACTTAAGACTAAGGACCTCTTATGTTAAATTCAAAAGAATTTAATGTAAGAGCATTTTGACATTTATACATGCTTCACCCAATCCATACAATATGAATATTATGAAGCTTCATGAATGACTAGAGTATAGACAGTAGAATGATGACACTCATCAACTACATCCATCTAAACTCTTAAAACATAGGTTCAGGTAGGTACTCAAACAATTTGAATACATCATCTCTTATAGAGCTACCATTCTATATGATGCAGAGAATCATGTCATTCATGATTAAATGTCAAGAGCACATATGTACGCCAGAATATCTTTATTGATTTTATAAGGATTATTTGACAATTGCGATCATCATCAACATGTCACTTCCAAAGTACATTCGATGAGATCAAGACTTATAGAGTCATACAAACCCTAGGGTTTTAGTCCTATTGTCTTATTTAATTATCATTCCTCATTATTATGAGGAAACTTGCACATTGCAACCACATACATTATGTGTCCAATTGCAAGTATAATATCTGGATCAAAGGGTCCAATCCATGATATTTTACTGGTTATTATTGAGTATAATATTGAGTGGGTTAAATGAAGGATTATCTGAAATAAGAAATTTGCATAAATATATATATTTTACTTTGATTTAGGAATTTTACATCAAAGTTATCTTGCTATGTCAACAATGAAAGTTCATTCCCTTAATCACTTTCAATGTAAGAGATATACTTACCATTATATCTCAAGCAAGATCTGGAATCTCCTTCCTTATCTTTGTTGCATCCCAATAATATGAGAACCTACAACTCGGATAAAAAGAAACGGGAACACATTCCGCCTTGCAAGTCCAACTTGCATCTCCCAATTCGATCTTTAACTTTTGGGCCCACCACCCCTAAGGTGATGTTGACCCGTCATTAATTGAACCAACCGTCAACAGGAATACAACTTGCTATACGCAATCCAATATCGCCCCAATAATATGAGGACCCGATATTGGGGTCACTACGCATACGTCCTTACTCTTTCGAGAAGCGACGAGCCCGATCCAAATGGATCATATGCAGGAGCTGTCACTTCGGACAGGCGTCTCCCACATACAATATCTGGCGACGGAACCCTTCGCCTTGACGGGAGACCATGGATGTCACTTATGTGATCCTCCATATCTTATTCAAATTTAATTAATTACTATGAATCACATTCATATAATCAATTCTTCCAAGGGAATTATCAACTCTAATTATATTAGAGTATTTTAATTGGACATAATTAATTCAATCATATTAAATAATTATCAATCCAATTCAATCAATCAAACATGATTGTATTACTTGAATATATATGGTATTATTCTCAAAGTACGTATTAATTCGTATTTTAATAATTAGAAAAATACAACTTAATCCCTTCGGCATTATCCCGGCCCTACCCGTTGTTATGACCAGTGCAGGCGAGAGTGGGACGGACCACATACGTTGCAACCCGCTACCCCAGCGATCTCCGACTAGTCACCAGTCCGCCTCAGGAAAGGATAATGCAAAATTGATTAATTTGTACTTGAGATGATCATCGGCTCTTCAACCGAAATTATACCATATAGTAAGCACAACAATTTTGATTAAAATTGATTAATTTGCCCATGAGATGATCATCGGTTCTTCGACCGAAATTATACCATATAGTAAGCACAACAATTTTGATTATAAGGAAATTTGCTAGACAAATTCCCAATCCTATTCAAGCAAGGAGTTTGATGATTGTGTTTCCAATTATGATTTAGATCAAATCTAATCAATTAATTGGTTGAGGCCAAGTCAATTAAGGAAATAATCATCTTACAATATTTATCAAATATTTTCCATAATTATTTCTTGAAATTAACAATTAATTTTATTAATTGATAATCACATGGTTCTTGATTAGGACTGTAATTAAAACAGTGACCCCTACTTACTAAAATTAGCATATCTCAATCATATTAAATCTAAATTAGACAAAATAAATTTTCATGGATTGCTAATTTGATTTAGGATAGAACCCAAGTGAAGTTTCATGCATTTCGAGACAATTCTAAACAGTAATTAACATTTTAATCACGTTCAGATCTACAGTTCCCGCAACAGTGCATACATGTTCATTAAAACAACCATATCTCGAGCATACGAAATCCGATTTACGCAAACTCAGATCCTATGGTTTCCTTATTTAATGGGGAAAAAAATACAAGTATAAAATTCGTATTTAAACAATTTAAACAGTGCCGAATTTATTTACTAAACAGATCTGCGAAATCAAATACGATAAAAACTTTCGCGACCTTAACGAGACTCAAGTCGTCCTCGGTTAGCGAATCATATTCGAAACCGTCAACCTGGCTCTGATAACACTTGAAGGATATGGTTAGATCTTCAATCACATCACGGAAGCGTGAGCGTCGTATCGAATACGACGAGGAGCGACTAGTCGCACTAGTTGCTCGATGCAGCGGAATTTAAAAAAAAAATCATACGACGAAACCACATGATCCAAGAACACTTCTCGGATCGTTTTGTCTAAACCACAAACAAGTAATAGGATTACCTCTTGAAGCGTGATTGCGATCGAGTCTCTAAACGAAGAGACCTCCTATCTCAAGTCCGATCCGACGGAGGAGACGCTTGCGAGCGCGGGGATCAACTGTGTGCTTCTCGCAATCCATGTTGATGATCCAAGCAGCGGATCTCCTGATCTCGACACACGAGATCCGACGTCTTCTTCACGAGCGAGGCGCATCGAAGTAGATGGAGATCCACGAGCAGACGATCGGGCAGCATAACGACGATGCTGCGGTGATGAAGAACCTCTCTAGGGCATCCATGGTGGACGGTCATGAGAGAGGGAGAGAGAGTAGACGTGTAGAAAGAAAGAGAGAGAGAGATGTGCTTCTCAAGCATTATGTGTGTAAAGAGAGAGCATGGGTATACCTCTCTATTTATAGGGTTTTGGGATCCGTGGATCTCAATCCATGGGACATATAAAATCAATGGATGAGATTGATTTATGTCAATCCAATGGTCAAGATTGTTGTTAGTAAAAGCGAACTACTTGTGATTTAATTTAGATTAAAATATATTTGACAAAATCAAATATAAATCAATCCTAAAATCACATAAATAAATAAGGAGAGAATATACATGGAGATTACATCTCTATGTACATTAAGGGGGGACGACCACCCATTCCATATTGGAATTGGGTGCCGCCCACCTCTTTCCTAAAGGAGGCAATCTCATGGATTTCCATGAGATTGCATGCCTCCTTGATTTTCTCTCTTATTTATTTCCAACAACTTTTTGTTGGGATTTTATTCAAAAAAAATAATTCACAATTATATTTAAGAATAATGCAATCTTGACATTGGAAAATTGTGAATCATATTCACAACCCAAAACAACATATAATTTACATTATCAATTAATTACACAATGTGTATCCAATACACATAATAATTAATTATCAAATATAAATTATAATTAGCTCTCTCTAATACATTATAAATCACATTTATAATATAGTATGAATAATTGGATATTACTATCCACATTATTCGTATCCATAATAATTAAATCACATTTAATTATATTGGATAACTTATTCTCTTGTGCTCAAATAATATGAATCACATTCACATTATTTACATCTTTGATAATCAAATCACATTTAAATATCTAAGATAACTCTCCTTATAATATGAATCAAATTCATATTATTCATGATAATTAAATCACATTTAATTATCCATTTTCTCAATGCTCGGATACATATATCAACAATAGAATTATCCATGAACTCTTTCAAGGATAATGCGCTTTCTCCACGAATACTTGGAGATAAGGACAGGGCGATTGTATTGTTCCACGTATAGTGACATGGATATTGAGATCATATCTCAAATCCAGATTGCAGGCCTCCCATAGATGCTTGATTAAATCAAGACTGCAAATCTAATCTTCTCGTTGCATCTGAATCACATTCAGATCAATGTCCAACATTTGGACTAAGACTAGATTACTTCTCTACTGAGAGGAGTCACTAAAATCCAGACACGTATCATCACTCCCTAGGAATGGAAGCGTCATGGTTATACAATCGTTTATGATCACATCACCATCAGGTATTCCTAATACCTGTACATCCTGCATACTGGAAGACTCAGAATAAACCCGAAGTATTAGATCAACTTTACACTGTCTACTTTAGGGTTCTATCAGTAAGTTTCTCATTCGATCATTGGAAGTCGATATCGATCATATATTTCCAAAAGCATATATCATACCTAGGTCTTGATCATATACTTTCCAAAAGTATATATCAAACCTACAAATTCAGTCAAGCTTCCAAAGCGAGACGACCATGCGCATGGAATTTGATTCTTCCCAATATCTCATGAGTGAGCTCATGTCTTCCGGTTCAGTAACTGAACCTGTATGATCCCTTTGAGAGATCGTGCTACTCATATGCCCTTATATGCACACCAGCACGCCGGTGTATAGATCTTGATTAGGTCATCAACCTATTGGTCTGCCAAATGTACATACTCAAACATATAGTACCACATCTGTCTCCGGTCAGAGGATGCATGCCTGTATCGTGACAGCATACGATATAGGACTTTGGTTATCTCGATCTCGTTAAGTCATCTCTTTGACCTAACTAATCTGACACCTCTGAATCTCTATTCCTATGCAGAGGACCTGCATCAAGAGGTCGGTCAGATATCAGCCTTTAGAGAAAGGATTGTCATCTCCTTCTCAGGCTGGAGATCATCTCTTAATAATCATTTGATGGTGCTTGATGAGTCCTCAATCTAACTCTTTAGATATTCATCCAAGCACCAGCCTCTATGATTCAATAATTGAATCAACAGCTGTATGATCATCAAGATGGCCATGGTACATAACCCTAATTGTACTAAGGGACCTATTATGCAAATTATTCATTCTTCATTTCAGATCAGGGAATGATATTCGCAATAACATTTATTGCATAATGGCTCGTCGTGGGCTCGCATGTCCAACAGCATCCTCTGACCGGAGACAAATGTGTTACTATATATTTGAGTGTGTACTTTTGGTAGACCAATAGGTTGATGACCTAACCAAGGTCTATACACTGACGCGCTGGTGTGCAAGCAAGGTCATATGAGTAATACGATCTCTCGAAGGGATCATACATGTTCACTATTGAACGGGAAGACATGAGCTCACTTACGAGATATTGGAAAGAATCAAATTCCACGTGTGATCGTCTCGTTTTAGAAGCTTGACTGAATTTATAAGGTTTGATATATGCTTTTAGAAAGTATATGATCAATACCTAGGTATGATATATGCTTTTGGAAAGTATATGATCGATACCAACTCTCAATGATCGAATGAGAACCTTAATGATAAAATCCTGAAGGAGACAGTCTAAAAGAGATCTAAAACTTCGGATTTGTTCTGGTTCTTCCAGTATGCAGGATGTATAGGTATTAGGAATACCTGAGGGTGATGTGATCATAAACGATTGTATAGCCATGACGCTTCCATTCCGAGGGAGTGATGAAACATGTCTGGATTTTAGTGACTCCTCTCATAGAGAAGTAATCTGATATTAGTTCAATTGATGGGCATTGATCTGAATGTGATTCAAATGTAATGAGAAAATTAGATTTGTGGTCTTGATTATCAAGCATCTATGGGAGGTCCGCATGATCTGGATTTGAGATGTGATCTCAATATCCAAGTCACTATACGTGGAACAATACAATCGCCCTATCCTTATCTCCAAGTATCCGCGGAGAAAGCGCATTATCCTTGAAAGAGTTCATGGATAATTTCATTGTTGATATATCTGAGCATTGAGAAAATGGATAATTAAATGTGGTTTAATTATCATGAATAATATGAATTTGATTCGTATTATTGGGAGAGTTATCTGAGATAATTAAATGTGATTTATTTACCAAAGATATGAATAATGTGAATGTGATTCATGTTATTTGGGCACATGAGAATAGAGGTCCAAGATGATTAAATGTGATTTAATTACCATGGATATGAATAATGTGGATAGAACTATCCATATTAATCAGATGTATTATACATGTGATTTATAATATATAGAGAGCATATTGTTATTTATATTTGTCAATTAATTATTGATGTGAATTGGATTCACATTGGATGATTAATTGAAAATATAATTTACATTTTTATTTTGGGATGTGAATTTGATTCACATTTTTTCCAATGGCATGATTGCAATATTCACAAGATAATTATTAATTATTTTTGTGAAATAATTTTCAATAATTATTGTTGTAAATCTTGGAGATATCATGAGACTATGAGATCTCATGATATAATGAGATCTCGTGAGATAGTGAGATCTCATGGGAAGAGTGGTCGTCCCCTCTTTTTAAGGGGATGAGGTTTATCTCCACATTATCTTTAAGGATAATTAATTGATTTAATTTGAATTTAAATATTTTGATTTGTCGATATATATTAATTTAAATTAAATTAAATATTGTTGTGTTCTCCAAACAGGATCATGGCCATTGAAAGAAACACAAATCAGTCTCATCCATTGATTTAGTGTTGTCCATGGATTGAGATCCATGGACTCCCAAAACCCTATATAAGAAGAGGCACCCCTTGCTCTTCGAGGAATAGGTTTAAAACGTAAACCAATGCTCTCTCCCTTTCTCTCTCTCTACACGCCAAATGCTCTCTTCCTCTCTCTCTCTCTTGTGGCCGTCGAGCATGGAGCCCTTGAGAGAGTCGCCAATGTCGCAGCATCATCATTATGTTGTCGGATTATTTGCTTGTGGATCTCCGTCTCCTTCGGTGCGCTTCGCTTGTGAAGAAGATGTTGAATCTCGTGTGATGAGATCAAGAGATACGTCGTTTGGATCATCAACAAGGATTGCGAGAAGGACGCATTTCATCAACGCGCTCGCAAGCGTCTCCTCTGTCGGATCGGACTTGAGATAGGAGGTCTCTTAGTTTAGAGACTCGATCGCAACCATGCTTTAAGAGATAAACCTTATACCTAATTGTGGCTCAGATGAAACGATCCGAGAAAGGTTCTTGGATCATGTGGTTTCATCACATTAAAAAATTTAAATTTCGCTGCATCGAGCAACTAGTCCGACTAGTCGCTCCCGATTGCATAAGATACGATCATCATGCTTCCGTGATGTGCTTGAAGATCTTCCCATATCCTTCAAGTGGTATCAGAGCCAGGTTGGAGGTTTTGGATTCGATCCATAAACCTAAGAAGATTTGGGCTTGTTAGGGTTCGTGAAAGTTTTATCGCATTTTAATTTTTCGCAGCTCTGTTTTGTGATAAATTTCAGCCCTGTTTAAAACGTTTAAACACAAGATTTTAAATTGGATAATGTTCCCTATTAATTAAGGAAATAGTAGGATTTGACTTTGCATTATTTGGAATCCAATAACTCTAGTTATAATCTTTTTTATGATCATATATCCACTGTTTCGGAGATAGCGAATGATGACGTAATTAAGGAGTTAATTATTGTTTTAAAATGCCTGGAAATGTATGCTAATCACTCGGTTCTGTTTTAAATCAAGTTAACAAACTTTAGAGACTGATTTTGCATAATTTGGATTTAAAATGAATGATATGCTAATTTTAGTAAGTAAGGGTCACTGTTGAAAATTGCAATCCTAATCATGAACCTTGTGATAGTCATTTAAGAAACTTGTGAAATTAGTGGTTAATTTCATGGAATAATTATGGATAATCTTTGGGAAATATTTGAACGATAATTGTATGGCATTGCCTCAACCAATAAATGATTAGATTTGATCTATATCACCAATTGGTTACTTGATGCACTTTCAACTAACATGTTACTGAATGGGTTTGGGAATTTATGTAGAAAATTTCCTTATAATCAAAATGGTTTTGATTATTACTATATGGTATAGTTTCTGTTGAAGAACCGACGAACATCTTAAATACACAATGGTGGATTTGGCATTATCCTTTCATGAGGTGGATATGGTGTCTGGTCGGGGAGCGTTGGAGCAGCAGGTTGCACCGTGTGCAGTCTATCCTACCCCCATCGGTACTGGCCATGACAGTGGGTAGGGACTCGATAATGCAGGAGTAATCATGGTGTATTTTCTAATTATTAAAACTCGAATCAATAAATACTTTGAGATAATACCATATATTCAAGTAACAATCAAGATTGTTGATTGAATTGGATTGACAATCGATTTAATGTGATTAAATTAATTATATCCAATTAAAAACGCTTTATTATGAATAGATGTGTATTTCCCTTGGAAGAATTAATTTTATGAATATGATTCATGATAATTAATTGAAATTTGAATAAGAGGTTCACATAAGTGACATCAATGGTCTCACATCAAGGCGAAGGATTCCGTCGCCAGATATTGTATGTAGGAGACACCTGTTCGAAGTGACAACTCTTGCATACAACCCATTTGGATCGGGCTCTTTTCTTATCGAAAGAGTAAGGACGTATGCGTAGTGACCCCAATATCGGGTCCTCATATTATTGGGGTGATATTGGATTGCACATAGCGAGTTGTATTCATGTGGACGGTTGATTCAATTAATGATGGGTCAACATCACCTTAGGGGTGGTGGGCTTGGGTGTTAAAGACCGAATTGGGAGATGCAAGTTGGACTTGCAAGGAGGAATGTGTTCCTGCTACTTTTTATCCGAGTTACAGTTTCTCATATTATTGGGATGTGACAAAGATAAGAAAGTAGATCCCATATCTTGCTTGAGATATAATGGTAAGTATATATCTTACATTGAAAGTGATTAAGGGAATGAACTTTCAGTGTTGACAAAGCAAGACAACTTTGATATAAAAATTCCTAAATCAAAGTAAAATGTGTATGTATATATAGGGATTTTTACCCAGCAGACCCTGTAAACGTTGTAAAATGCCTCTACGACCTTTTGCACAACGTAATTACGCCATCGACCCTATAAATTACCCCAAGAACCCCCACGGGCTTAAAACATATTACTCGGAGGGTTCATGGGGTAAGAGTTGGCAAGTTTACAGGGTCGAGGGGGGAATTACGTTGTTTCAAAGGTCGTGGAGGTGATTGACAAAGTTTATAGGGTCTGCCGGGTAAAAATCCCATATATATATATATGCAAATTTCTTATTTCAGATAATCCTTCATTAAACCCACTCAATACTGTACTCAATATTAACCAGTAAAATATCAAGGATTGGATCCATGATCAAAATATTGTACTTGTAGTTGGACACATATTGTATGTGGTTGCAATATGCAAGTTTCCTCATAATAATAAGGAATGACAATTAAATAGACAATAGGACTACAACCCTAGAGTCTGTATGTCTCTATAGTGTTGATCTATCATCGAATGTACTTTGGAAGTGACATGTCGATGATGATTGCAAGTGTCAAATAATCCTTATAAAATTCTAAGAAGATGTTATGGCATGCATATGTGCTCTTGACATTTAATCATGAATGACATGGTTCACTGCATTATGCGAAATGGTGACTTTATAAGAGATGTTGTATTCAAGAATGTTTGAATACCTACCTGAACCTTAGTCTTTAAGAGTTAAGATGTATGTAAATATGATGAGTGTCATCATCCTACTATCTACACTCTAGTCATTCATGAAGCTTCATAATATTCATGTTGTATGAATTAAATTAAGCATGTATAAATGTCAAAATACTCTTATATTGAAATCCTTTGAATTCAACATAAGAGATCCTTTGTCTTAAGCAATGGTTGTTTAGAGATTAAAGGAGCGCAGTGGAAGCATGGGTCGGACCCAAGTTAGAAGGAAAGTCAAAGAGTTGATTGTACTTCTATGGTTTCTACACATATGACAACCAAAGACTTGGATAAATACCAATACTACAATGAGCTGATGTGTTGATAGTATGACTATCAAGTCTATCTAGATCCTTAGAGATGGACTCAGATAGTGCATCGGAATAATCTACATTTAATCATTGAAATTAACTTACTTATTGGATAAGATTAAAGGTCTAATCATTGTATCTGATTCTTCTAATAACACTTGCAATTGGTTGCATATATTTTAGAAGACTAGAAAATTTGATCTCAAGGTTTAATAGTCATCAACATGGATGTTGATCCAATTGTTGCAACAACCTCTACTGGATAAATAGACTTCATATTTCCAGTGGGAGAGCCCTTAGTCTTAGAAAATGTCTCTATGACCTAGATATTCAAATACACTCATTGTTTATTTCTAAATGTTGGAAATAAACATGAATTCTGGAATAGATCTATCATAAACAGTTAAGATGGATATATTTCATATAGCATTCTAATATTTAGATGACTCTAGTAAATTAGAAAAATTAATTAATGGTTCATTAAAATTTTCTGATATTTAAAATTAAACCTTAAAAAAAGATCAATATGAGGATGAAGATTTTGACAATGATCTGGCATAAAATCTTGGACATATGTCTATTGACGATATCAATAGACTAGTAAGAGATGAAACTTTAGATTGTCTGAAATTTCAAATCTTACATGCTTGTGAGTATTGTATTCAAAAGTGAAAATGTCCAATGCACCCTTTTTTGGGGGGAATGGTGTTAGATGCCGAGGTATTCAAGATCTCATACATATTAATGTATGTAGATCATCTATATCATAATGAACATTAATGATATGTGATATCATTTGATGATTATTTATGATATGACATTTCTTTCCTTCATGTTAGAAAGCTTTGAAATGTTCAAAGATTTCACAATTTTGGTTTCGAACAAAAGTTTAAAGGAAGATGAAAATGAATTTGATCTAACCAAGGTAGCATGTACATGTTAGATGAATTCAAGGAATACCTTATGCAGAAAGGAATTTTCAGTCCTATCTCGATCCTTCTAATACACCTAAACTCAATAGAGTCGTACGGAGATACAATTGATCATGTGTGACATGATTTGATCAATGATTAATATTAGCATAATTATCTCTTATTTTCCATGTATATATGTGGTAGAGACTACATTATATATCCTTAATAAGGTTCCATTCAAGTAAGCCGGAATCTAGCACCAAAGAGTGCTACTTCATTAGGAAAATAAAGGATGGTATTGGATACCTACTTTATGACCTTGAGATTCTTAAAGATCTCACTCTAAGGATGTGATTCTTCGAGGATGACTCTCTTGAGAATCAACATGAAAATGAAGTGAAGGAACTCATTTAATCTTGAGAAGATAATGAGGCTCCTAAAATCGAAAACTAAAAGGACAATTAAAGATGAAACACTAATACCTCTTCAAATGTGTTTGAGGATGGATTCCATGTGTCAGAGAAATATGACATTGATCTTACTTCATGTGATGAAGCTTCTAAAAATCATGTCATGGAAATATCGATGTTAGCAATTAAGGCTAAAGTAGACTTTGTATACAAGTGTTGTATATGGACCCTTGAGGATCCACCTATAAGGGTAGGACCTGTTAAGGTGTAAATGGATCTTTAAGAGAAAGAGGGAACCGGATGAGAAGGTAGAGACCTGCAAAGCGCAGTTCGTATCCACAAGATACACGCCGAAGAGAAGTCATTGCTTGCAATGAGAATTGCTCTTCGGTAACCTTGCTTAAACCCATCAGAATATTGCTAACTATAGCTACACAATTTGATCTTTGACATCTTCAAGATGGAAGTCAATATTGCATTTCTCTATGAATACCTCTCCGAGGATATTCATATGAAGTAGCCCCATGGCTTCATAGTTGAGGAAAGCAAGTTGTGCAAGCTGAAGAACTCGATCTATGGACTCAAATAAACTTCGTGTAGTTGGAACATCAGATTTGATGAAATCATAAATGTTATGATTTCAGATAGAGTCTTGATGAACCATGTGAAGCTTAGTGGGAGTGCCATTGTGTTCATCACACAACTACAGATAATATCCTAATCATTTGGAATGATATAAGGATAATAATAAGTGTTTTATAGTCTGGCTATTCCATACCTTGAGATATGATCGCAAAGATACCTCTTAAGATCCTAGTTCTGAAAGTGTTCAGAAGCAAAGAGAAGAGGGCATTGGAACCGTCGCATTAGTGGTACACCTTGGACATATTCCATTTTCAGAAAAATTCCAAGGCTTTTTTCCTTAAGATGTGGTGCTGGCCTATCTGAAGGGATAGCACCTCAAAGAGTGCGAAGCTTAGACAAACACTCCCA
This sequence comes from Ottelia alismoides, assembly GCA_037367405.1. Lineage (NCBI taxonomy): Eukaryota > Viridiplantae > Streptophyta > Magnoliopsida > Alismatales > Hydrocharitaceae > Ottelia > Ottelia alismoides. The sequence goes on along the minus strand of JAZKJV010001865.1, from coordinate 1,319,789 downwards.
TACCACTCTTACTTAGAGAGGGAGCGAGGGCTACAGTTGATCCATCTGACATGGGTATTATAGCAGATAATTTAACACTTGTAGAGAGGATCGAGAGGAGAATGAATGAGTTGGACACCAACTTATCCAAATTACCGATGTAGATGGTAGAGCTATCACATAAGGTATCCAAGATCACGATACCTCTAGTAACTACATCTTCTGCTCCCTTATACTGTGTTCATAACGTCCAGGAGCAACATATGTCAAGGCCACCTCAGCCATGGGTAGAGGTCCAAACTCTTACCCATTCCTATCAGCAGCAACCACCATCCACGGAGACAATTACCAAGGAGGCTTCTTAGGCATGGGAGGTAAATGGTGTGTGGTATACACGTAACCTTGCCAGGAAGGGGAATTCAGGGGATTATTTCTCTTACCTGCGCCCCAGACTTTTTCAGCACATCATTTACCCCTATTCCTCTTCCAGTACAATAGAGCTATGAATCCTTTCACTTAGAGGAACCGAGGTAGCAATAGTCGTACATCCGTTAGCAGACGTACCAGCAGGGCCAGCAGGGCCCACATATGCAGCATCTATCTCAATAGTAGCAGTACAAGGGTTGGTCTTCATGTTCTTATCATCCTTCTTCACAACAGAAGCCATTATCGTCAGGTTCCACAGATTTCCAGCGGCAAATACTCGAGGAGTTACATTCCTACCGGAACTAGATACAATAATTATGGGTTGACCTCAACTGCTTATCTCGTTTGCATGATGAGCAATCTACCCCTTCTACATCCATTTCTTCCTAGGTTTAGGATAACCCCGACAACCTAAACAAGACTTAGCAACAATAAATATCTGATCAGGTATACTACTCAGATTCACATAAATCTGAGCATGAGATCATTCCTTTTGATTGCATTAATCACATGTCACTAAAGAGCAGAAGGATTGCGATCGTGCATGATCGGGAAAGGCATATGGAGGGGACATATGAACCTCACCCTGAGGCGACTTTAAAAGACAACGAGGCCGTGCATCTCTAGCATAACCTTCATCATGAGGTGGAGACATCTACTAGAAGGAAGAAAAGGAGTACGAGAACATCACAATAGTACGGAGAAGATTCAGAGTCCACGGAGGACCTTGTGCCTTCGGTTTAGAAGAATGTACCTTCAGCATACATTCCCCAACCTTTAGTAGATAATTATATTTCAAGTTCCAATTTATTTGTTAAATATTCAGTTGTAATGTACTTTTTTTTCTAGAAGTAAAAAACATTTTTCTATTTATGGTTCAGATTCTTCACATTCTTCTGCTTGTTCAATCCATTTCCCCTCGTGCTCTAACGGTAGGAAAGCATACTATCAAAGGATTCAGAATGATGATCGTGAAATGACATGTTTTTGTAAGGATAACATTATGGTGAAAGTTCATTTGACGAGTACATGGAAAGTCATCATGCTTTCTAGAAGTATTTCAAAATACTTTGTACACTTAACATGGTTAGCAAGAAGAAGCCGAACAGTTTGGTCAAGACACATATTTTGTCGGCTACCACTACGTATTATCTTAAGAACAAACAACTACCAAATAAAAAGAGAGATTTAGGTGCACATTACATGGTGAGTCATGTTGATGACATAGCATTTGCATGCACTCTCCTTAATAACAGTTCTTCGATCAACATGCTTTCCTTTGCTTTATATGAGAAGCTAGAGTTGGGTCCACTTCGCAAATCCCGAGCATTAATATAGTTGGCTGATAAATCTATGATGTAAAAAAAGGGTGATTATAGAGTGGACTTCATTGTCATTGAAATGGATATCCTAATCACCAGAGAGAGTCACAGATCATCAGCCTTTCCATAGGACCTCTAGAGCTTTCTTTGATTATCAGATGGGGATGATGAAGCTCCATTCTCCAGGAAAAGAAGTGGAACTTAAGATGAAGTAGAAGAAATGTTAGCAACCTAACTTTAGAGTCAAGCACAAATTTATCTTCATCTTCCGAAGCAGATTGCAGAATTAGCATGGTTGGGATGTGGAAACATAACCCAATAGGACTGAGTGAGACCCTCTCATCTGGAGAGGACAGTGTACGTGATATAGTTTGTGAGATGTTGCCAAGATTCTTGAGAAACATATCATCTATCTATTCCTTTGACGACTAGAGATCTCAATAGATCTGTTAGTTCCTACTTATAAGGAATAGTCAAAGAATTTAGATTTAGAGTCGGATGTAGATTTGGCTGAATTACCTCTAATATTTAGCTATCCGACTCCTTATTTAGTATAGTTGGTGTCCAGCACTACAGAGTTAGCACCACCTTCATGCAACACGGAACCAGATTCATCGATAGTTCAATCCAATTTGATTGATGATACTTCATTATCAGAGCTGAAGCAGTTACCTCATATACTTAAGTATTCCTTTCTTCTGGCACCAAAGAATAGATTCCATGTCATCATTAGTTCTAAGTTGACGATAGAACATGGGTCTAGGTTATTAGGAGTGCTAGAGAAGAACCATAAGGATATATGATAGACAGTTTCAGATCTAGTGGTTACTAACCCTACTCTTTGCTCACACCACATTTATGTTGAGGAGAATCTTAGGCCTTCTCTTGAATTCCAGAGGAAACTTAATCCAAATCTTCAGGAAGTAGTTAAAAAAGAAACCGAGAAATTGTCTGGAGCAGGATTTATATACCCCATCTCCGACTCCAACTGGGTGGCTCCCCTTCATGTTGTCCCGAAGATGTTGGGAAATCAGATGATCACTAATGAGGAAGGAGTACAGATTACGACACAAGTACCCATGTCGTGGCAATTTATTGTAGATTACAGATGTTTGAATGTCGCGTACCCGATTTTGGAGAGACTAGCAGGGAAGGGGTTATTCTATATTCTTGGTTGGTACTCTAGTTACAATCAAGTAGCCATCACACCTGTAAATCAGGAAAGACCACTTTTTGACTTATCCTTTCGTCACGTATGCATTCAAGCGCATGCCATTCGGGTTTTGAAATGCCCGAGTAACTTTTCAACGTTGCATGATCATCGTATTTACCGAAATGATGGGGGATTTACTTGAAGTCTTCATGGACAATTTCTTGGTCCACAATGATTCATTTGATTCATGTTTAGCACACTTGGACCGAGTTCTTTAAAGGTATGGATAGGTTAATATGGTACTCTCCAAGGAAAGGAATCATTTTATGGTTAACGTGGGTGTCATGTTGGAGCATGTCATCTCCAAAAAGGGAATGGAGATTGACGCTGCCAAGGTTGATGTGATCAAGAAACTTGATCCAACAACCAACATCAAAGTGAGATCATTTCTGGAACATGTTGGATTTTATAGAAGATTTATTAAAGATTTGTCTAAGATTGCATGAACAGTAATTGAGCTCTTAGGAAAGGACATTGAGTTCATTGTAGATCACAAGTGACTAGAGGTCTTTGAGCTATTAAAGAGAAAAATTGGTGACTCACCTATTCTACAGTATCTTGATTGGCCTCTTCCCTTTGAGATCATGATTTATACTTCGAATTTTACTATAGGAGTTGTATTGAGGCAGAGACAAGATCGGATTCCATTTTCCATTCATTACATGAGCAAAGTTTTAGATCATGCACAGAAAAATTAGATATTTATTGAAAAGGAAATGTTCATTGTAGTCTGGTCTCTTAAGAAATTCGGGTAATATATATTGGGTGCAAAGGTGAACGTTTATACTGACCATTCAACCATTAGGTTTCTCATGTAAAAGAAGGGTGTGAAGGCATGTCTACGTAGGTGGATTATCACTCCATGAGTTTGATTTGGAAATTAAGGATAAACCTGTAGTCAAGAATGTAGTGGTTGATCATTTATAAAGAATTGAGTTGAAGGACTCCCTTGATTTAGAACCTATCAGAGAAACCTTCCCAGGTGAGTCGATATGTGTTTTCGATTATCTTACATGGTATGACAACATGGTGAACTATCTTGTTTCCAAGTAAGATTCCCAGGGTTGGACTGGGAGAAGTATTGACTGACTGAAGCAAATTCGAGGAAATACCATTAGGATGATCCATTCCTTTTCTTTGAAGGATCAGATTGTAATTGAAGAAGGTGTATTCCTCAAGAATAATACTAGAGTGTCCTCACACACTGTCATTCTATTAAGAATGGAGGACACCATTCAAGGAAAAGAACCGCGCACACGGTGCTTCAATGTGGACTCTTTTAGCCGACCTTGTTTAGAGATGACATTGATTTTTTACGATTGTACCTTGTTTATCAAGGGATGGGAGGGACGGTTGGTTATAGAGATGAGATGCCCATGCAGCCTATGATTTTCTGTGATATTTTTGATGCATGGAGTATAGATTTCAAGGATCCCTTTCCCAATAGTCATGTCTTTGAATACATCTTGTTAGTGGTTGACTTCCTTTCGAGATGTGTGGAGGTTATCCCAACGCGAGCTGCAAACTGTAGGATTGTTTGTAAGTTCATAAAAGATCATATTATTTCAAGGTTCTGATGAATCCACGATTCATTAACATTCTGTCTGTATTTTTTCTTAAAACCATTAAAAATACATGTAAATATCCATTAAATTTCCCTTTTTAACAAAACCTTAGTCATTAACAAAAATACACTTTTATTTATTAAAATCATATAAACAAATAAAAGAAAAAAATAAAGAAAATAAAAATAAAGGCAAATTGCAGGTATGTATATATGTACAATGTGATTTGTAAAATAAATATAATTGAAAGATATATTTATAACCTAATCTTTGAGGCCAAGTCAGCATGGATTAGTTGACAAATAAATAAGTAAGGGAAATAAGGAAGAAAACAAATAAAAAAAATTAATTTCACACTTCATACATTCTCCATTAATTATTTGATAAATATCAAAACTTTAAAGATTTTTAATTAATTCCTATGAACATATTTTTTTACCAAACTCTTCTCCTAATTATTTATAAAAATGTGCAGAAATATATAAAATTAAGTAAGAATATTACCTTGTATATATGCCAAGAAATCCAACTTTTAAATTCTCAAAATCCAAACTTCCGAATATCATAACTTGCTCATAAGAACTCCAATTTCATTATACTCACTTTAAAGTCCATAAAATAATATTCTTTAATTAATGAAGATGATTTCACTAAAATTGGAGTCCGTTTGCAAAATGTCGGTTTTGGGACCTAACTACAACTGGGTTTATGGGCTATCTATTTTATTTAAAACATATTATTTATTATTTTAATGATTTTAAAATTTCTACTTATTTTTTGACCTTGTATTTTAACCTACCTTATTTCATAATTTTTAGAGATTATTTATTCTTTTAAATAAATCAAAAACCCTAATTTATAGATAGAAATAAACTATATGACTTATACTTGTATTTATTAAAACCCATAAAAATTCATATATACTTTATTTATTAACCTAATAATTAATAAAATATGAGATTAATGTACTATTTATTAATTTATTACATTGAAAATCCAAAACCACATTCTTAAGTATTATTTATACTTATTTATAAATATGATATTTATATTTTTGCAAAATAATTATTATTTATTAAAACTAATTGCACCATAATTTAGATAATTTATTTACCTACTTTTTTCATTTTTATACCTAATTCAAATAAAGCTATTTACTATTTATGCTTTAATTAATGAGATATTTCTTGAATCTGGCCAACCTGGTGCTGACACGTGTCAATACTTGGGACCTTCTTCAAGAAGGTCGGACAGAAGCTGTTCCAACCACCCGACATCACCTTCTTCTCCAAGTAAACTCCTAACTTCTTCCTCCGATCTCCACCTTCAGATCTCTTCTCTTAACTACCACCTATCACGCCAACCCTTGATCATCAAGTAACTCGCTTTGATCATCCTATAAATACCACTTCAAATCGGTCATTTCAAACTAACTTCTCCAAAAGCTTCAGCTTCCAGATATACTTGGTCGTCACCACACCTTCACCTTCATTCCCCGCCTAACTCCGGCCGTGACAGGGCCCGAGATCATCCCATCGTGGAAGAGGATCGACTGGAGGAGGGTTCCAAGGTGTTATTCTGCCTTGCATCACGACACAACGCCGTGTAGAGCTACGGCTATCACCACCCGTCAAGCAGTCATTGAGGTTCATATAACCTCATTCCTAGGTGAGTTCCTTCATTACTTTCGCAAATTTATTTCTCAAACTTTGTGCCCATATTAGGTTAGTTAATCATGTCATTAGGTACCCCAATCATGATAGTTAGACGCCATTCCTTACTTCCTCTCAAATTCGACTCAACCCACTACATTTTCGCTGTCCATATCTTGCATTTTCACTGCTACAACTATTTTGGAAATGAATTTAAAACTTACAAATCCCTTAATTCCTTGGCCAATTTGTTTGCAAATCGAGAACATATATTACCATTTGCAGGTTATCTTCCATATGGAGCTTAATAACCCATCATATGGAGCTTCAAAGTTCGTTAAAGATTAAAGGACCTTCTCAAATATCGAGTTTCTACAACCACCTCTAGGTCTACCTGAACGATCATCTTCACCAACGAATCATCACTGCATCTACCGACCTTGAAGCTAGCCCTTTGCAGGCGAGTTTGAGTGGTGGAGTCACCCCTCTGGCTTTACAGAGCTCCAAGATTGGCGTTGTTCGCCAGGAATAAATCGATGAATGAGGCCTTGTCATCAGTTGCGTGGAGGAGGTGGAGAACTTCAATAACAACCAGAGTGTACAGGATGTTGACATGTGTCCCAGACGGACGACCTAGATTGCATCTTCACTTGTAATTTTAGTCGTTGATCGTGAAGGGGTAGAAAAATTGCACAATAAACCCAAGCAAAGATCCAGAATATCAAAAGTTCCAGATGTTTCTAGAATTGCATTTAGGTCCCTATGCAAGGACCTAAATATAACAAATTTAGTTTTCTTTGCATTTGAGTCCTTTTCAGTGATTGTTTTGTAACAGAACTTTAACCTTTTTTTTACAGATATACCACTGGCTTGTAGGGGTGTTTGGAGGCAATTTTTGTTGTATTTTCATCGTGAAATTTTAGGGTACTTACACAACTATCCAAGACACATTCCTTGTATTTTTCCGTGATTTTTCCTCGCTTTGTCTTGTCGATTTGATTTTTGCAATATCGAGTCAATTTTGAGTTAGTTTTCGAGTCTTTTGTAAAATCAAGAATAAAGTGAATATTTTCAAGATTTCTTTCTTGTATCAAAAATTTATGTTTTGATATTCTGCCTCCTCGAGTTCGACCCAGGTACACTTACATGTATAAGTATTATAGTATTGATGAAATATGAGAGAGAAGCCACATATTCTTACCTTCTCTCTCTCTCTCCTATTTCGTTGAGTTTTGTTTGATGAACGTGATTTTTTCTTCACGGTTTTCTACACTGACATCATTATTAACCGCGGGAAAAAATGTGTTATCAAAATGGCGCCGTTGCCGAGGAGGCATTATTTTTACATTGGTTTTTTACTTTAATTATGAAAATTCCCGATATTCTTGGTTTTACAAATTGTAGTTCTTTCTGTATTTTTGATTGGTTTTCAATTTACGGTGTTTTCTTCGATTTTTTGTGTTTCTTTGAATTTCTAACTAATATTTTTTACGGCTTTTCATTATTTCTTCTTTTTCCTAACTAATTTTTGCATGGCCTGCAGGTTCAGTCGGTTTCCTTAGAAACCGAAGTAGATGAAAGTATAGAGATCGCTCCCTTCTCTCACGGGTGAGTTGCTGAGGAAAGAATTAGCTAGGGTCTTTCTTGTAATATTTTTGCAACTAAAAAAAGAAAAAAAGAAAGGGCATTTGCCCGCATTTTTGTATTTTGTAGAATGGGGCCCTGTAAGGGCATTCTAACTTGTACCTCCCCTGCCTTTTTCTCAGGGATTGCTTCACCGAGTGTCGTGCATTCGAGGGAGCAGGGAACCCGCTATGGTTTTTCTCGCATCGTCGGTTTTTCACGGTTTTTCTCAAGGCTAGGTGCATGCTTAGGTGTTTTTTCGATTTTTTTCCTATCCGCTTGTGTCTTCGTAGTTAGTTCTAGAATTCGCAACTTAGGTGCATTTATTTACGATATAATAAAAAAATTCGTTAGATGTTTGTCTGGAAAAAATCTAAAATTGGATAACCGAAAATAAAATCGGGACTGCTAAAATATCTGACAACAAAAGAAATGTAAGGATCATTTTCTTTGGGAGAGTAATCCCCGCAATTCAACTGCAGGTACATTTTCCAGAAATTGTGAGTGAGGGACGACACATAAGGCAAGAACCAAAGTTCCAGTTTCCTTCAAGATACTACTTAGTCCATACACTTGATCATTGTTCTTCAGTAGGTACGCTCAGGTAGCCGAAAACGATTCGAGTTTACTTAGCAGAGTGGGGGGTTTAGAGGACAATGCATAAGGCTCCATTCTCAAGTAACAAGGGTAGCAGGAAACGATCCGTACTTACTCCCATACTTGCTGAGGACAAGTGATTTTCTGTAAGGACTTGGGACAGTGTTAAGGGGAAATTCCTGGCACCTATCAGCTCACGATAATTTGTGAAAAATACTTGTATGCCAAAATAAAACTAAAATTGACAAGATAAACGATCGAACTCTTACGGTCATCATTGGGTTGTGTGTGTGGATACGGGGTTTGCTTTGTGTTTGCTTGTGAGGCGTGAGTTAACGCGTCTTATATGCTTTCTCTCATTCTTTTGACATCGTACTCTCTCGATTATCTCTTGACATCGAAGATGACGACTAGACAACTATTTTGCTCAGACTCCATGAGCTCTCGATCTTTCACCATACATCGTACATCTTCACGGACTCAGGATGACCCTCTTTCTGAGTCTGTCCCATCTGATCTCGAGGAGAGTCAGACCCTGACTCCCTCGCCTCCCAGCCTGTCTTTTGAGGAAGACCCCCGCCTCCATTTATCGTCGATTTCTCCAGCCGTTTTTTCTCAGAGTTCTTACGAGAAGTTTTCTTTTCCAGAAGATTTGAAGCAGATGGCTCGCGAAAAGGGACGAGTAGAGGAGCGAATAGTTTAGGAACAATACGTAGATGGAAGACCGGATCCAGCCGCATATATCACAACCGAGATTCTCGTTACGTAACATCAAATGAATATTCAGATTCGAGACCAGTTCAGAGTGTAGAATGAGTTACGATATGAGATCTCTACGCTCAGAGCAGGAGCCGGGAACCCACTGCCACCTGCTATGGTTCTCGCGACACTCAGAGATGAGTATGACCCCCGGGGCGAGAACGCTACATCATTGGATTCGGTTGCCACCGAGTCAGGGGCCATACAAGTTGCATCCATCTTTCATCTCATTGCTTTCAAATTTCTATGGGAATGCCGCAAAGGAGTTGTTTACCTTTTTGCAATAATTTGAGATGATTTGTGGTACGATTAATTACCCTGGAGTTACGCAGGAAATTGTTCGCCTTAAATACTTCCCCTTCGCCTTAGTAGATAAGGCGCTTTACTGGCTCGATCATTTAGGGAGAGAGATTTCTACGTGGACTGATTTGAAGTCCACATTCCTGCGTAAATTATTTCCTCTCAGATGGACAAACATGATGAGGAGTCAGATCTCCAACTTTACGTAATTACCGAATGAATCTTTTCACGAGGTATGGGATCGATTCAATGATCTTATCGAGAGATGTCCTCATCATGAGATACCAATGAAGGTGCTTTTTCAGAATTACTTTGGAGGACTCCATCAAATATACAAGGGCTAGTAAGTGTCGCATGTGGCGGCAACCATGTGAATCGAGATGCCGAGTTTGTCTGGTCCATCTTCGAGGGGATGGTAAAGAACTCGAGAGTCGTCGACTCTACTCGGGCATTCTAGAAGGCCCCTCAACCACTAGATCATCGAGAGCATCATAAGGTGACAAACATTTCAGAATCTGAATCCAATATCAACATGGTTTATATCAACGAGAAGTTAATGTTGGTAGATGTGATTAAAAAGCAAGTCCAGGACTTGCAACCACTGCGAGAGTTGGAGAAACTCTCATCTCTGTCTCAGCAGCTGAGTGATCTTACGAAGAAGGTGATGAAACTGCAACTTAAGTTTCAGCAGGCTCAAGCTTCTTCGACTTCACAACCTGCTTGGAGTTCTTTACCCTCTCCACCCCCCTTTAGATCCTTTTCGTCTAAAGCGAGCCAGAGACTACGCAGATTGATTGACAGGAGGACCATTCTCATGCCAATCCCGGTCAGACCATCAACCATAGATATCGATGTTGAGCCTCAAGCCACCCTTGGAATAAAGGGAATATGGTACGCTCTGATTCTGCAACTGAGTTTAAATTATCAGCAACAACCGCAACATTATGCGCAACATGGACATCAGCAATATTAGCACTGACAATACTATACGCAACAGGACTCTCACCAGAACATCTATCAGAGACCACATTCTGTTCATCATCCTACTCGACAATCACAGTCTAATTATCACCAGCAGCAACAACAATCTCCATTCATGCCACAATGATCTCCTCAGTAGTACGCTCCGCAGCAGGACATGTAGAGGCAGGAGAGAGCTGAGAGCCAAGGATACCGTGCTGAACCAGAAATATCTTCGCAAGCCCTGGCACTGAACCAAATCATGGACATGTTGAGCACACTAGAGACTATGCACATTAGTGAGATGGAGTGGGTTAACCATCGTTTGGATGAGTTAACCGCGCCCAAGACCACTCTTCCCACACACCCTCAAATGAATCCGAATAACTAAAAAAGGCAACCAGATCAGGTAGACAACACAATAGGTACGATCTCTTTTCCTGGATTTTTATCTAACTTCATGCTCTCAGGAGCAGTAGATCACCACAAGCACCTGATGTGAAGACCCCGAATACTGAACATGGAATAAAATGCAAATCTTGGCTGAGTCTGGACTTAATTGCAAAATTTGTACTTATTCAGTGAACAAAAAATTAGAATAAGGAGTCCATTGCATATGGCTCGTCAATAGCTTTCCAACGAGTCCAAGAACGGTAAAATCCGAATTTTGGAGTCTGAGTCATGACCATTTTAGCGAGAGGGGGTCCAGGCCATATACAGATCCAGACCCGGATCCGAATCTGAGTCCCAACCAATATACCAGCCCTTCCCCTTCGTGAAACTCACCCAAAACGCCCAAATCCTCCTTCCTTCGACCTCCAGCAGTTCCCTACTCCATTCCTCTTCCCTCTCCTTCACCAAGGGCCACCGGAGCTCTTCGTATCGGCGATCCGAAGCCGTGCTGGTGTAGAAAAGGTACGATGCTCCCCCATCCTCTTGCTGTGGTTCCACACAAATTTCCATCTCTTTGATATGAATAGTAGTATAACTTTCATTACAGCTTTTGTGGTGTGATCCTTGTTTGATATATCTTTTTTTTCCTCTTTTGACATAAGTCGCATTTAATCACGGTTCACTCCATGTTCCCTAGAATTCTGCAAGCATTCTATCATCTCTCTAGACCCTCATAGCTTACCATGTAAAATGCGGTATTTCCCTAGTCTTTGAATAGACAGGAGTCGATAAACATAAATTCATGATCGTAAGTTCATGCCTCAACAATTACAAATGCATATTCTCTTGATGGATTTGGTTCCCAATTGCTGGCGGAGAGTGATTCACCTTAGAATCTAAATGAATATATTTCTTAAGTTAGATGTCCCTTGAACGTTTGAGGGTGTTGCTGCATAATTCTTGAAATGATACCCATACGTATGTGATAGATAGCAGAAAAAGAGGGGGAACCTGGGGAGTTCCTCCTCTGACTAATGTTTCCAATTCCTAATTCTCCTAATTCTACACTGAAATTGGAGATGACTTGCACGTATGCAGTATGTGCTCCTTGATGTGATTCCAAATTTTGATCCTCCAAATAAAATGGAAGAGAATGAGGTTCCACTAGTTACAAGGATTTCAACTGCATTTCGGTCAGCACCTCTACGGGGACTTTGTCTGCTCTAATTCCTATCTTTGATAATAGGGTCGATCTTGGCCAATGCCGTTCGTGATGGTAACTAATGTTACATAGACATTGCAAAATTCCATCACTTAATTATGATTAGCCAGTTTGGTTGCTTATGGTATGGATGTATACCCTTTAGTGCAATGAATAAATTTGGGGAATTAATTTGCCTACCCATGTGAGTGCACATTCTTTGCTTTTTCATCTACCAAAATCTTAAACGTTACACTTTTGGTAATATAGAGGAAATTAATACCGATTTTGGTAAAGACTTGTTTAAAATCCTGCTATCTACGATAGTTTGAGATATGGAGTCACATCCTGAGTATGAGCAGGCATGATCACTTATTGGTTAATTTTCTTATGTTCTCTAGTAGTTAGCAACAATACCATAGACAAAAATGAAAACGAAAATCAAGCATTATTTTCCACTGTAAGGGAGGGATTGACTGCATGTATTGCTGCCTTAGAATAGGTTTATCTTGAATATATGTATTATTGGTAGCAACCGCTATAGATTTTCTAGGCAAAAAAATGGCAAAGATTTTTCTTGCTATAGGTACTATATCTTTCTCTAATTAGTCTACGTTTTATGCATATCTCTCCCTGGTGCTCCATTATAACAATGATATTAAATTGAACCAGGAGATTATACTAAATTCTATCCCTATATTCTATAGTGTTCTTTTATCTAGTACTTTCATAAATTATGACAACTCTGATCCTTTGGGAAATAGTGAGTAGATGAAGTAGTTGCTGCCAAGGGAGGGGCATGCACCATTGGGGTCCCGGGTAGTAGCCTAGATGACCGCGATCCCAACTGCTATTGTAGCTGTGATGGTTGGGGACATGTTGCTTGGCACACCGAGGTGCTAATCTGACGGTGCTGGCCTCAGCACTTGCGTGCGTTAGCTCGGTGCACGAGCGCTGGCAAGTAGTCATGGTTGGTCGGCTAGTGTTTTGCTTGTCACTTATAGTTAACACTCGTTTATGGGCCAATGTAGGCTACATTGGTCGGTATTCCGAGTGGGAGCGCTAAGAGAGGAGTTCCGGGAAAATATGGTTAATGAAGTTGGGAATGGGACGTGAATCTCCTGTGCATAAGGAGTACGGTTTAGTCGCGATGATTCTCGGGTGGAATCTAAATTGTGAATCGGAAGTATCATTGGGAAGTGGGGCTAAGTGAACGTGTTGGGAACTTAGTTAGGATGCATTGTTATCTACGAAGCTTGGTTACTCATATCCATATCTAATAACAAATAAAGGATTGCAATTCTCGTGAGATCAATTATCCAATTCCTTTCTCTTTTGCACAAATTTAAATTATATGTTGCTTGTTATTGTATAATTGTTTAAATTGTATTGAGCATTTTTGCTCATAACGTACCTACGTGCGGACCCGCAGGCTCGCAACAGTAACTAGTTGGAGGCACCATCCTTGTGTGCAGCCTCACGACACTTATTGCAATATAGTTATTGGTTGCAGTTTTACTATACTTCTTCACTTGTAGTATTTTGTTGAGAGACATGGCATGTAATGTATAATTGTGGATGCCTATTTTATGCTTACATGTATATTTTTTTGTGGGCTTGGAAATGATCAATGGAATGTAATGGAATTTATGAGTGCAATGAAAAATTTAAAATTTCCAATGTTTTGTGTTATTTTCTCCAGCTTTTGTGAATGTCAAGTATTCGAATGTGGAAATTTGTATGCGTGGAAATATATTTGCCGAGTACCCGGATCCTAGGGGCGCCACAAATTGGTATCAGAGCAGTGGTACTCCATTCCATTCCACACATATCATTCCTTATTGGTGTTCAAATATTGGATATTGTGAAGGTCTTCTGACCCAACACGAGTACACAGGAGAACAACATGATTGCATCCATGTCCACATGTCTCACATAATGTCTCTCTTAAGAAATAAGTGTTAATACCTTAGTCCTTTTTGCAGAACCATGCCATCTCGCGTGGATCCAGATGTGGTGCAGCAGTTGGCTCTCCTTGTATAGACGGTACAGGGGATCCAACAGCGCCAAGAGAGGTGATGGAGCATCGGCTCCAGCGGCAAGATGACCCCTCCTACCGTCCCTCTCACGATGGGGAGGAGAGTGTCAACTTGTCATTTCCCTTGGAGCCAGAGCAGCCGGAGGATGCAGATGCTTTGCAGAAGCATCAGAGCACGTACGCCGCATACCAGCGGGCGGTGGTACCACAGTTCCTCGGTACCACCACCCCTGACGAAGCTTAGTTATGGATGTCACAGGTTTTCAAAGTTCTGAAGATGATACGTGCACCCGAGGACACATGGGTGTCATTTGAGAGTACTCATTAGCTGGATATGCAGAGCAGTGGTGGAATGCCACCAAGGAGCAATTGACGGGACCCATCACGTGGGAGACCTTCTTTAACGAGTTTCGTGTAGAGTTCTACCCAGACCATTAGGTGGAAGATCAGAGGAGGCAGTTTGCTGAGTTGAGATAGGGGTCGATGACATCCCAAGAGTATCTGATCCGATACACAGAGCTCTCTCGCAATTCTCCTGCTACAACAGCCTACCTCCAGGAGAACTTGCAGAAGTTCATCCGGGGAATACGTGAGGAGGTACATGAGAGGCTCTCTACCCTGGACCTCACCTATATCAAGGAGGTTACTGTGAAGGCGACAAAGTGGGAAGCTACACAACGTCGATTACATGGGGGTCATTCACAGTTACCTCCACTCCGACCTAGCAGAGTTGTGCATCGAGACTTCTCTCAGTTCCATGGAGATCTCCGCCACCACCTGATAGCGGCGGCACCGACCACTAGTAGGTTTACACCATCCCCTTCCTTGGGGCAGGCCTTGGCAGGACGTAGTTCAGTTTCTTCTCGCCCCCATACAAGGGCACCGAGTCGTAGGTTTAGAGCTGGCAGTTTTGCTTCTGGTGGGATCTTGTCACAGGCAAACACTCGTACTTGCTATCTTTGTAGACAATCGGGCCACTTAAAGGCCCAATGCCCTTTGCGTGCCAATAGCTCAAGCGCACAACAACAACAAAGTGGAAGACCAACTGGGTCTTCTAGCCAGTTTCAGAGATCATGATCCCACCAAGGAGGTTGTGACTTTCAGCGAGGCCCACAACAGACAATCAGTGTTGCGGGATCCAGTGCACCCGGACGAGGACAACTGAATGCAGTGACATAAGAGCAGGCTCACGCTTCTGGATCGGTCGTCAAAGGTATGATTTCAGGTCATGGGACATCCTTACATGCATTGTTTGATTCAGGGGCTACACATTCCTTTCTTGCACATTGTATGGTGCCCACATTGGGCAAATCAGTGATTGAGGTTGCTTCCCCGTACTACATCAAGGGCCCAGGAGGCCAATTTTTCATTATCCGCCAGGAAAGGGAGGATGTGGATGTACAGATAGGTGGGCATGAGATGCCATCATTCTTGTTGTTGATACAATTAGAGTATTTTGACATAATCCTCGGCATGGACTGGTTAGAGAGGCACCACGTGTGCCTGGACTATTTTGGGAAGATGATGGTCTTCCACTTACCTGGAGTGCCGCCATTTCAGTTCGATGGACACACATCTGAGGGCAGGATTGAGTGCATCTCTGCCTAGAGGGCACAACAGTTTCTTACCCATGGTTGCGTAGGCTACCTTACCTACATGGTAGATTCAGCGGCACAGGATCAGATGATAGAGGATGTCAGAGTTGTGCGTGAGTTCCCTGACTTATTTCCAGACGAACTGCCTGGATTACCGCCAGTACGAGAGATAGAGTTTGAGATCACGCTGTTACCAGATACACAACCGATTTCTATCCCTCCATACAGGTTGGCACCAGTTGAGCTCAAGGAGATCAAGGTACAATTGCAGGAGCTGTTAGTAAAGGGATTCATCCGCCCCAGTACGTCACCATGGGGAGCCCCAGTCCTCTTTGTGAGGAAGAAGGATGGATCCCTAAGGCTATGCATAGACTATAGGCAGTTGAACAAGAGAACGGTCAAGAACCATTACCCACTTCCCAGGATAGATGATCTATTTGACCAGTTGCAGGGAGCAACAATGTTCTCTAAGATTGTCCTGCGGTCGGGATATCATCAATTTAGGATCAAGAAAGCCGATGTAATGAAGTCTGCTTTCCGCACCAGACATGGCCACTACGAGTTCTTGGCGATGCCATTTGGACTCACGAATGCACCTGCCGCATTCATGGATTTGATGAACCAGGTCTTCCGTCCGCATTTGGACAGATTTATGATCGTGTCCATTGATGATGTTTTAGTCTACTCTCATGATGAATACGAGCATGAGTCTCATCTTCGCACCATACTAGAGACGCTTCGAGAGCACCGGTTGTATGCGAAATACAACAAGTGCAAGTTTTGGCTTTCTGAGGTGGCTTTTCTTGGTCACGTTGTTTCTGGGGCAGGGGTGTCAGTTGACCCAGCCAAGATAGAGGCAGTAGTGTCTTGGGAGCGTCCCAAGATGGTTATAGAGATTCGCAGTTTCCTTGGCCTCGCCGGATACTATAGGAGGTTTGATAGAGGGTTCTCTCAATTGGCTCTACCCCTCACCCAGTTGACGCAGAAGCATGTTCCATTTGTTTGGAGTGACAAATGTGAGTTGAGCTTCCGAACGCTCAAGGATCGATTGACTTCTGCGCCCATCCTCACCCTTCCTTCTGGTACCTTTGTTTTCACCGTGTACACGGATGCTTCCAAGGAGGGCTTGGGTGCAGTGTTAATGCAGCGTAGATAGGTTGTGGCGTACGCGTCATGACAACTGAAGAACCATGAACCCAGCTACCCCACTCATGAATTGGAGTTGGCGGCCATAGTCTTTGCATTAAAGATATGGCATCATTATTTGTATGGGGTGACATTTGAGATCTTCACAAACCACAAGAGCCTCAAATACATTTTTTGATTAGAAGGAGCTAAATATGAGAACTGCTAAAAGATTATGATTGTACCATCTCCTACCATCCTGATAAGGGGAATGCAGTAGAAGATGCCTTGAGTAGGCGACCATACACTGAGGATTCTACAGCCTAGTTGAAGACTTGGGATGTGCTCACTGCACTTAGTGAGTGTCATCCATTTGAGGGCACATCCGATGTAGTGACAGTGCCAGCCAAGTGTAGCAGCATGTGGGATATGATTGTACAAGGGCAACAGACAGATCAGAGGATCAAAGTCTTGTACCACATATGCTTGAAGGATGAATTCTATGGATTTCGAGTCTGTGAATCCATCGTATGGAAGGGGGACCGTATGTATGTCCCAGATAACAAGGAGCTGAGGAGAGAGATCCTGGATGAGGCGCATAGCTCGATACTTTCCATACATTCAGGTGGAACCAAGATGTACAGAGACCTCCGCAAACACTTTTGGTGGGAAGGCATGAAGAAGGACATAGTCGAACATGTTAGCAGGTGTCTTACTTGCCAGATGGTGAAGGCAGAACACCAAAGGCCTCCTAGTTTACTGCAGCCTCTTCCCATCCCGGTGTGGAAATGGGAGAACATCTCCATGGATTTTGTCACATCATTGCCGTGCACCCCTAGAGGGAATGATGCGATATGGGTCATTGTTGACATCTTGACCAAGTCAGCACATTTCATCCTGGTCAACATGACATATACACCAGTGCAACTAGCCAAGTTACATGTTCAGCACATCATTCGGTTGCATGGGATATCCAAGGAAGTAGTGTCAGATAGAGATTTTCATTTCATATCACACTACTGGGGAGAGTTCATGAGAGCCTTGAGGACAGAGCTACATATGACTTCAGCCTACCATCCACAGACAGATGGGCAGTCTGAGAGGACCATCCAGACCTTGGAGGATCTACTACGAGCATGTGCGGTTGAGTGGAAGGGATCTTGGAAGGATCACCTCCCACTAGTTGAGTTTACTTATAATAATAGCTTCCATGCTAGTATAGACATGTCATCCTTTGAGGCATTGTACGGGAGGCCGTGCACCACGCCTTTGTGTTGGCAGCAAGTGGGTGACAACACGATGTTCACCCTGCAGATCATGGAGGAGACCTCAAGAGTGGAGGAGACTGCTAAGAGGAAATTGTTAACTGCGTAGAGCCATCATAAGAGTTACGCTGATCGCCGGCGTAGAGACCTCGATTTTCAGTTAGGTTGTCGGGCAATTATACCCTAATGGGAAACTTTTAGTCAATCCTATGTGACTAAGCGTTTCTCATGATCACAAGTTGGAGACTTTGTGTTCTTACGCATGTCTACAATGAGGGGCGTGCAACGTTTCAGTGCAGAGGGCAAGGTAGCACCACGTTTTGTCGGGTTATTCGAGATTTTGGCCCGTGTTGGGAAAGTGGCCTATAGGTTGGCCCTTCCCCCACACCTCGAGGGCATCCATGACGTGTTCAACGTGTCGAATCTAAAGAAGTACATTCGAGATCCCCGACACGTGATCAGCTATGAGGACTTGGCGGTGGAGCCAAACCTCTCTTTCCCAAAAGAGCCGATGTGGATTTTGGACCACGCGGCCAAGAAGCTGAGGCGGAAGGAGATCCCTTTGGTCAAGGTCCTGTGGCAAAGTCAAGACGTCGAGGAAGCGACATGGGAAACTGAGGCGGACATGAGGGAGAAATACCATTATCTGTTCACATGTATGGGATTGAAACCATAGTCAAGTTCCCTTTGAGATTTTTAAGGGTTTCGCTCTCTTTGAGATTTTTATGCGCTCGTCTCTCTAGGAGACTTGGATACAACGGGGTTCGAGTGATGAAATCGATTAGGATCATCTAAGTCTTGGGGACGATACTTTCTTTGAGATTTTTATGATGTGAAGACCCCGAATCCCGAACATGGAATAAATTGCAAATCTTGGCTGAGTCTGGACTTAATTGCAAAATCTGTAATTATGCAGTGACCAAAAAATTCGAACAAGGAACCCATTGCATATGGCTCGTCGATAGCTTTCCAACGAGTCCAAGAACGCTAAAATCCGACTTTGGGAGTCCGGGTTATGACCATTTTAGTGAGAGGGGGTCCAAGCCATAACGGACTCGGACCCGGATCCGAATCCGAGTCCCAACCCATGTACCAGCGCTCCCCCTTCGTGAAACTCACCCAAAACGCCCAAATCCTCCTTCCTTCGACCTCAAGCAGTTCCCTCCTCCATTCCTCTTCCCTCTCCTTCACCAAGGGCCGTCGAAGCACTTTGGATCGGCGATCCGAAGCCGTGCTCGTGTAGAGAAGGTACGATGCTCCTCCATCATCTTGTTGTGGTTCCATGCAAATTTCCATCTCTTTGATCTGAATAGTAGTATAATCTTTATTACAGCTTTTGGGGTGTGATCCTGGTTTGATATATCTTTTTTTTCCTCTTTTGACATTAGTCGCATTTAATCACGGTTCACTCCATGTTCCCTGGAATTCTGCAAGCATTCCATCATCCCTCTAGACCCTCATAGCTTACCATGTAAAATGCGGTATTTCTCTAGTCTTTGAATAGACAGGAGTCGATAAACATAAATTCATGATCGTAAGTTCATGCCTCAACGGTTACAAATGCATATTCTCTTGATGGATTTGGTTACCAATTGTTGGTGGAGAGTCATTCACCTTAGAATCTAAATGAATATATTTCTTACGTTAGATGTCCCTTGAACGTTTGAGGGTGTTGATACATAATTCTTGAAATTATACCCATACATATGTGATAGATAGCAGAAAAAAGAGGGGGAACCTGGGGACTTCCCCCTCTGACTAATGTTTCGAATTCCTAATTCTCCTAATTCTACACTGAAATTGGAGATGACTTGCATGTATGTAGTATGTGCTCCTTGATGTGATTCCAAATTTTGATCCTCCAAAAAAATTGGAAGAGAATGAGGTTCCACTAGTTACAGGGATTTCAACGGCATTTCGGTCAGCACCTCTACGGAGACTATGTCTGCTCTAATTCCTATCTTTGACAATTGGGCCGATCATGGCCAATGCCATTGGTGATGGTAACTAATGTTACATAGACATTGCAAAAATTCCATCACTTAATTATGATTAGCTAGTTTGGTTGCTTATCGTAAGGATGTATACCCTGTAGTGCAATGAATAATTTTGTGGAATTAATTTGCCTACCCATGTGAGTGCACGTTCTTTGCCTTTTCCTCTACCAAAATATTAAACGTTACACTTTTGGTAATATAGAGGAAATTAATACCGATTTTGGTAAAGACTTGTTTAAAATCCTGCTATCTACAATATGTTGAGATATGGAGTCACATCCTGAGTGTGAGCAGGAAGGATCACTTATTGGTTAATTTTCTTATGTTCTATAGTAGTTAGCAACACTACCATAGACAAAAAAAATGAAAATCAAGCATTCTTTTACACTGTAAGGGAGGGCTTGACTGCATGTATTGCTGCCTCAAAATAGGTATATCTTGAATATATGTATGATTGGTACCATCCGCTATAGATTTTCCGGGCAAAAAAAATGGCAAAGCTTTTTCTTGCTACTATATATTTCCGGATGACATCCCTGTGGAAATATGGAAAGTTTTAGGTGAGCGTGGTTTGACTTGGCTTACGAATCTATTCAATGTTATTTGGCAAAGCAAGAAAATGCTTGAAGATTGGAGGAGGAGTATCGTGGTGCCTCTTTATAAGAACAAATGAGACATTAAAAATTGTTCAATTTACAGAGGTATCAAGCTGATGAGTCATAATATGAAAATTTGGGAAGGTATGATCGGAAGAAGGTTGAGGCAAGTTTCCCAAGTATAAGAAAACCAATTCAGATTCATGCCAGGTCGCTCAACTATTGAAGCCATCCATTTGTGAGGAGAACAATGGAGATTTATAGAGCTAAAAGGAAGAATCTCCATATGATCTTTATTGATTTCGAGAAGGCTTATGATTCCGTCCTACATGAGATACTGTGCAGAGTTTTGGAGAAGAGACAAGTACATGTCCTATACATTAATCTCATAAAGGATATGTATGATAGGGCTTTATCTTGTGTAAGGACCTTGACGGAGAAGACTGACTATTTTGATATCAACATTGCTTTACATCAAGGTTCAGCTTTGAGTCCATATCTTTTTACTTTGATTATGGACGAGTTGACAAGTCACATTCAGGATGAGTTACCTTGGTGTTTGTTATTTGCTGACGATATTGTGTTGATTGACGAGACAAGAGATGGAGTAAATGCGAAGCTTGAGGTTTGGATACATGCATTGGAGACTAAAGGTTTTCATATAAGTAGGGCTAAGACAGAATATATGGAATGCACCTTTGATGGAAGCAATGGTGATGGAATCGAGGTGAAGATTGGTGACGATAACATTCAGAATAGATATTCTTTTAGATATCTGGGATCTATTTTGCAACAAGATGGGGAAATTGATGGAGATGTTACTAATAGAATAAATGCAGGCTGGCTAAAGTAGAGAGGAGCCTCCGTTGTTCTTTGTGATAAGAAAATTCCCTTAAAAATTAAAGGAAAGTTTTAAAAAGCAGTCGTGAGACCTGCTATGCTTTATGGTTCTGAATGTTGGCCTATGAACCATAGACATGTGCAGAGAATGGTTGTAGCAGAAATGAAAATGCTAAGATGGATGTGTGGACATACATGTAAAGATCGGATTCAGAATGATGCAATCAAAAAGAAAGTTAGTGTAGCTCCGATCGAGGATAAGATACAAGAAAACCACTTATGATGGTTTGGTCATTTGCAAAGATGGTCAACTGATGCACTGGTTAGGAGATGCGAGTGTTGGGATGTTGAGCCAGCTAAGAGAGGGCGAGGACGACCCAAGAAGTGTTGGAAAGAGTCTATACGAAGGGATCTTAGTTTTTTGGATATAAGTCCGAGATTGACCCAAGATAGATCTGAATGGAGGCGAAGAATCCATGTAGCCGACCCTACTTAATTGTGGGAAAAAGCTTTGTTATTGTTGTTGTTATTGTTGTTGATTGCTACTATATCATTCTCTAATTAGTCTACGTTTTATGCATATCTCTCCCTAGTGTTCCATTATAACAATGATATTAAATTGAACCGGGAGATTCTACTAAATTCTATCCCTATATTCTGTAGTGTTCTTATATCTAGTACTTTCATAAATTATGACAACTCTCATCCTTTGGGAAATAGCGAGTAGCTGAAGTAGTTGCTGCCAAGGGAGGGGCATGCACCATTGAGGTCCCGGGTAAAAGCCTAGATGACCGCGATCCCAACTGCTATTGTAGCTGCGATGGTTGGAGGACATGTTGCTTGGCACACCGAGGTGCTAATCTGACAGTGTTGGCCTCGGCACTTGTGTGCGTTAACTCGGTGCACGAGCGCGAGCCAAGTAGTCATGGTTGGTTGGCTAGTGTTTTGCTTGTCCTTTAGAGTTAACACTTGTTTATGGGCCAATGTAGGCCACATTGGTCGGTATTCCGAGTGGGAGCGCTAAGAGGGGAGTTCCGGGAAAATATGGTTAATGAAGTTGGGAATGTGACATGAATCTCCTGTGCATAAGGAGTATGGTTTACTCGCGATGATTCACGGGTTGGAATCTAAATTGTGAATCGGAAGTATCATTGGGAAGTGGGGCTAAGTGGACGTGTTGGGAACTTAGTTAGGATGCATTGTTATCCACGAAGCTTGGTTACTCATATCCATACCTAATAACAAAAAAAAAGAAATGCAATTCTTGTGAGATCAGTTATCCAGTTCCTTTCTCTTTTGCAGACATTTAAATTATATGTTTCTTGTTATTGTATAGTTGTTTAAATCGTATTGAGCAACTTTGCTCATAACGTACCTACGTGTGGATCCGTAGGTTCGCAACAGTGACTAGTTGGAGGCACCATCCTTTTGTGCAGCCTCACGACATTTTTTGCAGTACAGTTGATGGTAGTAGTTTTACTATCCTTCTTCACTTGTAGTATTGGTTGAGAGACATGCCGTGTAATGTATAATTGTGGACGCCTATTTTATGCTTACATGTATATTTTTTTGTGGGCATGGAAAGTAATTATCAATGGAATGTAATGGAATTGATGAATGCAATGAAAAATTTTAAATTTCCAATGTTTTGTGTTATTTTCTCCTGCTTTTGTGAATGTCAAGTATTCGAATGTGGAAATGTGTATGCGTGGAAATGGATTTGCCGAGTACCCGGATCCTAGGGGCGCAACACCTGATCAGGAAGAGGAGATGATACAAGAGGAGGAGCAAAAGCCAGACCGTGATGCACAAGATGAAGAGGAGAACCACAACAAAATTGATCAACCACTCGACGATCAGGGAGAAGGAAGCGATGTTGACACGGTCGATATGGACTTAGGCGAATCATACGATGACACCATGCCATGCCATGAAGACATGCCCGAAGCTAATGTGTCTTTTCCTATTTTAGAGAGTTTGTAGATAACTATGAGACTCTTGATGTACAAGTTTATCCCAATTGCAATAAAAAAGAGAATTTTGTTCCCAAAATTGTTCCTTTTCTCGAGGCTTTGTATGGAAAAATTCATAAATAATGAAAAGAATGATGTTTCTTCAGAAACTGAGAAATTACTGAAAGATCACATCTTTTTGAATATTCCGCTCCATGATGCCTTTGATCACTTCCCTACGCGTATGCAACAACTGAAAAATAGATGTACAACATGTAGGAAGAAAAAATCCTGAACAGAGAAGCATATTTTGACCAAGGCCACCTCCTGCGTGATTTAGAAAAGACTTCCGAAGAAGAAGAAGGACTCAAGAGCACATTATGTCAGATGCGAGATCTCAGAAGCTGCATTCAATCACACTCTCTTAGATAAAAGTTCCTCTATTAATATTCTACCATCTTGTTTACTCGACAAGCTCGAGTTAGGTCCTCTTTACAAATCCTGATTGATCCTTCAATTTGTTGATAGATCCATAAAGAGACCTAGGGGTATTTTGATGAGCGTTATTGTAACCAAGCAGGGTTTGCAATTCCCAGTGGACTTTACTGTCCTGGACATGGATTGCACTACACAGTTACACCTTACCCCAATTATTCTTGGAAGGCCTATCTTGGAGACCACAAAGGCCCTTTTCGATTATGATACATGGAAGGTATCTTTTCATACCGAGGGCGAGAATGTACATATAGAGATGGTGAGAGAATCATCAAGTGCCGCATCTACAACTAGTTCTGATGCTTTGATTTCCTTAGCCATTTGTGATTACGTGGATGAGGTTCACCTTGAAGACCTCGAGAGGTATCAAGTAGAGACCCAAGATATCCTAGAAGATGATGGGTCTGAGGCTTCAGCTGACAGCTCTTCTGACATAACTTTGTATTTGAGTATGGATGGTGAAGATCACATGGAGCAGAAATCTGAGGACTTTATTGCAGATATTTTTAAATTTAGAACATTCATAGAATCCGTCCACCTCAGACGATTCAGAGACTGATTTTTACTTAGCCAATTTATTTTCATCTACTTATTCTGAGGATGAGAACGGTAGTGAGTCGGATGATGTTCTAGACATCTTCTGTAGTCTGACTCCAGAACTTGTTGAGATGGTGAAAAACCTTAAGACAGAAACATCCATCAATAGCACAGATCTCATAACTCAATCAGAAGATGATATCATAGAGCCAGATCTGGCCTTACCTGAGCTAAAGACCCTTACACCAAACATGAAATATGCTTTGCTTGCGGGTCCACATCGTCAGTTTCTGGTCATTATCTGCGCGTATCTGACCGAAGACCAAGAATCTCGTCTGATGGAGATTTTTGAAAGAAACCAAAAGGCCATTGGGTGGACTGTACTCGATCCCTGCGGGATAAATCCTGCTTTGTGTTCTCATCATATCTATCTTGATCATGACATCAGACCTTCCAGACAGTTTCAACGTAGGCTGAATCCCGTCTTACGCAATGTTGTCAAGAAAGAGATCACGAAATGGTGTGATGCCGGCTTTATTTATCCTATCTTCAACTCCAAATGGGTTAGCCCATTTCTTGTTGTCCCGAAAAAGTCGGGCATTCAGATAGTTCAAAATGAGAGTAGAGAGGAGATTCCAAAGAGAGTAACCACGTCGTGGCGGGTATGTGTATATTACAGAAAGCTGAACGCCATGACAAAGAAGGACCAATTCACGTTGCCTTTTATAGACCAAGTGATAGAATGATTGGCAAGGAAGGAGTACTTCTAATTCATAGACGGTTACTCCGGATACAATCAGGTTACTATTGCCCCCTAAGGATCAGGATAAAACCACTTTCACATATCCTTTTGGCATGTATGCATTTAGACAGATGCCCTTTGGATTGTGCGTTGCCCCCGCTACATTCTAGAGGTGCATGCTTGCCATTTTTGCGGACATGGTCGGTGATTTCCTCGAGGTCTTTATGGATGATTTTTTGGTCTATGGTGAGTCCTTTGATGATTGTTTAGTGCACCTAGACCAATTTCTTCAGAAATGCTGTGAGGTCGATCTCGTTTGATCTTTGGAAAAGAGACGTTTTATGGTTACAAACGGGATTGTGTTGGGGCATGTCATCTCCAAGCAAGGCTTGGAGGTTGACCCTGCCAAGGTGGATGTCATCAAACGACTCGATCCACCATCCAATGTAAATCAGTTACGGTTTTTTTGGGGCATGTCAGCTTTTATCGATGGTTTATTAAGGGCTTCTCTAAGATTTCCCGACCATTAACTGAACTGTTTGGCAAAGACATCGAGTTCTTGTTAGATGATAAATGTATTCATGCCTTTCTTTCTCTAAAAGAAATGATTACCAGTGCTACTGTCCTACAACCGCCCAATTGGTCTCTACCCTTTGAGTTCATGACAGATGCTTTTGATTTTGTGGTCGGTGTTGTATTAGGATAGTGGAGGAATGGGCTTCTAGTTGCTATCCATTATGCCAGCCGTACTCTAGACGATGTATAGCGAAATTACACAGTAACAAAGAAAGAGATGTTGGCAGTAGTGTTGCTTTAGAAAAATTCAGATCTTATCTTCTTGGCTCTAAAATCATAGTTTATAGTGATCACTCAGCTATCCGATTTTTAATGGAATGAAGGATGCTAAGGCGCGACTTCTTAGACGGATTCTCTTACTCCAGGAATTTGATTTGGATATTAGAGATAAGCCTGGGGTAAAAAACATGGTAGCTGATCACCTCTCTCATCTATAGTTAGAGCAACCTTCAAGCGATTACGCACCAGAGATTGCAGAGAGTTTTCCAAGTGAGAGTATCTTTGCAGTTACAGAAGTTCCCCGGTACGCAAACATAGTGAACTTTCTCGTTACACAGAAGAGTCTACAAGGTTGGATGAAAGACCGAGTCGACAGGCTAGTGTCCGATGCACGATATTACTACTGGGAGAATCCGATTCTTTTTCGTGAAGGACCGGATTGTATTTCCAGGCGATGTATTCCTCAAGAGGAATATAACTGTGTCCTCACTCTGTGCCATTCCTTAGAGGCAGGAGGACATCACTCGGGGAAGAGGACAATGCAGAAGGTACTTCAGATCGGATTTTGGTGGCCGACTCTTATTAGAGATTCCTACGCATTCATGAAGAGTTGTCCAGAATGTCAAAAAACTGTAGGGATAATTAGTGCTTGAGATGCCATGCCTATGAGACACGTTATCATTTGCGAGATCTTTGACGCATGGGGTATAGATTTTATAGGATCGTTTCACTCCAGAAATGGCTTTGAGTACATACTTCTCGCTATAGATTATGTTAGTAGATGGGTGGAGTCTATACCCGCAAGAACCGCTGACAGCAAGACAATATGCAGGTTCCTAAGGGAACACATTATTTCACGGTTCGATATTCCATAGATTCTCATTTCAGACGATGGTAGCCATTTCATTAACAAGGAGGCGAAAAAGCTAGTAAAGAGTTATGGTATTGATCACAGAGTACCTTATCCTTACCAGCCACAGACGAACGGCATGGCTAAAGTTTCAAATAGGGAGGTGAAATCTATTCTCCAAAAAATAGTAAGACCGGATAGGAAGAATTGGTCATAGCTTCTAGAACAAGTTCTTTGGGCTTATCGTACTACATATAAGACTCCCTTGGGTACTTCACTGTTAAGATTAGTTTACGGGAAGCCATGCCATTTGCACGTATAGATCATGTACAAATCTGAATGGGCAATCAGAGAAATTTCATTAGAGTTACAAGAAGCAAGAGCCATGAGGAAGTTAGATCTAAATGAGCTGGTAGAAATTCAAATCAGGCATATGAGAACACCCTCATTTATAAGGACAAAGTGAAGCGATGGAATAACAAACATAACTGACACAAGATCTTTGTTCTTGGGCAGAAAGTTTGGTTGTTCAATGCACGGTTGAGAATATTTCCTGGCAAATTGAATAGCAAGTGGGAAGGACCGTATATAGTCAGAACGATACACGACAATGGTAGTATTGCTATATCAAATGTGTCACATGGTGTCGAACCGTTTTTAGTGAATGGGCATATGCTGAAGAACTTCGTGGAAAACACAGATCATCTAGCCCGAGTCGAAGTGATCTACTTTGTATAGGATGCATGACTACTCTTCCACTTCATCTCATCCCATTGACGAGTCGTTGACCTACCCTTTTAATGTGTCGAAGTTGACGTTTTCGTTGCAGTCGGATAAATCCGTGTCGATAAAAAATAACTGCCCAAATTGATTAATCATCTAACGAAATTAAGCGTGATTTTATGTTTGTTTAGCCTGGGAAAGCCCCAGGGTCGACTCAAGGAGGCAAAGGAACAACTCGGGATCAAGTCAGAGGGATTAGGTTGCGGTTTTCCAAGTGGGATTTTTTAAAAAAAATTTATGCGATAAAAATGCCGAATGCACAATATTATTGAATTAAGTTAGCAGGAAAATACCCGACTTATCCAAATTTTATTTTAATGTGAAATTAATTCAAATCAACCAAGTTATATGTTTCCTAAGAACCTAATCCAACAATAAATGCAAAATGTATTTTTTTGGAATTTTTGGATTTAAGATGCACAAGTGAAAAATGCAAACTTTTTTGAGGTTTTTAAGCAATTTTTCGTGCAAATAATATGCAAAAATTATGACAAATTTACCAGAAGATAAACATGATGAAATTAAGTTACACTAATATTTTTTGAATATCTGACACTTTATGATTTTTTATGAATTTTTTACTGAAAACAGAGCAATTGTGAGTCTTTAATACCTAATTAATCCACAAAATAAAATTAACTAGAGAAAGAATTATCTCAAATAGATGTTTTAATAAGGAATCCATAAGAGTTGGAATTTCTAAAAAATAATCATATGGATTTAATTAAAATTTAATTACCTAAATCACTCTACAATTTATTTTATGCACAACACAACTCCTAATTGGACGAAATTTGGACTTAATTAAAGCAAACTTAAATACATCATTCATAATTTTTTCGCACTTTTTGGAGCAATAAATGAATACGTGCGAATTTCAGAGCTTAAATGGGTAAAATATCACTAATTTTTCACTCTCTGATTTTTAATAAATAAATAGATGCTTACAAAAATTCAAATAAATAGACATAAGTTAAAGAATTAGTTTCTCTACAAAATGCAATTTTCTGATAAAAAAATGATGCAAAAATACAATCCAAATTAATATGACAATGCAGGGGTATCAATACAATACTAGAATTGATAGAAAAAACTAAAATTGTGCACAGCGGCACTTTTATAAATAACTAACTATGGAGGGGTGACTATGCAATATTCGCTAAATAATAAAAAATGAGACGACCTTTTCTTTGTTTAATTCCTACGCAAGGCGCAAAATGGGGGTGGCTAGGGCTGGCTGGGCGCCTAGCATGTTGGAGCGGGTGGCGCGAAGTTCGAGCGGTCGCTGGCGGCTCGCGGCGGAGGGCATTTGCAGCAGCGCGCGATGGTGCACGACACGCGGCCACGTACGGCCTGAAGACGGCAGGCGGGTGGGTGGTTGGAGCGGCGACCGAGGATGGAGGGGCGGCGTGGCTTCTGCGTCCACGCGAAGGCACGACGCACCGATGCGCAGCTGGGGGCTGACGCTCGCACAAAGGTGCACGGGGCGCGACAGTCATCTGGGGGTGGACAGAGCACGGTCGTCGAGTGCTGGAGGAACAACCCCCTGCTGGGTGGCGTTCGTGGCGATGGAGGTGGAGCATCGGACGCGCGAGGGGCAGCTCTGGGGCGTGACGTGTGTGGCTGGAGGGGACGTGGTGCAGAGGGTGCACAGACTGGATGGCCGCCTGTGGCAGAGAGGGAAGCAAGCGGCTGGAGCCGCTTTGCGTCGGCTAGGGGGCAGTTCTGCTGCGGAGGAGTTCGACGGGGATGAACAGCTCTGGTGGACGGTCGATGGCGGTGGGGTGGCCTGGAGCTCCTGTTTTATTTTTTTTTGTATTTTATTTTTGCAATTTTTTTGTTTTTTCTCTGTAAACAGTAGAAAAATGTAGAGGTGAAATAAAGATGTGATAATAGTAATGGTGGTGGTGACTGTGAGGTGAAGAATAATGTGGTATGGTGATATGAATAAAATAACGATGATGAATGATGATGGTGAATAGTGGTGTGTGGTGGTGAAAATAATTTGTTTATGATGGTGTTTGGTGAACAAGGAAAAAAATTGTTAGATAAAGAAAATTGACAAAGTGAAGATTGAGAATACTTACCTGTGGATTGCCGAAAGTGGAGCCGTGTCGTGCGACTTTCGTCGTGGCCTCGATCCGACTTGGCTAAAATTTGTAGAAGCTATGCAGCTTGGATGCGGCTGCGACGAGGTCGATCTCTCTACCTCAGTTCTCGCCAAATATGATGGAAACCGTCGTCGCGTCGAAGACTTACTCGGTCGCTGTCACCGTCGAGCAGGCTGAGCTAGTGGTTCCTTTTCTCTCTCGGTTATGGTGGATGATGAACAATGGAGGAGGGGATGAGAATATAAAGAGAAGGGGGAAGTTAGAAAAGATGTGCAGAAGATGGAGGGATGGTGGAGGGAGTGGTGACTTGGAGTGGGGAATAAGAAAAGAAGAAGTAAAAGGGAGAGAAATAATAACAATAATATAATATAATATAAATAAAATAAGTAGGCTACTACAAATAACAATAATTAAAATAGTGATAATAAAAGAATAATAAAATCTGAAAAAAATAAAATAAATCCAAAATTAATAAAATAATAAAAAATGGGGTGACACGTGGCGGCTGCAGGAGCTGCCACATGTCGCTCTCAGAAAATTCAAAAATTAAATGTAAAGAAAAATAGAAAAGAAATAACAAAACAGATTAAATCAAAAAGTAGTCAACACAAAAATTGCTCATCTCGACGATATCTACAACTTTCGTGAAGGACCGAAAATCAAAAGAAGTCATATGTACAAAGTGTATTTTTGGGTGGTACCTTATAGATATAAAATACCGCATTTTATCTTTTATAATTTTTTGTCATTTTTCAATAAGAGAAAAATTAAAATAAAGTTAGAGAAAATATGAAAAGATTATTTACAACTTAATCTTTTTTTGGATTTTTAATAATGAAGAAAATAAAAGGATAAAAGACAGGGGTAAAATGGTTAATATGTACAGTATACAAAAAGGGCCCAAAACCCAAGTTTTGCATACGAGCTCCGATTTTAATGAAATTGGTCTTGTTTTGAAGGTCTTTGAATGTATATTACTTTAAAAGTGAGAAGACCTAAATTGGACACTGTATGAGAGAGATATGTGCATTTTAAGGCTTCTAATTTCAAACTTGGATTGAGAGTTTATTGGTCAATTTTGCAGGTTAGTATTTTTTTGATATTTTTCTTTAATTAATGTTAGTAATATATACACTATGGAGTTGATTTTATTGGACTTGGAGTTAGTATAAAATATACACAAATAGGTGAAATATGGTGAATATATAGGTGAATATTTACAAGTGAAATGGGCTTCTTATTTATGCAATATGAATGCTAAAATGCAGATGTTATCAATGCATGCATGAATGCTAATTATGCAATATAAGTGGAAATACGCAGCTACTTACTCGGAAACAATGCTCTATTTTCAACTTTTAGAGTCGTGAATCACATATTCATCACCCGTACAGAGACCTTTGAAGCCATTTGGTTTTCTGTAGTGCATACCTGTATATTCTCCGTAGATGACAATCGTCCCCATTTTTGTTCATCTTCTATGCTCAGGATACCTGATCCTAAGTATATGGGGGACAGATTGCCCGCTAATGCTCGTTTTCAATTTTCGGTCTTTTTACTTTTCTTTTCTATATCCTTTCTTTATCTTTAATCACTAGTCCCTAATTTTGTCCACACTCTTTTCTATACTTAGGATGCCTTATCGTAAGTATAGGGGGACTGAGTGATTTCGGTGATTTCATTTTCTTCTTCCTTTTGTTTTCTCAGTTGTATATACTTTTTCCATCAGTCACCTCATTTTTGCTCCATTATACTTACGATTACTTGATCGTAAGTATAGGGGGGTTGACTGACGTTACTTTACTTATTCTTTTTCACCCACTTTTACTTAGCACGTGTTTATGTCCTCCTTTTTCTCTTTTGACACTATGAGGACATAGAACACGCTAATTATATGGGGTGCGTATATATTTTATATATACTTTTGTCTATCACTCGTACTTTTATGTATTTTCTATATCTATAAAATCCATAAAAATGGGTGGGGGTAAGTCAAAATCAACATATTTAAATTAAATTAATTATAAAATCCTTGTAAATAAGAAAAAATGTTTAAAATCCTTATTTAAAATCTTTAATTTAAAATGTGTATTTAAAATATGTATAACACTTATTTAAAGTCCTATATATTAAAATATGTGTAAAATTCATGTAATGCTTATAAAACCCTTGTATATAAAACTTTTAAAATCCATTAGTTATTTAATCCAAATAAAACATGGTAAATTGTCTTATAAAATTCGTGTACATAAATTGTTTACAAAAATCGCGAAATCCATAAAAAATGTAATGTCTAAAATCGATAAAAAATTTCAAAATTCTTAAAATCCATTAAAATGAGTAAAATTCCGAAAATATACTTCACAAAAACATGGTTGCATTAACATTTTTCTGAATAAGTTTGATTTCTAGAACTAAATTGAGAAAAGTCTAAATGATGAAGCTTGATTACGGCTTTTGATGATCATTGTAAGGAGCCTAGTTAGGAACTAGAATTTGGACTCTTCATGTCTTCGACTTAAATCTTTGGGTTCCATGAGACCATGTTTGGGACGTCAACTCAAAAAGTGCCTAAGTAGATCTCTAGTTGTCATCAATACAACTCTTAATCAGGTTCAGGGTCCCAAAAGTTTTGATATTTGATGGGGTATCCATTTTGTGAAAAGAGAAATGAAATCTTTAGCCAAGGACTACAAGTTTGAACATTGAGTAACTAGTCCTTATCACCCTCAATTAAACGGCAAGGCAGAGGTTTCCAATAGGGAGATGAAGAGTATTCTTTAGAAGCTAATCTGTCCAGATAGGAAGAATCGTTTTCAATTGTTAGACCAAGTTCTGTGGGCCTATAGGACGGCTTACAAGACCCCTTTGGGCAATTCACATTTTAGGATGATATATGGCAAACCATGTAATCTGCCCGCTGAATTGATTCACAAGTCTGAGTGGGCAATAAAAAAGATTAATTGGAGTTGTCACTTATGTAAGTTCTATAGAGATCTAAATCTCGATGAGCTAGTGGAAATCTGCAACTGTGAATAGTATGATCTATAAGGACAAAGTTAAGAAGTTTCATGTTTTGTATTTTACATAAAATAACTTTGTCCTGGGACAGAAGTTATGGTTGTTAAATGCAAACATAAAGATTTTCTTTGGGAAACTTAAGTCTAAATGGACAGTTCTTTTATAATCAAGGAAGTACATGGAAATGGCAGTGTAGAGATAACGGAGCGCACAGATGGCGCACCTTCCTTCTTGGTAAGTGAACAATTGTTGAACACTTTCTCGAATCAAAAGAATGGTTGACTCCAGTTGAGATTACTAACTTCATGTCGATTGAGACATTTGATGATATTTTAGATGCAACATAAGTCGTAGCTGAAAGATTTATATAAGATAAATTCAACATCTTCCTAATTCATCTACTTTTTCAATTACACGGACTCTATTCTTTCGTGATTGTGGATTCTTCTCTTACAACATACATGGGATTTTGAGATCCTATGTATAGGGGTGAATCCCAGCCAGTCTTTTGTATATTCTCCTCAGCCCCTTTATCTTTTATTCATACTTTATACTTAGCCAATTTTCAGGCTGAGTATAGGGGGGACTGAGCCCGTATTATTCGTCCTGATCTTGTATTTTTTCTACCCATCTATGACATCTTCTTGTCCTACACTTAGGATATTCAAAGCCTAGGTATAGGCGGTTCTAAACAGTTGTCTTATCCATGTTCTTGTATCTCCTTTTTATGCTTAGTACAAGCTACGTCTTTCATTTCAGTTTGTGCATGAGGACATAGCACACGTTAACTATATGGTGGGTGTATATTGCATATATACTATCAATCATAGATCGTACTTTTACATATTTTGTCTATTTATTTGCATTATGTATTTGGGGATTTGAATTTTTTTATAAAACAGTTTGTAAAATGTTTATAAAATTTAATATTTTACTTGGTTTACAAAATAGTTTGTAAAATATTTACGAAATTTTATATTTACTTAGTTTACAAAATATTTTACAAATTATTTTCAAAAGTGAACAAGTTTGTTTTTTGACATTATACAAATGTTTTTCTATATATAGATACAATTGTTCTTTAAAAAATAGAATAATTAAAAAAGTAATTCAAACCTTACTTCAGCTTTTCAAGAGAAGTTCTATTTTTTAAAGGGTGCCTTAGGTGTAATGGTTAGATTTTGGACCCTTGGATTCTTAGGCTATAAGAGGTTGCCTAGACCTAGTTCTTTAAAGAGTCAAGCATGGAAGAGAGTCGAGATTTAAATTCTACATTTTGGAAGATCAAGTCGATAAGGAGTTCCTTGAAGAGAGTGATGTCGCTTGAGGAAGATATTTTTTATTAGAAGAGTTAGATATGGAGGAACCTACACCTTTTCTGGAGGATATTTAGTTATCTGATTGTCATTTTACTTGTAAGTTAGGTTTCCCTCTTGTGTCTTGTTTCTCTTTTAAGGAAAATCCAGAAATCTGTTGCATGAACCATATGTCTTCCTTATATTTTGGATAATTTTAGGTCTTCCTATGTGGATATGGATATTACATTTGAGGAAGAATATCATCATTCTAAGAGATTCATTTTCAAGTTGATGAAGATCTTTCTTATTCTGATTCGAAGGTTTACTCCATGAGTAAGAAACAAGTTAAACATAAGGCAACCTGTGATTTAAAACCCCGGAGATTCAAGCATGATCTTTGAGAAACTAATGTTTGTAGTGTTGTACGGGTATCCTTGTAACGTTTTTGTAAGTGTTTATTATGTTATTATATGTTGTGTTCTATATTTGTTCCTTAGGGTACCTATTTGCTAATTCTTTCTAATAAAAACTTCTTCAAAAATTCTGTAAATACCTAAATTTTTAATTTAGTGTTTTCTCTGACAATTTCACTTAGCACTCAAGACTTCTTGAGATCTTTAACACTTGGTTGATGAGGTCTATAGGTTTAGAGTTAACATGTCTTAACCATTAGGGCCTTAGACTTAATAATTCAAACTTCCCTAGTTAGAAAGATTCGTGTGTTATATTGCATGCTAAGTCTCTTCCTTAAAAGAATATGACCATCACTCGCATGCACGACTGCATTGATGATGAGATGATTTGAGGCTTCGCTTGAGGAATTGGGATTTGAGATTTATGTTTGGGCATGATTCTATGATGTTTGAGGATGGGATAAGATTAATGAAGGCTTCATGAAACTTGTGTGTCAACATCTTAGCAGTATGGGACATCGTTCTCATACTAATCTCTTGCTCCAAACCTATGTACCCGGGTGTGATGTCATTAAATTCATTTGTTGATCAGTGTATGCCAATCCTGATAAAAGCAGTGCAACAAGCCAATAAATAATGATGAAAAGAAAAGCTCAAAGCATTACAAAGTTATAATCATATGTGCTTACACCAAAGGTGTGCGATCCCAACCTTTTAAGTGTCCATTTGGGCTAAATTATTAGGCTTTTATGCGTTGTGTTAGTACCTCAAAAAGGGTTTTGCATCGTAAGTGATACAGTCTAGGTGTAGAAGGTATCTTAGATACTCAAAAGAGACACACCGCTGGTGCATTCTCGAGAAAGCAAGTACATACAGCTTGATGAATCTCCATTTCGTCACCTTTATTCTATCATTTTGGCCTTAAAAACCCCAGCAAATGCATGTAAATAGCATCTATTTGTACATAATAGCACCTAATATTCATTGTATTTATGGTACATAAAATAAGGTTTTTAATGTCAAAATTATAGAATAAAGAGAAGAAAAGAAAAAGGAATAAAATATTGCAAATATTTTACGACCCTAACCCCGAGACCAAAGCCGGCATGGAATTGGTCGACAAGGAATAAAGTAGGGGGAGATAAGGGCCAGTGTACAACAAATACCTCATTCATTAATTCATTCATTTATGCATTTTTGGCACCTATTTTATATATAATTATTCCTTCATGAAATAAAGAAACTTTGTACATAAAAGTTGTAGACAATAATGTAAATAAAAATACAAAATTGAGTTTGTGTAAAAATAATACCCATTGTACATTTTATACACAGAATAAAAAGCCAAAATCTCAACTTCACAGACCCATATCTTGCAAATAAAGACTCCAAATCACCCAAACTCACCTTTAATTGTATACAGCATTCCATGAACTATTTTATAAAATTGGTTTCATAATTTTTGGAGTCCATATGCAGAAGTTAGGTTTTTGGCCCTTCTTGTATATAGGACTGATTAAAATATTCATTTTATTGTGTAAATTCATATTTTTTTAGAATTTTGTAAATAATGTATATAATGCATACACATATTAGAAAGTACAAGAAAACAAAATAATTTGTAAAATAAAATAATTCTACAAATTCATAGACAAAAATACCAATGTTGTATGCCTATATATAAATAAAAAGGATTTTATTCAGTGATTCTTTTATTCTTATAATAAGGTATACATTATAAATAACTCATTAAAAACACAAACCCAAAATAAAAATCAAGAAAATAGAATAACTAAATTAAGTGTACAAAATACATAGATAAAACACCTATAAGTATACCTACATACACCTATACCTATTTATTTAAAAATATAAATAAACTCATAAAAATCAAATGAAAATACCTTTATACTCATAAAAATAAATTATAAATTTATAAAATAAGCTAATAAAATAATAAAAGAAAATAAACAAATTAAAAATAAAATACATAAAAATACATGGAAATACATACATATACATATTATTCAAATAAAACTATAATAAAACACCTTGAAAAATTCAATAAAAATCACAAATAAATACTACATAAAATAATAAACATTTTTTATTTTATACTCAAAAAAGAATAAAATCATTTACTAATTTAAAATAATTAATCTATATTAACCCATGCTGTTTTGTCTTCTAGCGGCCTGCGTGGACCAATCGCAGGCCGCCAAGGGGTTGACCTCGGGTCAACTCTTCATACCCTACCTACCCCTCTGACAAGTCACGAGAGGCCCTGTTTCCCCGATTTTTCACGCGATTTTTGTAGCTCGAGGATGATAAGACCCTTCATGAAAATTGTTCCTTGTACATCCAAGAATCACGCCCAATCCCATGCTCCCTTGTACATAGCCCAGATTCGTCAAGATTCGCCGGCCAATAAGGGCGCATACTTTGTTTATAAATAAGACCTTCGACTTCCTCCCATTTTTTGGCCTCCCTTCGGTCGATTTTCCACCATCTTTTCCAGTTCTCGAGGATCCTTGTGACAGGAGGGTTCTCCTGGAGGCTTCAGACGGTCGGAGGAGTCGCGAGGAGTGCCCACGGCCGCCGCTCGCCGGAGGTCCTGCTCCCTGGTCGCCAACCAGGTATAAGAGCTGATATCTTCTCGTTTTTAGCTTAGTTTTAGTTTTTACTCTGTAGTTTAGCTTTTAGCGTAATCAGTAGAGCCTCAGGTGCTCGATTAGTCCAGAACGAAGTTCGCCGGAGTTTAGCTCCGGCGAACCTCTCTACCCTGATCGGCACGATACCCGACCCTTCGCTCCACCTCACCGCCTTCCCCTACGCATTCTACACTCAGCCCACGTTTCTGATCATCCAGAGCTCGCCCTGCTCTGCGAATCGAGGTCCCCCTCATCCGCTCACCGGACCTCGCCGCCCTCCGCCCTCCCCTACTCTTTTACCCTAAACCCCTGGTCGAGGAAAACCCCCTCGAGCCCCTCAATCTTGTGGTGCAGGTCTCAAGCTAAACGGAGCCCTCTGGGGCTCGATCATAGTCCCTGCGAGGTTCCAGGACCCCCCTCTCTTCTCCGAGCTCGTTCAACCGATCTAGGGGGTCCTGGACCTTCTGGAGTATCTCGAACGGTGCACACCGCCTTGTCGGACGCCTGGAGGCCACCAGCAGCAACATGGAGCGCCTGGAAGCGGAGATATCACCGATCGAAGTCAGGGAAGTCAGCCGTTCTTCCCTGTTCTTCGTGAGCAGCAGCGGCCTTCGGATGAAGGGGACGGCCCTAGTTCTAATCAGGGCCGTCCATCTAGCGCAAGCCTGAGACTTGCGATCAGACCTCAGATGCAATCTCGGCCGCAGATCGTCGAAGGGGTATCGAGCGCCGAGGGCTCGACACGTGGACAAGTGGCGCGCTCGATGCTGTTGGATCACACGCGTGTTTGGGGGTAAATTTCATATTCGACCCCCTCAGCTTTTTGTATTTATAGTTTAACCCCAAAAATAAAAAGTTACTATGTATATAAATTGTGTAATTTGCAGAAGTCCCCCTGTAGTTTTTATATTTGCGTTTTAGTCCTTACGCGCCGCACGTGGAGCACCTACGTGAGGCGCGTAAAATTTGCAGTTAGACCCTGCCGGGTTCTTGTATTTATCAAATGGTCCTGAAAATAAAAGGTCACGTGTATTTTTATTGTAATTTTTGCATGTATGCCCCTGCGAACTATTTTATTTGCAAAAATACCCCTGCCAGGCCATTTTATTTTTGAATGCTTTGTCTATTTATTTTGTGCTCCATATTAATTCGAAAAATATTGCAAAAATAGACTTAAGCTACTGTTTGGTTGAACTTGCATGCCATATTTTTAATTTTTCATTTTGTCTCAGTTTTGCATTTATTAAAAATCAAAAACATGTCCTTTATTCACTGTCTAACTGAGAAAATCCCAAAAAAATATCAAAATGCATTGAAAAATTCCTAAAAAATTCCCTATGGTGTATTTTGAACTATTTCAGTGTCAGTCCAAAAATCCCTAAAAATCTTAACAGGAAAACCTTAAAAATCTAGAAATACCCAAAAACTCCAAAAAAATATAAAAACTCACAGAAAAATCAGAAAAATATAAACTCAGGCCTTATTTATGCTATATTTTATTATCTTTATTAGAAAAATAGGATGGAAGATTTTTGAGGCTTGTAACTATTTTTAATGTTCATTTTTATTACAGCCAGACCTTATTCCACTGCTTGCTATTATTTAGCTATTTAAAAATACTAAAATTATTCTCAAAAATCCCCCAAAAATCACAAAAACAGTAAAACATGATGAAAAACCCAAAAAGACTTTACTCCTTGATTTTTGACTATTTTTAAGTATTTTTGTAAATATTATAGTACCACTTTATGTATATATAGGTATTTCCTAAAAAGAAAGAATATATATATATATATCTATATGTATAATATATATATATATCTAGTTATTTATATGTATTATTATATTTATTTATTATTCTTATTTATACAAACAAAAAAAAGGTATATATATATAGTCTATTGTACTTATATCTACCTATATATATTGTAGGTATATACCAACCCTCTATGGGTATCCATACATCTTTATATTAAATATAGTACATATATAAATATATATTATCTAATTATATTATTGTTATCCATATATATATATATATATAATATAATAATAATAAATAAAATAAAAAATATAAATATTTAATTAATTAAAAACCCACTGCACACAAGGATGACTAATATGCACATGTAGGCGCATGCATTTTCGTATTGCTCTCTGTGGTTCGACCTCTACATGCTTGTTCCCTATACATATTTTTTTTGGTAGAGTAAATAAAGATTAATTCACATTTCTTTTTGAACTTCATTGATGTATTCTTTTGTTGTGGGTTAATTGTTGATCGACACCCAATGTTCGGCGAGCGGTCGCCTCAGCGACACTTAATACATTTATTATGGTGACCCTTGCTGGACATTTGGCCTGTTATCACAGCTCAATCTCTTTTTACGGACACATTGATTATCAATAAAATATACAAATGTGTTGACTAAAGGTACTTGAGAGATGCCATGTTCTAATGAGAGGGAGAGAAGAAATGACACCATCCTATTATCTCATTTATCTTGCCTATAATACTCACTTTGATGTCTGACAAACTAAAGAGACGATGGATTTAAGCAAGACTTTTAAACTATGGTATTAAGGATTGGGTCTTTATGGGAATATCCTGGTTTGGAACTTTAGGTGACATCTTGACTCTACTCTTGTTAATGTAGTCTACATATTAATGACATATCTCTTATATTTATGTATACATGAAAGTATGGTAATTAGATGAGTTGAATTCATTTTGATTAGAACCATGCTCAGCTTAGTGTCTTAGGATATCTAAAACTGAATGTTCTTGTTTTCTTAAGACTTGTCTTTTCACATGTGCATGTCAGGGAATTCACTAAACTATCTAATTCTCTAATTAATTCTTTCTTTATTTATTTACTCGAGGACGAGCTTAGCTTAAGTATAGGGGATGATGAATCCCTAATTCATGTAGATTATTTCCCTAATTTATCTCTCTTATTTAAGAAAACCAATAAAATACCTTAAAAATTAACATTAATTAACTAACATCGTGGTGTAAATAATTATCTATAATTATTATCATTATTATTGTGTTATTGTTTTATGTGTTTGTTATTTATTAAAAATCTATAAAAATTAGCATAATATTTTAAATAATTAAATTAACATACTTTATCAAAGAAAAATACAATAAATAAGAAAAAAGATAAAAATAATTGATTTATTACTTTAAATTGCTTGCAAAAATATTTTATGTATATGGATGACTTTATTTCTCCTTGAATTCTCATAAAATTGTAGATCTCACAGAGATCTACATCTTTCATGCTCATAATTTTACCTGATTTGTTTTCTAATTATTTTATTTTTAATTATATTTGTTTTTTGCATTTCTCTCATTTATGATGGGCCACGTGGTGCCTTCAAATCACACCACGTGGCCTGCTCTTTTTCTAGCACTTGCCTCGATCTAGGCAGTTGGATTACATGATCCAATGGTATCTGGATCTTCTTCAACCTTCAGGTACTCTGTCCAAGAGTCTTAACCCTTCTTGGCACCTGACTTCTACATATTCTAGCAAGCACCTCACGTATCCAAACTGTTAATCTCGATGTCATTCCTTTCCCCATTCTTCACTCATCTTCACCCAATCTCCAATCTTCATTTTTTCCTCATGTTCTATGCAGAGTGATGGTTGAAACCACCGCCCTACAACCGTCCAACTACCAACTCTCCTCTATTAAAACTCAATCCTCTGCATATACAACCAATATCCTCCATTATATGAGAGACCTTTGAGCTCTTTCACTGCCTTAGTGATAGTTTGCGTGAAAGAATTTGAGCGACAATCTAGGATTCTCTATGGTGAGATCCGAGGAGCTTTCGCCTTGCCGTTGTCATTTTTGTAGTTTCCCGTGCTTGGCTTCTCCAACTAGGAAGTACCAAGTGAGAACTTGAGGCTTCAAAGCTTCACCTTTGGCTTTAGATTCATCCAGAAAGTACTATCCTTCTTCATTCCATGTCCAAGTATGTTTCTCAACTAGTTTTCAGGACTATGTTTCTCCATTTTTATGTCAATTACCTTCTCTTCCATTTCATAATCTGAAGTTATCTTCACCATCTCTGGCCAACACTTTATCATGCGTGAATTTTCTGTATATCTCTTTGATTATTCATAATTCTTTCCCCTCGACTCCTTCTTGTTCTTCTTGCAAGTAAGAAGAACATGACTTACGATTT
Source organism: Ottelia alismoides (assembly GCA_037367405.1). Taxonomy (NCBI): domain Eukaryota; kingdom Viridiplantae; phylum Streptophyta; class Magnoliopsida; order Alismatales; family Hydrocharitaceae; genus Ottelia; species Ottelia alismoides. Next base: position 1,278,494 of record JAZKJV010001865.1, on the reverse strand, counting down.
CACTAATTTACCCTTAAGAACCCTTCTCTCATCTCATTAGTATCCCAGTAGATCCCTTTATGCTTCGTCTATTCACTCAAGCTTGCATGAACTTGATTCATAGTGGATTGGTCAGAACTTTTAACCCTTCTCAGATCTCGGCTGACACCTCCAACTTCAAGCAGTGAGCCTTGCTCATCTATCCACTACCGAACTTCTACAACACCTTCAGGGTCTTCACGAGACCATTACCGAGGTTATTGGATCTTCCGACAATGCATAATAAAATGAAGGAGGGATAATACACTCAGTGGAGCTCCCTTTTCCTCTGTCACTTGTGGAGGAATGGGACAAACTTGAGGCATAGCTATCGTTCGGATTGTTGCGATCTGAACTAACGGTTGTGATCAAATCCAAGCCTACCAACAAAGCAACGCTTCAAGACACAGTTTAGGAGCAATCGAGAATGCAATGAGGCACCAGCATGTGACACGTTGCCAGAGCCGCTGCTACCCAAACTTGATCCCAGTCGCGTGTTTTGTGCATGCGATAGTGGGTAATTTGCAACCTCGCCCCGTCGATGTTTTATAATTGCAAAAAAGTATTGTCTCTGAAAAAATTCCTTTTATACCCAAGCGATTTTCTATAATTGTTATGTAGTCCAATTTGGACTTATTTTAATCAAATAATTCATGTTTTATTGCATGTAGGCCACTACCTTGTTCCTTCAATAATTTGTGAACCACTTCTTCAAATTTAATGAAATTGGTCATTTTGGAAAGCTATTTTTGTTTTCTCTATTTTAATATTATTTAATGATTGATTTGACTTATATTTCTCACATTAAATTTCAAAGTGGTTATTTAGTTTATTCACCCATTTTCTTAATTCAGAATTAAATTGTATTAAGGTTGAATCGATTTCTTTTTAATGTTGGTTGTTCATTAATTGATTAACTATTTTCACTAGTAATTAGTTCTTAAAATCAGGAGCATATTTGTTTATTGAACATCTACTCTATGATTACATTGTTGTATTATTTATCATGTGAATTGAATACAAAAAATGGTTTAAAAATTTTACATGCTTTATGTTTGTTGCATTTGATTGACCTAAATAGCCTATTAATTACCTAAGTAGACAATTAACTCATAAATTTATTTGAATAATTGTATGCATCCCTGTGTTCGATCTTGGAGTTACCCAGCTATAAATTTAAGACGGTAACTCTTAGTGGAGATATTCTCCCAACCCTGAGTGATTATTGATTGGCACGTGCTACAACGAGTGCATATTATTTTAGCTGATTGACGATTCATCAGTTGGCTACATGGTTCCTTGAGAATGAGACACGTGGCCTAGTAAGAAAATATAAAATCAGTAAAACCAATGAAAAATCAATAATAAATAGATAAAGTAAAAATTATAAAAAGTCGTCGACATGAAAGTTTTAGATCTCTTCATGAACTACAACTTTCATGTAGAACTTGAAATCAAAATAACTAATATATACAATATAATATTTTTATAAGAATTTATATGAATAAAAACATTTATTTTAATTCTTTTAATGATTTTTTTCATGTTTTTAATAAATAAAAATGTACATGTTGATATTTAAAACACTATTTAAATTTTTATGGGATTTTTAATGATGAAGAAGCACATAAAAAATAGACAAAATATATGGATAACTGTACAACATTTATACTTGTTGTCTATGTACATTAATTTGTATTATTTATATATAAAGGATTAATAACTAATTGATGTTAATTATGATTTAATTCTTATTGAAATACTTAAGATAGAGAGCTAATAATGAAGAATTATGATGATGAATACGAGATTCATCAGTCATCCTCAAATGATGGTACGAATTATTCATATTGGAAGCTACGTATGCATATATTTTTGGAGTCGATTCATTATGAAGTTTGGAACATTATTAAATCTAATTATGAAAATCTAACCAAAACCTTTGAATCCCCCTTATCTGATGCCAAGAAGAAATAGGCATATTACAACTCAAAAGCTATGAACTCTTTCTTTTGTGCTAACACCAAAGAAGAGCTCAATAGGGTATCGGCCTACAAAACAACTTATGAGATATGGAATAAGCTGAGAGTCACGTATGAAGGAACAAACAAGGCAAAAGAAATAAGGATCGACCTTCTACAATAAAGTTTGAACTTTTTAAAATAGAATCTAGTGAATTTGTATGAGAATTTCACGGAAAGCATTCAAAGAAAGCTCTCAATGTAACTTGGGATGACTCTTCGAATTCCTCAAATGATCGGGCGTCGACTCTGATTCCTCCAATGACAAAGAAGCTCTTATAGGACTCACAATTCACTATGATATAAAAACATTACTAATGAATTAGAAGAAGCTATCTCTAACTTGCATGATCTAGTTGTTAAACTCAAAAGAGACAATAAGATTCTCAAGCAAAATGCACACACTACATTAGAAAATCATGTCTCACATATATAAGCCTTCAAATAGCATATAGTTGAACTTACATATAGTTAATATACTTTTGAAAAACACCATGAAAATGAAATTAAGTCTCTTAAATCAAACATAGACAACTTAGAGAATATTATTTCTACACTAAAGAAAAAAAGTAGCATTCTATTAACGATCTTGCTAAGTTCGAAAAAGGAAAAGAAAAACTAGGGAAGCTATTAGGTCCTAATTACCAAAGAACAATCCAGTTTGGTATTGGTTATAACAAATGTCAAGCTAGCACATCTAAATCTATTATTCCAACTCAAGTTAATGGTAAAAACATCTAAGAGATTATCGAAACCAAGGAGAAATTCTCGGAACCAAGCTAACAAGTGAAGGACATGAAAGATATAGGTACCAACGAACTATTCATTGTAATGAAGAAACAAGGAAAAGAGCTTATCCCTAGAGAAAAATGACAAAACCATATTTCGCAGGAGCCCCTACACTTGGGAACCAACACCGGGAAACCAAGGATAGAGGCACAGTCACTTTTGAAAACAACAATACATGTATAGTTATTGGCAAGGTATGATTGGAACCCCTATTACCAGTTTTTATTTTGTTAGTCTAGTTAAAGGCCTGAAGCACAATCTGCTGAGTGTATCAAACATCTGTGCCAAAGTTTCTAAAGTTGTTTTCTGTAAAAAGTAGTTTGAGGTTATTAATGACGACACATTATATGTTTTGTTAGGAGGCTATAGGCACAAAAATATATACACAGTTAGTTTTAACAAAGATTCATCGCGAGAATGCTTTATGGAATCTAAAGAAGAAATGTACTATGCCATGAAATGTTAGGTCACATTCTCTTCAAGCAAATCCATGGGCTTAGTAAACTTAACCTAGTTAAAGGACACCCTATGTATCCTATAAGAAGGATAACATGTGTACAACATGTGAGTTAGGAAAACTACATAGAGCTCCATCCAAACCAAAGAAGTTTATCAACACCTCACAGTCTTTAGAATGTATACATCTAAACTTATTTAGACCTACAAAATATGCAAGTTTACGTGGGTGTCATTACGGCTTCGTCATATTTGATTATTACTCTCATTCACTAAGGTTTTGTTTTCTACAACAAAAAATTTAGCTTTCTAAAAGTTCAAAAAGCTAACTAAGAGGATTCATATCGAACGAGGAATTACCATCACTATGTTAATAAGTGATCATGGTGGTGAGTTTGAAAATGAATATTTCTCTGAATACCATTCAATCAAGCACAAATTCTCAACTCCAAGAATAGAATGTAATAGTGGAGTAGTAGAGCAAAAGAATCACAAACCTCAGGAATATACCCACAATAAACTTTGTGAATCTAATATGCCTCATTATTTCTTGACAGATGACATAAATACTACATCTTATATATTAAATAGAACTTTAATTCGATCATGATTAAAGGAGATAGCTTTTGAGATGTATTTTGAAAGCTCTTCAGTTATAGGTTGTTTAAGAGTCTTTGGGTGTAAGTGCTTTGCTCTTAACACTAAAGAAAATCTTGAGAAGTTTTATTCGAAAAGTGGAGAAGGTATTTTTATAGAATACTCTTCATGCAATAAATCTTACAAGAGCTTCATCAAGAAAACTATGATAGTGGTTGAAACCATTAATATCTCATTTGAAGATAACCTGAATCAACATTCTCAACCACAAGAATTGGAAAATGAGGATGAGACCAGGTTCACCGATCTATCCAGTTTACTTGAGAAGGTGAATTCTCATTGTCTACCAAAGAATTACTCTTTGTTAGAGATCATCCTAAGGATTTGATGATTGGATATGTGTCTAAAGGAGTTCAAATAAAATCGCACTTAAACTCCATTTCCTTGTCTTTTTTGTATCCTTTCTCGAGCCAAAATCCATAGATGGGGATGTAACGCTGAATCTTGGATATTGACAATGCAATAAGAACTTGTTCAATGTGAAAGAAATCAGATATGGGAACTAGTACCCCTCTCCCCTCCTTTAGAACCACTGAATAATTGGTACTAAGTGGGATTTTCAACAATTGGATGAGTCAGGAAATGTTGTTAAGGAACAAGGCCAGACATATTGCTTAAGGATACTCACAACAGGAAGGTACCAATTTCGATGAAACATATGCTCATGTAGCTAGGATTGAATCAATCTGAATGCTTTAGTCTTTAATTGCTTTAAAAAGATCAAGATTTTTCAAATGGATGTAAATAATGCTTTCTTAAATGGGCTTCTTAAGGAAGATGTCTATTTCAAGCATCCACCAAGCTTTGAAGACTCTAAACACCCAAACTTTGTCTTTAGACTCAAAAAGATCTGTACAGAATTAAGCAAGCTTCAAGAACATGGTACGATTGGCTAAGAGACTACATCAAGTTTTAAAGTAGACAAAGTAGATTGCACTTTATTTGTTATGTCTATTGGCTGTGATTAACTTCTTGTTCAAGTTTATGTTGACGATAATATGTTTGGCTCTATTAAAGCATCTATATGCAAAGTGTTCAATGACCTTATGTTGAATGCCTTCGAACTGAATTTAGTTTGAGAACTTAAATTTTTATTGGGTCTTCAAATATCTCATCTTGAGCATGGGATTTTCTTCTCACAGAAAAAGTTCACTAAGGAACTATTAAAAAAATACAGGTTTGCTTCGTATTCCATGAAGCCTACTCCAGTAGATCTATCTTGTTCTTAGGATATATATGAAGGATGTAAACTCGTCGACGTAAAACAGTACTGATGTGTAATCAAATACCTACTCCATACAATTGCAAGTAGTCCTGGTATGCATTTCGGAATTTCTTTAGCCGCACATTTATGAGTCATAAATTTTCCTCTTTAATATTATCATCTTATCATGCAAATTTAGATATGCAAAAACCACACCTTCGAATATGTGGAAGCTATTTTACTTGGCAAGTATACCAAGGTCAAACAGAGGGACACAAACCTCTTCATTTTTTATCAAAAATTATTATTTAATTCAAGAATATGTATCTTCTTGTTTTTGGTCTTTATTTAGATATGATATACTATGCGTAGAAAACAATGTAAAGATAAGTGATGCATGTATTTTTATTTGATTTTTCAACGCAATTGAATGAGATAAAATATGCATGATGAAATGCACAGGAAAGCATGCAATAGAATGTTATAAAAATATGCCCTATAACTTAAAATAATTGAGCAATAAAATGAGGATTGATTTCAACGACAAGTGGAGCATCAAAATTTAGGTCAAGCATCTATTCATGGAAAAGGTTTATATAGCAAAATACATTATGCATCTTCAAATATAACCTTTACTAGAGTGTCAAATCATGGATTAAATTGAGCCATAAAATAGAGAATAAATTAAGCTTTAAAATGAATATGAAATCATTCAACTTGGACGTAAGATGCTCTAGATATGCTAAAAACAATGTAGGGGCATAAATGCAATAACAATGCAAGGAAAATAAAGATAGATATTGCAAATAGGTCCCTAGAGGGACCTATTTGCAAATAGAAAAAAAATCAGAGGGCTCTTCTATAAATTCTCCATTACACGTAGGGACCTCTTTGCAAATAATGAAACCCGACTGGACATCCCTGTAAATTACCCCAGGTATGCACTTGAGGCATGCGCCTGGAGGACCTAAACATAATATCCAAAAGTTTCAGGGTTTTCAATGCAATTTACCCATCCCCCATGTGCCATACACATGTGGGGCCAATCTCGGGAGACGATCCAGGCTCGGGCTACGTGGCAGAATTTGGACCTTGGGCTCCTGGCTCAGTGCACTCGAGCTTGTAGGTTCGTGCGGGCGACATGGAATTCGTAGAATTGTTAGATGGACACCAGAGGGGTGCCACTGATAGTATTTGCACATCCCGAGGTCCTCTCCTCCATCGTGCAATGGTGGTGCTATCAGGTCTCCAGCAAAGGCTAATTAGCTCAGCCATGCTCATATGAAGCTTCTGAGAATCCTTGGAGCAACTTGAGATGCAGTTAATGAAGGCCGAGCTACTACGGAAGATACAGCGCTTCTGGATTGAGTAGTTGATGAACCCATGTCGGAGTCGGAGAGGATGACTCAAGCAGTCTTGCAATGTCCGATGATTGAAGCATTTACCTATAATAGGGTTAATGAACATAGTTGAAGCATGTGTGTGGGTGAACTGGAGTGAATGGAGGGCATCAGAGGCGGAGAACGTGAATGCCCTAATGGGTCTTCCTACACTGCAAGCAGAAGAAGAAGCTTGGAGTGGGAGAGGTCACAAAGAAAGGGAGAGGGTGTTCAGAGAGTACGGTGAGGATGGTGGTTCAGTGGTGGAGCTCATCAGGTGGTTTGCGATTGATGAGGGAGTGGGTGAGTGTGACGGGTCCGAAATCGATGTGTTAAGAATATGATGCTGTTTATTTGTCCGTGCGTAGAAACAAATGATTTGTCGTTTGTTGTAGGTGGCAATCAGAATAGGTCAAGAAATAACCATACAATAATTTAATCAAATTTTAATCAATGTTGTTTTATGTTTATTTTACTTGGGCATGTCCCAAGGTCGATCACAAGGAGGAAAAGAAACAACCAGAATTATGTCTATCAAAATTCGTACGCGGTTTTCACGACGGTCTTTTTTTGGAGTTTTTAATGCAATATAGGATGCAAAATGTAATTTTGGCCTATTTTAGGGATTAAAATTTAAAAGTCGATCAAACGATGTCTAAAAAATACAAAACTTGGCCACGATGCAAAATATGATGAAATGAATGCACTCTATTGTTTTTGGAATTTTTGGATGCAATATGATTTTTTTTATAAATTTTTTATTGCAAACAGAATTTATTCCAATATTAAATTATAATAAATATTGAACCTAATTATTTTCACAGAATAAAATTATCTAAGATCTATCGAAAGCCCGGAACTACTCTTGAAAAGCTGATCGAAATAATCGCAGGAAATCCTTTGATAACACAGATTCCTATTTCACTAGGTAATGGACCTCAGCAAAATCCTAATCCTCGAAAATTCTAGTTTCAATACCTATTAAAAATCAAACACTGAAATATGCAAAATGATTTTTACAGGGTTAACTATGCATGCAAATGCAATTCTTTTTGGGCACAATTTCAAGCACAATTAATTCTACAATCTGTAGTTTTTCAGGAATTTTTGGAGCAACGGTTAATCAAATATAAATTTCAGATCACAAACTGGACAAAATATGCAATTTTCCACAAAATATTTAATATATAATTAACCAATACTCACAAAATGTCCACAATATGTCAAACAGTAGAGAATTAATGGAAGAACATCATGCTTTTTTTGGATAATTAAATAATACAATGTAGGAGTCTGAAATCACAGAGAAACACAGGGGTATAACTGCAATTACAATAAATAGAATAAATATAGAAATGCAGTGGGGGGGACCTAAGTGCGATTACCAGGAGTTCGGGAGGATTTCCAGCAAAAATTCCAAGGGGTCACGTGCAACGCACGTGACCCTTGGTTGGCAGATCTGGAGCGCGAATACGAGGGAGTCCGGGGGGCTCTACGCAATTTTCCCATGGTCACGTGCGATGCACGTGACCTGGGGGCTGATGATGGGCAGACGTTTCCCCACGCACATGCCTCGCACGTGCGGGGGGTCTCGGGTCGGAGCGCCGATGCTGGCGTGGATGGTTGACAGTCGAGGCGTGCCGTCCAAGCCGGGGGGGGGGACAGGCGAGCTCCTGGAGGTCGAAAGTGTGGTGTTGGCGGCGAAGCGCGAAGGTTGTTGGCGGTTGTAGTTGCTGACGTTGATGATGTTGGAGTTGGAGGGGCGGAGACGTTGAGGGCGATGAAGTAGTCGATGTCGACCGTAGGCTCGACGGGGATGGAACCCGTAGCGGAGCAGAAGGCGGAGTTGGCCGCAACTGCAACGACGTTGATATCAGGTGCTGTAACCACCGTCCCTCTACTGTGAAGGTCTATCGGTGGATCCAGATACGAAGGGGCGGCAACGCGTTTTTTATAGGGGAGAGTTGCTTGACCGGAGATGGAAGATGAGGGATTCGCGGGGGCTGTTAGTGATTTGATTGGACTCGATGGGGGGAAATCAATCGGAGTTGAGGCGAATAGGGAAGACAAAGGTGGTGGTGCGGTGAGCGTGAGATTCATGATGGAGATCTCAGAGGAGAAGGGCGGCGCTCGATTGGGAAGCAGACGATGGACCTGAGCCGTCCGATCGGCCCGTGATCGGACGACTCGAAAGGAGACGTGCGGCGGCCTGGGGAGTAAGGGGGCGGCACGTGCTTGGCTTGTTCCTGGGAGGCATGTGCCTCGCACGTGCGGGCTTTTAGTTTTTAATTTTTTTTTATAAAAATGAGTAAATAAAAAGGCCAAAAATGGCTGACGTGGCGACCCCAGGGCCGCCACGTGTCAGCACCAGAAAATTCAAAACATAAAGATTTTGTAAAATGCAAAATAAAATGCAAATGACCTCGGATCAAAAAAGTTTCTTCACGATAATTGCTCGTCTCGATGAGATCTACAACTTTCATTAAGACATTAAAACAAAAATTTATCAAATGCATAAAGCGAATTTTAGGGGTATCCCATGTACATAGAATACCATGAGTTTTGGGTTTTATAATTTTTATGTAATTTTTAAGCCAGATAAAAATTTAAAAAATATGGTAAAATCAAAAAAATATTTACACATTAATCTTTTTTTTGTATTTTTATTAATTAAGAAAAAGAAGAAATAAAATAAAATATGAAAAAGACCAATTTTTTACAGATGGTTAGTGAAGACTCAGACTCAATTTATTTCTTTGATTTCAAGCTCAATTTGGATATTAATTTTTGTGCATTTTAATAAAACCTTCATCAAAGAAAACAAATGAAAAGGAAAAAATCTAAAATAAGTTAAATATGTACATAAAATAATAGGTCAAAAACCGTTAAAATACAAAATGTACAAAAGAGGTCCAAAACCCAACTTTCACATATGAGCTTCGATTTACTTAAACTTGGTTTTGTTTTGAATGTAATTGAATGTACATTAGTTCAAAAGTGAGTAGGATTAAAATGGACAATGGATGGGGAAGATATGAGGTTTTTAATCCGAAAATCCTTAAACTAGGGTTTGGGTTTTTGGTGGGTTAATGATTTTTTTTGCATTTTCATCTATTCTTGTTAGTGATAGTACACAGTGGAGGTGGTTTTGGGTCATTCGGAGTTAGCATGAATGAGTTAAAAATACGGGAAGTTAGGCTATTTATAGGCCACTTTTGACTTGGATTTTTGGCTTCTTATTTTGTGCAGAAATTAGTGTTAAAATGCAATTCTTATGAAAACACGCATGAATCCTAATTATGTTGAATAGATGCAGAAATGTTGTTGCTTTTGAGGGATTTGAGCTTAATAAATGAGATCTAGAGTGATGAATTTGAGATTCATCATCCCCCTATACTTAAACCACGCTCGTCCCTGAGCATCAAAAAGAAATGCCATGAGGTGAAATGAGATTGGATTCCATACCAAGAACATGAGTTGAAGTTGAAAGTGTAACTAGACTCGAAATTTGGATTATAAGTGTGGCAGAACTTTTGTGAGACTTAGAATTTTAAAATCAACAACCCTAAAGTTCAACACATCATTGTCACTGTTTCAGCTCAGAAGTCATCTTAGATCAATCCTCTTCCCAAAGTATACCCTATGAACATTGAACAACCAACTCAAGTTTGTGAAAGGTCTTAGCTCTTCCCATCAAGAATGCCGGACTACCGTGCTCCTCTCCTCTCCAGTAACTCGTCCTCGGGGAGTCAGGTATTTCCTTCTAAGGTCTGTCGCATTGTGTTCACAATCGAATTGGGGGGAGAAGTTAGAAGAAGGGGAAAAGAATTGGAGGGTGGACAGTGTAGTCACCTCTCCTTGTGAAGATGGCCAGTGTAGCCGAGTCTCCACCAAGATCTGTAGGTTTTGTGGAAGCTTGGACCTTTTTGGTCAGATTTTATTTGGTAGTTGCTTCTTTGTATTTGGAATTTTGGGTGGTTCTGCTTGGATCTTGTTGTGCCCCTACGGATATAGAATCTTTTTTGTTTCCATACATTTTTTGGGGTCTTAGAAAAATTTGTACCCAGCCATCCATCCCTTTTCCGAAGCTTTATTTCAACCTGTACTCTGGTCTTTAGAATTCCACGCTACCAGAAAAGAGACTCACATAGTCTTCCAACATCCCGTCTGAGTTGAGCTAAGTGCATAGTGCGAGAGTACAAATTAATTCTCTATTCCAAAGTTGTACCCAGAATGAAGAGACCAGGTTAAGAGACCAGGTTAGACACTAAGAGTCAAACGCTGCACATTGTCATGTGGAACTCAAAGAATTAAGTCAACGACCTGAAGTTTCTAAAATCCTATTTCTCGGTGAAGTTCCTCTGAAATTAGGTGGATTAAGGTCAAGTCCAGACCACTCTTTATTTCTGCTCATAACTCATTTCAGAACCCAATGACTTTTCATGTGGATGAATGCGATGCTGGATGAAGTGCAGGTGTGTGAAATGCAAACACATTTTTTTCCTTTTTGTGATTTTTTTGATTTTTTTATGCAAGAGATTTTTGGGGGTTTTTTAATGCAAAAAAATGAATAAGAAGCCATTTTCAAAAAATTTGGGTCAAGTCAGTGTTAGTAGCAAAACTTTTTTTGTGGGTTTTTTGTATTAATTACCCACCCCGTAAATACATATAGACTTACGCGCAAGTACGAGATATGGGTAAAATATATACAAAGTATATATACAGACCCCCCTATACTTAGCGAGTGTTGCGTCCTCAGAGCACAAGAAGCGTAAAGAAGACATAGCTCATGCTAAGCGTAAGAGAGTGAAAAGGAAAAAGAAAAAAGAACAAGATTTACAGAACTGCCCCCTTATACTTAGACTGTGAATAGTCTAAGTATAGAAGAAGAGCGGAAAAAATAAAGCGGTTGGGATATGTGAATGAGGAGAGTATATACAGATGGATGTCGATTCCCCCTATTCTTAGGCTCTAGTCAGCCTAAGTATAAGAGAGGGGTAGAAATGGAGTGATCGAGAGATAGGAGAAAGATGCGGGGAAATGGTATATACAGATGGCATCGGTCCCTCCCTATACTTAGACCTTGTCCTAAGTAGAGGAAGAAGCGGTACAAGGAGACCGATGTGGTTAGGAGGGAGGGTGGGTAACCGATGATTTAAGACGGTTTTCGGCTGATCTTTTTGTGAGCCTGTGATGGGATACCGGTATTACGTGACGGAGATGAAGCATATGATTCCCAACTATTATCGTCATCCTCAGAAAAATCATGATGGATAGTAGATGAAATATTTGAGTGAGATGAAAGGTAGCCATCATCAGAGTTATCCTCATAGGAATAGTATTTGAAAGTGGACACACTCCAGATATTCATGTTTTTTTGTTTCTTCAGTTGTTGCCTTAGAATTCGTTCCTTCTTGGGGTCAAGCGGTTTGTCCTCATATGCATACTCGGAAGCACCGGTCTCAGTCAGCTCATAAGAAATAATTCCAGTGTAGTTGAAGAGGGCAAGAGCATCAGCTTTGGATGAATAGTAGCTAGGAATGGAAGTTGTCCAACGAGAATCGAATTTTGGATCCTTGCAAAGATATGGCTTTAAAGCTGCCAAACAGACTTCACTCATGTAGACTACCTTTTTCGGACCTGATGAGGGATCATCAACTGATTCCTCTTCTGAAATGTCAAAGGTGACTTTCTTTTTCTTCTTTCGTGAAGGTGTCGGTTCACTTGAGTATCCAGATGAATAGCCATTGGAATTCTTCTCCTTGGTCGGTGTTCAGCCTGCGTGTTTGTTCTTAATCTTCTGAATGTTGGTGCACTCACGATTTGGGATGATTCGGTCAAGATATTCAGAGAAGGTTGCCCCTGGGTGCGACCATGCATATCTTCTCAGGATCATAGAAGAAAGATTTGTCTATATTGAGATCTGTGGGAACAGAAATACTGGGAAGAGTCTCTGCATGTTCATTTTCAACTGATTTGACATTGGAGCATTCCTATATCAAGTTGATGTGATCCATGTAGTCAGAATAGGTTGATCCAAGGTGTTCCCTTGCATGTCTCCTGATCATATGATTCATGTACTTGATTCTCCATGGTAAGAGCAGCGGGGAATGAAGCAGGGGGAGATTCTCTAAACCAATAGTCTCATCAACAACCGCTATCTCTGGTGTAGCAGCGGGGTAGGGCTCTTCTACCGCTTCATGGTTACGGCTGTTGGGGACTTCGTGGGTTGCCTCAGAAAACCGTGATTCCTCAAAGATTGGGTCAGATCGTAGTGCTTCCAATGCCGTGAAATTGATTTCCTGAGTCCCACAATCAATAATTGCCTTAGACAATGCTATGTATGGCTTTTCGAGAATAATTTGAGACTGGGTGAATTCTCCTTGATGCTCAATATCAATAATCGTGAATTCTACTTTGAGAGGAGCAACTTGGAATATCATGATGACAGAAATGCTTCCTCTCAGCCGCTTTATTGATCGGTCAACCAATTGAACAATCTCTCGTATTTTCTTGATTGGTCTGAGTTTGAGTTCGTGAAATACAGAGGTCAGGAGGATATTGATCGGTGAATCGTCATCAATCCGAGCATGGGTGAAAATTATGTCTTTGATTTCACAGTCAAATCTGAGCAACCACTTCACTATACGGCTCTTGGTTTTTCTCCTCAACATCAAGAAGGAGGCCATTGACAAGATATGTCTTTCAGATTTTGTCCGTATCCTGCCCGACTTTTTCATCATTAATTTGTCTATTACAAATCCTCTAAGGTCGGGGAAGTGTTCAATTGCTTAAAGAAAGGGAAGTTCAAAAATCAGTTTCTTTTCTAGTGCTTCCCATACAGTAGGATCCAAATTCTTCAGATCTTCTTCAGATTCAATTTTTAAGTACTTTTTCGAGATTTTCGATTTTTTTTGTGATTTTCGAATAATCCAATTTTTTGGTATTTTCTGTGTGGTGTGGTGATGTGGTGTGTTCCTCAGATGAGAAGGGGCTTTGATGTTCAGAGTACGAGTCAGAGGCATAGTCATTTATAGGGGAATAATATGCAGAAGTGTCGATGTCAGAATCATCCCTAGGTCTTTGAATATCCTCAAAATTTTCCATCTTAGATCCAATCATTTCCTCATTCGTTTTTATGACCGAGCCACCATAGATTGAGATTAATCGGTCGATAAACTTTTGAATTATATCCTCTACTAATTCAAATCTTTTATTTATCATCGAAATATCATCCTCAAAATTTTGTTCATGATCAATCATGGGAGCAGTCGGTGTGTATTTTTGCATTTGCGATTCGTCTTCCATTTTCCCGTATGTGCCGAGAGGAGAGTTTCTTGGAATCTCCGATATATAATCATTATTTTCTGATATTTTCTCCTCAAAAATTATGGAAAGAGGCTGGTCAGTGGTAGGATTTTGCGGGAATGTATAGGTCTCGTACTCAACATGCCGTGACTTGGGCATGTAATCCTGGTTTGAGTAGAGTCTACTTCCATGATCATGATTGATCGTATCCTCGAATAGTGGGGCCATACAAGGTGCATATGTATCGATATCATCTCTTTGGTCCTCAGTATGTATAGGCTGATCAAATGAGTGATATTCGAGTTGGTCAATTGGGATTTCATTGTTGTGGTCAATCCAACACTGATGATCGTTAAGTGTGGGTCTTTCCATCTGGGTTTGGTTTCTTGGCCAATCATGAGATTTAAAGGTATTTTGATCTTGAAATGGTTGACTAGCAAGAAACCGAGAATAAGACGGTTCAGTCCAAGATGGTAGGTTGTCATGTGCGGTCGGATGATTCGAGTAGGAATTGAATGAGGGGGTCGAATTCATCTACAGGTGAAAGTCTTCCGCAAATGTCGGAGGATTATTGAAAGAAGAGGATGTAATTGATTTGGGTCTAACCGAGACAAATTCATTTTAATAGTATAGCTCTGATGGATTTTCAGATAAATGTTCGACCATTTTTGAAAGAGCTAAAAGGAATGTGGGATTGGGTCTGCAAGAGTTTTTGGACAAAAGTTCCATGATGAGGTTTAAATTAAGAAAAGAAGAGAGATGATTGCATGGGATAGTCAAAAGAAATTTTTATCGAATGTGCAGCTTTTGATCTTCGATATCAGTTCATGCACAACAATGCAAACACAAATCAAACCCCAAGTTCACCAACACACGCAATGAAGCCGTAAGAGTTCGACTATTATCTTTTCAATTTTAGTTGGCGATAAATCAATCTTGGAAAATAATTAAGCGAGCTGTTAGGTGCCGAAATTTTCGTAATGACTATCCTGAATTCTTACGACTAGTTGCATCTACTTTCAACCGATATGGGAGTAAGTACGGACTGTAGAACGGCTCCCCGTTACTTGAGGACGGAACCTTACGCAGTGTCCTCTAAACCACCAACTCTGCTAAGGAAATCCAGACCGTTTACCGAATACCAGTAGATCCTCACGGAGAAGTAGCTAATCATTTTTGGTAGAATTAGTAGTCAATATGAAAATCTGGGTTTGAGCTCTAGCCTTAAGTGTCATCTCTCGCTCACTCAGAAAAATAAAATCATCTAAGGTCGGGGTTGCTCTCCCGCAAAAAATTCTTGATTTTATAGGTTATTTTGATCGGCTATAATTAGCAGTCCCAATTTTAATTAGGTGATCACTGAAGAATTTAAATGAGCACAAATACACGTGTACCGTCCAGTCCCAATTTCCTTTTAAAATTGTGTGACAAAACAAAAGGAAGATGTTCGGGAAAAGCCGACGCATGCGGAAAAATATGATGTATGCTCAGTTAGAAGACTTATAGTGAATCCTCGCAATCTCCATGTGGGATGCAATACAAAATTGAAAGATTATTCTAAATGAATGCAAGCTGATGAAAAACCATACCTAAGCAGAAAGTTCTATTAGCGGGAAAGAAGTGAGTTGAATTTTGGCTAATATGAACGATCTATGTGCGTCTCAATTAATGTGGTGTGGCCTAAGTCCTACGATCATAATAAAAATTTCTCTGAGAGCCGTATGTGCAGGTCTATCGTAATCACCACTCAAGTCGGGCCGCGCCCTCAACGGATAGTGAAACAGGCCATGCCACACCACAAAAAAAGTTTAAGGTCTTTATACACACGCGAGAGTCCAAACGGATGCCGCTGTAAATGAGCAATTAATTAAAAAAAAGATTGTAGAAATTAAAAACCTAGACTCTATGCTCTCTCACAACTTGACTTGATCTTAAATTAATTGTGGTTTTTTAGGATGTCGGTGAAGATGCTTCGGTTTCTTGAAAACCGCTCCACGTGCGCCGGGTACCTCGCAAGAAAAATAAGAGAGAAAATGTAAGAGAGTGATTTAAAAATTAATAAAAATAAAGTAAGAGAAATAAATGCTGAAAAATAAAATAAAATAAATGAAGGAAAAAAATGGAATTTACAATTAGAAATTCAGGGGTCAGACTACCCGAATGCAGAAAACCGAACGAAAATTTTCAAAACACAAAACTAAGTCGTTTGCCTCCCCGACAACGGCGTCATCTGACGAGTCCGAAATTGCCACGTTAATAAGATGATGTTATTTATTTGTCCGTGCGTAAAAACAAATGATTTATCGTTCGTTGTAGGCAGCAATCGGAATCGGTCAAGAAATAACCATACAATAATTTAATCAATTTTTAATCAATGTGGTTTTATATTTATTTTACTTGGGCAAGTCCCAAGGTCGATCACAAGGAGGTAAATGAACAACCTAGAATTATGTCTACCAAAATTCGTAAGCGATTTTCGAGGCGGTCTTTTTTGGAGTTTTTTATCTAATATAGGATGCAAAATGTAATTTTGGCCTATTTTTTGGATTAAAATGTAAACGTCGATCAAATGATGTCTGAAAAATACGAAACTTGGCCATGATACAAAATATGATGAAATGAATGCACTGTATTTTTTTTTGGAATTTTCGGATGCAATATGATTTTTTTATGAATTTTTAATTGCAAACAGAATGTATTGCAATATTTAATTATAATAAGTATTAAACCATATTATTATCGCGGAATAAAATTATTATAAATCTATCACTAGGTAATGGACCTCAGAAAAATCATAAACCTTGAAAATACTAGTTTCAATACCTATTAAAAATCAAACACTGAAATATGCAAAATGATTTTTATAGGGTTAACTATGCATGCAAATGCAAATTTTTTGGGCACAATGTCAAACACAATTAAATCTAGAATCTCTAATTTTTGGGGAATTTTTAGAGCAACGGTTAATCAAATATAAATTTCAGATCACAAACTGTGCAAAATATGCAATTTTCCACAAAATAATTAATTATTAATTAACACTACTCACAAAAATGTCAATAACATGTCAGATAGTAGAGAATTAATGGAAGAACATCATGCTATTTTTGGATAATTAAATAATGCAACGCAGGAGTCTGAAATCACAGAGAAACATAGGAGTATAACTACAATTTCAATAAATAGAGTAAATATAGAAATGCAGTGGGGGGACCTAAGTGCGATTACTAGGAGTCTGAAGGGATTTCCGGCAAAATTTCAAAGACTGTTGATTGGTAGATCTACAGCGCGAATATGAGGGAGTCCGGGCGGGGGGGGGGGGGGGGGCTCTGCGCAATTTCCCCGTGATCAGGTGCAATGCACGTGACCTAGGGGCTGATGATGGGCGGACGTTCCCCCACGCACATGCCTCGCACGTGCGGGGGGTTTCGGGTCGGAACTGCGGCGCTGATGTGGATGGTTGACGGCCGACGCGGGCTGGCCAAGGCGGAGGGGGGGGCAGGCGAGCTCCTGGAGGTTGAAAGCATGGCGTTGGCGGCAAAGCTCAAAGGTTGTTGGCGGTTGTAGTTGCTGACGATGACGGTGTTGGAGTCGGAGAGGCGGAGACGTTGAGGGCGATGAAGTAGTCGATGTCGACGATAGGTTCGATGGGGATGGCACCCAGAGCGGAGCAAAAGGCGGAGTTGGCTGCAGCTACAACTGTGTTGATATCAGGCGCCGGATCTCGCTGGGTTGAAGGTGGATGGGCGGCGTTGTCACCGTCGTCCCTATACTGTGAAGGTCTATTGGCGGATATAGATACGAAGGGGCGGCAGCGCGTTTTTCATAAGGGAGAGGTGCTCGGCCGGAGATGGAAGATGAGGGATTCGTAGGGGATGTCAGTGATTCGATTGGATTCGATGGGGGGAAATCAATCGGAGTTGAGGCAAATAGGGAAGACGAAGGCGGCAATGCGGTGAGTGTACTCGCGGAAGCTGGGGACGGCGTCATCACGAGCGGCGTCCTTGTCTGCCCCTGGAAAGCTAACCAGCACTAGCATATGGAGTTTGGATCAGTCGATGAAGACATCCATGCTCACGGCCACATCCAATCACCTTGCCCGTCAGTATATCCTGAAAAACAAGGGAAGTGGGGTCAAATATGGCCCCACTTCCCTTGTTTGTAAAAACCTTGAAAATATATTTTTGTACAAATTTTGTAAAAATGTTTGTAAAATGTTTTGTTTGCAAACAATTTGTAAATTATTTTCTATATAAAAATTAAGTATACTGTACAAAATTTTCCTTCAGAGACAGAGACTACGAGTGTAATAGGAGCATCCGTCGACAAAAGGATCACCCTAAGATGATCATCTCATGGCTATTGAGAACGAATCAAATCAGATGGTTCTATTTTTCAATCCCTTTGACTTGCTCCTACGCAACCAAGGTCGAAAAGATTGAAAAAGTCAGTCATTCACAACCACTGATGAAGGATTCCTCGAAAAGTTAAGGATTAGTAATCCTTTTTCAATTCCTTTCTTCTTTTTTTTATTACCTTCCTCGTGTGTGTATAAGACCGAATCCATTCGAAAAAAATGGTCCAATTACTTACAGAATGAAAATCAGGAATTGAATACATTACATTATAGGATTTATTGTATTCTTTTTATATTTTATATTAGAGCATGCCGCCACTCGGACTCGAACCGAGATGCTCTAGCACTGCTTCCTAAGAGCAGCGTGTCTACCGATTTCACCATGGCGGCTATATGTTGTGTAGTGTCAACTATTTCCACAGACGGCAGTGAGATGATATCTTGAGCACTTACGCATTTTGGACCTTTGACGCAAATGAATGCGTCTCGAACTCCGTACAAATTACTTCTCAATACAATTTCTTTCAAATTCATTAAAATTTCATGTATAGATTCTTCAATACCTGGTATCGTCGAATATTCATGTGGTACCTTCTCAAATTTTGCAAGTGTGAAACACGTACCCTCTATTTCTCCAAGTAAAACCCTTCGCATGGCAATACCTATTGTATCGGCTTGGCCTTTCATAAGTGGGGACAGAATGAAATGCCCATAATAAAGACGTTTACTGTCTACTCTTGATTCAACACACTTCCACTGTAGTGCTCGAGTGGATCCTGCTACTTCTTCTCGAACCATACTAATATATTATTATTTAGATTGGTGAATCATTTATTTCTCTTGAAATCTGTTTACTTTATACTACGATTAGATTTAGACAATGCTTCTACCTATAGGAATAAAAATTTCTTGAATTATCAGAATCCATAGGAAAATCAAGTCCTTGATTCTTTAACTTAGATAAAATAGTAATACTTCCGTTCATTGGTATACTACTTAATTAAATTAGATGTTATCCAATTAAATAAAGAAAGATATTTCTTGTCTCTCCCTTTTCAAAGAGGAACAATTTTAGTATATAAAGTTTACATTTTTTTTAGAATTAATCCGTTTTTATGTTATTTTGTACTGTATAATTCCTTTGTTTGTGAGATCATTTTCCCTCATGGGAAATGAGAAGAATTATAGAATGGATTGCTAATACATAGCAGTTCCAATGCTACACCTTCAACCACTCGGCCATCTTTCCGATATAATCTTATTATTGACCAGAAACCGAATGAATAGCGAGTCATTCATATTATTGCAATACAGGTGCAACCGATCAATCAATTCGAATCGAAATAAAAAACTCAAATCTTCAAATAAAAAAAAGAAAAATAGTCCCTTTTTTCAGGTTCGAGGGTTATAAAAACACATTTTTTTTAACAAAAAAAGGATATCCATTCATGTTTATTTCCGACCCGAGACCCCCCGCACATGCGAGGCACGTGCGTAGGGATAGTGGTAACCCTGCCATTTATTAATTTAATAGTAATAGAAATCCATGTCCTACCGAGACAGAATTTGTAACTCGCTATCCTCTTGCCTAGCAGGCAAAGATTGACCTCTGTGGAAAGACTGATTCATTCAGATCGACATGAGGGTCCAACTACATTGCATTGCCAGAATCCATGTTGTATATTTGAAACAAGTTGACCTCCTTGCTTCTCTTCTCTCATGGTACAACCCTCTTCCCACTGAGCCCACAGAGACAAAATGTAGGACTGGTGCCAATTCAATTAAGATATTGTATGAAAGTATAATTCCTTGTATTTTCGTTTGAAAATGGAAGGATTTTTGATTTGAGGGAGTTGAAAGAAAAAGAAGTATTTTTTCACCTCCCTTCTTTCTTCACTTTCTCCTTTCCTTATATCAATAACTCAATAAAAAAATTATCTGCAAAAACTATTTGTTATGCTTAATATCTTTTGTTTCATATGTATCTGTCTTAATTCTACCCCTTATTCGGGTAGTTTTTTCTTTGCCAAATTGCCTGAGGCTTATGCCATTTTCAATCCAATTGTATATGTTATGAAATACATTTAGTCTGAGATAAATTGTATTTATTCTAGACTGCTAATTAGTTATTTCAGGACAGGTTTTACTGCAACTACTTGAAATGCGTTTGGATAACATTCTTTTTCGATTGGGTATGGCTTCGACCATTCCTGGAGCCCGGCAATTAGTTAACCATAGACATATTTTAGTTAATGGTCGTATAGTAGATATACCAAGTTATCGTAGCAAACCCCGAGATATAGTAATAGCCCCGTAACTTCGGGAGAAGGGGTGCCTCATCACAAAGGGGGTCGTAGTGACCAGGCCCAGGCGACTGTTTACCAAAAACACAGGTCTCCGCAAACACAAGATTATATCCTTAGGCGAGTCGTTGTAGGCGGAAGAAGGATGGTGTGGAGGCTTGGGCTGAGGGCCTGGGTAGTCCTCGGGGTCGTTGCACGACTCGCTAAGCCAATCGTGAGGTCCTCAACGACGCCTAGGCGGCCGCGACATGGTCAGACGGCTGCGGGTCAACATTGGGTGTAAGGCCCATCATGGCCAAACCACCTGCTTCTATCTGTCACAGGGAGGTGGAGGATGGGTTGGTCGTACCTTAGGAATGATGGATGAGGTGTAGGTGTGGCGGTGGAGGTGGATTTATAGGGAGGAGTTTGGGCATTATAGGGGTGTAATGGCGGCGATGGTAACGTCTGGTGGAGTGATAAGAGGGGACGCTAAGAGTTACGTGAGGGAGAGGGATATGTGGGCTTCGTGGTGATGGCCTTAAGTATTGGAGAGGTGGAGTGATGGCAGAGCTAAATGGAAAGGGGGAGGGATCCTCGCGATGTGTAATGCACGAAAGAAAGGGATACTAGAGGAAGACAATGGTTGTGGGTCGTTGGATCTAGTGATCCAATGGTCCACGTGGAGGCAGGGGCTGGTTGTTTGGATTTGATCTAAGGGTCGAGATCGAGGCAGGTGTGAGTGGTGAATATGTGATCTGAAGATTTTTCCAAAAACCGAGATAGGCAGGGTGACGTGGAGATTACGTGACCCTTGGATGATGAGCCATCCAATGGCCAAGACGTAAGCAAAGCAGGCACGGGTGGTTTGGATCTTATCAAGAAGATGTGATCTGACGGCTGTGAGCTAAGCGGAAGTGAACAGTTCAGATGAAGGCACTTGGAGGAGATCAGACAACTAGAAGAGAGGTGGGTGGTGGTTCCAGAGAGCGCCATGTGGCTGCTCCAGAAAATTCAGAAAATAAGAAAATAAAGACAAACTAAAATGAAATAGAAGGAGGAAAAAATAGCAAAAAGTCCAAACATGAAAGTTTTATATCTCGGTGAGATCTACAAGTTTGGACAAAACATCAAACGAGGTTATTTGCACAAAGATATATTTTTGGGAGCATTTTTAATGGGTAAAAACACTGATTTTGAGGTTTTAATATTTTTGTATTTTTAATTTATTTTAAAATACAAAATAATATAGACAATATTTAGTCTAATTTTTAGGGGTTTTAATAAAATTCAAACACAAAAAAAGGGTTAGTAATTAAATAATTAGGGTTACAATATAGGTTAATTATACACAGAATATTCACAATATAAGAATAGTTAATATTATGTAATTAATGGAGGTTTTTATTGAATTGCTTAAACCTGGGGATTAATATGTAGATTTAAGCATGATGAATTTGAGATTCAGCATACCCCTATACTCAAACTATTCTCGTCCTCGAAAGAGTCGGATTAATTCCAGACAATGCATGTGAAATTTTCAATGCTCAATTCATCGAAGACCCTTAATTTGAGTGATCCTAAAATTCTGGGCTCAACCCTAGTAAAAAAGAATCCAACTACTCTTATTATCACTCTTTGTTAAACCAAAATTGTAGGGATATAAAAATTAGTGTACTGCAATCATGAGAGTAGAGTCGAGACATCACCCAAAGTTCCAGTCTAGGAGACTCTCCTCTAGACCTAACCCTCAATACTAGGGGATAAGTCGACTCTTACTTCAGTCAACTGTCTCATTAGTTTGTCAGACTTGAAAGTGTGGATGGGCGGCCAGAAGATGGAGGGCATAGGATTGTGTCTACTTTTCTCTCCCTCACATTGGAACAAGGGACCTCTCGAGTGCCTTATTACTCAGCACTTGTATATTTTTGTTATTGATCCATGTGTCTGTCAAGAGAATTTGGAGTCAACTGCACTTGTTTTCCTAGGAGTACACAAGGGTGTACCTTTGACACCCAGACTTGTATCACTATAGGATGCAGAGGCCTTTTTTGGTGCAAGCCTAACTCCTTAGTCCTAGTAGCGTTTGTCCAAGGGGGTACTTTGAAATGGTTGGGAGAACTTGCCTTCGGTGGATGCTCATAGAATTTGATGATAGATCTTTTCTTTCAATAATTTTTTCTTTTCTTTTAGGCTAGCTCCACTCCTTTACAAAAAGTTGGCACACATTGATCAACAATTTAATTAGGTCTTCACAGCCTAGCACTTAGGTAAATATCAAACGACAACATGCAAACTTGTTCACATACTGGCTAGGATTTGCTGACACTCAGGTTTCTTGAAGCCTTCATTAACTTTATCCCATCCTCGAGCAAAAATAAATCATGTCTAGACTCAAATCTCCAGTTATAGTTCCTCAAGTGATAAATCAAATCATCTCATCAATCATGTAGTTGTGATAGTGTTGTGCTGATCATATTCTTTAGAGGCTAGAGATGAAGAGGGCAATATAGCGCTCAAATCATTCAAACTAGGGAAGTGTAGATTATTAAGTTCAAAACCCTAATGACTAAGGCTGGTTAACTAAGTCTCTCAAGAACTCAGAAATCAAGTCTCTTCAAATCCTGAAGCCTTGAGTGACGGTGAATGTGTCAGGAATACACCAACTCCTTGGTTAGCGAATTTTTGTGATTTATATCTTTTGCAAATTTCTATGAATTTTTAATTTATTGATTTTTTTAATTCTTTAGAGAGATAATGACTGTCCCAAGCTCATATGAATAGTTGCATCTACTTCTAGCCAGTGTGGGTGTAAGTGGCGGACCTTTAGACGGGTACCCGTGTTACTTGAGGATGGAGCCATAGACATTGTCCTCTAAAACACCCACTCTAGTAAGGGAGAACGAAGTTCCCTCATTGAAGAGTAGCTACTCATTTTTAAGCCTAGTAGTCAGAGTCTCTACAAAAGAAAATTTTTAATTTTTCAGATTTTTATGGAATTTTTGAAAAAAGTTAATTTTATTTACAAAAAAGTTAATCCCTCAATTTTTTAAAAAGACCTTTATATTAATTTTTACAAAAATCAGTTTACCAGTCAACTTAAACAAAGCCCAAAAATATTTTCAAAAATTTTAACATACAAGCTATGGCTAAAGTATATATACAATAATATACGGTATACCCCCTATACTTAACTTTAGCTATGTCCTCGTAGCACAAGTGATATGGAGCCATAGATTTGGTTAAATATAAAAATACAGAGCAGAACTAACTCTGAGGGTCCCCCTATACTTAGGTAAAAAATGACCTAAGTATACATAGACAACTAGAGGGAAGATTGATTGAGTCAGGTCCACCCTATACTTAGGATGAAAATAGCCTTAGTAACGGATGCGGAGTTTGGGATGGGGGGCGTGATTGGTTAGGGTTAGCGGGTGTATTTACACAGATGAATATCTTGGAGATGGGGGGTGTGAATTTTCACAGATGAAGAAGTGGGAGGGGTGGTGTATAAATTGTGTGAATATACAGAGATGGTGAGGTGTGTGAATGCATATATGGGTATATATGTGTGTACGTGTGTGTGAGTGGAGGTAGATATTCTAGTAATCTATTTTCTTTTTTTTTTAATTTTTTACAACAAAAAACATGCAAGAAATGCCGACTAAAATTCCTTGAATCTTCCTTGATTTTCTTTTGTGGCTCCTCGCAGCGAGAGCTCCCAACTCCATGCCTCCATGGATCTCAGGCATCATCGATTTCCATGGGCCTTGCCACAAAAAAATTGTCAGAGAAATATCAAGAAAAAATAATAAACAAATGATATAAAAATCATGATGAGAAGACCTAAAATTATTGAAAATATTCACATCAAAAATAAGTACAATAAAATTCAACAAATAAATAAATATGAGTCGTGTCCCCAGCAACAGTGTCATTTGGTGAGTCACAAATTTGCCTCTTTAATATTGTCATATTATCATAGTATAGGAGGCAAAATTAGATATGCAAAAACCACACCTTCGAATATGTGGAAGTTATTTTACTTGGCAAGTATACCAAGGTCGAACACAGAGACACGAGCCTCTTCGTCTGTTTATCGAAAATTATTGTTTAATTCAAGAATGAGTATCTTCTCGTTTTAGTTCTTTGTGCAAATGTCATATACAATGCTGAGAAAACAATGTAAAGATAAGTGATGCGTCCATTTTTATTTGATTTTTTGATGCAAATAAATGAGATAAAATATACATGATGAAATGCATAGGAAAGCATGCAATAAAATGTTATACAAATATGCCCTACAACTTTAAACAATTGAGAAATAAAATGAGGACAGATTTCAACGACAAGGGGCACATCAAAATCGAGGTGAATCATATATTTCATTCAATGGTTTATAGTTCATAAGACACTATGTATCATCAAATATTAGCACCTTTATTAGAGTGTCAAATCATGGATTAAATTGCACCATAAAGTAGAGAATAAAATAAGCTTCAAAATGAAACTAATATCATTCAATTTGGACTAAGATGCTCGAAATGTGCTAAAAAAATGCAGGGGCATAAAAGTAATAAAAATGCAAGGAAAATAAATATATATTGCAAAAAGGTCCTTAAAGGGACCTATTTGCAAATAAAAAATCAAAGGGACCCTTTTATAAATTATCCATTGCAACAAGGACCTCTTTGCAATTAATGAAACATAGTTGGACCTCCCTATAAATTACCTCAGGCGTGCACGTGAGACACATGCCTTGAGGACCTAAACGTAATATCCAAAAGTTTCAAAGTCTGCAGTGCAATTTACCCAACCCCTACGTGCCATTTACATGATAGGCCATGCTCTGGAGATGGCCCAGGCTCAGGCCATGTGGCTGAATCTAGACCTTCGACTCCTGGCTCGGTGCCCCTGATTATGTAGGTGTTTGCGGGCGACGTAGAAGTTATAGAACCGATAGACAGGCATCGGAGGGTACCATCTGGTATATTTGTACATCCTGGGGTCCTCTCCTCCGCCATGCATTGGCGGCTCTATCAGGTCTCCAACGAAGGTGTGTGAGCTCAGCCATGCTCATGTGAAGCTTCTGAGAATCCCTGGAGCAACCTGAGATGCTGGAGATGAAGGTCGGGCTGCTATGGAAGACGGGGAACTTCTGAATTGAGTTGCATATGAAGCCATGCCAGAGTCAGAGAGGATGATTGGAGTAGGCTTGCAATGCCCGATCTTTGATGCATTCACCTACAATGGGGTTAATGAACATATCCGAAGCAAGTGCGTCGGTGAAGTGTAGTGAACGGAGGACATAAGAGGTGGAGAACGTAAATGCCCTAATGGGTCTTCCTCCGCCGCAAGCAGAGGAAGAATCTTGGAGTGAGAGAGATCACAAAGGAAGGGAGATGGTTTTCGGAGAGTATGGTGAGTATGGAGGTTCAATGGCGGAGATCATCAAGGGGTTTTTGATTGATGAGGGTGAGTGTCAGATTAATTAGGAGGAAAGTCCAAGGAAATAAGGAGGAGTACCTGACCAGAGTAGAGTACCATATGGAGGAGGAATAAGGGCCGCTTGGTGTCTTGGGCTGAGGGCCTGGGCGATCCTTGGGGTCGTCGCACGACTCACTAAGCCAATCATGAGGTGCTCAACGGTGCCTAGGCAGCCGCGATGTAGCGGACGGCCATGAGTCAACACTCATGTGACAGCCATAGTGGCCAATTCACCCACCTCTGTCTATTACAGGCGGCGGATGATGGCTAGGTCGTACCCTTGGAAAGGTGGATGAGGTGTAGGTGCGGTGGAGGAGGTGGATTTATAAGGAGGAGTTTGGGAGTTACAAGGGTGTAATGGCGGTGAGGGAAACATCTGATGGAGTAATACGAGGGGGAGCTGGGAGTTACGCGAGGGAGAGGGATATGTGAGCTTCATGGTGGTAGTGTTAGGAAGCGGAGAGGTGGCGTAATAGTGGAGCTAAAATGGAAAGGGGGAGGGGCCATTGCGGGAGGTAACGCACGGGTGGAGGGGGAGACTGGAAGAAGACGATGGCTATGGGTCGTTGGCTCTAATGATCAAACGGTCCACGTCGAGGCGGGGGTGGGTGGTTTGGATCAGATCCTTCGATCTGATCTAATGGTCGAGATCGTGGTGGGTATGAGTGATGAATATGTGAGCTGAAGGTTCATTCAACAATCGAGAGAGGTAGGGTGACGCGGAGATTGTTTGACCCTTGTATGTTGAGCCATCCAATGGCCAAGATGGAAGTAGGCGTAGGTGGTTTGGATCTTATCAAGAATATGTGATCTGATGGCTGTGAGCCAAGCAGAAGTGAATGGTTCAAATGAAGGCGCTTGGAGGAGATCAGACGACCAGAAGAGAGGTGGGTGGCGCAAGGAGAAGCGGCTGCCTGGCGGTTCAGAGACTACCACGTGGTCGGTCCAGAAAATTCAGAAAATAAAAAAAATTTTAAAAGAAATAGAAAAAAGCAAAATTATCAAAAATTAAAAACATGAAAGTTGTAGATCTCGATGAGATATACGAGGTTCATATTGGACAAAAAATCAAAAGAGGTCAATTGCGCAAAGATTTATTTTTGGGAGCATTTTAATGGGTAAAAACACTACTTTTAATGTTTTGAGATTTTTGTATTTTTAATTTCTTTTAAAATAAAATATAAATGTAGACAATATTTAATCTAATATTTGGGGTTTAGTAAAATATAAAAACATAGAAAAGGGGTTAGTAATTTAATACAATAAATTAGGGTTAGAATATAGGTTAATTGTACACAGAATATTCTCAATATAAGAATAGTTAATATTAGGGAATTAATAGAGTTTTTTTATTGAATTTCTTAAGCTTTTGGATTAATATGTAGATTTTAACATGATGAATTTGAGATTCTTGACACATTTTCAATCATCTCCTAAAGAAAGTCACCTAAAGGTGTTAAAAGAATCTTTCGATATTTGGCGACTATTGAAAACATTGGTTTATTTTATCCTAAGATAAACAACACGAGTCTCTTCAAATATAGTGATGCATACTGTGTTGGTAATCGTATGAATAGAAAAAGTACGACTAACATTTATCAATTTATGGGAAACACATTAATGTGATAGTTTTCAAAATAGCAGAACCGTGTTGCACTTTCAACAACTGTTGCTGAGTATATTGTGACAACTTTAGCCTGTTCTCAATTATTATTAATGAGAAATACTCCTACGTACTTAGATTTATCATTCTAAAAAAAGTCAAATCTTTTGTGATAATACCAGTTCTATTTATAGTGCCAAAACCCTATCAATCATTATAGGACCACGCATTTAGATGTCCATCATCACTTTCGTCGTGAACATGTCTTAAAGGGAGAAATATGTTTGAATTAACAGATAAGAAAATAGATGATGTATTCACTAAACCCTTAACCATTGTTCAATTTTTAAAACTTTGAAGAGATATGTGATGAACCTCGGATGCATCATCTTCTCAATTAACCCTCTATCTTAAGTCTTTCAATAATCATTAACAAATAATTAACATTAACTACTTGATCCTCTATATTTAATTAATACTACTTAATGTACATAAATAATTAGTATCAATGTTGTACATATATCTATATATTATGTCTATTAGTTTATGTGTTTCTTCATCATAAAAATTACCATAAATTAACATAGTATTTTAAATAAAAATAACATATATTATTTATTATTCAATAAAAATAATAATAATAAAAGAAATTAAAATAAGTATTTTTCTACCTAGATAATACTTACAAAAATATTATATTATGCATCTTACTTATTTTGATATCAAATTCTTCATGAAAGTAAAAGATCTTGAAAGATCTACAAATTTCATGTTGAACATTTTTTCAGATTTTAACCCTACATATTTTTAATATAATTTATACTGAATTTTAGGTTTCTAATTTATTTGATTGGGCCATGTACTCCAATCTCAGCTTGCCACGACATCCGGCTCTTAAGAGCCACGTGCCTATTTTTTCCAGACATCTGATCGACTTGATTAAACAATGTACATTAAATCCACATTGTTGTCTTGTGGACCTCTTGATCTCTAGATCAAGCATCTCACATGTCTCCCCACGCGCCAAATCATCATCGTATGTTCAGGATCAGACAATGGTCCTTGTGTCCCCTACCTCGCACCTCTTTACCCCCATTGCTCATTAGTTGCGTAACCACTTATCTTCAATATTTCGTGTCGGTCGACTGACTTGACTTATCCACATATTCTTTCTGCCAACCTATGAAGGATATGAAGAGATCCTTAAGCACATCATGAAAGCATGAAGATTGCATCATACGCGATCGGAGTGACTAGTCGTACTAGTTGCTCGGCGTAGCAAAATTTAAAATTTTTAAATGATGGAACCTCATGACCCAAGAATATTTATCAAATCTTTTCATATAAGTCACAAATAATATTTAGGATTGCCTCTTGAAATCTGGTTGCGATCGTGTCTATAAAGAAAGAGTAGATAATTACCTCAAACTGAAATAAAAATCAACGCAATGAAATACATCATTCAAGGCATTTACATGCATTTTCCAAAATTAAATACAAATAGGAGGTAATTTTTAACAAAAAATAAACAAGAAAATAAAAATTAAAGTGATGTTAGTGACCTATTTACAATAAAGACAAAGTATACATTCATTTTAGAACTATTTTATAAAATCAAGGGCATACATGCAACTTTCCACCAAATACGTAAATTAAGCGTGCCCTGGAAGGGCATTTATGAAAATATAAAAAAATTCCAGGTCCCATATACAATTTGTCCACAAAATTTGAAACTAAATATGCAATTTTATGCATTAAATAAAAATAAATAAAATCATAATGGTACGCCCGCAAAATGCCCATCTCACGTGGCAAGCCACATTAGCTGAGATGGCATAGACATGAACACAATATCAGGAAACAGTAGGGGGCTCACTATAAAAATTGCACTATTGCTTACACTCCAGACTAAATTTTAAAAATTAAAAAGAAATATTAAAAAGTGGAGTGGTCATGGGAAATATACCCCTCTTTTACAAGAAGGCCGATGGTAGAGATCTCCTCACTTAAACATGTGGCAGCCTCATATCACACGATGACGGTTCGGTTGATGACGGCTAGGATTAGATCTAGAGCTGAGATCGGGAAATAAAGGCTCGATATATCAGATGTCATCTGCTTCATCTGGAACGACGTTCTTCATTGGATGGTCCTAGGGTGCTCCAGAAGAACACTCTAGGAACAACGTTGCAAGTTGGTTCGATTTGCTCCTCCTCTCGGCTCCTAGCTACTCATGGACTACTGAGCTTCTCTAAATGTTCGCTTGGATGTTCCGTAGCCTGGGGATGCTTCAAAGTTCTGGGCCCCAACGGATGGGGCTTGGAGCATAAGGCATCTGGAGCTCTATTCCTGACTTTGAAGACACCTCAGATGGGGTCCTCCAGACCTATAAAGTTCATGGGAAGCTTTGCGACATGGAGGCGATCAGGTATGGGCCATTATTAGCAAGGTTTATGGTGATTTGAAGGAGAATGATGGTGCTACGACGTGCAGTGATGAAAGGAACAACGAGGGACTGATCTAAGCAAGATCAGGGGTTCTGTATGGGTCGGATTATTGGAGAAATGGATGGGGATGGAGATGGGATGGTTGGCACATCAGAACAATGGTCAGATTACATTGAAATGGTCGAAGCCCTAGTGGCTCCGGCGAATGGAATAATTTGGAATTTAGCTAAACAAAAGTTCTAACTACTAAACTAAATGCAGAATTGAAATTACGGAAAGAAAATCTACCTAAGAATTGAAAAATGCGCAACTTATACCTGGTTGTGACACCATGGAGCAGGACGTTACCAGAGCACCTCCTAGACCTCCTCTCCTCCTCATGCAATTCTCCAAGACCCGAGGGAGCTATCTCTGTCACTGGCAAACTCCTGCGCACACATCTGGAGGCATTACAGAGTTTGGAGTGGGATCAAAAGAGGAAGGAATGGGATTGGATGTTGTTTATAGACAAAGCTTTTAGCGATTTTCATGCTGAATTATTGAGAGGCTCAAGGCAGATCGATCAAATGCAATGAGTAGGTGTGGATATTGATTGTGATGGGAAGATATTTAATAAAGGACTTGAAGCAAATTTTCGACCAGAGCGATCAAGGGAAGACCCTAATGGAGATTCATCACCCCCTATACTTGCCTTTGCTAGTCCCTAGCAAACACTTATGTAATGAATGCAGAAAATAAAAATAAAGAAAAGAAAAAGAAAGAAATTGTAATAATTGTCGACTTCAAACTAGTCTTAATAAAGTCAAAATCTGGACCTCATAGAAGTCCTTTGGATTAATGGTATGTTCGAAACCACATGGAAGTCAGTAAGTGCATAACAACCATTGGGTTACAAACTCCTATCATCCAGTCCAATTCACGTCGAGGTCAGAACCATCCTTTCAGTTGCATACTGTTGCTACCTTGAAGTGATAGAACCATGTGTGTGAAATTTTTCAGCTCTCCCAAGACAAAACTATTGAGCCATCAAGGAATTTTTACTTCTGGTAACTCCTCCTCGTGTAGACAGATATTCCCTTCTAAGGTAAGGTGCTCTCGGTCATTACAACCAAATGGGGAAGAAGTTAGAATAATTGGAAGTGAAGTGGGAATGGACCAGTATAGTCTTCATTCCCTTGTGAAGTCAGTCAGTGTAACCGATTCTTCATCAAGAAGCTGGCTTTTTCTAAAGCTCAAATTTTGGTGGAATTTTTGGTATAGGATTCTTTAGATTGTTTCTTTGACTATATACTGCTTCTGCATTCTTTCTTGTGCCCTAGTGGATAAAGCATCTTTTGTTCCACCCATTTTTTGGGGTCTTGGAAAAAGTTATGTCGGTAGATCATTTACACTCAACCTCCATCATCTATCTCTAGATAGCAACTTATCGAACCTTGAAACCACCGCCTCTACATAACTTCTCTTCGAACAAAATTGAGTGGAGGGCATTAGTTGCCAACATCTACCCTTGTTAGAGATTTCTCCGAGCACCCTCCTTCCCTCCTATGACAAAGAGAGAGAGGTCGAGCTACGGTATAGATACATCTCTAGTGAGATCCACGTGAGTAGTTGGTCGTGTTGCAACGACTACCACCACTGCACGAGCTTCACGCACTCATCGCACGTATCAATAGAGGACCAGGAGCTTTAGAGCTCCAACCCATGCCCTAGCTTCATCTCCAATTCCATCTTCCATCTCTAGTTAAGTCTTTATGCTTTGTCAGATCTTGATTCCTATGAATTTATACTTCATGCATGCACATCTTCACTCCATTCATATCAACCCCACTCTTTCTCCGTACATCCAACACCTTCTTGTATCCCTCAAATAACTCCTCTTATTCCTATAGGCATCTCTCCACCTCAATCCCTACTTCACCTCGCACAAGTGAAGAAGCCATTAGGGATCTAGCTTCTACATCTCTATTCATCCATCCATATCGTTCAATTCTCCCCTAAATTGGCTCTCCATCACTTCAACTATTTCCCTAACCATTACAGGTACCTTTAGGCTTCAATGATGGGAAGATCCAAGGCCTCTCCGATCTCAAGCGATGCCTCCGAGGAAGCTTCATCGACCCCATGATTTGGCCACTAGAGGACCAACACCTAGGGAGCCTAGAGAATGTAGAAAGAGGAGCATAGCTCTCATCGAATCTCCACTAATGCACCACCGCTTGTGCAGGAGATCTTCCTAGATATAGTACATATACCATATGATCAAGTCTCATTAAATTTGATCTAATGGTCTAGATTATTCTTGATCCTCGCTTTGTTCCTTCGAGCTTCGATCAGTCTGAAGCTCGCCGGATGCATTTACAACGACCCACGTGTCCAAAGCCTGCCCACGCCTCGAACCTCCAGCCAAAGCAGACCTTACACACTCTACATCTACCATTCTAGGTGCATTCAATCCCTACCTAGATATTTAAATCACAATTATATTCCATGCGTTGTGACGTTTAAGTATAAGCCTTCCCAGCTTATTTTTATTACAGATAAGCCTCCTGTTGACCTTTTTGAGATGTTTTTAACTCATTTTTAGTATGTTTTATTATAATTATGCCACTAGATTGTTTGTTTCATACTATTGCATAGTACTTCAATCGCAATGAAACTGACCTATTTAGAATCGTAATTTTATGCTTTCAACGTAAATTTCTTGATTGTTCTATTTTGAATTAAAACTGACTATTATTTCATAGAAAAAAAGTTTAAGCTTGTTGAGCTGAAGGTGAAAATGAAACTAAACTCGACCTTTGGATTATTAGTTTAACGGAACTTCTGTGACACTTAGAATTTAAAAATCAACTGCCTTCAAATTCTACAAATCATTGTCACAGTTTCGGCTCAGAATTCATCTTATATCGATCCTCTTCCCAAAGCATACCCTATGAACATTAAACAATCGGCTCATGTGTGTGAAAGGTTTTAGCTCTTCTTATCCACAATGCCGGACTACCATGCAAACCTCCTCTCGAGTAACTCGTCCTCAGGGAGTCAGATGTTTCCTTCTAAGGTCTGTCGCAATGTGTTCACAATCAAAATGAGGGAGAAGTTAAAAGAAGGGGAAAAGAACTGGAGGGTGGCAAGTGTAGTGACCTCTCCTTGTGAAGCTGGCCAGTGTAGCCGAGTCTCCACCAAGATCTGCAGGTTTTCTTGAAGCTTGGACCTTTTTGGTCAAATGTTTATTAGGTAGAATGCTTCTTTGTATTTGGATTTTTTGTGGTTCTGCTTGGATCTTGTTGATCCCCCTAGGATATAGAATCTTTTTATTTCCGTATATTTTTTGGGGTCTTAGAAAAAATTGTGCCCAGCTGTCCATCCCTTTTTCAAAGCTTTATTTCAACCCACACTCTGGCCTTTAGATTTCCATGCTACCAGAAAAGAAACTCATACAATCTTCCAACATCCCGTCTGAGTTGAGCTAAGTGCATAGTGCGAGGCTGCAAATTAATTCCCTATTCCAGAGTTGTACCCAGAATGAAGAGACCATGTTAGACACTAAGAGTCAAACGTTGCACATTGTCATGTTGAACTCAAAGAATAAAGTCAAAGACCCGAAGCTTTTAAAATCCTAATTCTCAGTGAAGTTCCTATGAAAATTAGTTGGATTATGGTCAAGTCCAGACCACTCCCGGTTTCTACTCATATCTCGGTTCAGAACCCAAAGAGTTTTCACAGATGCAAATGAATGCAATGCTGGATGAAGTGCAGGTGTGTAAAATGCAGACACATTTTTTCCTTTTGTGATTTTTTTTATTTTTTACGTAAGGGATTTTTTAAGCTTTTTTTATGCAAAAATGAATAAGAAGCCTTTTTTTCAAAAATTTTGGTTAGACACAGTCAATGTTAGTAGCAAAACTCTTTTTTAAGTTAATTACCCACTGCATAAATACATATAGACTTACGAGATATGGTTAAAATATATACACAGTATATATACTGACCCCCTATAGTTAGCAAGTGTTGTGTGCTCCTAGCACAAGAAGCGTAAAGAAGACATAGCTCGGGCTAAGCATTAGAGAGTAAAAAAGAAAAAGACAGATTGGTCTGCCACCCTATACTTAGACTGTAAGTATAGAAGACGAGCGAAAATGAGGCGGCTGGGATATGTGAATGAGGAGAGTATATACAGATGGGCATCGATTCCCTCTATACTTAGGCTCTGGTCAGACTAAGTACAGAAGAAGGGTGGAAATGGAGTGATTGGAGAAGGAGTTTGATGAGGGAAATTTTATATACAGATGGCATCAGTCCTCCCTATACTTAGGCCTTGGCCTAAGTAGAGGAAGAAGATGTACATAGAGACTGATGTGGTTGGGAGGGAGGGTGGGTAGCCGATGATTAAGGCGGTTTTCGGCAGATCTTTTTGTGAGTCTGCGGTGGGAGATCGTAATGATGAGAAGGATATGAAGCATATGATTCCAAGCTATTATAAGTGTTATCCTCAGAAAAGTCATGATAGATAGTAGATGTAGCGTATGAGTCGGATGAAAGGTAACCATCGTCAGAGTTATCCTCATAGGAATAGTATTTGAAAGTGGACACAATCCATATATTCTTGTCTTTTGTTCATTTAGTTGTTTTCTCAGAATTCATTCCTTCTTGGGATCACGCGGTTTGTCCTCGAATGAATACTCTGAAGCACCGATCTCATTCAGCTCATAAGAATTAATTCCAGTGTATTTTATGAGAGCATGAGAATTAGCTTTTGATGAATAATAGTGAGGAACGGGAGTCGTCCAATGGGAATTGATGTTTGGATCATTGCGAAGATATGGTTTTAGAACTGTCGAGCAGACCTCATTCATGTAGATTACCTTTTCCGGACCTGATGATGGATCATGAGATGATTCCTCTTCCGAAAGATCAAAGGTGACTATCTTTTTAGATGAAGGAGTAGTCATTTTGTTTCGTGAAGTTGTTGGTCCACTTGAGTCTCCAGATGAATAACCATTGGAATTCTTCTCCTTGGTCGATGTTCGTCATGCATGTTTGTTCTTAGTCTTCTTAATGTTGGTGCACTCCTGATTTGGGATGATTTGGTCAAGGAATTTAGAGTAGGTTGACCCAGGGTATGACCATGCATATGTCTCAGGATCATATAAGAAACATTCTTCTATTGTGAGATCCGCAGGATCTGAAATACTAGGGAGAGTCTCTGTATGTTCATTTTCAATTGTTTTTATGTTGGAGCATTCTTGTGTTGAACTGATGTGATCAAGGTCGTCAGAATAGGTGGACCCAGGGTGCGGCCATGCATAAGTCTCCAGGTCATATGATTCATATATTTGATTTTCCATGGTGAGCGCAGCTGGGAATTGAGCAGGGGGGAGAGTCTCTAAACCAATAGTCTCATCAACAACCGCTATCTCAGATGTAGCAACGGGATATGTCTCTTCTACCGCTTGGTGGTTACGGTTGTCGATGACTTCGTGGGTTGCCTTAGAAAATCGTGGTTCCTCAAAGACTGGGTGAGATCGAAGTGCTTCCGATGATGTAAAATTGACTTCTTGCCTTAGCCAATGCTAAGAATGGCTTTCCGAGAATAATTGGAGATTGGGTGAATTCTCCTTGATGCTCAATATTAATGATCGGAGCACCTTGGAATTTAATGATGACAGAAATGTTTCCTCTCGGTCGCTTTATTGATTGGTCAGCCAATTGAACGATCTCTCGTATCATCCTGATAGGTTCGAGTTTGAGCTCATGAAATATAGAGGTCGGGAGGATATTGATCGGTGAATCATCATCAATTCGAGCATGGGTAAAGATCGTGTCTTTGATTCCACAGTCAAATTTGGGCAATCGCTCCACTATGCGGCTCTTGGTTCTTCTCCTCAACACCAAGGAGGAGGCCATTGACAAGATGTCTTTCAGTCTTCGTTCTTATTCTGCCCCATTTTTTCATCATTAATTTGTCCATTACAAATCCTTTAAGGTCGGGGAAGTGTTCAATGGCCTGTGTGAAGGGAAGTTCGAAAATCAGTTTCTTCTCCAATGCTTCCTGTACAGCAGGATCCTAATTTTTCAGATCTTCTTCAGTTTCAATTTTTATATATTTTTTTAGATTTTCGATTTTTTGTTGTTTCATAATATTTCAAATTTTTGGTATTTTCTGTGTGATGTGGTGATGTGTTGTCTTCCGTAGATGAGTAGGGGCTTTGATGTTCCGAGTAAGAGTTAGAGGCATAATCATTTTTAGGGAGTAATATGCAGAAGTGTCACTGTCAGAATCGTCCCTAGGTTTCTGAATATCCTCAAAACTTTTCAACATGAAATCCAATCTTTTCCTCATTCATTTTTATATCCGAGCCACCAGAGAGTGAAATTAATTGGTAGGCAAACCTTTGAAATCTATCTTCCATTAATTTGAATCTCTTGTTTATCATCGAAACATCATCCTCCAAAATCTTTTCATGACCAATCATGGGAGCAGTCGTGATGTGTTTTTGCATTTAAGATTCAATAATTTCATCTTCCATTTTCCTATATGTGCTAGGAGAAGAGTCTCTTGAAATATCCAATATATGATCGTTATTTTCTGAAAATTTCTCCTAAAAAATTATGGAAGGAGGCTGCTCATGTGATCCATGCATGTGGAGTTGGTCTGAGTAGAGTTCAATCCTTTGATCATGATTAGTCGGACCTTAATATTGTGGAGTCAACATACAGGGGTTATGTGTATCTCTGTCATCAGTCCAGTCCTCTGTATGAGTGCCATGTCTGAAGAAGGGTTTATCATCGTCAATCCAAGATGATGGTTTCTCAGTTGTGTTCAAGGGTGGGGAAGATGGAAGATGTGAAGGAGTGTTAAATTTGATTATATGGTTATAATCTCCCATGAATGATGGATTGACATTTACAGAATATGAAGGATGAATTGTATGATAGAAGTAGAGTGGATTGACATATGAAGAAGTGGAGACCTCAGTCGGTTGTTGGTTTGTATGATCTGATTACAAAGGATTGTCATTCATGGAGTAGATCGAATTTGTAGAGAATGTTGGATTTATTGGTGGTTGAGAGTCTCTTGTGGAAGTTGGATGGTGTGTAGTTGGAGGAGGTTTTGAAGTTTTGGGTCTAACAGATACGAATTCATTTTCATAGTATAGCTCTTATGGATTCTCGGATAAATATTCCGCCATTTTTGAAAGAGCTGAAATGAATGACGATTTCGGTTCATTCGATACAAATTGATTTTCATGATCAGGATCTAGAGAGTTCTTGGACAAAAGTTCCATGATTTTCGAATGAGGTTTATTAGTTGACAAATAAAGAAATGAGAGTGATGGCACAAGTGTCCGGCTTTTGATTTTCGAAATCGGTTCACGCACGCAAAATCAAATACAAATAAAACCCCCGGTTCATAAATTCACACAATGAAGCCGTGAGAGTTCAACAATTTTCTTTTCAAATTTAGTTGGTGATAAATCAATCTTGGAAAGAATTTAGCGAGATGTTAGGTGCCGACAATTATCGTAATGACTGACCCGAGTTCTTACGACTAATTGCACCTACTTTCAACCAGTATGGGTGTAAGTACGGACCGTAAAACGACTACCCATTACTTGAGGACAAAGCTTTACGTAGTGACATCTAAACCATCCACTCTGATCAGGAAATCTGGACCATTTACTGGCTACCCGTAGATCCTCAATGAGAAGTAGCTAATCGTTTCTGGTAGAATCAGTAGTCAATATGAAAATCCGGTTTTGTGCTCTAGGCTTAAGTGTCGTCTCTTGTTCACTCAGAAAAATAAAAGAATCCATGGTCATGGTTGCTCTCCCGCAAAGATTCTTGATTTTATGAGTTATTTAAATTCGACTACATTTAGTAGTTCCAATTTTAATTAGGTGATCACTGGAGAATTAAATAATCACAAATACATGTCTACCATCCAGTCCCAATTTCCTTTAAAATTATGTGATAAAACTAGAAGGAGAAATTCGGAAAAGCTAATGCATGTGAAAACAATGATGTATGCTCAGTGAGAAGACTTAACATGAATCCTCGCAATCTCCATGTGGGATGCAGTACAAGAATTGAAAAATTATTCTAAATGAATGCAAGCCGATGAAAAACCGCACCTAGCAAAAAGTTCTATTAGCGAGGAAGAATTGAGTTCAAATTTGACTAAATTGAACATTATATGTGTGTTTCAATTAAAGTGAAGTGTGGCCTTAGATCCTATGAGCACAATCAAAAATTTAAATGCTCTAAGAGCCGTATGTGCAGGTCTATCCTAAGCACCACTCATGTCAGGCTCCACCCTCACGGAGAGTGAAACAAGCCACGACACACCACAGAAAAAGTTCAAGGTCTTTTTACACACGCGAGAGTCCAAGTGGACATCACTATAAATGAGCAATTAATTACTAAAATTTAAAAATTGCAGAAAATAAAATACTAGACTATACGCTCTCTGACGACTCTACTCAATCTTAAATTAATTGTGGCTTTTTTCGGATGTTGGTGAACATGCTTCGGTTTCAAAAAACATCTCCACATACGTTGGGTACCTCGTAAGAAAAATAAAAGAGAGAATGTAAGCGAGTGACTAAAAAATAAATTAAAAATAAAATAACAAAATAAATGCTGAAAATAAAATAAAATAAATGCAGGAAAAAGAAAAAATGGAATTTACAGTGAAAAATTTGAGGGTCAGACTACCTGAATGCGGAAAATCGAACAAAAATTTTAGTCAAAAAACTAAGATGTTTGCCTCCCCCGTAACGACTCCATCTGACGGATCCGAAATAGCCGATGTTAAATATGTGTCATTTTGTTGTAGGCGGGAAATCGGAATTGGTCAAGAAATAACCACAATAAATTTTAGACAATTTTTAATCACGTGGTTTAATATTTAGTTTACTTGGGAAAGTCTCAAGGTCGAACACAAGGAGGCAAAGGAACAACCTAGAATTTTGTCTATCAAAGTTCGTGCACGGTTTTTAAGGCGATCTTTTTTTTTGTAATTTTTTTAATGCAATTAGGTATGCAATATGCAACTCAGGCCTATTTTAGGGACTAAAATGTAAAGATCAATCAAACGATGTCTAAAAAATATGAAACATGGCCATGATGATAATTAGGATGAAATTAATGCACTATAATTTTTTTGGAGTTTTTGGATGAAAGATGAATTTTTTATGAATTATTAAATTTAAACAAAGTGAAGTTCAATAATTAATTATAATAAATATTAATCTTAATTATTTTTTAGGGATAAATTTATCTAAGATCTATCGCTGGGTGATTGATATCTAAAAAATCGTAAACCTCAAAAATGTGAGATTTAATACCTATTAAAAATCAAATATTGAAATATGCAAAATGATTTTTATAAGACAAACTATGCATACAAATGCAATTCTTTTTGGGCAAATGTTAAACACAATTAATTCTACAATCAATGATTTTTCGACAATTTTTAGAGCAACGGTTAATCAATTATGAATTTCAGAGCTCAAAATGGACAAAGTATCCAATTTTCCACAAATAAATTAATAATTAATTAAAAAATACTCACAAAAATGTCAATAATATGCCAAGACATAGAGAATTAATTAACAAACATCATGCTATTTTTAAATAATAAAAATATGCAATGTAAGGGTCTAAAACTATGAGGGAATACAGGGTTATTTTTGCAATATTATAACAATAAAATAAATTGCGAAGAGGGGCTATAATGTAATTACCAAAATACTATGGTTCTGCGGTAAAAGGACCAGAGGGTCACGTGCACGTGACCTCTGGTTGGGGGACGGGTATGTAATTAGCCGAACTCCTGGGGTGTTTGTCGCAAAATTGTCGGAGGGTGACGTACGAGGCACGTGACCTCTAGCTGAAGGGTTGTTTGCAAATAGGAGGAGAGCTGGGGGCTTTATCAAAATTTTCCACGGAGGTCACGTGCACAGCACATGACCCCTGGAAGGAGGCTGACGTCTTCCCCGTCACACGTGCCTCGCACGTGCGTGGGGAGTCTCAGGTCTCGTGCCCGGCGGCTCGCTGGCGGTGGCTGTTGGGCTCCTAGCGGTGGCTCCAACAGGTTGAGGCGTTGGTGGCGCTCCGGTGGTGGTTGCGGAATTGAAGACCTTTGGGGTTGTGCCATGCCAGAGTTGTCAGTGGAGGTGCTTGAAGCACAACGGTGGAAGATGCTGTGAGTGATGGTGGCAGATGGCGAAGCATGGCCGACGAAGGAGTTGTCGATCGTTGTTGAAGATAGAGGTGAAGCCGAAGTCGTTGAAGGCTGAAGTCGATGGCAAGGGTACGGTTGTTGGAGAAGACTATCGTGGGCTCGACGACTAAAGGTCGGAGCAAAGCAGAGTCGGAGGTCGTCCGTGCTGCAATGAAGCAAGGTGCCATCTTCCGATCTCGTCGGGAAGAAGACGGAGCTCGAACTGTCACCACCGAGCTCCGTGGCTGAAATTGCAACCTGCAGATAATTTGTCATGGGGCGACAGTGTGGCTTTTATAGGGCTTGAGGGTGTCGCCGGAGAAGGATGGTAGTCGCTGGAGGGGATCTGATGGAGTTGATGGGATTCGACTGGGAATTGACGAGATCGGATCGTGACACCGTCTGTCGAGATTAGAGGCAAAGACCTGATTGATCGGAGGCGTAAAGATGGAAGGTGGTGCGGCGGAGATGGTGGTGAAATTAACAGGCAGCGGGCGACACGAATTTGGGAAAGTGCGGGCGGAAGGAGATGAGCCCTGGCCATCCGATCAGACGTGATCAGGTGGTCGGAGTTTCGACACGTGGCACCAAGTAGGGGCGTGAGGTGGGCACGTGCACGGGAGCCACGTGCCCCACACGTGCGTCGCTTTTTAATTTTTTAAATTTTTATTTTTTTTTATAAAAAAATGAAATAAAAAATCATTCAAAAACGACTGACACGTGGCGACTCCAGGAGCTGCTAAATATCAGCTCCACAAAATTCGAAAAATAAATACAAAGAAAAATAGAAAAGAAATAGTAAACAACCTCAGATCGAAAAAGATTCTTTACAAAAATTGCTCGTCTCGATGAGATCTACAACTTTAATGAAGACACTGAAACCAAATTTGATCAATTTCACATAGTGATATTTTTGGGGTATCCCATGTACATAGAATACCTTGATTTTTAGGTTTTATAATTTTTTGTCATTTTTAAACTATAAAAAAATCCAGAAAAAATATGGTGAAATCAAAGATAAATATTTACACATTAATCTTATTTTTTTGGATTTTTTTAAGTGAGAAAAAAAGAAATAAAATAAAAGAAAAAGAT
Organism: Ottelia alismoides; assembly: GCA_037367405.1. Lineage (NCBI taxonomy): Eukaryota > Viridiplantae > Streptophyta > Magnoliopsida > Alismatales > Hydrocharitaceae > Ottelia > Ottelia alismoides. Next base: position 1,237,166 of record JAZKJV010001865.1, on the reverse strand, counting down.
GATTTTTGTACAGACGGTTAGTGAAGACTTGGTCCCGATTAGTTTCTTTGATTTCAAGCTCAATATGGTTTTGGATTTTTGCGCTTTTTAATAACCTTTCATAAAAGAAGATAAATGAAAATGAAATAAAATAAAAGAGGTTAATTCTGTACATAAAATAATAAGTCAAAAACCACTAAAATAAAAAATGTATAAAAGAGGCCCAAAACCAAACTTTCACATATGAGCTCCGATTCACATGAACTAGCTCTTTTTTTGAAGGTAATTGAATGTCCATTAGTTCACAAGTGAGTAGGATCAAAATGGAAACTGGATGAGGAAGATATGAGGGTTTTAGTCTGTAAATCCTAGAACTAGGGTTTGGGTTTTTAGTCCACTTATTTGGGTTAATGATTTTTTGTATTTTTTATTTATTCTTGTTAGTGATATGTACACTGTGGAGGTATTTTTGGGTCAATTGGAGTTAGCATGATTGAGTTAAAAATCAGGGAAGTTAGGCTATTTAAAGGCCAATTTTGGTTGGGATTTTTGGCTTCTTATTTTGAGCAGAAATGTGTGATAAAATGCAATTCTTATTAAAACATGCATGAATGCTAATTATGCAAAATAAATGAGGAAATGCTAATGATTTTACGGGATTTGAGCTTAATTAATGAGATTTAGAGTAATGAATATGAGATTCATCAGTACTTTAGGCCATGTCGATGCTCCACACAAGGCGGGAACACCATCATTGACAAGGCACTACTCGGTCACGTACGATAGAAGAGCCATTACTTATGAAATCTAGGTGATACAAGGCAGTTACAGACTGGGTTTTTGGCTCTAATCTTTAGCAGGGCGTGTCTCGCTCATGGGAGGGGTTTTGTTCCCCTCCTAATGTACCAGAAATCAATGAGGGCTTTATGAATATAAGACAATGAAAGTCCAATACGGATTTTTATTAAGGTCAAAGTTTATTTAGCAATCTCCTTATTTTAGTTTTCTGGGTTTTCACTTTTTTTGGATTTGTTTGCATACACGCGCCTATCGTTTTTATATATTTTCATTTAAGTCCTAGGTACTCAAAATCAGAGGGAGATAGTGAAAAAGTTGTTCAAGCGATTGGATGATGGAAATCTCATTGTTGAATCTAATGATGCATGCTGAGTTAGATGACTTACAGTTCTTCCCACCTCTCTCCATGTGGTATGCAAGGCCAAATATTTTGACCTATCAACATGGCGGTGTGCAATCGGCAAAATTTCCCTAAACAGTAGCTGCTATTATTCGCGAAAAACCATATGTTAGTTATTCTGAACAAACCCTAGAGTCCGGTCTTCGATACATCTCGATGCCCGCTGCAATGGGTCCAGCTAGCGCTGTATGATGTCTCTCAAAGCATGTGGGTTGGAATCCAAATAACCAACACTTATTAATTTGACTATATCCTAACCTAGGAGCCTATAGGTACATTCATTCTTATTAGGGTTTGGACCTTATTACTGAGGCAAGCAACCTAAGTCTAGGGGCACAAAACAAATAAAAGTAATGCAGAAAACTCAAAACATCAGGAAACAAAATAAAAGAAGGCGAGAAAACACGGACAACTACGACGAGTCCCCTAGGTGAACAGACCCGGGTACTGGACCTCATTGTGGAGAGTAGAGTCCAAGTTTTAATTACTACAAACTACTAAGTCTCTCTCTCACTAATAAATACATAATACGACTAATATATTTCTAAGGTATTTTCCTCTCTTTGCTTCCTTTGTAGCTTCTCTAACTAGTCAAGGGGTGAAGACCAACCTCCACAAAACTAGGCTGCATCGGCCTCCTAAGAAGCCGTTCTCGCGTGGCGGGACCTCGCAACAAAGTCATAAAGAAAAATATATTAACACAGAAAATCAAATATAATCAAAATGAGCTATACAAAGAATAATTGAATGGCTATGTACAAAACAAATCAATTATTATTTACATCAATAAATCAAGAATAAGTAATAAAGGCTATACAAAATATATGACAAAAGATATTATACGCTCATTGCTCCCCAGCAATGGTGCCATTTGATAACTAGGCATCTGAAGACAGTCGTACGGTTTCACAAGGCATAACTGTAGTCGATGAGTTGGCCACTCAAAAGACCCTAATTAATCAACATTCAATCGACGAATACAAATCAAGCAATGAATATCAAAAAGTGAGTTAAAATTTATTATTCTCTACAATTACATGTATAGAAAGCAAGTGTGTAGAGGTCGAACAACTGAGAGCAACATGGGTAGCCTATGGTTATTTTTAAATAAAGTGTATTATGTGTAACAATGTCATTTATTATGTATATACTTGTTTATATTTTTTGTGGGTTTTAATTTTTTTTGTTTTATATTTTTATATTTTGTTTTAATTATATATATATATATATTATATCTATATATATTTTGGATTTTTATATTTTGTATTTCTTTTTATAATAACTAAAATAGAATATAATAGAATATATGTAATAAAGGATAGTATAGACATAAATGTAACTAAAGATATCCAAAAATTACTGAAATACATATTTTTTGGTTTTAAACAATAATTTTACAATTTTTTGGGAATTTTTAGTGAAGTTTGCTAATTTTTATATATTTTTAAAGTCAAAAATACCCTAAAACATGGTTCTATTAAATATCCGAGATTGAAATGGAAACTAAAAATAGCGAACGAAGTCTAAAATTTTCCAAATCAATTTTACTATATAGATAAAAGTTTAATAAAATTATAGAATAGAAAACACTTCTTTTAGGATTTTTAGGAATTTTATAAATGTTTACCAAGGTTTTTGGGGTTTTTCAATTTTAGAGTTTTGTTTTCCTATTATTAGTGATTTTTGGCATGAAGGCTAAAATTAGATAAATAAGAAACATATTTTTTTGGGATTTTTCATAGATGCTTTGATATTTTTTTGCTATTTTATACGCTGGACGGGGACTCTTTGTGCTCTAAATGATTTTTAATAACTATCAAAAAGGTCCAAAATTGCAAATAAAAATTATATCGTGAAACTACAAATAATCAGGAACTGGCACCTATTTTTTCATGATTTTTGGAGCACAATGATTATTTTAAATAAATCCATCAAGCACACAAAAGTACAATTGTTGACAGGGGCATACATGTAAATAATTTGAACTCTTGGGGCCTCTATGTTGTAAAATAGTTATTATGTTTTTAAAATTTAAATTAGTTGTAGAAATAAATATATGTATATACAATATAGGTACATTGTACATATGTAATAAATACATGATTTTATTTTGGATTATTTTTTATTTTCTAGTTTTATTTACATTTTATATAATTAAAATAAATATATACATAACATTTAAAAATACAATATGTGCACAAATATAAAATAAAATAAAATAAATGAAATACACACAATTTGTACATATATACAAGTATACCCAAAAGGTCCAAAACCTACTTTTTGCATATTAACTCTCATTTACTGAAACAATCTTATTTGATAGAATGTTTTACAAAACAAACTTTAAAAGTGAGTTCACCCAAATCGAAGTTCATACGACCGAGTTATGAGGTTTGAAAGTTTTGCTCTATGGCCTTTAGATTTTGAGACTTATTGATATTTATTCACATTTATTTTTAATTTAAGTTTTTGTATTTTTCTAGTGATTTTTATGTACAATTAAGAAAAACATTAAGTTAATTTTAGTTACAAATAAATAAAAAGAAATTAAATAAATTTTATAGACAAAGGGGTCCAAGCATCAAAACTCACACATTTTATTCCACGATTTTTGGTACTTTTAATAAATAGCATTAGTTACAGAATGAAGTTTAAAAGTGAGTTTGGTGAATTTGAAGTTTTTAACAAATAGTTATGAACCTAGGATGTTGTACTTTTAGGCTTTCTAGTTTCATTGTATTTATTTATTTATTGGTTAAATAATTTTTATGATATTTTTATAAATTAATATACATTACTAAAAACAATTTTGAAGAAGGAAATATTTTTATTTGGGGTATTTTATTGACGAATAAAATAGGTGAAAATATGTACAAGGTGAAAAATAATGAATATGTACAAGTGAGATTTTGGTTTCTTGATTTTTATAAGTTTGGATCTTATCTCCCCTTACTTTATTCCTTGTCGATCATGTCAAGTCTTGACCTTCTCTCGAGGTTTGGGTCAGTATGCATTTTGTCCATAAATACATCCTTCTTTATTTTTTCCTTTTCTTCTTTATTCCTTTGTTATGGTTATAAAGAATGATAAATATAATTTTTAACAAATCAATGATGAATGATAAATAATTATATTTAGTCAATATATACATATGTTTAACCAAGGATTTTAAATAAAATAAAAGAATAACAATGTTAAATCATGGATTCATCACTACCCATGGTGGAGAACATAATGTCTAAATTTTCTAATTATCAACCTAAGTCGTGCCTCCCCGACAATGGTGCCATGTGATGAACCCTAAAATTCCCTCACTAATTTATCAAATTGTGTTGTAGTATTCTGGCACTTAGGATTGATAAAAAATCATTTAAATTAATTTTTAAATTAAAGCGAGTGGTCAAGTTTATATTTTACTTGGGCAAGCCCAATTTCGAACTCAAGGAAGCATTTGTCTCCTTAGGTTGATTAATGGCCTATCTAAAACTTAGGTTTTCATGTAGGCATTTTTTATTTTTTTTATGCAATTAAAATTTCATGCTAATTCAGGCAAGTTTAGGGACTCAAATGTAATTTTCAATAAAATGATAACCAAAAATCCCAAAACATGGCCAGAATTCGAAGAATAATTAAATTAATACTCTATACCTTTTTCTTGGAATTGTTATGATGTAAAATGGTTTTTTTAATAAATTAATGACGCATGCAATGTGATTTTTTGCAAATTAATTTTAATGAATAAAACACCAATTTATTTTTCAGAAATAAAATTATCCTAGATAAGCCTATATGAGAGGAATCCAGGAAAATTATTAGATCCTAAAAATAATTTATCTACGACCTATTAAACATCTATTAATCAAATCACCAATTTATTTATTATGAAATCGGTATAGGTGCAAATCAATGAATTTCGGTACAGAATAAAAGACATTAATATCTACCTATTATGAATCTTTTAAAATTTTTGGAGCAACGATTGATTTAATATCAATTGGAGATCATTTAATGGGTAAATTATGTATTTTTACACCAAAATAAAAACAAAAATAATAAAAAGTTAACCATAATTCACAAAAAAATAAATTAAACATTCACATGATAGAAAAGAAGTTGTTCTACAAAATGTAATTTTTAAAATGATAAAATGGTAACAAAATGAGACTCAAAAAAGGAAACAAAAACAAGGTTCTAAATGCAATACATAATAAATTGAAAAGAAAATAAAAATACGAGTGGATGCAATTACCAAGAGCTTAGGGTGTCTTTGCGTAATTTTTCCAATGCACATGTCGTACGCATGCTATGGTCAGCATGATCCTTCTTTTATTTTCTGGATATGTGGGGGTGCTTAATGCAATTATTCTCCTTTCTCACGTGCACCTCACGCGAGCAGGAATTTTGGCCGGTGGGCGGGGCTTCTAGCAATTTATCTAAAAAATAGAGTTTCAGTGCAAATTTGCCTGCCCTCAATTGCTCCTCATGTGGAGCAAGGAAAGAGTAGGAGCAATGATACATGGTTCGAAGAGGTAGGAGGACTAAGGGCTTTGGCTGCTTGCGGTTGCTATCGGGCAATGGCGATGGCAAAGAAGGTCGATGATGCTGGAAGGTTGTCTGTGGTCGGTGGCGCTGGTGGAGGCTAAAGGCAGAGAAGGTCGCAGTGAGGCGAGCTTGTCGTCGATGCTGGGTTTGAGGCAAGGTGGAGAGTTTGATGGTGAAGCGATCAAAGGGGTGCCGACCGATGCTGCTTATTGCTTGAGCATTGAGGCGGGTCGTGAAGGTGACGACGACGTGGAGGAAGGCAAGCGGAGCAGCCCCATAAGGTAGATTCCGGTGACGTGGTCATATGATGGCAGAGCAGGCGATGCTCAAGAAGAAAAAAATATGGGGAGAAGAATGAAGTGGAGAAGATCAGAGAGAGGAAGAGCAGAGGAGGTAAAAGAAGGGAGAGAAGGAGGAAGATAAATCGTTAGAGTTGTGGGTTAGCTATGCTCAACCCCGATCGTTGCTTAGAGGAGCTCTGGTGGTGAGCTCCAAATCTTAACAACCATGGTAGTGGTTGAAACAATAAGTATGAGCGTCAATGGATCTCGTCGGAAAGAGAGGATCATGTCGTTGTTGACTTCCAACTTCGGGTTGCAACTGTCACCTCCAAGCGAGAGCGAGCAGGGCCCTCTTAGCTCTCCATATGTTGATGCTCAAGACAATTGCCCCGATGGGGTTTTTATGGTTGGGCCGGTAGTGCTCGCATGTGGGGCCCGGGGTGTGTGCATCGACTAGGTCCTACGTGCGGTTGCAGTAGATGGGGAAATGAGAGAGATGGAGGGCATGGTTAAAGAGGGAAAGGTGTAGGCAGGTGCGGGCCTTATGGGAAAGAGAGAGAAAGGGAGAGGGGGATGGTCATGGTGGCCGACAGTTGCAAAACTACTGGGGCAGGGGGTGATGGAGAGTGATCTCGTGTAAGCAGAGCGATGGGTGCTTGCGGAATGAAGGGGAAAGGTGAGGCGACCACATGGCCAACCCTATGGCTGCCACGTGGTAAAGGAAAAAAAACTAAATTAAAAAATTAAATAAATAATAAATATATAAAAAAGTGAAATAAATAATAATACTAATTAAAAAATTAATAAATAAGTAAATATAAATAATAAATAAGTAAATAAATTGTTTTTATCTGTTGTGCCCCTCTGAGATATTGCATTATTAGTTATGCCGCTCCCTTTTAGGAATATCAATTGCCCTCAGATTCTTGTTATTCTATTACTTGTAACCCTAAGTTACTTTAACCATTAAAAAATTGAAATTAACAATGGTTTTTTCAAACCATGATGCGGTTAAGAAGGGAATAAGTGTCCATACACTCTCCACACCCATCCTCCTCCTCAGAACCTCCTACTACTCATCCTCATGGTTCATCAATCTTGAGCTTCTCAAATGGCCGCATGATCTTCGATCCATCGGGAATTTATCACTTTTGATCTCATCGATGTCGACCATGATCTCTGCACATTACTTCAGGACGAACTTGTCGACTTGGACCGACTTGCACAATGACATACGATATCCACGAAATTCTTGAGCTCTAAGGAACCGAAGAACTCCCACAAAGAAGGTCGCGAGCACATCAAACATCTGCTCTATCACATGGTGGAATTTGATGGTGAAGGCATCAACGAGTACAAACACGATGATCTTGTTGTTGTAGAGGTAGGTCTCTAGGATTGACTTGAGGAGGACGATATCATCGAAGGTGTCATTCATGGTGGCGATGGACGGAGGGGTGAGGGAGGGGCGGAGTCATTCATGAGATGGTGGAGGGGGAGCCGCACGAAGGTGGAGTTGGTGTGGTCATGGAGGGGGAGGAGGGGCAGCGCAACGGGCAGTGGCGGAGCCGAGAGCCTCGATGGGGATGCTGAGGATGAGGTTGGGTCAGAGTGTGTGCCTGTCGCTGGGGACGGTGGAGAGGAGGGTGTCATCTACGGGAGGAGGGGGAGGGGAGGGAGGAGGGCATCGATAAGGGGAGGAGGAGGGAAGAGGGGGTCAGCTTTGGGTGGAGGATGCGAGGAACGAGAGCAGTGGCAATAAGAGTAAAAGGAGGAGGAGGAGAGGGAGGAGGGGATAAACCTGGGGAGGAGGAGGGGAGGGAGGATGGTGTAAGCCATGAGAGGAGGAGAAGAGGAGGGCGTCAGTTAGGGGAGGAGGGCGTCAGCAAGGGGAGGAGGAGGAGGAGGGAGGAGGTTGGCCTGGGGAGGTGGAGGGTCGGTCAAGGAGGAGGATGGCCTGGGGAGGAGGACGAGGGGAGAGAGGAGGAGGAGGAGGAGGGAGGTGGTTGGCCTGGGGTTGGGGAGGAGGAGTGTCAGCCAAGGAGGAGGACATCCTAGGGATGAGGATGATGGGAGGGAGGAGGAGGTCATCTTGGGAGGAGGAGGAGGATGGGAGGGAGGAGTGAGAGAGGACAAAGACCATTCAATCCTTTTGTCTTAATTTATTTACACTTGTGTCCCCAAAGTTAACGTCTATTTCCGTTGGGGATAGATGACAACTAACTCAAGGGGCACAAGCGATATAACGAGAAGAAGTTGGGGGCATAACAGATATTACTAGAAAGGGAGGGGTATAACAGCTCCACAAAATTCGAAAAATAAATACAAAGAAAAATAGAAAAGAAATAGTAAACAACCTCAGATCGAAAAAGTTTCTTTACAAAAATTGCTCGTCTCGATGAGATCTACAACTTTAATGAAGACACCGAAACCAAAATTGATCAATTTCACATAGTGATATTTTTGGGGTATCCCATGTACATAGAATACCTTGATTTTTAGGTTTTATAATTTTTTGTCATTTTTAAACTATAAAAAAATCCAGAAAAAATATGGTGAAATCAAAGATAAATATTTACACATTAATCTTATTTTTTTTGGATTTTTTTGAGTGAGAAAAAAAGAAATAAAATAAAAGAAAAAGATGATTTTTGTACAGACGGTTAGTAAAGACTTGGTCCCGATTAGTTTCTTTGATTTCAAGCTCAATATGGTTTTGGATTTTTGCGCTTTTTAATAACCTTTCATAAAAGATGATAAATGAAAATGAAATAAAATAAAATAGGTTAATTCTGTACATAAAATAATAAGTCAAAAACCACTAAAATAAAAAATGTATAAAAGAGGCCCAAACCCAAACTTTCACATATGAGCTCCGATTCACTTGAACTAGGTCTTTTTTTGAAGGTAATTGAATGTCCATTAGTTCACAAGTGAGTAGGATCAAAATGGAAACTGGATGAGGAAGATATGAGGGTTTTAGTCTGTAAATCCTAGAACTAGGGTTTGGGTTTTTAGTCCACTTATTTGGGTTAATGATTTTTTGTATTTTTCATTTATTCTTGTTAGTGATATGTACACTGTGGAGGTATTTTTGGGTCAATTGGAGTTAGCATAATTGAGTTAAAAATCAGGGAAGTTAGGCTATTTAAAGGCCAATTTTGGTTGGGATTTTTGGCTTCTTATTTTGAGCAGAAATGTGTGATAAAATGCAATTCTTATTAAAACATGCATGAATGCTAATTATGCAAAATAAATGAGGAAATGCTAATGATTTTACGGGATTTGAGCTTAATTAATGAGATTTAGAGTAATGAATATGAGATTCATCAATACTTTAGGCCATGTTGATGCTCCACACAAGGCGGGAACACCATCATTGACAAGGCACTACTCGGTCACGTACGATAGAAGCGCCATTACTTATGAAATCTAGGTGATACAAGGCAGTTACAGACTGGGTTTTTGGCACTAATCTTCAGCAGGGCGTGTCTCGCTCATGGGAGGGGTTTTGTTCCCCTCCTAATGTACCAGAAATCAATGAGGGCTTTATGAATATAAGACAATGAAAGTCCAATACGGATTTTTATTAAGGTCAAAGTTTATTTAGCAATCTCCTTATTTTAGTTTTCTGGGTTTTCACTTTTTTTGGATTTGTTTGCATACACGCGCCTATCGTTTTTATATATTTTCATTTAAGTCCTAGGTACTCAAAATCAGAGGGAGATAGTGAAAAAGTTGTTCAAGTCGATTGGATGATGGAAATCTCATCGTTGAATCTAATGATGCATGCTGAGTTAGATGACTTACAGTTCTTCCCACCTCTCTCCATGTGGTATGCAAGGCCAAATATTTTGACCTATCAACATGGCGGTGTGCAATCGGCAAAATTTCCCTAAACAGTAGCTGCTATTATTCGCGAAAAACCATATGTTAGTTATTCTGAACAAACCCTAGAGTCCGGTCTTCGATACATCTCGATGCCCGCTGCAATGGGTCCAGCTAGCGCTGTATGATGTCTCTCAAAGCATGTGGGTTGGAATCCAAATAACCAACACTTATTAATTTGACTATATCCTAACCTAGGAGCCTATAGGTACATTCATTCTTATTAGGGTTTGGACCTTATTACTGAGGCAAGCAACCTAAGTCTAGGGGCACAAAACAAATAAAAGTAATGCAGAAAACTCAAAACATCAGGAAACAAAATAAAAGAAGGCGAGAAAACACGGACAACTGCGACGAGTCCCCTAGGTGAACAGACCCGGGTACTGGACCTCATTGTGGAGAGTAGAGTCCAAGTTTTAATTACTACAAACTACTAAGTCTCTCTCTCACTAATAAATACATAATACGACTAATATATTTCTAAGGTATTTTCCTCTCTTTGCTTCCTTTGTAGCTTCTCTAACTAGTCAAGGGGTGAAGACCAACCTCCACAAAACTAGGCTGCATCGGCCTCCTAAGAAGCCGTTCTCGCGTGGCGGGACCTCGCAACAAAGTCATAAAGAAAAATATATTAACACAGAAAATCAAATATAATCAAAATGAGCTATACAAAGAATAATTGAATGGCTATGTACAAAACAAATCAATTATTATTTACATCAATAAATCAAGAATAAGTAATAAAGGCTATACAAAATATATGACAAAAGATATTATACGCTCATTGCTCCCCAGCAATGGTGCCATTTGATAACTAGGCATCTGAAGACAGTCGTACGGTTTCACAAGGCATAACTGTAGTCGATGAGTTGGCCACTCAAAAGACCCTAATTAATCAACATTCAATCGACGAATACAAATCAAGCAATGAATATCAAAAAGTGAGTTAAAATTTATTATTCTCTACAATTACATGTATAGAAAGCAAGTGTGTAGAGGTCGAACAACTGAGAGCAACATGGGTAGCCTATGGTTATTTTTAAATAAAGTGTATTATGTGTAACAATGTCATTTATTATGTATATACATGTGTATATTTTTTGTGGGTTTTAAATTTTTTTTGTTTTATATTTTTATATTTTGTTTTAATTATATATATATATATTATATCTATATATATTTTGGATTTTTATATTTTGTATTTCTTTTTATAATAACTAAAATAGAATATAATAGAATATATGTAATAAAGGATAGTATAGACATAAATGTAACTAAAGATATCCAAAAATTACTGAAATACATATTTTTTGGTTTTAAACAATATTTTTACTATTTTTTGGGAATTTTTAGTGAATTTTGCTAATTTTTATATATTTTTAAAGTCAAAAATACCCTAAAACATGGTTCTATTAAATATCCGAGATTGAAATGGAAACTAAAAATAGCGAATGAAGTCTAAAATTTTCCAAATCAATTTTACTATATAGATAAAAGTTTAATAAAATTATAGAATAGAAAACACTTCTTTTAGGATTTTTAGGAATTTTATAAATGTTTACCAAGGTTTTTGGGGTTTTTCAATTTTAGAGTTTTGTTTTCCTATTATTAGTGATTTTTGGCATGAAGGCTAAAATTAGATAAATAAGAAACATATTTTTTTGGGATTTTTCATAGATGCTTTGATATTTTTTTGCTATTTTATACGCTAGACGGGGACTCTTTGTGCTCTAAATGATTTTTAATAACTATCAAAAAGTTCAAAATTGCAAATAAAAATTATATCGTGAAACTACAAATAATCAGGAACTGGCACCTATTTTTTCATGATTTTTGGAGCACAATGATTATTTTAAATAAATCCATCAAGCACACAAAAATACAATTGTTGACAGGGGCATACATGTAAATAATTTGAACTCTTGGGGCCTCTGTGTTGTAAAATAGTTATTATGTTTTTAAAATTTAAATTAGTTGTAGAAATAAATATATGTATATACAATATAGGTACATTGTACATATGTAATAAATACATGATTTTATTTTGGATTATTTTTTATTTTCTAGTTTTATTTACATTTTATATAATTAAAATAAATATATACATAACATTTAAAAATACAATATGTGCACAAATATAAAATAAAATAAAATAAATGAAATACACACAATTTGTACATACATACAAGTATACCCAAAAGGTCCAAAACCTACTTTTTGCATATTAACTCTCATTTACTGAAACAATCGTATTTGATAGAATGTTTTACAAAACAAACTTTAAAAGTGAGTTCACCCAAATCGAAGTTCATACGACCGAGTTATGAGGTTTGAAAGTTTTGCTCTATGGCCTTTAGATTTTGAGACTTATTGATATTTATTCACATTTATTTTTAATTTAAGTTTTTGTATTTTTCTAGTGATTTTTATGTACAATTAAGAAAAACATTAAGTTAATTTTAGTTACAAATAAATAAAAAGAAATTAAATAAATTTTATAGACAAAGGGGTCCAAGCATCAAAACTCACACATTTTATTCCACGATTTTTGGTACTTTTAATAAATAGCATTAGTTACAGAATGAAGTTTAAAAGTGAGTTTGGTGAATTTGAAGTTTTTAACAAATAGTTATGAACCTAGGATGTTGGACTTTTAGGCTTTCTAGTTTCATTGTATTTATTTATTTATTGGTTAAATAATTTTTATGATATTTTTATAAATTAATATACATTACTAAAAACAATTTTGAAGAAGGAAATATTTTTATTTGGGGTATTTTATTGATGAATAAAATAGGTGAAAATATGTACAAGGTGAAAAATAATGAATATGTACAAGTGAGATTTTGGTTTCTTGATTTTTATAAGTTTGGATCTTATCTCCCCTTACTTTATTCCTTGTCGATCATGTCAAGTCTTGACCTTCTCTCGAGGTTTGGGTCAGTATGCATTTAGTCCATAAATACATCCTTCTTTATTTTTTCCTTTTCTTCTTTATTCCTTTGTTATGGTTATAAAGAATGATAAATATAATTTTTAACAAATCAATGATGAATGATAAATAATTATATTTAGTCAATATATACATATATTTAACCAAGGATTTTAAATAAAATAAAAGAATAACAATGTTAAATCATGGATTCATCACTACCCATGGTGGAGAACATAATGTCTAAATTTTCTAATTATCAACCTAAGTCGTGCCTCCCCGACAATGGTGCCATGTGATGAACCCTAAAATTCCCTCACTAATTTATCAAATTGTGTTGTAGTATTCTGGCACTTAGGATTGATAAAAAATCATTTAAATTAATTTTTAAATTAAAGCGAGTGGTCAAGTTTATATTTTACTTGGGCAAGCCCAATTTCGAACTCAAGGAAGCATTTGTCTCCTTAGGTTGATTAATGGCCTATCTAAAACTTAGGTTTTCATGTAGGCATTTTTTATTTTTTTTATGCAATTAAAATTTCATGCTAATTCAGGCAAGTTTAGGGACTCAAATGTAATTTTCAATAAAATGATAACCAAAAATCCCAAAACATGGCCAGAATTCGAAGAATAATTAAATTAATACTCTATACCTTTTTCTTGGAATTGTTATGATGTAAAATGGTTTTTTTAATAAATTAATGACGCATGCAATGTGATTTTTTGCAAATTAATTTTAATGAATAAAACACCAATTTATTTTTCAGAAATAAAATTATCCTAGATAAGCCTATATGAGAGGAATCCAGGAAAATTATTAGATCCTAAAAATAATTTATCTACGACCTATTAAACATCTATTAATCAAATCACCAATTTATTTATTATGAACTCGGTATAGGTGCAAATCAATGAATTTCGGTACAGTATAAAAGACATTAATATCTACCTATTATGAATCTTTTAAAATTTTTGGAGCAACGATTGATTTAATATCAATTGGAGATCATTTAATGGGTAAATTATGTATTTTTACACCAAAATAAAAACAAAAATAATAAAAAGTTAACCATAATTCACAAAAAAATAAATTAAACATTCACATGATAGAAAAGAAGTTGTTCTACAAAATGTAATTTTTAAAATGATAAAATGGTAACAAAATGAGACTCAAAAAAGGAAACAAAAACAAGGTTCTAAATGCAATACATAATAAATTGAAAAGAAAATAAAAATACGAGTGGATGCAATTACCAAGAGCTTAGGGTGTCTTTGCGTAATTTTTCCAATGCACATGTCGTACGCATGCTATGGTCAGCAGGATCCTTCTTTTATTTTCTGGATATGTGGGGGTGCTTAATGCAATTATTCTCCTTTCTCACGTGCACCTCACGCGAGCAGGAATTTTGGCTGGTGGGCGGGGCTTCTAGCAATTTATCTAAAAAATAGAGTTTCAGTGCAAATTTGCCTGCCCTCAATTGCTCCTCATGTGGAGCAAGGAAAGAGTAGGAGCAATGAAACATAGTTCGAAGAGGTAGGAGGACTAAGGGCTTTGGCTACTTGCGGTTGCTATCGGGCAATGGCGATGGCAAAGAAGGTCGATGATGCTGGAAGGTTGTCTGTGGTCGGTGGCGCTGGTGGAGGCTAAAGGCAGAGAAGGTCGCAGTGAGGCGAGCTTGTCGTCGATGCTGGGTTTGAGGCAAGATGGAGAGTTTGATGGTGAAGCGATCAAAGGGGTGCCGACCGATGCTGCTTATTGCTTGAGCATTGAGGCGGCTCGTGAAGGTGACGACGACGTGGAGGAAGGCAAGCGGAGCAGCCTTATAAGGTAGATTCCGGTGACGTGGTCATATGATGGCAGAGCAGGCGATGCTCAAGAAGAAAAAAATATGGGGAGAAGAATGAAGTGGAGAAGATCAGAGAGAGGAAGAGCAGAGGAGGTAAAAGAAGGGAGAGAAGGAGGAAGATAAATCGTTAGAGTTGTGGGTGAGCTATGCTCAACCCCGATCGTTGCTTAGAGGAGCTCTGGTGGTGAGCTCCAAATCTCAACAACCATGGTAGTGGTTGAAACAATAAGTATGAGCGTCAATGGATCTCGTCGGAAAGAGAGGATCGTGTCGTTGTTGACTTCCAACTTCGGGTTGCAACTGTCACCTCCAAGCGAGAGCGAGCAGGGCCCTCTTAGCTCTCCATATGTTGATGCTCAAGACAATTGCCCCGATGGGGTTTTTATGGTTGGGCCGTTAGTGCTCGCATGTGGGGCCCGAGGTTTGTGCATCGACTAGGTCCTACGTGCGGTTGCAGTAGATGGGGAAATGAGAGAGATGGAGGGCATGGTTAAAGAGGGAAAGGTGTAGGCAGGTGCGGGCCTTATGGGAAAGAGAGAGAAAGGGAGAGGGGGATGGTCATGGTGGCCGACAGTTGCAAAACTACTGGGGCAGGGGGTGATGGAGAGTGATCTCGTGTAAGCAGAGCGATGGGTGCTTGCGGAATGAAGGGGAAAGGTGAGGCGACCACATGGCCAACCCTATGGCTGCCACGTGGTAAAGGAAAAAAAACTAAATTAAAAAATTAAATAAATAATAAATATATAAAAAAGTGAAATAAATAATAATACTAATTAAAAAATTAATAAATAAGTAAATATAAATAATAAATAAGTAAATAAATTGTTTTTATCTGTTGTGCCCCTCTGAGATATTGCATTATTAGTTATGCCGCTCCCTTTTAGGAATATCAATTGCCCTCAGATTCTTGTTATTCTATTACTTGTACCCCTAAGTTACTTTAACCATTAAAAAATTGAAATTAACAATGGTTTTTTCAAACCATGATGCGGTTAAGAAGGGAATAAGTGTCCATACACTCTCCACACCCATCCTCCTCCTCAGAACCTCCTACTACTCATCCTCATGGTTCATCAATCTTGAGCTTCTCAAATGGCCGCATGATCTTCGATCCATCGGGAATTTATCACTTTTGATCTCATCGATGTCGACCATGATCTCTGCACATTACTTCAGGACGAACTTGTCGACTTGGACCGACTTGCACAATGACTTACGATATCCACGAAATTCTTGAGCTCTAAGGAACCGAAGAACTCCCACAAAGAAGGTCGCGAGCACATCAAACATCTGCTCTATCACATGGTGGAATTTGATGGTGAAGGCATCAACGAGTACAAACACGATGATCTTGTTGTTGTAGAGGTAGGTCTCTAGGATTGACTTGAGGAGGACGATATCATCGAAGGTGTCATTCATGGTGGCGATGGACGGAGGGGTGAGGGAGGGGCGGAGTCATTCATGAGATGGTGGAGGGGGAGCCGCACGAAGGTGGAGTTGGTGTGGTCATGGAGGGGGAGGAGGGGCAGCGCAACGGGCAGTGGCGGAGCCGAGAGCCTCGATGGGGATGCTGAGGATGAGGTTGGGTCAGAGTGTGTGCCTGTCGCTGGGGACGGTGGAGAGGAGGGTGTCATCTACGGGAGGAGGGGGAGGGGAGGGAGGAGGGCATCGATAAGGGGAGGAGGAGGAGGGAAGAGGGGGTCAGCTTTGGGTGGAGGATGCGAGGAACGAGAGCAGTGGCAATAAGAGTAAAAGGAGGAGGAGGAGAGGGAGGAGGGGATAAACCTGGGGAGGAGGAGGGGAGGGAGGATGGTGTTATCCATGAGAGGAGGAGAAGAGGAGGGCGTCAGTTAGGGGAGGAGGGCGTCAGCAAGGGGAGGAGGAGGAGGAGGGAGGAGGTTGGCCTGGGGAGGTGGAGGGTCGGTCAAGGAGGAGGATGGCCTGGGGAGGAGGACGAGGGGAGAGAGGAGGAGGAGGAGGAGGAGGGAGGTGGTTGGCCTGGGGTTGGGGAGGAGGAGTGTCAGCCAAGGAGGAGGACATCCTAGGGATGAGGATGATGGGAGGGAGGAGGAGGTCATCTTGGGAGGAGGAGGAGGATGGGAGGGAGGAGTGAGAGAGGACAAAGACCATTCAATCCTTTTGTCTTAATTTATTTACACTTGTGTCCCCAAAGTTAACGTCTATTTCCGTTGGGGATAGATGACAACTAACTCAAGGGGCACAAGCGATATAACGAGAAGAAGTTGGGGGCATAACAGATATTACTAGAAAGGGAGGGGTATAACTGATATTGAAATATCTAAGAGGGACACAACTAATAAAATTCCATAAATAAATCAGTAAATAAAAAAATTAATAAAATAAATGAAAATAAATAAATAAATAAATAATAAATAAAATCAAAAAAATAATTAAGAAAATGGGGTGGCGTGTGGCAGCTCCTGGAGTTGCCACGTGTCGCTCCCATAAAATTTAAAAAAATAAATTCAAGGAAAAATAAAAAAGAAAGAGCAAAATAAGTCAAATTATAAGGTGGTAAGCATGAAATTGTTCATCTTGACGAGATCTACAACTTTCACGAAGGACCCAAAATCAAAATAAATCATCTCTATGAAAAGTATTTTTTGCGGTATCCTAAAGATATAAAATATCGCATTTTTGTTTTTTGCAAATATTTTTCATTTTTGAATAAGATAAAATTCAAAATAAAATCTTGGGAAATATAAAATAAAAATTTACACATTAATCTTCATTTTTTTTAATTTTTATTGATTAAGAAAACAAAGAAATAAAATATAGTTGACATATGTACATACTATATATAAAGACTCAGGCTGATTTATTTTCTTTGATTTTTTATTATATTTTCATTTGGATTTTTACACATTTTGTTAAAACAATTATAAAAGGAAAAAAGCAAAAGAAACAAACAAAAAAAGATTATTTTTGTACATAAAATAATAGGGTCAAATTAGTTAATATGTGTAATATACAATAGGGGACCAAAACCAAAGTATCACATATGAACTCCAATTCTTTTTAATTTGGTATTGTTTTGAAGGCAATTGTATGTATATTAATTCGAAAATGTTTAAGGGTCCATAGGAGACAATTTGAGAGAGATATTCATGTTTAAGGGTTTTTAGTCTCAAACTAGGTTATGGGTTTTATTAATCAATTTTACAAGTCTATATTTTTTGGTATTTTTTATTTATTAGTGATAATAATATATATACTATAAAGTTGATTTTATTCACTTCTTAGTTAGTAAAAAATAAATAAATAATAGAGAAAAAGAGGAATTATACATGTGATATTTACAAGAGAATTTAGCTTCTTATTTAATGCAAATGTGAATTCTAAAATTCAGATATTATTTACCAGTGAATGAATGCTAATAATGCAAAATATATGATAAAATGCAGCTTATTACTCAGCAATGAAACTCTATTTTCATCTTTTAATGTTATGAATCACAGATTCATCACCCTGCCAAGGTGCATGTGATCAAGAAACTTGATACATCAAACACAGTAAAGTCAATGAGGTCATTCTTAGGGCTTTTTGGATTCTATAATAGATCCATTCATAATTTTTCAAAAATTGCCCTCCCACGTACTGAGTTCTTAGGAAAAAAACACGGAATTCATTGTAGATGAAGCCTTTGAGCTCTTGAAAAGGAAGATTTATGACTTACCGATCCCACAATCTCCTGACTGGTCTCTTCCCTTTGAGATCATGACTGACGCTTTAGATTTTACCATAGGAGTTTTGTTAGGACAGAACTAAGAAAAGGATTTCGAATGAGATCCACTACGCAAGCAAAGTTTTGGAACTTGCATAGAAAAAATACACTGTGACTGAAAAGGAAATGCTCAATGTACTATGGGCTTTCAAGAAGTTTAGGTCTTATATTATTGGCTTTAAGGTGACGATTTTTACTTCTCGCACAATAATCAGGTCTTAATGGAAAAGAAGGGCGCAAAGGTGTGTCTTCTTAGAAGGACTTTAATACTCCAAAAATTTTATTTTGAGATTGAGGATAAACCTAGTGTAAAGAATGTTGTGGTTGATCACCTTTCCCATATTGAGCAAAAAGATTCTCCTGATATTTAGTAGATTAGAGAGACCTTCCCAGACGAGTCAATTTACATTATAGATTCACTCCCATGGTTTGCCAACATGGTGAATTGTCTTATCTCCAAGTAGATTCCGTATGCTTGGACTAGGAGAAACAGGAGATACTATTAGGACGATCTATTCCTTTTCTTTGAAGGGTTGGATTGTGTTTGGAGAAGGTGTATTACTCAGGAGGAATACCAGAGTGTGTCACATATTTTCATTCATTAGAGGCCGGAGGACACCATTCGTGGAAGAGAACCATACATAAGGTACTCCAATGTGGATTTTATTAGCCAAACCTGTTTAGAGATGCCATTGATTATGCACGATCATGCCTAATTTGTAAGACAATGGGGGGACTGTTGGATATAGAGATGAGATACTCATGTAGCCAATGACTTTCTGTGATGTTTTTGATGCATGGGGCAAAGAATTTATGAATCCATTTCCCAACACCCAAGTACATGAGTACATGTTGTTGGTGGTTGATTACTTGTCAAGGTGGGTGGAGGCTATCCCAACCTGAGTTGTAGACAACAAGATTGTCTGTAAGTTTGCGAAGGAACATATTATTGCTAGGTTTGAGGTCCCAAAAGTTTAGATTTCTGATTGGGGTAGACACTTTGTGAAACTAGATGTTCGATCATTGGCTAAGGACTAAGTAATTGAGCATATAATTACTAGTGCTTACCACATACAGTCTAATGACATGGCAGGGATTTCTAATAGAGAGTTAAAGAGACTTCTTCTGAAGTTGGTTAGTCCTGACAGGGAAAACCAGTCCCAGCTATTAGAGCAAGTTCTGTAGTCTTATAGGATGGCCTACAAGACTCCACTTGGTACTTCACCTTTCTAGATGATCTATGGCAAGACATGCTATTTGCCCATAGGGTTAATTCTTAAGTTAGAATGGGCAATAAAACAATTGAATTGGAGTTGTCACCTAGGGTAGCTTTGCCATGACTTGAACTTAAACGAGCTAGTGGAAATCAAAAGACGGGCGTATCACAATAGCTTTATTTATAAGGATAAGGTTAAGAAGTGGCATGGTCTGCACATTAGGTGTAAGAAATTTGTCTTGGGACAAAGGGTATGGTTATTCGATGCCAAGTTGAAGATTTTCCATGGGAAGCTGACATCTAAATTAACGGATCCCAATATTGTTCAAGAAGTGCACAACAATGGAGATGTAGAGATAGCCGATCTGACAGATGGTGAACGTTCCTTTCTACTTAAAGGATAATTGCTGACACAATTTGTAGATTCCAAAGAGAGTTAATCAAAGTTGAGGTGGTCAACTTCATGCAGTACAAGTACAATGCAGATACTTTAGAACTGTCTACATGATGATGCAACATACATATTCAGTAGACAAGAAGATTCACCAATTCTTAACTCACACACTTTATTTGTTCATTCTTTTAGAGTTTAGGTTTCCTATTATGGAAGTACACATTCCTTCCCTAGTCTATTTAAAGCACAAGTATTGGGGGAACCCCTGCTCTTGTATGTATATTATTGTCGGTCTCCTAATTCGAGCCCTTGTCATCCCCATCACATCTTATATTCTTCTGTACCCTTACCCTTTGTACTTTTGTCTTACCCTTCGACTATTTCAAGACTAAGTATAGGAGCGTCGTACAAGTTTCTCTCATCGTATTTTTACTCCTCTTTATACTTAGTACGAGCCATGCCATCCATTTCCCTCTATGCCATTAGTACTTAGTACAAGATAAGTATATGGGGTTGTACGTACATATTTGCATATATATATTTATACATAGCTCCTACTTTAACATGTTTTACATATATTTACAGGATATGGGTATGGGAATTTTGTAACTGATTTGTAAAATTGATTTCTAAAATGTTTTGAAAATGTATATACTTGACATTGTTTGAACAAATGCTTTTAAAATTGTTTGAAAAAGAGTACACTTTGTTTTGACACATTTTTTTATACCAAATGAAAACCCTTTGAAAAAAAGAGAGACAAAAAAAAAGAAAATGGTTCGTACCCCGACACTTACACATTCACAAAAGACGTGAGGAGTTTAAGAAAACTTGGTTTTTGAAGTCTTAAGATTTTGAGTTACTCAACCTTAGTCATTAGGGTCTATGACTTAATTATACACATCTTCCTAGTTTGAAAGATGTGTGTGCTATATTGCATTCTTACTCTCTACCTTAAAAATAATATGATCACCATTTCACATGTATTATTGTAGTTATCATGAGTTGAGGTTTCACTTGAGGGACTGTGATGAGGGATTTGAGTCTAGATCTGATTTTATGATCCTCGATGAAGAGATAAAATACATGAAGGATTCATGAAAATTGAGAGTAAGCAACTTTAACAAGTATGAGAACATTGTTATAGTAAAATCACTTGATATATACCTAAGTACCAGGGTGTGATGAAACATAATAAAATGTTGATTAGTGTGCACCAACTTGGTAAAAGCAGTGGAGATAGCCATATATATATGATGATAAAAGAAAAGCTCTTACACTACAAATACTTTTTAAAAAGCTTACACCAATAGCGAGCACTCCCAATCTTTCAAGTGTCCACTTGGACTGCAATCTTAGACTTTTATGAGTCAGGCTAGCACCAGAAAAGGGCTTTGCATCGTATAGTGATACAAGTCTGGTTGTAGAAAACTATGATAGATACTAAAAAAAGACACTCCCCGGTATACTACCAGGAAAACAAGTACATATGTATCAACAATCTCTTAATAGATACACTGATCAACTATAACAAAAATACGTGTGTTGAGATTAATAATTAACTTGAGAGGATCCTTGTTCCAATTAGATGGAGATAAGAAAAGACACCATCCTATGCCCTCCATCAACTAGTATTCCATATTCACTTTTAAGATTGACAACTAAAGAGACAATGAATTGGATGTAAGGAATGATTTATTCCCTAGTGTGGAGGATTGAGTTCTTAGGAGAGTCCCTTGGATTAGAACATTGGGTGATGCTTTGACTCTACTCTTTTAAATACAATCCACACTTAATGTTATATCCTTATATATATGTGTGTGTGTGTGTGTAGAGAGAGAGTCCTATGATTAGGGAAGTTGGATACCTTTTTTTACTAGAGCTTGGTTCATCTTAGAATTTTAAGATCACTAAAATCGAGAGTTCTTCAATGGATGAAGTCTTCTAATTCACATTCACTATCATGGACTAGTCAATCTTATCCATTCTTTATTTTCTCGACGACTAGCAAAGTATAAGTATAGGTGGTGATGAATTAGTGATTCATCATCTTAATATATGAATCTTAGCTTGAATCGCAGAACAAAACATCAAATAAATATCCCTATATTCAATAAATCAATAAAATAGTACTTTAAATATAAATGGACTAAAAATGTACATTTATAATAATTCCATAAAATAATTCAGAGTGAAAACCACAAAAATGAAGAGCTGAAAAAGTTATATTCACATGTAAATAGCTCAAACTTCTCTAATTTTTTAGATCCATACCAGCTCCTTTTGGCTTAATTCTTCTTCTAATTGTACATAAAAATGTACATAAAATTATAAAAATATAGAAGAATTTCCACATTGAATAAATACTTTTAAATGTTGAACCTAAATGTCATAAATTCCAATTTCTTGGCTAAATTCCAAGTCCATGTGATTCCTAAATTTATAAAACTCACTTTCAAAGTTCAATTTACAAAGTTACCTATTCAATAGAAGTGATTTCACTAAAATCAGATTTTATTTGCAAAATGTTAATTTTGATCTATGTGTACTTGGTACATATTCACTAATTCTGTTTTATCATGTAATATAAATAACTAACCCGTTTCTTACATAATACAAGTAAGATTCATAGTCATTAGAATTTACGTGTGAGGAATTATTCTAAACTGACTGTTGAGGCAACTTGAATAGAGATTTATGGAACTTAAAGGTTGTTAGGTCTTCAATCCTATTCCCAAGAAGGTTTTGCCACATTATTAATCCAACGGTCGAGTCAAACTCCATCTTCACTTTTTGTTCATGACCTTGTTATGGAACCAAAATCATTTCACTTTTGCATTTCATTTTAGTTGTTCAGGGACGAGTAAGGTTTAAGTACGGGGGGTTGATGATCTATGATTCATCACTTTAAAAGTTTAAAATAGAGATCCGTTCTCGAGTAATTAGTTGCATTTTATCATCTATTTCACATTATTAGCATTCATGCACTTGTAAATAATATCTGTATTTTAGCATCGACATTTGCATTAAATAAGAATCCATTTTCTCTTATAAATATAATATTTATAATTAATTATTTCTGTATTTTTTATTTATTTTTCACTAACTTGGAAATGAACAAAATCAACTCTATATTGTACATAATATTAATACTAATAAATGAAAAATACCAATATTAACTTGTAAAATTGACAAATTAAACCCAAACCCTAGTTTGAGACTAAGAACCCGTAAACGTGAATATCTCTCTCATAAAGTCTCCTATGGACCCCTACTCACTTTTGAATTAATGTACGTTTAATTATCTTAAAAACAAGACCAAATTTAAAAGTATCAGAGATCATAATCGAAACTTTGATTTTGGGCCCCTATTGTATACTGTATATATTGACAACTTCGACTTATTATTTAATGTATAAAAATAATCCTATTTGATTTGTTTATTTTGTGTTTATTTTATTTAATTATTTTTTTAATAAAAATATGTAAAAATCCAAATAGAATTTAAATAAAAAATCAAAGAAAATAAATCAACCCGAGTCTATATATATAGTCTGTACATATGTCCCCTTTATTTCATTTCATTAATTTCTTAATTATTGAAAATTCCAAAAAATAGATTAAGGTGTAAATATTTATTTTATATTTTCTCTGATTTTATTTTTTTGTCTTATTCAAAAATGACAAAAAAATTCACAAAACGTAAAAATACTGTATTTGAAATCTAACGTATACCACTAAAAATACTTTTTGTACATATATTTATTTTCTTTTAGTCCTTCACAAAAGTTGTAGATCTCATTGAGATGAGAAAATTTCATGTTGATTACTTTTTGATTTGACATCTTTTTGCTATTTCTTTTTTTATATTTCCCTAATTTTATTTTTCAAATTTTCTGGGAGCGACACATGGTACCTATTGGAGCTACCGGTTGCCCCCCTCATTTTATTTATTATTATATTATATTATATTTTTATTTATTTGTATTTATTTATTTTACTTATTTTATTACTTTTATTTATTTATTTTATTTACTTATTTAAATATTTTATTTTTCGTATGAACCACACCGGCCTCCACCTTTCCCTCTCCAGCCATGGCCTCCATCTCTCTCGTTTCCCCATCACTTGCAACAACCCATAGGACCCAGTCGATGTACGCCATTGCGCCTCACTTGCGATCCCTAATGACCCAACCACAGAAACCCCATCGCGACGACTGTTGCAAGCATCTGCCGATGGAGAACCAAGAGCGCCCAACTCGCTCCCTCTTGTTGGTGACAACAACAACCCATAGTTGGAAGTCGACGACAACCCAATCCTATTTTTTCAATGAGATCCATAGAGGCTCATCCTCATTTATTCAACCAGTGCCAGGGTTGTTGATCTTCAAAGCTCTCCATCAGAGCTCCTCGAGGCGACAATCGGTGTCGGGCATAGCTCTCCTACAACTCCGTTGAACTCTCTTCCTCCTTCTCTTCCTTCTTTTTCTTCCTCTAATCTTCCTCTCTCCGATCTTCTCCTCCGGATTCTTCCCCCCATTTTCTTTTTCTTCTTAAGCATTGCTTGCTCTGCCTTCAGTCGACACGATTGCTCCCTCGCCTTACTCCACATCTCCATTACCTTTATGACTCGCCTTGACCGCCCATGTAGCAAGGAGCAAAACTTGACACCCCCTTCACTGTGTCATCGTTGAACTCTCTACCTCGTGTTAAACCTAGTGTCGCCATTAGCATTACATCATTGCCACCTCCTCCGTCCTCAGCCTCCCCCAACACCATGGCATGCAAGCAACCTTCCAGCATCATCGGCCTTCTCTGCCATTGCTATCACCCAATAGTGGCCACAGATGACCAAAGACCTTAGTCCTCATGCTGCCTTGTACCGCGTGTTGTCGTCCACCTCTTCGCATCCCCCATGTTAGGAGCACATGAGGGCGAGCAAATTTGCACTGCACCCCCGTTGTTGTAGAGAAATTACCAGAAGCCCCGACTACCGCCCAAAACTCCTGCTCACGTATAGCACACGTGAGTGGGGGAAAATTGCATTAAGCACCCATGCAGATCCAGAAAATAAAGGGACCCTGCTGGCCACAACAGGTGTGTGCACGTGTCATCGGAAAAAATATGTAAAGACCCCCTAAAGTCCAAGTAATTGCAAACACTTAAAATTTTCTTTTCTTTTTAGTTTATTATGTATTGCATTTAGAACCTTATGTTTATGTCATTTTTAAGTCTCATTTTATTATCATTTTATCATTTTAAAAATTACAGTTTTTACAACAACATATTTTCTATCATGTGTATGTTTGATTGAATTTTTGTGGATTATGGTTGATTTAATATTATTATTTTGGTGGAAAAGCACTTAATTTACCCACTACGTGATCTTTATTTGATGTTAAATTAATCATTGCTCGAAATATTTCCACAAATTCACAATAGCTAGATTTTATTGTTTTTTACACCTTGCCCAAAAATTAGCTCCCATATCGAAATCCTAATAAATTAGTTGGTGATTTGAGTAATTAATTTTTAATCAATCGTAAATATATTTTTTTGGATCTTTTAATTTTCCTGTATTCCTCTCACATAGACTTATCTAGAATAATTTTCTTCTGAAAATTAAATTGGTCTTCTATTTATTAAAACAAATTTCTAAAAAATTACCTTGCACGGATCATCAATTCATAAAAAAAATTCATTTTATCATTTTTCATATTCTGGTCAAGTTTTGGGATTTTTGGATATCATTTTATCGAAAATTGCATTTGAGCCCCTAAACTAGATCTAATTTGGATGACATTTTTAATTTTATAGAAAAAATGCCTCTCTGAAAACCTAGGTTCTAGATTGATCGTTGATGAATCTGTGACTCATTCGACCTTGGGCTTGCCTAAGTAAAAAAATCGATCGCTTGCGTTTAATTGAGAAATTAATTAAGTTTTTGATTAATCTGATTTTGCCCGGCTACAACGAACGTACATCTTTTAATCATTAATTTGGTTAAATCAAAAGGGCAATTTTCGAGATTTTCAACTTAATCACTCCAAGGAGACAGCTCCCTCCCTGAGTTCAACCTTTGACTAGCCCAAGTAAAATATAAATTTGACCGCTCGTTTTAATTTAAAAATTAATTTAAGGGATTTTTTATCAATCCTAAGTTCATGAATACTAGAACAGAAACAACAAAATTAATTAGGGCATTTTTGGGTTTTTCACAGGGTCAACCTCCTTTCCATTTTTTGAGATGACACGCGCCAACATGAAACCATATATTACCATAAAATGGCTTTTCTCCCATGAGAGTACCAAATTCACCTCCCTAAACCTCTTGAGGAATCGATCCCAATGATCTAAACATGTCTCAAAAGAATCACGATGGACCGAGAAGTCATTCATGAAGACCTCTAGGAAATATCCCACCATCTCGGCAAATAGAGTGATCATGCACCACAGAAATGTGCTCGGGGCATAGTAGAACCCGAATGGCATGCGCCTGAATGCGTAAGTGTCAAATAGACATGTGAATGTGGTATTTTTCTGGTCCTCAAGGGCGATTGCTACCTAAGTGTATCTTGAGTACCCATCAGGAAAATAGAAGAATGCTTTCCTTATGAATCTCTCCAAAATCTGATCAATGAATGGAAAGAGAAATTGTTCTTTCTTGTTCGAGGCATTCAAGAGCATGTAATAGACATAAACGTGCCATGACATGGGTAATCATATCGTGATCTCTATCCCCTCCTCGTTGACGACCATTTGAATTCCTGACTTCTTGGAGACAAAATGAAGTGGGGCCACCCACAAGGAGTCAGAAATAGGGTATATGAATCCTGCTATGCACCATTTCTCAGTTTCTTTCTTTACCACTTCTCGATGGTTTAATCTCTTCTAAACTCACGAGAACATGTCCCATTATCTTCAAAAAAAATGTGGCGCAAAGGGAGAGCAAGATTATTCCCTACAAGATCTGACACCATCCAACCTATCGACTTGCAGTTCTTCTCTAAGACATCTAAGAGCCTAGACTTATGTTCTAAAGTTTTCTTAGAACTAATAATGACATGAAATCTATCTTTGGGTTGTGCAAGAAATGCATACTTCAGAGTAGGAGGGAGCAGTTACAGCTCTGGAATTGTTGCATCATCAACCAAATATGGCTGAACCGCCTCTAAATCTAGTGTGTGGTACTCGCTACCAACTCTAATGTGTAAGGTGTAGGATCACCAAGGAAACATCGTAGTTTTGCCAAAGTGGCGTCCGACTCATCATCTATGTCCCTTGACTGTTCTGATGGAGGTGGAACCGACAAAACCAATGGGATCTCTAAGTTATCAAGAAATAGGTGGATGCATCTCTTAATACATCATGCAACACTTGGAAAACTGCATCGTTCACTAAATCATCTCTAGATGAGAGGGTCTCACTCGACCCTATTAGGGTCTGTCTCCAAATCCCAATTGTGATGATCATCTTGCAATCTGCCTTTGAAGAAGAGTACTCCGTGCTGGTCTCTGAGTCAGGTCTCTTCCACTTTGTCTACTTCATCTCTGGTT
This sequence comes from Ottelia alismoides, assembly GCA_037367405.1. Classification (NCBI taxonomy): domain Eukaryota; kingdom Viridiplantae; phylum Streptophyta; class Magnoliopsida; order Alismatales; family Hydrocharitaceae; genus Ottelia; species Ottelia alismoides. The sequence goes on along the minus strand of JAZKJV010001865.1, from coordinate 1,209,583 downwards.
CCATTTCTGTGCATGGAGAAAGGAACTTCATCATTCCCATATGATAATCAAAAGAAGCACAAATGGTCCAAAAGAATGATTGCCCAAGAATGATCTGAGAAGTCTCCAATGATAGGGATTTCCAAGTCAAGGACCATGAAGTTCACATTGTAGTCTTGTTTCTCAATCGTGATAACCAATATCTTCACTTCTCCCATAGGTTTCTTCATTAACTTGTCTGTAAATTGGATTAGTGATCTTGATTTCAAAAGTGGTCCTAACTCCAATTTCAAATAATGTGCTAAGGGAAGAAGGTATTTGAAGAACCATTATCTAGGAGGGTGTGAGTAGATGCAATGTCATCGAGATGACTCTCCACACAATGAGAACCCATGTATCCCTTATTCCTTTGTAGTTGATGATTGTTGAGACAATAGGTAGTAGCTACTAATAAGAAGTGGGTCTTTACATAATGATCCGATTTCCAGAGGTGGACCTCTCCATGTTTAGTTCCCGATCAGGTATGACCACGATCCTTCCGCTCCTGAGTAACATATTGTTAACATTGTCACACAAAATAATCTCATGCTCATATCTAAAAGTTTTTGAGTAGTATAACTAACCAAGCTGTTGCTGCAACTAAGACCGATTCATGCTACTGAGGTTATCCTGAACTTGGGTGGGAATGGAGGTAGATGGGGTCGATTTCGCGTCTTTCCATTGGGATAGGAGGTTGATGTACACTCATATGTACTGAATCATGGCCTTGTAGGAACGAAGCTCCATGAGAATCTAGCGCCGAAAGTCTTTGCGGCCTGGTAAAGATGGATGTTGTAGCGATGAAGAATGCTGCGAGGACTGGCCTTCATGGCCCTGATATTATTATTGTTGCAACAATGGGTGATGCTGGTAATGCGGGCCCTACTAGCCTTCTTGGTACATATACTTATGACCATACTGTTGCCACTGCTACCTTTTTTATTAGGGTTGGTAAGATCTAGGTCTATATTATGAAGGAATAGGTGCTAGGGTGAATGCGATGTTGTAGAAGGTCGGGTGTTGCTAATAAGACTAACATACCCCCATACTTCACTATCAGGAATGGTCATGTGTGTACCATACAACACTAACCTCCCATACTTGCGGATGCTCCTCTTGAGTTGTCTCGATTGACGGTGGCTACTACTGGAAAGATTGCATGTAATACTAGTCCTCTACCCAAGGCTAGGGTGGCCCTGACATAGGTTTCTCCTGTACATGGGTACATGGAAAACAAGAGAAACAGATCATAGTCAGTATCTTCATCTTGGATACCTTCTTAGTAGACTCTCATATTCTTGGGAAGCTGGGAAAGACTACTGTCCATCTCATTAATCCTCTCATCCTTCCTCTTGATTATTGTTATATTGTCTACAATGATTCACATGATGAGAATCAAGCACTCAGAGAGATCAACCACATCCTTCTTTTCCCATCACGATATGAGTGTGATGATGACTCTGTATACGTCCAATTGGTAGTCTATAAGTGGCTCGTCGCAACCATCTGCTCGAATACCTTCCAGATGGTATCCTCTCCTCTTTTTGTATAGGTGCCTCCACAGGAAGCACTCATTAAACCATGCACCTCACGGTCGAGACTGGTATAAAGTGATTGGACCAAGATGTTGTCATCCATGCCATGACACAGACACTTATGCAGTATGTCTATGAATCTTTCCAAGTCTCATAGAATGGTTTGTTGGACGTTTAGGAAAAACTCGTGATGCATGTCCTCATATGATTAGTTCTACGCAGGGGGTAGAACTTATTTAAGAAAAGATCATTGAACTAGACATAGTTGGTTACCACGACACCTATAATCTTCATACAATAATCTGCATTACCCCCAAGGAAAATGGTAGGGCTAGGAGCCTAATATAATCTCGGGCAACTCTAGTGTGTATAAGCACAACATAAACGAGCTCAAAGTCCTTTAGGAATGCATAAGGTTCCTCAATGGCATTCCCATTGAAGTGCGACAACAAATTCAAGAACTAGGATTCAACTCAAATTCGACCTTTGGATCTCCGGGAGTCATATAATTTTGTACTCTTTACTATCCCGAGTTACAGGTCGCATCCATGTGTGCATCAACCCCTACGTTTAGTTGTCATATCTGAGCTCTAAATATGGTATTTTGTTTCTCAAATACATTAAGTCTAACTAATATAATGTATGAGGTGATCTTTCTACTCATCATCATGTTGTTTCTTCAGTGGCATCTTGAATGAATCTTCTTGGAAACCTTCATCAGCAAATGGGTTGAATTATAAGAGGTTGTTGAACTCAAATCAACCTCACCAAGGTAAAGATCTTCCTCGGTGAGCAGGGAAGAGGGGAAGGGATTGGTCGGTGTGTGACCATCCCCGAAGTGAGTGAAACCGGACTAAAGAGGGTCACGAGTCTAGGGAGGTCTAGGAAGTGAAGGGACCTAAGAAGACATACTCTTTGGAGTGTTTAGAGATAGATTGACAAAGTTCAAACAAAAATCCCCCAACTAGTCATCTTCGATATCAACATGATCATAAATGAACAAGACTAGCAAGGAGATTTAATATACTACGGTGCGCTATAAATGTATGGAGTGACTCATGCAATTCAAACTTCACATGTGAAAGTCATAGAAGTTTGGACAAACTATCTTGTTAATTTTAAATTAGTGTAAAATAATGTTTTAGTACATTATACACATGGTGTCGCAGTACGCCATCGGTTCTCCTCTATGATCTCAATTAATGAGGTGATATTCCTGGGCCGGCGTGTTCAATAGCACACCCCAAAAGAGATATATAGGCTAAAGAAAATGAAACGTACACTAATGTCAAACACAAGCACTTGCAGCTCTCAAATCCTCAATGTCGGAAATGGAGACTTAGGGGGCAAGTCTAGAGATTTGCGCTCTAACTTTAAAGTGTGCATCCTCACGTGCTCTGTCTGGGGGTCAGTACCTATGTCCAATGATGGCTTTATGCACCCATAAGACAAGTGTTCATTTTATTCCTAGCTTTTTAATTGACTTGCTCAATTCAGTCCCAATTTTTTAGTTATGGTTATCACTTGAAGTTAATGTGAGCACACAATCACGCCTACCATTCAGTCCTTTATTTCATTTTAATCATAGGTTATAAAATAGAGGGAGGAATCTAAAAATATAATGATGTCATGAAAACTATCATGTATGCTCAGGAAGAGTTATACTTACAGTGATTCCCAACACTCTCCATGTGTTATGCGAGATAGACTTTATAAATCTACCCTAAATGCATGCAAGTCGATGAAAACCACACCTAAACAAGACACTAATAGCAAGGAAGAAGTCAATTTCGATTTAAGCTAATTGTACATGTTTATATGTGCCAAATTTAATGATGATATGAATCTTTATTTGATGAAATGTGTACTTTACACTATCATGTGACCATCCTAATTTTGTCACACAAGTTCGATAGCCACTCTCGACAGAACCACAAAAAATAAAAATAATAAAGAGTGTCAAGTCTCTCTTACAACTGTGATATCTCAAATAAGAGCAATTATAAATGCAAAATTACCTAATATATTACAATAATAATTACAAAAAATATAATGAAATGAAATTATTAATCTAATCAACTAAGTCTATCTTAAAAAAGAATTCAATCTCATTGGCTCTTCAGCAGTCGGCTCGTGCCAAGGTTTGGTGAGCTTCAATGTACTCCAAGTCCACCGGGCCCTCAAACAAAACGAGAGATATATGTCAGAGAGAAATAACAAAGTATATACAAGAATAAAATAAAATAATGAGGAAAATAAATATTAAGAAAAGTGGAAAAAACCACAAGAAGGCTCAGGGGTCAGACTACCTAAAGGAAGAGAAAATCTAAGACTATGTTTTCTAAAATAAACCTAAGTCGTTCGCCTTCACTACAACAATGTTATTTGATAATTACCGAATTTCCCTTAGTTATATTGTTAAATTATGTTGTAGTTGACGATCAAGATCAACCAAAAATTAACACGAATAAATCAAATCAAGTTTAAGTGAATGTGTGGTTTAGTGTTTATTTAACTTGGGTAAGCCCTAGGTTTGACTAAAGGAGGTAAAGGAACAACATAGGATTCAATTTATACAACTTAATGTACGATTTTCAAGATAGGGTTTTTTGTATATTTTTTATGCGATATGAATGTAAATGCAAAATGTTATTGAATTATGTTCTTAAGCAAAACAAGCAACTTAGCCCAACTAATTTTTAAATTCTAAATCAGATAAAATTAGGCAAGGGATATTTTTCCTGTGAATCTAATTTAGTGATGCACGTGAAACATATTTTTTAAGGTTTAAAATGTGATAATAAAAAATGAACACTTTTAGGGGTTCTTGTGTAAATTTGTAAACAATCAATATGCGAAATCTTAAAATTTTAAAAGAATTTAAATTATGATGAAATGAAATTACACTAATTTTTTAATCATTTTCAGACATTATTTGAATTTTTATGCATTTTCTACAGAAACAGAGTGAATGTTAATAATTAATTCTTAATAAATCTACAATGTAAATTCATGTCAAACCAAAATTATGCATATGTATATTTTATAGTTGAATTTAAGTGACTTGAAATTTCGGTGAAATGTAATATGTGGATCCAATTATAAATCAAATATAAGAATCACTCAAAAAATTATTTAAGCCATATAACATATACATTCAACTTCGAACTCTAGCATATTTTTTACCACAATCAGTTGCACATCATAGATTTGTTTCGCAAATTTATGAGAAAGTCTTGATTTTATATTACTTTCATAGTTTAATTGGGCAGGCTCAGATAGATGCTCACTTTAAGTATGTTAATAATTCAATCTGTACTCAGAAAAGTCAAAGTAAATTCCATGTGATAGACAAATAATTGTTCAACATAATACTAATTTTGGATTTTCAAATAGTTGAAAATATAAAGTCCAAGTGAGTACTTAATCAAATGGTTTAGTTTGATATATGAAACAAAACTCTAACAAAGATATGTGCCTACAAGCACTTTGTTAATTACCCAGAATGAGAGGGGATGACGTGCAAATACTTCAGTGGTCCACTTGGCACGTTAGTAGGATCACACTTGGTAGGGACTTCTTTGTAATTCTGCAAAGGTGTGGGGGTCCTTTGTAAATTACCCCAAGGATCATGCTCGTCATGTGCCAAGTAGGCAAAGGAGTATATAACAGTTGGGATTGGCAGTTGCGCATCGTTGCTGATGAATCTGCATCCCATCATCTTTATTCATTTATTTTAGCTTAAAATACCATATAAGACACTTGTAAATACAAATAAATCTCTTCTTTTATTAACTTTCAGGCTATGTAAATATTGTATATTTATCACTATTTTAACCTAAAATAAACAAATAAAGAAATAAAGAGAAACAAATAAAATGAAAGACTATATATATGAAATAAATACAGTTTGACTCTAACCTCGAGAGAAGGTCAAGACATGACATGAAGGAATAAAGTAGGGAGAGATAACGCCTTCATTCAGAAAATCAAGAAAACCAATACTCATTAGTGTATATTTATCACTTGTATATCACTGTATATAATAAATATTATATACACTATTTTATTTCTCACTAAACTCGCTCCAAATAAAAAAATTCTTCTTGAAACTAGTACATAAAAATAAGTTGTAAATATTAAAAATAATTGCAAGAATCGTTGTACATTTTGTAAACAACATGGTTTACACACTTTGAAAAATCCACCAAGATCAACTTATCAGATAAATATCTTCTCCTTAAAAACTTAAAATTAACCAAACTCACTATCATTGTACTCCACATAAATTATATTTAAAATGGAAGTGGATATAGAAAAATCAGAGTTAAGATGTGAAATGTGCCTTTTGGGGGCTCTATTGTATATTAGACCTATATATTTTTTTTGTATATCTATTATCCTTGTATTTTTGTGTAAATTATATTTTTAATTGTATATATTGTATTTAACTTATATCAATTACAATTAAAAAGTACGAAATCACAAATAAATAAAATAAAATCATCTACTTATTGTATATATACCATTATGTGTATTGTAAATACACTCATTTATTTACCTTAATAAGTTATTCCATAAAATAAAAAAAAATTATCATTAAAATCCTTGTATAATGTTGTAAATTAATAAATTATAAAACTATATGTATATTAGTTAAAATAATAAATTAAAAATCATGGTGTTGTATATATAAGTATATATACCTATGAATAACATATTTTAATATTTTTTACGCTTGTATATATTTTATTTAGTTCATTAAAAATCACTAAAAATGAGAAAATTTAATTACTAACAATTTTTACCATTAAATTTTTTATTTTGAATTTATTTTCAATTTTATTTGATTTATTTCTCATTTTACATGCAATTTTGTCGTGCAGTGTGTTTTGTCCAATTCTAGGAGGCCTCTGATTGGTTGAACCAGAGCCTATCGACTTGGGTCAACTCCCCAATCCCCATTGCTCCTCGCTTGTTTTGCTCACCGACACACCTTCTCCTATTTTCCCAGCTCAAGATGTTAACTTTTTCCGCTTTCTTTTCCAAATCATTAGCCCTAACTCCCCTCTCCATCACTAGATCATTGGTTTCGTCGATCATGCATTGGTTCACGTGCATTTCAAATTTCAAATCTCTGCTAGACCTTCTGGCTATTTATACACCCAAACCTCCATCTTCTTTTACTGATCCATTTCACTTGCAATTTTATGCCTAAAGTATATTATTGGATGAAGGCAAAGTGACAATGACCCATCTCCCCTATTGGGAGTGTGTGAGAGAACCAGAGGTATGAGATCCATTTGTCATCGGAGATCGCCAACGGATGACTGAGTTTCTTCTCCTGACAATGCAAATCAAGTCTAAGACCCATTTTCGACCACCAAAGGTTGCCATAGGTAGGTTTTCTTTGATTTTGCTTTTTAATTTTTCTTTGATTTCTTGTTATTAGCTTAGTTTTGATTTTTCACCTACAAGATCTAATCTGCAAGATGGGATCTCCACTATCATCAATCTTTCACTCCAATCATCACCTTACATTCACCTCGACCTTCTTTGCTTCCTTCTGCATTCATACCCTCCAGATCAACAGTGATTTCGAATCTCAATTCAACTCCGATCGCCATTCGTTGGAGTCGATCCATCCATTCCATTTCACTGTTATTTCTATGCTAATAAGGTTGACAAAGAGATCCTCCGAGCAGCAACAAACTTTATAGGTGCCAGGTGAGTGATGGGACTCAAGAAGATTGATCTGGAGCCCTTCTGCAGTAGACGAATGATTCAACCTCTAAATCTTCAATTGCAGACTTTCGAGCTTTAAAGACATATCCATTAGACACGGGAGAACCTCGTGGACCTCCAGAGACCATCAGGAGCAGAGCTTGGTGTGGAACGACGAGATCTTCTCAAACGTACCTTGATGTAGTTAGCCTTCAAACGTGTTCTTCCAGTACCGTCTAGAGATGCACGATCAACAACTTCCACTCCAGATTGAATAATGGCCATCCAAAAAGCCATAATTCAACATTGTGGATCAAAATCTCCGAATTTAATCTGAGTCATCCATGCATGCCTCTTTTCAGCTATTAAATTATAGGCAAAGAAGCATCTGAGACATCCCTTTTGCCATATGGATTGGTAGAAAAATTACACTCAAGCCCTGCTCGTTTCTTATTTTGCAAATAAGTCCATCTTGGGACACATGTCATTCTATGCTTCATTGAAATTTTGCATAATTTCCCTTTATCTTTATTTTATTGATTTGAAGTCCGATTTGAGCTGATATGCATCCATTGCACACGACTTTGTGAACATTTTTCAATAAGAGATTTTGTTATATTTTCCCCCTCTTAAATAAAATATTGCATAAAAGAACATACCAGCGTGACTCACGTGCATTGGTACGTGCCAATCTTGGATAAATTGCACTTTTCACCGTACCGTTTCTATTTTTATTATACAATATTCTAATAAATATTTTTTTCTTTTCGTATATACCTCTGTGAGTCTACACTGTTATTTTTCTTATAAATTGCATTTAAAAAAAATCTTGTCCTCGTTAAAAAATACACAAAAATCATTTTAGGTTCCTGTTAATTAGTTCTTCCATCACTATTTTTTTTTGCATTTTGATTATCTTTAGGATTCTTAGTAAATCAAAATCTATAAGAATACCTCATGTTTACATTAACAAATCAATAAAAATTAGAAAAACATTTTGAAAGATTCAGAAAAAATAGTGTGTGCGTGTTTTATAAGTTTTATTTTCTATAGAATTTTCATTTTCTAATTCCTAATAAAAACCAAGAAAATAGAAAATCATTTAAACACTAAAAAGTTCATTTAAAATAGTTGAAAAGCCAAAAAGATCATAAAATTGCTTTCTGAAAATTTAAATATTTATAATCATTTATAAAACATAAAAAATCTTTAAATTCTTGAAATATCACAAAATAGAAGAAAAATACCAAAAACACAAAACTAATTTTATTTGAATTTTCTAGATATTTTTTCTATATTTGAAAAATACAAAAAAATCTTCTTTCTTTATGTTATTTTATTATATCTTTTATTTGTTTTCTTTTATTAAAAATCTAAAATATTTGCAAAAACTAGAAATCATTAAAAAAAGTTGCATAATTAGATACCATAAAAATATAAAAATTAAAATTCCTAAAAAAATAAAAAGTAAAAAATTCACAAAAACCAAGGGTAGTGGACATAGTGTCCCTTCTTTTATTTCATTGTTTTTTCATTGGTTTAATAATCCTTGGGATTTTTGTAGCCCCCTAAGTTCGATCCTGTATGCTATATAGGTAAATAAAATAGCAAATTCTCTTGCTTATATTTTCTTTATTTCATTTTATCTTGAGAGTTCATCAATAATTTTTATTGAGGGATTTTTAGGGTTGCAACGACACTGCATTTATTTCACTAAATTAAATCCCCGAATTCCCATGTTCAACAAATGGCATCATTGTCGGGGAGGCACAAAGAGGGTATCTAGGTCTTCTCTATAACCAACTATTCTTTGGTGTACATACCTGTTTGTTTTCCTTTTATTTTTGTCTTCTTTTTCTTCTTCTTATTTCGTTCTCATATTTTCTATCACTTGTATACGTTTCTGTCTTTTATTTCCTATCTCTTATCATTTTATTTTTATCTATATTTTGTATATATATTATTATGTGGATTTCCTCTTATTGAGGAGTGAGCATTCACTTCGAATTTAGCATGCCGTATGGGAGCATACAAAATGCTTGTAGGCTCTGATTTGTCGGACACTAAAAGCTCCTCAAGATCGGACTTAGGGATTCAATTGAGACTCTTTTACTTGCTCTTCTCATTTTGCCTAATATCCACTTGTTTGCCTTTGTTTGACATTTTGTCTATATTGTCTGCTTTTATTCTTCTTATTTTGCTCATATTTTCATAACTGTGATCTAACATCTCTTTTGCTTTTCTCTGTCTTGCAAGAGCTCGACGAACACATACGACATTCCTAGGAGCGTCGATGCACCCAAGCGAATCGCAGGCGAGACATTTCTTCATCGAGCAGCATGAAAGCGTAGGAGCAAGAAACATAAGACTTGGAAGATTTTGTAGAATTTTGCACATTTGTTTTCTTTTTAGAATTTTATTTACACTATTATTCTTATAAGGAATTGTAATTTCATTTGGCACTTGCCACTTTTTCCATTTTTTATAAGGCCATTATATACCCTTGTGTGTACGGGGTTTGTTTCACCAAGTGTTAGTGCACTTGGGGGCCTCACCGATTTTTCTTTCCATCACTTTTATCTATATTTATTTTTCACGGTTTTATGTGCTTGAGCCCTTAGAAGTATGTTCTATTTCCTTAGCTGAGCTAGGTAATCGATTAGGCTCAAAGCCTAAAAAGAATATTTGTTCCTATAGACTAGATGATAGGATTAGACGTAGTCAAATTGATTGGTTCTTGCCCACTAATAAAAGTTATTGCTTAGGATGCTTCCCGTGCATTATTTAGGTTAGTGTATTTTTTGTATTTATTTTTATGCAAGAATCATTTTGCATGTAGACTGTTGGTGCAAGGTACACATTTCTCTCTCGTGCATGCATCATTGATTTCCTTTGCATCGACTTTTCTGATCTCCTCACTTTATTTTTCTTACCTGTGATATAAAGGAATGTTAATTTTCACTCAACCCTAAAACTAAACGTAAGTACAAGTCATCATTATTTTGAGGAGAGTAACCCCCTCATTAATTACAGGGACTTATCTTCAGACAGAGTGGGTGAGGACGCAGCCATAAGGATAGAGCCTAAATCCCTGGACTTGTGCCCTATGCTTCTATACACATCTCTGTGGTGTTTGGTTTAAATGCAAGCACTTGCTTCAGACGTAAGAAAATCATTTTTGTGTGCTCATTCTCCTTTCCCTTATTGGGCTTGATATTCAACCCAACAACCTGATAAGATAGTTCCATTGATTGGGGAGGATTGAGAATGTATGTTGGGCGATAGCGTTGACTCACCCTTTGTGCTTGGTAAGTAACTTCTTATAGATCCACTAAGAATAAAATATAAAAGATAAAAGGCCGAACTCTTACAATATCTACGTGTATTCAGTTGGTGAATCGGGGGTTTGTATTGTGTTTGTTTGGTAGTGTAAAGATCCCTCCACGTACTTCTTGCCTTTTTCTTCCTTCTTTCTTCTTAACTTGTCATCACATTCTCACATCTTTTCTATTGACATCGAAAATGTTAGATTGGAGTAATTCTTGTTCAGACTTTGTGAGCTCATTTTACACTCCAGTTCGATTGTCTTCTATTCATTAAAACTCATTTTCTAAATATCCCTCTTTCTCCACATCGCCCATCCTCTCATCAATAAATCTGTTGTTTGACATTGACTCTAATCTCCAACTATTATTTGATACTCCACCATTTTTGAGGACTAATAAAGTACCGTATACAATTTCAGAGGTAGAGTCAGTGCACTTGATACCACCGAAGGTCAAGAGTACCATGGAAGAACAGAATGAGATCAACAATATGATATTATCTTCTATTCAGGCCATACATTGTCAGTTGATTGAACAAGTGGCATTCAGGCTGGATTGAGAGATATGATTTTTGAGATGTGGAACGATATACAAAATAGGCGAGAGGAGGGGGAGAAGCTGAATGGAGGTGGAAATGGGGTAGGTAAGCCACCAGAGCCAGTGTCTAAGCTTACAATTAAGGATGTCTATAATCTATGTGCAGGAAAAACCAATACACGGATTCAGATAACTACGATTCATTGGCATTTTGAGTAGAATCCTACAATTTTACCTTTACTCCCAATATTTTACCGTCACATTAATGAAGAAACTTATGTACACCTCCAGTAGTTTGACTGTAAATGTGGCACTATACACTAACCTAACATTTTGTTAGAGATGGTAAATATGACAGCTTTTCCGTTTAGCCTTATGGATAAGGCTTTATATTGGATATATTATTTAGGGAAGGTTGTCATGTCCTGGGATTAATTGAGATCTGCATTTTTGAGCAAGTATTATCACCTAGGAGGACTGAAACAGATACAGTCCTTGATTGCATACTTCTCCCAGATGTCCCATGAGCCTATTCACGAGGCGTAGGAAAGATGTAAAGACTTGACAGAGAAGTGCCCCCATCACGATATACCCAAGATGAGCCTTGTGCAAAATTTCTTTGGGGTTTTGAGCATTGAAAATCAGAAACTGGTAGATACCGCTTGTGAGGGTCCCACTTTAATAAGGATGAGGATGTCCTTTATCAGATTTATGAGGAGATGGCAGAGATATTGGCAACAATTTCTTGTTCATGCACTTTTAAGAAGCATCTTGTTACTTCTCATTCAATACCCCAAAAGGTTGTCAACATGATGGCATTACATGATGTGGATAGGGTGGACAGTGCATATCTAACCATCATAAGAAATCACCTATCCAAAGTGGATATTATAGAAAAGGGATCCAAAGAGCTTGAAAAGCTACAGGTGATCTAGCAGAGGATAGATTAATGGGATAAGCTGGATGAGAACACAAGGAATCTGAAGATTCATATCAGTACAATTAGTGCATGTCAGAATGTGAGTGCTGCAGCTGACACTTCTACTCATGAGCATACTTCTTCCACGACTTCAGCATAGCAGTGTACCGAAGCACTATCCACGGTTCAACACATTTAGTACATTAGACCCCAGATCATGTGCCACAATAGTCACCTTCATCATGCATTGTACCATACCACTGGGAGCCTCTTTATAGTCCTAAGAAGCAATCTCCACCTCCACCTCTCATTCATAATGAGAATGGCATTTGGTTCGACCGAGAGTGTAGCTAGCCCCGTTCGTCAGGGCAAGGGCAGTTGGGTTCGCGGCCAAGTCAAAGGCTCGTCCACCATTTCCATGGAGGGATACCACACCAATAGCACCAGCAGCCATAGCCTCACTTTTTGTCTCCACGACACTTTCAAAATTGGAGACATGGACAACAATAGATGTAGCTTGCATATCCTTATCAACCCTATTATCAACAACAATCTACAAAGTTTTTGTACCCTTGGCCTCCTTATTATCAGTTACATTATGGGTACCAGCATCCTCCATAGTACCATTCTTAGCGATAGCTGGTTGTTGAGCTTCCAGAGGCACCTTTGGTGAATCCCACATTTGATCATCTTGCACTCTTGATGAAGAATATGAATGATTTTACTTAGATGGTTGGCGACATGACGACCATGAAGACATTGATTCCAGCCCAGTTCAAAGCCAATCCCAGTAATTTAAGACGTAAGGAGAATGTAGCTCATGACCCACCCACCCTTGAAGGAGAACACACCTGTCGTGGAGTCTTCTTCTACAAAAATAGACGAAGCTACCTGTCTAGTATTTCATTTTTCTTCTTCTACTCCTATATTGGATAACATTTTATGGACTGATTCTGGTAGTCTACATGTACATGATGACTCTATTTTAAATAAGAGAAATGAGAAATTTGATGTTCCTGATTTTGTTCCATTTCCTTCAACTTCGAATAAAACTCGAAAATCCAAAAATTAATAACATCACTATCTGATCCCAGAATGGTAGAGATACATCAGAACATATTCTTAGAGATGCCACTCCTTAAGGCCATGGAGTACATGCCCACAGTTAAAAAGGGAATGAAAGAAACATGTACTCAAAAGTGTCAATGAAGGCAGAATTGACGAAAGAACTAGAAAAACACATCTTAACCATGGCAACAGTTCATGCCATCAGTAATCTCCTGCATAAAAAGAAAGATAAGGGAGCACCTCACATCTATTTCCATCTATTATATCAAGAGTTTGATCGCACTCTAATTGATAGTGGATCCTCCATTAATCTCATGCCATCCTCACTACTCACTGAATTTGGGTTGGGGCCTCTTAGATCCCCCAGGATGATCCTTCAGTTTTCTAATAGATCGATCAAGAGGCTGAGGGATATTCTTGAGGACATTATCATAACAGTGTGAGTAATGAGAATCCCAATTGATTTTGTTGTTATGGATATAGGACCTCTACACCGTTACTCCATACCCCAATCATACTTGGTCGACCATTCCATTGAACGACCAAGGTGCTAGTTGATTAGAGTACTAAAGAGATAACCATAGTGAGAACGTTAATATAGAGATGATCATAGATCCGAAGCCATCACTTCCACTAGCAGAAATAGATGAGAGAGATAATTACAACTAATTCAGAGGACTACGATTTTCTTATTGAATTTCGAGAGACAAATCTTTTCACAGATTTCATGGACAACTAGAAATTCCTTTCCCAGAAGGAATATCTAGAAATCACAATCGATATTAGCCCCCTGTTGATTAGTATGATTGTCAGCTGATGGATTATTTGAGTTGTTTTCTAACGATCAGTCTGAGTTACTTTCGGAGGTATATTGTGACATACCTGAGATACTTTCTTCTAAGATTACTAATGATATACCTCCTGCTGAGCTTTCTAAGGTCTTTGAGCAACCTCATGGGCCACCAACTTCTGTGCATAGATTATTTATTGCCAATCTTTTTGAGACATTACTTGCTGAGCCTACACTAGCCACGGTGGACCATTTACATAGTACATATCATCCACCTTCAACGAGTACAATTGCAGGGGGTTGTTGTAGAGATGATTCATACCGCACATGAGCTCAAAGTTTTTCCTTATGTTTTTTATCATCATCAATTCACAATTGACCGAAGATCAAGAATCTCTCTTGCTAGAGGTTCTCGAGAGAAACTGTAAGGCCATAGGCTGGAATATTTCAGATCTCCATGGGATTACTTTAGCTTTGTGCTCGCATCATATCTACTTAGAGGATGACAACAAACCAACCCGTAAGATCAGGAAATGGTGTGATGGTGGATTTATTTAACCCATTTTCTATTCCAAGTGGCTTAGCCTATTGCATGCGGTCCCGAAGAAATGCACGATTACTATCATGACGAATGGTCGTGGTGACAAGATTCTAACCCATGTACCCACTTCATGGCATGTCTGTGTAGATTACCGACGTTAGAATTTAGCTACCAAGAAAGATCAATTTCCACTGCCCTTTATTGATTAGATTATTGAGAGGATGGCAAGGAAGGAGTTCTTTTGTTGCTTGGATGGGTACTCGTGATGTAACAAATATGCAATCGCTTATGAGGATCAGGAGAAAACTACTTTTACTTGTCCTTTTGACACCTATGACTTTATATGAATGCCCTTTGGATCCGGCTCCATGATGCCTTGGATTACTTTCCTACACTCAAGCAATAGTTGAAGAATAGGTGTACCACATGTGGAAGAAGAGATCACATACAGAGAAGCACATTTTGACCAAGGCCACATCCTACGCCATACAACACCGATAACTGCAGTGGCCAACTATGGTTAAGTGTAAAATTAAGCTGTCGTTGTGACCCCAATCAATCAGTGCAATTAACGAGAAAATTATTCAAATAACTAATAAATCAAGTAGAGAAAATGAGAGGTTTTTCTTTTTTTTAGTAAGCTGGTATAGCGACTGGGATCGATCTCAAGGAGCATAATTAAACACTAATTAGTCAATTTGAAAATCTAAGGATTTTAATTTCCTATTTCAATTTTTCGATTTTTCAATTTCCAAATATGTAAAAAATGCTCAGAAAAATAAAGTAAAAATATTTTCGGGTTTTAAATATCTTATAGTGTTTTTGGAAAATTTTGGAGAATTTTCAAATGTTTTTATGATTTTCTAAAAATAAAAAAGCGATGAAATAAACAAACAATGCACAACTAGGTGTATTTTTCAATTTAAAAATAGATAAAATGCTCAAAACACCTGAACGTGATTTGTATTAAAAAAATGTGAAGAAATATCGACAAACGGGAACTTAAAATGAAATTTTTGAATTTTTTGTTAAATTTATAAAATTTTTATATGTTTTTGAGTATTTTACAAAGTTTTTGGTTTTTTATAAGGTATATTTCAACCAAATTGATGCTGAAGACTAAAGGTGATAAAAAGACAACTACAAAAATTTTTATGGAATTTTTAAGGGATTTTTCAAATTTTTATGAAATTTCTATTATAAATAATGTCTCTTTCGAATGTTTTCAAAATTTTAATAATAGAAAATGAACAATAATTAAGAAGAAAAAATTACCACAAATACACCATGCAAACAATAGCAACGAGTAATTTTTAGGTAATTTTTGGAGTTCATTAACTATTTATTGCAATTAATGAAATATAATTTAAAACAGTGCATGAGGACCAGTCTGCAAATACTTTAAGTTTTGGGGCCTAGTGAATAACAAATATTCAAAGTCCAATGGCTACTATGCATTTTATCTAGAGAAATCATGAGCCGCACGTGAAACCGGATGCACATAGGTATATGTGCAAATATCAAAACTTTTACTTCATTCCATAACCAATTCAAAGCATGAGATCAAACATGAAAATATACCAAACAATCCATGAAGCTACATGTGACTATAACTCAGATGGACTAAAGTGCAACTAACAAAACTATAGGGTCTTTAATGCAAAAGTTTTTAACTAAAGATTACATTTATTTGACGAAGACGAAATAAAGCAAAGTGAAGGGTAAAAAGGAAATATACCCATGGGAAGCACATGACAGGCGTGTGGAGGTATGACGGCTCTGATGGACTTCTGCAAAGCTCATCTAACGGTCAGACAATGCATGGGATGTGCACTAAGATCATCCAGGCTAGGTCAGATCTAACAGTCTGTAAGGTTGGCTCGAACATACGACACATATTGGGATCCAGATCTGATTCCAGCACCATCAGAGGCTCATATCAAATCTGGATCTCCGTCTCTAGATCAAACGATAAGGGAAGGTGCAGGAAGAATAAAGCTCCGGTGAGCTTCAATCGGGAATGTACAACGATCTACTGATCTGATGAGCTCGTTGTAAGTTCCTACTCCTTCGTGAAGATGTTCCGCGTAGACTAGTGTCCTCAGATGGGCCGATGTATGGAAGGATGGTCGTGGTGGTGCTCTACCACCTGGAACTGCTCCGCCACCTCGAATGAAGCTCGGGTTTAACACACTAGCACATAAAAGTACCTGCAAAGGATGATGGGACTCGGGGGCATAGCTCTGATCTAGTTATTGCATATAAAAATGAAGGAAGTTACATAGGAATAACAAGTTGGTTTCTGGTGAAGACGAAGGAGGAAACTGATCCTAATCAGGCTCCAGTGAGCATGATCTAGAGGGGTTAAAGTATTGAGTGATGGAGGATGAGCGCGAGATGCGAACGAAGCAGATGGATGGGTTATATGGGGCTTCGACCTGCTAGTCGGAGCTGATAAAGCGATGGATGAGCTAATGGATAAATCGTGGTGGAACATGAAATATAGATGAACGAAAGTCTACCTGAAGCTCCTATGGTGATTGGTGAAGTGCTGCGGAGGGGAAGCCGAGGTCCTGGCCTCGACTCCGATGCGAAAGACGGAGGAGGCTGCAAGCGGCGGAGCTGCTCCGGCCACGTATGAGTTGCGGAAAATAGGCCACCAAAACTCGCTCAAAAAGGGTCTCTGAAGATCTTGTCATGATCTTGAAGGTGGCTAAAGATGAATGAGGCGGTGAGGGATGAGCTAATCGATAAGGGTGGTGGAGGCTACTACTTATAGGGGATTCCAGGGTCTAGAAGAATCGAAGGGAAGTACGAAACTCTAGGACGATCCAGCTCCTCTTAGGGATCCGCAAGGATCACAGATCCTAGGAGAAGGCTTTTGCGCAGAAATCAGGGAAAAAGATGGTCGGACCCGGGCTACGAAAATGGGAGAAAATTATTCTGACGTAGCCCAACTGGGTCTGACCTTTAAAGATGGAGGGTTGACCTCGGTCAACAGACCCATGTTGACCAATAAAAAAAATCGAAATGAAAATCAAAGAGTAATGAAAATAAAATAGTAAATGAATTTAAAAAAAAAAGGGTTAAAATGAATATTGTTTATTTTTTCAAACTATTTTTTGTGATTTTTAATAAATTTTATGAAATTAAATATATATTATATACAATATAGGTACTTTGTATAGGTACAATATACCTATATATTTTAATCTTTAATTTTATTTTGATATTTTTACACAAATATCCTTTATTTTATATTTTATATATTTACAAAATAATTTAAGGATCATGAGATGATTTTTATTTGATGTTTACAAATTAAATAGAAGTAAAACAAATAGGTTTTGTATACAATATACACAAGTGTGGCTTTTACGCAATGAACTTATGATTTTATTTTTGTTTTATTTTATTTTTTTATTATTTTTATTTTTATTTTATTATTAGGAGTATGTACAAGTGTTTAAACTACTATATACACAAATTATGAATTAAAATTTTTAAATATACACATTTACAAGTATAGGTATCACATAACTATACAATGCACCCAAAAAGCCAAATTTTACCTCATAACTCCAAATTTTATGGAACCACCCTCATTTGACAAATAATTTAATTTAGAATCCAATAAAGTGATTTTGGAAAAATTTGAGTTCATATGGAGCCGGAACTTATCTTTCAAGCACTTGTTGTGTGGATTTTTATAAGTGGTGTTATTTGTAGTATGTACATCAATTTATTTTACAAGTATTTTTATTATCAAGACTTCATTTTATGTGCAAATATTATTGGGAAAATAATTTGTTTTGAGGTATTTTTATTGATGAATAAAATATATGAATGCTATATACATATAGTGCATATTGATGAATATACAAGGACCCTATCTCCCCCTACTTTATTCCTTGTCGATCGGGGTAATAATTGACCTTCTCTAAAGGTCTGGGTCAGTCTGTACTTATTACATAATTACATCCTTCTTTTCTTTTTCTTTTCATATTTATTCTTTTATTTTTAGAAAATAGGTACTAATTACGTAATATTAACAAGGATATGCACAATGATATTTTATTGTATTTACGCACATTTATAGATGTTTTTTGCTAAAAGATAAAGCTAAAATAAAATAATAAAGAATGAGAATAATAGATTCATTATCCCCCTATATTTTAACTTTGCTTGTTCCTTAGCAAACACTTATTTGATGAAGAAGTGATATTAAAAGAAAATAAAAACAAAAAATCAAAATTGATTATTAAACTTATCTTCATAAAATTGCAGTATGGAGCTCGGTCAGACCTTTGGATTATTAATTTGGCATAACCTTATTGGAAACAGGTTTAAGACTTACCATCCTTCAAGTTCCATAGTTCTATGCTTAGGTCTTCTTAACAACAAGGTCAAAACAAGTCTACATATGCAAACTCTAATGACTATGAATCTTTCCTTGTACTGTAGAAGTGATATGTAGCTCCCCACCTCAGAAATGGCAAAGAAACATCCTCCCTCAACAAGGTAACTATAATCCCCCTGTCTAGCAACTCTTTCCTCGAGGTGTGGGGTATTCTCTTCTAAGTTCAAGTACAACCAGCTCAAGAAGAGGGGAAAAGGATATAACGGACCATGGCCAGTGTAGTCACATGTCCCTTAGAGCGTAACAAGTGTAGCTAATTTCCAACTGCAAGCTTCCTTGAGATGAGATAGTGGAATACATAAGTTTTGCTTATTCAACTATATACACACAGACATGCATTTTATTTTCAATCAGGCATGTCCCATTTTATGGAGTTTTTGTATTTTTGCACATTTGTATGACATATTTACAACATATCTACAAGGTGTAGCATGTACAAAATGGGTTTTTCTTCTTGAGACAATAGACTATCCCCTCTTTTAAAGCTTTATTGAAACCCACAACATCCTGTAATTAGACCTTAATGATACTAGACCGGGTTCAGGTGCACATCCCTCCCTAGAGGAGGATGGGAGGATCCTGCTAGCAGCACAACCCCCGTATCCTACTCCAAGCCAAAGGATTCTGCCTCCTCACCAACTCATCTGTGTTGAGCTACGTGTAAGGTGCATGTCCAAGTCAAGCCATTGTCTCTGAGAGTCATGAGTGTGTTGTTAAATGTTCTCCTTAGGCTAATCAAGATGACATGCAAACATAGCCTAGTGGACTCAAATAATTAAGTGGCTATGGACCTAAAAAGTATTAACCCCAAATCCTATAAGTTCCTCTGAAGTTAAGTGGATTAAGATCTTAACTAAGCTCCATTCTTTAATTTTATTCCATATTAGTTTTAATGTCAACCATGATTGTGAAGAATGCACATGCAAGTATTTATAAAAACTCTTTTTGGTATGAATTTTTCAAACTATGCAAATTTTTATGGATATTTTATTTTTCAAATTTTTAGGTATTTTTGAAAAAAAAAAGAAAGAAAAGTTTTTACAAGGATGTATACATATTTACAAATGGGCTTGTGTTACAGGTTTATATATACGGATGGATTTTAATCCGGCTTTATTACGTGTGTTTATGTACAACGAATTTAGGGTAGATTGTGGATTTTAGTGTACATATATAAAAGTGGTTTTCATACCCCATAAGTTATTTCCCATGTGAAAAACAATTTCGCAAATATTTTTCAAAATATTTTCAAAACTATTTTAGAAACATCTATAAACAATTATACAATATTTTTCATTGATATTTTATTTTTCACACAAATTTCAAGAATTTTGTATAGTATACCTAATTTTTATACAAAAAATACTTTATAAATATTTTTCCAAAAAAAATTACAAACATTTTACAAAATTTTAACAAAAATAATTTTTGCCAAAGTTTTTACAAATAATTTTCACAAAGCATTTTGGAAAATTTTTTCCTATTTTTAATAACCATATTATTAACATACATAAAGTATGAGTTATGGCTACAGTATATATACAATGTATACGACACCCCTCTATACTTAGCTCGTACGATGTCCTAAGAGTGATCAGGGACCAGTGAAGGAAGACATAAGTCGTGTTTAGTATAGAAAAGGGAAAAGATTCCTATACTACAAAGACTAAAAACAATTAAGAATAAAGTCAATAGAAGTTGATGATCCCCCCTATAATTAGTATCAAGTAATCCTAAGTGTAGAAGACTGTACACAAAAAGGGGAAAACTGAGAATTAGAATGTACAGATATTACCTCACATATAATTAGGGTAAAATATCCCTTCGTATATGAGACAAAAATGGAAGTAATAGAAAAATGGATAATCATAGGTTTAATACCACCTATACTTAGGGTAAAGTGCATCATAAGTATAGCAAAATCATAAGTTCGTTCTGGTGTATTAAACAAAATAAATGAATGATATAGACAATATAGATGTATACAGTTGTGGAGTGGAAGTGAAAATGTATGAAATGTAGGTGATGTGAGTCAAGGAACACATGTCATACAAAATGAATAGGGGCAACATCAACGGTCATAGGATCAAGATAAACATATGGATTTAGGTGCTAATTGCTGACTTGAAAGGTGGACTCGGAAGACAATTCAGATGTATCAAATCTACTGTTGTCATGCACCTTTCTGACCAAGTATGGTCCTTTCCATTTACTCTGTAATTTCCTTGAAAATATCTTAACCTTGCATCAAATAGCAATACTCTCTAGTTCGGCTCAAACTGCTTATGGATGATTTGAGAATCATGCCATATCTTTACTCTGTCCTTATATTGTACGCTACTTGAGAATGATGTATCTCTCAACTCCTCTAGTTCTACTAATTCTGCTCTCCTATGATATCCTATACTCTCAGGATCCAATAGTAACTTAGTGACTACCCAAAGTGACTTGTGCTTGATCTCTACAAGTAAGTGGCATAGCTTGCCATAAATGAGTCGGAAATGATATGTGCCCAAAAGTGTCTTAAAGGATGTCCTATAGGCACACAAGATCGAGCCCAAAAGTAGAGACCGGTCCTTTTGGTCTTGGTGGACAACCTTATGCAAAATCGTCTTAATTACCCTACTTGAAACCTCAACAAAACCATTCTTCTATGGATTATATGGTGTGGCAACTCTATGGTGAATGTTGAACTCGTTAACAAGTGACCTTACCTTGTCATTGATAAAATGAGTCTCCCATCGGAAATCAAGACTCTAAGTACCCCGTACCATGATATGATAGTCTTCCTCAAAAATTTGGAAACAATCTTTGCATCTACGACTTGGGCGGGGATGAAATCAACCCAATGACTCACATAATCCACAACCTACAAAATATACTCAAATCCCTAACTCTTAGTGAACGGACTCATGAAATTGATGCCCCATGCGTCAAAAACCTCACAGAAGTGTATGGGTTGCATCAGCATCATATCTCTCTATCCACAAGTGTCCATCCTCTGGCAGTCAGTACACCTCTTCACGAATTCATCTGGATCCTTGAAGAGGGTAGGCTATCAAAGGTCATATTATAGAACCTTTTGCGTTGTCCGTCTCCCAGAGTGATGTCCTCCTGCCTCAAGCCTGTGGCAATAGGTGAGGACTCTATGATGCTCCTCCTGAAGTATACACCAACGCCAGACACTATCTCCCCTTTGTGGTAAAGGGTGGGATCATCCCAATGATACGACTTGCTCTTTGTGAGGAAGATCTCAAGTCACTGTCTGGGCCAACCTTTTGGAGCTTTCTTAGCAACAAGATAGCTCACAATGTCAGTGTTCCATGAGAGCGAGGTGATAGAAAGAATCACCTTATTTGGAAATGTCTCAGTGATAGGTGTGGTCATGTCAGAATCCTCAAGATGATCTAATCGAGAGAGGTGATCCGCCACCACATTCTTGACTCCAGGTTTATCCTTAATCTCAATATCAAAATCCCAGAATAGAAGGATCCATGTAGTCAATCTGGCTTTGGCATCCTTCTTGGCCATTAGTATCGGATGGCGGTGTGATCTGTATAGATAGTCACTCTAGATCCGAGAATATAAGATTGAAACTTATCCAAAGCAAAAATTGCAGCTTGCATTTCCTTTTCAGTCTCAATGTATATCTGTTGAGTGGCATCCAATGTCTGGCTAGCATAGTGTATGGCAAATGACACATTATCCCACCTCTTTCCAAGCACAGCCCTATGGAAAAATCGGAAGCATATGTCATGATTTCGAATGGGAGAGACCAATCGGGTTGCTGAAGGACAGGAGCATGAAGAACCAAATTCTTGAGAGTCTCAAAAGAAGAAAGACACTTATCAACTACAAGATACTCATTTTCTTTCGTGTGCAAATCGGTTAACAGTCGAGCAATCCAACTGAAGTAAATTGTGAACTATTGGTAGAAATCGACATGCCCCAGCAAAGACCGCAACTATCTCAGATTGGACGGTGAAGTGAGCTTCTTGATGATATCCACCTTGGCTTGATAAACCTCCATGCCCATGTTAGAGATGATGTGACCATGGATCGTCCCTTGAATCATCATGAAATGACTCTTCTCCCGAGATAAGATTATGTGGACCTCAATGTAGCATTAAAGTACTCGGTCTAGGCAAGCAAGACAAGCATTAAACCCATCAACATAGACTTAAAAGTCATCCATGAAGACCACTAAATAGTCGCCCACCATGTTCGAGAAGATGGAAACCATGCACCTTTAGAATGTACCGGGGTATTACATAATCCAAAGGGCATCCGTCTAAAAGCATATGTTTCGAACATTCAGGTGAACATTATTTTCTCCTAGTCTTCGAGCACTATTGCCACCTGATTATACATCGAATACCCGTCAAGAAAGCAGTAATGACTCTTTCCAGGTAACCTCTCGTTAATCTGATCAATAAATGCTACCAGGAATCATCCTTCATGGTGGTCTGATTCAATCGTCTGTAGTCCACACATACCCTTCAAGAAGTAGGTGCTCGGGTAGCTATCTCTTCTCCAAACTCATTTATAACTGTAGTGATACATGCCTTCTTGGGTATCACATTTAACAGACTAGATCAGGTGGATAAAATCAATGTTCCACCACATAGATATTTCATTAATGACTACATCTCGAAGATTCGGGATCAGCCTATGCTGAAACTCACGCGATGGTTTGGCATCATCTTAAAGATATATATGGTGGGAGCACAAGGTAGACTTATCCCTTAGAGATCAGCTACAATCCATTCGATTGCCTTGCGGTTTCTTTCAAGAACCTCCATTAAACGAGATTCTTGGTCATCAGTCAAATCTACTGAGATAATTACTGGAAAAAATTTTGGCTCACTTACAAAGATTCTATACTTCATGCTCTATGGTAAGATCTTCAGTTCAGGGCATGTGGGAGATGGCATATATGGTCTCTGAAAAGTCTGAGTGAGGGCAACCAATCTGCATGTGATAACTCTTGTGGATTCAATGAACCGACAAAGACGACCATGCTGATGTATCTATCAAATGTACTGGCTCAATCTCCGCCCTAGCTATAGGCTCTGTGGATCAGACAAGGTAAATAATTACTGAAATCTTGCTAATCAAAATCAGTGTCTGAGCTCGAGGGATTTGAATCAGAATCATAACAAACATACTCTTCTTCACTAGCCAAATCACAATCATCGACCTCTAAGGTGTCCTGTGTCATAAGTGCACTCTCCGAACTCTCATCTACTAGCATCTTTATCTCTGTAGAATATGAAGGTGTGACAAGAGCTTGTGAAATCAGGTCTGTCCAAATGACTTAATCATCTGTAATCACAAAATCTCACAAATGATGGACGTCTAGCTCTGAATATGTCATATACTACGAACTATACTCGGAGCAAGCTGAATCTCTAGCTCTCAACTCCTCAATCATCTCTATTTGTATACTCTCACCGACAACACGAAAGTATACCTTCCCATTATCATGATCGGACACTGCCTTAGATGTGGCCAAGCAGGGTCATTCAAAAATGATGGGGGTATCGGTCACACATTTAAGGATCTACATGTCCAACACAACGAAGTCCATGGGGAATTTCAGGTGATGAATTGTGACGACAATGTACTTTAATAACCCCTTTGGCCTCTTGACAGATCAATCTGCAAACTGAAGAACTATCCTGCTCTGTCTAAGAGGTACAAACTCGAATCGGTCGAGTAAGGTAGCCGGAAGGAGGTTAATCGAGGATCCATTGTATAATAGAGTCCGATCAAACCACTACTTATGGATATGGCATCTGACATAAGGAGCCCCCACATCAAGTCTCTTGGCTGGCAATCAGTTCTGTATGGCAAAGCAAGTGGCACAAGTTATCACATGAATTTCTACATTGTGATTTCGCCTCTTGAGCCTACGGATGGTGGTCTTCTCTCTAAGGTTCTTCTGGAAAAGAGGGATATGCTCAAGTGCCTCCTAAAGAGTAAGTTGTATATGGAATCGTTCTATCATCTGCTCGGTGACCTCTATCTGTTGTTTATTTTTGGGATTTTCTATTTTAGAGCCCTTCCCTAAGCGATGTGCTTGAGGGAAGGGGATAGATGGACCCTCAGAAGAATGAGGGTCAGGAGTGTGTTTCTAAGCATTCAGAATGCTGGAATCCATGCAAATATTATTAACCTCAATAAATGGATACAAAGAAGATACATAAACCTTTCCTTTATTCATATTTTTTATTTTTGAAGTTTTTCCCTTTTTGTATTTCTCTACAAACATGCTCAAGTACATGAGAGGATAAAATAACTGTCTGACTCTTTGTGGCATCAGTACCACTGACAACATCTGAACTGGCGGTCTTAGTATAGTGCTCTGGCCTAGTATATGGAAATTTGGTGCCATCAGCACCACCATCTACAACAACCGGAGATGTAATAGCATCAACATTGTTGTCTGGATCATCACCCTTGATGGCTTTAGTGCCACCATCATCTGATGATTAGCGGCATCAGCACAGCTCCTGATGCCATCTGGAGCCCTAGAATCTACATCAGAATGTTACCTAGATGAGTCGGCACCGACTGGCTTCCTACGGCTCCTAAGTGTCACAAAATCATCATCAAATAAATAAAGAAAGTCATCCGTAATATCATTAGGAGAGGCGGTCCTTGTAGATTGTACCTTCTTATACTTTCTCTTTAGATTGTTAGGGTTAGGTTCAATCTGTGCAGGTATGGTGACCTTGCCCTTGATTATTTTTCTCATTTCCTATCGGAACTCATCCACTTCTCACCAAAAGGTGGCTTGCTACTCATAAAGCATGCAGGAAACATCATCAAGGGTTGGGTTCTCATACGATTGTGAATGAAAATCAGATGGGTTGCCTCGTTGGAAATGAGTCTAGCTCTGTTGTTGTCGATACTGGTACGAGTGAGGTGGATGAGGTTATTGCTATCTCCACTATTGACGCTGGTATGAGGGTTGAGGACTGTGTTGCTGCTGGTAGTACTGGAGATGCTGTTGTTGGGCGCCATGCCCTTCATATGCTGGAGGCTGCTTCAGAGATGAAGCACCACTAGTGGAACATAGGAAGCCTAGGTGGTCACGATCTATCATGGGTTGTTGTTGGTACTGAAGGATATGAGAGAATCCTTAAAGCGCATCACAAAATCATGACAATGGCATCATATATGATAGAGAGCGACTAGTCACACAAGCTGCTCGATGTAAGGGAATTTAAAATTTGTCACTGATGAAACCACATGATCCAAGAATAATTCTTGGATCGTTTCTTCTAACCACATAATAGATAAAGGAATACATCTTGTATCATGGTTGTGATCGAGCCTCTAAGAGAAGAGACCTTTTGTCTCAAGTCTAATCTGTCAGAGGAGATGCTTGCGAGCGCAGAGATGAGTCGCGTACTTCTCACAATCCAAGTCGATGATCCAAGTAATGGATATACTGATCTCATCTCACGAGATCTAATGCCTTCATCATGAGTGAGATGCACCAAAAAAGATGGAGACCCAAGAGTCATCGAAGCGGTAACATAACGGTGAAGCGACGACGAAGGTGACCTTCTCTCTATGAGAAGAGTGGACAACCACTCAAGGAGAGAGAGATGGGATGACATGATAATGAGAGAATGAGAGAGAGAGCGACGTTGTCGAAATTATAATCTGAAGATCAGGAGGTGCCTATTCTTATATAGGGTTTTGGGAGTCCATGGATCTCGATGCATAGACAACACAAAAACAATGGATGAGATTGATTTGTGTTGATTTGAATGGCCATGATCTTGTTGTTAAAACATAACAACAATTAATTTAACTTTTAACTAATATATATTGATAAATCAATATAATTAATTTCACAATTAAATCATTTAATCTTGGAGATAATGGAGGAAGAGATTGGCTCATCCCCTAAAAAGGGGGGTACGACCACCAAGTCCTCTCAAGACAATGTGGTCGTCCACCCATGACTTGGAATGAGTCAATGTCAATCCAAATCATGAGACTACATTTTCTCATCGATTTTCCGAGATTATCTCAAAAATGTTCATAATTATCTTGTGAAGATTGCAATCATGCCATTGGAATTATGTAAATCTCATTCTCAGCCCAAAAGAATATGTAATTATATTTTCAATTAAACATTCAATGTGAATACAATTCACATCAATAATTAACTGACAAATATAAATCACAATAAGTCTCTCTCTAATATATAATAAGAATTTATAATATATATGAATAATGGGATATTTACCCAGCAGACCCTGAAATCTTTCGAAATTACCTCTACGACCTTTGAAACATCATAATTCCTCCCACGACCCCGTAATCTTGCTCCGTCTTACCCCACGAACCCTGCCGTTAAATTGACACATCTTGAGTTAACTTCATTGAGTTAAAAACGAGTTAATCTAACCAATCCGTGATCGGACGGCTAGAATCAACCAAAAGCCTCTTCTTCTTCCAGAGAGGCCCCCTCTCCGACTCAACTCTATCCCTCCCCGCCTTCCTCGCCCTCGCCTCCCTCCCCGTCAAGATCCACAACCGAAATCGCCAGTTGCCGAACAAGGAAATGGAACCGCTGCCCAAGGCCCCTGGTCGTGGCTGCCACTGCCGTGATCGCCGCGTGCCTCCTCGGCAGCGGCGGTGGCGGCGTTGAGCTGGAGCCGCAGTTCCAGGCGTCGTACCTGAGCTCCTCTCTGCAGGACTTCTGGGGGCGGAGATGGAACCTCATGGTGTGTCTCCTCCACCAGGCGGTGTACGAGGGTTGCAGGGGGCGAGCTCGCTGGAGTTATGGCAGCGTTTCTAATTTTTGGGTTGGTGCACGAGGCCATGGTCTACTACCTGACGCTGCGGTGGGCAACTGGGGAGGCGACTAGCTACTTCCTGCTGCAGGGGGCGAGCATGGTCGCGGAGGCAGCGGCGAAGGGAGTGCTGAGGAAGAAAGGGTGGGTTGTGCCGAGAGCGGTGGCAGCGCTGGTGACGGTGGCGTACGTGTGGGGGACGGCGATGGTGCTGCTCTTCCCGGCACTGCTGAGAAGCGGCGAGATGTTGGCGCGTAGTTGATCGGCCCGTGGAGCTCAACTCGCGCACCGGGAGGGGGGCTCCAGCGGCAGGGGGCATGGGCACTTCGAGCGGCAGTTCGAGCGCGGGGGGGTTCAAGCGGACCGTCGGAAGGGGGGCTCGCGCGGCAGGGGCAAGGGTGCTTCGAGCGGCCGCCGGGAGTCGAGAACGAGGAGGAGGAGGCGGAGGTCGGGGAGGAGGGCCATGGAGGGAGGAGGTGTTGGGTGTTGGGTGGTGGGGAAAAGGAGGAGGGTAGAGGGAGTGGCAGTTAAGGTAAATTCGACAAATAAAATAGGCATAAGATAAAAGAATTTAACGGAATCTGGTTAGTTTTAACGGGTAAATGGATGGGGGTTAACCACAGGGTTTATTGGGTAAGGGTTAGCAAGATTACGGGGTCGT
Source organism: Ottelia alismoides (assembly GCA_037367405.1). Classification (NCBI taxonomy): domain Eukaryota; kingdom Viridiplantae; phylum Streptophyta; class Magnoliopsida; order Alismatales; family Hydrocharitaceae; genus Ottelia; species Ottelia alismoides. Next base: position 1,181,225 of record JAZKJV010001865.1, on the reverse strand, counting down.
GGGAGGAATTATGATGTTTCAAAGGTCGTAGAGGTAATTTCGAAAGATTTCAGGGTCTGCTGGGTAAATATCCCATGAATAATTGGATAATGCTATCCACATTATTCATATCCATAATAATTAAATCACATTTAATTACACTAGATAATCATTCTCATGCATGCAAATAAAATGAATCAAATTCACATTATTCATGATAATTAAATCACATTTAATTATCCATTTCTAAATGCTTATATATAATTCAACAATGGAATTATTCTTGAACTCTTTCAAGAATAATGCGCTTTCTCCACAGATACTTGGAGATAAGGACATGGCGATTGTACATTCCACGTATAGTGACTTGGATATTGATATCACATCTCAAATCCAGATCTCATGGACCTCTCATAGATGCTTGATTGAATAAAGACCACAAATCAAATCATCTCATTGCATCTGAATCTCATTGAGATCAATGTCCAACACTTGGACCAAAATCATATTACTTCTCTAGTGAGAGGAGTCACTAAAATCTAAACACCATTTTCATCACTCCCTCGGAATGGAAGCATCATGGTTATACAATCGTTTATGATAACATCATCCTCAACTATTCCTAATGCCTGTACATTATGTATACTACAAGACCTATGATCAACCCAAAGATATTGATCAATTTTACACAGTCATCTTCAGGGTTTCATCATTAAGTTTCTCCTTCTTGGTCAGTGGGATTTGGTATCGATCATATGCTTTCCATAAGCATATATCATACCTTCAAATTCTTGTCATGCTTCCAAAGCATGACGACCATGCATGGAATTTGTTTGGTCCCAAAATCTCATGAGTGAGCTCATGTATTCTGGTGAACAAGTATGTTCCCTTTGAGCGATTGTATTACTCAAATGCCCTTATATGTACACCAGCTCTCTGGTGTATATACCTTGGTTAGGTCATCAACCTATTAGTCTGCCAAATGTACACACTTAGACATATAACAACACATCTATCTTTGGTCAGAGTATGTGCGCCTATATCGTGACAGTTTATGACATAGGACCTTGGTTATCTTGATCTCGTTAAGTCAGCTCTTTGACCTAACTAATTTGACACCTCCGAATCTCTATTCCCATGCAGAGGACCTGCATCAAGAGGTTGGTCATATATCAACCTAATGAGAAAGGATTTCTATCTCCTACTCAGGCTGGATATCATCTCTTAACAATCATGTGATGGTGCTTGATGAGTATTCAATCTAACTCCTTAGATATTCATCGAAGAACCATCCTCTATGATTCAATTATTAAATCAACAGTTGTATGATTATTAAGATGGCCATGCTACATAACTCCAATTGCACAGAGGGACCTTATAATGCATTCATTCAATAAATCTCAGAAAGGGAGTGAAAAGAATCAATAACTTTTATTGATAAATCAAACATTACAATAACATATATTGTAGGAATGGTTCTCCTAGGGCTCACATGGTTAACAATCTCCCACTAGCCCTCAGAACCATTCAGGTACAATCCTTAAATCCATACTCATTACATGCTGGTGGAAAACCTTTTATGTCAAAGGTTTGGTAAGACGATCAACAACGTTGTAGGCTGAGGCCACCTTGGTGATGATGATGTCACCATGCTTTTGAATCTCCTAGATGATGTGATATTTCCTTTCCACGTGTTTTCTCTTTTGATGCTAGTTGGGTTCCTTTGCCTGGGCAATGTCTCTTGTGTTATCGTAGAGTAACAGGATGAGAGTATCAGAGGGAATTACACCAAGTTCTATGATGAACTTGCGCAACCACACTGCCTCATTTGCAGCATCCGATGCGGCAATGTATCCAGCTTATGTTGTTGAATCTATTGTAGTGTCATGATTCTTGCTTCTCCAGCTCATGGTACCACCGTTCAACAGGAAGACAAACCCTGATGTTGACTTTTGATCATTAATATCTGACATGAAGTCTGAGTCTGTGTATCCCAAGAATTGGAGATCACCATCTCCATAGACCAAGACATAATCTTGCGTCCGTCTTAAATACTTGAATATGTTCTTCACTACATTCTAGTGTTGTTCTCCATAGCAGGACTGGTAACAACTTACCACTCCCACTGCATTGAAGATATCTGGCCTAGTATACATCATGGTGTACATTAAGCTTTCTATAGCTGAGACATAGGGGCTTCTAGCCATGGCTTTCTTTTCATAAACAGTTTAAGGAGCCATCCCTTTAGACATGTGGATACCATGTCATAAGGGGAGGAAACCTTTCTTGGAATTATCCATACAAAGACGTTTAAGAATTTTCTTAATGTACCCAAGTTGTGATAATCCCAATATCCTCTTTCCTCGATTTCTGAACAACTTCTGACCCAAGATGTAAGAGGCTTCTCCAAGATCTTTCATTTCGAAGGTAAGGGATATCTTAACCGTGGTCATCATACATGTATCATTCCTAATGACAAGGATGTCATCCACGTAAACCACGATGAACACATAGGCTCTCCCACTAGGCTTCTTGTACACACAAGGTTCATCGGGATTCTACACAAAATCATAACTCTCTATGGTTTCGTAAAATCTGATGTTCCAGCTATGAGAAGCTTGTTTGAGACCATAGATGGATTTCTTCTGCTTGCATATTTTTTCTTCCTTGGTTGTGAAGCCTTGGGGTTATTCCAAATAGATATCCTCCTCGAGTCATCCATTGAGGAAACTTGCCTTGATGTTCATCTGCTGGATGTCGTAGTCAAGAGATGCAACTATAGCTAGTAGTGTCCTGATGGACTTAAGCGTAGCCACAAGAGAGAACATCTCATCTTAACGATGCCTTTTCTCTGTGTGTAGCCTTTGGCGACGAGATGTGCTTTGAAAGTCTCTACTTTCCCATCAGGTCCCCTCTTTCTCTTAAAGATTCATTTGCACCCTATGGGTTTTACCCCTTCAGGTGGATCCTCTAGGGTCCATACACCATTCTTATGCATGGAGTCAATCTCTAACTTCATTGCTATCATCCATCTATTCATGTCATGATCCACGAGTGCTTCATCAAATGAATTAGGATCATTGTCAGTTTCACTTAACACGTGGAATACATACCATTCAAGTGGTACAACCACCCTCAAACTCCTTCGAAGAAGTATGGGTGTTTCATCTATATTTATCACTTCATATTCTGGTTCAGGAAGCTCACAATCCTCAGAGGATTCAATGAGTTCATCTACTTCAATTTTGTCTTGAATGTTAAGGAAGTCATCCTTTAGAAATCTTACATCTTTATAGACGAAAAACTTCTGGGTCTTAGGGTCATAAAGCTGGTATCCAATACCATCCTTAACATACCCATGAATTAGCACCTTCGAGTGTGAGATTCTAGCTTACTCGCATCCATATTCTTCACATGGACCAAGCAACCCAAACTCTAAATTGATTAACACCTGGTTTGTTTCCATACTATGGATCATGAGGAGTCTTAGGTACTTAATTTCTAGGAATCAAGTTCAGGATATATATTGTAGTCTCTACTGCATATCCCTAGAAACCAAGTGGTAAATGTGCTTTACTCATCATTGAACGGACCATATCCATGATGGTCCTGTTGCGTCTTTTAGCAACACCATTAGGTTGGTAGACTCCAGGAGGAGTGATATTGAAGATAATTTCATTCTCTTTGAGGTATTCCATGAATTCATATGAGAGGTACTCGCCACCTCGGTCAGATCGAATCCGTTTAATCTTCCTTTTGGTTTGGTTCTCAACAAAAGCCCTGAACTCTTTCAACTTTTCAAAGGTTTCAGATTTATGACATAGTAGGAAGATAAACTTGTATCGCGAATGGTCATCAATAAACGTCAAATAATATCGATATCCATTCACGGTACTGAAGGGACCACATACATTGGTATGTATAAGGTCAAGAATACCTTCGCATCTTGTAACCTTGTTACGAAAAGGCATCCTAGTCATTTTACCTCGAATACACTCTTCACAGGTAGGCAAAGATTGCACTTAGAAAATATAAGGGTCCATCCTTTATAAATCTATTGATCTTGTAAAAAGATAAATGACCAAGACTTTGATGCCAAATCATGTTAGAATGACTTCCATTCTCCCTGTATCTTTTATGGTTTTTAATAGTGGTAGTAACATTCATGACATGTTCATCAATGCACAATTCATAGAGTCCACTAGAAGTCAAAACATCATCTACAATATGTTTATCATAACGACTTATGACTACTTTATTAATGAAAAATGAATATCAACTTCTAACAAGATTAGATACATATATTAAATTCCTTCCGACTTCAGGTACATAAAGACACTCTTTAAATACTAGGATTCTTCCAATAGATAACGATAATCGATAGGTTCTGACGGTGACTGCTGCAACACTTGCATCAGATCCCATCTGAATGATTATCTCCCCTTCACCAAGAGTCTTAGTTTGTTGAAATAGATGCAACAAATTGCATACATGAACAGAAGCATCGGAATCTCTAACCCCTTCCTTCTCGTCCAACGAGAAATTTAGTTTCAATAATGAAAGTAGATTTCATACATGTTGGGGCTTTACCTTTGTCGACCAACTTTAGGTAATCTGGACAATTTCGCTTCCAGTGCCCCAGCTTCTTGCATTGATGACATACAATGATTTTCTTCGATGCTATCAAAGTGGATGCATTGGAAGATGAGCCAACGCCTTGACTCTTCTTCTTTCTCTTATAGGCCATGCCTTTTCAAGAACCATGCTTCCGATAGTGCTTTCCTTTGACCTATGCAACCATTGCACTGCCAAAGGGGTCATCCTTCTTCATTACGTCTTCTGCAGACTTTAATACAACCAATAGCCCAACATTACTATAATAAACTTTGCTCATGTGGTATGTAACAATAAAGTTGTTGAAAGACATAGAGAGCAACAACATAATAAAGTCAGCCTGTATATCATGTCAGCTCCCAGGGTTTCTAGCTTAGAGAAGTACCCAAACATTTTGAGTACATGTTCTCTGACAGAGGTCCCCTCCTGCATCTTGCAGCTAATAAGTTCTTTCATTATATTATAATGTTGTGTGCAGTTTACATCACCAAACATTTCTCTTAGATTCAACATGATCTCTTGGTAAGTGTTCATCTCCACATGTTGCATATGAAGCACATTGGACAATAAGCCCAGAATGTAACATCTTGCCAAATTATGACCATCATCATATTTTTTATTAAAATTAATTTCTTCCAGAGTCCTCAGATCATTATACTTGTCCTTTGAAAGCACATAAAAGATGCGCTCAACGGATAGGAAAAGATCCAAATTTAGGATCCAATCTGAATTCTTTGGTCTGGTCAACTAATTGACCTCTAGGAGTCTGCTAAGTGGGTTCATCGACTTCATTTTTTGAAATTAAGAATGCACTATATTATAATATATAAATAATGATATATCCAATGGTATTTCTTTGATTAAGGAAATTTTAATCAAATTAGTCTCACCTTTTCAACTTTGAAAGTTCATTTCCTTAATCACTTTCATTGTAAGAGATATACTTACCGCTATATATCTAGCAAGAACGGGTATCTCCTTTTTATCTTTGTCACATACTAATGATATGAGAACCTATAACTCAGTTAAAAAGAAGAAGGAGCACATTCCACCTTGCAAGTCCAACTTGCATTTCCCAATGCAGTCCTTAACACCCAAGACCACCACCCCTAAGGTGATGCTTATCTGTTGTTAATTGAACCAAACATCTACAGGATTAGAACTTGCTATGCACAATCCAATATTGCTCCAATAATAGGAGGGCCCGACATTGTTGTCACTACGCATACAGCCTTACTCTTTCGAGAAGCAAAGAGCTTGATCCAGAAATGCTTGTATCTAGGAGCTGACACTTCGGACAACCGTCTCCTACATACAATCCCTGGCAACGGAACCCTTCGCCTTGACGGGAGACCATGGATGTCACTTATGTTATCCTCCTCCTCATATTCAAATTTTAATTACTTATCATGAATCACATTCATATAATTAATTCATCCATGGGAAATACACATCTATTCATAATAGAGTGTTTTAAATTTGGTTACAATTCATTTAGTCACATTAAATCTATTATCAATCCAATTCAATCAACCAACAAACTTGGTTATTAGATTAAAGGATGGTATTATCTCAAAAATACGTATTGTTTCGAATTTTAATAATTAGAAAAATACATCATGATCTCTCAAGCATTATCCCTCCCCTAGCCGCTGTCATGGCCAGTACCGATGGGAGTGGGACAGACCTCTCACGGAGCAACCTGCTACCCTAATGCTCCCCGACTAGACACCATATCGGCCTTGGTAAAAGATAATGCCAAATTGATCACTTTGTACATGAGATGATAATCGGTTTTTAAACCATAGTTATACCATATAGTAATAATCAAAGCCATTTTGATTACAAGGAATTTTTCTAAACAATTCCCAATCCTAATCAAGCAACTTTGTTTGTTGGAAAGTGTATGATGTAACCAATTTGTGATCTAGATCATATCTACTCAATTATTGGTTAAGGCAATTTTATTTAATTAAATAAATATCATTAAATATTTCTCAAATATTTATCCATTATTATCCCAGGAAATTAACTACTAATTTTACTAATTTATTAAATGACAATCACAAGGTTCTTGATTAGGAATGTAATTTCCAACATTTACCCTCACTCACTCAAATTATCGTATCTCAATCAATTTAAATCTAAATTAAGCAAAATAAGTTTCCAAAGTTTGCTAATTTGATTTATATAATAACCCAAGTTATTAGCACACATTTCCAAGCGTTTCAAAATAGTAACTAACTCTTTAATTACGTCAGGATTCGCAATCCTCGAAACAGTGGATATATGTTCAATAAAGAAAGCATATCTTGAGCAATTAGATCCCAAATCATGCAAACTCAAATCCCATGGTTTCCTTAATTATTGAAAAATATTATAAAAGTGGAAATTTATTCTTTAATCATGTTAACAAAGCCGAAAATAATCACAAAACAATTCAAGGATACCAATGAACCCAAGTCATTGTCTTAATACCACTTGGAGGATATGGGTGAATCCGTAAAGCGCATCGTGGAAGCATGACTATAGCATCATATACAATCGAGAGTGACTAGTCGTACTAGTTGATAAATGCAACAGAATTTAAAATTTTTCATTGATGAAACCACATGATCCAAGAAGACTTCTTTATCATTTCATCTTACCACATAACTAATAAAGGAATATCTCTTGTAGTGTGGTTGTGATCGAGCCTCTAAGAGAAGAGACCTCCTGTCTCAAGTCCGATCTGTCAGAGGAGACACTTGCGATCATGGAGATGAGTCGCATGCTTCTCGCAATCCAAGTCGATGATCCAAGAAATAGATCTCCCAATCTCGACACATGAGATCGAATGCCTTCTTCATGAGCATGGGGCACCAAAGAAGGTAGGGACCCAAGAGTCGTCGAAGCAGCAACACAACGACGAAGAGATGACGAAGGCGACCTTCTCTCTATGAGAAGACTGGACGAGCACTCAAGGAGAGAGAGATAGATTAGCGTGAGAATGAGAGAGAGAGAGAGAGAATGACATTGTCGAAATTGTAATCTGAAGAGAAAGATGTTCCTCTTCTTATATAGGGTTTTGAAGTCCATGGATCTCTATCCATGGACAACACAAAAACAATGGATGAGATTGATTTGTGTTGATTTCAATGGCCAAGATTTTGGTATTAAAAACACAACAACAATTAATTTTATTTTGAATTAACATATAGTGATAAATAAATATAAATAATTTCAAAATTAAATCATTTAATCTTGGAGAAAAAGGAGGAAGAGATTGGCTCATCCCCTAAAAAGGAGGGGACGGCCACCATGTCCACTCAGGACAATGCGACTGTCCACACTTGACTTGTAATGAGTCAATCTCGTTCCAAATCATGAGATTGCTTTTTCTCATGCATTTTACAGGATTATCTCACAAAAATAATTCATAATTATGTTGTGAAGATTGCAATCATGCCAATGGACTTATGTGATTCTCATTCACAACCGAAAACAAAATGTAATTGTATTTTCAATTAATCTTCAATGTGAATCCAATTCACATCAAAAATTAATTAACAAATATAAATCACAATTAGTCTCTCTCTAATATTTTATAAATCTCGTTTACAATATATATGAATAATTGGATAATCCTATCCACATTATTCATATCCATAATATTTAAATCACATCTAATTACGCTGGATAATCATTCCCATGCATTCAAATAATATGAATCATATTCACATTATTCATGATAATTAAATCACATTTAATTATATGTTTCTTAATGCTTAGATATAATTCAACAATGGAATTATTCTTGAACTCTTTCAAGAATAATGCGCTTTCTCCGCTGATACTTGGAGATAAGGACAGGGCGATTGTACGCTCCACATATAGGGACTTGGATATTGACATCACATCTCACATCAAGATCTCATGGATCTCTCATATATGCTCGATTTAATCAAGACAACAAATCTAATCTTCTCATTGCATATGAATCTCATTCAGATCAGTGTCCAACACTTGGACGAATATCAGATTACTTCTCTTCTAAGAGGAGTCACCAAAATCTAGACTTGTTTCGTCACTCCCTCGTAATGGAAGCGTCATGGTTATGCAATCATTTACGATCACAACACCCTTAGGTATTCCTAATACCTGTACATCCTGCATACTGGAAGACCTATGATCAACCCGAATATATAGATCCATTTTACAATGTCATCTTTAGAGTTTCATCATCAAGTTTCTCATTCTTTGTCATTGGGATTTGGTATCGATCATATGATTTCCATAAGCATATATTATACCTTCAAATTCTTGTCATGCTTCCAAAGTACAACGACCATGCATGGAATTTAATAGGTCACAATATCTATTGAGTGAGCTCATGTCTTTCAATTTACAAGTGAACCTGCATGATCCCTTTGAGAGATCGTATTACTCATATGCCTCATATGCACACCATCTCGCCGTTGTATAAACCTTGCTTAGGTCATCAGCTTATTAGTCTACCAAATATATACACTTGGACATATAGCAACACATCTGTCTCTGGTCAAAGGATGTGTGCCTACATCGTGACAATTTACGACATAGGACTTTGGTTATCTCGATCTCGTTAAGTCAACTTTTTGACCTAACTAATCTGACACATCTGAATCTCTATTCCCTTGCCAAGGACCTACATCAAGAGGTCGGTCAAATATCAGCCTAATGAGAAAGGATTGCCATCACCTACTCATGTTGGAGTTCATCTCTTAACAATCATGTGATGGTGCTTAATGAGTCCTCAGTCTAAGTCCTTAGATATTCATCCAAGCACCAGCTTCTATGATTCAATTATTAAATCAACACTTGCATGATTATTAATATGGCCTGGTACATAACCCTAATTGCACAGTGGGACCTTGTAGTGCTTTCATTCAGTTAATCTCATAAAGGGAGTGAAAAGGATCAATAACTTTTATTGATAAATCAAATATTACAATAGCATTTATTTTAGGAATGGTTCGCCTCGAGCTTACATGGCTAATTGGTACTGGGAGTACCAAATCCCGTTGACTTCCATCAACGACTCCTATTTCTTGTGGAATAGTAGGGGAAGGGACACCAAGGGTAGATTCAGATGATATACCACCAACTGAACATATTAGGAAATAGGTGGCAGCAACTAATCATACTGGAGTGACTGGATCGACTCCACTTGAATGTGATGGACTTGATAGTACGAGGTAGAGAGTTGAGACGAACTACTCCCTAAATCAGACAATGACGTGGAATGTGGATGAGAAGCCATCTGTGCCTCTTGGAGACACATGATATGGGTCTTCAGGTCACTCAATGTTCAAGCCTGCTCATCAATCTTATTGATCTTGTCAAGGCCCTAGCATGTCTACTTCTTGATAATCTCCATCCCGTCCTTCTTCAAGCTGATGATACCCATATCAGCAATCGAGATCTCTGCTAGTGCTACTGCCGCAGAAGAGGAAGAAGGACCGGCCTCAATGCGTGCTATTTTCTGGTTGAAGTCACCTGCTGGGGAGGCTTCCTCTGAGTGTAGACTCGGGTCTGGGACATCACGGTGTAATTTTCAGCCATCTACTCATAGATGGTTGATGAACGTGACATTCGCCTCTTTAATAATCGTGAATTGTCGTAGTATAGGAGGCTAATTTGGTTCAGTAAAAACCACATACCGTTGAATGCTGTGGGATATTTTTTACTTGGCAAGTCTACCAAGGTCGAACACAGGGATACGACAACTTAATTTATTTATCGAATTTTGATTCTTGAATCACAATGTGTATTAATTTTAGTTTTTGGTCCATATGATGAACTTTGCTAATTACAATGCAATACTAAGATGCATGCATTTTTTAATTGATTTTTATGAATGTTAAAGTGATGCATGAATAATTGTGCAAGGTTACATGTATGCTAAATAAAAGGCTACAATTATACCCTAAAAATGTGAGCAACAAAATATAAACAGAAATCAGAGTCATTTTTATCCTATCATTAAAACAATCATCCAATCAGAGCAAACACAAGGATAGTAGGGTCTCTTTTATCACATAAAAATTCATTTCTTTAAAAACAGTGAGAAAAAAGAAAATTAGACATGCTAAGATGTAGAGGACAAAACAAGGATCAAAACGACACTAAAATCATGCAATTCGGACCTACGATGCTCAAGTTATGCTAAAAACAATGCATGGGCATAATTGTAATAAAAATGCAAGAAATAAAAGGATAAATATTGCATTTAGGTCCCTGAAGGGACCTAAATGCAAATACCAAAAACTGCATGGGTCCAAGTGTAAATTTTCCATGCGCGCAGGGACCTTTTTGCAATTCCAAAAACTTCGGCGGGCTTCCCTGTAAAATACCCAGGCACGCACGTGAGGCACGTGCCTGGGGACCATTCTGCTAATACATGAAAACTCAGGGTCCTTCGTGCAATTTACCCAAGCCTCACGTGCGGTGTACGTGAGGGGCCTAGGCTCGGGAGACATCTGTGGCTTGGGACACGTGGCATAGTCTGGAGGTTCGGCGTGAGGTTCGGATAACCCGAGCCTGTTGGTTCGGTTTGAGGCTCGGGTATGCCACGTGTTATCTTCACGGCCTCTGATCAGGAGGATCGGACAGTACCTACTCCTCATGCTCCTCTGCAGGTCCCCGGAGGGGGCTGGGCTCCGGTGACCTGCTACTGGCTCTGCCTCGCCTCGCGAGGCCTTCAGATGGTCGAGGAAGCTTTCTAAAAATCTGACGGAGGACCTGGAGGCGCGGCGAGGTTCCATCTATGTCTGGAACGGCAAGGCGGCGGAAGGTGATCGGCGTGGGGGCTTGAGATCGGCGAGGTGGGTTGAACTCTGGCCAAGGACGATGAAAATACCTGAAAGTGTTAGTTTAGCTGAAGCACAGTGTGCGTGCATGTCTTTCGAGGTGAGTCGTGGTTGTGGGGTGACTGGAGGTGGAGGCCAACGCTCCTCCTCCGGCGATTTGGAGGAGGAGGTGGGTCGGAGCGAAGGGGACTCTGGAGAAGGGGATGATGGTCGGCGAGGGTGCTGGTGGTCGAGCGGAGCTAATGAGGAGGTCGGATGAGGGAGATGGTGATTGTAGGTAGCGTGATAAATCGGTAAAAACACAAGAAAAGTCACCTCGCCGGAGCGATGAGTTGGTGGAGGAAGTGACATGGGATTGAGCTCCCTGGAGGCTCGAGGTCGTCGCCCTACGTGCACGGAGCTCAGGGTACCTCCATTGGTGGCAGAGCTAACATGGCAAGGCGCCATGGATCACACCTGGATGCTACGACCATCGACGCCTCGACAACGGGCCGCTCCGCTGTCACCGGAGGGCCAAGGGCTAGGTCAAGGCCCCGTGATTGGTAGATAGAGGTGACAGAGTCGGAGGAAGGAGTTTTGTATGTGGGGGTAGTCGGAGGTTACGTGGTGGCAAGGAGGTTTTGTAATGGCTTTCGTGATGATGAGGAGTGATGGAGATGATGTTGATGAGGTGCACGAGGATGTAGGGTGAAATAGCTACGTAGAGGAGACGTTATGGTACGGAAAGACGGCCGGAGGTGGCGGCCATAAATGGAAGGGGATGCGGCTAGTGCGAGGCGAAAAGGCTGAGGAAGGGAGGGGTTACGGAGGAGGAAGATGATGGCAAGCCGTTGGATCTTGCGATCCAACGGATGGGATGGGAGCGTGTGTGAAGGGCTACGATCAGATCTGAAGATCTGATCGAACGGATGAAGGTTAGCGCTAACGAGTGGCTAAGATGGAGAATCAGGGGAGATCCAACGGCGAGGGGTGAAGGGGTGACGTGGAGTCTGGTGGACCATAGGATCTAAATGCGATCGGGTGGCTGAGGTGAAGGGCGATGTGACGTAAGGGAAGCCGTAGAATAGGGCATGAATCCAATGGTTGAGGTTGAAGCAGTGACGAGCGGTTGGAATTCGATCTGGAGACGAATCTGACAGCTGGGAAGTGGAGCGGTGATGGACGACGGAGATCGTGGTGGGGGAGAGACGATCCAACGGCCCAGGAGGCCGACGGGTGGCGTGAGAAGAAGCGGGCCACGTGGCAGCTCCAGAGAGCGCCACGTGGCCCAATGAGAAAATTCAGAGAATAAATATAAAGATAAATACAAAAGAAATAGTTAGAGGCAAAATTAGGGAAAAGTCAAAACATGAAAGTTGCTCGTCTCAATGAGATCTACAACTTTCAAGTTGGTCAAAAAGCCAAAAGAGGTTATTTGTACAAAAAGCATTTTTGGGAGTATTTTTAGGGGGATAAAAACACCGGCTTTTTATCTTTGATTTGTTTTTGTATTTTTTTAGTCTTTTTAATGGTCAGTGATTTTTAGACAATTATTCTACCTAATTTTTAGGGGTTTTCATGATAAAATAATTACAAGAATAATAAGGGAAATTAAATACAAATAATGTAAGGTTAATTATACACAATATATTACAAGATAAAAATAAAGAATTAAAGGTGATTTTTATTGGATTGCTTAAGGTAGGAGTTTAATTAGCAGCTTTTAGCATGATGAATACAAGATTCATCGTACCCCTATACTTAAACCATGCTCGTCCTCGAGCATCTAAAGAATGAAGGAATCAGATTAATTCCTGACAGTGTGCGTGAAAAATTCAAGGCTCAATCTTTCGAAGACCCTAAATTTAAGAGATCCTAAAATTCTGGGCTTATCCATGCTTAGTCAGAAGGAATCCAACTTCTCTAATTATCAGACTCTCTTTTTGTACATATAGTATAACGATATGAAATTTAGTGTACTGCATTTCATGAGAGCCGAGTCGATGCATCACTCAAAGTTCCAGTCCCAAAAACTCTTTTCTAGACCTAATACTCAATACTATGGAATAAGTCTATTCTTGCTTAAGTCAACCGTCTCATTAGTTTGTCAGACTTGAAATGTTGATGGACGACCAGACGATGGAGGTAATGGGATTGTGTCTATTTTTCTCACCCTCACATTGGAACAAGGTGCCTCTCGAGTGCCTTTTTACTCAACACATGTAAATTTTAATATTGTTGATCAATGTGTCCGTCAAAAGAGTTGGAGTCGGTTGCACTTGTTTTTCTGGGAGTACACCGGGGTGTGTCTTTTCTGAGCATCAAAGATACCTTCGACACACAGACTTGTATCGCTTACGATGCAGAGCCCTTTTTGTGGTGTCAGCCCGATTCCTTGGTCCTAATTAGCGCTTGGTCCAAGTGGACACTTTGAAAATGTTTGGGAGCACTCGCCATTGGTGGGAGCTCATTTGTAATTTGACATTGGTATTTAGAGCTTTTTCATTGACATTTCATTTCTTTTGTTGGCTAGCTCCACTACTTTTACCAAAAGTTGGTGCACATTGATCAACAATTTCCATTAAGTTTCATCACACCCTGGCACATAGGTAAATATGAAAGAGATAGTAGATGAATCTTGTTCACATACTGGCTAGGGTTTTACTGACACTCAGGTTTTCTGAATCCTTCATTAACTTTATCCCATCCTTGAATATCATTAGATCAGATTTAAACTCAAATCTCTAGTCCTAGTTCCTCAAGTGATATCTCAAATCATCTCGTCAATCATGCAGTTGTGGAAGAGACTATGCTGATTATATTTTCTTGAAGGTAGAGATGAAGAGTGCAATATAGCACTCAAATCTTTCAAACCAAGGAAGTGTGGATATTTAAGTTTAAAAACCCTAATGACTAAGGCATGTTAACTCAGACTCTCAAGATCCCAGAAATACAGTGTCCTCAAAATCCTCGAGCCTTGAGCGAGTGTGAATGTGTCAGGAATACACCAACTCCTTAGTTCGTGAATTTTGTGTGTTTTCATTTTTGCAAATTTTTATGGGTTTTAATAATTTTTTTTATTCTTCGGAGAGACAATAACTGGCCCAAAGTCAAATAAAAGTATCCACTCTCAGCCAGTATGGGTGTAAGTACGGGCCGAGACCCGTGTTACTTGAGGACAGGGCCATTTGCAATGTCCTCTAAACCACCCACTCTGCTAAGGGAGATCGAGGTTCCCTCACTGCAAATGTCTACTAAGCCTAGGAGTCAGAGTCAAATTCCAAGAAAGATTATTAATTATTAATTTTTAATTTTATTTTTTTGGCAAGGAATAATTTACAAAAATTTATCCCTCAATTTTAATAAACAATTTTTACAATGTTTTTACAAAACTCAGTTCACCAGTTTACCAAAACCTAGCCCGAAAATTAAATCAAAAAGTTTTTTTGAAAACACGAGCTAAGGATAAAGTAAGTAGACAGTAATATACGGTATACCCTGTATACTTAAATTTTGCTATGTCCTCATAGCACAAGTGCCATGAAGCCAAGGATCGACTCAAATATATGGTGATATAACAGAACTTAGGAGGAGGGTTCCCCTATACTTATGCCAAAATCGACCTAAGTACAAGAAGACAGAACGAGGGAGGGATGAGCAGGCAGGTCCCCCCTATACATAGGCTGCAAATAGCCTAAGTAAGGTCTGAATTGGGGGGGGGGGTGTTCTATGATACAGGGGTGAGGGGGAGGGAGTTCGTGAAATATATACAGAGAGAGAGAGAGAGAGAGTGAAATATACAGGGGGAGATGGTGGGGGTGAGTGTGTATGTGCAAGTGTAGGTGTGTGTGGGGGGGGGGGTAGATCATCAAGTGATCTACTCTTTCTTTTTTTTGCACAACATGCAAAATTGGAAATAAATATGCTGATGCAAGGTTTTATTGTTACAATCTGCAATGCAATCTGACTGATAAAAATCCTCAAATTCTTTCACAATGTCTTTTGCAGCCTCTTCAACGGAAGCTCCCGACATCACGTCTCCATGAGGATCTAGCATCCTCGATCATCATGGGCCCTGTCACAAAAGATAAACGTTAGAATACTCAGAGAAATTAAATCAGCAAATATGATGTAAAGAAATGATGCATGAAACGAGGACCTAAAAATTATCAACAAGAATATCAAAATTCAATAATTAAGTTAAGCCGTGTCCCCGGCAACGACGCCATTTGATGAACGCGAAATTCACCTCTTTAATAATCGTGAATTGTCGTAGTCTAGGAGGCAAATTCGGTTCAGCAAAAACCACAGACGGTTCAATGCTGTGGAATATTTTTTACTTGGCAAGTCTACCAAGGTCGAACACAGGGACACGACTACTTAATTTATTTATCGAATTTTGATTCATGAAGCACAATGTAAATTAATTCCAGTTTCAGGTCCATATGATGAACTATGCTAATTACAATGCAATACTAAGATGCATGCATTTTTTTAATTGATTTTTATGCAAGTTAAAGTGATGCATGAATAATTGTGCAAGGTTACATGTATTCTAAATAAAAGGCTACAATTATACCCTAAAAATGTGAGCAACAAAATATAAACAGAAATCAGAGTCATTTTAATCCTATCATTAAAAAGGTCATCCAATCAGAGTAAACACAAGGTTAGCAGGGTCTCTTTTATCACATAAAAAATCATTTCTTTAAAATAGTGAGAAATGAGAAAATTATACATGCTAAGATGTAGAGGACAAAACAAGGATCAAAACGACACTAAAATCATGCAATTCGGACCTACGATGCTCAAGTTAAGGCAAAAACAATGTTGGGGCATAATTGTAATAAAAATACAAGAAATAAAAGAATAAATAATGCATTTAGGTCCCTGGAGGGACCTAAATGCAAATACCAAAAAACCACCTGGGTCCAAGTGTTAACTTTCCATGCATGTAGGGACCTTTTTGCAATTCCCAAAACTTCGGAGGGCCTCCCTGTAAAATACACAGGCACGTACGAGAGGCACGTGCCTGGGGACCATTCTACTAATACGTGAAAACTCGGGGTCCTTCGTGCAATTTACCCAGGCCTCACGTGTGGTGCACGTGAGGCGCCTAGGCTCGGGAGACATCTGTGGCTCGGGACACGTGGAGTAGTTTGGAGGTTCGACACGAGGTTCAGATGACCCGAGCCTGTTGGTTTGGTTTGAGGCTCGGGTATGCCACGTGCTATCTTTACGGCCGTCCAATCAGGAGGATCGGACGGTATCTGCTCCTCGTGCTCCTCTCAGGTCCCCGGAGGGGGCGGGGCTCCGGCGACCTGCTACTGGCTCCGCCTAGCCTCACGAGGCCTTCGGATGGTCGAGGAAGCTTTTCAAGAAATCCGGCGGAGGACCTGGAGGCGCGACGAGGTTCCATCTAAGTCTGGAATGGCAAGGCGGCGGAAGGTGATCGGCGTGGGTGCTTGAGATCGGCGAGGTGGGTTGAACTCCGGCCAATGATGATGAAAATACCTGAAAGTGTTAGTTTAGCCGAAGCACAGTGTGTGTGCGTGTCTTTCGAGGTGAGTGGTAGCCCTGGGGTGACTGGAGGTTGAGGCCAATGCTCCTCCTCCGACGATTGGGAGGAGGAGGTGGGTCGGAGCAAAGGGGACTCTGGAGAAGGGGATGATGGTCGGCGAGGGTGCTGGTGGTCAGGCGGAGCTAATGAGGAGGTCAGATGAGGGTGATAGTGATTGTAGGTAGCATGATAAATCGGAGAAAACAAAAGAAAAGTCACCTCGCCGGAGCGAGGAGTTGGTGGAGGAAGTGACCTGGGATTGAGCTCCTTGGAGGCTCGGGGTCGTTGCCCTACGTGCGCTGCTAGTGCACGGAGCTCGGGCTACCGCCGTTGGTGGCGGAACTAACATGGCAAGGCGCCATGGATCACACCTGGATGCTACGGTCGTCGACGCCTCGACAACGGGCAGCTCCGCTATCACTGGAGGGCCAAGGGCTAGGCCGAAGCCCCGTGAATGGTGGATAGAGGTGACAGAGTCAGAGGAAAGAGTTTTATAGGTGGGGGTAGTCGGAGGTTACGTGGTGGCAAGGAGGTTTTGTAATGGCTATCGTGATGATGAGGAGTAATGGAGACGGTGTTGATGAGGTGCGCGAGGATGTAGGGTTTAACAGCTACGTGGAGGAGACGTTATGGTACGGAAAAGACGGCCGGAGGTGGCGGCCATAAATGAAAGGGGATGCGGCTGGTGCGAGGTGAAACGGTTGAGGAAGGGAGGGTTAAGGAGGAGGAAGATGATGGAGAGCCGTTGGATCTTGCGATCCAACGGTTGGGATGGGAGAGCATGTGAAGGGCTGCGATCAGATCTGAAGATCTGATCGAACGGATGAGGGTTAGGCGCTAACGAGTGACTAAGAAGGAGAATCAGGGGAGATCCAACGGTGAGGGGTGAAGGGGTGATGTGGAGTCTGGTGGACCATAGGATCTGAATGCGATCGGGTGGCCGAGGTGAAGGGCAACATGGCGCAAGGGAAGTCGTAGAATTGGGCATGAATCCAATGGTTGAGGTTGAAGCGGTGACGAGCGGTTGGGATTCGATCTGGAGACGGATCTGACGGTTGGGAAGTGGAGCGGCGATGGACGGCGGAGATCATGGCGGGCGAGAGACGATCCAACGGCCCAGGAGGCTGACTGGTGGCGTGAGAAGAAGTGGGCCGCGTGGCGGCTCCATAGAATGCCACGTGTCCCAATGAGAAAATTCAGAGAATAAATATAAAGATAAATACAAAAGAAATAGTTAGCGGCAAAGTTGGGAAAATGTCAAAACATGAAAGTTGTTTGTCTCAACGAGATCTGCAACTTTCATGTTGGTCAAAAAGCCAAAAGAGGTTACTTGTACAAAAAGCATTTTTGGGAGTATTTTTAGGGGGATAAAAACACCGGCTTTTTATCTTTGATTTGTTTTTGTATTTTTTTAATCTTTTTAATTGTCAGTGATTTATAGACAATTATTCTACCTAATTTTTATGTGTTTTTGATGATAAAATAATTACAAGAAAAATAAGGAAAATTAAATACAAATAATTAAAGGTTAATTATACACAATATATTACAAGATAAAAATAAAGAATTAAAGGTGATTTTTATTGGATTGCTTAAGCTAGGAATTTAATTAGCGGCTTTTAGCATAATGAATACGAGATTCATCAATGGACCATACCTGGTCTTATTCTTCGGCACAGTATGAATCTCCATAAGAGCTGTTTACTAGCCCCTGCATCTTAGGTGTTAGCCCACAGAAGAAACTCTGGACAAGGTTTGGCTTGCCGATATTTTGGTGGGGACATCTGTCAATGAGTTCCCATAATCGATCCAACGTTTCATGGAACTATTCATTGGGGATCATGGTGAAGATGCTAATCATGGTTCTAGCTGCATTGGTTCGGCCGAGTAGATGATACTTGTTCATGTACTCGGTCCAGAGCTACTCCCATGTGGTGCCTGAAGGATATGGTGAGATCCTTAAGCACATCACGGAAGCATAAGGATCGCATTGTATGCGATCGGGAGCGACTAGTCGCACTAGTTGCTCGAGGTAGCGGAATTTAAAAAATTTTCATGTGATGAAACCATGTGATCCAAGAACACTTCTCGGATCGTTTCATCTAAACCACAAAAAAGTATTAGAGTTAACTCTTGAAGCGTGGTTGCGATCCAGTCTCTAAATGAAGAGACCTCCTGTCTCAGGTCCGATCCGATGGATGAGACACTAGCGAGCGTGTTGATGAAACATGTGCTTCTTGTAATCCATGTTGATGATCCAAGCAACGAATCTCCTGATCTTGTCATACGAGACACGACGTATTCTTCACGAGCGAGGCACACCGAAGGAGACGGAGATCCACGAGCACATGATCCGGTAGCATAACGACGATGCTTCAATGATGGAGACTCTCTCAAGGGCTTCCATGGTGGACGACCATATGAGAGAGAGAGGGCTTGCAGAGAAAAAGAGATAGGGAGAGAGCCTTATGTTTCATTGTGTAAAGAAGAGCAAAGGGGGTGCCTCTCCTTTTATAATATTTTGGGATCCATGGATCTCAATACATGGACAACACAAATCCAATGGCTCGCATTGATTTGTATTTCTTTTAATGGCTAAGATTTTGTTGGTAAAAACCAACAACAATTAAATTAATTTCGATTAAATATATATTGATAAATCAATATGATCTAGTCCCAAAATTAAATCAATTAAACATGGAGATATTTGGAATGTAGATTACACCACTCCATGTAATAGAGTGGACGGCCACCATTTCCTTATTGGATTCGGTGGCCGTCCACCCTTCCAACATGGAACGTGGAATCTCATGCAATCTCATGAGATTGCATTATTCCTTGGAAATCTCCAAGATTTACAACAACACTTGTTGTAAAATATTCAGCAAAATAATTCATATTTTTTTTGAATATTGCAATCTTGTCATTGAAAATTGTGAATCGCATTCACAACCCAAAATAAAATGTGAATTGCATTTTCAATTAATTGTCCAATGTGAATCCAATTCACATCAGCATTTAACTAACAAAAGTAAATTGTAAATAGCTCTCTCTTATATATTATAAATCAAATTTATAATAAATATGATTAATATGGATAGTGATATCCACATTATTCATGTCCATGATAATTAAATCTCATTTAATCATCTTGGATCTCTATTATCATGTTCCCAAATAATATGAATCACGTTCACATTTATTCATATCTTCGATAATCAAATCACATTAATTTATCTATGATAACACTTTTCATAATATGAATCAAATTCATATTATTCATGATAATTAAATCACATTCAATTATCCATTTTCTCAATGCTTAGATACATATATCAACAATGAAATTGTCCTGAACTCTCTCAAGTATAACGCACTTTCTTCGTAGATACTTTGAGATAAGGACTGGGCGATTGTATTATTCCACGTATAGTAACTTGGATATTGAGATCACATCTCAAATACAGATCTTGCGGACCTCTCATAGATTCTTGATTAAATCAAGGCCGCAGATCCAATCTTCTCATTGTATCTGAATCACATTCAGATCACTGTCCAACACTTGGACCAAGATTAGATCACTTCTCTACTGAGAGGTGAACTAAAATCTAGACCCGTTTCATCACTCCCTAGGAATGGAAGCGTCATGGTTATACAATCGTTTATGATCACATCACCCTTAGGTATTCCTAATACCTATACATCCTGCATATTGGAAGATCCAGAATTAACCCGGAGTATAAGATCAATTTTACGTTGTCTACTTCAGGGATTTATCATTAAGGTTTCTCATTTTGATCATTGGGAGTCGGTATCGATGATATACTTTCCAAAGAGCCATTAATAGGCTAAGCATTTAAACCCACACTCATGTGACAGTCATAGGCTATTTAGAAAAATAGCAAGGTAAGCTGATCAGCCACTTTGTTCCCAATAGACTACGCCATGTCCTTTTATGGCACTTGCATGTCTCATAGTAACAGTGTTCGCGTTCAATGCGAATGTTGCATCTTATGCAACCTATACTCAATATTGTTTGTTATAGTGTCCTTGACACTACAACTCAATTATTATTATAACCAGTATGTAATTTCAATTATCCTTATCAGAATACCCTTATTCCTAGAGATATCTCCTAAGGTATTTGCAGTTAAGACCCTTTTTGATCACCATATATAAAATCTTCAGTTCTTGAAGATAAGACTATGAAATCACTATCTAAAAAAATCTTGTCATCTTTGAAGATAATGTTCTTAATGCAATCAAGTGTTTTATCTCCATAGTAGGATTAGTAACAGGTTACTACTCCCACTGCCTGGTAGACATCTGGCTTTTGTATACATCTAGCATGCACTCAGCTTCTCGTAACTGATGCACAAGGGCAAGAAAATCTAACATTCTTTTCCTCAACTTTTTGAGGTGTTATCCCTTTAGATAGGTTTGTACCATATCTTAAGGGAAAGAAACCTTTCTTGGAATTTTCCAGAAAATGGAAATCGACAAGGTGCACCACAAATGTGACGGTCCCAATGCCCTCTTTCTTTGCTTCTGAACAACTTCAGAACTAAGATCTAAGAGGTATTCTTGAGATCATATCTCAAGGAATGGAATAGCCAGTCTTTAAAACACTTATTATTATCCTTATGTCATTCTAAATGATTAGGATATCATCTACATTTAGCATGATGAACACAATGGCACTCTCACTAAGCTTCACATGGTTCATCAAGATTTTATCTGAAATCATAATCTTTATAATTTCATTAAATCTTATGTTCCAAATACAAGAAGCTTATTTGAGTCCATAGATGGAGTTCTTCAGCTTGCACACCTTGCTTTCCTCAACCATGAAGCCCTGGGGCTACATCATGTGAATATCCTCAGAGTGGTATTCATGGAGGAATGCAATATTGACTCACATCTTCAAGATGTCATAGTCAAGTTGTGTAGCTATAATTAGCAATATTCTGATGGGTTCAAGCATGGTTACTGAAGAGCAAGTCTCATCGCAAGTGATGTCTTCTCTTTGTTGTTTATTTTGAGGATACAAGCTGTGCCTTGAAGGTCTCTACCTTATCACTAGGTTCCCTCTTTCTCTTGAAGGTCCATTTACACCAAATAGGTTTTATCCTTATAGGTGGATCCTCGAAGGGTCCATATACAACATTTGTATATGAAGTCTACTTCAGACTTTATCGCTAACATCCATCTTTCCATGTCATGATCTTCAGAAGCTTCATCACATGAAGTAAGATTATTGTCAGACTTAACTGTCAAATGGATTCCATCCTCAAACACTTTTGAAGAGGTATTAGTGTTTCATCTTTAATTGTCCTTTTAGTTTCTGATTTCAGGAGCCTCATTATCTTCTCAAGATTAAATGAGTTCCTTCACTTCATGCTTGTCTTCATTCTCTAGAGAGTCATCGTCTAAGAATCACATCCTTAGAGATGAAATCCTTTAAGAATATCAAGGTCATGAAGTAGGTATCCAATACCTTCCTTTATTTTCCTAATGAAGTAGCACTCTCTTCTGCTAGATTCTAGCTTGCTAGCATGGAACCTTATTAAGGATATATAATGTAGTCTCTATTACATATACATATACCTTAGAAACTAAGAGATAATTATGATAAGATTCATCATTGATCAATCATGTCATACATGATCCAATTGTATCTCCCTAAACCTCTATTTAGTTTAGGTATATAAGGAGGATTGAGAATGGAATGATATTCCTTTCTTCATAAGGTATTCCTTGAATTCAAATAATAGGTACTTACCACCTAGGTTAGATCAAATTCAATTCATCTTCCTTCTTACTTTGGTTCTAAACCAAAAATGTGAAATCTTTGAACATTTCAAAGGTTTCTAAGGTGAAGGGAAGAAAATTCATATCACAAATAATCATCAATGGTATCACATATCATTAATGTTTACTTTGATATAGATGATTCACACACATAAATATGTATGAGATCTTGAATCTCTTGACAACTTACACTATTCCCAGAGAAGGGTGCTTTAGATATTTTCTACTTTTAATATAATATTCTTAAGTATGTAAGATTTGAAATTTCAGACAATCTAAAATTTCATCTCTTACTCATCTCTTTATCAATAGAGAAATGTTCAATTATTGATGCCGGATCATTATCAAATGATCTTTATCCTCTTATTGATCTTTTAGAGGCTTAATTTTCAGTATTAGAAATGTTAATGAACCATTGATTAATTTTCTAATTTAGCAGAGTCCTCTAAATATTAGCATACTATCTAAAATATATCCATCATCACTCTTTATGATAGTTCTATTCCAGAATTCATGTTTATTTCCTACATTTAGAAATAAACAATGAGTGCATTCTACTATCTCGGTCATAGAGACATTCTCTAAGACTATGGGCTCTCCCACTGAAAATATGAAGTCTATTTATCCAATAGAGGTTGTTGCAACAATTGCATCAACATCCATGGTTGACTATTAAACCTTAAGATCAAATTTGCTGACCTTCTAATACATATGCAACCAAATTCAAGTGTTATTAGAAGAAAGAGATACAATTATTAGAGTTCGATCTTGTCAAATAAGAAAGTCAATTTCAATGATTAAATTTAGATGTAGAGATTATTCTGATGCACTATATGAGTCCTTCTCAAAGGATCCGAGTTAGACTTGATAGTCATACTATCAATACATCTGCTTGTTGGAATATTGGCATTCATCCAACTCTTTGAATGTCATATGGAAGTCACAGAAGTACAATAAACTCTTTGACTTTCCTTCTCGCTTGGGACCAACCGATGCTTCCACTGTGTTCTCTTCATCTTTAAACAAATATTGCTTAATACAAAGGGTCTCTTATGTTTAATTCAAAAGATTTCAAATACAAGTACTTCAACATTTATACGTGCTTCATTAAAATCATACAATATGAATATCATTAAGCTTCAAGAATGACTAGAGTATAGATAGTAGAATGATGACACTCATCATATATACAAACATCTTAACTCTTAACGAATTTGCTTCAGGTATGTATTCAAACATTTTGAATACATCATCTCCTACAGAGCCATCATTCTACATGATGCAGAGAACCATGTCATACATGAATAAATATCAAGAGCATAAATGTATGCCAGAACATCTTCTTAGATTTTATAAGTATTATTTGACAATTACGATCATCATCGACGTGTTACTTCCAAAGTACAATCGATGAGATCAAGACTATAGAGACATACAAAATCATAGGTTTGTAGTCTTATTGTCTATTTAATTGTTATTCCTCATTATTATGAGGAAGACTTGCACATTGCAACCACATACATATTGTTTCCAACTGCAAGTACGATATCCTGATCATGGATCCAATCCATGACATTTACTAGTTATTATTAAGTATAGTATTGAGTGGGTTTAATGAAGGATTATCTAAAATAAGAAATTTACATATATATATATACTTTACTTTGATTTAGGATTTTTTATATCAAAGTTGTTCTGCCTTGTCAACATTGAAAGTTCAATTCCTTAATCACATTGAATGTAAGAGATATACTTACCATTATATTCAAGCAAGATCTGGGATCTCCTTCCATATCTTTGTTACATCCCAATAAAATCAGAACTTGCAACTCAGATAAAAAGAAGAAGGAACACATTATGCCTTGCAAGTCGAACTAGAATTCCCAATTCGGTCTTTAACACCTGGTCCCACCTCCCCTAAGGTAATGTTGACCCGACATTAATTGAACCAACCATCAATAGGATTAGAACTAGCTATGTGCAATCCAATATTGATCCAATAATATGAGGACTCGATATTGGGGTTACTACGCATACGACCTTACTTTTCGAGAATCAAAGTGCCCGATACAAATGCGCTTGCAAAAAAGAGCTATCACTTCGGACAGGCGTCTCCTACATACAATCCCAGGGGACAGAACTTTTTGCCTTGACGGGAGACAATGGATGTCACTTGTGTGATCCTCCATATCATATTCAATGTCTAATTAATCACTATGAACCATATTCATTACGATTAATTCTTCCAAGGAAAATAACAACTCTACTCATAGTAGAGTGTTTTAATTTTAATTGGATTCCAATTAATCTAATCATATTAAATTAATGATCCAGTTAATATCCAACAAACTTTTTTTAGTTGTTACTTGAAATATGGTTTTATCTCAAATGCGTATTATTTAGAATTTTAATAATTAGAAAATACATCATGATTTCTCAAGCATTATACCAACCCTACCCCTGTCATGGCCAGTACCGACGAGAGTGGAACAGACCACACACGGTGCAACCTGCTACCTCAACGCTCCCCGACTAGTTACCATATCCGCCTCAGGAAATGATAATACAAAAGAGATCACTTTGTATTTGAGATGATTATCGGTCTTTCAACAGAAGTTATACCATATATAATAATAATTAAAACACTTTTGATTAACATTATAAGAAGATTTGCTAAACAAATCCCCAATACTATTCTAGCAACTTTGTTTGTTGGAAAGTTCATGTAATTTAAGGAAATAATTATTATCTAATATTTCACAAATATTTATCCATAATTATTTCAGGAAATTAAACCATTTAATTTCACTAATTTAAATGACAATCACAAGGTTCTTGACTAGGAAAGTAATTTTCAGCAGTGACCCCCTCTTATTAAAATTACCATATCTCAATCAATGTAAATCCATATCATGCAAAATAAGTTACCAAAGTTTGCTAATTTTATTTACAACAGACCCTAAGTGATTTGTAGGTAATTCTAGGCATTTTAAAACTGTAATTAACTCTTTAGTTATGTCAAGATTCGCTGTCCCCGAAACAGTGGATACATGTTCACTAAAATGATCATAACATGAGAATTCGGATTCCAAATCACGCAATCTCAAATCCCACAGTTTCCCTATTTAATGGAGAACCTAATGCAATGTGTTTAAAATTTTTTAAAAAGAGATGCAAAAATGAAATGCGATAAAACTTTCGCAAACCCTAACAAACCCAAGTCTCTCAAACTTTATGGATCGCATCCAAAACCTCCAACGAAAGGCTATGATACCACTTGAAGGATATGGTGAGATCACTAAGCGCATCACAGAAGTGTGAGGATCGCATCTTAAGCGATCGGAGCGACTAGCCGAACTAGCTGCTCGAGGCAGTGGAATTTAAAAAATTTTCATGCGATGAAACCACATGATCCAAGAACACTTCTCGAATCGTTTCATCTAAATCACAAACAATTAATAGGGTTACTTCTTGAAGCGTGGTTACCATTGTGTCTCTAAACAAAGAGATCTCCTGTCTCAAGTCCAGTCCAACAGAGGAGACACTAGCGAGCGTGTTGATGAAACATGTGCTTCTTGTAATCCATGGTTACCCAAGCAACGAATCTCCTGATCTCGTCACATGAGATATGACGTCTTCCTCATGAGGGAGGCACGCCGAAGGAGACGGAGATCCATGAGCAAATGATCCGGCAACATAACGACGACGCTAAAATGATGGAGACTCTCTCTAGGGCTTCCATGGTGGACAGCCACATGAGAGAGAGAGAGGGTGTGTAGAGAGAAAGAGAGAGGGAGAGAGCCTTATGTTCATTGTGTAAAGAAGAGCAAAGGGGGTGCCTCTCTTTTTATAATATTTTGGGATCCATGGATCTCAATCTATGGACAACACAAATCCATTGAATCTCATTGATTTGTGTTTCTTTTAATGGCTAAGATTTTGTTGGTAAAATCCAACAACAATTAATTTAATTTAGATTAAATATATATTGATAAATCAACAAGATTTAATCTAAAAATTAAGTCTATTAATCATGGAGATAATTGGAATGGAGATTACACCATACCACAAAATAGAGTGGACGACCGCCCTTTCTTTATAGGATTTGTGGTCGTCTGCACTTCCAACAAGGAAGGTGGAATCTCATGCAATCGCATGAGATTCCATTATTCCTTGGAAATATCAAAGATTTAAAACAACACTTGTCGTAAGATATTCAACAAAAATAAATCATAATTATTTTGTGAATATTGCAATATTTCCAATAAAAATTGTGAATCACATTCACTACCCAAAATAAAATGTGAATTACATTTTCGATTAATTATCCAATGTGAATCCAATTCACGTCAACATTTAATTAACAAATGTAAATTGCAAATAGCTCTATCTTATACATTATAAATCACATTTATAATATATATGATTAATATGGATAGTGCTATCCGCATTATTCATATCTATTATATTTAAATCACATTTAATCATCTTGGATCTCTATTCTCATGTGCCAAATAATATGAATCACATTCTCATTGTTCATGTCTTTGATAATCAAATCACATTTTATTATCTAAGATAACTCTCTTCATAATATGAATCAAATTCATATAATTCATGATAATTAAATCACATTTAATTATCCATTTTCTCAATGCTCGGATACATATATCAACAATGAAATTATCCTAAACTCTTTCAAGGATAATTCGCTTTCTCGGAGTATACTTGGAGACAAGGACAGGGCGATTGTATTGTTCCATGTATAATGACTTGGATATTGAGATCACATCTCAAATCCAGATCTTGTGGACCTCCCACAGATGCTTAATTAAATCAAGGTCGTAGATCCAATCTTCCTTTTGCATCTGAATCACATTTAGATCACTATCCAAAACTTGGACCAAGATTAGTCCACTTCTCTACTAAGAGGAGGCATTAAAATCCAGACGTGTTTCATCACACCCTAAGAATGGAACCATCATGGTCATACAACTGTTTATGATCACATTACCCTCAGGTATTCCTAATACATGTACATCCTGCATACTGGAAGCCCCAGAATAAACTCGAAGTATAAGATCAATTTTACACTATCTACTTTAGGGATTTATCATTCATTTTGATCATTGGGAGTCGATATCGATCATATACTTTCCAAAAGCATATATCATACCTAGGTGTTTATCATATACATTCCAAAAGTATATATAAAACCTTAAAAATTTAGTCAAGCTTCCAAAACGAGACGACCGTGGGTGGAATTTAATTCTTCCCTATATCTAATGAGTGAGATCATGTCTTCTGGTTCAACAATTAACCTGCATGATGCCATTGAGAGATCGTATTACTCATATGAACTTATATCCACACTAGCGTGCCAGTGTATAGACCGTGATTAGGTCAACGATCTATTAGTCTACCAAATGTACATACTCAGATATATAGTAACACATTTGTCTCCGGTCAGAGGATGTCCTCGTATATTGTGACAGCATACGACATAGGACTTTGGTTATCTTGTTCTCATTAAGCCAACTCTCTGACCTAAATTATTTAACACCTCCGAATCTCTATTCCTATGCAGAGGACCTGCATCAAGAGGTCAGTTAGATACTAACCTTTAGAGAAAGGATTGCAATCTCCTTCTCAGGCTGGAGAACCTCTCTTAATAATCATTTGATGGCGCTTGATGAGTCCTCAATCTAACACTTTAGATATTCATCCAAGCACCAAGCTCTCTGATTCAATAATTGAATCAACAACTTTATGATCAATAAGATGGAGCATGGTACATAACCCTAATTATTCTAAGGGACCTATTATGCAAATTAGTTATTCTTCATTTCCGATCAAGGAATGATATTTGCAATAATATTTATTTCATAATGGCTCGTCGTGAGCTCGCATATCCAGTAGTGATAACCATCCCCAGATGTTTCAACCAGTAGGTTGCTCTATCAACCAAAGAGAGCAGGAAGGCTATCAGCTTAATGGTGTCCTCGTCCACTAGCCTATCGTGTACGATGCTGCAGATCATCTCCAATTCTTGTAGATGAAGGTGGGGCTCTTCGATGGCGTGCCCACGGAGTTTGGGTAATAGTTGGATCGTCTAAAGGCAAAGCTCGAAGTCACCCAGGATGGCGGGAAGCTAGATCCATAGGTGGGTGAGGGTTGCACTAGGATTGTGCAACTACCTCATGGTGTGTACCGACCTCTGTGGATCCCACGGCTCATCCTGGTGTCTATCGTCTGCTTGACCCTCATGTCTGGGTATTTCTCCAACACCAGTTGGTCCTCTGGCTCTTCTCTCCCAACTCTCATCTGAGTGAGCTCTATCCTCACCACTACCATGAAGATTTCCTGGTCTCTAATCTGTCTCTACATGGTCTCCAGGGAAGCTAGCAACGTGTTGTTGATGGTGGCCTAGCCTAATACAAATGATGAGGTCTGAGGCTGCTCATCGGTTCCGTCATCGTTGTCCATCTTTCGGTTCTCTACTAAGGTAGAAGACATTAGATCTTGTGTAGTCAAATGAAAGTAGAGTTGTGCTGGCATGTCTGTCTATACCTCAGGAGTGGAAAAAGGGTGGTCGCGGCGGAACATGGTGGAGGCGAATTTGGGTTCATAGAGCGGATCTGAGCTCTCTAAAGCCCCTCTAGATTAACGGGGAGAAGTGCTGGAAAGCAGTGCTTCTAGAGGCAGCCTAAGAGACCTCCTGCCCATCATCTTGATGTGGGGATTTATGAAGAGTAGATCTGGACTAAATAGTAGGATGAGAAAAAAAAATCCTGGTTCACCAACTAAACAAAGTGTCATGACCATGAAAGCTTAGTCTTTTATCTTGTCAGTTTTTATTTAGTTATATTCCAATTTTACAAAGCGAGTTGAGCGAGCTATTAGGATCTTGATTCTGCCTGGATACTGTCCCAGATTCTTACGACTAGTTGTGCCTATTTCCAGCCAGCATAGATGTAAGTACGAATCGTTTCCGGCTACCCATTACTTGAGAATGAAGCCTCACACAATGTCATCTAAACCACCCACTATGCTAAAGAAAACTAGACCGTTTACTACCTACCCATGGATCCTCGCTGGAGAATAGCTAATCATTTTGTTAGAAGTGGTAGTCTGAAGAAAGTTCAGGTGTGGCTCTATCGTATTATGTGGTCTCTCAACTCCCAACATGTAAAATCAGACAAGGAGTGGGTAACTCTCCCTAAAACAAAAGTTTTGTAGTTAAGTATGATTTTATGGCAAGTGTGCTCTAGAAGTCTCGATTTTATTGGTTGTCTCATCTTAGGTATTTTTTCTGAATAAAATAATGTCTAATAAATTTTTTGATTTCCTATTTATTTTAAGTCGAATAATCTAAGGGGGGGGGGAGATGGAAAAGACGATGCGCGATGAAACTCAATGATGCATGCAGAGTCAAAAATGTGTACCTTACTCAAGCAATCTACATGCAAAGCGATCCGTTCATAATTTAAAGAAGAATTAAAACTAATCTACATGATGCATGAGGGAATCACCCATGACAATAGCTTTTTAAAGAATAATTGGTGTTAAATAATCAGAAAAGAGACATGAGTCCATTCATTGATGCCGATCAATGCCCACCATAATGGGTCCTAAAAGCACTATATACGACCTCTCGCGGCACATGGTCTCTAATCTAATTAAATTGGCTTTATATTTAGACTAAGTCCAATTGTGATATATAGGAATGAATATTATATTATGGTGTTTGGACCTTAATATTTACCAAGCTCAACCAAAATGAATCTATGTCTAGGGGCTAAAACCTCAGAAAAAAAATTAAATTAAAATGCATGAAAAACACGAAAAAACTTCTAAGGTCCCCTGAGTGCACCGGCACTCAGCGAAACAGACCCCGAATAAATGTCCAAGTGTCCAAGTAGAGAGTCCAAGAGTCTAAGTTATTACAAATATTTTTGCAAAAATCAAACTAATGTAAATCTATCTAATATAACAGTCTCCTGCTCCTTCTTATCCTCCTCAGGTGTTGGTCCCTCTAAAGCAAATCGAGTCGTACTCCAGTAGTCCCTCACATAAAAAGCAAAACAGAGGAAGGTCATAAACAATTATAACAAATAGAAGAAAAAATGAGTAAAAAATAAATCCTAACTACATAGTCGTGCTCCGCGAAAACGGTGGCATTCTGATAACAGCAATGGTCAACTAGGGTTAAGTGAAATTAAACTGTCATTGTGACCCCAGTCAATCAATCCAATAAACGAGAAAATTATTCAAACCACTAATAAATCATGTAGAGGAAATGAGCAGTTTTGTTACTTTTAGTAACGTGGTATAGCGACCAGGGTCGAACTCAAGGAGAACAATTAAACACTAAGTAGTCGATTTGAAAATCTAAGGATTTTTATTGCATTTTTAGTGGTTTTCAAATTTTCAAATTTTTTATTTTTTGATATATGGGAACTATGAACAAGCGATAAAAGTATACATGAGCATTCACTTTTTATTTTTCAAATATGTAAAAAATACTCAGAAAGATAAAGTAAAAATATTTTTGGGTTTCAAATATTTTATAGTGTTTTTGGATTTTTTTGGAGATTTTTCAGATGTTTTTGTCATTTTTAAAAAATCAAAAAATAAAGAAATAAAAAAAAACAGTGCATAGCCAGGGCTATTTTTCAATTTTAAAATAGATAAAATGCTTAAAATACTTGGAAGTGATTTTTTTATCAAAAACTATGAAGAGATATCAACAAATTAGAACTTAAAATGCATTTTTTTTGGATTTTTTGTTGATTTTATATATGATTTTTATAAGTTTTTGAGTATTTTGCAATTTTTATGGTTTTATAATTATATTTCAACAAAATTTGTACATAAGCTAAAAGGTGATAAAAGACAACTACCGAAACTTTTGAGGAATTTTTAAAAGACTTTTCAAAATTTTGATTTTTCTATGACAAAAAGGATCTTTTCTAATGTTTTCAAATTATTAATAATAGGATATGAAGGAAAATTAACAAGCAAAATTCACCATAAATACAACTTGCAAACATGAGCCATAAGTACTTTTTTAGGCAATTTTTTATGTTAATTAACTGTTTATTACAATTAATAAAAAACTATAATTAAAAATAGTACACGAATACTAGTCTACAAGTACTTTTAGCTTTGGGGCCTAACGAGTAATTTACCAAACAACACGTGATTGTAACTCAAATGGACTAAAGTGCAAATAACAAAACTACAGGGTCCACAATGCAAAAACTTTTAGCTACATATTACATTTATTGGACTAAGACCAAAGTGAAGGTCTCGCGCCTCTGGTGGACATCAGCAAAAGCACGAAAGTGAAGTTTTTATGAAAAATGCAGGGTAAAAAGGAAATATATACATGCGAAGCATGTGATAGACACATAAAGGTCTAACGCATCTGATGACTTCTACAAAGTCGATCTTACTGTTGGAGAATGTCGGGGACATGCTGTCAGATTTGTCAGGACAGGTCTGATCTAACGGCCTGCAAGGCTGGCTCGAACGTAAGACGCATATGGGGGTCCAGATCTGATCCAAGTGGCATGGTGTGGGCACAAATCAGAGGCTCAAAACAAATTTGGAGCTCCTTCTCTAGATCGAACGACAAGGGAAGGTGTAGGAAGAACGAAGCTCCAGAGAGCTTCAATTGGGCATGTATAGCGATTTACTGATCTGACGAGCTCGTTGCAGGGTCCTACTCCATCATGAAGATGTTCTGCATCGACTAGTGTCCTTAGAAGGGTTAGTGTACGCTCGAATTGTCATGGCGGTGCTCCAACACCTGGAGCTGCTCAGCCACCTCAAATGAAGCTTAAGTTGAACTCCCTAGCACATGATGTACATACAAAGGATGATGGTGCTGGGGGCGTAGCTCTGGTATAGTTATTGCATATAAAATAAAGGAAATGGTAGGGAATGGAAGTTTGGTTTCTAATGAAAATAGAGGAGGAAACCTATCCTAATACTGCTCTGGTGAGAAGGATCCAGGGTGGTCAGAGTGTAGAGAGAGGTGGAAGATGAGTGGGAGATGCGATCGGAGCGGATGGATGGGTGATATGGGGCTCTGACCAACTGGTCGGAGCTGATAAAGCGGTGGCGGATCTAATGGATAAATCGAGGTGGAACTTGAAATGTAGATGGGCAAAAGGCTACCTGAAATTCCTATAGTGATTGGCACTGCAGAGGGGATGGCGAGGACCTAGCCACAACTCCAGTGCAGAAGATGGAGGAGGATGCACGTGGCAGAGCTGCTCTGGTCAGGTATGAGTTGCGTCTAATTGGCAACCAAAAACTCGCTCCAAAAGGGTCTCTGAAGATCCTGTCATGATCCTGAAGGTGGTAAGGAGGAATGAGGTAGCGAGGGATGAGCTAATCGACAAGGGTGGCGTAGGCTGCTACTTATAAGGGATCTCCACGGTAGCACGAAACCCTAGGAAGATCTGGCTCCTCCTAGGGATCCCTGAGGATCATGGATCCTAGGAGAAGGATCAAACAAAAAATTAGGGGAAATGATGGTCGTACCGGGGCTGGGGAAATGCGAGAAAATAGGTCCGGTGAAACCCAGCTGGGTTTGACCTAGAAATAGGGAGGGGTTAACCTAGGTCAACAGACCAGGGCCAACAAATCAAAAAATTCGAAATGAAAAATCAAAGAATAATGAAAATTAAAAAGGAAATGAATTTAAAATAAAAAGGTCAAAATGGAAAATGTTTATTATTTTTCAGGTTATATTTCTATGATTTTTAATTAGTTTTATGAAATTATATATACAATATATACAATATAGGATACTTTGTATATGTATAGTATACACACATATTTTATTCATTTATTTTTATTTTGTTATTTTTACACAAATATCATTTATTTTATATTTTATTTATGTACAAAGTAATTTAAGGGGCATGTGATGATTTTTTATTTGATTTTTACAAATTAAATAGATGTATTAATTAAATAGGTATTGTATACAATATACACAAGTGTGGCTTTTGTATGATGAACTTATGATTTTATTTTTGTTTCATTTTATGTTTTTTAGTTTTTATTTTATTTTTATTTTATTTTAAAGAGTTTGCACAAGTGTTTAAAATACAAATGCGCAAATTATGAATTATAATAATTAAATATACATATTTACAAGTATAGCTATCATATAACTATACAATGCACCCAAAAAGCCAAATTTTACCTTATAACTCCAAATTTTATTGAACCACTCTCATTTGACAGATAATTTAATTTAGAATCCAATAAAGTTGATTTTTGAAGAATTTGAGTTTATAGGGAGCCAAAAATGATCTTTCAAGTTCTTATTGTATGTCTTTTTATGACTGATGTTATTGGTAGTACGTACAAGAATTTATTTTACAAGTACATTTATTATGAAGACTTCATTTTTGTGTACAACTTTTATCGAGAAAATAATTTGGTTTGAGGTCTTTTATTTATGAATAAAATATATGAATGCTATATGCATAGAGTGCATAGTGATGAATACATAAGGACCCTATCTCCACCTACTTTATTCCTGGTCGATCTGGTCAATAATTGACCTTTTCTCAGGCATGGGTAAGTCTGTACTTAGTACATAATTACATTCTTCTTTCTTTTTCTTTTCCTCTTTATTCGTTTATTTTATGGAAAATAGGTAATAATTATGCTATATTATCAAGGGTTTGCACAATGATAATTTATTGTGTTTACACACATTTATAGTTGTTTTTGCTAAAATATAAAGCTAAAATAAAAGAATAAAAAATGAGAATCACACATATTACCATAGACAAAGATATAGGATCACATTATGTTAGATTCGAGATTTCACATAAAATATTCGATCGCACTCTTTTAGATAATGGTTCCTCGATAAATTTGTTACTATCTTGTTTACTCAACAAGCTCGAGTTAGGTCCTCTTTACAAAGCTTGTGTGATTCTTCAGTTTGCTGATAGATATGTAAAGAGAACTAGGGGCATTTTGAGGAACGTTATCGTGACCTTGTAGGGCTTGCAGTTTCCAGTGGATTTTACTGTCTTGGACATGGATTACCCTACACAATTTCACCTTACTAGGGTCATCTTTGGGAGGCCATTCTTGGAGATCACGAAGGCCCTATTCGATTATGATACATGGAAGAGAAGGTACAAATAGATATGGCAAGAGAATCATCCACATCCAGTGTTGTGTCTATAGCCAGTTCAGATGCCCTTAGTTCCTTAGCCACATGTGATTATGTGGATGAAATTCGTTTTGACGACCTTGAGATGTATTAGGTAGAGACCCATGATATCCTAGCAGAGGATGTGTCTGAGACCATAGTTGCCAGTTCATCCGATGGTACTTTATATTTTAGCATGGATGATAAGCAGATGAAGCTGACACATGATGATATTATTGCAAATATTTCAAATTTCATGTGTTTACATGATTCCTCCACTTTAGATGAGCTAGAGATTGTTTTTTGTTTAGCTGAGTTATTTTCCTCTAGTCATTCTGAGGAAGAGCACAATAGTGAGTCAAATGATGTTTTAGACATATTTTGTAGTCCGAATCTAGAGCATATTGAGATGGTGGATAAGCAAAATGCAGACACATCTACCTCGAGCATAGATCGCAGTACACATGTACATGAGAATACAACATAGCTAGATCCCACCTTGCCAGAATTGAAGATCTTGCTATCGAACTGAAGTATGCTTTCCTTGCGTGTCCACGTCAACATTTTCCGATCATTATCAGCTCATCTTTGCTTGAAGAGCAAGAATCTCGTCTAATGGAGATTCTTGAAAGAAACCGCAAGGCCATTGGATGGAATGTATCTGATCTTTGTGGGATAAATCATGCTTTGTGGTCTCACCATATCTACCTCGATCATGACAGCATACCTTCAAGAGAGTTTCAACGCAGGCTGAATCTGGTTTTATGAGATGTTGTCAAGTAAGAGATTACGAGATGGTACGATACAAGGTTTATTTATCCAACTCGAACTCTGAATGGGTTTGCCCATTTCATGTTGTCCCTAAGAAGTCGGGAAATGAGATGGTGATAAATGAGAGTGGAGAGGAGATTTCAACGAAAGTAAGCACGTCATAGAGGGTGTGCATTGATTACAGGAAATTGAACGCTGCGACAAATAAGGACCACTTCCCTTTGCCTTTTATAGATCGGGTCATAGAGAGGTTGGCATGGAATGACTACTTTTTGTTTCCTTGATGGTTACTCTGGATACAACCAACTTACTATTTCCCCTGCAAATTAGGTGAAGACCACCTTTACATGTCCCTTTGACACGTATGCTTTTAGAAGGATTCCATTTGGTTTGTGTGATGCCCCTGCTACATTTCAGAGGTGCATGCTTGCCATCTTTGCAGACATGGTAGGTGATTTTCTCGAGGTCTTTATGGTTGATTTTTTGGTCTATGGTGACTCCATTGACTATTGTTTAGCTCACCTAGACCAGCTCCTTCAGAAATATTGTGAGGTGAATCTCGTTTTGTTATGGGAAAAGAGACATTTTATGGTTACAGATGGGAATGTGTTGGAGAAGGTCATCTCGTGGCGAGGCATGGTGGTTGACCCATCTAAGGTGGATGTCATAAAGCATCTAAAGCCACCAGCCAACATGAAGCAGTTACAGTCTTTTCTAGGGCATGTCGGTTTATACCGACGGTTCATTCATGACTTCTATAAAATTTCCCGATCGTTAACTGAATTATTAACCAAAGACGTCAATTATTAGTTGACAAATGTCTTAGTTCCTTCTATACATTGAAGGAGATGATATTAGTGCTCGTGACCTACAGCTGCATGTTTGATCTCTTCCAAGATCATGACAGATGCTCCAGATTTTTCGATTGGGGTTGTATTAGTATAGATGAGGAATGGACTTCTTGTTGCCATCAACTATGCAACTAGACTTTAGATGATGCTCAACGCAATTATACAGTGATAGAGAAAGATGTGATGGTAGTTGTATTCATATTGGATAAATTCAGATCATATCTTCTTTGTTTGAAAATCACAGTTTACACGGATCATTCATCTATTAGTTATTTGATGGAGAAGAAGGATGCCAGGGGACGACTTCTTAGATGGGTTCTTTTACTTCAGTAATTCATTTGGATATTAAGACAAACCTGAAGTAA
Organism: Ottelia alismoides; assembly: GCA_037367405.1. Classification (NCBI taxonomy): domain Eukaryota; kingdom Viridiplantae; phylum Streptophyta; class Magnoliopsida; order Alismatales; family Hydrocharitaceae; genus Ottelia; species Ottelia alismoides. The sequence continues at coordinate 1,144,272 of JAZKJV010001865.1, read as the reverse complement.
AGAATATGATAGTTGATCACCTCTTTCGATTATTGATAGAGCAACATTCAGATGAGTACGCACCAGAGATTGTAGAGACATCTTCATACGAGAGTGTCTTTGCAGTTTCAGATCTTCTATGGTTTGCAGACTGATGAATCTGTGATTCATGACTCTAAATGTTGAAAATAAAGCTTTGTTCCCGAGTAATTAGCTGCATATTTCCACTTATATTGCATAATTAGCATTCATGCATGCATTGATAACATCTGCATTTTAGCATTCATATTGCATAAATAAGAAGCCAAATTCATCTGTAAAAATCACCTGTATATTTTCCATATTTACCCTATTTGTATATATTTTATACTAACTCTGAATCTAACAAAATCAACTCTATTGTGTATATATTACTAACACTCATCAAAGAAAAATATCAAAAAATTCACTAACTTGTAAAATTGACCAATAAAAGCCGAATCCAAGTTTGAGATCATGAACCTTCGAATGCACGTATGTCTCTCATACAGCCTCAGAATTAGGTCTACTCACTTTTAAAGTAATATACATTAAAAGACCTTCGAAACAAGACCAATTTCGTTAAAATCGGATCTCGTATGCAAAACTTGGGTTTTGAGCCCCTTTCGTATATTGTACATATTGACCGAAATGCCCCTCCATTTTATCCTTTTATTTTCTTAATTATTCAAAATCCAAAAAAATAGATTAAATTGTAAATATTCTTCTCATATTTTCTATATTTTTATTTTGATTTTTCTCTCTTTTAAAAATGACAAAAAAAATACAAAAGATAAAATGCGGTATTTTATATCTATAAGGTACCACCCAAAAAAACATTTTTATACAGTTGTCTTCTTTTGATTTTTGACCCTTCGTGAAAGTTGTAGATCTCGTCGAGACGAGCAACTTTCGTGTTGACCACTTTTTGATTTAAATCCTTTTGGTAATTCTTTTTGATTTTTCTTTACATTTAATTTTTGAATTTTCTAGGAGCGACATGTGGCAGCTCTTGGAGCCGACACATGTCACCTCATTTTCTTTATTTTCAGATTTAATTTTTTATTATTTTCGAATTTTATTATTTTATCTTTTATTATTTAAATTATTGTTAATTTTAGTAGCCTACTTTTTTATTTATATTATATTATATTATTATTATATTATTTTTCCCTTTTTACCTCCTCTCCTCTCTTCTTCCCCACTCCAAGTCATCACTCTCCCCACTACTCGATTCTCCCCACTTCTTCTCCAACTTCCCTCTCCTCTCCCTTTTTATTCCCATCATCTTCCACCATTTCCCTTCATCCGCCATAATCGAGAGAGAAAGGGAACCACCAGCTCAGCATGCTCAACGGTGAGAGCGATCGAGTAATCTTCGACGCGATGACGGTTTCCATCGTATTTGGCGAGATCCGAGGTAGAGAAATCGACCTCATCGCGGCTGCATCCAAGCTGTATAGCTTCTCTGATTTTTGTCGAGTCGGATCGAGGCCACAACCGAATGCCGCACACCGCGGCTTCACTTTCGACGAATCACAGGTAAGTATCTTCTATCAAATCTATTTATTTTATTTTATCTAACAATTTTCTTTTTCTTGTTGATCATAATCACAATCACCACATTACACCACATTTTTCACCATCACACACATCACATTACCTCATTCATTTTTTTACACATACATCTTCATTGCATTTCTAAATGACTTCAACACAATAACCATCATCACCATCCTAATCAACTCCCTCTTCACATATCCATCCACTGTTAAAAAAACTAAAAAAATATTAAAAAACAAAATACAAAAAAATATAATTTTGCAGGTCCTGGCCGGCATTCCACCGACCTCCAGCGCCTGGAGCGACGCCCTCTGGCAGCGTACAACTACCCTCGCCCTCACGCGTCCCAACGCCACCGCCTCCAGCCACCTTCTTCCTCCACGCGGCTGACCGCCCGCGTGCCCTTCGGCCATCAGCAACTTCTCTGACCGCCCGACGTCGGTGCTGCCACACTGACCTCCGTCCGCGAGCCATCCAGCAGCTACCCCTCACGCGAGGCCCCGGCGCATGTTGCGCTGACCCACCGCTCGCCATCGCGCAGCCGCCTTCCACCGACCTCCAACGCATCGCGCTGCCCTCATCCTCACGGCGCGCCACCCTCCAGGCCGCTAGCAGCCACCCCGTCCTCCGCCGAAGGCAGCTTCTCCGCGCGCGCCACTGCCCGATCGTCGTCGACCGCCGCGTCGTGCGCGCGGACCCCCTCCTTCCTCGCACGCGTGGCTGCCTCCCGCACCACGAACGCTGCCAGACCACTCCTCCACACCGCCATCGCCGGCGGCCCGCCATCATGCAGCCACCTCGCACCAGCCACGCGTCCACTCCGCGCCCCTGCACGCGCGCAAATCGGTGACCCGCCACCAGCCAGGTCACCCACTCCCCCACGGCCAGCCGCCCTTCGCGAGTCCCTCCAGCGGAGCACTGTCACCACGGCGCCCAAGAACCGCCTCCAGATCAACGCCGCGCCCGCCTCACCACGCTCGAGCGGTGCCGCCCTCCGCCCTCCGCCAGCCACACGTGCGCACGGCCGCTCACCGTTGGCCGCCGCCCACGCGTGCCGCCAACCACGCCTACTCCTCAAGATCATGCGTGCCCTAGCATGTCAAGGTCTATTTATTTCATTTTATATTTTTATGAAAATTTCATATTCACTTCTCATTTTTTTATTTGCAAAAACGTCCCTTTGCACAGTTTGTAAGTTTTCCTTTAATTTCAGTATTGCATTGATACCCCTGCATTTGCACGTTTATTTTGTCATCATTTTGTTGTCCATTTTTAATTCCGAAAATTGCATTGTGTAGCATAACTCTTGTTCTACCATTTTAGCATCTATTTTTATTTTTCTGATTTGCAGAATGTGTATGGAAATTAATTTGGTGAAAATTGCAACATTTTACCTATTTTGATTTATTTATTAATTGCGCATTATCTGCTTATCTAAAAATCTCTGAAAAATCACCATTGGTAGATAGAAGTTTATGCTACAACATATCCGAAAATCACACCATTTGCACGTATAGTTTGTCTTAGAAAAATCATTTAGTGAAAACCTTAATTGATTTTTAATTAATCAACCGTGAAGTGTTTTAACGAAATTTAAGTTGATTTTGATAGCTCTTAACTAGAACTATTTGGATTAATTTTGTTTCTGAGAAATACATCGTTTGGTAATTATTAAAATTGGTTTAGTCATTTTCACTAAGGTCAGCCTTTGTCATTATCCGTGCATCAGAAAATTCTATAAAAATTAGGGTAGCTTAATTTCATCACATTTCATAATCTGGCCAAGTTTCATAATTTTTGGAATTAATTTGATTATATTTTATATAACTTAAAAATTGGCTTGATCTTGCATGTGTCTTGCATAAAAATCTGAGAAAGACCAAAAAATCTATATTCCTCGAAAATTGAACACTAGAACTTCGCTAAAAATTCACCTAAGGAGACAGATGCCTCCCTGAGTTCGACCTTGGACTTCACCAAGTAAAAAAAATATTGCCACTTGAAATTAACTTGATTAAATTAAAAGTGGTTTTTGATTCCCTCTTGTTATCCGACTGCAATGAACATCAGAAGTAATTTGGACATTAACTTGACCGAATTAACAAGGGTAGCGGGAGCGATATCAAAATGGCGCTGTTGCCGGGGAGGCACGGCTTAGATTAATTTGTAGTGATTTTTTAAGTGTTTGATTTTCTTTCCCCGGGCAGTCTGACCCCCAGTTTTCTTGTGAATATTTTCTCTCTTTTATTTCTTTGCATTATTTTCCTGTGTCACTCTCTGACCTCAATCTGTTTCTGTGCGAGGAACGCGAGGAGTCGAAGATGGTTTGAGGATTCAACATTGTAATTTATTGAGTGAATAGAGAGGATTTGTACTTTTTTCTTATTTCTTTTTTTCGCATTATTTCCAGCGATGCCCATTTTGGTTCTCGTGCGTGTAAATATAGTGAAACTGTGTCCCCGTGTGATGTGTGGGTGAATGGTAATTTAGCTTGCACTAGCGGCTCCCCGAGCCAATCTAGGAATTGCTTGTGCTCGTAATTTTTAGGACCACACAACCACTTAAAAGACACACTTAGACCGTAGAACTTAGCCAAATCAAATTCTTCTTCATTCGCTAATAGAACTGCTTGTCTAGGAGCGGATTTTTCGCTTGCATTTGCATATAGTGTAAAATGTTTTCAATTCTATTTTGCATCCTGCATAAAAAGCGAAGGGATTACTGTAAGTCTCCTGAATTCAGTGATGAATACTCATTCATCACTCTTTATTCTTATATTTTAGCTGCAAAAACCTTTGCAAATGCATGTAGATACTTGTAAATAGAGATAATTAGCAAAAGCATGCATTGTGTAAAAACTAATAATTAGCATGTTTTAGTGCAAAAATAAAAGAATAATGATTAAAAAGAAAAAGAGGGAAATATTTAGAATAAATGTTGAGCAACATAAACCCAAGGGAGGGCTCAGCATGGGCCTAACCGCATAAAAGCCAAAGTAGAGGGAGATAGGAGCTCATGTGTGTAAATATACCTGTAAATAAAAAAAATATATTTTCCTCTAAAAATAGAATAAAAGTGGCTTGTATATATTTATCAATATAAAAATCAAAACAAAAATAGAAAAATTAAAAAGAAAATAAAAAGAGTCACTTTTGTATATATTCATCATGTGCATACAACCATATACATATTTATTTCACCTTATAAATAAATAAATTAAAATTCTAAAAATTTTGTATATATTTTATCTTTTATGTTGTAAATAAATAAAATAAAAACCCTAAAAACAAAAACAAAATAAAAAGAACAAAATTAAAAACCAAAAAGAATATTGTAAATATACCATGTACATAGATGTATATATCTATTTATTTCACCCTTGTATATAAATAATAAAAATAAAATAAAAATAACCTTTTATTCCTAATTTTATGCTATAAATAAATAAAATATAAAATGGAATAAAAATGCACAAAAATAATAAATTAAAAATCAAAAATCAAAACCCTATATTGTATAAATACCTATATATAGCATAAAGTGTAAATACCTTATTTTTATTTCGAAAAAAATAATTAAAAATCGCAAAAAATAGAAAAAAATTAAAACAAACATTTTTTATGTTTTATGTTTTTAATAATTCGACCATTTATTATTTTTAAATTAATTTTTAAATCATTTTGACGTGGCCCCCTCTCATTGGTCCACGGGGATGTTGACCGCCCGGACAACTCCCCCCTGTGGACCACTTCCCACGGGTTCTGGATGCCCGACTCGAGTTCTCAGAATTTTAGCGTCCAAACCTGACCACCTCGCACCTATACCCAGGGTCCTAATTACACTCCAATCATCTGGGAACCTCGCCCGACATTGTGCCTAGAGATCCGTGCTCAATCGAGCCGGACCCGAGCCATTCTTCCTGGACCTTCCACCATATAAAAGCCGCGCTCCGCTACCGATTTCCCTATCTTTGGCTCCCCACCTTTCATTCCCGTGACCTCCACTGCCTTCCCTGAGGTGAAAGCTCTCTGTTGGTGGTGTTGAAGAGAGGAGAAGGTGCCTGGACCACTGATCCGGCGAGCTTGCGCCGCCGTGCTTCGCCTGAAGCAGGAGCTCGAGCCCCGGGCCACGACGACCCGTGAGGCAACGACCCAGAGCAAGCCCAGCTCATCCACAGTCGACTCGTCCACCCAGTTATCCCTAGTTTTCCTTCCTTTTCTTTAATTTCTAGTTTCACCCAAATCTCGCCGTCGCCGTTCACCTTCGATTCCGGCCACCTCCGCCTTCTCCTCGATCATCGGACCATTCCATCTCGTTCGCCTTCTCCCCACGCACGTTCTCCGCCCTTTGACTCAACCCAGCTCGCACAGGAGCTGGGGTTTCGAGCTCCACCGTCTACACCTCACCGTGCTCGACCGCCCCACCTCACCGATCACCGTCACCCCCTCTCACAAGGTCGAGGCACTTTGCCCTCGACCCGCGAGTCTTCTAGTGCCCTTTTGCAGGTACAAAGAGGACTGTCTGAGGTCCTCTAACTCGAGCCCAGGAGCTTCCCTCCGCCGGAGTCGACCGAGCTCCTCAAAGCTCCGTTGCTCCATCGGAGACCGCCATTCGACGCGGAAGACCAGCACGCATCTTCTCCGATCATCAGAGCCCCGCGAGGAGGACGCCAGAGCACACACACCCCCGGCGAAAGTCGCCGGCCTCCAGTTCGTCCACCATCCTTCCATGCCGTTCGATCGACCCTGGGCTCCAGTTTAGATCCTGACCGTCCATCTGAGGAGCTTCCATCACCGTCCGATCTTTGGAGGAGCGATCTGGACCGGTCGATCGTCGAGGTTTAGCCACAGAGCCTCACGTCCGTTCGATCCTCCACGTGGCGACATCTCGACCGTCGATCAGAGCCTAGGGAGCCTTGCATTGGGCGCCACCAGTCCTCCACCGTCCGATTCACCACGTGGCGGCCATCCATCCCTCGCATTAATAAAGGGGTAATTTGCTCGTAGGCCCCCTTATTTATTTTATTTCGTGTTTAGTCCTGTAAATATAGTTGATAGTTGTTTTTATTATGGTACTTTTGCATAGAAGACATCGTACTTAGTTTATTTTCATGTATGCCCCTATTTGTAGTGTGTCACGTGCGTCGACACGTGTATCGCTGGGATATTTGCATGCTTAGACCTTTATTTCCAGGTTGTTACTGAATGAATGAAAACTTTTCATTAATTGCATTTATACCCCTGTGTGTGTTGAATTTGTGCATGTGCGTTATATTTTTGGGTATTTTACAATAAGGCCCTCATACTTTTGGTACATGTTACCAATTAGTCCGAGAACTTTACTTTTATTGCAATTAGGTCCCTGTGTGCCCCAGACACGCGCCTCGCGCGTGACTTCTTGGGATTTTTGCACCGGACCCCCTGGATCTTTTGGTATTTACGTACAAGTCCCTATGTACTATACCTAGGTTTTGATTTTGAATAAAATATCAAACTCACTCCAAATTCAATGAAAATTGAATACATGGCTCCTGCCATGTTGTAAAATTTTCTAGAATTTTTGGAGACATTTTTGCTTTTATTTGCTATTTTTAAAAATTCAAAAATAGCCTTTTCTTTACTGTCTGACTTGAAAAATCACAAAAAAATATTAAAATACCTCTAAAAATTATAAAAAATTTAGCTATTGTGTATTTTGCTTTGTTTGATTTACTGACCAATTTTGGTCATTTTTCATTATATAAAACCCATAAAAATTGAAAACACCTAAAAACTCATAAAAAATCTAATAATTAATTTAAAAATCCAAAAAAAAATAATTTCAGTACCAAAATTTTCCTTGTTCCTTCTTCTATACAGGAAAATTACCTCCAAGCTTTTTAGGGATTTTTAGATATTTTATCTAGGTCCCTCAAGCTCGGCTGGACATTGTTGTTGTTTTCTTGCATTGTTTCATTTTTAGAAAATTAAATAAAAATCAGAAAAATACCAAAAATTACCCAAAAACAGTAATTTTCTTTTCTTACATTAAATAATTGCTTGAAGTTGGTTGTTTTACTTGTTTTCTTATTTTCCTTATTAATTAAAAACCCAAAAAAATTAAAAACAATTAAAAATCCACCAAAAAGAATTTTATTTTATTTTATTTCCTTTTTTAGACTACTTCGCAGGCCGCGAGGCCGTTACGTGCTCCTTGTGTTCGACCCTGGTCGCTATACCAGGTTAATCTAATAGCGAGACCTCTACTTGTGTTTGATTGGTTTTTGTCTTATTTGGTGGTCTATTTTTCTTGATCGACCATGCTTGGTGACTTGGGTCGCAACGAACCTTACGAACTTTTTACCCGAGTTGCCAAGCGTGTCATCAGAATGGTGTCGTTGTCGGGGAGCACGGCTTAGTAGTTTTTCTTCTTATTTTTCATTTTCTTTTTGTTTCTTTTTCGCAGCTTTCCGCGGCTCTTCCTGAGTCCGCGGCTTTTCGCAGCTTTTTGTTTTTCTTTTATTTTTGTTTTACTCTCTTTTATTTTATTTTCTTTTCTTTTTGTTTTTGATTGATTTTGTTTGTTTATTGCCTCTGTCATTTCTTCACATATACCCTTGTTTGTTTTTCTTGTTTATATTTGATTATTATTCTTGGTTTGTGACACTCTGACTCTTTCTTGCAAGGGCCCGAGGACCGAGGCGGCAGCTTTCGAGAAGCCGGCGCAACCGCGGGACTTGGAGGCGGCTCCCTTCTGCACGGAGCCGCAAGAGAGCGTGAGAGAGAGACTGAGTGGGCGAGGATTAGCGTAGTCTTTTATTTCTGCCATTTGATTATTTGTAATAATATAGGGACAGACAGTGGACTTGGACTTGGATTGTGTAGCGGGTCTGTTTCACCGAGCACCGGTGTGCTCGGGGGACCCTTAGGATTTTCGCGGCTTTTCGCGGTTTTGTTTTTCTTCGCTGCCTTTTACGGTTTTACGCGGTTTTTCTCGAGCCCTTAGATTTAGGATTTTCTGCTTGACTGTGCTGTAATTAGTAGGATCCACACACTTAATTGATTGCATGTTCCTATAGAGCGTTAATTGGACCTACTAATAAATCATTAATAAAAATAACTGACTCACTCCCTTCGAGCCTACATACCGTAGCCTGCCTTGCCAAGCACTGCTCCTGAACCCGATGTGTCGGGAGGAGGAGGGGTAGACCGAGACCGGACCCTTTGTCTTGAAGGATCGGTGACCAGTTAGACGGTTCTTCGAGTAGAAGTTGCCTGTTTAGGGACTCGGCTTTTTACCGCTGCACCATACAGGTAGTTTCTTTCTCGTCTTTCAATTCTATGCGGATCACTTTACATGTACAGTGCTGGAGACAGGTACACATTTCTACCTTTGCATGCATCATTGATTTCATCGTGCATCGGCTTTTTCGTCTTCTCCCTCTGTTTTTGACTTAATAACAAGGAGAACTGAAAAATTTGTTAGGCCTTTTGTTTTTATTGAAAAAGATTAAAAAGAAAACCCATAAAATTGGGACTGCTTAAGGTATTGTCCCTAAAAGACACCTGATCTAAAAATTTGTCTTGGGGAGAGCAACCCCCTCATTGGTTGGTTTGATTGTGTGAGAGAGTGACCCGTACACTAGGTAGAGCCCTCCGGTGCTATTCATGGCTGATTACCGACTCTTTCGTGCGGGACAGTCGGTTGGGGATAGTATTGGGTATCCCAGCAGGTCACGTAATCGCTCTGATATTTTGTTTGTTCACCATAATAAAATTGACAAGATAATTTGACCGAGCCTTTACGGTCTTCAGCTCACGTTGCGTTAGTGAACTGAGGGGTTTGTTTTCTTATCATAGTTTCTCCAGATCCCATCTGCCTTACTCGCTACATCACGATGATGGGTAGACGATCTCTTAGGCAGCCTCTGGCTGCACCGCTTTCGGGCGCGTCTACCTGTTCATCTAGGTTGGCTCACGAGAGCCGAGACCAGCTCTCCGAGCCCGAGTATGATTCTGCCCTGTTCTCCCTCGACCCCCTTTCTTTCGGTTCCTAGAGACCATAGCCAGAGGAGAGATTAGCAGATTTATCGGCACCTGAGTTTGGCTCGTTTGGTTTTGCAGACACCATGGCCGGCAGTTCAGATGATCGCTCCGGAGGTCCACAGCCTGAGCACTTTTTGTTGGACCAGGGTGCGATCAACTCCACCCTGATTGCCTCCCTCGAGACAGTTCAGCAGCAGTTGAGGGATCAGGGAGCGTTCATGCTAGATATGAGGAGAGAGATGGAGCAGATGAGAGAAGAGAGAGAGAAGAGGAGAGAGGGGGCGAGGACCCCGGATGATGCAGATGCAGCAGCCGCAGCAGCAGCCGCAACAGCTACCGCAGCGGCAGCAGCCACCGCAGCCGCGGCAGGAGGACCACCGAGACCGATGCGGGAGTTGCACAACCCCGGATCGACACTGATGCATCAATGGGTTGTGCTATCAACGATCGTGGGGGACTTCAAGTTCCACCCGAACACCTTGCAGTTACTCCCCCGCTTCCACGGGCTTGCCACCGAGAAGCCCCATCTCCACCTCCAGGAGTTCCTCATGATTTGCAGCACTGTACACGACCGTCAGGTGGACCAGGATACCATCAGGATGATCGCCTTCCCCTTCTCCTTGGTAGATAGAGCAGTCACCTGGCTGAAGCATCTGGGGAAGTTCGTCTACACTTGGGAGCAGCTCCACACCGAGTACTTGCATAAGTACTATCCACTCGGGCGGACCAATGCCGCGTGAACCCTTATCAGCAACTTCTCCATGCTTCCCAACGAGCAGTTCCATGAGGCATGGGAGAGGTTCCGAGAGCTGATTGATCGATGCCCGCACCACGATATTTCCAAGCCCAACCTCGTGTAGAGCTTTTTCAGCGGGTTGACACCAGAGCTCCAGGGCATGGTGAACGCTTCTTGTGGCGGGTCTTACTTCGCCAAGGATCATGACCAGGTCTGGGCCATCTACGAGGAGATGGACGAGAACTACTTGGTGATGTCCCAGACTCGGTTGTATACTCAGGGCAGACCCCAGCAGCAGCTAGGACCCGTGCAGTACCAGAGGATAGCACGGGTCGATGTCGGTCCCTCCAGTTCGTCCGCAGTAGCAGCAACACAGGCTGAGTCATCAGCTGCGGACATGGGTATCATTAGTGAGAAGTTGGATCGGATGGAGCTGATTGAGAAGAAGCAGTGCCAGGACATCACTCAGATGGAGCAGATGGCACAGACTCTGAGCGACATGAAGACCCAGCTCATGTGTCTCCAGGAGGCACAGACGGCTTCCCAGCCCCGTCTTCAGTCGCGAGGCGATCACGGCAGCAGCAGCAGCTCGTCTCAGCACTCCAGCTCACACCAGCAACCTAGACAGGTTCACCGTGTACAGGCGGAGCCGTACAAGCAGCCGCAGCCCACCTACCAGTCACCACCATCTTCAGACTTGCAGATGGTGGTATACCAGCCGGATCAACCTCTGGCAGTGCTACCGCCACCCCAGTACGATGCAGAGCCGTTGATGGATGTCAACGGGATTTGGTATGACCGCCCTCAACCTGGTATTCGACGGGACCATCCCGGATTCAGGTGGGGGAACGGAGGTACCCAGCCCCAGCAACAACCATCTGGTCAGGGAGGCCAGTACAGCAAGCAGAGATATCACCAGCCGCAGCAGCAGCCCCCAGTGTACCCACCACCACAGCAGCAGCAGTCATCCTATGGTCCTCGTCCCTATCAGCAGGGACAGTCTTGGAGGCGTGAGCAACCTCATCAGCAGCAGCATCCACCACACCCATGCCCCTCTCAGCAGCACCAGTTCCAGCAGCCTCATTACTAGAGAGGCTACCCGTCGGGCTCCCATGGTCCACCTTACGAGAGCCCCACCTTGGATGACATAGCCCGCCTCCTCACGAATCAGCAGGCTACCTTCAGACGGGAGATGGATGAGTTCCGCCAGGAGATGCGGGACATAGTGAGAGGGAAGGCCGCCATCCCTGCCCAGATCGAGCTGAACCCCAACAGCCTGAAGCGGAAATCTGAGCAGGTAGCTTACACTGAGTATGCCACTCCTAGTGATCCATTTGATGACATGTCTACAGACCTTTTTGATGCTGATTTTGTCACACTTAGGAGCGGTAGGGCACCAGCAGGCGGCGCCTCGTCTGAGCGACACCACGAGGATACACCTAGAGCGCCAGATGAGGAGGAGGAGAGCGGTACTGAGGCCGCTCGAGATGATGACGGTGGTACTGATGCCACCAAGGATGCTGACTCCACAGGCGGTACTGAGGCCGCCATTTTACCAGTTCGAGGAGGTGGTACTGACGCCACCCTTGATGCCGAGCCAGAGTGTCGTACTGAGGCCGCGAGACGTCCAGTTGATCCAGCTGATGGTGGTACTGAGGCCACCAGAGTTCATTCTAAGAGAGCTGTAGTTTTTCCTTATGCTGATGTATCTCGGAACCCTGTTCTGAATAAAGGAAAAGGTTTGGTTTTTTCTGGTCCCACTGTGGTGCTTGATGTATGAGCGGATCCGGCCGTCGAGCCATCTAGACCTTTTCCTAGTCCTTCATCTGAGAAGGACCCAGTGATCCCCTTCCCTAGAGCCCTTCAGATGGGGAAGGGGAAGAAAACAAAAAATCCCAAAAAGAGAGATCAGGAAGAGTTCAGTTAGCAGATGATAGACCGATTTCACATACAGCTGACTCTTCAAGAGGCTTTGCAGCACATTCCCCTTCTTCAGCGTTCGTTGAGAGACAGGACCACAGTCAGGAGGAAGAGGAGGAACCACCACTCAGAGATCCATGTGCTGACGAAAGCCACGTGTTTCGCGATCCAGAACCGTCTGCCGGCCGAGAGGCCACATTCAGGAGCCCCATATGTCAGATGTCACATTAGAGAGCAGAGGTTCGACCGTACTCTATTAGATAGCGGATCGTCTATCAAACTCATTCCGGCAGCCCTTCTCGGCCGCTTCGAGTTGGGCACTCTTAGATAGAGCAGGACAATCCTTCAGTTTTCTGATCGATCTGTCAAGAGGCTGAAGGGGTTGTTACGAGACGTTGTCGTCACTATTCAGGGCCTGCAATTCCCCGTGGACTTCGTAGTGTTGGACATGGAGATCCCTGATTCAGTGACCGATACCCCCATCATTCTCGGTCGTCCGTTCTTGGACACAGCCAACGCGGTGACTGATCATGATAGCAGGAAGGTATACTTTCACGTCGAGGGTGAAAGTGTACAAATAGGGACGGTCGAGGACAGCCGAGCCAGAGAGAGATCATGCTCAGAGACCACTTCAGACACAGAGCAACTGACAGATGCCGGGTTAGACATCCACCAGGACTGTGACTTTGTGATCACAAACGATGAGGCAGCATGGGCAGACCCAGCAGCGCAGGCCATCCTCTCATTTTCAGACACCGCTGATGCAGAGATGATAGCAGAGGAGAGCTTGGAGAGCACATTCCTGGTCCAGGATACTTCAGAGGTAGCAGAGCAGGTTCTTGACCGCGAAACGGATTTTTGTGATGAGGGTGGTACTGATGCCACCTTGTGTGATGTAGATCCCTCGGATTCAGAGTCTGATTGGGCAGATTGCGAGGATTACATGCCAGACCTGAGTTCCACTGAGCCTATGGCTGAGGAGGAGGTAGAGGCCGAGCAGATCAGAGACAGTTCAGTTGAGCAGCCTTCTTCAGATCTAGTTTGCGAGAGTACGTTCTCATTCTCCCAGGTAGATTTGGCAGCATACACGAGGCTTCTTTCGAAGCCAGATTTGCCAGCACCCAGCTGTCCAGAGCTGAAGCCGCTCCCTACTTCGCTGAAGTCTCGATTCCTTGCGGGTGAGCCTGAGATGTACCCAGTCATCATCTCCGCCGATCTGACTGGAGAGCAAGAATCCCGTTTGATGGGGGTTCTTGAAAAGAACCGCAAGGCAATCGGATGGAGCGTAGCAGATCTCCAGGGGATTAGTCCGGCCCTATACTCCCACCATATCTATCTCGAGAATGAGGCGAAGCCGTCACGTGAGTTCCAGTAGCGGCTGAACCCCAATCTGAGAGAGGTTGTCATGAAGGAAATCTCGAAATGGTGGAGCGTTGATTTTATCTATCCCATCTCTGACTCCAAGTGGGTCAGCCCCTTGCATGTGGTGCCCAAGAAGACGGGCATCACAACTGTGATCAGTGAGTCTGGCGAGGAGATTGCTACATGAGTACCCACTTCTTGGCGGGTCTGCGTTGACTACAGGAGACTCAACCAGGCCACCAAGAAGGATCATTTCCCCTTGTCTTTTATTGACCAGATCATTGAGAGACTGGCAGGGAAGAGCCATTATTGTTTTCTGGATGGGTACTCGGGCTACAACTAGGTGGCCATCGCTCCGGAGGACCAGGAGAATACCACCTTTACTTGTCCCTTCGGCACATACGCCTTCCGACGCATGCCATTAGGGTTATGCAATGCCCCTGCGACTTTTCAGAGATGCATGCTGTCGATCTTTTCGGACATGGTAGGGGAGTGTTTGGAGGAATTCATGGATGATTTCTCGGTTTACGGCGACGGATTCTACTCACGTCTTGACTGCCGAGACCGAGTATTCCAGCGATGTATAGAGGTTCACTTGGTGCTATCTTGGGAGAAGAGTCACTTCATGGTGACTCAAGGGATGGTGCTTGGCCACATCATCTCCAACAGGGGCTTGGAGGTTGATCCGGCCAAGTTAGATGTCATTAGAAAACTCGCACCGCCGTCCAATCTAAGGCAGTTACGGTCATTCCTGGGGCACGTCGGTTTCTACCGACGATTCATTCATGATTTCAGCAGGATTGCCCGGCCGTTGACTGACCTACTGACGAAAGACACCGAGTTCCTTATCGATGACAAGTGTCTTTCGTCCTTTGAGACTTTCAAGCATTGTGTTATAGAGGCTCCTGTTCTTCAGCCACCCGATTGGTCTCTCCCATTCAAGATCATGACGGATGCCTCCGATTTTACCGTGGGGGCCGTGCTGGGACAGAGGAGGGATGGAGTCCCCTTTGCTATCCACTACGCTAGCTGCACATTGGATTCCGCGCAGCGGAATTATACAGTCACAGAGAAGGAGATGCTAGCCGTAGTGTTCTCCCTAGATAAGTTCAGATCTTACATCATTGCATCTAGAGTGACCTTGTATACTGATCACACCGCCATCTGATACCTCATGGCAAAGAAGAATGCCAAGGCCAGACTGACTAGATGGATCCTTCTACTCCAGGAGTTCGACATTGAGATCAAGGATAAGCCTGGAGTCAAGAATGTGGTGGTGGATCATCTCTCCCATTTAGAGCAGCCTGAGGAGTCTGAGCAGATTGATCCCATTTGTGAGACCTTCCCAGATGAGGCGATCCTTGCTATCGCCTCACTCCCGTGGTATGCTGACATTGTGAACTTTCTTGTTGCTAAGAAAGTTCCACAAGGTTGGCCCAGGCAGAGGCTTGAGACCTTCCTCGCGAAGGCCAAGTCCTACCACTGGGAGGAGCCCATCCTTTACCACGAAGGAGGGGATAGCATCTGGCGTAGGTGCATTCCTCAGGAGGAGCACCATAGCATCCTCACTTACTGCCACAAGCTTGAGGCGGGAGGACATCATTCTGGGAGGAGAACGGCATAGAAAGTGCTCCAATCCGGCTTGTGGTGGCCTACCCTCTTCAAGGACTCTGATGAGTTCGTGAAGAGGTGTACTGACTGTCAGAGGATGGGCACTTGTGGACAGCGTGATATTATGCCGACGCAACCCATTCACTTCTGTGAGGTTTTTGACGCATGGGGCATCGATTTCATGGGTCCATTCCCTAAGAGTCAGGGATTTGAGTACATTCTGTTGGCCGTAGACTATGTTAGTTGTTGGGTTGAGGCTATCCCCGCCCGAGCCGCTGATGCGAGGACAATTTGCAGATTTTTGAGGAAGCACATCATCACGCGGTTCGGTGTACATCGAGTATTGATTTCAGATGGGGGGTCTCATTTCATCAACGACCAGGTGAGGGCCCTTGCTAGTGAGTTCGGCATAGACCATCGAGTTGCCACTCCAAACATTCCACAGACAAATGGTCTAGCCGAGGCGTCGAACAGGGAGATCAAGACTATTTTGCATAATGTCGTCCGCCCTGACCGAAAGGATTGGTCACAGCTTTTTGACTCGGTCTTGTGGGCATATAGGACGTCTTTCAAGACACCATTGGGCACATCTCCCTTTCGCCTCGTATATGGCAAGCCGTGCCATTTACTTGTTGAGCTGAGACACAGGTCACTTTGGGCAGTCACTGAGATACTTATGGATCCAGATGGTGTATGAGACCAGAGGAGGGTCGAGTTAGCAGCCTTGGAGGAGCTTAGAGATACCGCCTTCTCAAACAGCCTACAGTATAAGGAGAGAGTGAAGGAGTGGCATGATTTTCACATCAGCCACAAGAATTTTGAGCCTGGACAGAGAGTATGATTGTTTGATGCGAGGCTTCGCCTATTTCCAGGGAAGCTACAGAGCAAGTGGAAGGGACGCTACTTGGTGAGAAAGGTACATGACAACGGTAGCATTGATATATCCGAGTTGTCTTCTGAGAGTACCTTTCGAGTGAACGGCCAGCGGCTCAAGCCATTTCTAGATCATGAGCCGCGGGTCGTTGGTGTTGCCCCTATTCATTTTGCGTGAGATGTGGTCTTTTGACTCACATCTATTGCATCTCATGCCTGATTATCACTGCTCTTCTGACCTGTATAGATCCAGATGTCCATATCATCACATTCTTTAGTCCCACATCCCTTTCTTCATCTTTTGATTATGCTATACTTAGGGTGTACTTTACCCTAAGTATAGGGGGGATGTAGGACCTTTGAGTATTTCATTTGTTTCTTTCTACCCCTATTTTGCTGCCTATACTTAGGGATATTTCACCCTAAGTATAGGGGGGGTAGACCCTGTACATTCTCCACTCGGTTTTCCCTTTGTGTACAGCCTGCTATACTAGGATTACTTGATCCTAAGTATAGGGGGAAAATCCGAGAGTCTCTTGATATTCTATTCATTCATTCGTCTTTGTATATAGCCTTCCTTTTCACTTCCCTATACATAGCACGAGTTATGTCTTCTTCATCGCTCTTGACTCTGAGGACATTGCTCGAGCTAAGTATAGGGGGTGTGTATATATTTCATATATACTTTAGCCATAACTCGTACTTTGTGTGAGTGTGTCAATAAATAAAATGGCTAAAAACCCAAAAAAATCACAAAATTAAAAATTTTTCCTGTAAATAATCATTCTTTTATTGCACATACATAGCTAGTGTACAAATTATTTTTGTAAAAAATGATTTCAAAAATCTTTTGTGTAAAGCTTGTGTAAATATTTTCTTATCAAAATTATATATATAGTACAAAATTTTTCCAAAATGTTTTGAAAATCAAAAGTTTGCAAAAATCTTGTGTAAATGTGTGTAAATACTTTTGCAAAACTTTCACTTCATGCATTCATCCATTCATGATTTCAAAACATTTTTCAAAAATTTTGCATGTTTGTGAAAATTTGTGTAAATAGCATCTTTTGTACATATGTATGTTGTTTTTCTGGATTATAGTTGACATTTAAATTAGCCTGGAATTAAATTTGGGAAATGGAGCTTGATTAAGATCTTAATCCACCTAATTTATAAGAGGAACCTTATAGGGCTTAGGTTTAAAACTTTTCAGGTCCATGGTGACTTAATTCTTTGAGTCCACTAGGCTATGATCACATGTCATCTCAATGAGCCTAAGTAGAGCACTTAACAACAACACATGACTCATATGGACAATGGCTTTACTTGGACACCAGCACTTAACACCGAGCTCTCTACGGATGAGGTGGTGAGGAGGCAGTCTTCCTTGACTTGGGGTAGCATATGAGGGTAGTACTTCTAGGCGGAACCTCTCTTCTTCTTTTAGTGAAGGAAGTGTGTCTCAACTTGGTCTGGTTGCCATGAAATCTAACGACAGGAGTTGTGGGTTGCAATAAAGCTTCAAAAGAGGGATAGTCTACTAACTCAAGAGGAAAAACTCCTTGTATATATGCTGCACATGTATATGTTGTATAGATGCACTTGAAAAAAATGCAAAAAGAAAATAACTCCATAAAAGTGGTGGGTCTGATAGAAAATGATAATCCCACCGGAGTATGTATATAGTGCAATAAGCAAAGCTTGAGATCCATGATCCACCTTATGTAGCTTGCAGCAGGGAGACTTGGCTACACTGGTCAAGCTCCCAAGGATACATGGCTACACTGGCCATGGTCCATTCTCTTCTTCCCCCTCTTCTTGAGCTGGTTGAACTTGAACTTAGTAGGGAATACCCCGCTCCTCGAGGAAAGAGTGGCCAGATGGGGGTCATAGAGTTACCTTGTTGGGGAGGGTTGTCAAGTTGCCATTTCTGAGGTGGAGAGCTTATACCTCACATTCACAGGACAAGGAAAGATTCATGGTCTTCAGGGTTTGTGTTTGGTGACTTGTTCTGATTTGGATTATTGAGGAGTCTTGATTAGAGATTAGTGGAACTTAGAGGCTGTTGAGTTTTAAGCTTAAGTCCAAATAAGGTTCTGACACATTAATAATCCAAAGATCTGATTGAGCTCCATAGTTCAAGTTAATAAAGGCAAGTTTAATAATCAACCTTGATCCATGTGCATTCTCCTCTTTTTCTTTTTCTTTCTCTTTTTCACTTCTTTTTCAAATAAGTGTTTGCTAAGGGACTAGCAAAGTTAAGTATAGGGGGTGATGATTACTCATTCATCACTCTTTATTCTTATATTTTAGCTACAAAAACCTTTTCAAATGCATGTAGATACTTGTAAATACAGATAATTAGCAAAAGCATGCATTGTGTAAAAACTAATAATTAGCATGTTTTTGTGCAAAAATAAAAGAATAAAGGTTAAAAAGAAAAGGAGGGAAATATTTAGAATAAATATTGAGCAACCTAAACCCAAGGGAGGGCTCAGCATGGGCCTAACCGCATAAAAGCCAAAGTAGAGGGAGATAGGAGCTCATGTGTGTAAATATACATGTAAATAAAATAAATATATTTTCCTCTAAAAATAGAATAAAAGTGGCTTGTATATATTTATCAATATAAAAATCAAAACAAAAATAGAAAAATTAAAAAGAAAATAAAAAGAGTCACTTTTGTATATGTTCATCATGTGCATACAACCACATCCATATTTATTTCACCTTATAAATAAATAAATTTAAATTCCAAAAATTTTGTATATATTTTATCTTTTATGTTGTAAATAAATAAAATAAAAACCCTAAAAACAAAAACAAAATAAAAAGAACAAAATTAAAAACCAAAAAGGATATTGTAAATATACCATGTACATAGATGTATATATCTATTTATTTCACCCTTGTATATAAATAATAAAAAAAATAAAAATACCCTTTTATTCCTAATTGTATGCTCTAAATAAATAAAATATAAAATTGGAATAAAAATGCACAAAAATAACAAATTAAAAATCAAAAATCAAAACCCTATATTGTGTAAATACCTATATATAGCATAAAGTGTAAATACCTTATTTTTATTTCGAAAAAAATAATTAAAAATCACAAAAAAATAGAATAAATTAAAACAAACATTTTTTATGTTTTAAGTTTTTAATAATTCAGCCATTTGCTATTTTTAAATTAATTTTTAAATCATTTTGACGTGGCCCCCTCTCATTGGTCCACGGGGATGTTGACCGCCCGGTCAACTCCCCCCTGTGGACCACTTCCCACGGGTTCTGGATGCCCGACCCGAGTTCTCAGAATTTTAGCGTCCAAACCCGACCACCTCGCACCTAAACCCAGGGACCTAATTACACTCCAATCATCCGGGAACCTCGCCCGACATTGTGCCTAGGGATCCGTGCTCAATCGAGCCGGACCCGAGCCATTCTTCCCGGACCTTCCACCATATAAAAGCCGCGCTCCGCCACCCATTTTCATATCTTTGGCTCCCCACCTTTCATTCCCGTGACCTCCACTGCCTTCCCTGAGGTGACAGCTCTCTGTTGGTGGTGTCGAAGAGAGGAGAAGGTGCATGGACCTCTGATCCGGCGAGCTTGCGCCGCCGTGCTCCGCCTGAAGCAGGAGCTCAAGCCTCGGGCCACGACGACCCGCGAGGCAACGACCCAGAGCAAGCCCAGCTCATCCACAGTCGACTCGTCCACCCAGGTAGCCCTAGTTTTCCTTCCTTTTCTTTAATTTCTAGTTTCGCCCAAATCTCGCCGTCGTCATTCACCTTCGATTCCGGCCACCTCCGCCTTCTCCTCGGTCATCGGACCATTCCATCTCGTTCGCCTTCTCCCCACGCATGTTCTACGCCCTTTCACTCAACCCAGCTCACACAGGATCTGGGGTTTCAAGCGCCACCGTCTACACCTCGCTGGAGCTCGACCGCCC
The DNA here is from genome assembly GCA_037367405.1 of Ottelia alismoides. Lineage (NCBI taxonomy): Eukaryota > Viridiplantae > Streptophyta > Magnoliopsida > Alismatales > Hydrocharitaceae > Ottelia > Ottelia alismoides. Next base: position 1,124,235 of record JAZKJV010001865.1, on the reverse strand, counting down.
CGCCTCACCGATCACCGTCACCCCCTCTCACAGGGTCGAGGCACTTTGCCCTCGACCCGCGAGTCTTCCGGTGCCCTTTTGCAGGTACAAAGAGGACTGTCTGAGGTCCTCTAACTCGAGCCCAGGAGCTTCCCCTCCGCCGAAGTCGACCGAGCTCCTCAGAGCTCCGTTGCTCCATCGGAGACCGTCATTCGACGCGAAAGGCTAGCACGCATCTTCTCCGATCATCAGAGCCCCGCGAGGAGGACGCCAGAGCACACACGCCCTCGGCTAAAGTCGTCGGCCTCCAGTTCGTCCACCATCCTTCCATGCCGTCCGATCGACCCCGGGCTCCAGTTTAGATCCTGACTGTCCATCTGAGTAGCTTCCAGCACCGTCCGATCTTTGGAGGAGCGATCTGGACCGGTCTATCGTCGAGGTTTAGCCACAGAGCCTCACGTCCATTCGATCCTCCACGTGGCGACATCTCGACCTTCGATCAGAGCCGAGGGAGCCTTGCATTGGGCGCCACCAGTCCTCCACCGTCCGATTCACCACGTGGTGGCCATCCGTCCCTCGCATTAATAAAGGGGTAATTTGCTCGTAGGCCCCCTTCTTTATTTTTTTCGTGTTTAGTCCTGTAAATATAGTTGATAGTTGTTTTTATTATGGTACTTTTGCATAGAAGACCTCGTACTTAGTTTATTTTCATGTATGCCCCTGTTTGTAGTGTGTCACGTGCGTCAACAAGTGTGTCTCTGGGATATTTGCATGTTTAGACCTTTATTTCCAGGTTGTTACTGAATGAATGAAAACTTTTCATTAATTGCATTTATACCCCTGTGCATGTTGAATTTGTGCATGTGCGTTATATTTTTGGGTATTTTACAGTAAGGCCCTCAAACTTTTGGTACATGTTACCAATTAGTCCGAGAACTTTACTTTTATTGCAATTACGTCCCTGTGTGCCCGAGACATGCGCCTCGTGTGTGACTTCTTGGGATTTTTGCACCGGACCCCCTGGAACTTCTGGTATTTACGTACAGGTCCCTGTGCACTATACCTAGGTTTTGATTTTGAATAAAACATCAAACTCACTCCAAATTTAATGAAAATTGGAAACTTAGCTCCTGCCATGTTGTAAAATTTTCTAGAATTTTTGGAGACATTTTTGCTTTTATTTGCTATTTTTAAAAATTCAAAAACAGCCTTTTTCTTTACTGTCTAACTTGAAAAATCACAAAAAAAATATTAAAATACTCTAAAAATTATAAAAAAATTAGGTATTGTGTATTTTTCCTTGTTTGATTTACTGACCAATTTTGGTCATTTGTCATTATATAAAACCCATAAAAATTGAAAAACACCTAAAAACTCATAAAAATTCTAATAATTAATTTAAAAATCCAAAAATAATAATTTCATTGCCTAAATTTTCCTTGTTCCTTCTTCTATACAGGAAAATTACCTACAAGCTTTTTAAGGATTTTTAGATATTTTATCTAGGTCCCTCAAGGTCGACTGGACATTATTGTTGTTTTCTTGCATTGTTTTATTTTTAGAAAATTAAATAAAAATCAGAAAATATCAAAAATTACCCAAAAAAAAGTAAACAACATAAAATACATAAAAACATTTTTATTTGAATTTTTAGGTTCCAAAAAAATTAAAAACAATTAAAAATCCACCAAAAAGAATTTTATTTTATTTTATTTCCTTTTTTAGACTACTTCGTAGGCCGCGAGGCCATTACGTGCTCCTTGTGTTCGACCCTGGTCGCTATACCAGGTTAATCTAATAGCGAGACTGCTACTTGTGTTTGATTGGTTTTTGTCTGATTTGGTGGTCTATTTTTCTTGATCGACCACGCTTGGTGACTTGCGTCGCAACGACCCTTGACGACCTTTTTACCCGAGTTGCCAGGCGTGTCATCACTCAGCATACACATCATTGTTTTTCTTTCATCGGTTTTTCGATTTCCCCCTCTGTTTTTCACATTTAAATTAAAAAGGAAATTGGGACTGGCCGATAGGCGTGCTGTGTGGTTGGATTAATTCAGTGAGAACTTAACTTAAAACCGGGACTGCTAAACACTATTGACCAAAAAATAATAAAATTGGAAAATTGTTTGCGGGAGATTAATCCCCGACCTTGTTTTCAGGCTGAGTGAGGGTACTTGAGTGTATGTGAACTCCCCGCCTTCCATATCACATTCCGACTGATCCTAGCAAATATCACAAGTCGAATTTTTAAGGTTCACTGACTAGTACCAAGTAGCCTCCGCCTGTCTCAGGTAGATAGGGGCGAAATTGCGGTACTTTGCGACAAGTTGCCAGTAACCCCCCGGGGTGATGTTCCGGCCTTGTCAGCCTCCGCCTGCATGCAGGTAGATAGGGGTGTGGTCTTTGAATACATCGACTTGGGATAGGAGCGAAGAAAGGAAGGACCGGCGGTATCTTAGGCGACAGGTTAAACAGGGAAGACGCATCCGGCTCTGAGCCGACTTCCCTATAGGCCATGTAATCCTTGCTATCTTGCTTGAAAATCACACATAAAATTTACAAGATTAATTAGACTCGATTTCGGGTCCTTCACCGTGTTGAGTGTGAACTCGGGGTTTGCTCTTGCGTTTGTTTTTGTGTCTGTCCGTGTGTGTTATCCTGTGAAATTGCACATTTTTCCACCTCAACCTACTTACATTCATCATTTCCTTCTCAAGATGTTGGGATATTGGTCCCCATACCCTTTGACCTCTGGTCAATCCTCATTGACCATATACCGATCATCTTCACCTTCTCATTCTTCCATGTATCCTTCGCCAACCACAGGAGACCCTTACCCGTGGTCGGCTCTACCTCAACCAAATCATGAAGTCAGAGCTCCGACTGACTTCTCCACTTCTTCGCATTTCTCACCTACTTCATATTCTGACACTCTGGATCCACTTCCATCTTGGCTTGGGCCGACTGTCCTTACTCTCGAGAGCTTGCTGGAATCAAAGAATCGAATGAAGAGCAAGCCACTGCTGAGACAGATGATTATGCCCCCACATACTTCATTCTCACCTCAACTAGGGACCATACAACAATTTACATATATGCATCCCGACTTGACCTTAGGGCATAACATGGTTGATCGAACAATCTGAATGGAGAGGACTGCACATAATGATTTACCAGACTTGATTGACTTTAGTGATCAAGCTTCCATTAGCCAGCCTTCATTCGAAGAGCCCATACATTCACAAGATTGGACTCATGACCTAAACTTATCAGTCCATGTTTCATTGATTCCACCATATGAGGCTCCGACCAATATTTGCCATTTGGATAGTCCATACTCGACCCAGGATTACATGCCAGAGTATAGGTATGTTGAGTATGAGACCCAAATATCTCAGCAGTATCCTCCAATTGAGCAGAACTCTCCCATGATTTGTCATGAGAATTTTGTGGAGGATGACATCTCTAGACTTATTAAGAAAAATAAATCATTTGGTAAAGAGTTGAGAGATGTTATGGAAATATTGCACTCAATTTCGGCCAGCCTAGGTATGATAGTGGAAAAGGAAGTAAGTAGATCTGATGTTGAAAACCAAGCAAGCATTAGGGAACCCGCACATTTTGTACAGCTGGAGTCCATTCTATCTCCCTCTTCTACTTACCCCCTGCCTTCCGATCCAGAGTCTGATCATTCATCCACAAAAAATATAAAAAAATGAAAAACCAAAAAATCACATAAAAATCGAAAATGAAAATGATTTAAAAAAGTTGGATCCTACCCTAAGGGAAGCACTCGATGAAGAATTGATTTTTACACTTCCCTTAATAAAGACATAGATCACTTCCCCAACCTCAAACGATTTGTGAGAAGTAAATTTATGCCCAAGAGGTCGGGCAATAAGAGGACAAGGATTGAAAGACACATAGTGTCTATGGCCACCTCCTTGGTGATGGGGAGAAAATGCAAAATCCGCAGAGTGAAGCGGTTGCCCCGAGTTGAATGTGAAATCAAAGATACCATCTTTACCCATGCATGAATCGATAATGACTCACCGATAAATATCCTCCCGACCTCTGTGTTTGACAAGCTCAAACTCAGGCCACTTAGGAAGTCGAGAGAGATCATTCAGCTGGCTGATCGATCAATCAAACGGTCGAGAGGAAATATTTCAGTCATCGTTACTTTCCAAGGTACTCTACTCCAGGTGGACTTCACGATCATTGACATTGAGCACCGAGGAGAGTTTTCCCAGTCTCCGATTATTCTCGGGAAGCCGTTCTTAGCCTTGGCTAAGGCGACTATAGATTGCGAGACTCGGGAAATCAATTTTATAGCATTGGGAACGCTTTGACCTCATCCATTCTTTGATAAACTTTACTCTAAGGTGACCCGCACATCCGCTAACAGTCGTGATCATCGAGAGGTAGATGAGTCCCACCTCTTTGCTACACCTGAGAGACCGACTGTTCGGACGACCGTTGATTCTGAGACTCCCCACACCTCCTCAACTGCTTGCACCACCTCCGTGAGAGCTTCTAAGGAGGACTCACGATCAGAAGCTGACATTGAGTCGGACATGATTTTTGCTGATTGTCTTGACCAGTTTGATGATCTGACACAAGAGCCTAATAATGCCATGTCAATTGAGATCACTAGCACTTTCTCGAGACACATGCTGACCCTTCAGGAATATTACAATCTATATGGTGACTCGTCTGATGAGGAACCCATAGTCAGCACCACACCACGACCCGGACCTGCTAAGGAAACAACCCAGACAAAATTGACTCCACATAAAAACACGGTTTCTCCCTCTTCTAGTCGGCTATCTAGTGAGAGGAAGTCGAGAATTGATTCCTCGAGATGTTCCCCCGAACCTCTCAAGGCGCATCGCTCTCATCTCCCTCTCAATGATTCAAGTTCTAGAAAACCGACTAAGAAAGTTTCCTTCAACACACCTGAGAAGGAACTTTCTGAGGAGTCCTCATCAGGTTCGGATAAGGTGATTTATATGAGTGAGCTCAGTTCGGCTGTTCTCAAGCCTTATCTAAGCAAGCAGCCGTGTGTTGACCCTCGTTGGACGATCCCTACACCTCACTATTATTCATCTGAGGACGATTCCGATAGCGACACATATGTATATTATCCACCTCCTCGCGCTCGCAAGAAGGTTCGTCACAAACCTTCTTGATCCCTGTATATTCTCACTCTTTCTTGTACTTACATTCTATCCCTCCCTCCTTAGTTATTCGAATCACTCACCCCGGCTCCATATCATTTCATTTTATGGCTATACTTAGGATGATTAGAACCTAAGTATAGGGGGGTGAGTGACCCGAGTCTCTTCACCATTCGTTGTATATTCTCTAGATCTCATCGGTTCTTATACTCATTCCTTTCCTATACTTAGGCTAACCAGAGCCTAAGTATAGGGGAGACCGATGCCCGTCGTGTATATACTCCTCCATTTCCCCTCTTAACACCACTCGCCCCATTTTTTATCTTCTTCTACACTTAGGCTGCCAGAGCCTAAGTATAGGGGGACGGAGCGTCTTCTATACATTTTTGTTATTTTAGCACTCCTACGCTTAGCACGAGCTATGTCTTTTTCCTCGCTTTTCGTGCTCTGAGGACATAGCACACGCTAAGTATAGGGGGCGTGTATATATTACATATATACTTTACCCATAGCTCGTACTTTCGTGTAATTTCGCGTATTTTTTTATATTTTTTGCAATAATTACGGGTGGGTAAAAATTGAAAAAAAATTTGTATAATACTTGTAAAACTTTTGGAAAAATTGAAAAAAAAGTTTGTAAAATACTTGTATACTTGTATAATTTGTATAATACTTATAAAACTCTTGTAAATTGTTGTAAAATATGATGTATACCAAAAAAATTGTATACTATGTATATCTTGTAAAAATTGTTGTATACCATAAAAAAAACAAAAATATAGCCTTCTTATTTACTCTTGCATATCATCCTTGCATTCAAAAAAAAAAAGAAAAGAAAAAGAGTCTTGCATTTACATTCATCTACATAGCATGACATCTGCTTCTCATCTGCATATCTTGCACATGCAAAGTGAAAAGCTAATGGGTTCTGAACCAAGTTATGAGTAGATATTGAGGATGGACTTGATTTGACCTTAATCCACCTAATTTCAGAGGAACCTTATAGGAACTGGAGTTAAGATTTCTTAGGTCAAGTGACTTAATTCTTTGAGTCTGCAAGTCTATGTTCACATGTCATCTTGATTAGTCTAAGTAGAATATCTCGTGCACACACATGATTCTTTTAGACGATGACCTAACTTGGACAAGCACAATGCACGTAGCTCTTCATTGATGAGGTGGTGAGGAGGTAGAATCTTTTAGCTTGGAGTAGCACACGGGTGGAAACATCCGTCCTCCTCTAGGGAGGGTAGTGTATCTCAACCTAGCCTGGTGGTGTTGACATCTAAGGACATGATGCTGTGGGTGGCAATAATGCTTCAAAAGAGGGATAGTCTACTGGCTCAAGAGGAAAAACTCCTGATGTACTTGCTGCACCTTGTATATAGTTCAAAAAAAAGAAAAAAAAGAGAAAAAAATGCAAAAACTCCAAAAAAATCAGACAGGTCCAAGTGAAAGAAAAAAAACCTGTCGGAGTATGTATATTAGCAAAGAAAATGCAGCTGGATGGCTTGGCTACAATGGTCATGCATCCCGGGATCGGTAGCTACACTGGCTACCATCCATTCTTTTCTCTACCCCCTCCTCTTGAGTTGGTCGCACTTGAACTTAGAAGGGAATACCCCGCTCCTCGAGGAAAGAGTTACTGGACCGGGTTATTTGAGTTACCTTGTTAGAGGAGGCTGGTTCTAAACCATTTCTGATGTGGAGAGCTATATCTCACTTACACAGTACAAGTAAGAATCATAGTCATCAGAAAATTGCGTTTGAAGATTTGTTCTAACCTGACTGTTGAGGCATCATGAATAGAAGACTTGTGGAACTTGAAGTCTGTTAGGTCTTAAATTCAGATCCCAATAAGGTTCCACCACACAATTAATCAAAAGATCGAGTCAATCTCCATTTTCAACTTTTGTTCATGACCTTGGTATGTAACCCAAAATCATTTCACTCTTGCATTTCATTTAGTTGCTCGGGGACGAGCAAGGTTTAAGTATAGGGGGTGATGAATCTGTGATTCATGACTCTAAAAGTTGATAATAGAGCTTTGTTCCCGAGTAATTAGCTGCATATTTCCACTTATATTGCATAATTAGCATTCATGCGTGCATTGATAACATCTGCATTTTAGCATTCATATTGCATAAATAAGAAGCCAAATTCATCTGTAAAAATCACCTGTATATTCTCCATATTTACCCTATTTGTATATATTTTATACTAACTCTGAATCTAATAAAACCAATTCTATTGTGTATATATTGCTAATACTCATCAAAGAAAAAAATCAAAAAAATTACTAACTTGTAAAATTGACCAATAAAAGCCGAATCCAAGTTTGAGATCATGAACCTTCGAATGCACATATCTCTCCCATACAGCCTCCGAATTAGGTCTACTCACTTTTAAAATAATACACATTAAAAGACCTTTAAAATGAGACTAATTTCATCCAATTTGGAGCTCGTATGAAAAAGTTGGGTTTTTGGGCCTCTTTGTATACTATATATGTGTATATATGTACATTTGTATTTTTTGTATCATATTTGACCTCATCTCCGTCTTTGGTCAACGTGAAACTTGTAGATCTCATCGAGATCTACAACTTTCATGTTTTGAGTTTTTCCAAATTTGGCCTCCTTCTCTCTTTACATTCATTTCTATTTTCACCCAATCACAACTGGCCACGTGGCGCCCTCTGGTTGTGCCACGCGGCCCGCTCCGCTTGCCCTAGCCGCCACGCCTCTCAGCCATTGGATATACTTCTTGATCCAACGGCCACTTGATCTCCACGTGTGCCTTTCTTCTCCACCGTCATATTAGTCCCCCCTTCTCATCTGATCCGCTCATTAGCACCTTCACCATAGCGCGCCACGCGTCGCACGCTGCGCCCTCCGATCTATGCCCTCCAGCATCTCAGCCGCCCGCTCGCGCTTCGCCCCCATTGCGCCACGTGGTCGCTCTACGGCCCTTGATCAATGCACCCTTGATCTAATCCTAGACGCTCCATGGCGCCTCGATCTGGGCCCTTGGATCACAAGATCCAACGACCACAACCTCGTCTTCCACCTCCGGCGCCCCTCTCTCCCACGATCTCGACCTTGTGCCTTATGCTTGCCCCTTTCTATTTTCGGCCGCACTCCAGCCACCCTCGCCTACCGTCAACGCCTCCACGATCACCCCCACTCGTCCCTCATCCTCGCCATCTCCCTCATTCACCACGTCATCCACCAGAGACGCTCCACGACCTCCATGAACATCACCTCGTCACCAGCCCAACCGTTGACTTCATCCTATAAATACACCATCATCGGCCATCGTCACGGCTATCCGCCACTCCAGAGAGCTTCCCTGAGCTCAGAGCTTTCGTTTGGTGACAACAAGCGAGTGAATCTTCGAGCGACGAAGGGCTTCTTCTCCGGCGAGATCCACGGCGCCACCGTCGTGTCGCAGCCGCCCTCCGCGTAGCTGCTTGAGCTCGGGACCTTACCGATCCCTCGAGCGACGACCTGGAGCTTCAATCTGAGCTCCAAACCCCAGGTAATCCCCTCCATACTCTCTGATCTTCGTATGATTTTTCTTTGGTTTTTCTCCCATATCATTCGCGCTCCACCTTCATCTTCTCGCTTCGCTTCCACCTCGTCGAGCTCCGCGACGGAGCTCTGACCTTCACAGTACACTTCACACCCTCCGACGAATCACTTCACCTTCCATCAGCTCCAGTTCCGCCACCTGGCCGGAGCACCATCGCCGGATCTCCCTTCACTTCGACTAGGCCTCACCGTCCACTTCACACCTCCACCGATGTTCCGTGTGCTTCGACTATAGACCTAACACCTGCAGGTACCCATCTCGTTCATTGGCTGGAAGTCCACCGGAGCTCCTATCGAGCTTCATCGCCAGCAAACTCCGATGCGCCTCCTCCGCTCCTGAGACCACCGGATGCCTCGCCGTACCACCGCGCATCTTCTGAGATATCTCCAAGCATCCGGAGAGCTTCACCGACACTAGGAGGATCGGGCGGAGCTAAGCTCCCGTCGCCGGAGCCCTGCCAACTCCTCCGCAGGCAGCGGAGGACCGTTGAGGACGAAGCCCCAGCCGCCGTTCGATCATCTTGATCGAACGGTCCAGCGCCAGCTACGTCGCCCCCTCCATCGATCTCCAGGCACCGATGGATCACTCCAGATCCGACGGTTACTGGTTCGCCACGTCTTCATCAGCAGCAGTCGTTGGATCACTTTAGATCCAACCGTCTAGAGCACGCCATGCCATCGGGTCCGAGCCTCTTCCCCGACCTCTAGGCTCGGACCACCCGAAGCTTCACCGAAGCCACCCGAGCCTCTTCCCGAGCCACCAAAGCCACCCGAGCCTAGGTCGCCCCACGTGAGGAGCACGTGTGACCTGGGTAAATTACAAGGAGGCCATGGGAAGTTTCTAAATATGCAAATTGGTCCCTGTGAAGCGCCCCCGCGTGAGGAGCACGTGCACCGTGGAGAAATTCCATTCCACCCCCATCATTATAGGTAATTGCATTTAAGTCCCTGTCAGCATGTTTATTTTTATGTAAAATTTATTTCTTGTATTGCAGTTACACCCCTGTCTTTGCACGCATCCCTAGGTGTCATTTTGCATCATTTTGAAATTCCAAAAATTGCATGTTGTAGTGTAACTTGTCCTCTATCTGTTGTGACACTTGTCATATTTTTGAGATATCAGTAGACTTTTAAATTAATTAATTGGTTTATTTCTATAATATTTTGCCCAGTTGGACCTTTTAATTAATAATTAATTCTATGTAACTCCAAAAACTCTCAAAAAATCAAAGTAGCTCTAGAATAGTTAACTTAACATTGCGTAAAAATTTCATCTAATTTGCACACATATCGAGGCCTAAATAAATTAATTGGTGATTTCCTTGGTTTAATTTAAATAGGTTCATTTCACATTAGAATTTAGGTCTGTTAATTTTCCTAAATTCCTCATCATCATATCTATCTAGGATAATTTTTGTTCTTGAAAAAAATGTGATTTGTTGATTATTAAAATTAAATTTGTGAAAATCACCCTACATTCATTGTAAATTCACAGTAAATTCATCTACTGTTGAAAAAATCCAAAAAAATTAAGGTAGTTTATTTTCACCATATTTCATAATCTGGCCAATTTTTATAATTTTTGGACTTCATTTGATACCTTAACTGATTTAACTTTAAATTGGCTTGATATTGCATGTGTCTTGCATAGAAATTAAAAAAGACAAAAAAATATTCCTCGAAAATCACACACTTGGACCTTGCTGCAAATTCACCTAAGGAGACAGATGCCTCCCTGAGTTCGACCTTGGACTTCATCAAGTAAAAAAAATTGCCGCTTGGAATTAACTTGAAGCAAATTAAAAGTGGTTTTTGATATTCCCTCTCGTTATCTCACTGCAACGAAAACTGATAATTAATTTGGACATTAATCTGGCCGAGTTAACTAAGGGCGCGGGAGCCTTATCACAGATATAGTTAACTTTCTAGTTATCCACAAGGTTGTCCGAAGGACCACGTCGACAAGCTAGTTTCTGGGACATCATACTACCACTGGGAGGGCCCTATTCTTTTTCGTGAGGGACCAGATTGTGTCTACAAGAGATGTATTCCTCAAGAAGAATACAATAGTGTCCTCACCTTGTTCCATTCCTTAGAGACATGGGGACATCATTTAGGGAAGAGGACAACACAGATGGTACTCCAGAGCAAATTTTGGTGGCCGATTCTTACTAGAGATGCATACACATTTGTTAAGAGTAGCCCAGATTGTCAAAGAGCAATAGGGACAGTCAGTGCCATAGATTCAATGCCAATGCAATAAGTAATCATTAGCGAGATCTTTGATGCATGTGGCATAGATTTTATGGGACAATTCCCTTCGAGTAGTGGCTTTGAGTTCATTCTTCTAGATGTAGATTATGTTAGTAGATGGTGGATTCTATACTCGCACGAACTGCTCATAGCAAGACATTGTGAAGGTTCCTAAGGGAACATATTATTTGACGAATCGGTATTCCATGTATTATTATTTCAGATAGGTGTAGCCACTTTATTAAAAAGGAGGCAAAAAAGCTAGTGAAGAGTTATGGCATCGATCACAAAGTAGCTTCTCCTTACCACCCACAGATGAACGACATGGCTGAAGTCTCAAATAGGGAGGTGAAATCAATTCTTCAAAAATTAATACGATTAGATAGGAATAACTAGCCATAGATTCTATACTAGGTTCTTTAATTATATTGTATTACATGTAAGACTCCTTTAGGTACTTCTCCTTTCAGAATTGTTTATGGGAAGCCATGCCATTTTCCCATAGAGATAATGCACAAATCTGAACGAGCCATTAGAGAGGTTTTACTTGATATTCAGAGAGCAGGAACCAAGAAAAATATAGATCTGAATGCGCTAGTTGAGATTCAAAATAAGTCATACGAGAACACCCTCATTTATAAGGACAAAGTGAAGAAATGACACGATAGACACACTCGTCACGAGATCTTTGTCCGTGGTCAGAAAGTCTAGTTGTTCAATGCACGATTGACAACTTTTCTTGGCAAATTAAAAAACAAATGGGAAGGACCATACATAGTTAGAATGGTGCACGACAATGGATGCATAGCTATATCAGATGTGTCACCAAGTGTAGAACCATTCGTGGTGAATGGGCGGATGCTGAAGCACTTTGTGGAGACTACTGACCATCTAGCCCGAGTTGAGGTGATCTACATTGTACAGGACTCATGACTACTCTTCCACATCATTTTTTCCTATACAAAGACTGGTGAGCCTTTCAGTTTTCCGAAGTACACCACTTGTGTATTCTTCGTAGTCCCCAATCGTACCCATTTTTGTTCATCTTTAAACTTAAGATACATGATCTGAAGTATGGGGGGCTCGATTGTCCATTGATTTGCATTTTCAATTTTGTTCTTTTTACTTATCTTTTGTTTTGCTTTCTTTTGCATCAATCACTGGTCCCTAATTTTTGGCCACACACTTGTCTATACTTTGGATACTTGATCGTAGGTATGGGGGGACCGAGTGATTACATTGATTTCGTTTTTTTTTTCTTTTTCGTTCCTTTGTTTGTATATTCTTTGCCGTCAATTACCTCACTTTTGTCTTCCACTATACTTACGATGACAGATCAAAAGTATAGGGGGGTCGACTGATTTCTATTCTTTCATTCTTTTTCACCGACTTTTACTTAGAACAGGTTATGTCCTCCTTTTTCTCATTTGATTCTATGAGGACTTAACACATGCTAATTATAGGGGATGTTTGTGTGTATATGTATGTATATTCTATAAATATTTTTGTACATAACTCGTAGTTTTATGTATTTTCTATAACTATAGAATTCTTTAAAAGTGGGTAAGGGTTAATTTAAAATATACTTATTTATTATTTATAAAATCCTTTTAAATAAGTAAAATATTTGTAAAGTTCTTATTTAAATTTCTTACTTTAAATTATTTAAAATAGCTATATAATATGTTTAATATTTATTTAAAATACTATTTATTAAAATATATGCAAATAACTTAACGTTTAAATGTTTTGTATATAAAACTTGTAAAATGCATTAGTTATTTAAACCAAATAAAATTTTGGTAATTTATCTTCAAAAATTCTTGTAAATATGCTTGTTTATAAAAACATTCAAAAATACATAAAAAATACAAAGTCCTAAAATTCATAAAAACTACAGAATATTTAAAATCCATAAAAATGAGTAAAATTCAGAAAAATGTACTTCACAAAAACATGGTTGCATTTGCATTAGCACTTTTCAAATTAAATTTGATTTCTCAAACTATATATTGGAAATAGTCTGAAGGATGAAGCTTGATTATGGTCGTTGACTTCCATTGTGAGGAGCCTAGTTAGGAAGTAGAATTTAGACTCTTCAGGTTTATGACTTAAATCTTTAGGTGCCATTAGACCATGTTTTGAATTTGACTTACACTCGTATAAGTATAACACTTGGGTTCATCTATTTAAATCTCCAATAGTGAACCGATTTTGGAAATTCACAATTTGCACTTAGCTCGACTTGCATGGTGTTGTGGGGTTGAAATAAAGCTTTGGACTGGGAAAGGATCTACTGGCCCTATTTTTCCAAGACCTCAAAAATGTATGGATTGAAAAGATGATATATCTGTAGAGGGACAAAGATTGATGCAGTGCAAGCCATATTACAAAGTCTACCAAAAAAAAGCCACCAATTACAAATATGACCACAGTGGTCCACGCTTCCAAAAAGCAAGCACATCTTAGTGGAGACTTAGCTACATCAGCTGGGATTCACAAGGAGATGCGACTACACTAGTCACACTCCAATTCTTTTATTACTCTTCTACATTATAACTTTATTCGATTGTGGAAATAGCACGACCTAACCATAGAAGGAAATACCCCTCTCCTCGAGGATAGAGTAGCTGGATGAGGAACCAACGGGAATATATTATTGGGATGGGAGGTTTCTTCTCTTCAATAAGCAGGAACAACTAACACAATTTACACACAGTACAAATTGATTTCATGGTTGATAGAGTTAGCAATATGGATTAATTGATCTGAGTTCGTTGTTGATGTGAACCTAAATAAGGATTTGTGGAATGTGAGGACTGTTGAGATTAAAATCCAGTTAAGGAACCAACAAAATGCATGTTTTAGGCCCGACCAAGCTCTGTCCTTTATCTATTCTCATGAATTGATTTAGGAAACCAAAATCATTATAACTTTCTTTATTTTTCCCCTATTTTTTAAAAAAGTGCTTGCAAAGGGACGAGCAAAGTTTAAGTATGGGGGGGTAGAAAACCACTCGAAACAAAACCCAAATTAATCGAACAAAAATTTAAAAAACAACTACGAAAGAAAAACGATGTTTGTTTCACTATCTTTATTTATCAAGGTAAGTGTTCCCTGGCCGAACATAAGGAAGCAGAAAGACAAACTTGAATTTTTCGGGTAAGAAAATAATTTGTGATTATTTATCTTTCTTTTTTTCTCTTCTTCAATGAGAAAACTCTTTTTTGATTTTAGCTTTTAATCTTTAATATATAATTTTGTTTTCAATGTTTATTTAATTTTCAAAAGGGTTATTTTGCAATTAATTTATCTACAATATAGTACGTGAAATGTAAAGTATATAGATGTTACTATATAGTAAAGAAATTGCTCAAGCAACGCGGTCAAGAAGTAGTCAAAAAGAAATTGAAACGGCTCGATAATCAAATATTAAAATACAAGAAAAATGTGATAGAAAAATACATAAAATTTGAAGCAAAAATAAAATGTAAAAAATACTACGAGGATATAATAGTGCCCAAAATGTCCAACAATGTCAAAAGTAGTCCTATGTCAAAATAGATGTAAAAAATTACAAGAAAAATGAAATGGCTTTCTTTCAATTAAATATCTTGTAAGGGAACTAATTGCAATAAAAAATTGAACTATTCACACTTGGGTCCTTGGTTAGGTATCTAAATACAAATATATATTCTTCTGGAAGCGAGCTTAATGTTTTGGAATATACAAGGGCAAATTATATAAGTTCTCCATCATTTCATAGATAATGACCATGATTAGATGAATATGCGCAATATGGTTATGAATCTCCTTTTCATCACTTTTATTTATTCATTTTGTCCTTCAAACCCTTGCTAAATGCATGTAAATAACTTTATTTTGCATAAAATAACATTTAGTAAGTATTGTGTAAATATTGTATATAATAATGTATTTAAAGCCAAAATAAAATAATCATTTAAACAAAAAATTGAAATACCATAGGTATTGAATGACCTTAAACCCTGAGACCTAAGCATAATGATGACTGCGTTGCCAAGGAATAAAGTTGGGGGAGATAGGGGCAAATAAATACGAGATACTCTGATTCTTAACGAATCAAAAAGCCTAATTTGGGGATTTATTTTATTCTTTATTACATAAAAGTAAAATTATCAAACTTTACATGAAACTTGTAGGGAAAAAATATATAGAAAAAACCAAAATTTATTTCACACAAAAATAATGTATATTGTGCATTCTACACTCAGAATAAAAATCCAAAGTCCCAACTTCACAGACCTGTATCTCCTTCACATGAATCAAAATTTAAAAAATTACCTTTACTTTATATAGCTTTTTCTAAGCTATTTAATGAATGTATTTTCATTTAATTTGTAGCTAAGATATAAAAATAGGTTTTGGACCCCTATCGTACATTATACTTGAATAAAATATTCATTTTTTTTATTATTTACATTTTTTACAATTTTATATTTGTAAATTTTTTAAATATTATTAATAGTAAATGCATACATTAATAATAAATTAAAACCATAAAAAATACAATGAAATAAAATAGTATATTAAAATACATAGATAAATTACAAATATACACCTACATAATAACTATACATATTTATTTAATTGTACAAATGACTTTGAAAAAATACCATAAATATACTTATGTGTATTTAAACAAGTTATAAATATATAAATTATGTGAGAAAAATAATAGATTTTAAAATGCAAAATAAAATGAAATACATATTATTTACAAAAATATACCTATATTTATACTTGTAAAAAGTAACCTATATTACACTAACTTGAAAAATAAATAAATTTCATAATAAAATACTACAATAATAATAAATAATTTTTATGTAAAAGTAAAATTGATAAAATCATTTATTTTTTCAAAGTAATTTAATAAAGATTTATTTCCTTTTTATCTCCTAACAGTCCAATTGAACCAATGGGAGGCCTTTTTCCATTGTCTTGGGGTCAACTCCTTTGACCCCAGACCTAGATGTATTAGAGTAGCTGCACCCCTCCCTTATCATTTTTTTTGCCATGATACATGACTGGAGGCCTAATACCTACTTCATGAGTTTTCATATCTATTCATCCATGATCCTCGCCGACACCTCGCCTAGGGACAAACATCCTCGATACACCCACTAACCATAGACGAAGTCCCCCCATCATTCGCGTGTACAAAATATCCATCTTCACCTCAGTTTGAGGTTGGTTCACCTTTTAGTCGTTCGTAGTCCCTTAGAGCACCTCCATTGTGATGCATCTCGTGACAAGAGTTGATTGTCGTGCTTCGTATTGAGGAGGAGAAACGTAGAATGTGCTTCCTAGCTATTGCCGGGGCATCTCTCCAAACAGTTCATCTCCTTGGACTCCATCCAAGTCGAGGTTCGTTCCTTAATTTTTATGTAATTTTACCTATGGTCTTTCATTTCTGCATTTCATTTCATGCCTTTATTGCCTAGTTATATTATTTTTGGCCATTCTTAGGTTGTTGGCCTTTTTGCATTTTTTACCGGTCGTCGTCTCCATCGTTATACCCCATGTTTTGACTCCTAAAAACAACCCACTTCCTTTCCCCTCCTCTTATACACCATTTGCATTAGCAATCATCCCATATCTTTCTCAAATCTGGGGCATCGAGGTCCTCTCCACCACAAATCATCGGACCTCATAGCATCCTCCATTTTCAACTCGATTTCCACCAATAACTACTCGGTCCGCTTCGTTAGAGCTCCACTTTCACTTATTTGCAAGTTATGCTCCAGCAAGACCAATTTGAGGGCTAATCAAACCAAGAACGATCCCCCAGTTTCTCATCTGAACCCTTGAGCTCCCGAGACCATTCAACGGGCTCTGGACCCTTCTGAAGGTGTTGGGAGGTGTGGGATGCTGACAGGAGTGTGCGGACCCCTCGACAGGGCTCTAGGTGACCAGAGATGCAAGTTACATTGGATCCAAGCTTGCTAGTGGCGAGTTCATCTTCAGTTCTTCTCGCCCCATCCCCTATCGTTCGATCAAGAACGGAGTTCCAAATGGAGTAGGAGACGTTCGATCTGAAGCACCGGTGACGGTAGGATCTCATCTGAGATATAACCTCAGGCTTCGAAGATGAAGTGTCATGGCATGGTTAGAAGGTGACATGTGTCCAAGTGAAGAACGAGAGTCGCATGATTGGGCACATTTTGGGGGTAATTGCATATATACCCCTACATTTTGTTTTATCTCCGTTCAAACCTATAATTATTTAAAATAGTTTAATATTTATTGTAAATTTACAAGGAGACCCTTGAACTATCAACATATTACATTTAGGTCCTTTACTTGCTTGACTCACATGATCTCCCACGTGAGCAAGCCATTTTGCATATATACCATGGTAGATTTTTGTGATTAGAATTTAATATTAAAACTCTAAATTTAAGTAGATTATTCTCGGTAATTTTGCATTGTGCCCAATGTCTTTAATTTAATTGTTGCATTTATTTTTATTTTAAATAGTACTTTTGCTCTAAAAATTCTCAATAAATATATTTCAGTTCATGATTGGTTGATTATTCACGCTACAATTTTTAATTGCCATTTTGCAAACATTTATTATTTATTAGAAATATTTTAGAGCCATTTAATTCCCTATTTAACTTTAAAAAAATCAAAAAAATAAAAAACCTATATTAAAACATCCAAAAAAGTATTCTTTATTATTATATTTTTGTACATCTAGACCAAAAATCTCTAAAAAAGAAAAATAAAATCACTAAAAATTAAAAAGATTTAAAATCCATATAAGAATTATAAAAATAATCTTCAAAAATTCTTAAAATATTAATTTTTATTGTATACTATTATATATAGGAATTATTACATATTAAAATTTATTTTGAAAAATATTGAATTTATATAGTATTTTTATATCTAAAAAAAATTGGTTAATTTAAATAGTCCATGATTTGTATATTTTAGACTTTAAAAATATCTAAAAATTACCAAAAACATTAGAAAATATTAAAAACACATAAATATATTATTTGGTGAATTTTGATTTTTATATCTCTATTTATAAATATATTATTGTATATTGTATTATATATTTATATATAGTGATATATCAGTATTATTATTAGTAATTATTATATTTACTTTATAAATATTTTTAAACCCGTAAAAAATAAAAGGGTTGTTCTTATTTATAATTTCCGATTTTTGTTTATTTATTATATATTTTATCATTTATATTATACATATTACATATATATAGTTATATATGCTTAAAAATAAAAGGAAATTAAACATTAACAATTTATAAAAATAAAATAAAAATTTATAAACATAAAAATGTAAAAATATAAAATAAAAATATAATTATAAAAAAGATAATTAAAAATAAAAACGATAAAAAAAATAATTGAATAATTTAATGAATATTGTAATCATATCTATATTAATTATTCATTTTTTATTTATAATTAATAGGAAACACCAATTGTCTCCCTATGTTTGACACCCAAACTAATTGTCAACTATACACATTTATTTCTCAGTTGTAATAAATTTTGATCCACATTTCTTGCTTTTATTGCTTCATCATTATATTGTTGGTTGATTGTTGAATTTACCAAAGGTCTTCGAGAGATGTCAGTACAACGACTTCATTGTCCCACCTTGTGTGGACCACAAGACAATCCCTTGGATTATTTTCTGGAACTTCAAATGACACATTTTCCTTTGAGAAATGGATCGTAACACTTTTATACACTATTCCACTTTTATTTTTTTGCATTTTTCTATAATTTTTTGATTATTCTAATCACTTATTTCCTTGTTGATCTTTCTTGTGAGGTATTGGATGGCAACGACGACTTCTTAGGAGGTTGACGAACTCGAGCTGACCAGAAGAGAGCAATAGAAGGAAGCAAAGAGAGAAGGCAAAAGAGCGGCCACTCTAGCTTTTTTGTCTTATTTAGTGAGAGATTGTTTTATTTTTCTTTTTATAAAAATAAATTGTAATAATTTTGGACTTGGACATTAACACTTCATGAGGTCAAATGCTTGGGTGCTTGTTCACTAGGTGGCCTCGTCGTGTTTTTCACGTTTTCATCACTTTTCTTTTATTTGTTTCACGCATCTTGAGTTTTTTGCCTTCCTTTTTATTTTGATTTATGTGATTGAAACCTAGTTTAGGGCTTTTTTGCTTGATATATTATGTCCAAGGCCCTAACTGAATTGCATGTACCTATAATCTCGTGCTTGAATCTAGTGAAATTAAAATGTTGTATTATTTAGATTCAAAATGACGCACCACGAGAGAATCCATACAGGCTTGTAGGACCCATTGTGGTGGGCACCAAGGAGACTCCCGGACTAGACTCTTGGTTTCTTGTCTAGATATTTAGATCGTGTTCTTCATGTTAATAGAAAGTTTTGTTCTAGGGTACATTCATTGACTTGCATTGCATATTAAGTAGGTTTCAATTCTGTATAGCATCGCGTATGAAGAGTGATGGAGGTTAGGTGAGCATTTCTATCTTAGCATGCATCATTGATTTCTGTTTGCATTGCTTTTTCACTCTCTCCCTCTGATTTTGACCATCATATGATACTAAAGGAATAAACACCTCATTAGGATTTGTGCACTTATCAAAAATATCCAAAAAAGTGATAGCCAATAAAAATAGGAATGTTAATATTACTAGATCTTAAAATCAAAAAGGACAAATCATGTTTTACGGAGAGTAATCCCCTCCTTGTACACAAGTTGCATATTAGACTGAGGCATGGACACCTAGGAATTAGAGCCCCATCCTTGGACTTGTGCCTTAAGATCTTGGGTAGGCTCTTGGGCCCTACTATTGTTGGAAGCACGCGCCTCAAACATTAGACGAAGTGGTTTCAATGTTATGGTAGGTTTGCACTGCCAACTAGAGCACGACCACTCTAAGTGACTGAACATGTGACCTCATAAATATTTTTTTCTCACCTAACTCTAAAATTGGACAAGATAAAAAGACCAGACTTTCACAGCCATCACTGTGTTTAGTTCGTGAATTGAGGGGAATGTTTATTTATATTTGTGTTTATTTGCACCTTTTTCTTACATATCTTGACTTGACCATTGTGATCTCACGATCCCCGTCTTTTGTTTTGATGATGGTTGATTGGAGTTATTTTTATCTGGACTTCATGGATCCTTCTGACATTGTTCTTGATTTCTTGGATGCATTTTATCAGGACATCACAGATCCATTTTATCAAGAGGACTTTTCTCTTGATTTCCCTTTTTATACATATCTGCCTCATCCATAGTCTCAAGCATTGAATTTTGATTTTTATCCACCACCACCGTCACATTACCCACCATCTCACCACCCAAAACTGAGTTGTTTGAGTCACCTATTATAGATACCACACTTGAGTACGTGACCTGGTTAGTGGAGCAAATGAAGCAAAGGATAGAGGACCTATCTAGTATAAATAAGAGCTATAACGATGCTTCAATTTCATATGCCATGGATTAACTATAAGACACCCATAAGAGCTTGTAATCTTTCAAAATACAAAAAAAATGAGAAAAACATAAAAACACAAAAAGATTCTAGGAGACACCTAGCCAAGTCAGCTTGTAAGGAGAGGGCACCAGTGCCAGATCCCAAACCCGCACACACATTCACCACATTTACCATATTTTACCACAAGGATGACACTATATAGACTGATCTTAGTCATCCTTGTGTAGATGATGATTCTGATCTCTTTCTTTTTATGTAAGAGATAGAAAATTTTAAAGAAATGTTGACTCTCCACGAAGTGGTGACAATTATTCATGAAATTATTGAGGCCCCACTTCAAAAGCCCATGAATCAATTATCTACACACCCACACAAGAAAAGAAAGCAATGAAGCAGATCTTAGGGATACATTCTCACCATGGCCACTACCTACACCATCAGCCATCGTCCCCTCTATAAGAATGGGGAATTAGTACACCCTCATGAGATGTGCCATTTATGACCCGTCTTGTGATCATACTCACCTTGACGGTGACACATCGATTAATATAATACCCTTCTCTTTGGTACAATCTCTTCATCTTGGGCCTCTCTAAGAAACCAATATGACATGTCAATTCACTGATGCATCAATAAAGAGGCCAAAGGGTATTCTTGAGAATGTCATCATTCATATCCATGGCACAAACTTCATTGTTGATTTCGTTGTATTTATCATGGAGACCTCCTCCCCCGTGGAGCAATCTCCAATCTTCCTAGGATGACCCTTTCTCACCTCCGTGAGAGTTGTTATTGATTATGGATATGGAGAGATACACTTTTGTTCTGATAGCGAGAGTGTCTTGATCACTGCACCCACCGCATACCAGAGATCCACATCTGATGAGAGTGTACCCATGTCAACCGACCCTGAGTACTATGGGCTATCTATTGATATCAGAGAGGTTTGCTTTATCATTGATGACGTTGAGACCCGAGTATTGCTCTTCAAGGGGGAAGACTCAGATAGCATAGACCTCGAAGCTCCCTCTTCCTGTGCACGACAATGTATTGATGACATCTAGGGTATTTACACCAAAGACACCTTAGTGCATAAGGCAGGCTTAGGATAGGCTTCACATGATGAACCTGACCACACTACCTCCATTGATGAGTTTGTACCTTTTCATTTTGATATTCTTGAGACTTCTCAGGCCGAAACTGATACAATATTTCCACTGACCAGTTTGTGACTTTTTGCTTTGAGACTGCTGAGGATCTATGCCGTGTTGATCCTGATTAGGTTTAGTCAGATGATGAGTCTAATATGACTTGTTAGATCCATTCCACAGTGGTCATAGAAGAAGGTATGCTTTCTACCTTCTAGATCTTTGTACATCATCCACTTTGTATATTCGCTTTCGTTTATTTACTTCCATCTACCGTACCAATCATCCACCTCGTTCTGTATGTTTGCCTTGCTTAGGATGTGCTTTGTCCTATGTATGGGGGGGGGGGGTTGGACGAGTCGAGTGTTCTTTATTTATCCTGTTTCATCATTCCTAATGTTGCCTTTAATTAGGCCTTTTTAAACCTAAGTATATAGGGAGTGATGCGTACATTCTCCCAACATAGTTTCTTTTTCTTGATCCCCTTAACTGTCTCCTATCCCGTTGATATTTTTGTCTATACAGGGAAATCTCACCCTAAGTATATGGGGAGACAAACTGAGTTATGATATGTTCATTACCACCCTCAACACTCCATATAAGTAGATCATTATCTGCTATACTTAGGATTAATTGATTCTACGTATAGGGGGGTGATTGACTTCTCATACTTCATTCTTTCATTATTCTTCAGTCGTTGCAGTATTGGCTCTTCTATACTCAGTGCGAGTTATGTCTTCTCTTTGTCTCTCTGACCTATGAGGGCATAACTCAAACTATGTATAGGGGTCGTATATACCTTGTATATACTTTAGGCATAACTCATACTATTGTATTTTGAAAACAATATAGCTAACTAATAATTAAAACACACAATAAAATTCTTTGTCTATACTTATTAATAAATTGGTTAAAAGCATTTTGCAAAATGTTTGAAAAATGGTTGGAGAATCTCTTTGAAAATACTTTTGAAAACTGTTTCGAAAATATTTTTGTAAAATATTTTCAACGTTTGTAAAAACGTTCAGTTTTTAAAAATTTATTTGCTTTTTTTGAAAGAAAATGCTTTGAAAATCTACTTGAAAATGATTTGGAAAATGGTTGCAAAAATAGTTTGAAAAATTTATACATATTGTTTGAAAAATCACAGCAAAATGATTTCCAAATTTTGTAAATGTTTGCAAGAATTATTTGTAAAATTCTTCTTCAAAAATAAACTTTCAAAATATTTGTCAAAATCTTTGCAAATTAATTTGAGGTCTATAGAAATTATTTACAAATCTTATACATACAGGCTGTAAATTCCTCAACCTAAATTCTTATAAATGAAAAGATGCACTCCTATGTGAATATCTGCATGAATCATCTGCCAAAATGTTTTTTGAAAAATTACTACAATTTTTCAAAATCAAAATTCTAAAAAAATTTGCAAAATGTTTTAAAAACTACAGAAAATTTTGCAAAACCTTTTAAAAAATCCATACAAAAGTTCAAAACCAGAAAATTGCATGACAAAAATATTTTCTGAATTGTATAAGACATTTGCACTTTTTGGATTGGTTGTAACAATTGAACGCATCTAACTAAAATCCTGAGATTAGAGCTTGGTTTGACCTTACTCTATTTAATCACATAAGAGAACTATAAATTGAGGCACTTCTGGACTGCTAGACAAAATTATTTTAGACCACAAGACTTAGTTAAATGTCATCTTGACTGCCTAAGTAGAATATTTCGAAACCAATGCATGACTCACCTTGCACTTTGCTCAACTTAGTTGAAGTGGTAGAGGGCTATATTTGCCGGCATGAGACACAAACCAGTGGAAACATCGGAAGTCATACATTTGTGGCCATTGTACCCAACCCGATGCAGTAGCAATGAGGTTGACGACTCTCTGTTTCAACACATTCATTCCATAATTTTGGCCTTAAAATCCTAGCTAAATACATGTATATAACATCAATTTGTACAAAAAAGCATTCATTACTTATTCTATAAATTGTGTATAAAGTAGTGTCCTAAATGCCAAAATTATAGAATAATGGAAAGAAACAAAAAAGAAATGAAATTCCGAAGAAATTCAATGACCCTAAACATTGAGACCAAGTCAAGAATTGAGTTGGTCAACAAGGAATAACATTGTGGGAGATAAGGGCCAATAAACACAATAAAATACTTTTTATTTATTCTTAATAATTCATTTTTGGGACCCATTTTATTTTTTATTATTTATTTATAAAATCAATAAAGTTTGTACATGAAATTTGTAGACAAAAATATATAGAAAAACACAAAATTAATTTTACAAAAATAATATACAATGTACCTTCTACACTTAGAATAAAATCCCAAAATCCAAACTTCACAGACCCATATTGCATCCAAATGAAATAAAAATGTACTAAAACCTTTAATTGTATAAAAATTTTAATAGGCTTTTTAATGAAGGTGGTTTCATTTAATTTGGAGTTAAGATGCAAAACCTGGGTTTTGGACCCCTGTTGTAAAATATATTATAATAAAATATTCATTTTATTTATTATTTATATTTTTTTTATATTTTTATGACTTTGTAAATATCCTTTATAGTATATGTTCATGATTGGAATAAAATAAAACCATCAAAAATACATTAAAATAAATAAGTGCAAAAAATACATATATAAATACATTGTAATATACCTGTATGATAAATATATCTATTTATTTATGTGTACAAATTACATAAGAAAAACACAATAATATTATATATTTAAGTGTATTTAAATAGGTTGTAAATATATAAATTAAGCATATAAAATAAAAAAACTTAAAATACAAAATAAAAAAAATACATTACATTTAAGTAAATATACCTATAACTATACCTGTAATAATAACTTATAATATATTACCTCCTAAAAATAGATAAAAAATGGGAATTAACTAATACATAAAATAATAAACATTTTTTATTTTAAACCCAAAATTTAGTAAGTTCATTTGTTAATTAAAATGATTTTACAAATAATTTTTTATTTCCTTTTTCCCGGTTGGTCCACGTGGACCAACCGAGTGCTTGCATTTGTTGATCCCTGGTCAACTACCCCTCCTCTCCTCTAAGTGTGTCAAACCCATCACCTACCCTATTTTTCTCCATTTTTTTCAAGCATCCCTTCACTCTTTTTCTTCGATTCTTTACAACAAATTCGACATCCATCAAACATGCCTGATCCTATATACCTATGTACATTGTCTTGATCTCTCGCTAATCGTTGGTCAATAAGGGACATAATCTTTGTTTATAAATAAACCTTCATGCCTCCTTCCTCAGATTTGGTCCCTTTTGAAGCCCCAAATCTCTTTACCCTCATCCAAATGAATAACCTGGTGACAACAGGTGATCCCCTATTGTGCTGAAGTAGAGAAAGTAGGAGAGGAGGAGACCCAAAGCTGAGCTCTGGCATGTATTACTCCTTGTTGTGCAAGCCATGTTCGAGTTGTCTTTCTTCAATTTCTATGTAGATTTTCTTCATGTTTTTTTTTCTATTTACACCTTTAATTTATCAATTTAGCATAGGATCTAATTGATACACAATCAGTTTCGTACATTGGAGCTGCTAGGGCTCTAGTGAAGGATATGGTTTGATCTTCAAGCGCATCACGGAAGTCTGAGCGTCGTATCGAATACGACGAGGAGCGACTAGTCGCACTCGTTGCTCGATGCAGCGGAATTTAAAAAAATTTTCTTACGACGAAACCACATGATCCAAGAACACTTCTCGGATCGTTTCGTCTAAACCACAAACAAGTAATAGGATTACCTCTTGAAGCGTGGTTGCGATCAAGTCTCTAAACGAAGAGACCTCCTGTCTCAAGTCCGATCCGACGGAGGAGACGCTTGCGAGCGCGGGGATGAACCGCGTGCTTCTCGCAATCCAAGTTGATGATCCAAGCGGCGGATCTCCTGATCTCGACACACGAGATCCAACATCTTCTTCACGAGCGAGGCGCACCGAAGGAGACGGAGATCCACGAGCAGAAGAACGAGCAGCATAACGACGATGCCGCGGCGATGGAGAACCTCTCCATGACATCCATGGTGGACGGCCATGAGAGGGAGAGAGAGGGCTGACCTCTAGAGAGAAAGAGAGAGAGATGCTTCTCAAGCATTATGTGTTGTGTAAAATAGAGAGCATGGTATGCCTCTCTATTTATAGGGTTTTGGGATCCATGGATCTCAATCCATGTGACATATAAAATCAATGGATGGGATTGATTTATGTCAATCCAATGGTCAAGATTGTTGTTGGTAAAAGCCAACAACTTGTGATTTAAATTTGATGAAATATATCAAATATATATTAACACCAAATTAAATCAATCAAATAAGGAGAGAGAGAATAAAGGAGATCAACCTTCCCCTTTGGAGGGAGGGCAATCTCATGGATTCCCATGAGATTGCACATCTCCTTGATTTTCTCTCTACTTATTTTCCAACAACTATTTGTTGGGATTTTTATTCACCAAAATAATTCTCAATTAATTTTGGGAATATTGCAATCTTGACATTGGAATATTGTGAATCATATTCACAACCCAAAACAAAATGTAATTTACATTTTCAATTAATTAGACAATGTGTATCCAATACACATTAATAATTAATCTACTAATATAAATTATATTTAACTCTCTCTAGTACATTATAAATCACATTTATAATATATTATGAATAATTGGATATTACTATCCACATTATTCTTATCCATAATAATTAAATCACATTTAATTATATTGGATAACTTATTCTCATGTACCTAAATAATATGAATCATATTCACATTATTTACATCTTTGATAATCAAATCTCATTTAATTATCTAAGATAACTCTCCATATAATATGAATCAAATTCATATTATTCATGATAATTAAATCACATTCAATTATCCATTTTCTCATTGCTCGGATACATATATCAACAATAGAATTATCCATGAACTCTTTCAAGGATAATGCGCTTTCTCCGCGAATACTTGGAGATAAGGACAGGGCGATTGTATTGTTCCACGTATAGTGACATGGATATTGAGATCACATCTCAAATCCAGATCTCGGGCCTCCCATAGATGCTTGATTAAATCAAGACCGTAAATCTAATCTTCTCATTGAATCTGAATCACATTCAGATCAATGTCCAACATTTGGACTAAGATGAGATTACTTCTCTACTGAGAGGAGTCACTAAAATCCATACCCGTTTCATCACTCCCTAGGAATGGAAGCGTCATGGTTATACAATCGTTTATGATCACATCACCCTCAGGTATTCCTAATACCTGTACATCCTGCATACTGGAAGACTCAGATTAAACCCGAAGTATTGGATCAACTTTATACTATCTACTTCAGGGTTTTATCAATAAGTTTCTCATTCGATCATTGGGAGTAGGTATTGATCATATACTTTCCAAAAGCATATATCATACCTAGGTCTTGATCATATACTTTCCAAAAGTATATATCAAACCAACAAATTCAGTCAAGCTTCCAAAGCGAGACGACCGTGCGCACGGAATTTGATTCTTCCCAATATCTCATGAGTGAGCTCATGTCTTCCGGTTCAGTAGTGAACCTGTATGATCCCTTTGAGAGATCATATTACTCATATGCCCTTATATGCACACCAGCGCGCCGGTGTATAGACCTTGATTAGGCCATCAACCTATTGGTCTGCCAAATGTACATACTCAGACATATAGTAACACATCTGTCTCCGGTCAGAGGATGTGTGCCTATATCATGACAGCATATGATATAGGACTTTGGTTATCTCGATCTCGTTAAGTCATCTCTTTGACCTAACTCATCCGACACCTCCGAATCTCTATTCCTATGAAGAGGACCTGCATCAAGAGGTCGGTTAGATATCAACCTAAATGAGATAGGATTGCCATCTCCTACTCAGGCTGGAGATCATCTCTTAATAATCATTTGACGGTGCTTGATGAGTCCTCAATCTAACTCATTAGATATTCATCTAAGCACCAGCCTCTATGATTCAATAATTGAGTCAACAACTGTATGATTATTAAGATGGCCATGGTACATAACCCTAATTGCACTAAGGGACCTATTATGCAAATTATGTATTCTTCATTTCAGATCAAGGAGTGAATTGCAACAACATTTATTGCATAATGGCTCACCGTGGGCTCGCATTTCCAACAATCTCCCACTAGCCCAAAGAGCCATTAATGGGCTAATCATTTAAACCCACACTCATGTGACAATCATAGGCTATTTAGAAAATAGCTAGGTAAGCTGATTAGTCACTCTGTTCCCAAAAGACTACGCCAAGTCCTTTTACGGCACTTTCATATCTCCTTGTAACAGTGCTCGCATCCAATGCGAATGTTGCATCTCATGCAACCGATACTCAATTTTGTTGGTTATAGTGTCCTTGACACTACATCTTATTAATTATCATAACCAGTATTCCCATAATCCTTATTAGAATACCTTCATTCCTGAAGATCTCTATCTCATGCAATCAAGACCCTTATAGATCACTATCTACAAGATCTTAAACTTTTGAAAATAAGACTTTGAGATCACTATCTCCAAGTTTTATCATCTTTGAAGATATTATTATTATTACTGCAATCAAGTGTTTTATCTCCATAGCAGGATTAGTAACAGTTTACTACTCCCACTGTATGGTAGACATCTGGTTCTTACGCACATCTAGAATACATTCAGCTTCTCATAACTGATGCACAAGTGCAAGCAGTTCTAGCATTCACTTCCTCAACTCTATGAGGTGCTATCCCTATAGATAGGTCACTACCACATCTTAAGGGAAGGAAGCTTTTCTTGGAATTGTCCAGAAAATGGAATAAGTCCAAGGTGTACTACTAATGCGACGGTCCCAATACCCTCTTCTCTTTGCTTCTGAACAACTTCAGAACTAATATCTAAGAGGTATCCTTGAGATCATATCTCGAGGTATGGGATAACCAGATCATAAAACACTTATTATTTATTCTTATATCATTCTAAATGATTAGAATAATATCTACATTAAGCACGATGAACACAATGGCACTCCCACTAAGCTTCACATGGTTCATCAAGATTTTATCTGAAATCACAACATTTATAATTTCATCAAATCTTATGTTCCATCTACAAGAAACTTATTGGAGTCCAAATATGGAGTTCTTCAGCTAGCACACCTTGCTTTCCTCAACCATGAAGCCCTGGGGCTACTTCATATGAATATCCTCAGAGAGGTATTCATAGAGGAATGCAATCTTGACTTACATCATGAAGATGTCATAGTCAAGTTGTGTAGCTATAGTTAGCAATATTCTGATGGGTTAAAGCAAGGTCACTGGAGAGCAAGTCTTATCGCAAGCGATGCCTTCTCTTCGATGTGTAGCTCATGGCTACGAACCGTGCTTTGAAGGTCTCTACCTTCTCATCAGGTTCCCTCTTTCTCTTTGAAGATCCATTTACACCTTAATGGGTCTGACCCATATGGGTGGATCCTCGAGGGTCCATATACGACACTTGTATATGAAGTCTACATTAGACTTTTATTGCTAACATCCATCTTTCCATGTCATGATCCTCAGGAGCTTCATCACATGAAGTCCGATCATTTTTAGATTTAACTAACACATGGAATCCATCCTCAAACTTATTTGAAGAGGTATTAGTGTTTCATCTTTAATTGTCCTTTCAGTTTCCAATATCAGGAGCCTCATTATCTTTTCAAGATTAAATGAGTTCTTTCACTTCATTTTCATCTTGATTCTCAAGAGAGTCATCCTATAAGAATCATATTCTCAAAGATTAGATCTTTTAAGAATCTCAAGGTCATAAAGTAGGTATCCAATACCATCCTTTATTTTCCTAATGAAGTAGCACTCTCTAGTGCCAGATTCCAGCTTAATCACATGGAACCTTATTAAGGATATATAATGCAGTCTCTACCACATATATATACCTGGAAACTAAGAGATAATTATGCTATGATTAATCATTGATCAAATCATGTCACACATGATCAATTGTATCTCCCTACAACTCTATTGAGTTAAGGTTCATTAGGAGGATTTAGATAGGAATGATGTTCATATCTCCATAAGGTACTTATTGAATTCATCTAATAGGTACAGGCTACCTTGGTTAGATCAAATTCATTTCATCTTCCCTCAAACTTTGGTTCTAAACCAAAATTACGAAATCTTTGAACATTTCAAAGGTTTCTTAGGTGAAGAGAAGAAATCTCATATCATACATAATCATTAACAGATATCACATATCCATAATGTTTACTATGATATAGATGATCTGCATACATCAATATGTATGAGATCCTTAATACCTTGACACCTTACACCTTTCCCAAGGAAGGGTGTATTGGACATTTTTACTTTGAATACAATATTCACAAGTATGTGAGATTTGAATATTTAGACAATCTAAAGTTTCATGTCTTACCAGTCCATTGATTTCATCAACAGACATATGTCCAAAATTTGATGCCAGATCATTGTCAAATGATCTTTATCTTCCTATTGATCTTTTAAAGGTTTAATTTTCAGTATTAGAAATCTTAATGAACCATTCAATAATTTTCTAATTTAATAGAGTCCTCTAGATTTTAGATTACTACCTGAAATATTTCCATCATAACTCTTTATGATAGATTTATTACAGAATTCAAGTTCATATCCAACAATTAGAAATAAACAATGAGTGTATTCTAATATCTAGGTCATAGAGACATTCTCTAAGACTAAGGGCTCCCACTGAAAATATGAAGTCTATTGATCTCATGGAAACTGTTGCAACACTTGCATCACTTTCAACATGGATGATCAATAAACCTTAAGATCAAATTTCTAATATTCTAATACATATGCAACCAATTGCAAGTGTTATTAGAAGATTGAGATACAATTATTAGACTTTACCTTATCAAATAAGTAAGTCAATTTCAATGATTATATGTAGATTATACTGATGCTCCATCCGAGTCCTTTTCTGAGGATTCTAGACAGACTTGATAGTCATACTATCAACACATCAACTTATTGCAGCATTGGCATTCATCCAACTCTTTGGATGTCATATGGAAGTCACAGAAGTACAGTCAACTATTTGATTATACTTCTTGCTTGAGTACAACCCATGCTTCCACTGCGCTCCCTTTATCTATAAACAACCATTGCTTAAGATTAAGGATCTCTTATGTTTAAAATCAAAAATTTCAATATAAGAGTATTTCAACATTTATACAAGCTTCACCCAATTCATACAATATGAACATTATGAAGCTTCATGAATGACTAGAGTATAGACAGTAGAATGATGACACTCATCATCTACATCCATCTAAACTCTTAAAACATAGGTTCAGGTAGGTATTCAAATAATTTGAATACATCATCTCTTATAGAGCTATCATTCTGCATGATGTAGAGAACCACATCATTCATGATTAAATGTCGAGAGCACATATGTATGCCAGAATATCTTTATTGATTTTGTAAGGATTAATTTGATAATTACGATCATCATCGACATGTCACTTCAAAAGTACATTCGATGAGATCAAGACTTATAGAGACATACAAACCCTAGGGTTTTAGTCCTATTGTCTTATTTAATTATCACTTCTCATTATTATGAGGAATCTTGCACATTGCAACCACATACATTATGTGTCCAATCGCAAGTACAATATCTGGATCAAGGGTCCAATCCATGATATTCTACTGGTTATTAATGAGTCTAATATTGAGTGGGTTTAATGAAGGATTATCTGAAATAAGTAATTTGCATAAGGGTATATATTTATATATATACATGTTTTATTTTGAATTAGGAATTTTATATCAAAGTTGTCTTGCCATGTCAACAATGAAAGTTCATTCCCTTAATCACTTTCAATGTAAGAGATATACTTACCATCATATCTCAAGCAAGATCTGGGATCTCCTTCCTTATCTTTGTTGCATCCCAATAATATGAGAACCTACAACTCGGATAAAAAGAAGCGGGAACACATTCCGCCTTGCAAGTCCAACTTGCATCTCCCAATTCGGTCTTTAATACCCGAGCCCACCACCCCTAAGGTGATGTTGACCCGTCATTAATTGAACCAACCGTCAACAGGAATACAACTCGCTATGCGCAATCCAATATCGCCCCAATAATATGAGGACCCGATATTGGGGTCACTACGCATACGTCCTTACTCTTTCGAGAAGCGACGAGCCCGATCCAAATGGATCATATGCAGGAGCTGTCACTTCGGACAGGCGTCTCCTACATATAATATCTGGCGACGAAACTCTTCGCCTTGACGGGAGACCATGGATGTCACTTATGTGATCCTCCATATCTTATTCAAATTAAATTAATTTCTATGAATCACATTCATATAATTAATTCTTCCAAGGGAATTATTAACTCTAATCATATTAGAGTATTCTTAATTGGACATAATTAACTTAATCATATTAAATTAATTATCAATCCAATTCAATCAATCAAACTTAATTTTATGCTTGAATATACATATATGATATTATTCTCAAAGTACGTATTAATTCAAATTTTAATAATTAGAAAAATACATCATAATCCCTCGGACATTATCCCGGCCCTACCCGCTGTCATGGCCAGTACCGACGGGAGTGGGGCGGACCACATACGTTGCAACCCGCTGACCAACGATCCCCGACTAGACACCATATCCACCTCGGGAAAGGATAATGCCAAATTGATTATTTTGTACTTGAGATGATCATCGGTTCTTCAACCGAAATTATACCATATAGTAATCAAAACAATTTTGATTTTAAGGAAATTTGCTAGGCAAATTCCCAAGTCCTATTCAAGCAAGAAGTTTGATGATTGTAATTCCAATTAAGGTTTAGATCAAATCTAATCAACTAATTGGTTGGGGACAAGTCAATTAGGCAAATAATCATGTTTCAATATTTCACAAATATTTTTCAAGATTATTTCACGAAATTAACAATTAATTTCACTAATTGACAATCACTTGGTTCTAGATTAGGAAAGCAATTTCAGCAGTGACCCCTACTTACTAAAATTGGCATATCTCAATCATATTAAATCCAAATTAAGCAAATTCAATTTCTAAAGTTTGCTAATTTGATTTAGGACAGAACCTAAGTGATGTTTCACGCATTTCGAGGCAAGTCTAAACAGTAATTAACACTTTAATCACGTTCAGATTCACAGTTCCCGCAACAGTGCATACATGTTCATTAAAACTACCATATCTAGAGCATACGAAATCCGATTTACGCAAACTCAGATCCTATGGTTTCCTTATTTAATGGGGAACAAAATTCAAGTGCCTATTTTCGTGTTTAAACAATTTAAACTTAGCCGAAAAATTACACTAAACAGATCTGCGAAATCAAATGCGATAAAAAACTTTCGCGACCTCAACGAACCCAAGTCGTCCTCGGTTAGCGAATCATATTCGAAACCATCGACCTAAGGCTCTGATACCACTTGAAGGATATGGTTTGATCCTCAAGCGCATCACGGAAGCGTGAGCGTCGTATCGAATACGACGAGGAGCGACTAGTCGCACTAGTTGCTCGATGCAGCGGAATTTAAAAAAATTTTCTTACGACGAAACCACATGATCCAAGAACACTTCTCGGATCGTTTCGTCTAAACCACAAACAAGTAACAGGATTACCTCTTGAAGCGTGGTTGCGATCAAGTCTCTAAACGAAGAGACCTCCTGTCTCAAGTCCGATCCGACGGAGGAGACGCTTGCGAGCGCGGGGATGAACCGCGTGCTTCTCGCAATCCAAGTTGATGATCCAAGCGGCGGATCTCCTGATCTCGACACACGAGATCCAACATCTTCTTCACGAGCGAGGCGCACCGAAGGAGACAGAGATCCACGAGCAGAAGAACGGGCAGCATAACGACGATGCCGCGGCGATGGAGAACCTCTCCATGACATCCATGGTGGACGGCCATGAGAGGGAGAGAGAGGGCTGACCTCTAGAGAGAAAGAGAGAGAGATGCTTCTCAAGCATTATGTGTTGTGTAAAATAGAGAGCATGGTATGCCTCTCTATTTATAGGGTTTTGGGATCCATGGATCTCAATCCATGTGACATATAAAATCAATGGATGGGATTGATTTATGTCAATCCAATGGTCAAGATTGTTGTTGGTAAAAGCCAACAACTTGTGATTTAAATTTGATGAAATATATCAAATATATATTAACACCAAATTAAATCAATCAAATAAGGAGAGAGAGAATAAAGGAGATCAACCTTCCCCTTTGGAGGGAGGGCAATCTCATGGATTCCCATGAGATTGCACATCTCCTTGATTTTCTCTCTACTTATTTTCCAACAACTATTTGGTGGGATTTTTATTCACCAAAATAATTCTCAATTACTTTTGGGAATATTGCAATCTTGACATTGGAATATTGTGAATCATATTCACAACCCAAAACAAAATGTAATTTACATTTTCAATTAATTAGACAATGTGTATCCAATACACATTAATAATTAATCTACTAATATAAATTATATTTAACTCTCTCTAGTACATTATAAATCACATTTATAATATATTATGAATAATTGGATATTACTATCCACATTATTCTTATCCATAATAATTAAATCACATTTAATTATATTGGATAACTTATTCTCATGTACCTAAATAATATGAATTATATTCACATTATTTACATCTTTGATAATCAAATCTCATTTAATTATCTAAGATAACTCTCCATATAATATGAATCAAATTCATATTATTCATGATAATTAAATCACATTCAATTATCCATTTTCTCATTGCTCGGATACATATATCAACAATAGAATTATCCATGAACTCTTTCAAGGATAATGCGCTTTCTCCGCGAATACTTGGAGATAAGGACAGGGCGATTGTATTGTTCCACGTATAGTGACATGGATATTGAGATCACATCTCAAATCCAGATCTCGGGCCTCCCATAGATGCTTGATTAAATCAAGACCGTAAATCTAATCTTCTCATTGAATCTGAATCACATTCAGATCAATGTCCAACATTTGGACTAAGATGAGATTACTTCTCTACTGAGAGGAGTCACTAAAATCCATACCCGTTTCATCACTCCCTAGGAATGGAAGCGTCATGGTTATACAATCGTTTATGATCACATCACCCTCAAGTATTCCTAATACCTGTACATCCTGCATACTGGAAGACTCAGATTAAACCCGAAGTATTGGATCAACTTTATACTGTCTACTTCAGGGTTTTATCAGTAAGTTTCTCATTCGATCATTGGGAGTCGGTATTGATCATATACTTTCCAAAAGCATATATCATACCTAGGTCTTGATCATATACTTTCCAAAAGTATATATCAAACCAACAAATTCAGTCAAGCTTCCAAAGCGAGATGACCGTGCGCACGGAATTTGATTCTTCCCAATATCTCATGAGTGAGCTCATGTCTTCCGGTTCAGTAGTGAACCTGTATGATCCCTTTGAGAGATCATATTACTCATATGCCCTTATATGCACACCAGCGCGTCGGTGTATAGACCTTGATTAGGCCATCAACCTATTGGTCTGCCAAATGTACATACTCATACATATAGTAACACATCTGTCTCCGGTCAGAGGATGTGTGCCTATATCATGACAGCATATGATATAGGACTTTGGTTATCTCGATCTCGTTAAGTCATCTCTTTGACCTAACTCATCCGACACCTCCGAATCTCTATTCCTATGCAGAGGACCTGCATCAAGAGGTCAGTTAGATATCAACCTAAATGAGATAGGATTGCCATCTCCTACTCAGGCTGGAGATCATCTCTTAATAATCATTTGACGGTGCTTGATGAGTCCTCAATCTAACTCATTAGATATTCATCTAAGCACCAGCCTCTATGATTCAATAATTGAGTCAACAACTGTATGATTATTAAGATGGCCATGGTACATAACCCTAATTGCACTAAGGGACCTATTATGCAAATTATGTATTCTTCATTTCAGATCAAGGAGTGAATTGCAACAACATTTATTGCATAATGGCTCGCCATGGGCTCGCATTTCCAACATCTAGCCATTGTCACTATGCTTCGTTTACGCCTGATCATCCCATCTTCATCAAATTACGCTTCTCCATCTTTTCATCCTCTAGATCTCCTTGATCCTTATTGGATCGAATCATCGGTGCTCCCTCTGACGCCTTCGTTGGAGCAACTCTGTCTCCCCCCATCTAGCCTTAAAACCCATCATTAAAGGCCCAGACCTGAGAGCTTGTACCTTACGGAGTTTTCCATATAACTTGTAGGTCTAGAGACCCTTGTTTGATGGGTCTTCAAAGCTTTTAACATGCCTAGGCATTCATGCACTCCAAGAGCTCCACCGATGAGATCTGGAATCCGTTGAGGTGTCGAGCTACTACGCACCCTTAGTTTTTTTTGCATTTAGGTCCCCGCATAGGGACCTAAATGCAAAACTCTTAGTTTTTGTTGCCACTTTTATTAACCGGGTTGTGGTGAGCGATAATTAAGGTGTCAATGTAGAGAGAGTCGCTCGCGATCCAAAACTCGAGTAGATCAAACAAAATCTGGACAAAATAGGAGAGGGAGAGAGAGAGAGAGCGAGATAAAAAGAAACAAGTAAGATTCTCTCCTATTTTTATCCTTTAAACTAAGTTTTATCCAAGAAATTTCCCATAGATCGAACTCGAGGAGGCAGAATAACCGTACTGCGGTTTTTAAGGATCTAAAAGAATTTCAGGATTTTATTCTCTTCTTGAAAATACACAAAGAAAAAGAAAGTACTGAAAACTAATATGGTTTTACAAAAATCAAATAGAGAAAAATATCCGATAAAAATCAATGAAAAATATCAAGAAACGCGCTAGGTTGGTTGTGTAACTACCTTAGAAAATTCGGTGAAAAATACAAACAAAAAGGTCTAAAACTACCATATAGTTCTGGGGTATAAGTGCAAAAAAAAAGTTGTTCTGTTACAGTATGGTCCCTAGTAGATACAGGATTGAAAGAAAAATTAAAAGATTTGCATTTAGGTCCCTACGCAGGGACCTAAATGCAAATACTGGAATCTTGCTGGAGCGGGAGTGAATTCCTGGAACTTGGTAGGTTTATTATGCAAATTCTCCACCGGTTTGCAATCAACTACTGAGATTATAAGCTTTAGCGTGATCTGAAGCATCCGCGGAGGATACGTGCCACCAGCCTGAAACACCTGGCATTCTTGGCTATACGTCCCCAAATCTCGAGCTGTGGCAGCGAGGTTCTCTGTCCAGTTGATTCTCCGACTCCTGAGGAGATGAGAGTGCTCCGACAGGGCCAGAAGGGGATTACCTTCCCCCTTCGAGCTCCCCTGCGGTAAGGAAGATCGGAATAGTACGGTTAAGAGGCTGACGATAGCTCCTACGAAAATCTTAGGGTTTGAAACCCTAACTCCTATACGTGCTCAGTTGTGAGATTGGCTATATAATAAGATTAATTGATGCTTCAGGCGATAGAAGTTTGCTCCATATGTTTGAATGGACCTGCAAGTAATATCTTGATGCTCTATTCACAAGGAAATCAACCAAAAATCATTAAGTGTTCTTGCAATTTATATTATGGTTTCCAGGAAGTGTAATATGGTAATTAAAAAGGAGTATGATTTAGATGAGATCAAAGTAAAGTTGAAGTGTGGTTTGGTTGCATGTCTAAGAAAGATGATTAGAGATTCTTAATTACACACTTAAGGGAGCTATTTGAGGCATGAAAATGGAGAATTAAAAACATAAGCGATGGAGGAATGACATATGTTTTAAGTTTATATGAACCTCTGTTGGTTGATCGACGAGGCGGCATTCTCCGAACTGGACGTCGTGGCGGCGGCGATGCAAGGCCAAGGCGGACCTTGGAACTGCTCCTCCGATTGTTCCTCTTCCACACGGGGCGGGCCTCAGGTCCTGTCATGGTCGAAGTGAGGCGAAGCACGATGGGAAAGAAGGGTGATGGCTAGTGGAAGTTGGTATTTCTTGAGAGTTAGTTGTTAATGGAGGTCTTTGAGGGGGTTTTATAGAGAGATCGAAGGAGGATTAGTTGAATATAAACGATGGGCGTGAATTAAGGTAGTTAGGAGATGAAGATGGAGGGATTAGATCGGTTTTAGGAGGAAGAAGGTGGAGGGTGATGAATACTCATTCATCACTCTTTATTCTTATATTTTAGCTACAAAAACCTTTGCAAATACATGTATATGTTTGTAAATACAAATAATTACCAAAAGCATGCATTGTGTAAAAAGTAATGATTAGCATGTTTTTGTGCAAAAATAAAAGAATACAGAACTGAAAGAAAAAAAAGAGGAAATATTTAGAATAAATATTGAGCAACCTAATCCCAAGGGAGGGCTCAGCATGGGCATAACCGCATAAAAGCCAAAGTAGCGAGAGATAGGGGGCTCATGTGTGTAAATATCCCTGTAAATATAATAAAAATATTTTCCTCTAAAAATAGAATAAAAGTGGCTTGTACATATTTGTAAATATTTGTAAATACAATGTCAAGATAAAAATTGAAAAATTAAAAAGAAAACAAAAATACCTTTACTTGTACATATTCACCATGTACATACACCCACTCTTATATTTATTTAGCCTTATAAATTAATAAATTAAAATCCCTAAAAATTTGTATATATTCTATCTTCTATGTTGTAAATAAATAAAAAAAACCATAAAAACAAAATTCAAAATAAAAAGAACAAAATTAAAAACAAAAAATAATATTGCACATATACCATGTATATAGATGTATATATCTATTTATTTCACCCTTGTATATAAATAATAAAAATAAAATAAAAATACCCTTTTATTCCTAATTTTATGCTATAAATAAATAAAATATAAAATGGGAATAAAAATGTACAAAAATAACTAATTAAAAATCAAAAATTAAAAATCTATATTGTATATATACCTATATATAGCACTATAGTGTAAATACCTTATTTTTATTTTGAAAAATTAATTAAAAATCACAAAAAATAGAAAAATTAAAACAAATATTTTTCATGTTTTGAGTTCTTAATAATTCAGCCATTTTCTATTTTAATTTTAATTTCTAAATATTTATTATGTGGCCTGTTCCCATTGGTCCACGGGGATGTTGACCCCCCAGTCAACTCCCCCCCCCAGGACCACCGAGCCCCAGATCCGAGCCCGCAACCCGACTTCCCGGATTTTTCTACACTCGATCTGACGCCCATACCCGCAAATCCCGGGCTCTCCTTCTTCCTCGTGCATCCGAGAGCCTCGCCCGATCTTCCACATGGGGATCCGCGCTTCGTGGAGCCCTACCCGATCCCCTCTTCTCGGACCTGCACCCATATTTAATCCGAGCTCCGCCTCCTCCCTCACGCATCTTTGGATCATTTCACGCCACCCTAGGACCTCCATCGCCTTGGCGAGAGTGACAGCTCGCTCCAGGCAGTGTTGCAGCGAGGAAGGAGTGGAGGACCATCGATCCGGTGATGTTGCGCCGTCGTGCGCCGCATGGAGGTGACGCTTGAGCCTCGGACACCGACGGTCCTCGAGGCAAGGACCTGGAGCACCCCCTTCTCTTCCACAGTCGATTGCGCCCAGTAGGTAGCCTCCTTTCCCTCTCTATTTCTTTAATTTTGCATCTCGCCCAAATCACTTCGTCGCTGTTCCGCTTTTGATTCCGACCATCCTCGCCTTCGTTCCGACCATCGGAGTTGCCCATAACGATCGCCTTCTCTCCGCACACCTTCTCCACCCCTTCATCCAACCCAGCTCGCACAGGAGCTGGGATTGGGGTTCCTTCGCCGTCGCCTCGCCGGAACCCCTCCGCCCCGAAGCACAGACCACCTTCACCACTCCTAACCGGGTCGAGGCACTTTGCCCTTGACTCAGGAGCTTGTTGCACATCTTTGCAAGTCCAAAAGAGCCCACCTGAGGGCTTCGACATCCAGGTGCAACAGCTCGACCTCCGCCAGTGCCACTGGAGCTCTCCAGAGCTCCTCGCCACCATCGGAGGGCACCATTCGACGTGGGAGGCCAAGGAGCTTCTCTTCCGATCTTCAGCAGCCTGCGAGGAGGCCTTCAGCGCCCGCACGAGCCCGGCGAAACTCGTCGGCGTCCAGTTCATCGAGGACCCTCCCCTGCCGTCCGATTGACCTTCATCTCCAGTTCAGATCCTAGACGTCCATTTGAGGAGCCGCCAGCATCGTTCGATCCTTGGAGGAGTGATCGTGACCGTCCGATCAGCGAGGGCTTCCCACGTTGCTTCCCAGCCGCCTGATCTTCCACGTGGCGAGGCCCCTGCCGTTCGATTCGAGCCGAGGACCCCAGTGTTAGCCGCGCCTCTTCTCTACCGTTGGATCTACACGTGGCGAGCATCCGGGCCTCGACTTAAATAAAGGGTAAACATCTCTTAGGCCCTTAGATTTTTAGTTGTTAACCTTAGGTCCTGTAAATATTTTAAAACTTTCATTTGAGTTTGGTAAATTACATAGAGAAACCTGTACTTTCTGGTATTTACGTGTATGCCCCTGTGTGTAGTGGGACACGTGCTTCGACATGTGCTTTTTGGGTTATTTGCATGTATGGACTCATAGTTTCACGGTGTTCTTGAATGCATTTATACTTTTGATATTTGCAGAAATACCCCTGTGTGTGGTTTTATTGTGCATGTGCGTTATATAGTGGGTTATTTACATTGAAGCCCCTGGACTTTTAGTACGTGTTACTAAATAGTCCAGGTCCTTTGTTTTCTTGCAATTAGGTCCCTGAGTGCACAGGTCATGCGCCTCGCGCGTGTTTTCCTGGAGAAATTGCACCGGACCCCCTGGACTCTCTACTATTTGCGTACAGGTCCCTGTGCACTGTACCCTTCTTTTTATTTTTAATAAAATAGAAAACAAACTCCAAATTTAATGAAAATTGGATACATGGCTCCTGCCATGGTGTAAAATTTTCTATAAATTTTGCAGACATTTTTTATTTCATTTATTATTTTTAAAAATTCAAAAACAAGCATTTTTGTTACTGTCTAACTTTAAATTCACAAAAAATATTAAAACACCTCTAAAAATTATAAAAAAATTAGGTAGTGTTTATTATACCTTGTTTGATTTTCTGACCAATTTTGGTCATTTTTCACTTCATAAAACCCATAAAAATTACAAAGCCCCTAAATACCCATAAAAATTCTAATAATTAATTGAAAAACCCAAAAATAATAATTCCCGTGGCCAAATTTTCCATGTATTTTTCTCTTTACAGGAAACTTACCTTCAGGTGTTAATAGGGCCATTTTGCATTTTAAATTGGCCCTTGACACCTGACTGGACAGTACCCGTTATTTTCTACCTTGTTTGATTTTTTTATAAAATTCAATAAAAATCAAAAAAATACCAAAATTACCCAAAAATAGTAGAAAATATAGAAAACATAAAAATATTTTTATTTGAATTTTTGAATGATTTTTGAGTAGATAAATAATTGGTTGTAGTTGCTTCTTTATTTGCTTTCTTATTTTCTTAATTAATTAAAAATCAAAAAAATATAAAAAGACTAAAAATCCACCAAAAATACCTTTATTTTATTTTATTTCTTTTTTTAGACTACTTCGTAGGCCGCGAGGCCATCACGTGCTCCCTGAGTCCGACCCTGGTCGCTATACCAGGCTAATCCAATAGCCAGGACAACTATCGTATTTCTTTGATTTTTATCTGATTTTGGTGGTCTGCACTTAATTTTCTTGATTGACTGATTGACTCTTGAGCGACTGAGGTCGCAACGACCTTAGTTCTATTTCTTTACCTTAGTTGCTCGGGTCTTTTCGGTCATCAGAATGGCGTCGTTGCCGGGGAGCGCGGCTTAGTAGTCGTTTTTGTTTTCTTTTTATTTCATTTTCTTTTTCGCGGCTTTCCGCGGCTCTTTCTGAGTCCGCGGCTTTTCGCAGTTTTTTATTTTTCATTTATTTTTGTTTTATTTTCTTTTATTTTCTTTTCTTTTATTTTTATCTTTGCTTGTTTATTTTATTTCTATTTTTGCACATATACCCCTATTTCATTTCATTTATTTTTCCTGCACTTATTTGATTATCTTATTTGGTGCTTGACACTCTGCTTCTTTCTTGCGAGGGCCCGAGGACCGAGGCGGCGACTCTTGAGGAGCCGACGCAACCGCGGGATTCGGAGGTGGCTCCCTTCTGCACGGAGTCGCAGCAGAGAGCGAGAGAGTAGCTGAGTGAGAGAGGAGTAGTTTAGGTTTATTTTAGCACATTTGATTTGAATTGTAATAACACAGGGACACCCAGCTTGGACTTGGACAGTTTCTCGGGTCTGTTTCACCGAGCACCGGTGTGCTCGGGGGACCCTTAGGTTTTTTGCAGCTTTTTCGCGGTTTTTGTTTTTCGCTACCTTTTACGGTTTTATGCGGTTTTTCCCGAGCCCCTAGCCGTAGGATTTTCTGTTTGACTGTGCCGTACTAAGTAGGATCCGAACACCTAATAGACTACTTGTGCCTATAGATCGTTAATTGGACCTACTAAAAAAATTTAATAAAAATAGCTGACTCATTTCCTTCGAGCCTACGTGCCGCAGCCTGCCCTGCCAAGCGCTGCTCCTGAACCCGATTTGTCGGGAAGAGGAGGGGTAGACCGAGACCGAACTCTCTAGATCGAAGGCTGGTGACCATCTAGACGGTTCTTTCGAGTAGAAGTTGCATGCTTAGGGACTCGGCTTTTCCCGCTACACCATATAGGTAGTTTACTTTCTGTCTTTCAATTCTGCGCAGATCATATTGCATGTAGAGTGCTGGAGACAGGTACACTTTTCTTACTTTGCATGCATCATTGATTTTATCGCGCATCGGTTTTTTCATCTTCTCCCTCCGTTTTTGACTTAATAACCAGGAGAACCGAAAAATTCGTTAGGCGTTTTTACTTTTATTGAAAAAGACCTAAAAAGAAAAATCATAAAATTAGGACTGCTAAAACTATTGATCACTAAAAGACACTTGATTTAAAAACTTTTCTTGGGGAGAGCAACCCCCTCATTGCTTGGTTTGATTGTGCGAGAGAGTGATCCGAACACTAGGTAGAGCCCTCCGGTACTATTCTCGATTGATTACCGACTACTTCTGTGCGGGACAGTCGGTTGGGAAAGTATCGGGTATCCCAGCAGGTCACGTAATCGCTCTGATATCTTGATTGTTCACCAAAAAAAATTGACAAGATAAATTGACCGAGCCTTTATGGTCTTCAGCTCGCGTTGCGTTGTTGAACTTGGGGGTTTGCTTGTGATCATAGTTTCTCCAGATCTCATCCGCCTTACTCGCCACATCAAGATGATGGGCAGACGATCTCTTAGGCATCCTCTGGCTGCACCGCTGTCAGGCGCGTCTACCCGTTCATCTAGGTTGGTTCGCGAGAGCCGAGACTAGCTTTCCGAACCCGAGTATGATTCCACCCTGTTCCCCCTCGACCCCCTTTCTTTCCATTCCGAGAGGCCAGTGCCAGAGGAGAGACTTTCAGATTTATCGGCACCTGAGTATGGATCGCTTGATTTTGCAGAGACCATGGCCGGCAGTTCCGATGATCGCAGTAGAGGTCCACAACCCGAGCATTTTGTTTTGGACCAGGTTGCGATCAACTCCACCATGATCGCCTCCCTCGAGATAGTGCAGCAGCAGTTGAGGGATCAGGGAGCTTTCATAATGGATATGAGGAGAGAGATGGAGCAAATGAGAGCAGAGCGCAAGCAGCGTAGAGATGGGCCGAGAGTTCCAGATGATGCAGCAGCAGCAGCCGCAGCAGCCGCCGCCGCAGCGGCAGCCGCCGCGGCAGGAGCAGGAGACGCACCGAGACCGATGCGGGAGTTGCACAACCCCGGATCGACACTGATGCATCACTGGGTTGTGCTACCAGCCATCTTGGGGGACTTCAAGTTCCCCCCAAACACCTTGCAGCTCCTCCCCTATTTCCACGGGCTCGCCACCGAGGAGCCCCATCTCCACCTCTAGGAGTTTCTCATGATTTGCAGTACTGTCCACGACCGTAAGGTGGACCAAGACACGATACGGATGATTGTCTTCCCCTTCTCTTCGGCAGACCGAGCAGCCACCTGGCTGAAACATCTGGGGAAGTTTGTCTACACTTGGGAGCAGCTCCGCACAGAGTACTTGCATAAGTACTATCCACTCGGGCGGACCAATGCCGCGAGAGCCTTGATCAGCAACTTCTCCATGCTCCCCAACGAGCAGTTCCATGAGGCATGGGAGAGGTTCAGAGAGCTGACTGATAGATGCCCGCACCACGACATTTCCAAGCCGAACCTCATGCAGAGCTTTTTCAGTGGGCTGACACCAGAGCTTCAGGGCTTGGTGAACGCTTCTTGTGGCGGGTCTTACTTCGCCAAGGATCACGACCAAGTCTGGGCCATCTACGAGGAGATGGCTGAGAAATACATGATGATGTCCCAGACCTGGTTATA
This sequence comes from Ottelia alismoides, assembly GCA_037367405.1. NCBI lineage: Eukaryota > Viridiplantae > Streptophyta > Magnoliopsida > Alismatales > Hydrocharitaceae > Ottelia > Ottelia alismoides. The sequence goes on along the minus strand of JAZKJV010001865.1, from coordinate 1,079,958 downwards.
CACTCAGGGCAGACCCCAGCAACCACAGACCGTACAGTACCAGAGGATAGCACGGGTCGATGCCAGTCCTTCCAGTTCGTCTGCGGTAGCAGCAGCACAGGCCGAGTCATCAGCCGCGGACATGGGGATCATCAACGAGAAGCTTGACCGGATGGAGTTGATAGAGAAGAAGTAGTGCCAGGGCATCACTCAGATGGAGCAGATGGCACAGACTCTGAGCGACATGAAGACCCAGATCATGTGTCTCCAGGAGGCACAAACGGCTTCCCAGTCCCGTCTTCAGTCGCAAGGCAATTCCGGTAGCAGCAGCAGCTCGTCCCAGTGCTCCAGCTCACACCAGCTGCCTAGACAGGTTCACCTTGTACAGGCGGAGCCGTACCAGCAGCCGCAGCCCACATACCGGTCACCACCATCTCCAAACTTGCAGATGGTGGTATACCAGATGGATCAGCCTCTGGCAGTGCTCCCGCCACCTCAGTACGATGCAGAGCCGTTGATGGATGTCAACGGGATTTGGTATGACCGCCCCCAGCCCAGTATCCAACGAGACCATCCCGTATTCCTTTTGGGGGACCGGAGGTACCCAGCCCCAGCAACAGCCGTCAGGACAGGGTGGCCAGTACGGCCATCAGAGGGATCACCAACCGCAGCAGCAGCAACCCCCAGTGTACCCACCACAGCAGCAGCAGCAGTCGTCGTATGGTCCTTGTCCCTACCAGCAGGGACAGTCTTGGAGGCGAGATCAGCCTCACCAGCAGCAGCAGCAGCATCACCCATACCCCTCTCAGCCACAGCACTAGTTCCAACAGCCTCATTACCAGAGAGTCTACCGTCGGGCTCCCACGAGAGCCCCGCCTTGGATGGCATAGCTCGCCTTCTCACAGATCAGCAGGCTACCTTTCGACGGGAGATGGACGAGTTCTGTCAGGAGATGCGGGACATTGTGAGAGGGAAGGCCGCCATCCCTGCCTAGATCGAGCCGAACCCCAACAGCCTGAAGAGGAAATCTGAGCAGGTAGCTTGTACTGAGTATACCACTCCTAGTGATGCATTTGGTGATATGACTGGATATCTTTTTGATACTGATTTTGTCACACTTAGGAGCGGTAGGATGCCAGCAGGTGGCACCTCGTCTGAGCGACATCATGAGGATGCACCTAGAGCGCCCGACGAGGAGGAGGAGAGCGGTACTGAGGCCGCTAGAGATGATGACGGTGGTACTGATGCCACCAAGGATGTTGATTCCACCGGCGGTACTGAGGCCGCCGTTTCACCAGTTGGAGGAGGTGGTACTGAGGCCTCCCCTGATGCCGAGCCAGAGCGCGGTACTGAGGCCGCGAGTCTTCCAGTCGATCCAGCCGATGGTGGTGCTGAGGCCACCCATGCTTTTGTTGAGAGACCTGTTGTTTTTACTACTTCTGATGTATCTCGGAACTCTGTTGTGAATAAAGGAAAAGGTTTGATTTTTTCTGATCCCACTGTGGTGCATGATGTATGTGTGTATCTGGCCATCGAGCCGTCTAGACCTTTTCCTAGTCCTTCATCTGAAAAGGACACCGTGATCCCCTTCCGAATCATGCCACTCCTTTACTCTCTCCTTGTAGTGTAGGCTGTTTGAGAAGGCGGTATCTCTAAGCACCTCCAAGGTTGCTAACTCTGCCCTCCTCTGGTCTCCTACACTATCTGGATCCATAATAATATCAGTGACTGCCCAAAGTGACCTGTGTCTCTGCTCAACAGGTAAATGGCACGGCTTGCCATATACGAGGTGAAAGGGAGATGTGCCCAATGGTGTCTTGAAAGACGTCCTATATGCCCACAAGACCGAATCCAAAAGCTGTGACCAATCCTTTCGGTCAGGGCGGACGACTTTATGCAAAATAGTCTTGATCTCCCTGTTCGACACCTCGGCTAGATCATTCATCTGTGGATGGTATGGAGTGGCAACTCGATGGTTATACCGAACTCGCTAGCAAGGGCCTTCACCTGGTCATTGATGAAATGAGACCCCCCATCTGAAATCAATACTCGAGGTACCCCGAACCGCGTGATGATGTGCTTCCTCAAAAATCTGCAAACTGTCCTCGCATCAGCGGCTCGGGCGGGGATGGCCTCAACCCAACGACTAACATAGTCAACGGCCAACAGAATGTACTCAAATCCCTGACTCTTAGGGAATGGACCAATGAAATCGATGCCCCATGCGTAAAAAACCTCACAGAAGTGAATGGGCTGCATCGGCATCATATCACGCTGTCCACAAGTGACCATCCTCTGACAGTCAGTTCACCTCTTCACGGACTCATCAGAGTCCTTGAAGAGGGTAGGCCACCACAAGCCGGATTGGAGCACTTTCTGTGTCGTTCTCCTCCCAGAATGATGTCCTCCTGCCTCAAGCTTGTGGCAGTAATTGAGGACGCTATGGTGCTCCTCCTGAGGAATGCACCTACGCCAGACGCAATCCCCTCCTTCGTGGTAAAGGATGGGATCCTCCCAGTGGTAGGACTTGGCCTTCGCGAGGAAGGTCTCAAGCCTCTGCCTAGGCCAACCTTGTGGGACTTTCTTAGCAGTAAGAAAGTTCACAATGTCGGCATACCACAGGAGTGAGGCGATAGCAAGGATCGCCTCATCTGGGAAGGTCTCACAAATGGGATCAATCTGCTCAGAATCCTCACACTACTCTAAACGGGAGAGCCACCACATTCTTAACTCCAGGCTTATCCTTGATCTCAATGTCGAACTCCTGGAGTAGAAGGATCCATCTAGTCAGTCTGGCCTTGGCATCCTTCTTTGCCATGAGGTATCAGATGGCGGTGTGATCAGTAAACAGGGTCACTCTAGATCCAATAATGTACGATCTGAACTTATCTAGGGCAAATACTACAGCTAGCATCTCCTTCTCTGTGACTGTATAATTCCGCTGCGCGGAATCCAATGTATGGCTAGCATAGTGGATAGCAAATGGGACTCCATCCCTCCTCTGTCCCAGCACGGCCGCTACGGCAAAATCGGAGGAATCTGTCATGATCTCGAATGGGAGAGACCAATTAGCCGGCTGGAGAATAGGAGCCTCTATAACACTCTGCTTGAGAGTCTCAAAGGACGAAAGACACTTGTCATTGACAAGGAACTCGGTGTCTTTTGTTAGCAAATTAGTCAACGGTCGGGCAATCCTGCTGAAATCATGAATGAATCGTCAGTAGAAACCGACATGCCCCAGGAATGACCGTAACTGCCGTAAATTGGACGGCGGTGCGAGTTTTCTAATGACATCTACCTTGGCCGGATCAACCTCCATGCCCCTGTTGGCGATGATATGGACAAGCACCGTCCCTTGAGTGACCATGAAGTGACTCTTCTCCCATGATAGCACAAGGTGGACCTCTATATATCGCTGAAGTACTCGGTCTAGGCAGTCAAGACAGGAGTCGAATCCGTCGCCGTAAACCGAGAAATCATCTATGAAGACCTCCAAGCACTCCCCTACCATGTTCGAAAAGATCGAAAGCATGCATCTCTGAAAGGTCGCAGGGGCATTGCCTAGCCCAAATGGCATGTGTCAGAAAGCGTATGTACCGAAGGGACAGGTAAAGGTGGTCTTCTCCTGGTCCTCAGGAGCGATGGCCACCTGGTTGTCGCCCGAGTACCCATCCAGAAAATAGTAGTGGCTCTTCCTCGCCAGTCTCTCAATGATCTGATCTATAAAGGGCAGGGGGAAATGATCCTTCTTGGTGGCCTAGTTGAGTCTCCTATAGTCAACACAGACCCGCCAAGAAGTGGGTACTCGTGTAGAAATCTCCTCTCCAGACTCACTGATCACAGTAGCGATGCCCGTCTTCTTGGGCACCACATGCAAGGGGCTGACCCACTTGGAGTCGGAGATGGGGTAGATAAAATCGGCGCTCCACCATTTCGATATCTCCTTCATGACAACCTCTCTCAGATTCGGGTTAAGCCGCTGCTGGAACTCACACGACGGCTTCGCCTCATCCTCGAGATAGATATGATGGGAGCACAGGGCCGGACTTATCCCCTGGAGATCTACTACGCTCCATCCAATCACCTTGCGGTTCTTTTCAAGAACCCCCATCAGACGGGATTCTTGCTCTTCAGTCAAATCAGCGGAGATAATGACTGGGTACATCTCAAGCTCACCAGCAAGGAATCTGTACTTCAGCGAAGTAGGGAGCGGCTTCAGCTCTGGACAGCTGGGTGCTGGTGGATCTGGCCTCTGAAAAGTCTGCGTAAACGCTACCAAATCTACATGGGAGAACTGAAACTCCTTGTCAATCTCAGAAACTGAAGAAGGCTGCCCTGATGGACTGTCTCTGCTCTGCTCGGCATCTACCTCCTCCTCAGCTGTAGGCTCAGTGGAAATCAGGTCTGGCATGTAATCCTCACAATCTGCCCAATCAGACTCTGACTCCAAGGGATCTGTGTCATCCAAGGTCGCATCAGCACCACCGTCATCACAAAAATCGGTGTTGCGGTCGAGAACCGGCTTTGCTGCCTTAGAAGTATCCTGGACCAGGAATGTGCTCTCCAAGCTCTCCTCTGTTGTCGTCTCTGCATCAGCGGTGTCTGAAAATGAGAGGATGGCCTGTGCTGCTGGGTCTGCCCAAACTGCCTCATCGTCTGTGATCACAAAGTCACAGTCCTGGTGGATGTCTGGCCCAGCATCTGTCAGCTGCTCTGTATCTGAAGTGGTCTCTGAGCATGATCTGTCTCTGGCTCTGCTGTCCTCGACCGTCTCTATTTGTACACTTTCGCCCTCAACGCGAAAGTATAGCTTCCCGCTATCATGGTCAGTCACCGCCTTGGCTGTGGCCAAGAACGGACGACCGAGAATGATGGGGGTATCGGTCACTGAATAAGGGATCTCCATGTCCAACACTACGAAGTCCACGGGGAATTGCAGGCCCTGATTAGTGACGATAACATCTCGCAACAACCCCTTCGGCCTCTTGACATATCGATCAGTAAATTGAAGGACTGTCCTGCTCTGTCTAAGAGTGCCCAACTCGAAGCGGTCGAGAAGGGATGCCGGAAGGAGGTTGATCGACAATCCGCTATCAAATAGAGTACGGTCGAACCTCTGCTCTATGATGTGGCATCTGACATAAGGGGCTCCGGAATCTGGCCTCTTGGCCGGCAGTCGGTTCTGGATCGCGAAACACGTGGCTTTCGTCAGCACATGGATCTCTGAATGGTGGTTCCTCCTCTTCCTCCTGACTATGGTCCTGGCTCTCAGTGAACGCTGAAGAAGGGGGATGTGCTGCAAAGCCTCCTGAAGAGTCAGTTGTATGTGAAACCGATCTATCTTCTGCTGGATGAACTCTTCCTGATCTCTCATTTTTGGATTTTCTTTTTTCTTCCCCTTCCCCATCTGAAGGGTGGCAGAGAGAGGGTCTGGAAGAACTGCGTCGAGGCGAGCTTCGTCAGAGCATCGGCAAAGATCCGAAGCTTCGATGAATGATCGGCCGACGCCAAAAGAATCGTGAGGCCCCTCCGCGTTGGGTGATCGGCTCGGATAGATTTGTTGACGATCGAATCTCCTTGGCGATGGTTGGGACCTGGACGAGCTTCGGCGAGGGTGGTCGAAGGTGAACTGGGGTGTCTCCACGCGTGCTACGTCCTATAGGAGAAAGCTCAGACTCGGAGCAAGACTCCGGTCGGGGTTATTGGATTGAAAATAAAAGGAAGCGACGGTGAATGAGAAGGGGGTCTCCGGCGAAGGCGGTAGATGAGACCTAGGGCCTGATCCTGGCAATCTGAGCCAGGGTCAGGATGATCAAACTGCGTGGAAGGATGGACAATGAGCGGAGGCATTAATCAGAATGGGTGGATGATGGTGAAGAGGCTCCGATCGATTGTTAGAGCTGGCAGAGTGACAATGAAGCACAATAGAAAGATTCGAGAAATAAAGGAACCAGGATCAATATGAGAGCTACCTGAGGGTTTAATTAATTATCTTGAATCATATTCACATAATTAATTCTTCTAAGGGAAATAACACATCTATTGCAATAGAGTATTTTTAATTGAATATAATGAACTAAATCACATTAAATTAATTACAAATCCAATTCAATCAACAAACTTGATTTTACTTGAATATATGGTATTATCTCAAAGTACGTACTAATTCGAATTTTAATAATTAGAAAATACATCTTGATCTCTCAGGAATCATTCGTTCCCTACCCGTTGTCATGGCCAGTACCGGCGGGAGTGGGACGGACCGCAACCGGTGCGACCCGCTACCCCAGCGATCCCCGATTAGACACCATATCCGCCTCGGGAAAAAATAATGCTGAGCCAATCACTTTGTACTTGAGATGTTCATCGGTTCTTCAATCGAAATCATACCATATAGTAATAATCAAAATAATTTTGATTATGAGGAAATTTGCTAACCAAATTCTCAATCCTATTCAAGCAAGTTGTTTGTTGATTGTGTTTCCAATTATGATCTAGATCAAATCTAATCAATTATTGGTTGAGGTCAAGTCAATTAAGTAAATAATCATCATTAAATATTTCTCAAATATTTTTCATAATTATTTCATGAAATTAACAATTAATTTCACTAACTGACAATCACATGGTTCTTGATTAGGAATGTAATTTCAGCAGTGATCCCTACTTACTAAAATTAACATATCTCAATAAATTTAAGTTCAAATTAGACAAAATAAATTTTCAAAGATTGATAATTTGATTTAGGACAGAACCTAAGTGATATTTTACATATTTCGAGATAATCATGTTAAGATTCGCAGTTCCCGCAACAGTGAATACATGTTCATTAAAACGACCATATCTCAAGCAAACAGAATCCAAATTACATAAACTCAGATCCTATGGTTTCCTTATTTAATGGGGAACAAAATCCAAATGATTAATTCGTGTTTAAATATCTTAAACAGGGAGAATTTATTCACTAAACAGATGTGCGAAAATGAAATGCGATAAAAAACTTTCGTGACCTTAACGAATCCAATTCGTCCTAGGTTTACGGATCATATCCAAAACCTTCGACCTAAGGCTCTGATACCACTTGAAGGATATAGGATAATCCTCAAACGCATCGTTGAAGCGTGAGCGTCGTATCGAATACGATGAGGAACGACTAGTCGCACTAGTTGTTCTATGCAGCGGAATTTAAAAAATTTTCATCCGATGAAACCACATGATCCAAGAACACTTCTCGGATCGTTTCATCTAAACCACAAACAAGTAATAGGACTACCTCTTGAAGCGTGGTTGCGACCGAGTCTCTAAATGAAGAGACCTCCTGTCTCAAGTCCGATCCGACGGAGGAGACGCTTGCGAGCACGGGGATGAATCGCATGCTTCTCGCAATCCATGTTGATGATCTAAGCAGCGGATCTCCTGATCTCGACACACAAGATCCGACATCTTCTTCACGAGCGAGGTGCATCGAAGGATACGGAGATCCACGGGCAAACGATCGGCAGCATAACGATGATGCTGCGACGATGGAGACTCTCTATAGGGCATCCATCGTGGACGACCATGAGAAAGGATGAGAGAGGGATGCCATGTATATATAGAGAGAGACTTATGTTCTCTTGTGTGTTAAAAAGAGCAAAGGGGTGCCTCTCCTTTTATAATATTTTGGGATCCGTGGATCTCAATCCATGGACAACACAAATCCAATGGCTCTCATTGATTGTCTTTCTTTTAATGGCTAAGATTTGTGTTGGTAAAAACCAACAACAATTAATTTAATTTATATTAAAATATATTGATAGATCAATATAAATCAATCCCAAAATTAAATCAACAACATGTGAAGATAATGGAAAGGAGAATGCCTCCTTTCATGTATATGGAGTGGACGGCCACCCTTTCCTAATAGGAATTGGTGGCCGTCCCTTCCATCCAATATGGAAGGAGGCTCTCAAATGTAATCTTCTTAGATTACATAATTCCATGTATCTCCAATTTTACAACAACAATTGTTGTAAATTATTCTACAAAAATAATACATAATTATTTTGAGAATATTGAAATCTTGCCATTGGAAATTTGTGAATCATATTCACAACTCAAAATAAAATGTAAATTACAATTTCAATTTAATGTCCAATGTGAATCTAATTCACATAAACATTTAATTAACAAATGTAAATTAAAAATAGCTCTCTCTTATATATTATAAATCACATTTATAATGAATATGATTAATATGGATAGTGCTACCCACACATTATTCATATCCATGATAATTAAAACACATTTAATCGTCTTGGATCTCTATTCTCATGTGCCCAAACAATGTGAATCACATTCACATTATTTACATCTTTGATAATCAAATCACATTTAATTATCTTAGATAACTCTCTTTCTATATATAAATCAAATTCATATTATTCATGATAATTAAATCACATTTAATTATCCATTTTCTCTATGCTCGGATATTTATATCAACAATGAAATTATCCTGAACTCTTTCAAGGATAATGCGCTTTCTCCGTGAATACTTGGAGATAAGGATTGGGCGATTGTATTGTTCCATGTATAGTGACTTGGATATTGAGATCACATCTCAAATCCAGATCTTTGGCCTTCCATAGATGCTTGATTAAATCAAGACTGCAAATCTAATCTTCTCATTGCATCTGAATCACATTCAGATCAATGTCCAACATTTGGACTAAGATTAGATTACTTCTCTATTGAGAGGAGTCTTTAAAATCCAAACCCGTTTCATCACTCCCTAGGAATGGAAGCGTCATGGTTATACAACCGTTTATGATCACATCACTGTCAAGTATTCCCAATACCCGTACATCCTGCATACTGGAAGACCCAGAATAATCTCGAAGTATAAGATCAATTTTACACTGTCAACTTCAAGGATTTATCATTAAGTTTCTCATTCGATCATTGGGAGTTGGTATCGATCATATACTTTCCAAAAGCATATATCATGCCTAGGTGTTGATCATATATACTTTCCAAAAGTATATATAAAACCTACAAATTCAGTCAAGCTTCCAAAGCGAGATGACCGTGCACGGAATTTGATCTTCCCAATATCTCATGAGTGAGCTCATGTCTTCCGGTTCAGTAATGAATCTGTATGATCCCTTTGAGAGATCGTATTACTCATATGCCCTTGCATGCACACCAGCGCGCTAATGTATTGACCTTGATAGGTCATCAACCTATTGGTCTGCCAAATGTACATACTCAGACATATAGTAACACATATGTCTCTGGTCAGAGGATGCATGCCTACATCATGACAGCATACGATATAGGACTTTGGTTATCTCAATCTCGTTAAGTCAACTCTTTGACCTAACTAATCTAACACCTCCGAATCTCTATTCCTATGCAGAGGACCCGTATCAAGAGGTCGGTCAGATATCAGCCTAACTGAGAAAGGATTGCCATCTCCTACTCAAGCTGGAGACCATCTCTTAACAACCATTTGATGGTGCTTGATGAGTCTTCAATCTAACTCTTTGATGTTCATCCAAGCATCAGCCTCTATGATTCAATATTTGAATCAACAGCTGTATGATCATCAAGATGGCCATGGTACATAACCCTAATTGTACTAAGGGACCTATTATGCAAATTATGTACTCTTCATTTCAGATTAGGGAATGATATTCACAATAACATTTATTGCATAATGGCTCGCCGTGGGCTCGCATGTCCAACATCTAAAACATATGCAACCAATTGCAAGTGTTAGTAGAATAGCAAGATATAATTATTAGACTTTGATTTTATAAAATAAGCAAGTCAATTTAAATGATTTTATGTATATGTATAATATGCACTATCCGAATCTTTCTCTAAGGATCTTACATAGTCTAGATAGTCATACTATAAATACATCCGCTTGCTGTAGTATCAACATTCATCCAACTCTTTAGATGTCATATGTATGGAAACCATAGAAGTACAGTCAACTCTTTTACTTTCCTTCTTACTTGGGTGAGACTCATGCTTCCATTGTCCTCCCTTCATCTATAAATAACCATTGCTTAAGACTAAGGATCTCTTATGTTGAATTCAACAGATTTCATTATAAGAGTACTTCAACATTTACATATGCTTCATTCATTTCATACAATATGAATACTATGAAGCTTCATGAATGACGAGTATAAACTGTAGAATGATGCCACTCATCTTTTCTACATCCAACTCTTAAAGACTTCTGGTACATGCAGGTACTCAAACATTTTGAGTACATATTCTCATATTGAGCCACCATTCTATATAATGCAGCGAACCTTGTCATTCATGATTAAATGAGAGCACATTTGTATGCCAAAACATCTTCTTAGATTTTATTGGGATTATTTCACAATTACGATCATCATCGGCATGATGTTTTCAAAGCACATTCGATGAGAGATCAAGACTATAGAGACACGCAATCCCTAGGTTGTTGTCCTATTGTCTATTTTATTGTCATTCCTCATTATTATGAGGACACTTGCACATTGCAACCATATACATTATGTGTCCAACTGCAAGCACAATATCTTGATCATGGATCTAATCCACAATATTTTACTAGTAGTTATTAAATATATTAGTGAGTGGGTTTAATGAGGATTATCTGAAATAAGAAATTTGCATAAATATAAATAGATATATACACATATTTTACTTCGATTTAAGAATTTTTCTATATCAAAGTTGCCTTACCTTATCAACACTGAAAGTTCATTCCCTTATTCACTTTAAATGTAAGAGACATACTTACCATTATATCTCAAGCAAGATCCGAGATCTCTTTTCATATCATTGTTACGTCCAAAAAATATGATAAACTGCAACTCGGATAAAAAGAAGAAGGAACTCATTCCGCCCTGCAAGTCCAGGTTGCATTTCCCAATTTGATCTTTAACACCCGAGCCCACCACCGCGAGGTAATGCTGACCCGTCGTTAATTGAACCAACCATCAACAGGATTAGAACTCTTTATGCACAATTCAATATCGCCCCAATAATATGAGGAACCGACATTGGGGTCACTACGCATACAACCTTACTTTTTTGAGAAGCAAAGAGCTCAATCCAGATGTACTTGTATGCAGGAGTTGTCACTTCGGACATGCTTCTCCTACTTACACTCCTTGGTGATGGAACACTTTGCCTTGACGAAAGACCATGGATGTGACTTATGTGATCCTCCATATCCCATTTAAATTTTAAACAATGTGATCCTCCATATCCCATTTAAATTTTAAACAATCATTATGAATCATATTCATAGGATTAATTCTTCCAAGGAAAATATTACTCTATTCATAATTTAGTATTTTATTGGATCTAATTAATGTAATCATACTAAATCAATTATTAATCCAATCAATCAACCAAGAATACATTTTGATAATTACTAGAAGGATTGTATAATCTCAAAATATGTATTATTAGAATTTTAATGATTAGAAAAATACATCATAATCTCTTCAAGAATTATCGTTTCTTTACTCATTGTCAAGACCAGTACCGATGGGAGTGGGACAGACCGCTCACAGAGCAACCTGCTACCCCAACAATCCTCGACTAGACACCATATCCGCCTCAGGTCAGGATAATACATGTTAAACATTTTGTATTTGAGATGATAATAGGTCTTTCAACCGAAGTGAAATCATATAATATTTATCAAAATATTTATGATTATTATTATAAGGAGATTTGCTAAACAAATCCCCAATCCTATTCAAGCATCAATGTTTGTTGGAAAGGATGTAACCAATTGTGATCAAGATCAATTATATTATCATTTTTGGTTAAGGCAATGTCATTCAAGGAAATAACATCATCACTAAATATTTCAAAAATATTCATCAATAATTATTTTAGGAAATTAACCATTTATTTCCATTAATATAATTGAATGACAATCGCAAGGTTCATGATCAAGTATGCAATTTCCAACAGTGGCTCATACTAACTAAAATTAGCATAACTCAATCAAATAAAATCGAAATCATGTTAATTAAATTTATTTGACTTGCCAATTTGATTTATAACATAACCCAAGTGATAAACACACATTACTAGACATTTTAAACATCGTGGTTATCTCTTGATTATGTTCTAAAATACCAATCAAGTAACAATGGATACATGCCCACTAAAACAATCATAACTTGAGCAAACGGATTCCAAATCACACAAACTCAAGTCCTACGATTTTCTAATTTAATGAAAAAAATGATCCACATGGTAAACTCACGTTTTAAGGTACTCAAACTGGGCGAAAAATGCACTAAATAGAGCGGCATGAATAAAATGTGACGAAAACTTCACACAACTAAAAAATGCCGATGTCATCTTAGGTTTATGGATAATATCCTGAACCTCCAACATGGCTCTGATACCACTTGAAGGATATGGAAAAAATCTTAAGCGCATCATGAAAGCGTGGTGATCGCAACATATGCGATAAGGAGCAACTAGTTGTAGTAGTTTCTTGGGGCAACAAAATTTTAAAAAAAAATAAATAATGAAATCACATGATCTGAGAAAACTTCTTGGATAGTTTCATCTAAACCACCAATAGATATTAAGCTTACCTCTTGAAGCATGATTGTGATCAAGTCTCTAAAATAAGAGACCTCCTGTCTCTAGTCCAATTCGACGAAGGAGATGCTTGCGAGCACGTTGATGAAACACGTGCTCCTCCCAATCCATGTTGACGACTAAAGTGGTGGATCTTCTGATCTAGTCTCACGAGATCCGACGTCTTCTTCACAAGCAATATGCATTGAAGGAGACGGAGATCCATGAGCGGATGAAGCGGTGGCACAACAACATGGCGATGATGACGACGATCTCTCTCTCGGGCATCAAGGTGGACGACCACAATGAGAGAGAGAGACTTGGAATGCAGAAAGGAAGGGAGAGAGTATATAATGTTGTATGGCAGAAGAACTAGGGTTGCCTCTTCTTTTTATAGTATTTTGGGAGTCCATTGATTCCAATCCATATGAAAAAAATCAATGGTTGAGATTGATTTGCGTTTCTATTCAATGGTCACGATTTTGTTGTAAAAAAGACAACAATTTTAATTTAGTTTAAATTAAATATATTGAATACTCTACATAATTTAATTCTGAACTAAATTAATTAACATAGAAGAATAATGATGGAAGCCACCCACCCTCCTAAAAGGAGGGACAACCACCCTTACGACCAAGTCAAAGGGTTGCCGTCCACCATCCATTAAATGGATGGTGTTGGCTCCTTTAATCCTTCATATAAATTTACAATAACTTTTGTTGTAAATTAATTCATAAAAAATAATTCCAAATTAATTTTATGAATATTGCAATCATGCCATTAAATCTTTGTGAATCATTCTCACAACCCAAAATAAAATGTAATTTGTATTTCCAATTAATTTCCGATGTGAATCCAATTCACATCAACAATTAATTTGAAGATACTATTTACAACAAGCTATCTCTATTACAAATCACATTTATAATATATAAAAATAATATGGATAGTTCTATCCACATTATACATATCCTTGATAATTAAATCATATTTAATCATCTTGTATCTCTTACTCTCATGTGCCCAAATAACATGAATCATATTCACATTATTCTCATATTTGGTAATTAAATCGTATTTAATTATCTTAGATAACTCTCCTTATATGTACAAATAATATAAATCAAATTCATATTATTCATGATAATTAAATCACATTTAATTATGCATTTTTCAATGCTCGGATACATTATCAATAATGAAATTATTCTTGATCTCTTTCAAGAACAATGCACTTTCTTCGTGGATACTCGGATATAGGTGATTGTATGTTACACATATAGTGACTTGGATATTGAAATCACATCTCAAATACAGATCTCAGGGACCTCCCATAGATGTTTGATTATATAAAAGTTGTAAATATAATGTTCTCATTGCATTTGAATCACATTCAGATCATTATCCAATATTTGGACCAAGATTAGATTACTTCTCTAGTGAGAGGAGTCACTAAAATATAGACTTATTTCATCACTCCCTCGGAATGGAAGCGTCATGGATATACAATCGTTTATGATCACATCACCCTTAGGTATTCCTAATACATGTACATCCTGCATACTAGAAGACCTAAAATAAACCTGAAGTTTTAGATCTATTTAGATTGTCTCCTTCATGGTTTTATCATTTAGTTTCTCATTTAATCATTTGGAGTCGGTATAGATCATATATTTCCAAAGGCATATATCATACCTAGGTATTGATCGTATACTTTCCAAAAGTATATATCAAAGCTACATATTCAGTCAAACTTCCAAAGCGAGACAACCGTGCATATAATTTGATCCCAATATCTCATGAGTGAGCTCATGTCTTCCGGTTCAGTAATGAACCTGTATTGTCCCTTTGAGAGATCGTATTACTCATATGCCCTTCCATGCACACCAACGTGCTGGTGTAAAGAGCTTGATTAGGCCATCAACCTATCGGTCTGCCAAATGTACCTACTCAGACATATAGTAACACATCTATCTCTGGTGAGAGGATACGCGCCAATGTCGTGATAGAATACAACATAGGTCTTTGGTTTTCTCGATCTTGTCAAGTCAACTCTTTGACCTAAGTTATCTAACACCTATGCATAGGACCTACATCAAGAGGTCGGTCAGATATCAGCCAAAAGAGAAAGGATTGCCATATCCTCCTCCGGCTGGAGATCATCTCTTAATAATCATTTAACGGTGCTTGATGAGTCCTCAATCTGACTCTTTAGATATTCAACGAAGCACCAACCTCTATTATTCAACAATTGAGTCAACAAATGTATGATCATCAAGATGGCCATGGTACATAACCATAATTGTACTAAGGGACCTATTATGCAAATTAATTATTCTTCATTTCAGATCAGGGAGTGATATTTGCTAACATTTATTACATAATGTCTCACCGTGGGTTCGCATGTTCAACAATATCCCACTAGCCCAAAGAGCCAATAATTGGCTAATCTTTAAACCTACATTAATGTAACAATTGTAGGTTATTTAGAAAAATAGCTTGGTAAGCACATCAGTCACTCTGATCCAGAGAGACTATGCCAAGTCCTTTTACTGTACTTGCATATCCCTCAGTAACAGTGCTCGCATCCAATGCGAATGTTGCATCTTATGCAAGTAATACTAACCTTATCAAAGTAGTTATAGTGTCTTTGAACCTACAACTAAATAATCATTATAACTAGTATGTAATTTCTATTATTCTTATTAGAATACCCTTATTCCCGAAGATCTCTATCTCCTAAGGTATCTGCTGTTAAGACCCATTTAGATCACTATCTATAAAGTCTTAAGTTCTAGAAGATAAGACTTCGAGATCACTATCTTTAAAGTCTTGTCATATTTGAAGATATTTTTATTAATGCAATTAAGTGTTTTATCTCCATAATAGGATTAGTAACAATTTACTACTCCCATTGCATGACAGACATCTGACTTTTATATAAATCTAGCATACACCGAGCCTCCCAACACTGATGCACTATGGCATGCAGCTTTAGTATTCACATCCTCAACTCTTTGAGGTGTTATACCTTCAGATTGGTCAGCGCCATATCTTAAGGGAAAGAAGCCTTCGTTGGAGTTTTCTAAGAATGGAACATGTCCATGGTGTACCACTTAATGTTACGGTCCCAATACCCTCTTCTCTTTGCTTCTGAAAATTTTTAGAACTAAGATCTAAGAGGTATCCTTGAGATCTCATCTCAAGATATGGAACAAGCAGATTATAAAACACTTATTCTCATCCTTATATCATTCCAAATGTTAGAATATCATCTACCTTTAGCATGATGAACATAGTGACACTCCCACTAAGCTACACATGGTTTATCAATGTTCTATATGAAATCATAACATTTATAATTTCATAAAATATCATGTTCCAACTATAAGAAGCTTATTTGAGTCCATATATGGAGTTTCTTAAGCTTTCACACCTTGCATTCCTCATCCATGAAGCCATGGGGCTACTTCATTTGAATATCCTCGACGAGGAATTCATATAGGAATGCAATCTTGACTTTCATCTTGAAGATATCATAGTCAAGTTGTGTAGATGTAGTTAGCCATAATCTAATGAGTTTAAGCATGGTCACTAGAAAGCAAGTCTCATTGCAAGCGATGTCTTCTTTCTGTGTGTATCTTGAGGACACGAGCCGTGCTTTGAAGGTTCCTTCCTTCTCATCAGGTTCCCTCTTTCTATTGAAGATTCATTTACACCTAATGAGTCTTACCCTTATAGGTGGATCCTCGAGGGTCCATAGACAACACTTGTATATGATGTCTACTTTAGACTATATTGCTAACATCCATCTTTCCATGTCATGATCTTCACAAGCTTCATCATATGAAGTCAGATCATTGCCAGACTAAACTAACACATGGAATCCGTCCTCAACTCATTTGAAGAGGTATGAGTGTTTCATCTTTAATTGTCCTATTAGTTTCCGATTTCAGGAGCCTCATTATCTTATTTAAGATTAAATAAGTTCTTTCACTTCATCTTCATCTTGATTCTCAAGAGAGTCATCCTTTAAGAATCAGATACTTAGAGATGAAATCTTTTAAGAATCTCAAGGTCATAAAGTAGATATCCAATACCATCCTTTATTTTCTTAAGGAAGCATCACTCTTTGGTGATAGATTCCAGCTTACTTGCATCCATGACAAAGTTATTGACCAAGAAACCCTAAATCCTCAAGTGTCCAACACTAGGCTAGGTTCCAAACCATAGCTTATGAGGATGTTCGGGTTTAGATTTGCATGAAATCTTATTAAGGATATATATAGTAGTCTGTAATACATATATTCCTGAAAACTAAGAGGTAATTATGCTAATATTCATCATTGATATAATTATATCGCACCTGATCCAATTGCATCTCCTCACAACTCTATTGAGTTTAGGTGTATTAGGAGGAGTGAGATAGGAATGATATTCTATCTCCATAAGGTATTCATTGAATTAATCTAATAGGTACTTGCTACCTTGGTTAGATCAAATTCATTTAATATTCCTTCATACTTTGGTTATAAACCAAAAGATGTGAAAATCTTTGAACCTTTCAAATCTTTCTAAGGTGAATGGAAGAAATCACATATCACAAATATCATCGAATGATATCATATATCATCAATGTTTATTATGATACAGATGATCCACATACATCAATATGTATGGGAACTTGATTACCTTGACAACATACACCATTTCCAGAGAAGAGTGTACTGGACATTTTTCTTTGAATACAATATTCACAAGTATGTAAGATTTGAAATTTCAGGCATTCTAAAGCTTCATCTCTTACTAGCCAATTGATCTCATCAATAGAATTATGTCCAAGGCTGGATGCCAAATCATTGTCAAATGATCTTCATCCTCCTATTGATCTTTTAAGGTTTAATTTTCAGTATTAGAAATGTTAATGAACCATTCATTTCTAATTTAGTAGTGTCCTCCAGACGTCAGATTACTATCTGAAATATATCCATCATAACTCTTTATGATAGGTATGTTCCAGAGTTCATGTTTATTTCCAACATTTAAAAATAAACAATGAGTGTATTCTAATATCTCGATCATAGAGACAATCTCTAAGACTATGGGTTCTCCCACTGAAAATATGAAGTCTATCTATCCAGTAGAGATTGTTGCAACAATTGCATCAATATCCATGTGGATGACTATTAAACCTTAAGATCAAATTTTCCAGTTTTCTAAAATGTATGCCATCAATTGCAAGTGTTAGTAGAAGAGCAAGATACAATTGTTAGACTTTGATCTTATCAAATAAGCAAGTCAATTTCAATGATTATATGTAGATGTATAATATGTCGATGCACTATCCGAATCCTTCTCTAAAGATCTTACATAGTCTACATAGTCATACTATAAATACATCGGCTTGTTGCAATATCAACATTCATCTAACTCTTTGGATGTCATATATAGAAACCGTAGAAGTACAATCAACTCTTTTACTTTCCTCATTACTTGGGAGAGACCCATGCTTCCACTATCCTCCCTTCATCTATAAACACCCATTGCTTATGACTAATGATCTCTTATGTTGAATTAAAAAGATTTCCATATATGATTATTTCAATATTTACATTTGCTTCATTTAATTCATACAATATGAATATTATGAAGCTTCATGAATGATGAGTATAAACTATAGAATGATGACACTCATCTTTCTACGTCCAACTCTTAAAGACTTTTGGTACATGCATGTACTCAAACTTTTTGAGTACATATTCTCATATCGAGCCACCGTTCTATATAATGTAGTGAACCATGCCATTCATGATTAAATGTTGAGAGAACATTTGTATGCCAAAACATCTTCTTAGATTTTATAGGGATTATATCACAATTACGATCATCATCGACATGATATTTTCAAAGCACATTTGATGAGACATCGAGACTATAGAGACACACAAACCCTAGGTTGTTGTCCTTTTGTCTATTTAATTTCATTCCTCATTATTATGAGAAACTTGCACATTGCAACCACATACAATATGTGTCCAACTACGAGCATAATATCTTGATCATGGATCCATTTAACAATATTTTACTGGTTATTATTGATTATAGTATTGAGTAGGTTTATTGAGGATTATCTGAAATATAAAATTTACATAAATATAAATAAATATATGCACACATATTTTACTTTGATATAATAATTTTTTAATATCAAAGTTGCCTTGCCTTGTCAACACTGAAAGTTCATTACCTTATTCACTTTCAACGTAAGAGACATAGTTACCATTATATCTCAAGCAATATGTGGGATCTCTTTTAATATCATTATTACGTCCAAAAAATATGAGAAACTGTAACTTGGATAAAAAGAAGCGGGAACTCATTTCGCCTTGTAAGTCCAACTTGCATTTCCCAATTCGATCTTTAACACCCGAGCCCACCACCGCAAGGTGATGTTTACCCGATGTTAATTGAACCAACCATCAACAGGATTAAACTCTTTATGCACAATTCAATATCGTTCCAAAAATATGAGGAACCGACATTGGGTCACTACGCATACAACCTTACTCTTTCGAGAAGCAAAGAGCCTGATCCAGATGTGCTTGTATGCAGGAGCTACACTTTGGACATGCTTCTCCTACATACTATCCTGGGTGATTGAACCCTTCGCCTTGACGGAAGACCATGTATGTCACTTATGTGATCTTCCGTATCCCTTTAAATTTTAATTAATATTACGAATCATATTCACATGATTGATTCTTCTATGGGAAATACTACTATATTCAAAATAGAATATTTAATTAGATCTAATTTATGTAATCATAGTAAATCAATTATTAATCCAGTCAATCAACCATCAAATTATTATTATTATTACTTGAAGGATGGTATGATCTCGAAATACATATTATTCAAATTTTAATAATTAGAAAAATACATCATGATCGCTTCAAGCATTATCCTTTCCTTACTCGTTGTCATAGCCAGTATTGACGGAAGTGGGACAAATCGCTTACGGAGCAACCTGCTGCCCCAACGATCCTCGACTAGACACCATATCCACCAAAGGTAAGGATAATACATGTTGATCATTTTGTATTTGAGATGATAATTGGTCTTTCAACTGAAGTTATACCATATATTATTTATCAAAATATTTTTGATTATTATTATAAGGATATTTGCTAAACAAATCCCCAATCCTATTCAAGCATCAATGATTGTTGGAAAGGATGTAACCAATTGTGATCAAGATCAATTATCTTATCATTTTTGGTTAAGACAATGTTATTCAATGAAATAATCATCATCATTAAATATTTCACAAATATTCATAAATAATTATTTCAGGAAATTAACCATTAATTTCAATTAATACAATTGAATGACAAATACAAGGTTCATGATCAAGTATGTAATTTCCAATAGTGACTCATACTAACTAAAATTAGCATAACTCAATCAAATAAAATCGTAATCACATTAATTAAGTTTATTTGATTTTCTAATTTGATTTATAACTGAACCCAAGTGATAAACACACATTTCTAGGTGTTTTAAAAATCGTGGTTATCTCTTGATTACATTCTAAAATACCAATCCCGCAACAATGGATACATGTCCACTAAAACAATCATAACTTGAGAAAACAGATTCCAAATCACGCAACTCAAGTCCTATGGTTTGCTAATATAATGGGCAACATAATCCACACACGTAAACTGGGCGAAAAATGTACCAAACAGAGTTGCGTGAATAAAATGTGATGAAAACTTCACACAACTAAAAAATGCCCATGTCATCTTAGGTTTATGGATCATATCATAAACCTCCAACCTGGATCTGATACCACTTGAAGGATATGGGAAAATCCTTAAGCGCATCACGGAAGTGTGGTGATCGCAACATATGCGATAAGGAGCGACTAGTTGTACTAGTGCTCGAGGTAGCGGAATTTAAAAAAATTTAAAACTATGAAACACATGATCTGAGAATATTTCTCGGATCATTTCATCTTAACCACCAGTAGGTATAAAGGTTACCTCTCGAAGCGTGATTGCGATCGAGTCTTTTAAAGAAGAGACCTCCTGCCTCTAGTCCGATCCGACGGAGGGGATGCTTGCGAGCGCGTTGATGAAACATTTGCACCTCCCAATCCATGTTGACGATTCAAGCAACGAATCTCCGGATCTCGTCTCACGATATCCGACATCTTCTTCACAAGCAATATGCATCGGAGGAGACCGAGATCCACAAGCGATCGAAGCGGCGAAACAACGACGTGGCGATGATGACGGTGATATCTCTTTAGGGCATCAAGGTGGATGGTCACAATGAGAGAGAGAGACTTGGCACGTGGAGATAAAGGGAGAGAGTATATAATGTTGTATGCTAGAAGAGCTAGGATTGCCTCTTTTTTATAGTATTTTGGGAGTCCATTGATTCCAATCCATATGAAAACAAAATCAATGGTTGAGATTGATTTTTGTTTCTATTCAATGGTCACGATTTTATTGTAAAAAACACAACAAAAATTTATTTAGTTTAAATTAAATATATTGAAAAATCAACATAAGTTAATTTAGAACTAAATTAATTAAAATAGAAGGATAGTGAGGGAAGCCACCCACCCTCCTAAAAGGGGGGGACGACCACCATTATAGCCGAGCCATAGGTTGGTCGTCCACCATCCATTAAATGGATGGTGTTGGCACCTTTAATCCTTCATATAAATTTACAACAAATTTTGTTGTAAATTAATTCACAAAAAAAATCTAAATTAATTTTTGTGAATATTGAAATCATGCCATTAAAGAATTATTGATCATACTCAGAACCCAAAAAAATATAAATTGTATTTTTAGTTAATTTCCAATGTGAATCCAATGCACATCAACAATTAATTTGAAGATACTATTTATAACAAGCTCTCTCTATTTTAAATCACATTTATAGTATATATAAAAAATATGGATAATTCTATTCATATTATTCATATACTTGATAATTAAATCATATTTAATCATCTTGGATCTCTTACTCTCATGTGCCTAAAAAACATGAATCACTTTCACATTATTCTCATCTTTGATAACTAAATAACATTCAATTATATTAGATAACTCTCTTTATATATCCAAATAATATGAATCAAATTCATATTATTCTTGATAATTAAATAACATTTAATTATCCATTTCTCAATGCTCGGATACATTATCAATAATGAAATTATTCTTGATCTCTTTGAAGAAAAATGTGCTTTCTTCGTGGATACTTGGAGATAAGGAAATGGTGATTGTATGTTCCACATATAGTGACTTGGAAATCCGAGATCACATATCAAATACAGATCTCGGGGACCTCCCATAGATGTTTGATTAAATCAAAGCTGTAAATCTAATGTTGTCATTGCATCTGAATCACATTCAGATCATTATCCAATATTTGGACCAAGATTAGATTACTTCTCTAGTGAGAGGAGTCACTAAAATCCAGACCTGTTTCGTCACTCCTCGGAATGGAAGCATCACATATATACAATCGTTTATGATCTCATCACCCTTAGGTATTCCTAATACCTGTACATCCTACAACTGGAAGACCTAGAATTACCCTGAAGTTTTAGATCTATTTAGATTGTCTCCTTTGGGGTTTTATCATTTGGTTTCTCATTTAATCATTGGGAGTCGGTATCGATCATATACTTTCCAAAAGCATATATCATACCTAGGTATTGATCATATACTTTCCAAAAGTATATATCAAAACTACAAATTCAGTCAAACTTTCAAAGAGAGACGGTCGTGTACATAATTTGATCCCAATATGTCATGAGTGAGCTCATGTCTTTCGGTTCAGTAAATGAACCTGTGTGATCCCTTTGAGATATCATATTACTCATATGCCCTTGTATGCACACCAACACGCTAGTGTATAGACCTTGACTAGGCCATCAACCTATTGGTCTGCCAAATGTACCTACTCAGACATATTGTAACATATCTGTCTCTGGTCAGAGGATGCGTGCCTATGTTCTGACAACATACGACATAGGTCTTTGGTTTTCTCGATCATGTTAAGTGAACTCTTTCACCTAAGTTATCTAACACTTATGAATCTCTATTCCTATGTAGAGGACCTGCATCAAGAGGTTGGTCAGATATCAGTCAGAAAAGAAAGGATTTCCATCTCCTCCTCAAGCTAGAGATCATCTCTTAATAATCATTTGACAATGCTTGATGAGTCCTCAATATAACTCCTTAGATATTCATCCAAGCACCAACCTACATTATTCAATAATTGAGTCAACAGTTGTACGATCATCAAGATGGCCTTGGTACATAACCCTAATTGTACTAAGGGACCTATTATGCAAATTAATTATTCTTCATTTCAGATCAGGGAATGATATTTGATAACATTTGTTGCATAATGTCTCATCTTGGGCTCACATGTCCAACAATCTCCCACTAGCCCAAAGAGCCATTAATTGTCTAATCTTTAAAACCCCATTAATGAGATAATAATAGGTTATTTAGAAAAATAGCTTGGTAAGCGGATCAGTCACTCTATTCTAGAGAGACTATGCCAAGTCCTTTTACTGTACTTGCATATTCCTCAGCAATAGTGCTCGCATCCAATGTGAATGTTGCATCTTATGCAACCAATACTCAACCTTGTCAATGCTGTTATAGTGTCTTTGAAATTACAACTAAATACTCATTATAGCAAGTATGTAATTTCTATTATCCTTATCAGAATACCCTAATTCTCGAAGATCTCTATCTCCTAAGGTATCTGCTGTTAAGACCCATTTAGATCACTATCTATAAAGTCTTAAGTTCTAGAAGATAAGACTTAGAGATCACTGTCTCCAGAGTCTGGTCATCTTTGAAGATATTGTTATTACTACAATTAAGTGTTTTATCTCCATAGTAGGATTAGTAACAATTTGCTATTTCCACTGCATGGTAGACATCTGACTTTTGTACAAATCTAGCATACACAGAGCTTCCCAAAGTTGATGCACTTTGGAATGCAGATTTGGTATTCACATACCCAACTCATTGAGGTGTTATACCTTCATATAGGTCAGTACCATATCTTAAGGGAAAGAATCCTTCCTTGGAGTTTTCTAAGAATGGAACATGTCCAAGGTGTACCACTTAATGTGACAGTCCCAATACCCTATTCTCTTTGGTTCTGAACACTTTTAGAACTAAGATCTAAGAGGTAACCTTGAGATCTATCTCAAGATATGGAACAACTAGATTATAAAACACTTGTTCTCATCCTTATATCATTCCAAATGATTAGGATATGATCTACATTTAGCATGATGAACATAGTGGCACTCCTACTAAGCTTCACATGGTTTATCAATATTCTATCTGAAATCATTACATTTATAATTTCGTAAAAATATCATGTTTCAACTATAAGAACCATATTTGAGTCCATATATGGAGTTTCTTAAGCATTCACACCTTGCATTCCTCATCCATGAAGCCATGGGGCTACTTCATATGAATATCCTTGATGAGGAATTCACAGAGGAATGTAATCTTAACTTCCATATTGAAGATATCATAGTCCAGTTGTGTAGCAGTAGTTAGCAATAATCTAAATCGCAACATGTCTTATTTTTGTGTGTATCTTGAGAATACGAGCCGTGCTTTGAAGGTCCCTCCCTTCTCATCAGGTTCCCTCTTTCTCTTGAAGATCCATATACACCTAACGAGTCTTACCGTTATAGGTGGATCCTCAAGGGTCCATAGACAACACTTGTATATGAAGTCTACTTTAGACTTTATTGCTAACATCCATCTTTCCATGTCATGATCTTCAGAAGCTTCATCATATGAAGTAAGATCATTGTCAGACTTAACTGACACATGGAATCCATCCTCAACTCATTTGAAGAGGTCTGAGTGTTTCATCTTTAATAGTCCTATTAGTTTCCGATTTCGGAGCCTCATTATATTCTCAAGATTAAATGAGTTCCTTCACTTAATTTTCATCTTGATTCTCAAGAGAGTCATCCTCTAAGATTCATATCCTTAGAGATGAAATCTTTTAAGAATATCAAGGTTATAAAGTAGGTATCCAATACCATCCTTTTTTTTTCTTTATGAAGCAACACTCTTTGGTGCTAGATCCTAGCTTACTTGCATCCATGACAAAGTTATTGACCAAGCAACCCTAAATCCTCAAGTGTCCAATACTAGGCTAGGTTCGAAACCATAGCGTATGAGGATGTTCAGGTTAAGATTTGCATGGAATCTTATTAAGGATATATATAGTAGTCTCTACTACATATATTCCTGGAAACTAAGAGGTAATTATGCTAATATTCATCATTGATCCAATCATATCACACCTGATCCAATTGCATCTCCTTACAATTCTATTGAGTTTAGGTGTATTAGGAGGAGTGACATAGGAATGGTATTCTATCTCCATAAGGTATTCATTAAATTAATCTAATAGGTGCTTGCTACCTTGGTTAGATCAAATTCATTTCATCTTCCTTCAGACTTTGGTTCTAAACCAAAAGATGTGAAATCTTTGAACATTTCAAAGCTTTCTAAGGTTAAAGGAAGAAATCTCATATCACAAATATCATCGAATGATATCACTTATCATCAATGTTTATTATGATACATATGATCCACATACATCATATGTATGAGATCTTGAATCAATTGACAACATACACCATTCTCAGAGAGGAGTGTATTAGACATTTTTCTTTGAATACAATATTCACAAGTCTATAATATTTGAAATTTCAGGCATTCTAAAGCTTCATCTCTTACTAGTTGATTGATCTCATGAACAGAATTATGTCTAAGGCTTGATGTCAAATCATTGTCAAATGATCTTATCCTGCTATTGATCTTTTAAGGTTTAATTTTCAGTATTAGAAATGTTAATGAACCATTCATTAATTTTCTAATTTAGTAGAGTCCTATAAATGTCAGAATACTATCTGAAATATATTCATCGTAACTCTTTTTGATAGGTCTTTTCCAGACTTCATGTTTATTTCCAACATTTAGAAATAAACAATGAGTGTATACTAATATCTAGGTCTTAGAGACATTTTCTAAGACTAAGGGACCTCCTAGTGAAAATATGAAGTCTATCTATCCAATAGAGATTGTCACCAACCTTAAGATCAAATTTTCCAGTCTTCTTAAACATATGCGTCCAATTGCAAGTGTTAATAGAAGAGTTTGATACAATTACTAGACTTTGATCTTATCAAATAAGCAAATCAATTTAAATGATTATATGTAGATGTATAATATGTTGATGCACTATCAGAGTCCTTCCCTAAGGATCTTAGATAGTCTAGATAGTCATACTATCAATACATCGGCTTGTTGCAATATCATCATTCATACAACTCTTTGGATGTCATATGTATGAAAACCATAGACGTACAATCAACTCTTTGTCTTTCCTTCTTACTTGGGCCAGACCCATGCTTTCACTGTGCTCCCTTCATCTATAAACAACCATTGCTTAAGACTAAGGATCTCTTGTGTTGAATTCAAAAGATTCCAATATAAGAGTATTTCAACATTTACATATGCTTTATTCAATTCATACAATATGAATATTATGAAGCTTCATGAATGACTTGAGTATATACAGTAGAATGATGACACTCATCATATCTACATCCAACTCTTAAAGACTTTTGGTTCAGGTAGTTACTCAAATATTTTGAGTACATCTTGTCATATTGAGCCACCAATCTGTATAATGCAGTGAACCATGTCATTCATGATTAAATGTTCAGAGCACATTTGTAAGCCAAAACATCTTTCTAGATTTATAAGGATTATTTCACAGTTACGATCATCATCGACATGCTACTTTCAAAGCACATTCGATGGGAGATCAAGACTATAGAGACACACAAACTCTAGGTTGTTGTCCTATTGTCTATTTAATTGTCATTCCTCATTACTATGAGGAAACATGCACATTTCAACCACATACAATATGTGTCCAACTGCAAGCACAATATCTTGATCATGGATCCAATCCATGATATTTTACAGGTTATTATTGAGTATAATATTGAGTGGGTTTAATGAGGATTATCTGAAATAAGAAATTTTCATAAATAAATAAATAAATATATTATTAGGAGCGACATGTGGCAGCTCCTGGTGCTGCCACATGTTACCCCAATTTTTATTTGATATTCTTTATTTTATTTACTTTATTATTTATTTATTTGTTTTTTATTTTTTTATCTATTTATTTTTATTTATTTCTTTCTCTTCTTTTATTATTATTATTATTATTATATTTATTTATTTTTCTGCCACGTGGTCACGCCCCCGTGCACCATGTGGCCTCCTTTCTCCCCTCTCTCATTGCTCACGCAATCGCCCACGCCTGGTTCACCTTGACCGCATTGGCCATCTCCTCTGTTACCACCCCCATTTTTCTCTCTCCTCACTACCGAAGTGTACATGTTACCCCACATGACCCATCCCACAACGAGCAGCGCACGACCGGCGTAACTGTCGGTCCCTCTTCCCTTAACCTGCTCCTCCCTCACACACACACACACACACACTCTCTCTCTCTCTCTCTTTCTTCTGTCTCTTCCACCTCCTCTATTTCTCCCTCTCAACCGTTCCTCCACGATCACATGCCTTCATCGCACTTCTCGCAACCTTTGGCAACCACATTTAAAAGGTCACCTATCGCCTACAATAGACCCGATCTACCACTGACAAGAGAGATAATTGTAGCCCACGACTCCTTCTTGTTGACAGCATGAAGGTGCTTCGATTGAGCAACAATCAACCATCCATTCCTCCGGTGAGATCCATAAGGGGCCTCCTCTTCTACAACAATAACCTCCAGGGGCAGCTGCTCAGCCTTACGTGTTCCACCACACGCTTGAGGCGAAGGCTAGGTAGATCTTTCAAGTTGTGACACCTTCCGCGGCGTAGAACCCCCTTTCAGATAGAGCTTCTACTCTCTTTCTCTTGTTTCTCCTCCTCTGCTCTTCTTCATCCATTCTTTCCTCTTCTACATCCCCTTTTCTCTTTATTCTTCCCTTTTTCCCTGATCCGTCAACTCCGACCCATCGATCATTACTGCAAAACCCTCCATCTACAATGATCGACTTTTCGCCCTCATCTTCTAGTCCACTTCACTTCTCCTTCTACCTCACACCATCTTCCACCATATTGCTCCTCTCCTCTGTCACATAGGAGCACCATCTATATCAAGCTTCTCCATCGCGATTGCCCCAAACCGGTTATCCACGCTCCTCTTCACTACCTTTGATGGTCACTGTCTGCACCGCCATCAACAATGCCTCCACCTCTGCCTCGGTCTGTCGTTTGCTTGCCCAAACAACCCATGGTCGTGTATCGACTGCCAAGAGAACTTCCCTCCTATCTCTACAACGAGCATCGGGCAGGACCAACAAGTAACCAACCCTAATCGAGTCAAATAACTCGATCTCTAGGAAACCCAAGATCAAGAATTTGCGAGATCCAAGGAGTTGAGAAACACAAGAATTACAAGCATTGATCAACTTTCGTCAAACTCAAAGAAGATCGCCACGTGTCATAATCCGTGCCTAGAGCCTTGGGCGCCACCAAAGATTCTCGTAGAGCCACGTGGAGGCTTGGACGAGCCACCACCCAATCCTCCATCCAAGCCGCATGAACTCACATGCCGTAGATGAACCTCCATTTCATCACCTTTATTCTCTCATTTTGGCATTTAAACACTAGCTATATGCAAGTATATATCATTAATTTGTCAAAATTCACACCTGGTAATTTATACAAAATATTGTATAAAATATTGTACATTTGTTGTATTTAAAATCAAAATAAAAGGATAAAGGAAGAAAAGAAAAAGAAATGAGACATCATAAGTATTGAGTGACCCTAGCCCTTGAGACTCAGTCATCATGAATTAGTCAATAAGGAATAAAGTAGGGGGAGATAGGGGGCAACTATACAGATCACGGTCTAAAAACCCTAAAAATATAGCTCAATAATTACCTTTTTGGGAGCTATTTTATTCTTTTTGATTTATGCATCAAATAATAAACTTTGTACATGAAAATGGTGGATAAAAATATATAGAAAAATATAAAATTGATTTCATACAGAAGTAATACAAAATGTACATTTTATACTAAGAATAAAAATCCAAAATTCATACATCCCAGACTTGTATCTCATCCATATGAACTCAAAATGTACTAAAATCACTTTAATATTTAATAAAGGCGGATTCATTCAATTTGGAGTTAAGATGTAAAAGTTTGGTTTTGGGTCCCTATTATATAATATAACTGAATAAAATATCTATTTTATTTATTCTTTGTATTTTTCATTATTTTACTTTTTTCTATAATTTTGTAAATATTTTTTATAGTGTACGTACACATTTAAAATAAATTAAAACCATGAGAATACACTAAAATAAAATAGTATACATACATAGATGAATATACTAAATTTATACATATATAATAAGTACATCTATTTATTTAAGTGTACATATTATATCCGAAAAATAAAATAAAAATATATTTAATGGTATTTAAATAATTTATAAATATAGAAATCAAGTACATAAAATAATAAAATATAAAATACAAAATAAAAATAAAATATTTAAATTATAGGTCAATATACTTATAAATATACTTGTAAAAAGTAACATGTAATAAAACATCTCGAAAAAAATAAATAAAAATGGACGTTAAATTCTAAATAAAATTATAGATAGTTTTTTACTTTATAATATAAAAGTAATTAATTAATTTATTAATTCTTTTTCATTTTCCAAGGAATTTTTGCGTTGGAATTTCAGGGCTGATCCATGTGGACCAACCAAGAGGCTTCCTTTGTTGACCTAGGGTTAACTGTTTTGGCCTGCCTCGCCCTGTTATAACCCTCAAGCAGGCCATCTTCCCGCATTTTTCACGCCCCACCTTACTTCCACTCTGCTCGAAACCTTCACCATCATGCATCCCTTCCATACGTAACCCTCACCCATGCGAGCATCTTCACCAACCACCTCCTTCGTCCATGCAAACTCTCCTCGAAACTCACGATCTTTTTTATTATTATCAAACCCCCTCTTCACATTTTTTAATTTTTATCGATCTTAACCCATTCTTAGGCCCTCTGATCAGCCCCCATAGCTTCGCAAAGGTGACGGCTTCATGTAGGTGTAGATTTGCAACGAGGAGCAGTGAAGGCGGAGCAGATCAACACTTTCGGTGAATTCTGCCAAGAGGTTTTGCATTTTGGAGACCTTGTCGATCGAGGCCCCCTCTATCTTCAATTCCTAGGTAATTCGTAGTGTAAATTTCGATTGCATTTTTCATTTAATCCATATATTTATAGAAATCGAAAAATTTCGTGTGCTTTGGAGCTTGAGCTGCAGGCCTTGTTCACCGTTAATTCCCTTGTTAATCACCTCGTCGACCCTCTTATTTCTCTCTCCTACATATTCTTCATGTTACGCCCATCCTCTCACCTTGATTCCTGCCAGGAATCGAACCTACAAAGCTCCTCCTCCACCACTTCGTGGGAGCTCCACCGTCCCACTCATCCACGAATCCCCTAACTTCCTTTTTGGGTTGAGACCCTTTGTCTTGAGCCGCTGATCGTTTTGAGCAGGAGACATGCCTACGAGGAATGCTTGGAGTTGAGGATCAAACACTTGTAGTTGCTCCAGGTGTAGCGAACTGAAAGAGACCCAGATCCCCTTCGTTGGGACCTAGAACCAATTGGAAGAGCCCCTACCGATGCAGAAGACTTCCAAGAACAAGAAGAACTCCTTGGCGAGTTGAATTGTGGGTGGAGGTGTGAGGAATCAAAGATCCCCAAATCAATTTCAGGTATTTTATTTATCCCTTATTTGGGGTAATTTTGACTTCAAAAATACATAAAAAAATAGCAAAGATTTCTACAAAATTGCAAAAACATTAGAAAAATATGAAAAAAAAACCCAAAACGAATTTATTTTTTTTGAATGTTGTATATATTTATAAGTATTTATAAATATACTATTATATCTTGTATGTATAAAGCCTTATATTTGCTATATTATTTATATAAATGAAAAGGTAATATAAAAATATAAAAAGAAAACATAAAAACAGAAACTAAAAATCAATACAAAAATATAAAACAAAAATAAAATGAAAAAAACTATAAAATTGAAAACCCAGAAAAAGATCTATGTATATATATATATGATGAATGACTTGGTTGTAGAAAAATAACTGTAGGCTACCGGTTTGCTCTCTGTGGTTCAACCTCTATATGCTTGCTTGCTATGCATTTTATTATAGAGAAAAAAAATCTAATTCCACACTTTTGCTATTTATTGATTTATGTATATTATGGGTTAATTGATGGCTAACCAAGGATTTTAGAGTGGTCAACTCATTGACTACGGTCTCGCCTTGTGAGACTGCGCGATCCTCCGTTTCTGCATGTTATCAACATGTACTTCCATTATCTTCATCTTTATTTCTTGTTCTACATGCATCAATTAGACTACTTAACCATGTTATTAGATTCATGTAATCACCTTCTGATGACAGGTACCTGACGAGGGTCTAGAGTAATCCGCACAAGGTGGGACCACAATGTCGCTGAGGCGACCGCTCAACATATCCCGAATCAATCAACAATTAACCCACAATAAATATATGCAATGAATATCCAAAAATGTGGAGTTAAAATTTATTATAACTCTACATGTAAATGTGTATAGGTGTAAGTACAGGTAGAGGTCGAACACTGGGAGGCGAAGGGAATGTATGTGATGTATCATTTATTCAATCCATTGTTCATGTCCATTTATTGTTTCTGTGGGTTTTGGATTTTATATATTTTTTTATATTTTTGTTTTTATAATTTTTATGTTGTTTTTATATTTTATATTTTCTTTTTATATTTTTAGTTATATAAATATATACATAAAGATATGTATAAAGATATATATATATATATATAAGAAGAGAGAGAGAGAGGAGTAATATAGTATATAGATATATATAGATATAAATGCTTAAAATATATATATATAGATATATTTTTTTTGCTTTTTAATATTTTTCTAATTTTTTTGTTAGATTTTGGAGCTTTCTGATTTTTTTATTTTTCTTTTTCATATTTTTAGGGTTTTTTCAATTTCTGGACTCAATATATGTATAAATATACCATATAAAATTTTTTTGTAATTTTTCAAAGACATTTTTTAATTTTTTTGTATTTCTTAATTTAAACAGTACAAAAAGGGCTTCTTTTTCATTTTTACTAATTAGGGAAAATGCAAAAATGTGAAATAAAATATGGGCGTACAAGGGCATCACATGAAACATCTATCCTAATTTTTCTGGATTTTTAGAAGCCTCATAGGTATTTTTAATAAATAGATAAAAGACACAACAATAAAACAGCCTGGCAGGGGTATTTTTGCAAATAAAATAAGTAACAGGGGCATCAGTGCAAAAATACCTATAGTAATAAACATTTATTTTAATGTTTTGAACTAATTTACAATTAACAAAAACTGCCAGGGTTATAGTGCAAAATTCACGCACCTCACGTGGGATTGCACGTGAGGTGCGGAAGGACCAAAATACAATTTAAGGAAGTACATGGGTCCTTAAGCAAAATTCACAATTTATTTACAACGTTATAATTAATTTACAAAATTAAATACTAAATACAAAAAAGGCGGGGGTTATATGTGAAAATTACCCCCAAAAGGCACGCGATCCAATGGCTTGGCATTCTTCCCTTGACATGTGTCGCTTCCTGGTGAGATGATGACGGTTCGCGGATCCACGGTGGAGATTAGATCATCTGGCGTGATCCGACGGCTAAGGCACGGGCAGATCCGACGGTTGAGGCTCGACCTGGGGAGACCTCCTTCATCTGACGGCGGCGAGGCAAGGTGGAAGAACAGGGAAGAAGGCCAGGATGGCCGAACTTCCCCGCCTTCAAGCTTGCTTCTCTGGCGTCCTTTGAGGCTTCTGAGGCTCCCACTGGCTTCCTGACAGGTGGCTCTAGCTGCTGGAGGTGTCTGATCGGACGGAGGGGCACTGGAGCGCCACCACGACGTCGAAGAAGTCGAGGGGCTCCAGGTACCTCCGATGAACTCTGAAAGCGTCTCCCGGAGCTCCTCTTTGCTCCTAACCTGCAGGAAAGAACTCACGTGGCTTGAGGGGAGATCCCTCGACCGAAAATTGAAGCTGTTAGCACAAGAAATGGGCGAGGTGGCGAAGCCTCCGGCGAGCAGCGGAGTTGAGGCTCCAATTCGCAGATCTGGAGCAGATCTGGTTGAACGGGAGTGGTCTGGAGGTGTAGAATGCGGAGGGGATCGAAGTGAAGGCGAAATGGTGTCGGAAAAACAATCGGAAATAAGGTGGCGAAGTCGCCGGAGCAAAGCTCCGGCGAACTTCGATTTAGCTAACCTAAGCTATTCTAATGATCTAAATGCATAATAAAAGACAGGAATGAAATGCGGGAATAAAAATCTACCTAAGAAAATAAATGCGCAGCTCTTATACCTGGAAAAACTCCAGGGAGCAGGACGACTGCCGGAGCGCCGCCATGGGCGCATCTCCTTCCTCCGCGAGCTTCCACAACCTTCGGGGGACCTCCATCTGTCACCTGGATGCACTCTTGGCCGAAGGTGGGGAGCTCTAGGGCTAGGGAAATGGCCAAAAAATTTTGGAGGAGGAAGATGGTTTATTTATAAACATGTGTATGTGCCCTTATTGACTGGCAAATAATAAGGAATCAGTGATATATACATTAGATTTAACATGGGGGCGTGTATGTACAATGTACAAGGAGCATTTCTTGTGAAGGAAGCAAAGGCGATCGATGGACGGGGCACCCGGGAAAAATGGGAGAAGATGGGGGGTTTGACAGATCTGACAGGCTGGAGGCTGATTTATTTTCGAACATAATGGGAGCCCTTATTGACCGGCCAAAAATAAGGAATCCAAGCTATATACAGGGGAAACAAGCTATGGGCGTGTATGAGGGTTGCTTTGGGAGTAATTTCCGTGAAGGGACAGATGTCATTGGAGAGATGTGTCGATCGGGAAAATTTGGAGAAAACGCCATGTCTGACAGATTTGACGGGCTGGTGAGGCTGATGGCTGAGTTGACCGAGGTCAACATTGGCAGGGCTGTGATTGGTCCATGTCAGCCCGAATTTGACTCAATTATTAGACATAATAAATGAATTAATTAAATTTTGCTTATAAAATAAAAAATGTTTATTAATTAATGTAGTATTTTTTTATGATTTTTATTTATTTTTTAATGTATTTTATTATGAGTTTATTTTAATGATGTATTTATAAGTGTATTTACGTGTATTTATTTTTATTTTGTGTATTTTTATTTTATTATTTTATTTTCTTATTTTATTTATTTGTAACTTATTTTTGTGAGTATAAATATATTTTTATTTAATTTTTATGAGCTTATTTA
This sequence comes from Ottelia alismoides, assembly GCA_037367405.1. Taxonomy (NCBI): domain Eukaryota; kingdom Viridiplantae; phylum Streptophyta; class Magnoliopsida; order Alismatales; family Hydrocharitaceae; genus Ottelia; species Ottelia alismoides. The sequence continues at coordinate 1,045,834 of JAZKJV010001865.1, read as the reverse complement.
CATATTTAAATAAATAGGTGCATATATAATTAGGTATTCTTATAGGTATTTTACCTATATAATGTATATACTTTATTTAATGTATTTTCTTGGTTTTTATTTTGGATTTGTATTTTTAGTGAATTATATTTAATATGTACATTATTATAAAAATATGAAAGAATAAAATAATTAAAGAATGTTTTCCCTTTTTATTTATGTACATACTTCACATAGGTATTTTGTCTATGTATCTTGTAGACTTATTTTATTTTACAAATTATTTTTGGTTTTCTTTTAATTTCAATATGTACATGTATTATATACATTATTTACAAAATTATAAAAATATAAATTCATAGAAATAATAAATAATGAATAGAATGAATATTTTAATCAATACTGTATACAATGAGGGCCAAAAACTTATCTTTTACAGATGAGCTCCAAAAATTATGAAACCAATTTTATTAAATAGTTCTTGGAAAGATATATACAATTAAAGTGAGTTTGGGTGATTTTGAGTTTTTATTTGCAAGATATGGGTCTGTGAAGTTGAGATTTTGACTTTTTATTCTAGGTATAAAATGTACACTGTGTATCATTTTTGTACAAACTCAATTTTGTAAATTTATTCACCTTATTATCTACAACTTTCATGTACAAAGTTTCTCTATTTGATGAATAAATAATTATATACAAAATAGGTGTCAAAAATGCATAAATGGATGAATAAATAAATGAGGTATTTATTGTACTCTTGGCCCTTATCTCCCCCTACTTTATTCCTTGTCGACCAATTCCATGCTGGCCTTGGTCTCGGGGTTAGGGTCATAAAATATTTGCAATATTGTATTCCTTTTTCTTTTCTTCTCTTTATTCTATAATTTTGGCATTAAAAACCTTATTTTTTGTATAATTGATACAATAAATAATGAATGCTATTGTGTACAAATTGAGGCTATTTACATGCATTTGCTGGGGTTTTTAAGGCCAAAATGATAGAATAAAGGTGATGAAATGGAGATTCATCACCCCCCTATACTTGTCTTTGCTAGTCCCTAGCAAATACTTATGCAATAAGTACAAAACGAACAAAGAATAAGAAGAAAAGAAAAAAAATAAAGAATTTAAAGAATAAATTGAATTGGTCATGATTATTAAACTTATCTGTACAAAATCAAAGTTTGGAGCTCATGTTAGACCTTGGTGTGAAAAATGTGTGTGGAACCTGGTCGGGAACCAAATTTAAAACGCAACAGCCTTCGAGAGTCACAGAACTTGGTTCAAATCACCTCAATAGCCAGGTCAGAACTAGCCTACATCATACGCAAACCCTTATGACTATGAAGCTGACTTGTACGTGTAAGTGATGGTGGCTCTCCCCATCTGAAATGATAAAGAGACTGACTTCTCCAGAATGACAACCCAATGATTCCCTAATCCAACAGCTCTTCCCTCGAGGAGCGGGGTATTCCCTTCTAAGTTCAAGTGGCATCCAACTCAAGAGGAGGAGGTAAAGAAAAGAATGGACGGTAGCCAGTGTAGCTACCTATCCTGGGATGCAAGACCAGTGTAGTCAAGTCATCCAGCTGCAGGCTAACAAGGTGTAACTTTGATGCTCAAGCTTGCTTATTTTCTATACAACATATATACATACTCCGGCAGGCATTTTTATTTTTATTTACAAGTCTGTCCACCTTTTTAGAGTTTCTCTCTTTTTTTTCTTTCTTTTTTTTCAACATACTATTTACAACAGCATTTACATAAGGACTTTTTCCTCTTGAGCCAGAAGACTATCCCTCTTTTGAAGCATTATTGCAACCCACACTCTCCTGTCGTTAGACCTCATGGCTACTGGACCAGGTTGGGGTGCACTTCCCTCCCTAGACGAGGACGAATGTTTCCACCCGTGTGCGTCTCAGACTGGCAAATCCAACCCCCTCACCACTCCAACTGAGTTGAGCCAAGTGAAAGGTGCAAGTGTCCAAGTTAGGTCACGGCTAACAAGAGTCGTGCGTTTGTCTCGAAAAGTTCTAGTTAGTCCACTGAGGTGACTTGAACCCATCCCTTATTTCTCAAAGAATTAAGTCTGAATAGACCTGGAGTACCTTAAACCTAGTTCCCGTAAGGTTCCAGTGCAGTTAGGTGCAGTAAGGTCCAACCAAGCTCCAATCTTCGACTCTATTGGACTAGTTCAATTATCAAGCTCAATCAAAGAAGATGAATGCAATGCAAATGCTATTTACAAATATGCAAAGAATAATGCAATTTTTCAAAGAATTTGAAAACAAAGAGAAGAATTTTTACACAAAGAATTTTTGCAAATAAAATAATTTTGGCACTCAAAGTAGAAAATATGTACAACTATTTACACAGGTGTGCCGCTTTATTTTACAAGAATTAAGAATTTACAATTTAGTTTTTATTTATAGGTATATATGTACACTTATTAAAGAATTGTGCTTATTTTTTATTTTTATTTATAATAATAATATATATTATCTTATTTATTTATTATATGTAACTATTCCTCAAACTTATTTGACACAAATTTTTCAAACAATTTTTGAAAACTATAGTCCAAAATAATTTTTACAAATATTTTTACAAACATGTACACACATTTGAAAATCATTTTGCAAAGGTTTTTCAAAACAGTATATATAGATTTTCAAAATATTTTTACAACCATTTTTCAAACCATTTGCAAATCATTTTTCAAACATTTTATTTCACATAAAGAAAATAAATTTTACAAACAACACATTTTTACACAGGTTGAAAACATGTAACAAAACGTTTTCAAAATAGTTTTCAATAAATGTTCACAAAGATTTTCAAACTATTTTTCAAACATTTTGCAAAAAAAAATATTTTCACCTGATTTATTAATCAGTATATACAAAAAGAATTTGAGGAATAATCACATCTTTTTATTAAGGGTTTTTAACGAATTTAAAGAATTATTAGCCATATTTATTAGTAAAATACGAGAGTACGAGTTATGGCTAAAGTATATACATAGTATATACGACCCCCCTATACTTAGCTTGAGCTATGTCCTCATAGATCGAAAAGAAAAGAGAAGACATAACTCGTACGGAGTATAGACAAATCTAAAGAATATATAAATAAGAGATGAAACAAGTAGAAGTTGACTGTCCCCCCTATACTTAGGATCAAGTAATCCTAAGTATAGCAGACTGTACACAAAGCAGGGAGGGTCAAGGGTGGGAATAAACAGATCAAAGAATTAACAAATCAGGGGTGCAACCCCCCTATACTTAGGACAAAGTACGTCCTAAGTACAGAAAACTGACACAAAGGGGCAACACCTTTATTTAGATACATAAGATAGAAAAGGAAAATAAGAAAAGAAGAAAAGAAGAGATATATACAGATTGATGAAAAGATCGTGGAGAATATACGCATCACTCCCCCTATACTTAGGGTGAGATATCCCTAAGTATAGTCAAGAACATGAGGGACGAAAATGTGCGGGGAAAGAACTACTCGGTGTGTGCCCCCCTATACTTAGGACAAGGTATGTCCTAAGTGTAGACACAATGATGTGGCGATAGATCTGGGGCACACAGAACATACGGGAGAAAGAATGGAAAAGGTACACATATATACAAGCGGTGAGAAACTAGTGAAGTACAGGACGGTATCTGGTAAGCGACTACTGTGCTCTCGTCGTCGTCTCCCTGTGAGAACGAGGACGCAGTCAGAAGGTGAAAAGACACCCTGATATGCAGTCAGGTGGGTGTCGGCTGCCAGGGACACACAGATCAGAAAGTAAAGATATCCGATCCGGTAGCAGAAATCAGTCAATCGGCTCATAAGGTCAGCATGAGGGAATATAGCCGATATCGTAGGACCGGGAGGAAGAAAGAGCAGTACAGACTCCTCCTAGTCAATCATGGTCTTAGATAGATAGGAAATAATGCATATGAGACTGTGTGATGCACGGTGGTGTTATAATCTGAAAGTCACAAGAATACACCGATCAACACAATACATGGCTCACGCTCGCGAGGGTCGTCAAGGCGAGCGGGATCATAGAATAATCAGAAGACTTAGCTCCGTGTTCCAACAGACAGGAGACACAACCAAGGAGGAGGCCGAGTACAAAAGCTCAGAAGACCCGGCTTCGTGCTCCCCCGCATGGGAGACACCAGAAATGAAGCCGAGTACCTAGAAAATGATGTACTCTCCCGCAGATAACCCTCGGGGAGTAGTACATGCTAATCAATGCATAATCAGAAAAAAAGACTCGACCTTGCGAGGGTCGTCAAGGAGAGCGGGCTCACAGGAGCCTGATCCATCAGACGGATCACAGAGACGGTCTCGGTAGGCGACAGAACGGCTACCAGTAGAAGAGACCGACAAATCTAGAAACTGTGGCAGCGTCCCGCAGATAACCCTCGAGGAACGTACTGCCAACTAGTCATGAAAATAACAGATACCAGAAGCTCAATCTTGCGAGGACCGTCAAGGCAAGTAGACTCAAAGGAGTCAAAGATCTGAGCAAACAGATGGGTCCTATGATCCGCAGATCGGATAGGCGACTCAGGATGGGACCAAAATCATATATATATATATCAAACGACTCGGTTCCGTGCTCCGCAGATCGGAGACACAGTCAGCAGTTGGAATCGAGCGTAAAGAGAGTGTCACAGTCCCTCGCAGTTAGTCCTCAGAGAGCACTGCAAACTAAGCAGGGAATAGTCAGAATCTGCCTCTACCTTGCGAGGGTCGTCAAGGAGAGAGAATGGCTCAAAGGAGCTGGGTCCATCAGACGGACCCACATAGAATGTGGTCTCGATAGACAACAGATCATCTAACAGCAGAAGAGACCAAGAGAGCTATACTGTGTCATAGCCTCTCGCAGATAACCCTCGGAGAGCTATGAACTAGACATGGAATAACCAGAAAAGTAGAGCTCTGCCTTGCGAGGACCGTCAAGGAGAGCGGACTCAGATGAGTCTAGTACATTGGCCTCGCGTACTGACAGGTCAGGTACACAATCACAGGGGGAGGCCAATCAAGCATATCATCTGACTCGGTTTCAGGTCCCATCACAATGGCGACCCAAGCAGTGAATGAAACCGCAGTCCTAGAAATTATCGCATTCTCCCGCAGATAGTCCTCGGGGAGGAATGCGAGCTAGATCAATGTAGGTCATGGGAATGCTGGCAAGTCATCTCAGGTCCTCAAAAGCAATAAATCATTCAATCATTTGGAGGGCATAAGATCATGCAAGGGAGCAGATAATCATGTCATTCACCAAACATCCTTGGGTCAATCCAGTCAGCTGAGATGTCACGAAAAATAGTCGGTAATCCTCTAAGTTCCAGGGTGGATTAGAGAGTCAGGAGATCAAGGATGGGTCAATCAGGAAGATGAGAGATCATGTAGGATCCGCACACCTTTATCAAGAAGTCCAAAGTAAAGTAATCAGTCAATCCTCAAAAATCAAGATGGTTGGAACCTCAAGATAGATAGACCAATCAATACTCATGAAATCTTCATCGAATCATTGCATTACATCACATCCCCAATTCGGTGTGCGAGAACTAAAATTCGTCAATAATGCCCCACACCTATGCTCTATGCATCAACAAAAATCCTCAAAAAGCCCATATGCATGTATCAAAGACAAATCCACCAAATCGATCTCAGCAACCTCAACATCATGGGCCCGGCCTACACCAATAATCTGTATAAATAATCCTCGATGCGGGCTTCATCAATATGCACAGCATTCCCTGGTAAAGGGAGAGATGATACAGGGTATACGAGGAAGATGGGTAAGAAGGGTACACAATGGGGTGGAGAAGCTGATTGAGCGGGCGTGCCAATATCGTGGGTGTTAGAAGAGTGATACAGAGGGTACGAGGAGGGCGGGCGAGAAGATCGGGACATAGACAAAATTGGGTGTTCTCCACAAGGCGGGAACACCGTCAAAATGGTGGTCCGAAGAGAGTGCTCTCCCCGAACCAGAGAAGATGGTACGGTGGATACGAAGAAGATGGTGAAGAAGCGGGAAACGAAGGACTTTGGCGAAGAAATGATTGAGCTCAAGCGCCAATATCATGACTCGATGTAAAATGAAGAGATATATGTATAAGAGAGATAGAGAGAGACTCAAAGATGAAAAAATGCATGACTCACACGGGCGGGACCGACTACTCTAGTAATGAATGAAAAACACAATGGACTCCAAGTCACAATCAAGACACAAGGCAAACCCCCAATTCACCTACTCAACACAGTGAAGACCATCAGGTGACGGTCATTTATCTTTTCGATTTTAGAGTTAGGTGAGAACCACAAAAATTATACAATCACTTAGGAGGCTTGATGAGATTTGGGCTCTACTCCTTAGTGTGTACGTGAGCAATTAAAATGCATACAATGAGGGGGTTGCTCTCCCCAAGACAAGGAAGTCCATTATGTTTTATTTTTAGGTCCAATAGAGTTAACAGTCCCGATTTTATTTAAGTTATCACTTTTTTTGGGTGTTTTCAATGCACGTGCCTATTGAGGTTCCAATTTCCATTTAGCATCCTAGGTTGGCAAAAACAGAGGGAGAAGATCGGAAAAGCCATGCAAGTTAGAAATCGATGATGCATGCTAAGTAAGAAGACTTACAGTGCCTCCCAGCTCTCTCCATGCGGGATGCAAAACAGAATTTGAAACCTATGCTATATGCAAATGCAAGTCGAAGAAATCGCCCTAGGTTCAGAAATTGCTATTATCGTGAAGCACCACAAGTCGCTCATTCATCTTTAGCCTCAAAAAGTCCGGTCTCGGCTCATCCCTCCTCTGCTCAACACACTTGAGTTTAGGAGAAAGCGCTTTGCGGGGCTCGCTGTGGCACAAAGGCTAAGAGACAAATGAACGGCTGTTTAGAGTTTGATCTAGGTCCAAAGCGAACTATAGGTACATGCAAATCAATTAGGGTGTATGGACCTAACTCTACGAGCAAGCAACTCCTAAGCTAAGGCTCATTCACACAAAATAAAATAAAATAAAGAAAAGGAAAAGCGTCAAAATCATCGAGGCCCCCAAGGGAACAATCCCTCGGGCACTGGACCTCGGGAGTCGAAGTGTACCTGTGAGAGTCATGTATTATTACAAAATTCAAGTGTCACTCTCTCACATAAATATACATAATAAAATAAAATAAAATGCATAAAAATATAGACTGGCTTCAAAAATTCTCCTTCATCTCCCTTTGATGATCTCTCCTATTGGCTTGGCATAAAAGAGCCAACTCCACCTTGCTTGGGTGCATAGGTCCTCCTTCGCTTGGCGGTCCCTCGCATCAAAGACAAAGAAAGGAGATGGGTCAGAACGGTCAATCAATAATCTCAATAAATAATAATAAAATAAATAAATAAATAAATCATGGACATGAGCATAGAATTAAATAAATGAACAAATAACCACACAAAATCATACGAAATCTGTTGCCTCCCCGGCAACGGCGCCATTTGATGACAGGTACCTGACGAGGGTCTAGAGTAATCCGCACAAGGCGGGACCACAATGTCGCTGAGGCTACCGCTTAACAGATCCCGAATCAATCAACAATTAACCCACAATAAATATATGCAATGAATATCCAAAAATGTGGAGTTAAAATTTATTATAACTCTACATGTAAATGTGTATAGGTGTAAGTACAGGTAGAGGTCGAACACTGGGAGGCGAAGGGAATGTATGTGATGTATCATTTATTCAATCCATTGTTCATGTCCATTTATTGTTTCTGTGGGTTTTGGATTTTATATATTTTTTTATATTTTTGTTTTTATAATTTTTATGTTGTTTTTATATTTTATATTTTCTTTTTATATTTTTAGTTATATAAATATATATATAAAGATACGTATAAAGATATATATATATATATATAAGAAGAGAGAGAGGAGTAATATAGTATATAGATATATATAGATATAAATGCTTAAAATATATATATATAGATATTTTTTTTTGCTTTTTAATATTTTTCTAATTTTTTTTCGTTAGATTTTGGAGCTTTCTGATTTTTTTATTTTTCTTTTTCATATTTTTAGGATTTTTCAATTTCTGGACTCAATATATGTATAAATATACCATATATAATTTTTTTGTAATTTTTCAAAGACATTTTTTAATTTTTTGTATTTCTTAAACAGTACAAAAAGGGCTTCTTTTTTATTTTTACTAATTAGGAAAAATGCAAAAATGTGAAATAAAATATGGGCGTACAAGGGCATCACATGAAACATCTATCCTAATTTTTCTGGATTTTTAGAAGCCTCATAGGTTTTTTTAATAAATAGATAAACGACACAAAAATAAAACAGCCTGGCAGGGGTATTTTTGCAAATAAAATAATTAACAGGGGCATCGGTGCAAAAATACCTACAGTAATAAACATTTATTTTAATTTTTTGAACTAATTTACAATTAACAAAAACTGCCAGGGTTATAGTGCAAAATTCACGCACCTCACGTGGGACTGCACGTGAGGTGCGGAAGGACCAAAATACAATTTAAGGAAGTACATGGGTCCTTTAGCAAAATTCACAGTTTATTTACAACGTTATAATTAATTTACAAAATTAAATACTAAATACAAAAAAGGCGGGGGTTATATGTGAAAATTACCCCCAAAAGGCGCGCGATCCAATGGCTGGGCATTCTTCACTTGACACGCGTCGCTTCCTGGTGAGACGATGACGGTTCGCGGATCCACGGTGGAGATTAGATCATCTGGCGTGATCCGACGGCTAAGGCACGGGCAGATCCGATGGTTGAGGCTCGACCTGGGGAGACCACCTTCATCTGACGGCGGCGAGGCAAGGTGAAAGAACAGGGAAGAAGGCTGGGATGGCCGAACTTCCCCGCCTTCAAGCTCGCTTCTCCGGCGTCCTTTGAGGCTTCTGAGGCTCCCACTGGCTTCCTGACAGGTGGCTCTAGCTGCTGGAGGTGTCTGATCGGACGGAGGGGCACTGGAGCGCCACCACGACGTCGAAGAAGTCGAGGGGCTCCAGGTACCTCCGATGAACTCTGAAAGCATCTCCTGGAGCTCCTCTTTGCTCCTAACCTGGAGGAAAGAACTCACGCGGCTCGAGGGGAGATCCCTCGACCGAAAATTGAAGCTGTTAGCACAAGAAATGGGCGAGGTGGCGAAGCCTCCGGCGAGCGGCGGAGTTGAGGCTCCGATTCGCAGATCTGGAGCAGATCTGGTTGAACGGGAGTGGTCTGGAGGTGTAGAATGCGGAGGGGATCGAAGTGAAGGCGAAATGGTGTCGAAAAAACAATCGGAAACAAGGTGGCGAAGTCGCCGGAGCTAAGCTCCGGTGAACTTCGATTTAGCTAACCTAAGCTATTCTAATGATCTAAATGCATAATAAAAGACAGGAATGAAATGCGGGAATAAAAATCTACCTAAGAAAATAAATGCGCAACTCTTATACCTGGAAAAACTCCAGGGAGCAGGACGACTGCCGGAGCGCCGCCATGGGAGCATCTCCTTCCTCCGCGAGCTTCCACAACCTTCAGGGGACCTCCATCTATCACCTGGATGCACTCTTGGCCGAAGGTGGGGAGCTCTAGGGCTAGGGAAATGGCCAAAAAATTTTGGAGGAGGAAGATGGTTTATTTATAAACATGTGTATGTGCCCTTATTGACTGGCAAATAATAAGAAATCAGTGATATATACATTAGATTTAACATGAGGGCGTGTATGTACAATGTACCAGGAGCATTTCTTGTGAAGGAAGCAAAGGCGATCGATGGACGGGGCACCCGGGAAAAATGGGAGAAGAAGGGAGGTTTGACAGATCTGACAGGCTGGAGGTTGATTTATTTTCGAACATAATGGGAGCCCTTATTGACCGGCTAAAAATAAGGAATCCAAGCTATATACAGGGGAAACAAGATATGGGCGTGTATAAGGGTTGCTTTGGGAGTAATTTCCGTGAAGGGACCGATGTCATTGGAGAGACGGGTCGATCGGGAAAATTTGGAGAAAACGCCATGTCTGACAGATTTGACGGGTTGGTGAGGCTGATGGCTGAGTTGACCGAGGTCAACATTGGCAGGGTTGTGATTGGTCCATGCCAGCCCGAATTTGACTCAATTATTAGACATAATAAATGAATTAATTAAATTTTGCTTATAAAATAAAAAATGTTTATTAATTAATGTAGTATTTATTTATAATTTGTATTTATTTTTTAATGTATTTTATTATGAGTTTATTTTAATGATGTTTTTATAAGTGTATTTACGTGTATTTATTTTTATTTTGTGTATTTTTATTTTATTATTTTATTTTCTTATTTTATTTATTTGTAACTTATTTTTGTGAGTATAAATATATTTTTATTTAATTTTTATGAGCTTATTTACATATCTAAATAAATAGGTACATATATAATTAGGTATACTTATCGGTATTTTACCTATATAATGTATATACTTTATTTATTTAATGTATTTTCTTGGTTTTGATTTTGGATTTGTATTTTTAATGAATTATATTTAATATGTACATTATTATAAAAATATGAAAGAATAAAATAATTAAAGAATGTTTTCCCCTTTTATTTATGTACATACTTCACATAGGTATTTTGTCTATGTATCTTGTAGACTTATTTTATTTTACAAATTATTTTTGGTTTTCTTTTAATTTCAATATGTACATGTATTATATACATTATTTACAAAATTCTAAAAATATAAATTCATAGAAATAATAAATAATAAATAGAATGAATATTTTAATCAATACTGTATACAATGAGGGCCAAAAACTTATCTTTTACATATGAGCTCCAAAAATTATGAAACCAATTTTATTAAATAGTTCTTGGAAAGATATATACAATTAAAGTGAGTTTGGGTGATTTTGAGTTTTTATTTGCAAGATATGGGTCTGTGAAGTTGAGATTTTGGCTTTTTATTCTAGGTATAAAATGTACACTGTGTATCATTTTTGTACAAACTCAATTTTGTAATTTTATTCACATTATTATCTACAACTTTCATGTACAAAGTTTCTCTATTTGATGAATAAATAATTATATACAAAATAGGTGTCAAAAATGCATAAATGGATGAATAAATAAATGAGGTATTTATTGTACTCTTGGCCCTTATCTCCCCCTACTTTATTCCTTGTCGACCAATTCCATGCTGGCCTTGGTCTCGAGGTTAGGGTCATAAAATATTTGCAATATTTTATTCCTTTTTCTTTTCTTCTCTTTATTCTATAATTTTGGCATTAAAAACCTTATTTTCTGTATAATTGATACAATAAATAATGAATGCTATTGTGTACAAATTGAGGCTATTTACATGCATTTGCTGGGGTTTTTAAGGCCAAAATGATAGAATAAAGGTGATGAAATGGAGATTCATCACCTTCTTAATCACATCCATCAGATTCTTTCCTAATCGATTCAAATCACTCAAATTCGCAACCATCTTTCTTCCACTTTCACTATTTCTTGGAAACACATTATTTGATCTGCATTTTTCATCTTCTTGGCCAATTCAAATGAGAATCGAGCATATAAATCTCTCTTGCAGGTTTGCAAGATCATCTGGAGTATCAAAATTCATAGTTGGAGCTTGCATTCAACCATTTCCTTCAATAAAGAAGAAAGAAGCTATCACTCACTCATCCAGCCTTTCTTCGACCTGCCGCCATCTTCATCGAGGACTCTCCGTGATCTTCCTTCACCTTGGAGCAAGCTCACCTGCAGACGAGCTCGAGGGGTGAAGGCATCACCCCTCTAGCCCTGCAGGAGGCTGAAGAACTCAACCATTCACTGATGAATATGCATTTTGTCATATTATTTATTTATTTTATCTTAAAATCCCTAAGAAAACACTTGTATATAATACTAACTTCATATTCTTACTAGCTTGCATCTGTGTGCAAATGTTGTACATTAATTACTATTTTTACCTATAATTAATAAAGAAAGAAATAAAGGAAAATAAAGAAATAAAAAGAAAAGGAAAAAGATTGTATATATGTAATAGATATATGCTGACCTGAATTCTAAGAGAAGGTCAAGACTTGACCTGATCGACCATGAATAAAGTAGGGGGAGATAGGGTCCTTAATCAAAAAATCCAAAAAAATGTGTTGTAAAAATTATCCTAGGTATATTTCTATAAAACTTACATTATTTTATTTGTACATAAATTGACCTTAAATTAAACAATTTTCAAAACAGAAGTTGTAAATAAAAATATTTCCTAAATAATAAAAATAATTACAAAATAAAATCATGTACATAATAAAAGTAACCACATCCGGAAAAAGCCATAAAGTGACCATTGTAATACCAATTCTGGCTCCATATGAACTGAAATTGAACCAAACTAACTTCCATTATATTCTAAATTAAATTATCTTTAAAATGATTGTGGTTTCATAATTTTTGTAGTTACGGTTTGAAAGACAATTTTTTTGTGGTGGTTTATGTGATTTTATCATTTATTTGTACATATTGTATTTGTAAATAATTGCAATATTTTCTAATAATTATTTAAAATAAAATTGAAATAGAAGAAAAAAGACAAAATTGAAAATAAATAAAAATTAAACTAATTTCATTATTTAACTATTTATATAATGTACCTTATGTATATAATATATGTATATAGTTAAATCCCTTAAATAACCCTCCCAAAAAATAAAAAAGTAACATTTATTATTAAATTTAATAAAGTGATGAAAATAAATAAAAGTATTTGTAAATAATTTTAACAATATTTTCTTTTCTTATCTCTATCTAATTTCATTTTTTTCTTTATCTTTATCTCATTTTAATTTTGAATTTCAAATTCTTTTCTTTTTTATTTATATGGCTCTTCCTCCCTCATTTCAGTTTGATCAATCTTTGGTGAGAGGAGCCCAATCTCCGACAGCAATCTTGTCGCAGAAGGGTGCCCAGCTTCCGAGCCGTCCGTTGACAGTGAGTCGGTTCTCATCATGGCCATCACGGTTTCCCTCTGCTCCTACGGTGAGATCCACATCTCTTCATTTCTCGATCTCATTTATGGTAATTTTAGGTTTAATTTTCATATTTGTTTCATAGTTCATTTTTAATTCTATATCTTCGATTTTCATTCCTATTTTTCCATCATGATTCGATCTGCAACCGATCTCGATTTTTCATCTCATAATCTCGATCTCTCCACGTTCACATTCTAACTCACACTACCATCCAACTTCGGTTGCTTGCGGTGACCGGAAACCCTGATCCATCTCTCATTTCACTATATCCATATTGTTCACATTTCTTTCCTTTTATTTTATTCAATAACTTTTGACCGAGCCTTCGTACTCGAGTCGTATATCTTCTTTTATTGCAGGTTCACAGGAATTTGAAAAAAAATTACAAAAAATTATAAATATTTCAGCTACAGTTTAAAAAAAAAGAAAAAAATAATAAGTTGCTGGTAGTAAACAAAGAAAATAAAAAGGGGGTCACATCCATGTAGGAGCCGCCCCCGCGCATCCTCCTTCACCCCTACCATCGCCGATATGTGTCCACCTCCGTCTTCACTCACACAGTGAAGCATTGTTCACCGCCGTGTGAAGATCGCCCCCACCGTCGAAGAACTGGTCTAGATCATTGCCCACCGCCAACCGTGGAGCGTCACTGACCTTTGATAAAGGAGAACATCTGCCTGGATGACCACCGTCCTGGCTCCCTGCAGCCGCCTATACAGCCGGTGCGCCCCCATCGCACGCCAAGTTTTGTCAAAGTGTCCCCCCCCCCCCCCCCCCCCGAAAAGCCCTGTCGCCACTAGCCACCCGTCAACCACCATTCGCACATAAGGAGCGCGTACCATCCATCCTTCCGCTCATGACCACGCATCACCACGCCGTTGTTGCCATCTGTGTAGGAGCTCCCTCTCCCACACGACGCCCACTGCTCGTTGCTCTTGGATTTGCAACACCCTTCTGCTTGGAGCCTCAACCACTTCGCTCCTTCCCCGTGACGCTGCCAGCCGCCGTGAGCGCGGCCCCAGCACCGTCCGCTTGCTGCCCTTAATCCAACTGCCTCTCTTTGTGACCACTGATCATTATCCCGCAAAGCCACTGTCGACTCGCTACCTGCCGACCGCCCGTTGCTTGCGCGAGAAGGAAATACAGGGGCGGTGCACCCTTGTGGTTTGGAACGAACGAAGAACCCAACAACATCTGTGAACCCTAGGGGGAAGTAAATGGAAAATTTTGGAAAAACTACATTCAAGCTCCTAGAAGTTTTTGAAATTGCAAAACACTCCCTGCTTCTTTCAAGTCACATGAAGCGCACCTGCTATTATTGGGTAATTTGTGTTTTCCACCTCCCTTTTATCTCCTATCAATTTTGATGTCAAAACATGAAATAATTAACTTATGGGCCTTGCTTTCCAGACTCTATTTTGCATGCTTCTTTTCATTGAAAGTATTTTTTTCTCAATAAATTTGGTAAAAATTGTGCTATGCTCCTGATGTATATCTCTTTCTAGTTTAAAAATTTCATTGTATTTTATTATCATTTGATTTTATTAAAAAAATCAAAAACATCATTTCTTTTACTGTTTGCCCTTTGAAAAATCATAAAAATTCGAATATTTGCTTCAAAAATTCGAAAACATAGAGTAGTACTATTTTGTGTGTTTAAATTCCTATCCAATTTCGTGCATTAATTATTTATAAAACCAAAAAAATACAAAATACTATAATATTTAAAAAAATCATATAAATTGTAGAAAAATATAAGAAAAGAGATTTGAGTTTCCTTTTGGTAGATAATTTCTCTAGTTTTTATGAAAAATAATTGCTACAATTTTTTATTTCATTTCATATTTTAAAATTGCGAAATAATCATGTGTGCTCACTGCTTGCATTTTCACTTTTATTCATTTTAAAATTCTAAAAATTCTAAAAATCTTAAAAATACAAAAATAGTAAAAAATCATAAAAGCACAAAAAGATTTTCTTAAGATATTTTTGAGCATTTTTGTTATATTTTAAAAATTCAAAAAAATTGCATTTCTTTTATGCACGAATTTGTTTTGAAAATCATATTTTTGAAAATAAAAAAAATGCAAAAATTAAAATCACAAAAAAACTAAAAAGCAAAAAATAAAAAATCCATATAACCCTTAGGGAATTGTAGCCTACTTGAGTTCGATCTCTTTGCTATACATATTAAATAAGTAGCGAAATCTCCTACCACATATTCTTGTAATTATTGGCTTGAGAACAATTTTTTTGTTGAGGGATATTTAGGTTGCAACGATAATTGTATTTTTATCTCATAAAAATTAAAAACCCAGAAAATACCGCTCAACGTTCACTGAAGGGAAGTCAGAGAAGAAGGCACCACCACTACATCTGCAAGAAGGGGGAAGAATAGCCAAGAACACCCAGGCATACAGTCTTGCACCACGTGTCTGTATTGGACGACCGAGATCTGCGCGTGCATTCTAATCTTGGCTGTTGAACGCAAAGTGGTGGAAATTTTGCATATCAAACCCAACAGACATCCAAAAACTAAAGCCCGCTCTAGTAGTTTTCAAGATTTGCATTTAGGTACCCGCAAAGAGACCTAAAGGCAAAACATTTAGTTTTTTTACAATTTAGTCGCTGGAAGGGACCTTTTTGTAACAGACATTTATACTTTTCTTTGCACTTTTACCCATGTATTGTAGGGTAATTTTGGAAGTAATTTGGACTTCGATTTTCATTGAATTTTCTTGGGAGTTACATAACTACCCTAGCAAAGTTTGTTGATATTTTTCGTGGATTTTTGTCATGTATTTTGCTTGATTTGATTTTTCTAAATTTGCATCTACTTTGAAGCATTTTGTTGCCTTTTCAAGAAGAAAATAAAATCATGAAATTTTCTCTTTCTCTCAAAAGCTGCGATATAGGTATTTTGCCTCCTCGAGTTCGACCAAGGGAAACTTACCTGGTTAATAATTAGTTTAAGGATAAAATAGGAGAGAAGCTAACTCTTTTTCCCTTCATTCTTTTTATCTCTCCTATTTTAACTGGAAATTGTTCGATCGATTGAAATACGATCTCCGCGGTTCTTCTACACCAATGACAACTATTCTTCAACTAAACCGCGGGCCGGATTTTGATTTATCAATGCCTCTTCTAATATAGTATTTTGGGAGTCCATGTATCACAATCCATAGACTACACAAAATTGATGGATGAGATTGATTTGTACTTCTTCGAATGGCCAAGATTTTGTTGTAAAAACACAACAGCAATTAATTCAACTTAGATTAAATATATATTGAAAAATCAATATAAATTAATACCAAATTAAGTCAATCAAGCACGAAGATTCTTGGACTGGAGATTGCCTCCTTCCATATGAGGGGGTGGGATGGCCACCCTTTCCTAATGGGAGTTGGTGGCCGTCCACCCTCCCAAGTAGGAAGGAGACAATATCATGTAATCTCATAAGATCACATTATTCTATGAAAATCTCCAATATTTACTACAACACTTGTTGTAAATTATTCTACAAAAATAATTCATAATTATTTTATGAATATTGCAATCATGCCATTGAGAAATGTGTGAATCACATTCACATTCTAAAATAAAATGTAAATTACATTTTCAATTAATTGTCCAATGTAAATCCAATTCACATAAACATTTAAATCGTTAATTTTATTTACAAATATCTCTCTCTTATATATTATAAATCATATTTATAATATATATGATTAATATGTATAGTGCTATCCACATTATTCATATCAATGATAATTAAATCACATTTAATTGTCTTGGATCTCTATTCTCATGTGCCCAAATAATATGAATCACATTCAATTTATTCACATCTTTGATAATTAAATCACATTTATTTATCTTACATAACTCTCTTCATAGTATGAACAAATTCATATTATTCATAATAATTTAATCACAGCTAATTATCAATTTCTCAATGCTTGGATACATATATCAACAGTGAAAATATCCTTAAACTCCTTCAGGGATAATGCGCTCTCTCTGCGGATACTTGGAGATAAGGACAAGTCGGTTGTACATCCCACATATTGGGAATACAATATTGAGATCACATCTCAAATCCAGATCTTGCGGACCTCTCATAGATGCTTGATTAAATCAAGACCGCAAATCTAATCTTCACATTGCACATGAATCACATTCAGATTAATGTCCAACATTTGGACCAAGATCAGGTAAGTTCTCTACTGAGAGGAGTTAATAGAATCCAGACTCATTTCATCACTCCATAAGAATGGAAGCATCATGGTTATACAATCATTTATGATCATATCTCCCTCAGGTATTCCTAATACCTATACATCCTGCATACGGGAAGACCCAGATTAAACCTGAAGTTTTATATCTCTTTTGAAGTGTCTCCTTCAGGGTTTTTTATCATAAAGTTTCTCATTTGGCTATTGGGAGTTGGTATCGATTGTATACTTTCAAAAAGCATGTATCATACCTAGTTGTTCATCATATACTTTCTAAATGCATATATCAAACCTACAAAATTCAGTCAAGCTTCCAAAGCGAGACGACCATAGACAAAATTTAATCCTTCTCAATATCTCATGACTGAGCTCATGTCTTTCGGATTAGTAAATGAACCTGTATGATCCCTTTGAGAGATCGTATTACTCATATGCGTTCTTGTATGCACACCAGCGTGTCGGTGTATAGACCTTGATTTGGTCATCAACAATTTAGTATGCCAAATGTACATACTCAGACATATAGTAACACATATGTCTCTGATCAGAGGATTCATTCCTATATCGTGACAGCATACGACATAGGTCTTTGCTTATCTCCATCTTGTTACGTCAACTCTTTGACATATCTTATCTAAACCTCTGAATCTTTATTCTTATACAAAGAACCTGCATCAAGAGGTCAGTTAGATATCATCCTTTAGATAAAGGATTGTCATCTCCTGCTTAGGCTGGATATCATCTATTAATAATCATTTGACGATGCTTGTGGAGTCCTCAGTCTAGCTCTTTAAACATTCTTCCAAGCAATAGCCTCTATGATTCAACAATTGAATCTACAGTTTATGATTATTAAAACGGCCATGGTACATAATGCTAATTGTACTAAGGGACCAATTATGCATAATAATTATTCTTCATTTTAGATCAGGGAATGATATTTGCAATGACATTCATTGCATATTGGCTCGTCGTGGGCCTGCATGTCCAACACTCTCCCCTAACCCAAAGATACAGTAATGGGCTAATCTTTAAACCCTCACACATGTGACCATTATAGGTTATTTAGAAAAATAGCTAGGTATGTTGACCAGTCACTCTATTCCCAAGAGACTGCACCAAGTCCTTTTACAACACTTGCATATCTCCTAGTAACAATGCTTACATCTAGTGCAAATGTTGCATCTTATGCAACCAATACTCAATATTGTCAGTTAGAATGTCTTTGACACTACAGCTTAATAATTACTATAACCAGTGTGTATTTTCCATTATCCTTATCAGAATACCCTTATTGATGGAGATCTCTATCTCCTAAGGTATCCACAGTTAAGACCTTTTATATCTCCATCAATAAAGTCTTAATTTCTTGGAGATAAGACTTATAGATCACTATCTCAAAAGTCTTGTCCTATTTAAAAATATTGTTATTTTTGCAATCAAATGTTTTATCTCCATAGTAGGATTATTAACGGCTTACAACTCTCACTACATGGCAGACTTCTGACTTTTGTACACATCTTGTATGCACTGAGCTTCTCATAACTGATGCGCAAGGGCAATAAGTTTTAGCATTCACTTCCTCAACTCTTTGAGGTGTTATCCCTTTAGATAGGTTAGTAAAATATCTTAAGAGAAAGAAGGCTTTCTTGAACATTCCAGAAAATGGAATATGTCCAAGGTGTACCACTAATGTGACGGTTCCAATGCCTCTTCTCTATGCTTCTGAACAACTTCAAAACTAAGATCTAAGACGTATCCTTGAGATCATATCTCAATGTATGGAATATCCAATCTATAGAACACTTATTATTATCCTTATATCATTCTAAATGTTTAGAATATCATCTAAGTTAAGCACGATGAACACAATGGCACTCCCATGAAGCTTCACATGGTTCGTCAAGATTCTATCTGAAATCATAACATTTATATTTTCATTAGATCTAGTTTTCCAACTACAAGAAGCTTATTTAAGTCCATATATAGAGTTCTTCATCATGCATACCTTGCTTTCCTAAACTATGAATCCCTAGGGCTACTTATTTTGAATATCCTCGGAGAGGTATTTATAGAGGAATTCAATGTTGACTTCCATCTTGAAAAAGTCATAGTCGTGTTGTGTAAATATAGCTAGCAATTTTATGATGATTTCAGCATGGTCACTAAAAAAGCAAGTCTTACCGCAAGAGATGTCTTCTCTTCAGTGTGTATCTTGAGGATAGAAGTCGTGCTTTGAAGGTCTTTACCTTGTAATCAGGTTCCCTCTTTCTCTTGATGATCCATTTACACCTTAACAGGTCTTACCCATATAGGTGGATCCTCGAGGCTCCATATACAACACTTTTATATGAAGTTTACATTAGACTTTATTACTAACATCCATCTTTCCACATCATGATCTTCAGAAGCTTCATCTCATGAAGTAAGATCATTGTCAAACTTAACAAACACATGTAATCCATCCTCGAACTCATTTGAATAGCTATGAGTGTTTCATCTTTAATTGTCCTTTTAGTTTCCGATTTTAGGAGCCTCATTATCTTTTCAAGATTAAATCAGTTCCTTCACTTCATTTTTTATCTTGATTCTCAAGAAAGTCATCATCCTCTAAGAATCATATACTTAGAGATAAAATCTTTAAGAATCTCAAGGTCATAAAGTAGGTATCCAATACCATCCTTTATTTTCCTAATGATGTAGTACTCTCTTGTGCTAGATTCTAGCTTACTTGCATCCATGATAATATTATGGACCAAGCAACCCTAAATTCTCAAGTGTCCAACACCAGGCTTTGTTCCAAATCATAACTTATGAGGATGTTTAGGTACAAATTTACATGGAACCTTTTAAGGATATATATTGTAGTCTCTACTAAATATATACCGGGAAACTTAGAGATAATTATGCTAAGATTCATCATTGATCAAATCATGCCACATATGATCAATTATATCTCCCTGAAACTCTATTGAGTTTAGGCATATCAAGAGTAGTGACGTAGGAATGCTATCCCTATCTCCATAAGGTATTCCTTGAATTCTTCTAAAAGGTACTTGATAACTAAGTTAAATCAAATTCATTTCATCTTCCTTCAAAATTTTAATCTAAACCAAAATTGTGAAATCTTTGAACATTTTAATGCTTTCTAAGGTGAATGGAAGAAATCTCATATCACAAATAACACCAATAGATATCACATATCCATAATGTTTATTATGATATAGATGATCCACATACATCAATATGTATGAGATCCTGAATACCTTGACACCTTACACCATTCTCATAGAATGGTGTATTGAACATTTTACTTTGAATACAATATTCACAAGTACGTAAGATTTGAAATTTTAGATACTCTAAAGTTTCATCTCTTAGTAGTCTGGTGATCTCATTAACAGACATATGTCCAAGACTCAATGCCAGATCATTATCAAATGATCTTCATCCTCCTATTGAACTTAAAAGGTTTAATTTTCAGTATTAGAAATGTTAATGAAAAATTCATTAATTTTCTAATTTGGTAGAGTCCTCCAGATGTCATATTACTATTTAAAATATATACATCATAACTCTTTATGATAGGTCTATTCCAAAATTCATGTTTATTTTCAACATTTATAAATAATGAGTGTATTCTAATATGTAGGTCATAGAGTCATTCTCTAAGACTAAGGACTCTCCCACTAAAATTATGAAGTCTATCTATCCAATAGAGATTGTTGCAACAATTGCGTCAATATCCATGTTGATGACTATTAAACCTTAAGATCGAAATTTCTAGTCTTCTAAAACATATGCAACCAATTGCAAGTGTTATTAGAAGAATGAGAAACAATCATCAGACTTTGATTTATCAAATAAGTATGTCAATTTCAATGATTATATGTAGATTGTAGATTATTCCGATGCACTATCCGAATCTCTAAGGATTCTAGATAGACTTAATAGTCAGACTATCAAAACATCAGCTTGTTGCAGTATTGGCATTCATCCAACTATTTGGATGTCATATGGAAGTCATAGAAGTACAGTCAACTCTTTAACTTTCCTTCTTACTTGGGTCCAACCATGCTTCCACTATGCTCCCTTCATCTATAAAGAACCAT
The DNA here is from genome assembly GCA_037367405.1 of Ottelia alismoides. NCBI lineage: Eukaryota > Viridiplantae > Streptophyta > Magnoliopsida > Alismatales > Hydrocharitaceae > Ottelia > Ottelia alismoides. The sequence goes on along the minus strand of JAZKJV010001865.1, from coordinate 1,024,459 downwards.
TGCTTAAGACAAAGGATCTTTTATGTTGAATTCAAAGGATTTCATTATAAGAGTATCTAAACATTGATACAAGCTTCATTCAATTCATACAGTATGATTATTATCAAGCTTCATGAATGACTTAAGTAGATAGTAGAATGATAACACTCATCATATCCACATACATCTCAACTCTTTAAGACTTTGATTCAGGTAGGTATTCAAACATTTTGAATACATAATCTCTTTTTGAGCCACCATTCTGCATAATGCAAAGAACCATGCCATTCATGATTAAAAGTTATGAGCATATATGTATGCCAGAAACATCTTATTAGATTTTATAAGGATTATTTGATAATTACGATCATCATCGGCATGATATTTCCAAAGGACACTCAATGAGAGATGAAGACTATAGAGACACACAAACCCTAGGTTGTTGTCCTATTGTCTATTTAGTTGTCATTCCTCATAATTATGAGGAAACTTGCACAGTGCAACCGCATACATTATGTGTCTAATTACAAGTACAATATCTTGATCACGGATCCAATACATGATATTTTACTCGTTATTATTGAGTGGGTTTAACAAGAGTTATTGAAATAAGAAATCTGTATATATATATATATATATATATATATATATATATATATATACATTTTACTTTGATTTAGGAATTTTTTTATATGAAAGTTGTCTTTCCTTGTCAACACTGAGAGTTCATTCCCTTAATCACTTTCAATGTAAGAGATATACTTACCACTATCTCAAGCAAGATCCAGGATCTGCTTTCTTATCTTTGTCACATCCCAATAATATGAGAACCTGTAACTCAGATAAAAAAAGTAGGAACACATTCCACCTTGCAAGTCCAACTTGCATTACCAATTCAGTCTTTAACACCCGAGCCCACCACCCCTAAAGTGACGTTGACCCATCATTAATTGAACCAATTGTAGACAGGAATAAAACTCATTATGTGTACTCCAATATCGGCCAATTAATATGAGGACCCGATATTAGGGTCAGTATGCATACAACCTTACTCTTTCGAGAAGCAAGGAGCCCTATCCAGATGCGCTTCCATGCAGGAGCTATTACTTCGGACAAGCATGCCCTACATATAATCCCTGGCGATGGAATCCTTCGCTTTGATGGGAGATCATGGATGTCACTTATGTGATCCTCCATATCGTGTTCAAATTCTAATTAATAATTATGAATCATATTCATTATGATTAATTCTTCCAAGGGAAAACAACTCTATTCATAATAGAGTGTTTTAATTTTAATTGGACACCAATTAATTTACCACATTAAATCAATGATACAATTAATATCCAACAAACATTCTTTATTGTTACTAGAATTATGGTATTATCTCAAATATGTATTTTTTGAATTTTAATAATTAGAAAAAACAAAATGATTCCTTCAAAAATTATCCCTTCCTTACATGTTGTCATGGCCAGTACCGACGGGAATGGGACTGACAGCTCACGGAGCACCCTGCTACCCCAACACTCCCCGACTAGACACCATATCCTCCTAAGATCAGGATAATGTGAATTGATCATTTTTTACTTGAGATGATAATCAGTCTTTCAACCAAAGTTATACCATATATAATATTCATCAAAATCCTTTTGATAATATTATAAGTATTTTGCTAAACAAATTTCCAATCCTATTCAAGCAACATTGTTTATCGGAATTGTTGTAACCAATTTGTGATCAAGACTAATTATCTTATCATATTTAGTTATGACAATGTCATTTAAGGAAATAATCATCATGAAACATTTCATAGATATTCATCAATAACTTTTTCTGGAAATTAACCATGAATTTAACTAATTGATTAAATGGCAATTACAAGGTTCTTGATTAGGAAAGTAATTTTCAACAATGACCCTCACTTACCAAAATTAGCATATTCCAATTAATTTAAATCCAAAACATGAAAAATAAGTTTCCATAGTTGCTAATTTGATTTACAACAGAACCCAAGTGATTTGCACACATTTCTAGGGTTTTCAAAATCTTAAATAACTATTTAAATGCGTCAAGATATCCCATCCCCGAAATAGTGGATACATGTTCAATAAATGATCATAACTTGAGCAAAAGGATTACAAATCACATAAAATCAAATCCCAAAGTTTCCTTATTTAATGGGGAACATAATACAAGTGATAATTTTGTATTTAAACAGTATAAACATGGAGAAAGAATCTTACAAAACAAAGCTACGTGAAGAAAACACGATAAAATTTCACAAACTCGAATGAGCCCAAGTAGTCCTAGGTTTGTGAGTCGTATCTAAACCTCCAACGTGGCTTTGATACCACTTGAAGTATATGGAAAAATCATTTAGTGCATCATGGAAGCGTAATGATCGCATTGTATGCGATCAGGAGTGACTAGTTGTACTTATTGCTCGAGGCAGCAAAATCTTAAAATTTTAATCCGATAAAACCACATGATCGATGAACTCAGATCATTTCATTTAATCACAAACAAGTATTAGGTTTACCTCTTGAAATGTGGTTGCAATCGAGTCTCTAAACGAAGAGACCTCCTGTCTCAAGAACTATCCGACAGAGGAGACGCTTGCGAGCGCATTGATGAAACATGTGCTTCTCACAATCCATGTTGATGATCCAAGCGACCAATCTCCTGATCTCGTCAGACAAGACCCGACATGTTCTTCATGAGCGAGGTTCACCGAAGCAGACGGAGATCTGCGAGCAAATAATCCGATAGTAGAACGACGATGCTGCAGCGATGGCGACTCTCTCTAGGGTACCATGGTGGACGACTACAAGTTGAGAGAGAGCGAAGATGTGTAGAGATAGATAGATAGAGATAGAGAGAGAGCATATGTTGTTCTCTTGTTGTAACTTGAAAAGCACGGGGTGCCTCTTCTTATATAGTATTTGGGAGTCCATGGATCACAATCTATGTACTACACAAAATTAATGGATGAGATTGTTTTGTGCTTCTTTAAATGGCCAAGATTTTGTTGTAAAATCACAACAAGAAAAATCAATATAAATTAATACCAAATTAAATCAATAATCCATGGAGGTTCATGGAATGGAGATTGCCTCCATCCATAAGAGGGGGAGGGACGACCAACCTTTCCTAATGGGAGTTGGTGGCCCTCCACCCTCCTAAGTAGGAAGGTGACATTATTCCATGGAAATCTCCAATATTTACAACAACACTTGTTGTAAATTATTCTATAAAATAATTCATAATTATTTTGTAAATATTACAATCATGTCATTGTAAAATTTGTGAATCACATTCACAACTCAAAATAAAATGTAAATCAAACAAGTTCATTGTAAAATTTGTGAATCACATTCACAACTCAAAATAAAATGTAAATCAAACAAGTATTCACATGATCCAAGAACACTTCTCGATGCACCAAAGCATACCACAGAAGCGTGAGCATCACATCGTATGCGATCGAGAGTGACAAGTCGCACTAGTGCTCGAGGTAGCAGAATTTAAAATTTTAATCCGATGAAACCACATGATCCAAGAACACTTCTCGAATCATTTCATCTAAACCACAAAAAAATATTAGGTTTAAGAAGCATGGTTGCGATTGAGGATCTAGACGAATGGACCTCTTGTCTCAAGTCCGATCCGACGGAGGAGACGCTTGCGAGCCTTTTGATGAAACGTGTGCTTCTCGCAATCTATGTTGATAATTCAAGCATCGAATCTCCCGATGTCATCACACGAGATCCCATGTCTTCTTCACGAGCGAGGTGCACCTAAAGAGACAGAGATCCACGAGCAAACAATCCGACAGCATAACCACGATGCTTCAACGATGGCAACTCTCTCTAGGGCTCCATGGTGGACAGCCACAATGAGAGAGAGATGACGTACGGAGAATAAGAGAGAGAGCATATGTTGTATCTTTTGTTGTTGTAACTATGAAGAGCAAGGGGTGGCTCTTCTTATATAGTATTTTGGGAGTCCATGGATCCCAATCCATGTTCACACAAATCCAGTGGATGAGATTGATTTGTGTTTCTTCCAATGGCCATGATTTTGTTGTAAAACACAACAACAATTATTTTAATTTTAATTAAAATTATTTTGAACAATGATCAATATAAATTAATTTTAATCAAATCAATCTCCCTTGTAGAAATAGGATGGAGGTTAGCCTACTTCCATAAGGGGGGGGGAGACGACCATGAACCCTATAAGGACTTGGTGGCTGTCCCAACTCCTTATTAGGAAGGAAGCATCCTTCACATATTACATGGAATCCAATATTCCATGTATTTCTCCATTATTTTGGCAACAACTTTTATTACAAATTATTTCACAAAAATAAATCCAATTTATTTTGTGAACATGCAATCATGTCATTGGAAATGTGTGAATCACAATCACAACCCAAAGTTATATGTAAAGTACAATTTCAATTCATTGTCCCATGTGAATCCAATTCACATCAACATTTAATTTGTAAATGTTATTTACAAATAGCTCTATCTTATATATTATAAATCACATTTATAATATATATGATTAATATGGATAGTGCTATCCACATTAACTATATCCTTGACAATTAAATCACATATAATTATCTTTGACCTCTATTCTCATGTGCCCAAATATTATGAATCACATTCACATTATTTACATTTCTGATAGGTAAATGACATTTAATTATCTTCAATAACTTTCCTTATAATATGAATCAAATTCATATTATTCATGATAATTAAATCACATTTAATTATCCATTTCTCAATGTTCGGATACATATATCAATAGTGAAATTATCCTTGAACTCTTTCAAGGATAATGTACTTTCTCCGCGGATACATGAAGATAAGGACAATGCGATTGTATTGTTCCATGTATAATGACTTGGATATTGAGATCACATCTCAAATCCATATCTTGCGGACCTCTCATAGATACTTGATTAAATCTAGGTCGCAAGTCTAATCGTCTCATTGCATATGAATCACATTCAGATAAATGTCCACCACTTGGGCCAAGATCAAATCACTTCTCTACTAAGAGGAGTCAGTAAAATCCAAACTCGTTTCATCACTCCCTTGGAATGGAAGCTTTAGGGTTGCACAATTGTTTATGATAACAACAACCTCAGGTATTCATAATACATGTACATCCTGCATATTGGAAGACCCAGATTAAACCCAAAATTTTAGATCTCTTTTAGATTGTCTCCTTTAGAGTTTTGTCCTTAAGTTTCTCATTCGATCGTTGAGAGTTGGTATCGATCAAATACTTTCCAAAAGAAAATATCATACTGAGGATTTGATCATATACTTTCCAAAAGCAAAATATCAAACCTTACAAATTCAATCAAGCTTCTAAAGAGAGACGTCCATGCACGGAATTTGATTCTTCCCAATATCTCACGAGTGAGCTCTTGTATTCCGGTTCAATAACTGAACATGTATGATCCTTTTGGGAGATCATATTACTCATATGCCCTTATATGTACACCAGCGCACTGGTGTTTAGACCTTGATTAGGTAATCAAACTATTGGTCTGCCAAATGTACATACTCAGACATGTATTAACACATTTGTCTCCGATCAGAGGATGTGTGCCAATATCATGACAGCATTCAACATAAGTTTTTGGTTATCTCGATCTCGTTACGTCAACTCTTTGACCTAACTTATCCAACACCTTCGAATCTCTATTCCTATGTAGAGGACCATCATCAATAGTTCGGTTAGATATTAGCTTTTAGAGAAAGGATTCCCATCTCCTTCTCAGGCATGATATCTTCTCTTAACAATCATTTGATGGTGCTTTATGAGTCCTCAATCTAACTCTTTAGATATTCATCTAAGCATCGGCCTCTATGATTCAATAATTGAATCAACAATTGTATGATCATTAAGATGGTCATGGAATATAATCCTAATTTTACTAAGGGACTTATTATGAAAATTAATTATTCTTCATTTCAGATCAGGGAATGATATTCGCAATAAAATTTATTGCATAATGGCTCATTGTGGGCTCGCATGTCCAAAAATCTCCCACTAGCCTATAGAGCCATTAATGGGTTAATCTTTAAACACACACTCATGTGACACTCGTAGGTTATTTAGAAAAATAGTTAGGTAAGTTGATCAGTCACCCTGTTCCTAAGAAACTACGCCAAGTCCTTTTACGACATATGCATATCTCATAGTTACAGTGCTCGCATCCAATGCGAATGTTGCATCTTATGCAACCAATAGTCAATATTGTCAATTATAGTGTCCTCTGACACTACAACTCAATAATTATTATAACTTGTATTTCCATTATCCATATCAGAATACCCTTATTTCAGGAAATCTCTATCACCTACACTATCCGCAGTTAAGACCTTATATATCACCTCCTATAAAGTATTAATTTCTTGAAGATAAGACTTAGAGATCACTATCTCTAAAGTCTTATCCTCTTTTATGATATTTTTATTACTGTAATCAAGTGTTTTATCTCCATAATAGGATTAGTAAAAATATATCACTACATGGCAGACATTTGGCTTTTGTACATATCTAGCATACACTGAGTTTACCACAGCTGACGCACTAGGGCATATAGCTTTGGTATTCACATCCTCAACTCTTTAAGATCCTATCCCTTTAGATTGGTTAGTACCATATCTTGAGGGAAATAAAAATTTCTTGGTACTTTCCAGAGAATGGAAATGTCCAAGGTGTACCACTAATTTGGCGGTCCCAATACCATCTTTTTTTTTAATTCTGAACAACTTCAGAACTAAGATCTAAGAGGTATCCTTGAGATCATATCTCAAGGTATGGGATAACAGATTATAAAACACTTATTATCATCCTTATATCATTCCAAATGATTAGGATGTCATCTACATTTAGCATGATGAACACAATGGTACTCCCACTGAGCTTCACATGGTTCATCAAGATTCTATCTGAAATCATAACATTTATAATTTCATCAAATCCAGTGTTCCCAACTACAAGAAGCTTATTTGAGTCCATAGACGGAGTTCCTTAGCTGGTACACCTTTCTTTCCTCAACTACAAAGACCTGGGGCTACTTCATATTAATATCCTCAGAGCGGTATTCATAGAGGAATGCAATCTTGACTCACATCTTGAAGATGTCATAGTCAAGTTGTGTAGCTATAGTTAGCAATATTCTAATGTGTTTAAGAAAGGCCATTGAAGAGCAAGTCTCATTGCAAGCAATGTCTTCTCTTCATGTGTATCTTGAGGATACGAGTCGTGCTTTAAAGGTTCCTACCTTCTCATTAGGTTCCATCTATCTCTTGAAGATCCATTTACACCTTAGTGGGTCTTACCTTTATAGATGGACTCTCGAGGGTCCTTATACAACACTTGTATATGAAGTCTACTTTAGACTTTATTACTAACAACCATCTTTCCATGTCTTGATCTTCATAAGCTTCATCACATGAAGTAAGATCATTGTCAGACTTAACTGACACATGGAATCCATCCTCAAACTAATTTGAAGAGGTATGGTTGTTTCATCTTTAATTGTCCTTTTAGTTTCCCATTCCAGGATCCTCATTATCTTCTCAAGATTAAATGAGTTCCTTCTCTTCACTTTCATCTTGATTCTAAAGAGAGTCATGCTCAAAGAATCACATTCTTATATATGAACTCTTTTAAGAATATCAAGGTAAAAAAGTAGGTATCCAATACCATGCTTTATTATCTTAATGATGCATCACTCTCTGGTGCTAGATTCTGGTTTACATGCATCCATGACAATGTTATGGACCAGGCAACACTAAATCCTCAAGTATCAAACTATTTTAGATTTACATGGAATCTTTTTAAGGATATATATTGTAGTCTCTACATCATATATACCTAGAAACTAAGAGGTAATTATGCTAAGATTCATCATTGATCAAATCATATCACACATGATCTAATTGCCTCTTCCTACAACTCTATTGAGTTTAGGTGTATTAGGAGGAGTGAGATAGTAATAATATTCATATCTACATAAGGTATTCCTTGAATTTATCTATAGGTATGGGCTACCTAGGTTAGATCAAATTCATTTTATCTTCCTACAAACTTTGGTTCTAAACCAAAAAAATGAAATCTTTGAACATTTCAAAGGTTTCTAAGGAGAAGGGAAGAAATCTCATATCACAAATAATCATCAATAGATATCACATATCATTAATGTTTATTATGATATAGATGATCTGCATACATAAATATATATGAGATCTTGAATACCTTGTCATCTTAGACCATTCCCAAGGAAGGGTGCATTGGACATTTTTTTAATTATAATACAATACTTACAAGTATGTAAGATCGAAATTTTAGACAATATAAGGTTTCATCTCTTATGAATCTGTTTATCTTCATCAACAAACATATGTCCAAGGTTTGATGCCAGATCATTGTAAAATGATCTTCATACTCCTATTGATCTTTTAAGGTTCAAATTTTCAGTATTAGAAATGTTAATGAACCATTCATTAATTTTCTAACTTAGTAGAGTCCTCTAATCGTCGGAATACTATATGAAATATATCCATAATAACTCTTTATGATAGGTCTATTACAGAATTCATATTTATTTCCAACAAATAGAAATAAACAATGAGTGTATTCTAATATCTAGGTCATAGAGATATTCTCTAAGACAAAGGAATCTCCCACTGAAAACATGAAGTCTATTTATCCAATAAATATCATTGCAACAATTGCATCAATATCCATGTGGATGACTATTGAACCTTATGATCAAATTTTTTAGTCTTCTAAAATATATGCAACGAATTACAAGTATTATTAGAAGAATGAGATACAATTATCAGACATCAATCTTATCCAATAAGCAAGTCTATTTCAATGTTCAAATGTATATATAGATTATTTCGATGTATTACTGGGGCCCTTCTCTAAGGATCTAGATAGTCAAGATAGTCACACTTTTTGTACATCGGCTTATTGCAGTATTGGCATTCATCAAACTCTTTGCATGTCATATGGAAATTACATAAGTACAGTGAACTCTTTGACTTTCCTTCTTACTTGGACCAGACCCATGCTTCCACTATGCTTCCTTCATCCATAAACAACCACTGCTTAAGACAAAAGATCTCTTATGTTGAATTCAAATGATTTCAATATAAGAGTACTTCAACATTTATACATGCTTCAATTCACACAATATGAATATTATGAAGCTTCATGAATGACTTGAGTATAGACAGTAGAATGATGACACTCATCATATCTACATACATCATAACTCTTAAGGACTTTTATTCTGGTGGGTACTCAAACAATTTGAATACATCATCTCTCACAGAGCCACCATTCTGCATGATGCAGTAAACCATATCATTCATGATTAAATGTCAAGAGCACATATGTATGCCAAAACATCTTCTTTGATTTTTATAAGGATTATTTGACAATTACGATCATCATCGACATGTCACTTCCAAAGTACGTTCAATGAGAGATCAAGACTATGGAGACACACAAATCCTAGGGCTGTAGTCCTATTGTCTATTTAATTATCATTCCTCATTATTATGAGAAAAACTTGCATACCGCAACCACATACATTATATATAAAACTACAAGTACAATATCATGATCACTGATCCAATCCATGATATTTTACTCATTATTGAGAATAGTATTGAGTGGGTTTAGTGTATGATTATCTGAAATAAAAAATTTTCATGAATATACATATACACACACACATATTTTACTTTGATTTAGGAATTTTTAAATCGAAGTTATCTTCCCTTGTCAACACTGAAAATTCATTCCCTTAATCACTTTCAATGTAAGAGATATAGTTACCATTAAATCTCAAGCAAGATCTTGGATCTCCATCCTTATCTTTGTCACATCCCAATAATATGAGAACTGTAACTTGGATAAAAAGAAGCGGGAATACATTCTACATTGCAAGTTCAACTTCCACTCATAATTAGGTCTTTAACACCTGGGCCCACCACCTCTATGGTGGTGTTGACCCGTCGTTAATTGAAGAAACCATCAACAGGATTAGAACTCGTTATGCACAATCCAATATCGCCCCAATAATACGAGGACCCGATATTGGGGTTACTACACATACTGCCTTACTCGTTCAAGATGCAAAGAACCCTATCCAGATGCGCTTGTATGCATGAGCTATCCCTTTGGACAAGCATCTCCTACATACAATCCCTCGCTATGGAACCCTTCACCTTGACGGGAGACCATGGATGTCACTTATGTCATCCTCCATATCATGTTCAAATTCTAGTTAGTCATTATGAATCATATTCATTATAATTAATTCTTCCAAGGGAATTACAATTTATTCATAATAGAGTATTTTAATTTTAATTGGATTCCAATTAATCTCATCATATTAAATTACTGATCCAATTAATATCCAACAAACATTCTCTACTGTTACTTGAAATATGGTGTTATCTCAATTACGTATTATTTGAATTTTAATAATTAGGCAAAACAAATCAAGATCCCTTTAAACATTATCCCTTTCTTACATGCTGTCATGGCCAGTACCAATGGGAGTGGGACAGACCGCTTACGGAGCAACCTACTACTCCAACGCTCCCTGACTAGACACCATATCTGCCTCAGGTCAGGATAATGCCAATCGATGACTTTGTACTTGAGATGATAATCGGTCATTCAACCGAAGTTATACCATATAATAATAATAACATCTTTTATTAACATTATAAGGAGATTTGCTACACAAATCCCCAATCCTTTTCAAGCATCAAAGTTTATTGGAAGGTTCATGTAACCAATTGTGATCTAGATCATATCTAATCAAGTTTTGGTTAAGACATTATCATTTAAGGAAATAACTATCATCAAATATTTCTCAAATATTTATCCATAATTATTTCAGGAAATTAAATCATTTAATTTCATTAATTTATTAAATGGCAATCACAAGGTTTATGACTAGGAGAGTAATTTTCAGTGGTGACCCTCACTTGCTAAAATTAGCATACCTCAATCAATTTATATCCAAATCAAGCAAAATAAGTTTCCATAGTTTGCTAATTTGATTTACAACAAAATTAAGTGATTTTTATGTATTTATAGGCTTTTCTAAACCGTATTTAACTCTTTAATTACGTCAAGATTTGCCATCCCCGAAACAATGGATACATGTTCATTAAAATGATCATAACTTGAGAAATCGGATTCCAAATCATGAAAAATCAAATCCCACTTTTCCTTATTTAAGAAATGTAATTAAAGTGATAATTTCATGCTTAGACAATATAAACAAGATGGAAAAATCTTACAAAACAGGATGCATGTACAAAATGCAATAAAATTTTGCAAACACACTAATGAGCCCAAGTCGTCCTAGGTTTATGGATCGTATCTGAAACCTCCAACCTATGGATCTGATACCACTTGAAGGATATAGGAAGATCCTTAAGCGCTTCTTGGAAGCATGAGGATCACATCATATGTGATCAGGAGCGACAAGTCGCACTAGTTGCTTGAGGCTGAAGAATTTAAAATTTTAATCCGATGAAACCACATGATCAAAGAACACTTCTCGGATAATTTCATCAAAATCAGAAATGAGTATTAGGTTTACCTCTTGAAGTGTGGGTGCGATCGAGACTATAAATGAAGAAACTTCCTTTCTCAAGTCCTATCCAACGGAGGAGATGCTTGCGAGCACGTTTATGAAATGAGTGCTTCTTGTAATCCACGTTAATGATCCAAGTGACGAATCTCCAGATCTCGTCACACGAGATTTGATGTCTTCTTCATGAGCGAGGCACACTGAAGGAGATGTAGATCCACGAGCAAACATTCTGCCAGCATAACGATGATGCAGCGGTGATGGAGACTCTTTCTAGGGCTCCATGTTGGACGATACAATGAGAGAGAGAGAGAGAAACATGATGCGTATAGAATGAGAGAGAGAGAGAGCATATGTTGTATCTCTCGTTGTTGTAACTTTGAAGAGCAAGTGGTGCATCTTCTTATATAGTATTTTGGGCGTCCGTGGACCCCAATCCATGTGCACACAAATCTAATGGACGAGATTGATTTGTTTTTATTCCAATGACCATGATTTTGTTGTAAAACACGAGGAATACTCAATTTTATTCAAATTAAAATATTATAGAACAATAATCAATATAAATTAATTTTAATAAATCAATCTCCCAATGATAAATAGGAAGGAGGCTAGCCTCCTTCCATAGAGGGGGTGGACAGCCATAAGTCCTATAAGGACTTGGTGGCTATCACCACTACTTATTAGGAAGGGAGCCACCTTCACATATTACATGGAATCTAATATTCCATGTATTTCTCCATTATTTTTGCAACAACTTTAGTTGCAAATTATTTCACAAAAATAAATTCAATTTATTTTGTGAACATTGCAATCATGCCATTGGAAATTTGTGAATTACATTCACAAGCCAAAATAAAATGTAAAGTACAATTTCAATTCACTGTCCAATGTGAATCCAGTTAACATCAGCATTTAATTCATAGATGTTACTTATAAACAACTCTCTCTTATACATTATAAATCACATTTATAATATATATATGATTAATATGGACAATGCTATGCACATTATTCATATCCATGATAATTAAATCACATTTATCATCTTCAATCTCTATTCTCATGTGCCCAAATAATATGCATCACATTCACACTATTTACATATTTGATAATTAAATCACATTTATTTATCTTAAATAACTCTTCTTATAATATGAATCAAATTTGCATTATTCATGATAATTAATAACATATTTTTATCCATTTTTCAAAGCTTAGATACATATATCAACAATGAAATTATCCTTGAACTCTTTCAAGGATAATGTGCTTTCTCCACAGATACTTGGAGATAAGGACATGGCGATTGTATTAATCCACATATAGTGACTTGGATATTGAGAACACATCTCAAATCCAGATCTTGCGGGCCTGTCCTAGATGCTTGATTAAATCAAGACAACAAATCTAATCTTCTCATTGCATCTTAATCACAATCAAATCAATGTCCAACATTTAGACCAAGATCAGATCACTTCTCTACTGATAGGAGTCACTAAAATACAGACCTATTTCATCAGTCCACAGGAATGGAAGCGTCATGGTTATATAATCGTTTATGATCATTTCACCCTCATGTATTCCTAATACATGTACATCCTTCTTACTGGAAGACCCAAATTAAACCGAAGTTTTATTCTGTTTTAGACATTCTCCTTTAGGGTTTTATCATCAAGATTCTCATTCGATTATTGGGAGTTGGTATCGATCATATACTTTCCAAAAGCATATATCATACCCAGGTATTGATCATATACTTTCCAAAAGCATATATCAAACTTTACAAAATTTAGTCAAGCTTCTAAAGCGAGACAACTGTGCACGGAATTCGATTCTTTCCAATACCTAATGAATTAGCTCATGTCTTTCAGTTCAGTAACTGAATTCATATGATCCCTTTGAGAGATCATATTACTCGTATGCCCTTGGAGTACAATGAAATGAGTTTGATGAATTTGGAGTTTTGGTGGATAAGATATTGATCTTGCAAGTTTATCTTTATGGTTATTTGAGAGTGTTATTATTTACACAATATACACAAGTTTTTTATTGCAATTATTTTTGTTATTTACAGAAGAATTTTATTCACAAGAAAAAAATATTTTTAAAAAGAACCCTATAATGAATAAATTAAATAAAAGAATGTATATTATAGATATTATTGTACAATGACGAATATATGCAAGTGAAAAATGAATTTATGGAATTTTTGATATATTTGGGGCTTATCTCACCCTACTTTATTACTTGTCAATTGGGTCAAGTTTTGACCTTTTCTCGGGTTCAGATTCCAACCTGTATCTATTACAAATATACCTTCTTTGTTTTCTTTATTTCTTTATTTTAGGTTAAAATAGTGATAAATATACAATATTTACATAAGAATTAGTTCTAGTAAAAGGATGGATTTATTGCTATCTACAAGCGTTTTATATGGGATTTTAAGCTAAAATAAATGCATAAAGATGATGAAATGCAGATTCATCTCCCCCCATGCTTTACTTTTGCTAGTCCCTTAGCAAACACTTATTCAAAGAATAAGTGAATAAAAGAAAAAAGATATAATAAAGGAAAAATAAAGAACTTATAATAACAATACTGAGTATAAAATTTATCTTCATAAAATCAAAATATAGAGCTCTACCAGACCTTTGGTTTATTAATTTGGGTAGAACCATAGTGAGAAACGGACTTGACACTCAACAACCTCTAGAAACCACACAATGCTTCCCAAGTCTCCTCCATAGCCTTGTCATAATATATCAACTCGTACGCAAACCCTTATGACTATGAATCTTTCTTGTACAATGTAAGTGATATGTATCACTCCTCGGTTGAAGAAGTAAAAATTAGTCTTCTCCAACGCGGTGACCCTAATTTCCCTAATCCAAAAACTCTTTCCTCGATAAGAGGGGTATTCCCTTCTAAGTTCAAGTGCAACTAGCAAAGAAGAGGAGGTGGAGAAATGAATGGACAATCTCCAATGTAGCTATCTATCCTTGGAAGCATGACATGCGTATCAAGTGATCCAGTTGCAGGCTCATAAATATCTGACTTGGAAACTCAAGCACCCTTATTTGACTATACAAATGTACATACTCCAGCAAATATTTTCAATCAGGCCAATCCACTTTTATAGTGTTTTTAATTTTTGCATATTATTTAAATATATAAAAGGTGCAACATATACATAAGGAGTTTTTCCTCTTGAGTCAATAGACTATACCACTTTTGAAGCTTTATTGCAACCAACAAAATTCTATCTTTAGACATCGCTGCTACAAGATCGGGTTGGGATACAATGGCCACAAATGTGTGAAAACTAACGTTTCCATTGTCTTGTGTCTCAAGTCGGGAAATTCAACGCTCTACCACTTTTGAGGTGAGCAAGGTGTAAGTGCAGGTGTGCAAGATAGGTCATTATCGACAAGAAACATACTTGTGCTCCGAAGTATTCTACTTAGGCAGTAAAGATGACACTAAGCTAAGTCTTTTGGATCCCAAAGAATTAAGTCTATAGACCTTAAGAATCTCAATTCCATTTCCTATAATGTTCCTTTGACATTAAGTTGATTAAGCTCCAACTAAGATCTAATCTTCGACTTTATTCCAGACTACTTTAACTGTCAATATCACTCTGAAAAATGCACATGCAAATGCAATAAATATATACAAAACATTTTTTGTTTAAGGAAAAGAATTTTATAAACTGAATCTTCGACTTAATTCGAGACTAGTTTACTAACTGAATATATTATACAAATTTTATACAAGAGTTTACCGGAGGATTTTATGTATAATTTTTATAAACAAGTTTTAAAAAAGAATTTTATATACAACAAAGAATTTTATTGAAAAATGATTAATGATTCTATACACATGTGGATTTTAGGAATTTATATACATACATACCATAATTTATATCCCACGTGACAAAATAAGTTTATAAAAAAATTACAAATCTTTTCAAAAACATTTTACAAAATATTTGTCAAACATTCAAAACATTTTGTAATAGTTTTTTTTCAAAAAAAAATACAAATATTTTTGTAGACTATTTTACAACCATTTTTACAAGTCTTTTTGCAACCATTTTTACAAACATGTTTTTGCAAGCATTTTGCTTTCAAAAAATTTATAAACATTTTGTACAATATGCTTAGTTTTGATATAGAAAATAATTTTAAAACATTCTACAACCAAAACATTTTTACAGACAATATTACAATGATTTGTATAAAAAATTTTTACAAATATTTTTACAAATAATTTTTTGCAAACAATTTTACAAAAGATTTCTGAAAATATTTTGCAAAGCATTTTTTGCAAACTTTTTAGAAAAGTTTTTGCAAATAATTTTAGAAATCCTTTTTCAAATCTGTTTTTAAGAATAAAAACAACAATATTATCAATAAAAGTATGAGTTATGGCTAAAGTATATATACAATATATATGACATCCCGCTATACTTAGCTCGAACTCTATGTCCTCATAGTGAACAAAGAGCTACAAAGGAAGACATAACTCGTGCTATGTATAGAAAAGTGAAAAGTACCCTATACAAAAATGCCTCAAACAATAGACAAAAAGAATAGAAGTTGATGATCCCCACTATGCTTAGGATCATCTAATCTTAAGTATAGAAGATTGTATAATCGAGGAAAACCGAGGAAAAGAATGAACAAACTCAAGAACTCGACTCGTCCTCCCCTATACTTACGGTAAAATATTCCTAAGTATAGGAAAAGAATATCAACAAGTTGAAGGACAAGCAAGAGACTAGAAGAAATACAAGAGAAATAATAAACACAAGAGAGACGGTATGAACACCATCACTCCCCTATACTTTGGGTAAGGGATCCCTAAGTATAAGAAACAACAGGGGTGATGAAACACAACAAATATGAACAACTCAAATCATTCACCCCCCATACTTAGGATAGAGTGCATCCTAAGTATATTATATACACATGGAAATAAGATGGATGTTAAAAACAGAAGAAGAAGAAGAAGGAATAAAACAGAAGGATATATACAAGAAAAAATCCGCTCATGTGTCAGACACAAAAGATGTCAAAAAATCATCATATGATATAATAGATATGGAATATACAACGTACATGAATGTATCGTGATCAATGTTTGGCTTCAACAACTGTCCGTTCACAACAAATAGTTGTGCATCAGATGACAACCCAGATATGACAATACTACCATTGTCACGGATAACTCTCATAATGAACAATCCATACGTTTTGCTTTTCAATTTGCCAAGAAACAGCTTCAATTTAGCATAGACAACCAAACTTTCTATTTAGGGAGAAATTCTTCCTTCCAATGTGTGTATCATGCCAATGCTTAAATTTCTCCTTGTACATAAGTGAGTTTTCACATGCAAAATATCGGAATTCCAGCAATTTGTTCAGATAAAACTTCCTATTCTTTCCCGCCTTGTCATAATATAAATTGCATTCACAGAGTGCCCATAAAGATTTGTGAATTAATTAATTTGGCTAGTGTCAAGGCTTTCCATAAATCAATCTGTAGGGAGACATACCTAATGGAGACTTGTATGAAGTCTGATAAGCCCATAGAACTGAGTCAAGCATCTGGGACTAGTTCTTCCTATCTTGACATACAAGTTTTTGAAATATCATCTTTATCTCCCTATTGAAATCTCAGCAAAGCCATTAGTCTGTGGGTGTTAAGGAGACACAACTCATTGCTCAATGGCATACCCCTTCACAAGCTTCTTGACTTCTCTGTTAATGACATGGCTTCTCCCGTCTGAAATGAGTATCTTTGGGATCCCAAACTATGCAATAATGTGGTCCTTGAGATAAGAACACACCATACGACTATCAACAACTCAGATGGGGATAGCCTCCATCCATCAACTAACATAATACACTGCAAGAAGGATATGCTGATATCCCCGACTGACAGGAAATGGGCCCATGAAGTCTATACCCCAAGCATAAAAACATCAAAACTCTGGATATATCTCAGGGGCATGGTATCTTTAGAACCAATTGTTCCTCCCATCTTTTGACAAGTAGTACAACCTCAAACATACTCTATAGCATCCATAAATAAAGTTGGCCACCGGAGGCTGCTTTGTTAAAAATATTCACTGCTGTGCGCGTTCTGAATGATGCCCATCAGACTCTAATTTATGATAATGCTCAAGTACGATGGAGTATTTCTCCGGAGGAATGCACCTTCTCCAGTTACAATCCGCACCCTCATGAAACAAGTACGGATCCTCCCATTAGTAAAAATGTCTCTGACAAGAATTTGTCTACCTTATGCTTCGACCAATCATGTAAAACTTTCTTTGAGACAAGATAGTTCACAATATCAACATACCATGGGAACGAGTCCACAGACAAAATCGTCTCATCTGGAAAGGTCTACGAAATAGGAAGTATACTCTGCTCAGAAGTCTCTACATCCGTAATGCGGGAAAAATGATCTGCCACTATTCTTAACTCCAGGTTTATCTCGAATCTCCAAATAAAAATCCTTAAGAAGAAAGATCCATCTGATAAGGCAAGGTTTGGCATCCTTCTTTGCATGTAGGTATCGTACGACAGTGTGATCCGTGTATAGAATTACATGTGTTCCGAGGATGTAAGATTTGTACGTCTCAAGTGTAAACACCACTGCTAACATCTCCTTCTCTGTGACTGTGCAATTATGATGTGCCTCATCCATAGTTTTGCTAACATAGTGTATGGAAAATAATAACCCATCCCTTATTTACCCTAAAACAATTCCAACAACATAACTTAACATGTCCATCATGATCTCAAATGGGAGAGACCAATCAGGTGGTTGTAGGATAGGAACACTAGTAACCATTTCTTTCATCTGGTGAAATGCAATGAGGATTTTCTCATCTACAACAAACTCACTCTCCTTACATAGAAGCTCAGTCAAAGGTCTGGTGATGTTGCTAAAGTCCTTAATGAATCTCCTATAGAATCCAACGTGTCCTAGAAATGAACTCAACTACTTCAAAAATCCTGTGGTGGCACTAGTTTTGAGATCACATCAATCTTGGTCGGGTCAACCTCCATAACATGTTTAGAGATGATGTGACCTAATACAATCCCATCAGTCACCATAATGTGACTCTTCTCCCACGAGAGAACTTGGTTTACTTCACATCAATGTTGAAGTACTCAGTCAAAATTAGCAAGACATGTGTCAAAACCATACCCGTAGACCAAGAAGTCGTCCATGGAGACCTTAGAAAACTACCTACCATGTTGGTACAAACAATCAACATATACCTTTGGAATGTAGCGGGAGCATTACACAATCCAAAAGCATCTGTTTAAAGGCGTAGGCACCAAACGAACAACTGATTGTAGTTTTCTCCTGATCCTCAAGAGTAATAGCAACCTGATTATACCCCGTGTACCCATCCAAGAAACAAAAGAACTCTTTCCATGCCAGCCTTTCAATAATCTGATCAATAAAGCATAGTGGAAAGTGATCTTTCTTGGTATCTGTGTTCTGGCATCAGTAATATACACATACACGCCATGAAGTTGGTACACGGTCGGGATCTTCTAACCATGGTCATTCTTTATGATAGTAATATCAGATTTCTTTGGGACCGCATGTAAAGGACTGACCCACTTGGAATTCGATATGGGATAAATAAAGCCTGCATCACACCATTTCTTGATCTCTTTCATGACAACATCTTGGAGGTTTGGATTGAAATGTCTCTAACACTCACGGGAGGGTTTGCTATAATCCTCTAAGTAGATATGATGTAAGCATAAAGCTGGACTTATCCCACAGAGATTCGAAATATTCCTTCCAATGGCCTTGCGGTTTCTCTCTAGAACCTCTAGCACGCAAGATTCTTGTTCTTCGGTCAACTAAAAGTTGAGTGCATAAGGAAGGCATACATCAACGTAGATGGTAAAACCTTGAGCTCAGGTGGGGTTTGAATCGACTCTGTGACAATCTCTACAACTGCACTAATATATGGTATATGATCTGTATTTTGTGAACTATCCACCATGGCTACTATCGGCTCAGCAAGAAGTATATCAAATAGATCTTCAAGGAGTTCTCTCTACTTAAAAATGAATGGTACACCAAGATGTTCAATGATCTCTATAACTCATGAACAAAAGGCTCAGATATCTAAGAAATAGTCTCATAAAAGTGTCTCTCTTTAATGCATATTTCAGAAAAATCAGCAAGTGGCTCAGATATCTCAGTAGGGGGTATATCAACAATGACCTCAGAATGGTGTCAAAGGAATATCAAATTGTACCTCTACTATCTCAGACTGGTCCTCAGAAATCAACTCAAACTGTCCATCAAAAAACAACTCAATAGGATAAATAAGGAAACTCATGTCAACTGTATTTTCCAAGGATTCCTTCTCAGAAAGGAGTTCCTGAGTATCCATGAAATAAGTGAAAATATCTGTCTCTCTAAACTCAACAAGAAAATCACAATCCTCAGGATCTGATGTAACCATCTCTTTCTAATCTGCCGTTGTTGGTGGCGGTGATGGCCTAGGATCAGATATCTTCTCAATTTTCACTTTGTCACTACGAGAGTGAAAGATTATCTTTCTAGTACCATAATCAACTACTGCTTCAGCTGTTCGGAGGAACGACCGACCTAGTATGATAGGGGTATGGAGTAACGATGTAGAGGTGTCCATATCCATGACAAAAAAATCAGTTGGGAATCTCATTCCTTGCACTGTTAAAATAACGTCCTCTAATTGACTCTCGACCTCTTAATCGATCTATCAGCAAATTGAAAGATCATTTTGGTGGATTTAAGAGGCCCCAACCCAATCTCAATGAGTAGAGTGGCTGGCTTGAGATTAATGGTGGATATCGATAAGAGTACGATCGAATTCGTGATCAAAAATGTGGCAATGGATGTGAGGTGATCCCTTATCATTCTTTTTGGACTGGAGGGTGCTAATAGCATGAACTATGGGATATGGTCAAGATGCGTTTCTCTATCTTCTTTCATCTATTCTACTTGGGTTGATGCTTTTGAGTACATGCTTCTTTCATTCCCTTTTTCACTTCTGGCATGTACTCCATGGCCTTAAAGAGTGGCGTATCTAAAAAGATGTTCTGTAAGATCTCTACCACTCTAGGATTATATAAGGTTTTTTTAAATTTTTTATTTTTTATAGTTTTATTCAAAGTTGAAGGAAATGGAACAAAATCTCAAGAAACATACAAATGCTCATTTCACTTATTCAAAATAGAATCCTCATATACATTTGGACAACAGAATCAGTCTATACATTGTTATGCAAAATAGGGGTTGAAGAAGTAAAATAAAAAACAAGACGGGTTGCTGCTGATTTTGTAGAAGGAGATTCTGCGATGATTGTTTGTTCCTTCTCTGTTGACTATGAACTGCATCTCTCTCTGAGTGAAGAGGTGAAGATGGTGATGGTGGTGAAGAAGAAGATGGTGAAAATCTAGGATCTAGTGTTGCTACACAGGACCTCTGTACTGTTGATTAAGAAGATGATGTGGAAGGTGAAGCTCTTTCAATTTCTTGATCTCCCAATCCTAAGTGTTGTAATGGAGGTTGCAATCTCCTACCACTCCTGAGATGAATGGAATCAGATAAACATGAAAATCAAGGCCATACATGTCTCAGGGGTGGATGAATCATGGGCTACCTGCTCCTTACATCTGAATCTTTTGGGATTGGCTTTGACCTATGATGTAATCAATGTCTTTGTAGTAGTCAGCTCGTTGATCCTATGAGTCAGAGCATTCATGTTCTTCATCAGCAGGGCAAGTTGATCTAGTGCGAGATTCAACAAAGATGCCTCGGGATGCAAAATGACAGGTTGTTGTTGAGACTTGTAGTGGGGAGGCTGATGGTATCCATACCGTGGCTGGTAAGGCTATGGAAAATATGCAGAATGCATATATTTCTAGCCATGTCTCTTTTGGAAGTGAGGTGGAGACTTATAGTGAGATTAGAACTACTAGTGCTGATATTGTTGCTGCCTACGTCCCTGAAATTAGTGGGCAGGTCTTTGACCCTATTGGGAACCAAATTGGACTTGCTCTATCGGACGGGGTTGGTTTCTTTCCCTGTCGAACCAAATATTGTTCACATCCTTAATGAGAGTTGGTAGTGGAGATTATTGCTCTGGAATGTATGGAATCTCTTACTAGCACAATACTATCTAGTGTGATTGTTACTGGACCTAGTTATGGGTCTGCACATAGTAAACATGTTGAACTGTGGATGGCCCTATGGTACTCTGTGGTGTGGAAGTGGAATAAGTATACTTACGAGCAGAAGTATCAACTCCTGCACTCGCACTCTCGCATGCACTGATTGTGCTCACAAGAAATTCCAGATACTTGGTTCTCTCGTCCACCTTATCCAGGTCCTTCATCCCCCGTTCAATCACTTGGAGATTCTCAATCTCCTTATACCATTTCTCAATTATGTCCACTTTGGATATGTGATTTCCATTGATGGTAAGATCTGAACTGTCGACCCTATCCACATCATGTGATGTCATCATGTTAACAACATTATGGGGTGATGCATAAGAAGAAGAAGGAACAAGATGCTTATGGAATACACAGGAAGAAGATAGAGTTGTAGAACTCTCTGTTATATCCTCAAAAATCTTTTATAGGACATCCTCATCCTTGTTGAAGTGACTACACCCACTAGAGGCATCTACCAGCTTCTGGTTCTCAATGCTCAAACCCCCAAAAAGTTCTACACGAGGCTCATCTTTGGAATATCATTATGGGGGCACTTCTCCATCAAGTCTGAATCTCTCTCATGCCTCGTGAATGGGCTCGTAGGACATCTAGGAGAAGTTGTGAATCAATGATTGCATTTGGTTGAGAAGTCGGAGTGGATAGCACTTGTTCAAGAAAGCCAATCTCAACTCTTCCCAAGTAATGACAATCCTTCCTAAGTGTTTAATCCAATATAGTGCCTTGTCCATGAGACTGAACATGAACATTATGGTAGTGTATAGTTCCACAAATGCGATTGAACTATGGGAGGTGTACATATGGTTCTTCAATTTGGTGTCCTTGGAATATTGGTAGATGTGGCAAAATAGTGGGCTTAATCTCAAATGCCCTTGAAACGCAGGGATTCTAATCCATGAGTTGTTCAGTACTGCACTTGGATTATAGGCATCCTTCAATGTGAGTTTAGCCACTAACTCAAGTAATGGATAATCTCCCCCATTCCTACCTACTCCACGGTTCTATCCTCCTTTGTCCTCTCTTGTCTGTCCTGCCTCAGTTCTAAGATCATGTATCTAAATCCAACCTAGATGTCAGCCTGTTCAGTCAACTATTCCTGAGTGGACTATATGGAGGAGAACATCGTATTCTTGATCTTGGGTGGCATCAAGTACGCTGACTCGATTTCTTAAAATGTACATGGCACTGAATTAGTCCTTATGAATGGTGGAGTATCAAATGATAGATCAAGATTAGAGTCAATAATGAACATTGGATTGAACGATGAGGTGAAAGGTGAAGTGTAGAAAGAGGAATACTCGAGAAGTGAGTATTCCCGAATAAAAGATGATGGGTTGGTACTCGAGAAGTGAGTCTTCCCGAATAAAAGATGATGGGTTAGTAATGTCAAATGAGTTCACAAATTTCGAATGAGAAATGCTCCTATCCGACACCTTCGATTTTAAGAGAAAGATGCGAGAACACAATAGTCAACACAAGAAGAAAATGAGAAAAAGGTGCAAAGGGTGCAGAAAGATCTTTACACTACCAAACAAACACAGTACAAACCCCTAATTCACCAACTGTACAAGTGGAGACCGTAAGAGTTCGGTCATTTTTCTTTTCAATATTAAGTGTAGTGAATCTACAAAAAGTTTCTTACCACCAAACACACAAGGTGAGTAGTCAGTATCGCCCAGTATGTGTAGTTAGACCTCCCCTAACATTCATACTATCTTCCCATGCTGCCAGGTTCAATATCAGGCCCAAAGGGAGATAAGAGGATTAGCACACCAAATGATTTTTTATAGTAGGAGGGAACTTCTTACAGTTGCAACCATACACCGAAAGCTGATGTACATGTACTTCACACAAGTCCAGAGATTTAGGCTCTATCCTTAAGGCAACATCCACACCCACCATGTAATGAGGAAAGTACCTGCAAACAATGGGGGGGCTACTCTCCCTAAAATAAAGATTTTATCCTTACGTTTAGTTTTAGGGTCGAGTTTTCTTTAGCAGTACCAATTTTATACAATTGTTACTTTTTTTTGTATTTTATAACAAATCATATATTGAATTTCCAATTTCCTTTTATTTTTATCCGAGTGAAAATAGGGAAGGAATTCGAAAATGCCAATGTGCGAGAAAATTCAATGATGCATCTAAGAGATAGAGGACGTGTACCTTGTAGCCAGCCCTATACATGTAGTGTGATATGCAAATATAATAAATATAGAAAACAAGCTAACCTATATGATGCATGAGAACCATCCTAGAAGCAACTTCTATTAACGATAAGAATAAATTAATTTGACTAAGTCAAAGCTATGCTCTATTCTATGGATACATAAATTCTTGTTTAGGGCTTTAGACCTAATCGTTTACCTGGCTCAAGCAAGATAATGAAACCTACTTCTAAGGCCTCAAGCACAGGAAACTGCGAGAAAACAAAGAAAAAGAAGGTGGTGAAAACAAAACCGACGAGGTCCCCTAAGTGCACGGACACTTGGTGAAACAGACCCCACAAACATAAGTTATATAGTGGCCTTTTAGAAAACAGAAAAAGTGGCAAGCACCGAATAAATAATTCCAGATTTTTAGAAAAATAATGAATAAAAATATGCCCAAAGAAAATAGAAAATTTCTATGTAGCATGCTCCATGTGACTGGTCTCATCCAATTCTTCTTCCTCTCCTAGGCTCTTCAACTACTTGATGAAGAAACAGGTTACCTCTGCTTCAATCGGGTGCGCAGGCGCTCCTAAGAATGCCTCCCTCGCTCGTCGGGCCCTTGCAAGAAAGAGGAAACACAAGAATGTGTAAGACACGCTGTTATGAAAATATGAGCAAAACTAATATGAAAATAAATGCAAGAAGTATAAAAACCAAATAATGAGGTAGAATTTGAAGCAAGGTGAGAAGAGCAAGTGAAAAAAGATCTCAAATGAATCCTTGATTCAGATCTCAGTGAGCTTTCGGTGTCCGACACAGAAGATCTGCAAGCGCTGTATTAGATCACTAAAGGTATGTGATATTCAATTTGAGTGCTCAATCCTCAACAAGATGCAAATCAACAATATTTATACCCACTCATATAGACAAAATAAATGAAAGAAATAAATGACATGAATGTAGACAATAATTATGTGACAACACTATTCACAATCAAATAAATGTCAGAAAAATATAGACAAAAATAAGAATAAAAAACAAGAATAAACAACAAAGAATAACATGTCAAGAGAAAAACCTAACTACCCTCGTCGTGCCTCCCGACAACGACGCCATTATGTTGCTCGTTAGGATTCATGTTTTTATTTAAATGAATTATTCACAAATGAATTGTGGTTGTTGCAAAAAAAAGAAGCATCAAACAAAAAATTACGTGATTCTAAAGCAAAACTAAATAAAAAGAAAAATGTAGCAAGTGAATATTACTATTTAATTTACCTGTATAGCGTACATTATAGAAATCATGGAGGCTACAAAAATCTTGAGGGTTATTAAATCAATGAAAGAATAAATTAAATAAAGAAGGAGATTCTATGAATATTATGCTTGGTTTTGGAATTTTTTGATTTTTTTCGTTATTTTTTCTGAGTTTTTATTTTTTAAAATTTTATCTGGTTTTGTTATTTTTATATTTTTTTATTTATAATTTTGCAAAAGAGTTTTAAAATAATTAGAATATGAATGAATAAAATAATTAATAAAGAGAATAAAAAGAGTCAACTTTTTGTATTTTCACAATGTAGAGAAAATAAAGAAAAATCCAAATAAAATTATTTTTAAATTTCTGAGATTCTTTTAATGTTTTAAATTTTTTCCAGAATTTTTTAACTCAAGTAAAGTTTTAAATAAATAAAAAATATAAAATAAAATATAAATAATGTAAAAAGAAAGTTTTTAGATTTTTAAACTATCAAATAAAATAACAATAGAAGAAATATATACAAGATGAAAGAGTAATTTATATATTTTCTAGAAAGGTATTTTATAATTTTTGGGATTTTTTTATGAAATTTTAAGATTTTTTTGAGTGTTTTATGATTTTTATGGTTTTACAAGGAATAAAAATCCAAAAATTATATAGAAATTAAATTGCACTACCAAACAATGGTCAATACAAGAAGAAAGTGAGATGTACACTACCAAACAAACACAATACATACCCCCGATTCACCAACTGAACTCAAGTGGAGACCGTAAGAGTTCAATCATTTATCTTTTCAAATTTATGTTTAGAGAATCTACAAAAAGTTGCTTTCTACCTGATGTACAAGATGAGATGTCGTTATTGCCCAGTGTGCATACTCTGACCTCCCCTAACAGTCGTACCATCTTCCCGGGCGCCACGTTCAATATCAGGCCCAAAGTGAGATTAGTGGATTAGCACACTAAAATGATTTTCTATGGTAAGAGGCAAGTTCTTACATTTGCAACCATACATCGAAAAGTGATGTATAGGTACTTAAGTCACAAGTCCAGGGATTTTGGCTCTATCCTTAATGCTACGTCCTCACCCACTCCATCCGGAGGTAAGTACCTACAAACAATGAGGGGGTAACTCTCCCCAAAACAAAGATTATGTCCCTACGTTTAGCTTTAGGGTAGAGTTTTCTTTAGCAGTCCCGATTTCATACACTTGTCACTTCTTTTAGTTTTTTTAACAAATCATCTACCAAATTTCCAATTTCCTTTTGATATTATATGAGCTAAAAATAGGGAAGGAATCCAGAAATGCCAATGCACAAGAAAATTCAATGATGCATTCAGGACATAGAGGATGTGTACCTCGTGGCCAACACTATATATGCAGGGTGATCTGTAAATAAAATAAATAAGGAAATTAAACTAACTAATATAATGCACGAGAACCGTCATAGAAGAAACTTCTATCAACAGGAAAGAATAATTTAATTTGACTAAGTCCAAGCTATGCTGTATTCTATAAGTACGTAAATTCTTGTTTTGGAGCTTTGGACCTAGTCGTTTACCTGGCTCAAGCAAGATAATGCAACATACTTCTAAGGCCTCAAGCACACAAAACTGCGAGAAAACAAAGAAAAAGAAGGCGGTGAAAACAGAACTGGTGAGGTCCCCTAAGTGCACTGGCACTAGGTGAAACAGACCCCACAAACACAAGTTATATAGTGGCCTTTTAGAAAACAGAAAAACTGGCAAGCACCAAATAATAAATTACAAAATTTTACAAAAATAATGAATAAAAATATGCCAAAAGAAAACATAAAATTTCTATGTAGCATGCTCCAAGTGACTGGTGTCCTCCACTTCTTCTTCCTCTCCTACACTCTCCAACAACTTGATGAAGAAACAAGTCGCCTCTGCTTCAATTGGATGCATAGGCACTCCTAAGAATGCCGCCCTTACTCGTCGTGCTCTTGCAAGAAAGAGGAAACATGAGAATGTGTAAGAGACACTATTATGAAAATATGAGCAAAGATAATATGAAAATAAATACAAGAATTATAACCAAGAAAATAGTAAGGTGGAATCTGAAGCAAGGTGAGAAGAGCAAGTGATAATAGATCTCAAATGAATCCCTAAGTTCGATCTTGATGAGCTTTCGGTGTCCAACACATCGAATCCTGCAAGCGCTATATGTGCTCACTAACGACACACAATATTCAATTTGAGGGCTCAACCCTCAACAAGATGCAAATCCATAATATTTATACACTAATATAGAAATAATAAATTAAAGAAATAGATGACAAGAATATAGATAATAATTATGCGACAATAATATTTGCAATGAAATAAATATTAAAAAATATAGGTAAAAATAAGAAAAAGAAAAAATATAAAAAATCGAGAATAGTAGTTCAAGAGAAAAACCTAACTACGCTTGCCGTGCCTCCCCGACAACGGCGCCATTTTATTACTTGCTATGATTCTGGTTTTTATTTAAATGAATTATTCACCAATGAATTGTGGTAGTCGTAAACCAAAGAATTATCAGGAAAAAAATTATTTGATTCCACAGAAAAAATAAATAAAAAGAAAAATATAGCAAGAGAATATTGCTATTTAATTTACATGTATAACGCACATGGTCAAACTATGGGAGGCTACAAAAATCCCGAGGGTTATTAAATAAATGAAAGAATAAATGAAATAAAGAAGGAGATTCTATGAACATTATGCTTGGTTTTTGTATTTCTGGTTTTTTTGTTTTTTAGTTGTAATTTTATATTTTATATTTTATTTTGTGATTTTTATATTTTTTTATTTTTAGTGCTAAAAAATTTTAAAATAATTAGAATAGGAATGAATAAAAGAAATTGATAAAGAGAATAAAAAGAGTCAAAATTTTGGATTTTTACAAAGTATAGAAAATAAAGAAAAATACAAATAAAATTAATTTTGAGTTTTTGAAATTCTTTTAATAATTTTTAAAATGTTTCCACAATTTTTTAACTCAATTAAAGCTTTTAAATAAATCAAAAATAGAAAATAAAATAGATAGCATGTAAAAAGGTTTTTGGATTTTTAAACTAACAATAAAACAAAAAATAGAAGAAATATATACAGGATGAAAGATGAATTTATATATTTTCCAGAAAGGCATTTTATAAATTTTATTTTTTTGATGATATTTTAAGAATTTTTTATATTTTTGAGTGTTTTTATGATTTTTATGGTTTTTATGAGGAGTAGAAATACAAAAATTATAAATAAATTAAAATAAATCAAAAGAAGCAAACAAGATTTTTTTTCATAACTTTTAGTGAAGACTTTTAATTTTTATTGATTTTTGAATGCAAACTGAGAATTTTTAGATTGTTTATGAATTTTTATAAATAACAAAAAATGAAAATGCAAAAAAATATTATTGATGCAAGATATGCTTAAAAAACCTAGTAGAATTTTTGTATGCAAAATAAAACAAAGGGGTTTTAATAATTTTATTTTACTTTTAACATGCAAAATAAATGTAGACGTGTAGGGGCGTAGATGTAGATTATTTAGTTTTGTTGGCTAAAGGTTAACTGATATAAAATTACGAGGAAAATTATGCAAAATTTCCAAAACTCGAATGTCGATGCATGTATGCCTTACTGGACCAGACGATTTGCAAATATTTTAATTTCATGGTCTAAATAATAACAAAGAACATGTTGGTATTTATTGCAACTAACCTATAAGTCTCGTGCGATGCACACTTCACAATTTAAACATGACCTAATTGTAATAAAAAAATGCAAAGGAAAGAAATGCAAATGTATAGTTAAAAAGATAAATACACGTGTCCAAAAGGGCTTATTAATAAAGTAAATGCATGGTCTTATATGCAATTATACCCTTTAAATATTTGGCGTGATCTACGGCAGCAGTTCACCTGGAGTCTGATACAATGGTTGTAAGTGAATGGTGCTCGAATGTCTATGATCTGATCTGGAAATAAGATCCACAGCAACCTTTTGGGGTGAAACGAATAGACAAGATTGAAACTTGGGTGACATTCTTGATCGGGCGGTGCTGGAGCTATCTGGAAGAATGCGGAAGATGGTTGACTCCGGCGAGCGTGTTGGCCGAGTCAGATTTGGTTGATGATGAGCGAAACCCCTTTGATCTTTTCGATCGGAGGTTGAAGGTGATGAACAAATCTAAGTAATTAAATGGAAATCGAGGTGAAAATTAAATGCAAAATCCTATATAAAATACCTAAGTTACTTATAGTGAAGAAGGAGGTGAAATCGTCCTCGATTCGCTATGTGTGACGGAGAGTCAGCAACATGGTGGAGGGCTCCGTCCACGTGATTGGATACCAAATCTCAAGCTTTCTCGAGAGCTTCCAGTTGTGGAGACAAGTACCTGCCATTTAGCCTTCATCTAGGGAACCAACTTCGGGCGTGGAATCGCCAAAGAAACAGAACAACCTCATGCCGAAGGTGAATGGGAATCATTTATATAGCAGACTCCGACGACTTTTGAAATCAAAATACACATGATTAATGGCATGAAATGTGGATCTGAAGGGATAACAATGAAGAGGTGTAAATGGTCTTGAACTTTGGAGAAGAAGAAGAGGGAGTTAGCAGGAAGAGGCATGTGGAGTGGAGTTAGTGGGTTACCTGAGCAGTTGACCCGGGTCAACAAACCCATGTAGACCAATTAAGGCGCCAACGAAATAAGACAAAATAATGAAGAAGACATAAATCCAAGAAAAAAAGTTAAATAAATTAATGAAAATAGGAAAATGAATTTAAATAAAAAAATTATGTAAATAAAAAATTTTAAGAATGAAGAAAGAACTTTCGTTATTTTTAGTCAATTAAATAATGTATTTACAAGGGTTAAAATAAATACAAGGTGTTATTTATAGGTATGTATACCTATATATAAGGTTTTGATTTTTAATTAAATATTTATACAAATATTTACATAATTTATTATTTTGTTTATTTACAACATTTTACAATGGTTTCAATGGATTTTTTATTTGATTTATATGAATTAATTTATTAGGTTAAATAAATAGGTATATGCACAGTATATACATAGTGATACCTATACAATATATACATGATTTTATTTTTGTTGATTTTTGTTTTTGTGATTTTTATTTGTATTTTATATAAGTTAAATTCAATATTTTAAATTAATTAAAAAATACATTATTCACAAATAAGTACAAGAAAATAAATAATTAAATAATACATAATATACATTGGTATAATGTACAATAGTACCCCAATTAGTCACATTTCACACCTTAACTCTGATTTATGAAATCACCTGCATTTTAAAGGTTATTTAAGTTGGAGTATAATGAAAGTGAGTTTAATGAATTTGGATTTTTGGTTAAAATGAAATTGATCTTGGAAATTGAGCTTTGTGGATGTTTGAGAGTGTTGTTTTTTACACAAAATACACATATCTTAATTGTAATTATTTTTGTTATTTACAAAAGAATTGTATTGACAAATTTCAAGAAGAAATCATTATTTAAAAAGAATTTGTTAATGAATAAATTACATAAATGAATGTGTACTATAGACAATATTGTACATATTATCAATATATACAAGTGACAAATGAATTTCGGGAATGTTTGGTATTTTTGGACCTTATCTCCCCCTAATTTATTCCTTGTCGATTAGGTCAATGTTTTACATTCTAGCTGGGTTAGAATCAGCATGTATCTATTACAAATATACAATCTTTATTTTCTTTATTTTTCCTTTATTTCTCTCTTACTTATTTTAGGTTAAAATAGTGATAAATATACAATATTCGCACAAGAATTACGTTTGGTAAAAGAATGGATTTAATAATATTTAAAGGTGTTTTATAAGTGATTTAAAGATAATATAAATGAATAAATATTATGAAATGCAAATTCTTTAAGACTACAGGTGTCGATATATGTCTACACCCGATAGGCTAGGTTTTGAAATGAGATTATTAATTATCTATTAAACAATAGTTGACTCTATTTAAATATGTATAAAAAGAATAAATGTATATAATTAAATTACCTAAATAATAAGGTAAATTATTCTCATAAATAATAAATATTTAATAAAATATAAATATTATATGAATAAATAAGTATGTAGAATATTTAATAAATAGACTTTAGATTTTTAGTTTAATAAATTAATAAAGAACATGTCATTTTTATATTATTATTTTTTAAGATAATAAATAAAATGAATGTGATTTTTTATGGATTTTAATAAATTAATATAAATAAATTAGTAAATAAAAATATATAGTCTACAGTTTTATTTCATATATAAATTAGGGATTTTGATTTATTTAAAATATTAAACAATGTCTAACGATTCTGAAATAATTCGTGAATAAAATATAAGATTAATAAATAATTGAAAATTATAAACTCAGTAAAACTTCAAATAGTATGATTTGAATAAATAAATAGCCTAGAAACCTCGTTGTCATCAGGTCCCAAAATCGATGTTTTGAAAACAGACTTCGATTTTAACGAAATCACCTTTATTAATTAGTAATATAATTTTATGAACTTTAAATGTTAGTAGAGTCAATTTGGAGTTCATATGAGAAAGTGTTAATGTTTGGAAGTTGAGAAATATACAATTTAAAAGTTGGATTTCTTGGAATATTGACAAGATAATATTTTTAGCTTATTTTTATATTTTTCTACACATTTTTAGAAATAAACAGAAAAGAATTTGCTGAAAAATATGTTCAAACGAATTAATTAAAAATCTTTAAAGTTTTGGTATTTATTTGATAATTAATGGATAATGTGTAGAATGTATAAATATTTCTTTTTGTGGTTTTCTTCCTTGTATCCCCTTAATTATTTGTTTGTTCACTGATCCATGCTGACTTGGTCTCAGTGGTTAGGTTATATTAATATACCTTTCAGTTATATTTATATTTTGTAAGTCATATGTACATTTACTCATATATACAATATGCCTTCTTTATGTTTTCTTTATTTTTATTCTTTTATTTATTTTCATGTTATTAATGACTATAACGACATTTTTATTCATGAGTGAAGCTTTTAATAAATGGCCATTAATGGATATTTACATGTATTTGTTATGGGTTTTACTACAAAATGCAGACAAGATGTTAACTAATTATGGATTCATGACACATACATTGACATTATTTTGATTTTTTCTCAATCAAAATGGTGAAGGTGTCTAGTCCGAGTATGATCTTGATTTACTAACTAGCACCTTGCATTTCATGGAATTGCTCCCACCAAGCATAACTTGAGTTACTGTCTGGATCCATTCTTGAGGAAACAATAATATGAGTAATTCAAGTTGTACTCTAATTATTAAAATAAAAAATAATGCGAACTTGTGAGGGGATATACTATATAATAATATCAAGCAAATCCTAAATGTTTATTAGTTGATTGAATTGGATTGATAATTAATTTTACATGATTAAATTTATTAGATCCAAATAAATAAACACTCTATTAAGAATAGAGTTGTACTTCCCTTGGAAGAACTAATTATGTCAATATAATTATAAATTTAAATTTAAATGTGATAAGTAGGACCAATAAATGACATCCATTGTCTCCCATCAATGTGAAGGGTTCCGTCACCATGGATTGTATGTAGAAGATGCATATGAGAAGTAACAACTTCTACTTACAGGCGCACATGGATCGAGCTCCTTACTTCTCGAGAGAGTAATGTCATATGAGTAGTGACCCCAATATCAGCTCCTCATATTATTGGGGCGATACTGGATTGCTCATAGCGAGTTCTAATCATATTGATGGTTAGTTCAATTAACAACGTATCAACATCGCCTTAGGGGTGGTGGGTCCAGGTATTAAAGACTGAATTGGGAAATGCAAGTTCGACTTTTAAGGAGGAATGGGTTCCCGCTTCTTTTTATCGAAGTTATAATTTCTCATATTTTTGGGATGTAATAAAGGTAGAAAAGGAGATCCCAGATCTTACAAAAGATATAGTAGTAAGTGTATCTCTTGTTTTGAAAGTAATTAAGGGAGTGAACTTTCAGAGTTTAGAAGGAGAGATAAATTTTATTAAAAATCCTTTATTAAAGAATTTAATTTTGAATATATAATTATTTATATGTTTGAATATAATGCATTCTTAATTTCAAATAATGAAATCCTTGATCCCACTCTACAAGCTTCTACAGGTCAACCAGTTAATTGGGTCAAAATACTCGGATTGTAATTGCAATTTAGATCTCGTCCTATTAGTAGACCACATTTCCTATGTGTTCTAAAGGACAAGTATGCAAACCCTACTACTCTGAAAGAAACCAAGTTCAATTAAAAATAT
Source organism: Ottelia alismoides (assembly GCA_037367405.1). Classification (NCBI taxonomy): domain Eukaryota; kingdom Viridiplantae; phylum Streptophyta; class Magnoliopsida; order Alismatales; family Hydrocharitaceae; genus Ottelia; species Ottelia alismoides. Next base: position 990,753 of record JAZKJV010001865.1, on the reverse strand, counting down.
GGTTAATATCATACATTGGCTCAGTGATATTTTTGTGTCTTTATCTAATGTGCTCCAAAAGCAACATGCGGATATGGATTCCTGCCAGGATATAATGCATAATATGAAAGAGATGTTCAGTGATGTTAATCGCACAAAGCGTTACAATGTCATAAAAAAACTTATTCGATGAAAGATCTTGAAGGGAATTTATTCCGAGAACATGTAATCAAAATGTTTGGTTACCTCTCGAAGCTGGAGACTCTTGAGGATGAGATGGACCCAGACATGTAGTCCGACTTCATTCTATTGTATCACCCTAAGTATTTCCCCAATTACGTGGTATCGTACTACCTGGATAAAATGAGATTAACTAACGTTGAAATAGTGGCTTCATTAAAGTCAGTAGAAGATGTAATGAAGAAAGAGGATCCCTCTTGCAATGCACTGATTGCATAGGTCAAGGGAAAGCAAGGGTATCAGAAGGGTCCAACCCAGAAAAGAAGAATAAGAGACAAGATATTCGCTCATCTTCTAATGCTTCCACATTGAGGGCATCAAAGAAAATCTTGTCTCTTCTTCTAATGCTTCAACATTAACTACCCAAAGTACTTTAAATATGCAGAGAAAGGCAAAGCCCCATCAGGTATAAATTATACTTTCATCATTGAAACTAATTTTCTCGTAAGACGAGATGGTAGTTTGATCATCAATTTTGGTGCTTCTGCTTATGAATGCAAATTATTGCATCTATTTAAGGAAACTTGGAACCTTGATGAAGTGGTGATAGCCATCCAAATGGGATCTGATGCAATTTTTATAGCAGTCGCCATCATGACTTGCATACTATCATTATATAGTGGAAGAGTCATAGTACTTAAATAATGTCTTTATGTTCCTGATATTAGAAGGAACCTTATATATGTATCTACGTTATTTAGAAATGGATATTCATTTCTATTCTGTAATGAACTTCTTATAAGTTGTTATGATAAATATATTGCATATGGGGTTCTATCTTCTAGTGGACTATTTGAATTATGCAATAACGAATCTATCTTGAATGTTACTACAAATAATAAAAACCACAAAAGAACTAGAGAGGATGGAAATCATTCTTAATATGATTTGGCATCAAAGTCTTCGTCATTTATCTACTGATGGGATCAATAGATTGATAAAGGGCGTACCCTTAGATTTTCTACAGGTCCAAACTTTTCCTACTTATAAACATTGTATTCGAGGTAAAATGACTAAGATGTCTTTTCGTAATGAGGTTACACAATGCAAAGGTATAGTTGACCTAATACATACTGATGTATGTGGTCCCTTAAGTATAACGACCTGAAATGGATATTGATATTATTTGACATTTGTTGATGTCCATTCGTGATATGGGTTTATCTTCCTATTACATCATAAATCTAAAATCTTTGAAATGTTCAAAGAGTTCATGGCTTTGGTTGAGAACCAAACCGATATGAAGATTACATGGATTTTATCTCATCGAGGTGGCAAGTACCTCTCATATGAATTCAATGAATACCTCAAATAGAAATGAATTGTATCCAATCTCACTCCTCCTAAAACTCCCCAACATAATGGTGTTGCTGAAAGATGCAATATGACCATAATGGACATGGTTTGTTCAATGATGAGTAAAGCATATTTACCACTTAGTTTATGGGGATATGCAATAGAGACTACAAAATATATCATAAATAATATTCCTAGAAAATATGTACCTGAAACTCCTCATGAGCTTTTGTATGGTACCAAATCCAGAATTTTGGGTTGCTTAAAAAATGTGAAGAGCGTGGATGCTAGTAAGATAGAATCTCGCACTCAAGAGTGGTACTTCATTGGGTATGTAAATGATGGTATTTGATACAAACTTTATGATTATAAGACTCCAAAGTCTTCATCTCTATAGATGTAAAATATCTGGAGGAAGACTTCATTAAAAGTCCATACAAAAATGGAGTAAAGGAACTCATCGAATCCCCGACTATACTGAGCTTCCTGAACCAAAAACTAAATATGTAAATGATGATGTAACACACATACCTCTTCGAAGGAGTTTGAGGGTGGTTGCAAAAACAAAAAGGAACGAATTCCATGAGTCTAGTCAAACTCATATTGATCCAACTTCATTTGATAAAGCATTCACAGATCATGACATGGATAGATGGGAGTTAGCAATGAAGTTAGAAATTGACTCCATGCATATAAATGGTGTATAGTCCCTAAAGGATCCACCCAGACGAGTAAAAATTTTGGGTGTAAATGGATCTTCAAGAGAAAAAGGAGACATGATCGGAAGGTGGAGACATTTAAAGTATGGCTCGTAGCCGAAGTCTACACACATAGAGAATGCGTAGACTATGATGAGACATTATCTCATGTTACTATGCATAAATCCATTAGGGCACTGCTAGCTATAGCAGCATATATTGTCTACGAAATCTGGCAAATGTATGTCAAGATGACATTCCTCAATGGATACCTTAAGGAGTATATATATGGAGCATCCCTAGGGCTTCATTACCGAGGAATGAAAAGTATGAAAGATAAATGAAATCCATCTATGGGATCGATCAAGCTTCTCGTAGATGGGCCATCAAATTTGACGAAACCATAAAAAGTTATGACTTTGTTCAGAATCCAGTTGAAATGTGCACGCCATTGTATTCATCATGCGTTATGTAGATGAAATGCTTATTATTGGAAATGATATAGGGACGATGACTAGTGTTAAAATTTGGTTGTCCCATACATTTGATATTAAAGATCTTGGAGAAGCCTATTAGATATTGGTTCTAAAGCTGTTCAAAAACATAGGTAAGAGGATTTTGGGATTGTCACAACATTGGTACATTAAGAAGATCATAGAACGTTTCCATATGGAGAATTCCAAGAGAGGCTTCCTTCTCATAAGACATGGTATCCATCTACCTAAATGGATGGCTCCTCAAAGTGTTGAGTATTAGAAAGCCATGGCTGGATGGCCCTACACATCAGCTGTGGGAAGCCTAATGCATGCCATGATGTGCACAAGGTCAGATATTAGCCACGCAATAAGAGTGGCAAGTCGCTACTGATTCTTTTATGGAGAGAAACATTGGAATGTAGTAAAAAAACATCTTTAAATATCTAAGATGGAGGCAAGGTTACGTCTTGGTTTATGGAGATGGTCATCTCCAAGACTTAGAATACACAGATTCTGACATTCAGTCTGATATTGATGACTACAAGTCAACATCAGAGTTTGTGTTCATGTTAAATGTGGAGATGTGATTTGGAGAAGCAAGAAACGAGACACTGCAATCTATTCAACAATAAAATCTAAATACATTGCCGCAACGGATGCTGCAAAGGAGGCTGTATGGTTGAGCAAGTTCATCCTAGAACTTGGTGTAGTTTCCTTTGATACTCCCAGCCCGCTACTTTGTGATAACACATGAGGCATATCTCTAGCGATAGAAACTAGATGGCACTAAAAGTGAAAGCACGTGGAAAGGAAATACCACATCTTCCAAGATATTTAAAAGTGTGGTGACATCATCACCGAGGTGTTCTCTGCCAACAATGTTGTTGATCTCTTTACCAATTCTTTGACACAAAAAGGCTTTCTACCAGCATGTAATGAACATGGATTTATAGATTTTTCCTGAATGGTTCTAAGGTCTAGTGGGAGATTGTTAGCCATGTGATCCCAAGGCAAACCATTTAAACAACAAATGTTATTGCAATATTTGATGTATCAGTAAACGTTAATGATTTATTTCACTCACTATATGAGATTAAATGAGAGAATACACTATAAGGTCCCTTAGTACAATTATGGTTATGTACCATTGCCATATTAATGATCAAACAAGTGATTATTCAATAGTTGAATCAAATAGTACGGTGCTTTGATTAAAATATAAGGACTTAGATTGAGGACTTATCAATCACCATCAATTGATTGTTAAGAGATGATCTCCATCCTGGGAAGGAAATGACAATTCTTCTCCAAAGGGAGATATCTGACAAACCTCTTGAATTGGGTCCTCTAAATTAGAATATAGATTCAGAGGTTTCATATAAGTTAGGTCGAAGAGTAGACATAAGGAGATAAAGATAAACAAGACCTATGTCGTATATTATCACGATATAGGCATGCATCCCCTAATAGGAAACATATGTATTGCTAAGTATGTTCACTTGGCAGACCCACAAGTTGATGACCTAATCAAGTTCTATACATTGGTGAGCTGGTGTGCATATGAGAGCATATGAGTAATAATGATCTCTCAAAGAGATCATACAAGTTTATTATTGGACCGGAATACATGATCTCACTCATGAGGTACTCGGACCAATCAAATTCCATGCATGGTCATCTTTTTTTATAAGCATGACAAGAAATTGTACATATGTATATGCTTTTGGAAAGCATATGATTGATAACAACACCCAATGACCCAATGAGAATCTTAATGATAAAACCATGAAGAAGACAATCTAAATGAGATCTAAAACATCAAGTTTATTCTAGGTTTTCTAGTATGTAGGATGCACGTGTATTAGGAATACTCGAGGGTGATTGTGATCATAGATGATTGTATAACCATGATGCTTCCATTCTGAGGTAGTGATGAATTAGGTTTGGATTTTAGTGGCTGCTCTCAGTATTGAAGCTATCTAATCTTAGTACAAATGTTGGACATTGATCGAAATACAATTCATATGCAATGAGAAGATAAGATTTACGACTTTGATTTAATCAAGAATCTATTAGTGATATGGATTTCAGATGTTATCAAAATACTATACGAGGAATGCACAATAACCTTTTCCTTATATCCAAGTTTCCGTGGAGAATGCACATTATTCTTAAAAGAGTTCAAGAATAGTTCCATTCTTAAATTATATATCTGAACACTAAGAAATTGATAATTAAATGTGATTTCTTTTTGTGAATAATGTGAACATGACTAATATTATTTAGATGCATGAAAATGATGATCCAAAATAATTAAATAAGAACTAATTATCATGGATATGAATAATGTGGATTGTACTGTCCATATTAATCGTATATATTATAAATGTTATTAATAATATATTAGAGAGAGCTAATTGCAAATAATACTTATAAATAAAATGTTTATATGAGTTGGATTCTCATTGGACAATTAATTGAAAATACAATATATATTTTATTTTTGGATGTGTAAATATGTGACACAATTTCTAACGGCAAGAATAAAATTGTTACAAAATGATTTGGAATTATTTTTGTGAAATAATTTGCAACAAATATTTATGCAAATAATGGTGGATTATATAAGATATGTAATCTTATATAATAGGAAGAAGGAGAGCACCATTATTATGGGGAGAGTGGACGACCACCCTTGAATTAAGACCGAAGGTGGCCATCCCCCCACCTGCCCCCTTAACTGAAAAGAGCATTGCCTCCTTTTTTATCCTTCATGGAGTGTTGATTTTATTGAATTAATTTATATTAATGAGTAGTCAATATATATTTAATTTAATGTAATTAATTATTATTGTAAATATTTACAACAAAATCACGACAAATAAAAGAACCAAAGCCAATCTCAACCATTGATTTTTGTTATACATGGATTGTGATCCATGGACTCCCAAAATATTATAAAAGAAGAGACTCCCTAGCTCTTATTTTAGAAAACAAATTCTTAAGTTCTCTCTCTCTCTCTCTCTCTTATTCTCAGCACACACCTCTATCTCTCTCTCTCAAGAGTGGTAGTCCACTTCTTGACCTAGAGGGAATCGTCATCATTGCTACACCATCACACTCTCGCTTTGACCGTTTCTTAGATCTACATCTTGGATGTGAGAAGGACACGTCTCATTAACGTGCTTGCAAGCATCACCTCCATCGGGTCGGACTTGAGGCATGTGGCATATTACGTTAGAGATTTCAATCTCAACCATGCTTCAAGAGTTATTCCTATATCTTCTTTGTTGTCAAGATGAAATGATTTGAGAAGTGTTCTTGGATCATGTGGTATCATCACTTTAAAAATGTTTAAATTATGCTACCTTGAGCGACTAGTATGACTAGATGCTCCTGATTGCATATGATGTGATCATCACACTTCCTCGGCGCGCTTAATGTTTTTCCCATTACATTCATCTTGCTATGGAGAGCAACACTGGAAAGTAATGATGAACATTTTTAAGTATTTGAGATGGACACAAACATCTTGGTCTATGTAGATGGTGATATCAAAGTCTTAGGATACACATACTCATACTTCCAATCTGATATAGATGATTGCAAGTCAACTTCAATATTTGTGTTCTTATCGAACAATGGTGTTGTGAGCTGGAGAAGTAAGAAGTAGGACACTACGATGGATTCAACAAAAAAGCAGAATATATGGTCACATCAGATGTTACGAAGTAGGTGATGTAGTTACACAAGTTCATCTAAGAAATCGGCCTATTTTCCTTTGATACTCCCATACCGCTACTCTACTATAACACATGAGCCAAAGCTTAGGCGAAGGAACCCAGGTGGAATCAAAATAGCAAACACAATTGAAGAAAATACCACATCATTCATGAGATCCAATAGCAGGTGAAATAATCATAACCAAGGTGGACTTTGTCGGCAACATTGTTGATCCCCTTACAAAATTTTTACCCCAAAATCATTTTTGGCCAGCATGTAATGAGCATGGGTTTAAAGATTGTACCTAAGTGTATGAGGGCTAGTGCGAGATTGTTAGCCATGTCAGCCTAGGGAGAACCATTTCTACATTAAATATTATTGCATTCTTTGATATATCAATAATAGATTTTGTTTAATTTCACTCCTCATCTAGAACTAAATGAATGAATGCACTTATATGGTCCCTTAGTACAATTAGGGTTGTGTATCATGGCCATTTTAATGATGATGCAACTATTGATTCAATGGTTAAATTATAAAGGTCGGTGCTTGGATGATATCTAAAGAGTTAGATTGAGGAATCCTCAAGCACCATTAGATGATTGTTAAGATATGATCTCCATCATGAGAAGTACACGACAATTCTTCTCAAAAGTCTGATATCTTACCGATCTCTTCATGCATGTCCTCTACATTGGAAGAGGGATTCACGTGTGCTAGATAAGTTAGGCCAAAGAGTTTACTTAATGAGATCGAGATAACAAAGACCTATGTCGTACGCTATCACAGAATAGGCATGCTTCCACTGATCAAAGATAGATGCATTACTTTCTGTCTAGATAAGTACATTAGGCAGACCATTAGGTTCATGAACTATTCAAGGTATATATATATATATATACAGAGAGAGAGAGAAAGAGAGAGACGAGCTGTTGTGCACACAAGGGTATATGAGTAATATGATCTCTTAAAGGGATCGTACATGTTCACAACTAAACCGCAAGAAATGTGCTCACACATGACGTACCAGGACAAATAAAGTTCTGTACATGGAAACCTTGATTTGGAAGCATGACAAGAATTTGTTGGCGTGACATATGCTTTTGGAAATCTTATAATCGATACCAACTCCAAATTACTAAATGAGAAACTTAATTATAAAACCTAAAGAAACAACTCAAATATAATCTAAAACTTCGAGATTATTCTAGTTCTTCCAATATGCATGATGGTCGCGTATAAGTAATACTTGAGGGTGGTGTGATCATAAAGGATTGAATAACCATGGCACTTCCATTAAGATGGAGTGATGAAATAGGTTTGGATTTTAGTTACTCCTGTCAGTAGATTAGTAATCTAATCTTAGTGAAAGTATTGGACATTGATTTCAATGTGATATGGATGCAATGAGAAGATTAGATTTATGATTTATTTAATCAAACATCTATGAGAGGTCCTCCAGATCTGGATATAAGATATGATCTCAGTATAAACGTCATTTTATATGGAATTTACAATTACCATATCCTAGTCTCCAAGTATACACAAAGAAAGCACAATATTCTTGAAAGAGTTCAAGAATAATTCCATTGTTGATGATGTATCTGAGCATTGGGAAAATCATGATTAGGTGTGATTAATTTATCACGAATAATACGAATATGATTTACAATATTTTGACACATGAGAATAGTCATCTAAGAAAATTATATATGATTCAATTTTCAAAGATATGACTAATGTGTATATCACAATCCATAATAATCATAAATATTATAAATGCTATTTACAATATGTTGGATACATTCAGTTGTAAATATGATTTGCAAATTAAATATCTATGTGAATTAGATTCATATTATAGAATTAATTGGAAATGCAATTTACATTTTATATTGGATAGTTCAATATTATTCATAATTTTCAATGGCATGATTGAAATTAACACAACATAATTTGGAAATTAATTTTTATTAATTAGTTTGCAACAAAATTTGTTTTACATGTGGAATATTTGACGACATACGATATATCATTAAATATGGAATGAGATAGCCTCCTTGTCTTAATATTAGTGGTCTGCCACCTTAAGTCCTAATTTTGGCGGTCGTCCACCATATATGGAAGGAGGCTTTCTCTCCTTCCATGTAATTCCATATTGGTTTATTTGAATTAATTTATATTGATATTTCTGTAATATGTTTAGTTTATTTTTAAATTAATTATTTGTTGTTGAAAATTTCTATAATAAAAGCATGGCCGTTGATTTGCAAACACAAATTAATCTACACAATTGACTATTTGTGCACATGGTTGGGATACATGGACATCCAATTTGTTATAAAAGAAGAGCTCTAGAAGCAACAAATCTGTTTCTTTCTCTCGGTCTCTACTCTCATACACGTCCAAGTACATCTCTCTCAAACCCTAGGTAGTAGTCCACTTTGTGGTTGTTAAGATCCTCATCGTTGTCGCAACTTCGTTGTGCTACTAGATAGACTGCGTGGATCTCCACCTTCTTCGATACATCTTTCTCGTGAGGAAGGCTACCAATTTTGTGAGATGAAATCAAGAGACTCCGTGCTTGAATCGTCAACTCTGATTGCGGGATCTACGCATCTCATCCATGCGCCGGCAAGTGCATCCTTCATGGGATCATACTTGAGACAGGAGATCTCTTCTTTTAGAGATAGACGATCGCAATAACACTTCAAGAGGTAATCCACTGTCTAGTTTGTGATCATGATGAAATGATTTGATAAGTGTTCTCATATCATTCGGTTTCATCTAATTATAAAATTTTTAAATTCTGCTGCCCATTGCAACTAGTATGACTACTTGCCCTAGATTGTATTTGATGTGATCTACATGCCTCAATGATGTGTGAAAGCATAAACCCTAAACTTCAAAAGTGTGTAATCTAAACTAAACCACTCCATCTATGTACACAAATTAAGCTTCTCATATTTGGAACAACAGATTTGATGAAATTATAAACGTTATGATTCTAGACAGAATCTTGATGAGCCACGTGAAACATAGTATGTGTGCCATTGTGTTCGCCATGCTAAATGTAGATAAAATTCTAATCATTTGGAATGATATAAATATGATAATAAGTGTTTTTATAATATGGTTATTTCGTACCTTAAGATAGAAGATCTCTAGTATGCTTCTTAGATCTTAATTATGAAGTTGTTCCGAAGCAAAAAGACAAGGGCAATGGGACCATCAAATTACAGGTACATCTTGGACATATTCAACTTTGGAAAAATCCAAGGAAGGCTTCTGTCCCTTAAGATATGGTACTAACTTGTCTGAAAGGATAAAATCTCAAAGTGTTCAAGACATGATTGCTAAAGTTGCAAGCCTTTCTATATCAGCTATTGGAAACCCGATGTATGCCAGCTATATACAAAAGCTAGATTTATACCATGTAGTGGGAGTGCTAAATTGTTACCAATCCAATTGCGTAGAAATAACACTTAATTGTAGTAATGAAAAACATCTTCAAAGAAACAAGATTTTTGAGTAGTGATGCATCACCAATTCATCATCGATATTCATTTATTTTAGCTTAAAATACCTTATAAATACTCGAAAATATCCAGAAATATCACCTTTTAATAATATTCATATATATATATTCTATATTATTACTATTTTAACCTAAAATAAATAAATAAATAAAGGAAAAATAAATAAAATAAAATGATTGTATTCAAATAATAAATAGTGTCTAATCCTAGACATGAGAGTAGATCAAGACTTGATCTAATAAACAAGTAATAAATTAGGGGGTGATAGGGTTTCTATCTAGAAAAAGCAAGAGAATCAATTCTCACTCTTGTATATTCAACATTATACATATTGCACATATTATCTTCTATTTTATTTATCATCGAAACAAACCCAAATAAAATTGTTTTCATTGTGGAACTTTTACACAGAAATAAGTTGTAAATATAAAAAATATTTGCAAGAATAATCACTGTACATATTGAGAATAATGACACTGTGAAAAAGTGACAAAGCAAAATATATCAGATCAATATCTTCTCCACAAAAACTCAAAATAAACCAAACCCATTTTCATTAAGTTTAAAATTAAGTAAGCTTTAAATTAAGGTGGTTTTCATAAAAAACAAGTCAATAAGTGAAAGTTGGCATTTTGGAGTGCTATTGTATTATTTGTCTATGTATACACTGTATTATTTACTCTTTTACTTATTCTATTTAATTTTTGCACATGTTGTATTTTTAATATTTTGTATATATTCTATATTATATGTAATACAAATAAAAATTATGAAAACAAAAAGAATCAAAAATAAAATAATTACACTTATACTACATGTATCATGTAAATATAATGTAAATAGCATTATTTATTGAAGTTATTAAATTAAATCATAAAAATAAAATAGAAATATAATTAAAATCCTCAAAATATTCTATAAATTTATAAATCAAGTAATTATTTGTAAAAATAATTTATTAAAGATGCATTTATTATATTTACACATGTATTTTTTAATAAATAATATTTATTTTCACTTATTTATTAATGAATTTAATTTATTAAAAATAACTATAACTAAGTTTTTTAATTTATTAACATCACTTAGTTTAAATATTTATTACTTTAAAGCCATCTACTCTATATTTCTTATTTTTTCTTTTATTTATTTCCTTATTTTATCTTTTTCGGATTGTCTTTTACTGCGACGACTACCCATTGGCTGGACTTGGGTCTATTGACATGGCTAAACTTCCTAGCCTTCCTTGTTTGCCCTGATAACTAGATGTATCCTCAACTTCTTTGATTTTTCTTGATCAGATCCCATCCCTTCTTATCTTGATTTCTTCTCTATTCTCTCACTTGAATGACAAATTCAACCTCCTGAATAAAATTTCGATCCTTCCAGCCTCGGTTCACGTGCCCTGCTCATTTCCAATTTCACTTGAGCACAACCTATAAAAATCTCAATTTCTCGATCATTCTCCCCTGATATGTTTTTCATAAATAAATTCATTTGAGATCGAATCTCGAAGAGAGATGTGGCGACAGAGCATCTCCTCCACGATCAGGAATGCGCCATTTGGCAAACGAGTGAGATCTATTAGCCATGTGAGCCCGAGGAGAATCATTCCTACAATAATGTTAATGTAATGTTTGATTTATCAATAAAAGTCATTTTCTAATTTCACTCCCTATCTGAGATTAAATGAATGAATGCACTATAACGTCCCTCAGTACAATTAGGGTTATGTACCATGTCTATCTTAATGATCATGCAGTTGTTGTTTCAATGGTTGAATCATAGAGGTTGGTACGTAGACGAATATCTAAAGAGTTAGATTGTGGACTCATGAAGCATAGTACATTATTGTTAAGAGATGATCTCCTACATGAGTAAGAGATGATAATCTGTTCTCATTTGGCTGATATCTGATCGGCCTCTTAATGCAGGTCCTCTGCATGGAAATAGAGATTCGGAGGTGTCATATTAATTAGGTTAAAGAGTTGACTTAACGAGATCAAGATAACCAAGTCATATGTCATATATTGTCATGATATTGGCAAACATCCTCTGACCGGAGATAAATGTGTTGTTGTATGTATAAGTATGTACATTTGGCAGACTAATAGGTTGATGACCTTATCAATGTCTATACAACGGCAAGATGGTGTGCATATGAGGCCATATGAGTTATACAATCTCTTAAAGGGATCATATAGGTCACTTGTGAATTAGAAGAGATGATCTCATTCATAAGGTATTGGAACCAGTCAAATTTCACGCATGGTCGTCTTGCTTTGGAAGCATGACAAGAATTTGTAGGTATGATATATGCTTTTGGAAAGCATATGATCGATACCAACTCCGAACGACCAAATGAGAAACCTGGTGATAAAACCCTAAAGATGACAATGTAAATTGATCTATGTCTTCTGGTTTATCATAGTTCTTCTAATATGCAGGATGCACAGGTATTAGGAATATCTGAGGGTGATGTGATCATAAACGATTGTATAACCATGATGCTTCTATTTTGAGGGAGTGATAAAACAAGTCTGGATATTAGTGACTCCTCTCAGTAGAGAAGTGATTTGATCTTGGTCCAAATATTAGACTTTGATCTGAATGTGATTCGGATGCAAAGAGAATATTAGATTTACGGACTTTATTTAATCAAGCATCTATGAGAGTTCAATGAGATCAGGATTTGAGATGTGATCTCAGTATCCAAGTCACTATACGTGGAACGTACAATCACCCTGTCCATATCTCCAAGTATCTGCAGAGAGAGAGAGCATTTCTTGAAAGAATTAAAGAATAATGCTATTGTCGAATTATATCAAAGCATTGAGAAATGGATAATTAAATGCAATTCAATTATCATGATTAATGTGAAATTGACTCATAATTTTAAATGCTTGAGAATGATGATCCAATATAATTAAATGTGATTTAAATTTTGTGGATGATAATAAAGTGGATAATATTATCTATATTATCCATATGTATTATAAATGTGACATGATAAATTAGAGAGAGCCAAATTGCAATTCATATTTGTTGATTAATTGTTGACGTGAATTGGAATCACATTGGACAAATAATTGAAGATATAAATTACAATTTATTTTGGGATATGAATGTGATTCACAAATTTCCAATGGCATGATTGCAATGTCCATAAATTAATTATGAGGTATTTGTGTGAATAAATTTGCAACAAAAGTTGGTGCAACTACTGGAGAATCCATGGGATAATGTAATCTCATGGATTGGAGAGGTGATAGCCACCTTCCATCTTGAGATGGTGGATGGCCACAAAGTCCAACTTGAAATGGGCGGCTGTCCCCCCTCTTTATGGAAGGATGCTAGCCTCCTTTCCATTATCTCTGTGGATGATTGATTTAATTTGAAATTAATTTATATTGATTATTATTCAATATATATTGAATTAAAAAAATGATTGTTGTTGCATTTTACAATATAATTGTGTTTCTTGAAAGAAACATAAATCAAATTCATACATTGATTTTGTGTTGTCCATGGATTGAGATCCATTGACTCCTAAAATATTATATAAGATGAGGAACCTCTTGCGCTTCTTGTCACGACAATTATTTTCTCTCTCTCTCTCTCTCTCTCTCTCATTCTCAAGCCCCACACCACCCTATCTCTCCATCTTGAGTGGTCGTCCACTCTAAACCATGAGAGAAGATCACCCCCATCGTTGCATCACTATTATACTCCTGAATCGACTACTCCTTTATATATGAATAAAAGAATATGGTTTTTATTGTGTATTTGGCCCTTATCTCCCCCTACTTTATTACTTGTCGACCAAATCAATTCTTGACTTGATCTTGGGGATTATGGTCATAAAATACCACTGGCATTTTCTTCTTTCTCTTTTATTTCCTTTATTCTATAGTTCTAGCATTAAATATAGTATTTTATATGCAATAATTGTAATAAATAATGAATGTTAATTTCTACAATATAATGTTATATACATGCATTACCTAGGGTTTTTATGACCAAAATGATAAAATAAAGGCGATGAAATGGAGATTCATTAGGGATCCTAGTTAAATAATTATGAAGATGTAGCCTGGATAATTTTCAAAGAAATGGCCGAGGGAGAAGCCACCCTCTCTTCATTGCTTGCTTACCATAGACAGCCTCCTGTCATCCACAAGCCAGTCCACATGGCAACATCTCACGAGGCAGAGAGAGATGAGAGCTCCAAACTCAGGATCATTGGGGGCCATCTCTCCCATGTTGATGTCATCAAGAAGCAATCACAAGATCTCAAAAAATTAGCTGTGATCGAACAAAGAACTGAAAATATGAATAAATTGCGTGAGATCACCAAGCAACTGGAGTTGCTGGTAAGTACCATCAGTGCCTGCCGGTCTACTACACCATCTTCTGAGACTCCGACCAAGAAGAAAGATGAGCCAACACTGCTACAACAACCTCATCCTAGTCAGTAGTAGCTGATAGTCCACCACGTGTGTCACGTGTCGACTCCTGACCAGGAACTACAACAACAACAGTTAGTTGATTACCAACTAGAGCCCTTGTCTTCTTATTATCCATTCTATCCTCCACTGCCTCTCATTCAAGAGATGAATGGAGTTTGGTCGAATGACACACAGTTGCCCGTCCAAGCGGACTACAATAAGGCCAGCCTGTTGTTAGCAATGTGAGCCCGAGGCGAACCATTCCTGCAATAAATGTTATTGTAATAAATATTTTATCAATAAAAGTTATTTATTATGTTTCACTCCCTTTCTAAAATTGATTGAATGAATGCACTATAAGGTCCCTCTGTACAATATGGGTTATGTACCATGGCCAACTTAATAATCACACAGCTGTTGATTCATTGATTAATCATAGAGGCTGATGCTTGGATGAATATCTAAGGAGTTAGATAGAGGACTCATTGAGCATCATCAACTGATTGTCAAGTGATGATCTCCAGCCCGAGTAGGAGATGGTAATCCTTTCTCATTAGGCTGATATCTGATCGACCTCTTGATGTAGGTCCTCTGAATGAGAATAGTGATTCGGAGGTATCAGATTAGTTGTGTCAATGGGTTGACTTAACGAGATCGAGATAACCAAAGTCCTATGATGAATACTGTCACATCATAGGTAAACATCCTCTGACCAGAGACAGATGTATTGTTATATATCTAAGTGTGTACATTTGGCAGACCAATAGGTTGATGACATAACCAAGGTCTATACACCAGTGAGCTGGTGTGCATGTAAGGACATATGAGTAATACGATCTCTCAAAGGGATCATACATGTTCACTTGTGAATCGGGAGACATAAGCTCACTCAAGAGGTATTGGGACTGATCAAATTCCATGCATGGTTGTCATGCTTTGGAAGCATGACATAAATTTGAAGGTAAGATATATGCTTTATGAAAGCTTATGATCCGTACCAAATCTCAAGGACCAAGATTGAGAAACTTAGTGATCAAACCATGAGATGATAGTGTAAAAAGTGATCTATATCTTCAGGATGATCATAAGTCTTCCAGTATGCAGGATGTACAGGTATTGGGAATACCTAAGGGTGATTTGATCATAAACGATTGTATAACCATGACGCTTCCATTCCGAAGGAGTGATGAAACAGGTCTGGATTTTAGTGACTCCTCTTAGTAGAGAAGTAACCTAATCTTAGTCCATGTATTGGACATTGATCTGAATGAGATTCAGATGCAATGAGAAGATTAGGTTTACGACCTTGATTTAATCAAGCATCTATGGGAGGTCCATGGGATATGGATTTGAGATGTGATCTCAATATCCAAGTCACTATACGTGGAACAATACAATCGTTGTGTCCTTATCTCCAAGTATCTGAGGAGAAACAACATTATTCTTGAAGGGTTCAAGAATAATTCCATAAGATCTAAGCATTAAGAAATTGATAATTAAATGTGATTTAAGTATCATGATGTATGCGGAATTATCCAATATAATTAAATGTGATTTAATTATTATGGATAAGAATAATGTGGATAGAAATATCCAATTATTCATAATATATTATTAATGTATTAGAGAGAGCTAATTATAATTTATATTTGTTGATTAATTATTAATGTGTATTGGATACACATTGTTTAATTAATTAAAAATGTAAATTATATTTTGTTTTGGGTTGTGAATGTGATTCATAATTTTCCAATGGCAAGATTGCAATATTCTCAAAATTAATTATGAATTATTTTTGTGGAGTTAATTACAACAAAAGTTGTTGTATTAAATAATGGATAATTTCATGGAGATATGCAATCTCATGAGATTTCATGAGATTGCCCCTACTTGGTGATGAATCTCGTATTCATCATGCTAAAAGCTGCAAATTTAAACCCCTGCTTAATCAATCCAATAAAAATACCCATCAATTCTTTATTATTATCCTGTATCATATTGTGTATAATTTACCATTAAATTATTGTATTTAATTCCCTTTATTTTTTTGTAATTATTTTATCCTCAAAAACCCCTAAAAATTAGGTAGAATAATTGTCTATAAATCACTGACCATCAAAAACACTAAAAAATACAAAAACATCTCAAAACCACAAAATCGATATTTTTATTCCCCTAACAATACCCCCAAAAATACGTTTTGTACAGTTGACCTCTTTTGGCTTTTTGACCAACATGAAAGTTATAGATCTCGTCGAGACGAGCAACTTTCATGTTTTGACTTTTTCTAATTCGGCATCTAACTATTTCTTTTCTATTTTACTTTGTATTTTTACTTTGAATTTTTCTGATTGAGCCATGTGGCGCCCCCTGGGCTGCCCACGTGGCCCGCTTCTCTATCTGCCACCCGGTGCCTCTCCTGGCCCTTGGATCAAGCTCGCCCAGCTTCATCTCCGCTGTCCATCACCCACTTTATTTCCAGCCATTGGATCTGACTCCCAGATCAGATCTGAGCCACCCAATTATACCTCATCCACAGGCATTCGATTAAGCTCCGATCCTACGCCTCCTGTGCATCCACGTCACCCTTGTCCATCCCTATCCTACGGCCACCTACGTGCCACTTCGCATCTTCACTTCAGCCATCCGATCTCCACCATCGCTCCATCTGGGCCGCTCTTTAGCGCCCATCCCTCCACCATTCATCGTCAACCTCCGTAACCCCTCTCCCCCAGGCATTGCGATTCGCGACCCTCACTCCCGCTTCCTTTTTTGGCTGTCGCTCTAGCCACCCTCTCCTACTCGTAATGCCTCCCCGACGTAACCTGTAGATCCACCTTCCTCGCACATCCTTCATGTCCTCCATTCATCACTAATTCGCCATTAAAGCCCCGCTCAAAAACCTCCGACGACCACGATAACGCTCAACCTTCATCACCTATATAAGCCACCCTCCGCCACCTGAGGCGCTTGTCCACCATTTTAGGGCCAAACCCTAGCTTTCTCCGCCCCTTCGGTGACAGCAAAGGGGCGGAACGTCGAGGCGATTATGGCTTTAATTCAGTGTCGACCCGCGGCACCTCTGCCGTGTATCGGTTGTCTCCGGACACCACTGAGCTCCGAGGACACAGCTGGCCTCGCGGGGCGATGACCGGAGGCTCCCATGGAGCCTCATACCAAGCCGCTACCTCTGCCAACGACCATCTCTGACGAGGTACTCTGATACCTCATACCCCTTCTGTTTCTCTCAATTATTCTGACGCCTCTATTCACCTTCACCGCTTCCTAACCATCGCTTGAAGCTCACCCTACATCCCTCATTCACACCGACTGACTCTATCCACCTTTTCCCTTCTCCATACCCCCTACCATCTCGCTCCAACTTCCCTCCGATTCGCCGGAGATGAAGACCAGGTCTTCCATCTCCCTACACTCGCACGAGACCTCGCCTCACCCATCGTTCACCGCATGCTTCTGGTATTCGCATCTAACATTTGCAGGTGCTTCCATCGTCAATGGCCGGAGTTCAGATCGGAGCTCCTTCAAGCTCCTTGCCTCCGGCGAGGCTTCACTGAGCACCACTTCTGATCCATCGTGGAGCCTCGTCACCCTCCACCTCCACCGCCAGACCTTCAGAGAGCTTCCACGACCACCAGAGGCCCTCGCGAGGCAGGGCGGAGTTGAACGCAAGTCGTTGGAGCCCCGCCTTCTCCAGTGACCTGCAGAGGAGGACGAACTACAGTTGCCGTCCGATCAGATGGTTCGGATGACTGCGATGAAGACGCGTGGCAGCCGACGCTCCAACCGAAGTTACAGGCTCGGGTTCCACCGAGCCTCGACCCAAGCCCCCTAGTTGCTGCCACGTATCCCGAACCTACAGGACTGTCCCGAGCCTGGCCCCTCACGTGCAGCGCACGTGAGTTGCTGGGGCCCATGATGATCGAGGACACTTGATCCTCATGGAGGCGTGAAGTTTGGAGCTTCAAATGAAAAGGATGCAAAAGAATTCAGGAAGAAATTTTAGGAGTTTTAGATCAGATAGCCTGCATTGCATATTGTAAAAAAAACTTGCATCTGCGTATTTATTTCCAGTTTTGCATGTTGTACAAAAAAAAAGAAAAGAAAAAGTAGATCACTTGATGATCTACCCCCACCCCACACACACCTACACTTGC
Organism: Ottelia alismoides; assembly: GCA_037367405.1. Classification (NCBI taxonomy): domain Eukaryota; kingdom Viridiplantae; phylum Streptophyta; class Magnoliopsida; order Alismatales; family Hydrocharitaceae; genus Ottelia; species Ottelia alismoides. Next base: position 972,179 of record JAZKJV010001865.1, on the reverse strand, counting down.
ACATACACACTCCCCCACCATCTTTTCATGTATCTCTCTCTCTCTCTGTGTGTATATTTCACGAACCCCTCCCCCTCACCCTTGTATCATAGAACACCCTCCCCCCTAATTCAGACCTTACTTAGGCTATTTGTAGCCTAAGTATAGGGGGGACCTGCCTACTCATCCCTCCCTTGTTCTGTCTTCTTGTACTTAGGCCGATTTTGGCCTAAGTATAGGGGGACCCTCCTCCTCAGTTCCGCTATATCACCCTATATTTGAACCGAGCCTTGGCTTCATGGCACTTGTGCTATGAGGACATAGCAAAATTTAAGTATAGGGGGGTATACCGTATATTACTATATAATTACTTTAGCCTTAGCTCGTGTTTTTAAACTTTTGAATTTTATTTTCGGGCTGGGTTTTGGTAAACTTGTGAACTGAGTGTTGTAAAAACCTGTAAAAATTGTTTATTAAAATTGAGGGATTAATTTTTTAAATATTCTTGTATTAAAAAAAATTAAAAATTAAAAATTAAAAATCTTTCTTGGAATTTGACTCTGACTACTAGGCTCAGTAGACATTTTCAGTGAGGGAACTTCGGTCTCCCTTAGCAGAGTGGGTGCTTTAGAGGACATCGTATTTGGCCCCGTCCTCAAGTAACACGGGTCTCGGCCCGTACTTACACCCATACTGGCTGAGAGTGGATACTTTTATTTGAGCCTGGGCCAGTCATTGTCTCTCCGAGGAATTAAAAAAATTAAAAGCCATTAAAATCTGCAAAAGCCAAAAATCACAAATATCACTAACCTAAGGAGTTGGTGTATTCCTGACACATTCACACTCACTCAAGGCTTGAGGATTTTAAGGACACTGGATTTCTAGGATTTTGAGAGTCTAAGTTAACATGCCTTAGTCATTAGGGTTTTTAAAGACTTAAATATCCACACTTCCCTGGTTTGAAAGATTTGAGTGCTATATTGCACTCTTCATCTCTACCTTCAAGAAAATATGATCAGCACAGTCACTTCCACAACTGCATGATTGATGAGTTGAGTTGAGATACCACTTGAGGAACTAGGACTGGAGATTTGAGTTTAGATCTGATCTAATGATATTCGAGGATGGGATAAAGTTAATGAAGGCTTCAGAAAACCTGAGTGTCAGCAAAACCCTAGCCAGTATGTGAACAAGATTCATATGCTATCTCCTTGATATTTACCTATGTGCCAGGGTGTGATGGAACTTAATGGAAACTGTTGATCAGTGTGTACCACCTTTTGGTAAAAGCAGTGGAGCTAGCCAACAAGAGAAATGAAATGTCAAAGAAAAAGCTCTAAATACCAAAGTCAACTTACAAATGAGCTTCCACCAATGGCGATCGCTCCCAAACATTTTCAAAGTGTCCACTTTGACCAAGCGCTAATCAGGACCAAGGAGTCGGGCTGACACCACAAAAAGGGCCTACATCGTAAGCGATACAAGTCTGGGTGTCGAATGTATCTTAGATACTCAGAAAAGACACATCCCGATGTACTCGCAGAAAAACAAGTGCAGATGACTCCAACTCTCTTGACGGACACATTGATCAACAATATAAAATTTTTACAAGTGTTTAGTAAAAAGGCACTCGAGAGGCCCCTTGTTCCAATGAGAGGGTGTGAAAAATAGACACAATCCCATTACCTCCATCATCTTGCCCTCCATCAACATTTCAAGTCTGACAAACTAATGAGATGGTTGACTGAAGCAAGAATAGACTTATTCCCTAGTATTGAGGATTAGGTCTAGAGGAGAGTCTTTGGGACTGGAACTTAGAGTGATGCATCGACTCGGCTCTCATGAAATGCAGTACACTAAGTTTCATATCCTTATACTATATGTACAAAAAGAGAGTCTGATAATTAGAGAAGTTGGATTCCTTCTGACTAAGGCTTGGATAAACCCGGAATTTTAGGATCACTTAGGTCAAGAGTCTTCGAAAGATCAAGCCTTGAAAATTTTACGCGCACTGTCAGGAATTAATCCGACTCCTTCATTCTTTAGATGCTCGAGGATGAGCATGGTTTAAGTATAGGGGTATGATGAATCTTGTATTCATCATGCTAAAAGCCGCAAATTAAAACCCCTGCTTAATCAATCCAATGAAAATACCCATCAATTATTTATTATTATCTTGTATCATATTGTGTATCATTTACCATTAAATTATTGTATTTAATTCCCTTTATTTTCTTGTAATTATTTTATCCTCAAAAACCCCTAAAAATTAGGTAAAATAATTGTCTATAAATCACTGACCATTAAGAACACTAAAAAATACAAAAAACATCTCAAAACCACAAAATCAGTATTTTTATTCCCCTAAAAATACCCCAAAAATACATTTTATACAGTTGACCTCTTTTGCCTTTTTGACCAACATGAAAGTTATAGATCTCGTCAAGACGAGCAACTTTCATGTTTTAACTTTTTCCTAATTCGGCCTATAACTATTTCTTTTCTATTTTTCTTTGTATTTTTACTTTCAATTTATCTGATTAGGCCACGTAGCGCCCCCTGGGCCGCCCACGTGGCCCGCTTCTCTATCTACCACCCGGTGCCTCTCCTGGCCCTTGGATCAAGCTCGCCCAGCTTCATCTCCGCCGTCCATCACCCGCTGGATTCCCAGCCATTGGATCTGACTCCCATATCAGATCTGAGCCACCCACTTACGCCTCATCCACAACCATTCGATCAAGCTCCTATCCTACGCCTCCTATGCATCCACGTCACCCTTGCATCTCAACCCTCCAATCCCATCCCTATCCTACAGCCACCTACGTGCCACATCGCATCTTCACTTCAGCCATCCGATCTCCATCATCGCTCCATCTGGGCCGCTCTTTAGCACCCATCCCTCCACCACACGATCAGATCCTAATGATCTGATCGTGGCCCTCCACATGCGCACCACTCCCAGCCGTTGGATCGTTAGATCCAACGGTTATGGTTCATCGTCAACCTCCGTAACCCCCTCGCCCCCAGGCATTGCGATTCGCGACCGCCGCTCCCCATTCCTTTTTTGGCTGGTGCTCCAGCCACCCTCTCCTACTCGTAATGTCTCCCTGATGTAACCCGTAGATCCACCTTCCTCACACATCCTTCATGTCCTCCATTCATCACTCCTTCGCCATTAAACCCCCGCTTGAAAACCTCCGACGACCACCATAACGCTCAACCTTCATCACCTATATAAGCCACCCTCCACCACTTGAGACGCTCGTCCACCATTTTAGGGCCAAACCCTATCTTTCTCCGCCCCTCCGGTGACAGCGGAGGGGCGGAACGTTGAGGCGATTATGGCTTTGGTTCAGTGTCGACCCGCGGTGCCTCCGCCGCGTATCGGTTGTCTCCGAACACCATTGAGCTCCGAGGACACAGCTAGCCTCGCAGGGTGACGACCAGAGGCTCCCATGGAGCCTCAGCCCAAGCTGCTACCTCTGCCAACAACCATCTCTGACGAGGTACTCTGATACCTCATACCCCTTCCGTTTCTCCCAATTATTCCGACGCCTCTATTCACCTTCACCGCTTCCTAACCATCGCTTGAAGCTCACCCTACATCCCTCATTCATGCCGACTGCCTCTATCCACCTTCTCCCTTCTCCATACGGTTCGCCGGAGATGAACACCATGTCTTCCATCTCCCTCCGCTCGCACGAGACCTCGCCTCACCCATCGTTCACCGCATGCTTCGGCTATTCGCATCTAACATTTGCATGTGCTCCCATCGTCAATGGTCGGAGTTCAAATCGGATCTCCTTCGAGCTCCTCGCCTCCGGCGAGGCTTCACTAAGTGCCACTTCTAATCCATCGTGGAGCCTCGTCACCGCTCCACCTCCACTGCCAGACCTTCAGAGAGCTTCCACAACCACTAGAGGCCCTCGCGAGGCAGGGCGGAGTTGAACGCAGGTCGCCGGAGCTCCACCTTCTCCGGTGAGCTGTGGAGGAGGACGAACTACAGTTGCCGTCCGATCAGATGGATCGGACGGCCGCGATGAAGTCGCATGGCAGCCGACGCTCCAACCGAAGTTACAGGCTCGGGTCCCACCGAGCCTCGACCCGAGCCCCCCAGTTGCTGCCACATATCCCGAACCTGCAGGACTGTCCTGAGCCTGGCCCCTCACGTGCAGCGCACGTGAGTTGCTAGGTAATTTGCATAAATGACCCAAACGTTTTATGGAATTATATTTTGGTCCCCAGGCATGTGCCTCACGTGTGTGCCTGGGTATTTTACAGGGAGGCCCTCAAACTTTTCTGAAATTGCAGAAATACCCCCACGTGCATGGACAAATTGCATAGGGGCCCATGCGGTTTTTATTAATTGCATTTAGGTCCTTTCAGAGACCTAAATGCAATATTTATCCCTTTATTTTCTTTCATTTTTATTACAATTATGCCGCTGCATTGTTTTTAGCATAACTTGAGCATCGTAAGTCCAAATTGCATGATTTTAGTGTCGTTTTGACCCTTGTTTTGTCCTCTTCATCTTAGCATATCTAATTGTCTCGTTTGCCACTGTTTTAATTGAAGTGAATTTTTATGTAAAAAATGGGACCCTGTTCTCCTTGTCTTGCTCTGATTTGATGACCGCTTTTTATTGTTGTGATTAAATTGACACTGATTTCGTTTCTATTTTGTTGCTCACAAATTTATTGTATAATTGTAGCTTTTTATTTAGCATACATATTCTATTGCATTATTTCATGCATCACTTTAACTTGCATAAAAACCAATTAAAAAAATTGCATGCATCATGGTATTGCTTTGTAAATAGCATAATTCTTCATATGGACCTGAATCTGAAATTAACTCACATTGTGCATCATGAATCAAGATTTGATAAATAATACAGGTAGTCGTGTCCCTGTGTTCGACCTTGGTAGACTTGCCAAGTATAAATATTCCACATCATTCAAAGGTGTGTGCTTTTTGCTGAACCAAATTCGCCTCCTATACTATGACTAATTCCACATTATTAAAGAGGTGAATTTCACACTCATCACTTGGTAATAAGTGGATGGCTACCAAGTCCTATATGAAATTTGTGTCCGTCCACTCTGTTACACGAGGAGTTGATATTTCCATGGTAATTATCTCCTTATTTGATTGGTTTCATTTTAGGATTGATGTATATTTGATTTATCAAATATATTTGATCTAAATTAAATCATAAGTTGTTGGTTTTTCCAACAACAATCTTAACCATTGGATTGACATAAATCAATCTCATCCATTGATTTTATATGTCCCATGGATTGAGATCCATGGATCCTAAAACCCTATAAATAGAGAGGCATACCATGCTCTCTTGTACATGCCTTTGGAAGCACATCTCTCTCTCTTTTTCTCCTCACACACCAACCCTCTCTCCCTCTACTTGGTGGCCGTCCACCAAACCCTAGGGGAGATCATCGTCGTCATCTACGCCACCGCATCGCCGCTTCGACATTCTTCGGTTCTCCGTCTTCTTGGAGTGCTACGCTCACGAAGGAGACGTTCGATCTCGTACGACGAGATCAGGAGTTCACCGTTCTTGGATCAACTCGTTGGATTGCGAGGACAACGCGACTCATCCCCGCGCTCGCAAGCTTCTTCTCCGACGATCAGACTTGAGACAGGAGGTCTCTTTTCGTAGAGACTCGATCAACCACGCTTCAAGAGGTATTCCTTTATACTTGTTGTGTTTATAGATGAAACGATCCGAGAATCATTCTTGGATTATGTGGTTTCATCGTATGAAAATTTCAAATTCCACTGCACCGAACAACTAGTATGACTAGTCGTTCTTCGTCGTATTCGATGCGACGCCCATGCTTCCGTGATGCGCTTGAGGATTATTCCATATCCTTCAAGTGGTATCAGAGCCTTAGGTCGAAGGTTTTGGATATGATCTGCAAACCTAGGACGACTTGGGTTCGTAGAGGTCGCGAAAGATTTTGTCGCATTTGATTTTCACACTTCTGTTTAGTGAATAAATTCGGCCCTATTTAAATTGTTTAAACACGAATTAATCACTTGGATTTTGTTCTCCATTAAATAAGGAAACCTTAGGATCTGAGTTTGCGTAATTTGGATTCTGTTTGCTCGAGATATGGTTGTTTTAATGAACATGTATGCACTGTTGCGGGAACAGCAAATCTTAACATGATTAAAGAGTTAATTATTGTTTAGATCTGCCTCGAAATACGTGAAATATCACTTAGGTTCTGTCCTAAATCAAATTAGCAATCTTTGAAAATTGATTTTGTCTAATTTGGATTTAAATTGATTGAGATATTTTAGTAAGTAGGGATCACTACTGAAATTACAGTCCTAATCAAGAACCATGTGATTGTCAATTAATGAAATTAATTGTTAATTTCAAGAAATAATTATGGAAAATATTTGAGAAATATTGGAAGATGATTATTTCCTTAATTGACTTGGCCTCAACCAATAAATTGATTAGATTTGATCTAGATCATAATTGGAAACACAATCATCAAACTCCTTGCTTGAATAGGATTGAGAATTTGTCTAGCAAATTTCCTTATAATAAAAAATGTTTTGATTATTACTATATGGTATAATTTCGGTTGAAGAACCAATGATCATCTCAAGTACAATTGATCTATTTGGCATTATCCTTTCCCGAGCCATATATGGTGTCTAATCGGAGATCGCTGGGGTAGCGGGTTGCAACGTATGTGGTCCGTCCCACTCTCGCCGGTACTGGCCATGACAACGGGTAGGGACTTGATAATGCTGAAGAAATCTAGATGTATTTTCTAATTATTAAAATTCGAATTAATACGTACTTTGATAATAATACCATATACATATTCAAGTAAAACAATCAAGTTTGTTGATTGAATTGGATTGATAATTAATTTAATATGATTAAATTAATTATGTCCAATTAAAACACTCTATTATGAATAGAGTTGTTGATTCACTTGGAAGAATTAATTACATGAATATGATTCATAATAATTAATTAAAATTTGAATATGAGATGGAGGATCATACAAGTGACATCCATGGTCTCCCGTTAAGGCGAAGGGTTTCGTCGCTAGATATTATATGTAGGAGACGCCTATCCGAAGTGACAGCTCTGCATATGATCTATTTGGATCAGGCTCGTCGCTTCTCGAAAGAGTAAGGACGTATGCGTAGTGACCCCAATATCGGGTCCTCATATTATTGGGGCGATATTGGATTGCGCATAGCGAGTTGTATTCCTGTTGACGGTTGGTTCAATTAATGACAGGTCAACATCACCTTAGGGGTGGTGGGCCCGGGTATTAAAGACCGAAATGGGAAATGCAAGTTGGACTTGCAAGGCGGAATGTGTTCCCGCTTCTCTTTATTGGAGTCATAGGTTCTCATATTATTGGGATATGACAAAGATAAAGAGGAGATCCCAGTTCTTGCTTGAGATATAGTGGTAAGTATATCTCTTACTTTGAAAGTAATTAAGGGAATGAACTTTCATAGTTGACATAGCAAGACTAATTTGATTTAAAATGCCTTGATTAAATAAACTTAAATTGAATATATGATTATATGCTCTAATATAGTGCATTCTTAATTTCAGAAAATGAAGTCCATGAACCCATTAAGCAGGATTCTGGAGGTCAACCAGTTGACCAGACCGAATTACTCGGATTGGATCCGTAATTTGGAGCTTGTTCTCTCGGCTGAGCGCATAAGTTATGTGCAATCAGAAGACAAGCATGAAAACCCTAAATCAAAGGAAGAGAAAGCATACAATGACAAGTATGATGAAGATCATGTCTTGGCTAGATGCTACATCTTGGGTTCTCTCTCCAATGTTCTTCAGAAACAACATGTGGAGATGAGTACTTTCCAGGAGATAATGTAGAATCTAAAAGATATGTTTGGTGACATTAACCTCACCCAGCGATACAACGTTATGAAAGAACTCATTCGCTACAAGATGCAGGAAGGAACTTCAGTATGTGAACATGTACTCAAAATGTTTGGGTACTTCTCGGAGTTGGAGACTCTTGGGGCAACCATGGATGCAGACATGCAATCTGATTTCATTCTGCTGTCGTTGCCCAAGTCTTTCAATAACTTTGTAGTTTCATTCCACATGAATAAGCTGGAATTGACAAATGCTGGACTTCTTGCTGCATTAAAGTTTGCAGAAGACGTAACGAAGAAAGATGGTCCCGTTGGCAGTGCAATGGTTGCACAACTCAGAGGGAAGCACGGTCGGAAGCATGGTTCTCAGAAGGGCCCGACCCAGAAGAGAAAGAAGAATGGACAAGGTGTTGGCTCATCTTCCACTGCATCCACTCTAATGGCGTCGAAGAAAACCGACGTCTGTCACCACTGTAAGAAGCCAGGGCACTGGAGGCGTAATTGCCCGGATTACCTGAAGTCGGTCGACAAAGGTAAAGCCCCAGCAGATATGAAATCTACTTTTATCATTGAAACCAGTTTTCTCGTTGGATGAGAAGGAAGTTGGGTTTTTGATTCTAGTGCTTCTGTTCATGTATGCAATTTGTTGCATTTGTTTCAGGAAACTAGAAAACTTGAAGAAGAGGAGATAGTCATCCAGATGGGATCTGATGCAAGTGTTGCAGTAATCGCCGTCGGGACTTGTCGGCTATCATTATCTAGTGGTAGAGTCCTAGTACTTAAAGAGTGTCTTTATGTACCTGAAGTCATGAGGAATTTGATATATGTATCTAAGCTAGTTAGAAGTGGATATTCATTCCTTTTCTGTAGTAAATTAGTCATAAATCATTATGATAAATATATTACAGATGATATTTTGACTTCTGATGGACTCTATGAATTGTGCATTAATGAGCATGTCATGAATGTTACAACCACTAATAAAAACCCTAAAAGATCCAGGGATAATAAAAATCATTCAAACATGATTTGGCATCAAAGGCTTGGTCATTTATCTGTTGATAGGATCAATAGATTGATAAAGGATGGACCTTTGGATTTTCTACAGGTTCAATCTTTACCTACATGTGAACATTATATTTGAGGTAAAATGACTAGGATGCCTTTCCGTAACAAGGTTACAAGATGCGAAGGTATTATTGACCTAATACATATCGATGTATGTGGTCCCTTCAGTACCGTGACTCGAAATGGATATCGATATTATTTCACGTTTATTGATGACCATTCGTGATACGGGTTTGTCTTCCTATTACGTCATAAATCTGAAACCTTTGAAAAGTTCAAAGAATTCAAGGCTTTGGTTGAGAACCAACCCGTTAAGAAGGTAAAACGAATTCGATCTGATCGAGGTGGCGAGTACCTCTCAGATGAATTCAAGGAATACCTTAAAGAGAATGGAATTGTCTCCAATCTCACTACTCCTGGAACTCCCCAACTTAATGGTGTTGCTGAAAGATGCAACAGGACCATCATGGATATGGTCCGTTCAATGATGAGTAAAGCACATTTTCCACTAAGTTTCTGGGGATATGCAGTAGAGACTACAATATATATCCTGAATAAGATTCCTAGCTAATCTGTACCTAAGACTCCTCATGAGCTCTGGTATGGAACCAAACCTAGTGTTAATCACTTGACGGTTTGGGGTTGCTTGGTTCATGCGAAGAACGTGGACACAAGTAAGCTAGAATCCCGCACTCGTGAGTGCTACTTCATTAGGTACATTAAAGATGGTATAGGATACCAACTCTATGACCCTGAGACCCAAAAGGTTTTTGTCTCTAGAGATGTGAAATTTCTGGAGGATGATTTCCTTCAAGGTCAAGACAAAAATGAAGTAGAGGACTCATTGAATCCCCTGAGGATTATGAGCCTCCTAGACTAGAAACTGAAGAGATAAATAAAGATGAAACACCCATACCTCTTCGAAGGAGTTCGAGGGTGGTTGCACCACCTGAAAGGTATGGATTCCATGTATCAAGTGAAACTGACAATGATCCTACTTCATTTGATGAAGCACTCACGGATCATGACATGGATAGATGGATGCTAGCAATGAAGTCAGAAATTGACTCCATGCATAAGAATGGTGTATGGACCCTAGAAGGTCCACCTAAAGAGGTAAAACCCATTGGGTGTAAATGGATCTTTAAGAGAAAAAAGGGACCTGATGGGAAAGTGGAGACTTTCAAGGCATGGCTCATAGCCAAGGGCTACACAGAGAGAGAAGGCATCAACTATGATGAGACATTCTCTCATGTAGCTATGCTTAAATCCATCCGGACACTACTATCTATAACTGCATATCTTGACTACGACATCTGGCAGATGGACGTCAAGATGACTTTCCTCAATGGATACCTCGAGGAGGATATCTATATGGAGCAGCCCCAGGGCTTCATAACTGAGGATGGCAAAGTATGCAAGCTGAAGAAATCCATTTATGGGCTCAAGCAAGCTTCTCGCAGCTGGAACATCAGATTTCACGAAACCATAAAGAGTTATGATTTTCTGCAGAATCCTGATGAACCTTGTATATACAAGAAGCTTAGTGGGAGCGCCATTGTATTCATCGTGCTTTATGTAGATGGCATCCTTATCATTGGGAATGATACAGGTATGATGACCAGTGTGAAGATTTGGCTATCCCATACCTTTGAGATGAAAAATCTTGGAGAAGCCTCTTACATCTTGGGTCTGAAGTTGTTCAGAAACTGAGAGAAGAGGATATTGGGATTGTCACAACATGGATACATTAAGAAGATTCTTGAACGATTACGTATAGATAGTTCCAAGAAAGGATTCCTACCCTTAAGACATGGTATCCACGAGGAAAAGAAAGCCATGGCTGAATGCCCTTATGCATCAGCTGTAGGAAGCTTAATGTATGCCATGATGTGTACTAGGCCAGATATCTGCCATGCAGTGGGAGTGGTAAGTCGTTACCAATCCTGTTATGGAGAGCAACACTTGAATGCAGTAAAGAACATATTCAAATATTTAAGACGGACGCAAGATTACATCTTGGTCTATGGAGATGGTGATCTCCAAGTCTTGGAATATACAGATTCTGACTTCCAATCGGATATCGATGATCGAAAGTCGACATCAGGGTTTGTATTCATGTTGAATGGTGGTGATGTAAGCTGGAGAAGCAAGAAGCATGACACTACAACAGATTCAACAACAGAAGCCGAGTACATTGCCGCATCGGATGCTGCAAAGGAGGTGGTGTAGTTGCGCAAGTTCGTCCTAGAGCTTGGCGTAGTTTCCTCTGATACTCCCATCCCGCTACTCTGTGATAAAACGGGAGCCATTGCCCAGACAAAGGAACCTAGATGGCATCAGAAGAGCAAGCACGCAGAAAGGAAATACCACATCATCTGGGAGATTCAAAAGCGTGGTGACATCATCATCACCAAGGTCGCCTCTGCCAACAACATTTCTGATCCTCTTACCAAACCTCTGATACAGAAGGTTTTCGACCAGCATGTAATGAGTATGGGTTTAAGGATTGTTCCTGAATGGTTCTGACGGCTAGTGGGAGATTGTTAGCAATGTGAGCCCGAGGCGAACCATTCCTGCAATAAATGTTATTATAATAAATATTTTATCAATAAAAGTTATTGATTATGTTTCACTCCCTTTCTAAAATTGATTGAATGAATGCACTATAAGGTCCCTCTATACAATATGGGTTATGTACCATGGCCAACTTGATAATCATACAACTTTTGATTCATTGATTAATCATAGAGGTTGATGCTTGGATGAATATCTAAGGAGTTAGATAGAGGACTCATCTAGCATCATCAACTGATTGCCAAGTGATGATCTCCAGCCTGAGTAGGAGATGGCAATCCTTTCTCATTAGGCTGATATTTGATCGACCTCTTGATGCAGGTCCTCTGAATGGGAATAGTGACTCAGAGGTATCTGATTAGTTGAGTCAATGGGTTGACTTAACGAGATCGAGATAACCAAAATCCTATGATGAATACTGTCACATCATAGGCAAACATCCTCTGACCAGAGACAGATGTATTGCTATATGTCTGAGTGTGTACATTTGGCAGACCAATAGGTTGATGACCTAACCAAGGTCTATACACCGGCGAGCAGGTGTGCATGTAAGGACATATGAGTAATACGATCTCTCAAAGGGATCATACATGTTCACTTGTGAACCGGGAGACATGAGCTCACTCATGAGGTATTGGGACTGATCAAATTCCATGCATGGTCGTCATGCTTTGGAAGCATGACATGAATTTGAAGGTAAGATATATGCTTTGTGAAAGCTTATGATCTGTACCAAATCCCAAGGACCAAGATTGAGAAACTTAGTGATCAAACCATGAAGATGATAGTGTAAAAAGTTATCTATATCTTCAGGATGATCATAAGTATTCCAGTTTGCAGGATGTACATGTATTGGGAATACCTGAGGGTGATTTGAACATAAACGATTGTATAACCATGACGCTTTCATTCCGAGGGAGTGATGAAATAGGTCTGGATTTTAGTGACTCCTCTCAGTAGAGAAGTAACCTAATCTTAGTCCATGTATTGGACATTGATCTGAATGAGATTCAGATGCAATGAGAAGATTAGGTTTACGACCTTGATTTAATCAAGCATCTATGAGAGGTCCATGGGATCTATATTTGAGATGTGATATCAATATCCAAGTCACTATACGTGGAACAATACAATCGCCCTGTCCTTATCTCCAAGTATCTGAGGAGAAATAGCATTATTCATGAAGGGTTCAAGAATAATTCCATAAGATCTAAGCATTCAGAAATTGATAATTAAATGTGATTTAATTATCATGATGTTTGAGGAATTATCCAATATAATTAAATGCGATTTAATTATTATGGATAAGAATAATGTGGATAGCAATATCCAATTATTCATAATATATTATAAATGTAATTTATAATGTATCAGAGAGAGCTAATTATAATTTATATTTGTTGATTAATTATTAATGTGTATTGGATACACATTGTTTAATTAATTGAAAATGTAAATTATATTTTGTTTTGGGTTGTGAATGTGATTCACAATTTTCCAATGGCAACATTGCAATATTCTCAAAATTAATTATGATTTTTTTTAGAGAATAAATCACAAAAAAAGTTGTTGGATTAAATAATGGAGAATTTCATGGAGATATGCAATGTCATGAGATTTCATGAGATTTCCCCCACTTGGTAATAAGTGGACGGCTACTAAGTCCTATATGGAATTGGTGGTCGTCCACTCTATTACACGAGGAGTGGAGATTTCCATGGTAGTTATATCCTTATTTGATTGGTTTAATTTTAGGATTGATGTATATTTGATTTATCAAATATATTTGATCTAAATTAAATCATAAGATGTTGGTTTTTCCAACAACAATCTTGACCATTGGATTGACATAAATCAATCTCATCCATTGATTTTATATGTCCCATGGATTGAGATCCATGGATCCTAAAACCCTATAAAGAGAGAGGCATACCATGCTCTCTTGTACATGCTTTTGGAAGCACATCTCTCTCTCTCTCTCTCTCTCTCTCTCTCTCTCTCTCTTTCTCCTCACACGCCAACCCTCTCTCCCTCTACTTGGTGGCCGTCCACCAAACCCTAGGGGAGATCATCGTCGTTGCCTACGCCACCGCGCCGCCGCTTCGATGTTCCTCGGTTCTCCGTCTTCTTGGAGTGCTACGCTCACGAAGGAGACATTCGATCTCGTACGACGAGATCAGGAGTTCACCGTGCTTGGATCAACTTGTTGGATTGCGAGGATAACGTGACTCATCCCTGCGCTCGCAAGCTTCTTCTCCGATGATCGGACTTGAGATAGGAGGTCTCTTTTTGTAGAGACTCGATCAACCACGCTTCAAGAGGTATTCCTTTATACTTGTTGTGGTTATAGATGAAACGATCCGAGAATCGTTCATGGATCATGTGGTTTCATCGCATGAAAATTTCAAATTCCGTTGCACCGAACAACTAGTATGACTAGTCGTTCTTCATCGTATTCGATGCGACGCCCACGCTTCCGTGATGCGCTTGAGGATTATTCCAAATCCTTCACTTGAAAATTCACATCCATTCCCTCAACATCAAAGAGGTTGATTTGCCAATTCCCATCAGCCTCAGTACCATAAATCTACACAATATCACAACAATTGGAAACAAAATTAGTAGTACCCAGAGCCACCGTACTACCAGCACCAGCCATCCCATTCTTACGCAACTGCAACTCACTAGCAGTATCCTCCTCCTCACTACCTGCATCAATATCAACTTCCTCCACCTCGATAGCAGTACTAGTAGCACCCTTCTCAGCCTCCACACTATAAACCATAGCATGGACAACACATTGAATCTTCCGAAGAGGTTCCTCTGAACCCGAGCCTCGACTGTTTGGCCCAGTTAGTAAAGGGTGTTGCAAAGATGATCAGATTCTGGACGACTTGACGACCATGAAAACTCAAATTCCATACCAAGATGAAGAGAACCCCAATAACTTTATGTGAAAAGAGTAGGTAAAATGTGAATTCATGTATGTGCCTGTTGAGCCAGATATTTGTGATTTTATTTTATCTAATGCTGTTACTCTTAGGAGCAGTAGGACCTCGCCTCTATTTACCACTATTGGGGGTAAGAATAAAGCTTCATCTGGTGAATCGTCATCTTATGCATCAGTCGTGCCATCTACAAGGTCAGGTGAGGAAGAAGAAGAAGAAGAAGGAGCCATGCCAGCTATCAACCACCCCCATCCTCAACAAAAAGGAAAAAATAGAAAAATGAAAAAGACTAAAAAGAGGATTGCAACCGAGGTGAAGTTGTGCCAACCATGGAGGAGAAAGACACAATAGCTTATCCAATACCCACCGACGGAATAAAGACCACAATTTTTGGATATCAACCCCAAAGCAAGTACACCTTTTTATAGCCCGGATGTACAAAATGTTGCGGAAAAGAATTCTGATGTAAATAGAAATAGTATTTTTTATTTTAGTTCTGTACATATTCCTTTTACTGATGTAATGGGAAAAAATTAAAATGAAGAAGTGCATTATCTGATCCATGTGTCTTGGATATACTTGAGAACTTGACCGTTAAATTAACTTTATTGAAAGGCATGTATTATATGCTCACTACGAAGAAGGACGTCAAAGAAGCACGCATGATCAAGCATCAGCAAACGGCAATAACAAATGCCAACGAGTAGAGAAGCACGTCCTCACCATGGCTAAAGTCGCAGCAATCAGTAACATCCCAGAAAAGAAGCCTAACAAAGGAGAACCCTTGATCATAAGGATGATTTTCGATTAGATCTTCGAGCAAACCTTGCTTGATTGCAGATTATCCATCAACCTGATGCCCACCTCATTGTTCACATCAGTGGGCTGGGACTGCTCAAGACAACACGCATGATGCTTCAGTTCACTAGAAGATCAATGCAATGGTCTTGAAGATATTAGAGGAAGTTGTTGTAACAGTGAAGGACATACAGTTTCCTATTGACTTTGTAGTCCTTGATATGCACTCTCCTACACCATTTCTCCAGACCTCGATTATTCTTAGCCGACCATTCCTGCGTACCATAGAGGTTGTAGTTGATTATGGGTCCAGGAAGATTACGTTATGCTCAAACAGTGACAAAGTAACAATGGACAAGATCAGTGAATTAAAAGTCATGTCTGATCAAGGTCAAGCAAAACTGTCTGATGAAGACTTTGACATTATTGCATAGATCAGATATACATAACTTTTTTTGAATAACACATGGATTTAGGAAATCATCTTTCTAGAGGAGGACCTAGAAGCGTAGTCTTCACAAGCTTAAATGTCAACTGGGAGACAAATTCTTACTTGTTGATGGACCTCCTTGAGGTAGAAAATTCATGCTAGTATGAACATGATGAATTCATCGGTGATTTATTTGGTACATTGTCTACAGAGCCACTAGTGATCGAGGTGAGCAACACCTCCAAAATCATGGTAGATCATCCACCTACTAGTTTAGTTTCTTAAATTATTGAGAAGCAGACTTGACCAAAACCATAATTACAACCACTTCCGGCGGGCCTCAAGTATGCTTTCCTTGTTGGTGCAGAATATATGTATCTGGTCATCATCAACAACAAGCTCACTCCGTATGGGAAACCTCAACTGCTCAAGGTTCTAGAGAAAAACTGCAAGGAACTTGGTTAGAACATATCAAACCTCTCGGGATGAATCATGCTCTATGTTCACACCACATCCATTTAAGAGATGATGCCAAGACGTCCTGAGAATTTCAGAGAAGATTGAACCCTAAATTTTGGTATGTCATAATAAAAAACTCACGAAAGGATGTGATTCAAGGTTTATTTATCCCATCCCCGACTTAATGGGTGGGCCCCTTGCATGTGGTTCCAAAGAAGTTTGGGCTCACTGTGGTCACAAATGAAAGAGAAGAGGAGATTTCCACTTGGTTAACGACATCTTGGCATCTGTGTGTTGATTATCACTGCCTCAATGATCCAACAAAGAAGGACCACTTCCCCTCACCATTTATTGGTCAAGTTCTAGAATGACTGGCTGGCAAGGAGTTCTTCTGCTGTTTGGATGGATATTGCAGGTACAACCAAGTGGAAATCACCCTAGAGGACCAAGAGAAGACGACCTTTACTTGCATGTTCATCAGCTATGCTTTTAGGAGAATGCCCTTTGGTCTATGCAATGCACCTACCACATTCCATAGTTACATGCTATCAGTCTTCATCGAGATAGTAGGAAGTTTTCTCGAGGTGTTTATGGATGACTTCTCTATCTATGGTGATAGCTTTGATTCTTGTCTTGCGAACCTAGATAGAATACTTCAGAAATGCTGAGAAGTCAGTCTCGTACTATCTTGGCAAAAGAGCCACATCATGGTCATTAAAGGGATTGTACTCAAACACATTGTTTCCAAGAGTGGCATGGAAGTCAACCGAGCAAAGGTGGATTTGATCGCCAATCTTGAGCCACCTCAAAATGTATGAAATGTGAGGTCATTCCCAGGGCATGTAGGTTTCTACCGAAGATTCATCAGTGATTTCAGCCACATTGCCCGACCTCTAATAAAGTTATTATGCAAGGAGACCGAGTTTCATGTTGATTAGAAGTTTCTCCTATCTTTCAATCAGTTGGAAGAGATAATCATTCAAGATCCAATCCTTTAGCTGCTAGATTGGTCTCTACCCTTTGAGATCATGATGGATGCTTCGGATTCTGTAGTTGGGGATGTGTTAGGATAGAGGAAAGGTAAAGTGCCATATGCCATTCATTAGGCCAACAAGACATTAGATGAAGCACGGAGAAACTACATTGTTATAGAGAAAGAGTTGCTGGCTATGGTTTTTGTGCTCAAGAAGTTTAGATCCCATGTTCTTGGATCTAAAGTCACAATTTACACTGACCACTCATCTATCCAGTACTTATAGAAGAAGAAGGATGCAAAGCCCAGATTGATCAGATGGTTCCTTCTCGTCCAAGAGTTCGATTTGGAAATCTAAGATAAACCCAGAGTTCAAATCGTGGTAGCAGAAACCATCTCTAGAATCGAGCATCAAGAACCTCCACGGATCGATGCACCCATCACAAACACCTTTCATGACAAGTTGATTCTCGCAGTGTATTCTCTCACTTGGTATGCCAATATTGTGAACTATCTCGTTTCTGGTATAGTCCCAGAAGATTGGATGAAGATCAAGAAGGAAAAGTTCTTGTCCACAATCCATTTATACCAATGGGAAGACTTGCTCTTATTCAGAGGAGGAGCATATTATTTGTGGCGTTGGTGTATCCCTTACAAGGAGCATCATAGTGTCCTCGAGCATTGTCACTCGCTCGAATCTGGTGGACATCACTCTGGTCACAGAACAATAGTAAAAGTAGTGCAGTGTGGACTTTGGTGGCCCACACTATTCAAGGATGCAGCAACATATGTCAAAGGATACTTTAATAGTCAGAAAATGCGAGGAACCCTCATAGCTAAAGACTCAATGCCCCTAAATATCATTTAGATTGCAGATGTATTCATTCAGGTTGCGTTAACAATACTCGAGGACAATGTGATGCTCCTCCTGAGGGATACACCGACACCACAAACAATATGCTCCTTCTCTGAATAAGAGCAAGTATTCCCATCGGTAGAAATGGATTGTGGACAAGAACTTGTCCTTCTTGATCTTCATCCAATCTTGTGGGACTACACCAGAAATGAAGTAGTACACAATATTGGCATACTAAGGGAGATAATAGACCGCGAGAATCGACTCGTCATGAAAGGTGTTTGTGATGGGTGCATTGCTTAGTGGAGGTTCATGATGATCGATTCTAGAGAGGGGATCTGCAACCCTAATTTGAACTCCAGGTTTATCTTTGATTTCCAAATCGAACTCTTGGATGAGAAGGATCCATCTGATCAATCCGAGATTTGCATCCTTCTTCTGCTGTAAGTATCAGATAGCCGAGTGGTCAGTGTAAATTGTGACTTTAGATCCAAGAAGGTGGGATCTAAACTTCTAGAGCACGAAAACCACAACCATCAACTCTTTCTCTGTAACAGTGTAGTTTATTTGTGCTTCATCGAATGTCTTGCTGGCATAGTGAATGACATAGGGAACTTTGCCTATTCTCTATCCTAACACATTCCTAACTACAAAATACGATGCATTTGTTATGATCTCAAAAGGTAGAGACCAATCTGACAGCTAAAGGATAGGATCTTGAGCTATTAGCTCCTTCAACTGACTAAAAATAGGAGAAACTGCTAATCAAAATGAATCTCGGTCTCCTTGCATAACAACTCAGTTAGAGGTCGGGCGATGTGGATGAAATCACTAATGAATCTTTGGTAGAAACCCATAAGCCCCATGAATGACCTTAAATTTCTTATATTTTAAGGTGGCTCGAGATTAGCGATCCAATCTACCTTTGCTGGGTCGACTTCTATGCCACTCTTTGAAACGACGTGTTCTAGTACAATTCCTTCAATGACCATGAAGTATCTCTTTTCCCAATATAGTACGAGATTGACTGCTCGGCATTTCTGAAGTATTCTATCTAGGTTCTCAAGACAAGAATCAAAGCTATCACCATAGATGGAGAAGTCGTCCATAAATACCTCGAGAAAACTTCCAACCATCTTAGTGAAGACTGATAGAATTTACCTCTGGAATGTGGTAGGTGCATTGCATAGACCAAAGGGCATTCTCCTGAAGCATAGGTGTCGAACATGCAAGTGGTGGTCATCTTCTCTTGGTCCTCTGGGGTGATTGCCACTCGATTGTACCCAGAATACCCATCCAAACAACAGAACAACTCCTTTTCGGTATATCTTTCCAGAACTTGATTAATAAATGGCAAGGATAAGTGGTCCTTATATGTTGCAGCATTGAGGCGGCGATAATCAACACACACATGCCAGGATGTTGGTACCCGAGTGGAAATCTCCTCTCCTCTTTCATTTGTAACCACGGTGAGCCTAAACATCTTTGGAACCACATGCAAGAGGCTCAACCATTAAGTCATGGATGGGATAAATAAACCTTGTGTCACACCATTTCGTGATTTTCTTTATTACGACGTCCCAAAAGTTAGGGTTAAGTCTTCTCTGAAATTTTTAGGATGTCTTGGCATCATCTTCTAAATGGATGTGGTGTGAACGCAAAGTAAGATTCATCACACAGAGGTCTGATATGTGTCAACCAAGTTCCTTACAATTTTTCTCTAAAACCTTGAGTAGTTGAGGTTCCTCATACATAGTCAGCTTGTTGTTGATGATGACCGGATATATATATCTTATGCACCCACAATGAAAGCATACTTGAGGCCTACCGGAAGTGGCTTTAATCTGGTTCTGGTTGAGTCTTCTTCACAATCACTTCAGAAACTAGATTTGTTGGCGGATGATCTGCCATGATTTTGGAGGTGCTGCTCACCTCGATCACTAGTAGCTCTACAGACAATGTGCCAAACAAATCATAAATGAATTCATCGAGTTCATACTAGAATGAATTTTCTACCTCAAAAAGGTCCATCAACAAGTAAGAATCTATCTCCCAGTTGACATCGAAGCATTTGAAGTCTATGCTTCCAGGTCCTCCTCTAGAAAGAGGATTTCCTAAACCCATGCGTCATTCAAAGAAAGTTCTATATATATATGATCTCTGCAATAAAGTCACAGTCTTCCTCAGATGGATCTGCTTGACCCTGATTAGACATGACTTTTGATTCATTGACCATGTCCATTGTTACTTTGTCACTATTTGAGCAGAACATAATCTTTCCGAACTTATAATCAACTATGTCCACTACAATGTACAGGAATGGTGGGCTAAGAATAATCGAGGTATGGAGCAGGGGTGCAAGAGGGTACATATCAAGGACTTCAAAATCAATAGGAAACTATATGTCCTTCTCCATTACGACAACATCCTCTAATAAACCTCGATGTCGCATTATTGATATGCTAGTAAACTGAAGGATCATGGGTGTTGTATTGAGCAATTCCAACCCACTTCTGTGAGCAATGAGGAGGGCATCAGTTGATGGAGGATCCACTATCAAGCAGGGTTTGCTCAAAGATCTGGTCAAAAATCTTCCGAATGATCAAGGGTGCTCCTTTGTCAGGCTTCTTTTCTGGGAGGTTATTGATTGTTTCCACTATAGCCATGGTTAAGATATGCTTCTCTACTCGGTAGCATCTATTATTATAGTTTGACCGATGCATTCTCGTGCATGATTCTTTCAAGTCATTCTTCGCAGGGCATATAATCCATGTCTTTCAGCAAAGCTAATTCAACAGTCAAGTTCTCAAGATTATCCATGACACATGGACCAGATAATGCACTTTTTCATTTTGCATTTTTTTTAGATTTTTCCAAAACATTAGTAAAAGGAATATGTACAGAACTGAAGTGAAAATATTTCTATTTACATTAAAATTCATGTCCACAATATTTTATATATCCGGACTACAAAAGGTGTACTTGCTGGAGTTAGGGGAGGATATCCAAAAATTGTGGTCTATGTTCCCTCGGTGGGAACTGGATAAGCTGTTGTGTCTTGCTCCTCCATGGCTAGCATGGCTTCACCTCGGCTGAGATCCTCTTTTTGTTCTTTATCATTTTTCTATTTTTTTGTTCTTTTTATTTGGGATGGTGGCGACTGTTAACTGGCATGGCTCCTCATTCTTCTTCTTCCTCACCTGGACTTGGAGCTGGCACGACTGATGCACAAAATGACAATTCACTAGATGAAGCTTTTTTCTTCACCCTAATAGTGGTAAACGGAGGCATGGTCCTACCACTCCTAAGAGTATCAGCATTAGACAAAATACAATCACAATCATCTGACTCTACAAGCTCAAACGAGACTTCACATTCTACCTGCTCTTTCACTTAAAGTTATTGGGATTCGCTTCATTCTGCGACAGAATTGGAGTTTTTGTGGTCATCGGGTCGTCCAGAATATGAGTCATCTCTACTACGCCCTTTACTAACAAGGCCAAACAGTCGAGGCTCGGGTTCATAGGAACCATCTCGGAAGGTTCAATGTGCTGTCCACGCTATGGCAGATGGTGCGAAGGCTGAGAAGGGTGCTGTTAGTACTGCTGCCGAGGTGGAGGAAGTTGTTATTGATGGTGGTAGGGAGGAGGATACTCCTAGTGAGTTGCAGCTGTATACGTATAATACGACTGGTGCTAGCGGTAAGTGGCTACGAATACTGCTAATTGTGTCTTTAATTATTGTGGTGATTGAGATTAGTTGAACTAAGGCTGATGGGACATGGCAAATCAACCTCTTTGATGCTGAGGGAATTGATGTGATTTTGCAGGATAGCCTTATTGAAGTCTGCTTGGATGGGCTAGCTACGTGTCATTCGACCAAACTCCATTCACCTCTTGAATGAGAGGCAATGGATGATAGATGGATAATAAGAAGGCAGAGGCTCTGGTTGGTAGAACACCAACTGTTGCTGTTGTAGTGCCTAGTCGGGAGTCGGCATGTAATACATGTGGTGGATTGTCGGCTACTGCTGACTAGGATGAGGTTGTTGTGGCAGTGTTGGCTCATCTTTCTTCTCGGCCGGAGTCTCAGAAGATGGTGTCGCAGACTGGAGTGCGCTGATGGTACTCACCAACAACTCTAGATACTTGGTGATCTGATCCAATTTGTTCAGATTTTGGGTTCTTTGTTCGATCACAACTAATTTTTCGAGATCTTGTGATTGCTTCTCGATGATATCAACTTTGGAGTGATGTCCCCCAATGATGCTGAGGTTAGAGTTCTCATCTCTCTCTGCCACGTGAGATGTTGCCATGTGGACTGGCTTTTGGAGGACTAGAGGTTGTCTTTGGTAAGCGAGAGATGAAGAGAGGGTGGCATCTCCCTCGGCCAATTCGTCGAAAATCTTCCAGACTACATCTTCATCCTTATTTAACTGTTACCCTAATGGATCTCCATTTCATCATCTTTATTCTATCATTTTGGCCTTTAAAACCCTAGCTAATGCATGTATATAACGTTATTTTGTGCAAATTAACATTAATTATTTATTTAAATTATTGTATATAAAATATTGTTTTTAAAGCCAAAAATATAAAATAAATGAAAGAAAAGCAAAAGAACAAATTGCCAAAGGTTTTTATGAACCTAAAAATCGAGACCAAGTCAAGAATTGATTTGGTAGACATGGAATAAAGTAGAGGGAGATAAGGGCCAAATACACAATAAAAACCATATTCTTTTATTCATTAATAAAGCATTTTTGGGACCTATTTTACTCTTAACACATCCCCAACTGCAAAATCTAACGCATCTATCGTGATCTCAAAGGGAAGAGACTAAACAGGTAGCTGTAGGATTGGACCTTGAGTGATCAGCCCCTTCAGTTGACTAAATTAAAAGAGAACCTCCTGATCAACATGAAACTCGGTCTTCATGCACAACAATTCTGTTAGAGGTCAGAGATGCAGTTAAAGTTCTTGATGAATCTTCTATAGAAACCCACATGACCCAAGAACGACCTCACATGTCTGACATTTTGAGGTGGCTCAAGGTTGGCGATCACATCCACCTTTGCTGGGTTGACTTCCGTGTCACGTTTGGAAATGACATGCTCAGCACAATCCATTTCATGATAATGAAGTGGCTCTTTTCCCAATATAGAACGAGATTTACTTCTCAGCTATCCTGAATTACTTTGTCTAGGTGTTTAAGACAAGAATCAAAGTTGTCAAAATAGATGGAGAGGTCGTCCATAAACACCTCAAGAAAACTACCAACCATATCGATGAAGACTGCAAGCATACACCTCTTGAATGTGACTGGTGCATTGCACAAACCAAAGGGCATTCTCCTGAAAGCATAGGTGTTGAACATGAAAGTGAAGGTCATCTTCTCTTGGTCCTGTAGGGAGATTTACAATTGGTTGCACCTTGAATACACATCTAAAAGGTAGAAGAACTCCTTGTTGGCCAATATTTCCACTACATGATACATGAATGGCAAGAGGAAGTGGTCCTTCTTCGTTGCAGCATTGAGGCAGTGGTAGTCGACACACACATGCTAGGATGTTTGTAACCGAATTGAAATATACTCTCCTATTTCATTGGTAACCAATGTGAGCCCAGATTTCGTTGGAACTACATGAAAGGGATTCACCCATTTCGAGTTGGAGATGGGGTAAATGAACCCTGCATCACACCATTTCATGATGCCCTTCATGACAACATCCACAGGTTAGGATTTTGTCTCCTCTGAAATTCTCAAGATGGCTCGACATCATTCTCTATATAGATGTAGTGTGAACACAAGGTAAGATTTATCTTGCGAAGATCTGATACATACCAACAAAGTACCTTGAGGATTTTCACTAGAACCTCGAGCAGTCAGGATTCCAGATCCGAGGTCAACCTGCTCCTGATGATGACTTGATACATTTTCTCTACCCCACAAGGAAAGCAAACATGAGGTAAGTCGGAAGTAGCTTTAATTCTAGTTTTGATCGAGCCTGCTTCTCAATTACATCAGAAACTGAACTAGTAGGTGAGTGATTAGCCATGATTTTGGAAGTGTTTATCACCTTCATCATGAGTGGCTCTACTGATAATGTTCCAAATAAATCATCAATGAATTCCTCTTGTTCAGACTGGCATGAATCATTTACCACATAGAGGTCCATCGTCTAGGAAGAGAAGGTAAGCCAGTCGAAATCGGAGAATGTGAAGATTATGCTTTCTTGGTCCTCCTCTAGGGAGAGAATGTTCTCGATCCATGTGTTATTAAAAGAGAAATCAACATCTTTAATCTCTGTCATAAAGTTACAGTCCGCTTCAGATGATTCTTCTTGACCTTATCAGACACAACTTTCAGTTCACTGGCCATGTCCATTGTCACTTCGTTGCTGCTTGAAAAGAATGTATTCTTCCCAAAGCCATAATCTACTACTACCTCTGTAATGCAGGGGAATGGTCGACCAAGAATAATCAGGGCTAGGAGTAACTGTGCAAGGGATTCCATCTCAAGGAATACAAAATCAACAGGAAACTAAATGTCCTTCACCGTTACGACAACATCCTCCAATAAACCTCGAGGTCACTTTATACATCTATCAACGAATTAAAGGATCATGTACGTAGGCATGAGCGAACCCAGCCCAAATTTCGTGAGCAATGAGATGGGCATAAGGTTTATTTAAGAGCCACCCTCAATCAGAGTATGCATATATCTTTGTCAAAAATCTTGCATCTGATCAATGGTGCTCCTTTGTCTGGCTTCTTCTTTGGAAGGTTGCTAATTGATGCGACTGTACCCATGGTGAGGGCGTACTTCTCTACTCTATTGCACCTGTTGTTGTGGTTTTAATGAGGCCTGCTTGTAGACACTTCTTTCATGACCTTCTTGACGGCGTGCATGTATTACATGGCTTTCAACAATGGTAACTCAACCGTCGAGTTTTCGAGTATATTCACAACTCCTAGATCAGATAATGCACTATTTCATTTTGCAATTTATTTGGATTGTTCTATTACATCAGGAAAATGTATATGCACAACACTAAAATATGAAATATTATTCTCATGTACATCAAAATGCATGTTCACGACATTTTGCACATTAGGGTTACAAAAAGTTGTACAATCAGGAGCTGAGGGCAATCATCTAAAAGCTACTGTTCTCTGCTCCATTACTTGGCACTAGATCGGCTATTAGTTCTTGTTCCTCTAATTATGGCACAACTTCACTTCGACTGCGATCATCTTTTTTGTCTTTTTTATTTTTCTTATTTTTTGTTCTTTTGGTTGGAAATGGTGGTGGTTGACAGCATGCATGACTCCTCCATCTTCTTCTTCCTCACCGAATCTATGGTTGGCACGACTAATGCTGAAGTCGATGATTCACCTGATGAAGCTTTATTCTTCCCCTGGTACTGTCAGGTTACAAGGTGCTACTGCTCCTAAGAGTAATAGCATTAGACAACAAGCATAGATAGGACTTCACATTCTACTTGCTCTTTGTGCTTAAAGTTATTGGGGTTGCCTTCGACCTGTTCCAGAATTGGAGTCATTGTGGCCATAAGGTCATCCAGCTTTTGTGTCAACTCTGCTAGGCCCTTGACTAACTAGGCTAGACAATCAAGGCTCGAGTTCACAAGAATCGCCTTGAAAGGTTCAACGTGCTGACCACATCGTGGGTGATGGTGTGGAGGCTAAGAGTGCTGATGCTGGTATTATTGCTGAGATGGAGGAAACTCATATTGATGTTGGTAGGGAGGAAAAGGATACTGTTGATGAGGTGCAGACGCAGATGAATGGTATGGCTGGTGCGGGCCGTACTGTGGTTGCTGGTGCTATTGGCCTTGTCTCAAATTGTTATGATGTTGCAGAGACTAGTGGTACTAAGGCTTCTGATGAGATTGGACAAATCTCCCATCATGATGTTGAGGGAATTGACAAGAATTTACAGGCTAACCCTGTTGAGATCCGCCTAGACGGTCCAACTGCATGTCATTCAACCAGAATCCATTCACCTCTTGAATAAGAGGTGGAGGAGGAGAGAATGAATCATAGGAAGACATGTGCTCTGGCTGGTAAACCACAAACTACGACCATTGCAGTGTCTGATCGAGAGTCTACACGTAGTGCACATATTGAACTACTGGCCACTACTGACTAAGTTGAGTCTGTTGTGGTAGTGTTGGCTCATCCTTCTTCTCGGCCGGAGTCTCGGAAGCTGAGGTTGTAGACTAGCTAGCACTGATGGTACTCACAAGCAATTCCATTTGCATGGCGTTCAGATCTAATTTGTCTAGATTTTGGGTTCTTTGCTCGATCAGAGCTAATTTTTTAAAATCATGTGATCGCTTCTCGTTTATATCAACTTTGGAGAGATGGTCCCCGATGATGTCGAGGTTTGATCTCTCATCTCTCTCTACCTCATGGGATGCTTCCATGTGAACTGACTTGTGGAGGACCTAGGGTTGTCTTTGATATGCACTGGACGAAAGAGGGCAACCTCTCCCTCGACCATTTCTTCAAAAATCTACCATACTAAATCTTCATCCTTATTGAAGTGGGATCCCCTATTGACATGTTCAACTAATCTCTTACTTTTGACATTCAGGCCCCCCGAGAAGTGTTGGACAAATTTGGTCTTTGGTATCTCATGGTGGGGGAGATTCTCCTTCAGATCAGTAAATCGCTCCTAGGCTTCATGAATGGACTCGTGGGTAGCATGGGAGAAGTTGCTAATCCCATCTCGCATCATATTAATCCAACCAAGGAGTATAACTTGTGAAGGAAAGCAGACTTAAGTACCATGACCTTTCCCAAATGGTTGACCCATTACAGTGCCTTATCTTGGAGACTGAAGAGGAATGCGATCATCATGACTACACCTAACAGGATGTTAGGGTAGTGCGTTGTTCTGTAGATGCGAGAGAACTGATGTCGGTGAATGAATAGTTCCTCATTGGTATTCTCGTGGAAAGTGAGCATCAGAGCAAGAAATTGAGATTTCATCTCAAAGTGAGCATGGACTGGAGGGATGCAAATCCATTCGGTCATCTGGTTGTACCCATGATTGTAATTCTCTTTCAACATTGTATTAGGGTTCCCATTCCTTGGCACTTCTTCTTTAATAACATCACAGGGTGGTACCTCATTTGTTACTGCTTCTCCTACTAGTATGTTCCTCATATAATTCTATATTTCTTGGAATGCGATCTGCACTAATGCCTTCTCAGTCAGTTGTTGATGGATGGCATGGATGGATGACAGCTACTAAGCATTCCCTTGGTTTTGATCTGGCACTTGGCTCTGCTATTTCTGGGATGGTGGTTGTATCGAGCCTTTTCCCTTTCTACCAGGAGGAGCCATCTCAAGGTCTGAATATGAGGAGATGAATTCTAGATTGGTATCCAGCACTAGGACTTGCTTCTATCTACATTGTAAGAGGAATCCTAATCAGACCATGTGTAACTGAAGACCATCTGCAATGACGAGTCTAGGATTAAGGTCAATCCCAAACAGTCGTGGATGGAGTAAACGATAGATAATTGGGGATTCGTCGAGGGTCTGGAAATCTCACAAGGCGAGAGATCCAGTCGATGCGTTGACTGCTCAACAGATCTCAATTAATCAACAAATATCCCACAATATGAATAAAGCAATAAATATCAAAAATGTGGAGTTAAAATTTATTATAACTCTACAATAAATGTGTATAGGTGAAAGCATGTGTAGAGGTCGCACACTAGGAGAAAATGGGAGGAGACATAATAAATGCACAAAAAGTCTGTCTTTTATCTCTTGTCCAATTTATTATTTTTGTGGGTTATTTATATATTTTTTATTTTATTTTTGGTTATATATTTTTTTCATTTGATTTTTATATTTTCAAATTTTTTTCTTTTTATATTTTATTATTTTTCATTCTTTTATATAAACAATATAGCCTATATAAGGCTTTATATATACAATATATAGAAGTATATTGATAAATGTTAATAAATATAGATAAAAACCAGAAAATAAATTGTTTTTGGGTTTTTAATATTTTCTAATGTTTTTGTAATTTTCCGAGAATTTTCGGTAATTTTTATGTATTTTTAAAGTCAAAAATAGCCCAAATAAGGGATAAATAAAATACTTGAAATTGATTTGGATGTTAAAAATAATAAATAATACCCAAAATTACCCAAATCAATTTTAATATATAAATAATAATATATATAATTATAAAATAGGAAAACATATTTTTGATATTTGTAGAATTTTTATATTCTTTGTTGGATTTTGGAACTTTCTGATTTCTATCATTTTCTTTTTCTATTTTTAGGGGTTTTTGGTTTCTCGACTCAATAAATATTGAAGTATACTATATATATTTTTTTTCATAATTTTTCAAAATGTTTTTATATCTTTTGGAATTTTTATAGGTAAACATGGATTATATGTGCTCTTTTTCATTTTTAATAAATAGATGAAAAATGCTAATTAAAAATAGGTATGTAAAAGTATAAGGCATAGAGCATTTAATCCTATTTTATGGATTTTTAGAAGCAAAGTAGATATTTTTAATAATTAGATAAAACATGCAAAAATATATGTCCTAGCAGGGGCATTTTTGCAAATAAGATAAACTGCAGGTGTGACAGTGCAAATTTGCCAAAGGTTTACAACATTTATTTGATTTTTAAAGACTAATTTACAATTACAGAACCCGCTAGGGCACTCATGCAATTTACCATCACGTGGGATAACATGTGGCGTACGCTGGGAGGAACTAAAGTACAAATACAAGAAAGTTCAGGGAGCTCTCAGCAATTTTCACAAAATTATATAACATGCTTTAAAATTTATTGGATTTTTTATAAATACAAAAACTTGCAGTGGCATCCCTACAATTTCGGCACCTTACGTGGGATGGCACGTAAGGTAACGTGGACAGGACCTATTTATAAATACAAGAAACTCAGGGTCTTAGTTGCAATATTTCTACTTATTTAACACTTTATACTTTATTTACATGACTAAATAATAAATACAAAAAATACAGGGTGAGATATGCAATTTGCCCCTAATAAGGCGCGAATAGGACAATGTTGGTCTTCTCACTTGCCACGTGTCGCTCATCCAGCGGCCGATAACACTTCGTTGTTGGACGACCAAGATTAGATCACGGATCACGATCGGACGATGAAGACATGGAGACATCCAACAACTCTAATCAGAACTGGTGGAGCTTTCTTCATCCAACGGCAATGAGCAGGCTTGGAAGGACTGGGACGAAGCTCACCTGGGGCGAGCTTCGATTGGACTCCTCTGACCTCCTCCGTCACCTCCGAGTGTCTCTCTTCGTTCCTGGAAGTCCCCCGCATCGATTGATACCTTCAAAATGACCAGAGACCCAACCAATAGATCGGATGAGGCCTCAGACCTAGAGCTTCGTTCTTATCCTTGATAGAGCTCAGATGCCCTCTTCAAGACCTACAAAAGGGTTAGAAATATTCACAAGAACACATGGAAGGTCTTGGCTTTTATTTGGTGGTTGATCAGGGTGAAGTGGGGTGAAGTGGACCTGCTCCGGTGAGCGACGGAGGTGGAGCAAGATTTCGTTGATCGAGACCCGATCAGGTTGGCTACAAGGTGGTTGGGCGTGGAGAAATGGCTGGGAAACAAAATGGAGGCAGTCAAGGGGTCGGTCAAAGGTCGGAGCATCGCGGAATCGTCCACTCTGGTGAACTACAAATCGACTATTCTACGCTAAACCAATAACTAATGATTAATCTAATAACATAATGAAAATGCTGGAATAAAAGGCTACCTAAAAATAATAAAAAGCACAGCTCTTATCTGCTGGTGAAGGCAGGGAGCAGAGGTCATCGGTGCTCGATGGCCTGGTTGCATATCCTCCTCCTCCTCCAGCCCATCCAAGACCTCCAGGGGACTCCTTCCGTCACAAGGATACACGCTTTGGCCGAAGTTGGGGACTCAAGGATTCGGGGATGACTAAAATAGCAAGGAGAATGGAGGAGGATTATTTATATACAATGATGGCACCCTTATTTGACTGAGCGAAATCAAAGATTCGAAGCTATGTACATGGGTTCTAATGATCGGATGTGAATCACTGATAAATAACGATGATTTTTCATGAAGGAAGCAATCTTATTCAAGGATGTATTGTACACGAAAAAGGGATAAAATCGCGGGAAACAACATGGACGTCACTTCAGACGGTCAGATGGTTGAGTTAACCAGCAGTCAACCAACCCTGGACGCTGATTGGTCCACGCAGACCCGCTAAAAGACAAAATAACGATTTTTATTAGAAAATAATTATTTAAAAAATTATTTTATTAATTTTTATTTATAAAATAAAAATGTTTATTATTTTATGCAATATTTTATTATGATTTTTATTTTTTTTAGTATATTTTATTAGTCGTTAACTTTTAATAGTGCATTTATAGGTAAATTTGCCAATATTTTATATATTTTTATTTGTATTTTGTATATTTTATTTTATTATTTTATTATTTTATTTTATATATTTATAACTTATTTTGATGAGTATAAATATATTTTTATTATATTATCATGATGTTATTTGTATACTTAAATAAATAAGTATATTATGTAGGTATGTTTATAGGTATTTTACCTAAGTTTTATATACATATTTTTATTTTAATGTATTTTATTGAGATTTATTTTGGTTTTGTATTTTTATTGAAATATAGATAATATTTACAATATTATAAAAATATGAAAGAATAAAGAATAAAATAAGATGTTTCCCTTTTATTTTATATAAGTATAATCATAGGTATTTCATCTAAGTTTCCACATAGATTTATTTTATTTTGCATTTTTATTTTGTTTTTATTCAAATTTTAATATTCACATATGTTATGAATAATATTTAAAAAATTATAAAAATATGAATTTGTAAAAATAATAACTAATGAATAAATTGAATATTTTAATCGTTATAATGTATAATAGGGGTCAAAAACCTAACTTTCACAAAGTAGCTCCAAAAAATATAAAACACCACCATTAAATAGCTTGTGAAAAGTTATATACAATTAAAAGTGATTTGATGTGTTTTATGTTCTTATTTGATAATGCATAGATAATGAATAAAAGAATTGGATTTTATTGTCTTTTTGGCCCTTATCTCCCCCTACTTTATTCCTTATCGACCAACTCAATTCTTGACTTGGTCTTGGGGTTTAGGGTCATAAAATATTTTCAATACTTTATTCCTTTTTCTTTTCTTCTCTTTATTCTATAATTTTAGCATTAAAAATATATAGTGAATGCTATTATGCACAAATTAATGCTATTTACATGCGTTAGCTAGGGTTTTTAAGGCAAAAGTGATAGAATAAAGGTAATGAAATGGAGATTCATCACCCTCCTATACTTGCCATTGCTAGTCCCTAACAAACACTTATACAATAAGTTTGAAAAGAATAAAGAAGAAAAGAAAAAGAAACAATAAATGTAATTGATTTCAATAATTAAACTTGTCACCACAAATTCAAAGTTTGGAGCTCAGGTTAGACCTTGATGTGAAAATGTGTGTGGAACCTGGTTGGGAACAAAATTAAAACACAACAACCTCCGAGAGTCATAGATTTCGGTTCAAATCACCTCAATAGCAAGGTCAGAACTATCCTACATCATACGCAAACCCTTATGACTATGAAGCTAACTTGTACAATGTAAGTGATAGTGGCTCTACCCAATGAAATGACAAAGGAATTGACTTCTCCAGAATGACAACCCAATGATTCTCCAATCCAACACTCTTTCCTCGAGGAGCGGGGTATTCCCTTCTAAGTTCAAGTGGCATCCAACTCAAGAGGAGGATGTCAAGAAAAGAATGGATGGTAGCCAATGTAGATACCTATCCTAGGATGCAAGACCAGTGTAGTCAAGTCATCCAGATGCATGCTCACATGGTATAACTTTGATGCTCAAGCTTGCTTTTTTTTTATACAACATATATACATACTCTGGAGGCATTTTATTTTTATGTGCAGGCCTGTCCACTTTTTTTGGGTTTTTTTTTAAATAACACTTAGAGCAGCATTTACATAAAGGAGTTTTTCCTCTTGAGCCAGAAGACTATCTCTCTTTTGAAGCTTTATTGCAACCTACACTCTCCTGTCATTCGACTTCATGGTAACTGGACTAGGTTGGGGTGCACTTCCCTCCCTAGACGAGGATGAATGTTTCCACTCGTGTGCGTCTCAGACCGAAAAATCCCTTCCCCTCACCACTCCAACTGAGTTGAGCCAAGTGATAGGTGCAATTGTCCAAGTTAGGTTACGGCTGATACGAGTCATTTGTGCATCTCGAAAAGTTCTAGTTAGTTAGTTGAGGTGACTTGACTCCAGCCCTAAGTCTCAAAGAATTAAGTCCTACTGGACCTGAAGTACCTTAAACCTAGTTCCCATAAGGTTCCAGTGCAATTAGGTGCAGTAAGGTCCAACCAAGCTCCAATCTTCAACTTTATTGGACTTGTTCAATCATCAAGCTCAATTGAAAAGAATATGAATGCTATGCAAATGCTATTTACAGTGATGCAATGAATGATGCAAAATTTTTCAAAGAATTTGAAAACAAAGAGAATTTTTATACAAAGAATTTTGCAAATAAAAAAAATTTTGGCACACAAAGTATAAAATATATACATCTATATACACAGGCGTGCTGCTTTTATTAACAAAAGTGTAAGAATTATAGACTTTACAGGTTCACAAAAAGTGATTTATTGAGGTATTTATGTATAATTGGTAAAGAATTTTATTTTTCTTTATATATACATTTTATTCCTATTTAATGATACATTTATTCATCAAATATATTTGGAAACAATTTGCAAACTATAGTACAAAATAATTTTTGCAAACATTTCAAACATTTGAAAGCCATTTTGCAAAGATTTTTCAAATAATATATATACATTTTTCAAAATACTTTTACAAACATTTTCAAAATCATTTGCAAATCAGTTTTCAAACCTATATTGCACACAAAGAAAATAATTTTTCTATCAAAATATTTTACAAAGGTTTAAAATATTTCACAAAAGTTTTCCAAATGGTTCAAACCATTTTTCAAATCATTTTGCAAAAAATATTTTTATCCTGAATTATTAATTAGTAAATGAAAAAGAATTTGAGGAATAAAAAAGCATTATTAATGGGATTTAATCAATTATATCTTTATAAATAGTATTTAACCATATTTATTAATAATTATTTGAAAGTACGAGTCATGGCTAAAGTATATACATAGTATATACGACCCCCTATACTTAGCATGAGTTGTGTCCTCATATATCTAAGAGAAAAAGAGAAGACATAACTTGTACTGGGTATAGAAAATCCTATGCTACAATGACTAATTAAGAAATTACAGATTGAAGAGATAAATGGATAAGAAGGTGACCGTCCCTCCTATACGTAGGATCAAATAATCCTATGTATAGTAGACTGTACATAAAGCATGGAAGGTCAAGGGTGGGAATATATAGATCACAGCTCGGGTTGTCTCCCCTTATACTTAGCGTTAGATATCCCTAAGTATAGTAGAGCAAATCAACAAGAGAGGAGACAGTGGAGGGGATCAAAGAATGAAAGAATCCGGGATGTATACCCCCTATACTTAGTACAAAATACATCCTAAGTATAGAATACTGACCAAAAGGGGCGATACCTTTTCTGTAAAAACTGAAAAATGAAAAGGAAAAGAAGAAAAGAAGAATAAAAGATATATACAGATATATGACAAGATCGTGGAGAATATACGCATCACTCCCCCTATACTTAGGGTGAAAGATCCCTATGTATAAGCAACGACGGGAATGATGATACAGAATGTAGAAAGAATAATGCGGCGTGTACCCCCTATACTTAGGACAAAGTACATCCTAAGTATAGACACACAGATATGGCGAAAGATCTGGGGCACATGTGACATGCGAGAGAAAGAAAGAATGAAAGACAAAACGTATATATGTAACAAGGTAGACTGGTGAAGGTACATGACGGTATCCGACAAGTGAATACCGTGCTTTTTTCATCATCTCCCTGTAAGAATGAGGAAGGGGAAAAGACACCTGGGTATACAGTCAAGTGGGTGTCAGCTACTAGGGACATGAGATCAAAAACTAAACCAGGGATCGATAGCGGAGAGGAGAGCATCGGCTCAAAAGGAAAGACTGAGTGAGCGAAGCCGATACTGCAAGACCTGGAGGAAGAAGGAACAGTACAGACTACTCCAAGTCGATTACAGTCTCAGAAAGAAATAAAGAGTAAATAATAGGAGACTGTGGAATATCCGATGATCATAAAATCAGAAAGTCACAAGAACATACCGAACACCGCAAACTATGGCTCAACCCTGCGAGGGTCGTCAAGGTGAGCAGACTCAGATGAGTCACAGATCTCAAAATAAACAGAAGATTCGGCTCCGTGCTCAAACAGATAGGAGACACAATCAAAAGGGAGACCGAGTACACAAATCAGAAGACTCAACTTCATGCTCCACCAAGTAGGAGACACCAGGAGTGAAGCCAAGTACCTTCAAAGTGATGTACCCTCCCGCAGATAACCCTCGGGGAGTAATACATGCTAGCCAATGAATAATCAGAATAGAGGCCCCCTCTTGCGAGGGTCGTCAAGGCAAGTGGACTTAAAGGAGTCAGATCCATCAGAAGTGGTCTCGGTAGGCGACAGCTCGTCTACCAATAGAAGTGACCTACAGATCAAGAAAATGTGATAGCATTCCGCAGACAACCCTTGAGGAGCGTGCTGCGAACTAAGCGTCGAATAATCTGAGAAAATGGCTCGTCCTTGCATGGACTGTTTAGGAGAGCGGACTCAAAGGATTCGAATCAGAGGGGTCCCAAGATCCAACAGATCAGATAAAACAAGGTGGAGGGGACCAGAAAACATATCAAAAGACTCGATCATGTGCTCCGCCAAATCGGAGGCATAATCAGAAAGGTGAACCAAGCGTAAAGAAAGTGCCGCATCCTCCCACAAATAGTCCTCGAGGAGTAATGCAAACTACGTAGAGAATATTCAGATCAGATCTCATCCTTGCGAGGGTTTTCAAGGAGAGAGGGCTCGAAGGAGCTGGATCCATCAGACGGATCCTCAGAGGTGGTCTTGGTTGGCAACAGATCGGCTACTAACAGAAGAGACCGACAGATATAGAAAATGTCATAATCTCTCGCAATTAAACCTTGGAGAGCTTTATTAACTAGGCATGGAATAATCACAAACGTGAAACTCATCCTTGAGAGGACCATCAAGAAGAGAAGACTCAAAGGAGTATATGGAATTGGCCTCATACACCGACATATCGGGCACTTATTCAGACATGGAGACCACTCAGTCAAATCAAATGATGCGGTTTCAATCTCCAACAAGGTGGAGACATAGTCAGTGAATGAAACTGATCGTATAGAATGTGTTGCATCCTCCCACAGATATTCCTCGGGGAGTGATGCAAGCTAGGTCAATCATATCATGGGATTGCTGGCAGCAAATCTCAGGCCCTCCAAATCATCAATCAATCAATCAAACCTCAGGAGGGCATAAGATCATGTGAGGGATAAATACTCAGGTCAATCGTAGTACGTCCCTCAAGTCAATCCAATCAGCTGAGATGGCACAAAAGATAGGCAGAAACCCTCGAGATGCCATGGGTGGATGGTCAAGTCAGGAGATCAAGGATTGATCAATCAGGTAGATGAAGGAATTCATGTGGGATCCAGTTACCGTCACTATGAAGCATACATCAAGATAGGAAATCAAACTCAGAAAGCAAAATAGGTGGAACTTCAAATAGACCAATCAATTATAGCTCATGAAATCATCATCAAATCATCAAAATATGTTACATCCTCAATGCGGTGTGTGAGGTCAAAATCCTCAAATAATGATCACACCTAATGATTGTACATCATCAAAGTCCTCAGTAAAGTCCTATGCACATATCAGAGGTCGAATCCAACAAGAGTAGGATATCAATCTCACCATCCTCAAAACACACCTGACTTACTCTAATAATCAATGTAAGTCAAAATCCTTGATGCAAGATATATCTATAAGCACAACAATCCCGGGTAAGAGAAGTGATGATACGGGGGATACGAGGAGAGTGGGAGAGGTGATGGCGGACACAATCAAAATTGTGTTTCAAGGAGAGAGTCTCCTCAAACCAGACTAGATGTGGGTGATATGGGCGAGGAGAAAAACTACAAGATTCGACGAAGAAGGTGAGGATCAAGGCCCAATATCACAACTCAAATGTGGATGAGGAAATGTATTCATAAGAGAGGTAGAAAGACTCAAGGAGAAAAAATGATGACTCACACAGGTGAGACAACGAACTAAAAGATAGATGAAAAATGCAAATGGACTCAAAGCGTAATCAATACACTCCCTTGATTCACCTACTCAACACAGTGAAGACCGAGATGTGGTCTTTTATCTTGTCAATTTTAGAGTTAGGTGATCATCAAAAGTTGTACACATTGAAGTTAGGCTTGGGATTTGGGCACTAATCCTTAGCATGTACGTAAGAATAAACTGCACATACAAGGAGGGGGTTGCTCTCCCCAAGGCAAGTAATCCATTACATTTTTATTTTTAAGTCCAATAGAGTTAGCAGTCCCAGTTTTATTTAAGTTATCACTTTTTTTGTTATTCTTCAATGCACATGCCTATAGGGGTTTGCAATTCCATTTAGCATCCTAAGTGGTCAAAATAAGAGGGAGAAGGTCGGAAAAGACATGCAAGTCGGAAATCAATGATGCATGCCAAGTTAGAAAACTTACAGTGCTTCCCAACTCTCTCCATTCGCGATGCAAGACATAATTGAAAAACCTATGCTACATAAAATGCAATTCGATGAAACCGCCCTAGATATAGAAATTGTTATTATCGTAAATAACCACTTGCTAAATATCTAAAGGTGAGATCCAAAAGTCCGGATCCTTGAAGTGCATCAGTGTCCGCCACAACTGATCCTGTAAGCGCTGTATAGCACTTCTCTCGGTGCTCGATTTCAAATCCAAATAAATAACAATTATTATTTGACTAAGTCCAAGTACAGGTTTATATGTACATGCAAATATATTAGGGGATTTGGACCTTAATCTATCGAGCAAGCAATTCCCAAGCTATGGCTCATTCACACAAAATAATAAAAATATGAATAAAATAAAAAGTGAAAAAGCATCAAAATCATCAAGACTAAGGGAACAATCCCTTGGGTAATGGACCTTGGAAAGTTGGAGTGTATGAGAGTTCTGTATTATTACATGCCAATTGTTACTCTCTCACATAAATTTACATGTTTTTTTTCAAGAAAAATGCAAAAATAAAATGAAGCTCAAAAACTATATCAAAAATTTTTCCACGTCCGAATTGGTTGCTCTCTCCCGCCGGCTCTGTCAGAATGTCATCTCCTTATTGCTTGGGTGCATAGGTCCTCCATTGTGCCACGGTCCCTCACAACAAATTCAAACATGAAGGAGTGTCAGACAGTTCGCAATAATATCAAATAATAGGGAAAAATAAATAAATAAATGCAAAAATAAATACACGAATGAACAAGAGATGATAGACAAAACTCAAATAATCTCCTACTACGCGACGTTGCTCCCCTGCAAGGACGTCATTTGATAGCTAGGGATTCATTGATGGTCTAGAAATCTCACATCGAGAGATCCAGTCGATGCGTTGACCACTCAACATATCCCGACTAATCAACAGATAACCCACAATATGAATGAAGCAATAAATATAAAAAATGTAGATTTAAAATTTATTATAACTCTACAACAAATTTGTATAGGCGTAAGCATGTGTAGAGGTCGAACACTAGGAGTAAACGGGAGGAGGAGGCATAAGAAATGCATAAAAAGTCTGTCTTTTTATCTCATGTCCAATTATTATTTTTGGTGTTTTAAATATATATTATTTTATTTTTGGTTTTATATTTTTTATTTGATTTGTATATGTTCAAATTTTTTAGTTTTCTTTTTATATTTTATTATTTTTCATTCTTTTATATAAACAATATAGCCTATATAAGGTTTATATATACAATATATAAAAGTATATTTATAAATATTTATAAATACAGATAAAAATCATAAAATAAATTTCTTTTGGGTTTGTAATATTTTTCTAATATTTTTGTTATTTTCAAAGAATTTTTGCTATTTTTGTGTAATTTTAAAGTAAAAAATAGCCCATATAAGGGATAAATAAAATACCCGAAATTGATTTTGATGTTAAAAATAATAAATAATGCTCAAAATTACGCAACTCATATTTATTATATTAATAATAATATATAGATAATTATAAAATAGAAAAAATATTTTTATTTTTTTTGTAGAATTTATATATTTTCTTGTTGGATTTTGGAGCTTTCTAATTTTTATCATTTTTTGTTTTTTGGACTCAATAAATACTGAAATATATTATATATAATTTTTTGTAATTTTCCAAAATGTTTTTATATTTTTTGGAATTTTTATAGGTAAACATGGATTATTTGTGCTCTTTTTTATTTTTAATAAATAAATAAAATGCAAAAAAAGGCCAATTAAAAATAGGGGCATGAAAGTATAATGCATAGAGCAGTTAATCTTATTTTGTGGATTTTTATGAGCATAGTAGGTCTTTTTAATAATTAGATAAAACACACAAAATATGTCCTAGCAGGGGCATTTTTGCAAATAAGATAAACTTCAGGGGTCACAGTGCAAATTTACCAAAAGTTTACAATGTTTATTTTATTTTTGAACACTAATTTACATTTATAGAACCTACTAGGGTACTCATGCAATTTACTTATCATGTGGGACAACACGTAATACACCTGGGGAGGGACTAAAGTGCAAATACAAGAAAGTTCAGGGACCTCTCAGTCATTTTCACAAAAATAAATAACGTGCTTTAAATTTTATTGGACTTTTTATAAATACAAAAACTTGCAGGGGCATCCTTACAATATTCCTACCTCATGTGGGATGGCACGTGAGGTGACGTGGACTGGACGTATTTATAATTACAAGAAATGTAGGGTCCTAGTTGCAAAATTTCCTTATTTAACACTTTAAAATATATTTACAGGACTAAATATTAAATACAAAAAACGGGATGAGATATGCAATGTACCCCTAATAAGGCACGGATCGGACGATGCTGGTCTTCTCACTTGCCACGTGTCGCTCATCTAGTGGCTGATAACGCTTCGTTGCTGGATGGCCAAGATTAGGTCGTGGATCACGATCAGATGGTGAAGACGTGGCGACATCCAACGGCTCTGATCAGAACTGGGGGAGCCTTCTTCATCCAATGACAACGAGCAGGCCTGGAAGAACTGGGAAGAAGGTCGCATGGGGCGAGCTTTGATTGGACGTTGCGGACTCATGCGGCCTTCTCCATCACCTTTGAATGTCTCTCTTCCTTCCTGGAAGTCCCCCACATCGATTGATACCTTCAAAATGGTCGGAGACCCAGCCAATAGATCGTACGAGGCCCCGAACATGGAGCTCCATTCTTATCCTCGATAGGGCTCAGATGCCCTCGTCAAGACCTGCGAAAGGGTTAGAAATATTCGCGGGAACACAGGGAAGGTCTTGGCTTTTATTTTTTGGCTAATTGAGGTGAAGTGGACCTTCTCTGGCGAGCGGCAAAGATGGAACAAGAGTTCGTTGATCGAGACCCGATTAGGTTGGCTACAAGGTCGTTGGGTGCGGAGAAGTGGCTGGGAAACGAAATGGGGGTGGTCAAGGGGTCGGTCAAAGGTCGGAGCATGACGGAATTGTTCACCGGGGAGAAGCTCCGATGAACTACGAATCAGCTATTCTACGCTAAACTATTAACCTAATGATTAATCTAATAACATATTGAAAATGCTGGAATAAAAGGCTACCTAAAAATAATAAAAAGCACAGCTCTTACCTGCCGGCGAAGGCAGGGAGCAGAGATCGTCAGCGCTTGACAGCCTAGGTGCATCTCCTCCTCCTCCAGCCGATCCATGACCTCCAGGGGACTCCTTCTGTCACAAGTATAGCGCTATGGCCGAAGATGGGGACTCAAGGATTCGGGAATGACCAAAATTGCGAGGATGACGAAGGATGTTTATGTATATACAATGATGGCACCCTTATTTGACCGGGCAGAATCAAAGATTCGAGGCTATGTACAAGGGTTGTAATGATCGGGCATGAATCACGGATGAAAAATGATGATTTTTCATGAAGGAAGCGATATTGATTGAAGGATGTATCGTGCGCGAAAAAAGGGATGAAATCAAGGGAAACGACACGGACATCACTTCAGACGGTTGGATGGTTGTGTTGAGTGACGGTCAACCAACCCTAAATGTTGATTGATCCACGCAAACCGCCTAAAAGATAAAATAGCGGGTTTTATTAGAAAATAATTATTTAAAATTAATAAATGATTTTATTAATTTTTTATTATAAAATAAAAATATTTATTATTTTATGTAGTAATTTATTATGATTTTTAATTTTTTTGGTGTATTTTATTAGTAGTTATTTTTTAATATTGTATTTATAGGATTATTTACCTATATTTTATACATTTTTATTTTTATTTTGTATATTTTATTTTATTATTTTATTATTTTATTTTATATATTTATAACTTATTTTTTGAGTATAAATATAATTTTATTATACTTTTATGATGTTATTTGTATACATAAATAAATAAGTATTTATATTATGTAGGTATATTTATAGGTATTTTACCTTTGTTTAATATACATCTTTTTATTTTAATGTATTTTGTTGAGTTTTATTTTGGTTTAGTATTTGTAATGGAATATAGAAAATATTTACAATATTGTAAAAAAATGAAAGAATAAAGCATAAAAGAATATGTTTCCCTTTTATTTTTTATACAAGTATAATCATAGGTATTTCATCTATGTTTCAACATAGATTTATTTTATTTTGCATTTTACTTTTGGTTTTATTATAATTTTAATATGCACATATGTTATGAATAATATATACAAAATTATGAAAATATGACTTCGTAAAAATAATAAATAATGAATAAATTGAATATTGTAAATGATATAATATACAATAGGCATCAAAAACCTAACTTTCACACAATAGATCCAAAAAATATAAAACCACCACCATTAAATAGCTTGTGAAAAGTTATATACAATTAGAGATGATTTTGATATGTTTTGAGTTTTTATTTGAAAGATATGGGTCTGTGAAGTTTGGTCGTTGGCTTTTTATTTTGTGTATAAAATAAACAAAGTGTATTATTTTTGTACAAACACAATTTTGTATTTTTATTTACATTATTATCTACAACTTTTATGTAAAAATTTTCTTCATTTGATGAATAAATAATAATGAATAAAATAGGAGTAAAAATACATAGATAATGAATAAAAGAAATTGATTTTATTGTCTTTTTAGCCCTTATCTCCCCCTACTTTATTCCTTGTCGACCAACTCAATTCTTTACTTGGTCTCAGGGTTTAGGGTCATAAATTATTTTCAATATTTTATTCCTTTTTCTTTTCTTCTCTTTATTCTATAATTTTGGCATTAAAATCCTTATTTTATACACAATAAATACAATAAATAGTGGATTCTATTATGCACAAATTAAAGCTATCTGTATACGTTAGTTAGGGTGTTTAAGGCCGAAATGTTAGAATAAAGGTGATGAATTGGAGATTCATCAACAATGTAGACTGAAATCGATCTCAATTAATGATAGACAGAAGTGGGACAAGAGTGGTCCTAGTTTAGTAAGAAATAAAAAGGGAGTGGAAAGAAAACAAGGAGTCTAGAGATCTGTTCGCATGTTTCGAACCAGGTTCTCAGGAATTGACTCAAATTATTGATGGTACCGAGTCTATGGATTTGATGTGGGTGTCGGCAGAGTCCCGACTAAACCATTTATGGATCAACATCATAGAGGAAAGAGAAAGATCGATGAAGGAACAAGGATATGATGGTCAATGAGGAATAAAGGCAGTGTAAAATAGTATAAAGGCTCTAAGTGAGCATTGGGTCAATGAGGAAACACACGAGATAAAATTTACGCAAACGTGCATGACTTGATCTTTGAACCTTATTCTTGATCCATACAATACACAATATATGTTTCACCAACTCTAAACATGTGAAGCCTTAGGGATCTACTATTTTTATCTTTTCATTTTCAGAGTTGTTATTTCGGTCATATCTTTTACAATTCCTTAGACGTTAACCCTATAAGAGCGAGAATACTACCGAAAAAGTATCCCATACTTATCATACTCCATTGTGACCCCTACTCTGCACTTTTTTAGGTCCTTGTAACCCTTCATGGATCCCTGTTTAGCCAAAGAATGAGAGAGACGAAATCAGCTGGTGAAATTAATACTTTGAACCTCGCTCGCAACGGAATCACCCAT
This sequence comes from Ottelia alismoides, assembly GCA_037367405.1. Lineage (NCBI taxonomy): Eukaryota > Viridiplantae > Streptophyta > Magnoliopsida > Alismatales > Hydrocharitaceae > Ottelia > Ottelia alismoides. The sequence goes on along the minus strand of JAZKJV010001865.1, from coordinate 929,665 downwards.
GAGCATGCAAGGCCCTACTCGGATGCAAGACGATGAGACAGACACATCCGTGAGGGTGTAGCCTAAGCTCACTACTTCATACAGGTTTGGTGTTCCCCATAAGGTGGGAACACCATCCTTGACCAAGTCCAACTTGTCTACGTACGATATAAGCGCCATTACTTCGGAAATCTAGGCGACACAACAAGGTTGTTACAGACTGGGTTTTTGTCTCTAATCCTTAGTGGTCGTGCTTCTCTCATGGGAGTGGTTTTCGGCCCCTCCTAAGGTACCTGAAAACAATGAAGACTTTATGAACCCCAAATAAATTAGTCCATTACATATTTTAATTATGGTCAAAGTTTATTACCAGTCCCCTTATTAAGGATTTTTGGTTTTCACCTTTTTTGATATTTTGCATATAAGCGCCTAACAATTTTGTATATTTTCATCTAAGTCATAGGTGCTCAAATTCAGAGGGAGATAGCGAAAAAGTCATGCAAGTCAATTCGGTGATGGCAATCTCACCATTGAATCTAACAATGCATGCAGAGTTAAAGGACTTTAAGTGCTTCCTAGATCTCTCCAAGTGGTATGCAAAATAGAATTTTTAAACCTATCTACGTGGTAGTGTGCAATAGACAAATCGTACTAAATAGTAGCAGCTATTAATCATGAAGAACCATATGTTAATTATTGAGAAATGAACCCTATAGTCCGGTCTTCGAGACATCTCAATGTACACTACTATGGGTCTTGCCAACATTGTATGATGGATCTCCCATCACATGGGTTCAATTCCAAATAGCTAATAATTGTTAATTTGACTATATCCAAATGTAAGCGACTATAGGTAAAGAATTCTTATTAGGGTTTGGACCTAATTACTATGTCAATCACACCTAAAATCTTGGGGCTCCATGCATACAAAACAAATAAAAAGAAGGGTGGAAAACTCAAAACATTGGGAAAACAATGGAAAAGAAATGTGAGAAAGACGAAAAAGCTACGATTAGGCCCTAAGGTGATCAATCACACATGAATAGGATTTCATTGAGTAGAGTAATGTCCTAGTTTTTGTATTATTACAAATAATTAATAATAAATGAATCACTCTCTCACCAATAATGAAATAAAAGGCTAAATTATTATCTATGCTAGGTAGTCTCTTTGTTGTGCTTGTTGCCACTCCAACTTGTCTGGGCAAGAATACCAATCTCCACCAAGATTGGTTGCCTCAACTCCCTAAGAAATTATCCTCGCATAGCAGGCCCATGCATCAAACACAATAAGAGAGATATTAGCACAATTAATCAAATAATATTTACATAAAAATAAGAGTTGTAAATATACACAAGTAATAAAATAAAGAGAAGTGTGTAAAAAATAAAATAAAATAAAAGAAGAGAAAAGGCAAGTGTGTAAAAATTAGGCTACAATAGGTTGCTCCCAGGCAACGTCTCCAATTACTGCCACGAGACTTACATGTGGGTCTAAGATCAGGGTTTGTGCATGAATCGATGCATCTTTGACCTCAACAAAGTGGTGGTGTGATTGAGTGATCGTAGAAGGTTTTTCATGATGGAATAAGAGAAAATCAAAAAATCGAATGGTGAAATAGGGAGAAGACGGGTGGAATGATGTCTAACATGCCCGGCGGCTGGAGCAGGGTAGTTGACTCAAGTCAACTAGCTTGAAACAGTCCACGTGGACCTACAAGAAATTCTGAGGGGAAAATTATTGGTAAAATTGATAATAAAATATAATGAATTAATTAATTTTATAGAATAAATAAAAATTCATTGTATTTTATGTAATATTTAATTACTATTTTATTTTATTTTATTTGGTTAATTTATTACAAGTTATTTTTTACAAGTGTATTTATAGGTATATTGACCTCTATTTTATATATTTTATTCCAATTTTGTATTTCTAATTTTTATTATCTTATACAACTAATTTATATATTTATAAATTATTTAAATGCACATAATTATATTTTATTTTTCTGATGTATTTTGCATACTTAAATGAATATGGATAATAATTATATAGGTACAAGTACAATAATTCTATGCATTTTAGTATGCTACTTTATTATTATCTTTATTATTTTGCTCTATTATAAATATGTATATATATATTATAAAGAATATTTATAAAATTATAATAATATAAAGTAATGAAAATTATAAAGAATAAGTAAAATTAATCTTTTATCAGGTTTATAGTACAATGGGCTAAAACCAAACTTTTGCATCTTTATATCAAATTAAATGAAATCACCTTCATCAAATATCTAATACAAAGTTATATATAATTAAAGGTGGTTTTGGTGCATTTTGAGTTCATATGGAGAAGATTTGGGTATGGGAGGTTTGTGTTTTGGATTTCTGTTTTGACTATATAAAGTACACTCTGTATTATTTTAAGTAAAGCAAATTTTGTATATTTCAATTATTTTTATCTACAACTTTCATGTAAAAAGTTTCTTTATTATAGGTATAATAAATAAAGAATAAAATAGGTCTCAAACATGAATTGTTGAAGGGTAAAAATTAGGATTTTTATTGTGTTTGACACTTATCTCCCCCTTCTTTATTCCTTGCCGACCCAATCATCATGATGCCTTGGTCTCGGGGTTTAGGGTCATAAAATACCTTCGGTATTTTTATTTCTTTTTCTTTTCTTACCTTTATTCTTTTATTTATGTTTTAAACAATGTATTTTATACAATATTTATACAATGAATAATGAATGTTAATTCTTGGAGAATAATGATATTTACTTGCATTTAGCTCAGGAATGAATGCCAAAATAAGAAAATAAATGTGATGAAATGGATATTCATCAGCTATCATCTAACGAACAACCATGAAATGGATATTCATCAGCTATCATCAGGATGAAATGGATATTTACTTGCTGAAGCCATATTTAGATCATGATACACTCATGTCTGCGGTTGACTCCTTATATGTGGTATTAGACAATGACTTTTTGACATCTTCTGCGTCTCATACATGATCTGATTTTCTCTTGTATATATCCTTTCTTTTTGCTCTTTCTTCTTTCGTTTCTATCATTCACATTTTTCCATGTGTGTGCTATACTTCGGATGTACTTTATCCTATAAGGGAGGTGAATGATTTGAGTTTTTCCATTTTTGTTTTGTTTCATTACTCATGTTGTTGGTTATACTTAGGGATCCCTTACCCTAAGTATAGGGGAGTAATGTCATTTATTTTGTTATCTTTTACATTTTATTTTCTTTTATTTATTTTGTTTTCTCACTTGTTCTTCAAATTGTTGATATTCATTTGCTATACTTAGGGATCTCTTACCCTAAGTATAAGGGACTGATGAGTCTATGATTGCTCACTCTAACTAGATCAAAATATAGATTTCGCACTCTAACTAGATCAAAATATAGCTTTGTCCCCATACTTTAGGTTCATTTACACGTTTACTTCATAAAATTAACTTTCATGAACTCATAATTAATTTGCATAAATTAACATTCATGTCTGCATTCATAATCATATTCATATTTTCATCGAACTTCATGCATTTTTAACTAATTATTGCTAAGTACAATTAACTTAAAACTAACTTCATTGTATACATATCACTAACCTTAGTCCATGAAAAATCCAAAAAATGTTAACTTGTACATATTTGAAATAATCTCAAACCCTAATATTAGAAAATACGGACGAAAATGCTGATATCTTTCTCTTGCAATGTCCAAATAATGTACACTCAATTATCTACAAACCAAGACCAAATTCAAAATAATCGGAGTCCATATGTGAAAATTAGGTTTTGGAACTGAATTATTCATTATACATTTTCGCTAATTTTTAGTTATCATTTCATGTGCATATTTCACTTATTTTGATTTATTTCTTTCTCATTTTCTCATTTCATTTCATGCTTTAATTAAATACATAAAACTGAAAATCCAAAAATATTAAAAAAGCAATGACAAAGACCAATTCTGACTTGAGCTTTCTAACTTGATCTACTTTTACGTAATTCACTCCCCTAATTTTTATGACCTATTTAAAACACATAAATTTGAAAAAAAAAAACATGTGAGTAAATGACATCATTTCATAGCATGTTTGATATTTGGATGAATTTAACTATCATTAGAAAATAAAATAAAAATTCCAAAGTCAAAAATTGGTATTTTATGTATATAAAATACCACTAAAAAATTGTATCCTGCATTATGCACTTTGTTGGCATATGAGTCCTTCATGAACATTGTAGCTTGCTTTAGATCTACATTTTTCTCTTTTTTGTGTTTTTGCATTTGAGTCCATTTGGTATCTTTTATCACTACATTTTACATTAGTAAACCATCTTGGTAAACATTGCGCAATGTGTTAGCCATTCACTGGTCCACATGGATTCTGGGCTAACCCAGCCTTTTCCTCTCTCTTCATGTGCCTGAACGTGCCACCTGCCACACTCCACCATAGGTGTCTTGCATGTGATGCCCTGGCCCCCTCTCCTAACGTGCCTTTCACGTGAGGGCCTCCTCCTCTCTCAATGCCTCCGACTTCCTAGTGTTGCTCTGCTAACGCCGCCTCCTTGGTCGAGTAGTGCTATTGTGATTTCTCCTCTATCCTATCATATTCTCTGCATTCTTATCACCTCTAAATAGATGGAGGCCTATCACCGTCAACCAACTATATCCCTTTTCTATGAACCCGCAACCTCCGGTCGCCAATCTTTCTTCCCTTTTCTTCACCAACAATCCCGATCGAAACCCTAAATCCCCTCCGCTCTCTTTGCAGTTGTATTCCCCTTATCTCTTCAATCATCCATTCCCATCTATGCCCTTCAACCTAACCAACCTTCCACTATTTTCAGAACCCAACACCACAACCACCATCTCTCTTGTCTCTGGCCACGACCCGACTCCTCTCCCTATTTATATTCCATCTCTGGTAAGCCTTTGAATGGCATACTATTCTCCAACCATCGTCTTCCTTAAATGAATAGAGAGGAAGAGAGAGATCTAGTAGTTGGGTAAGCGAAAACGAACCCAACTTCAACGAGGACCCAGTTTCCAACGTGATCCACAAGGGGTTACACCCTCTTGTTACTGTTGCTTCCTTCAGTACAACCAAGCCTCAAGGAAGCACCACCACTCCTCTACAGGACATTACCATTAGTCGAAGTCCTAACTCCTCCGTATTAGGAGAAACTACCCTCATCGCTTCGCTTCTTATCAAACACCTTTCATCTATTTGTTGCTCTCCACCGCCTCGTCTAGAGCACTGCCCTCACCATCCTTCATGCTCCATCATCAACAGCCCTCATCCATAGAAGCAACATCGCTCGATCATCACAGAGCAATAACTAGTAGCAGCAAGCAAAAAAAAGCTCCAGAATATCTAGATATTGTTGGATAAAGAACTCCGATCATTGGAATCGTCCATTGACGCTCAAATCTCAATCGTCGGATCAAGCCAGATCGGACGACGCGGACCACTTCCAAGATACTGCACAAGACTTCTACTTAGCCCACTAGCCTCAGTCAAATAGAATCATCAAGGATAGACATGTGGATGTCCCTCCTTGAGCAGCCGACCGAGCTTGCCGCACCTCACGCGTGCCTCATATGCAGAAGGGACAAGGTACGCCCATTCCCCACTTGATTCTAGAATTTGCAGAAGACCCAGGTCATGCACGTTGCATGAGATACCCTAGGCAAATTGCATCCGGACGCTCCAAGAATCCAAGAATCACTAGTATACCCCCCCCACTTGACCAATCTCCAAAAGAGCTGAGCCGACTTCTCAAAGTTGCATAATAGTCCTCTACATGGGTATATTTGCAAGAACTTTAATTTTTTTCCAGAATAGTCCCTGAAACTTAAATTGATCATATCTTGAGCATCATTTTTTTTTGGATTTTTACTATCTTTGTTTCGATTTGATACTTGAAATATTATCTATCATATAGAACACTAAGATTTTGTTTTTGAGACAATATTTGACTTAAACAATTTTAGGAGACCATTAACTAATTAATGGATTATCTTGTCTTGCTTGGACCTGCTCTGAATATATCCTAGCATTTGTTATTTTACATCATATTATTGCATAATTTTAAAACAATAGAAAATTGCATTTATTTTATTGCTCACCTCATAACATAGCATTGGCCATTTTACATCGTATTATTTCTTTTGGTCCTTTATTTACATCTCTTTTAAAATAGAACTTCATAAAAAGATGAAAAATATAAAATACCAAAAACATTCTCATTCCTCTTTCTTCATTTGAAAACTAAATTTCATAAATTATTAAAGATTAATTCTAGACCCTCATATTATCTCTTTGAGTTCGATCTTAGGACTTATCCAAGTAAAATAAATAAATCATTGATCATATTGAGATTTGATTTTCCAAATCCTTTATAGATGTCATCATTTTTGACGAATGCTAGATTTTATGACTACAATAACATTCGACGTCATGCATTAATTTGACAAAATTAATGCAGGGAATTCAACACTCGTAAGGGAGGATAAATTGAGTCGTTGAGTTTGTTCATTCTTTTCTTCGATTTTCCCTATTTGTACAGTCTTCCATACTTAGGATTATTTGATCCTAAGTACAGGAGGGATCACTGACTTCTATTATGTTCTTGTATTCTTTACTCGTTGTTGTATAGATTCTGTTCACTTTTATATATTTAGCATGAGTTATGTCTTTCTTTATAAATCTTTGGTTACTATGAGGACATAGTTCAAGCTATGTATAGGAGGTTTCGTATATATTGCATACTTACTTTTGCCATACTCGTATTTTTATTAATAATATCGCTATTATTTAAAGAAAATGATTTAAAAAATGATTTGTAAAATGATTTTGATAAATCTTTTGAAATTTTATTTTATAAAATATTGTAAAAACTTTTGTAAAATTATTTGTAAACTAGTTGAAAAAAGGTTTGTAATTTTTTTTATAAGACTTTTTTGTACAAGTCTTTGTAATCTTCTTGAGCTAGTAGACTATCGCTCTTTTGAAGCATTATTGCAACCCCACAACATCCTATCTTTAGACCTCAATGCTATTAGATCAGGTTGAGATGCACTACCCTCCTAGAGGAAGACGAGAAGTTCTGCCAAGATGTACTACCCTTGTATGCTACTCCAAGCCAAAAGATTCTGCCTCCTCCATGAACAGCTACGTGTAGAGTGCTTGTCCCAAGATAAGCCACGGTCTGAAAGAATCATGCATGTGTTGTTAAGTATTCTACTTGAAAAATATAGATGAACATATTAATGTAGTCTTATGGACTCAAAGAATTAAGATGCTAGTACCTAAAAAGTCTTAATTCTATTTCTCATAAGGTTCCTCTGAAATTAAGTGGATTAAGGTTCAACTACGCTCCATTCTTCAATTTAAGTCAAGAATTAGTTTAAATGTCACTACTATCTTGAAAAATGCATATGCAAATGCAAAAAAATATATACAATGCAAAAAGGAAGCAAATTTTTGAAACAATTTTCTAATTATGAACTTTTATGGATTTTGGAAAAGAAAAAAATGATGCACATGTAAAACGAGATTTTTTTTTTGAGATTTTAATTATGTAATTTTTATAGACTTTTGGTTTTGTAGTTATTAGGGATTCTTTTTAAAAGAAAAATGGGTTGTTAACTATATACAAGTATATACAATTGATGTTTTTTGTTTTTTGTTTTTTGTTTTTGTTTGTTTTTGGATTTTTTTTATTTTTGGTTTTTGGTTTTTTTATTGTTTTTAATAAAAGGTGACCAAAGTCTATATACACACGTGGATTTTACGTATTTATATACATATCAAAAAAATGATCATATTTAAAAGTATGTCTTATGTCTAAATTATATATATAATATATATGACACCCCCTATACCTAGCTCGAACTATGTCCTCATAGTGATCAGAAACGACAGAGGAAGGCATAACTCGCGTTAAGTATAGAAAAGTGAAAATGCTCCTATGTTACAATGAGTCAAAGAAAAGATGAAAAGAATAGAAGTCGGTAATCCCCATATACTTAGGATCAAATAATCCTAAGTATAGAAGACTGTACAAAAGGGAAAAATTGATGAAGAGAATGTACGGACTCAACGGCTCAACTTGCCCCCTATACCTAGGGTAGAATAGCCCTAAGAATAGGAATATTAACAAGTTAAGGGACAATCGAGAGATCAGAAGAAGAGAAACACAAAAGAGGACGATATGAAAAACATCACTCCCCCTATACTTAGGGTAGAGTATCCCAATGTATAAGAAATAACATGAGTGATGAACAAGATGTATATGAACAAAACTCGGCTCGTCCACCCTCCCTTTACTTTGGACAAAGTACCTCCTAAGTTAGGTACACACGAAAATTGGGTGGATGAGCGATACGGTGGATGTACAGAGGTAAATGAAAGCGAATATAAGGAGCAGATGTACAAAGGTCAAGAAGGTCAAAAGCAGACCTTCTTGTGAGATCCCTGAGGAATGGATCTAACAAGGTGGAGGTCGATATTGGGGTCAACATTAGACATAAATTGACCAGGATCGACCATGAATGTATCCTCAGCGGTCTCAGAGTGTTCAGCCATGGACCAATCAGTGGAAGTAGTGTGGTCATGTCATGCCTGGAGTTTCGCAAAAATCAAAGTAAAAAGGCTCGAACTCATTATCAGAAAAAGTAAGATCAATTCCAGCCCAATGAGCCTCTACTGGATCATCATCTTATACAAGGCTCAAATTCCTTTATAAAAGCAATCACATCAAATTTGGCCATATCAGTCTCATCTTAATCGAGGTGAATATGAATGTACTCATAAGTGAAAGTAGTCAAATCATTTCCATCCTGTCTAATCTTAGAGTCTGCCTTCCGCTCTAGGGTGTCTATTGAGTAAATACCGCAGATGTCAACAATGCATCGTCACATACCAGAAGGAGGAACTCCAAGGTCTATGCTTTCCGAGTCTTCCTCCTTGAAGAGGAATTCATGGGTCTCGGTATCATCCAACATACAGGAACAATATCTGATATTATCATCAAGTTCTGGGGTTGGCTAACACGGGCACACTCTCATGGGATGCAGGTCTCTGGTTAGTAATGGGTGCAGTGATCAACACATCGCTCCCTACATCAGAACAACATCAAATCTCTCCAGATCCATAATCAATAACGGCTCTCACAGAGGTGAGGAAAGGTCGTCCTAGGATGATTGGAGGGTGCTCCACATGGGTGGAGATCTACATGGTCAATACGACAAAATCATAAGTTAAGTTCATTCCTTGAATAAGAATGACAACGTTTTCTAGAAAACCCTTCAGCCTCATGATAGATCCATCAGCAAATTGAACTGTCATCCTAGTTTTCTTGAGAGGCCCAAGATGAAGAGATTGTACCATAGAGAAGGGTATTATATTAAGTGATACAATGTCATCAAGGAGAGTGTTATCGGAAGAATAGTCAGAGATGGATCAACTCACAAGAGGTGTGGCAGTGTTCCCTTTCTTAGAATGTGGACGGTGAGATATGGCATGGGCAGTGGCCAAGGTCAAGATGTGACGCTCAGATCTACTCCTTCGCTTTCTCTTCTTGTGTTGAGGAGCAGATAAATGTGTCATGGCCTGGTGAAGTGGGGATATAATGATCTCATGAATAGTGGCCACCACTTCAGGTTCAGTCAATATTTTTTAGAATTTTTTGACCTCCTCTAAACAAGGGAGGAGATCGGAATCAACATATATTGAGGATTGCCAAGAATAGTCTCTACAGTGGCATCCTTGGGGTCAAAGGTGGGACATGTGGTGAATGATTGTGTGGGAAAAAGGTTTGGCATGGGTGCCATCTCCTCACAAAATGATATAACAATGTGTCTCCTGAAATATTTTTGGATTTTTAAAATTTTCCCATTTTTTAATATCTTGCGAGATTGAAAGCTCTCATGATTATCCTCAATTGAATTCATATCCTTAAATAGTGGAGCAGCATTATGGCTCTTGGTTATGTTAAATAGATTGCTAATCCACAAATTCATATGAACAATCATCTGTCTTAGGGTCTCAAGTGTGGACATCATGAAAGGTAACTCCAAAATCCCAGGATCAGGTGAGTGGAATGAGGGTGGGTGGAAATCAAAGTCTGATTCCTGAAATAATGGGTCAGGCTGATATATACAAAAATCAGGAGGAAAGTCCTCATGGAGGAAAGGGAGGTGGACCGGCTGGAGGGTGCGAGGGATCTGTAAAGGTCAGATAAAAATCACTCCAATCGGCCATCATTGAAATAAGAGAAAATGATAGGGAGAGCACGATGGTCAATTCAAAAGAGGTGAAGAAAAAGGCACAAATGTGTAGAAGGATCTAGTATGCACACAAGCAATCACAAACAATAAACACAAAGCAAAACACACCCCTCAATTCACCTACTCAACTCGGTGAAGACCATGAAAGCTCAATCTCTTAATCTTGTCTGTATTATAGTTAGGTGAGAATTATAAAAAATGTACAAACACTTAGGTTGGCTTATGGGATTTGATCACTAACCATAGTGTGTATGCGAGCAATTTAAAATGAATACAATGAGGGGATTACTCTCCTCAAGACAAATATTTTTCTTTACGTTTATTTTAGGGTCAAGTAATTTTAGCAGTCCCAAATTTTAGATAGTTGTCACTTGGTTTGAATATTTTCAATAAATTGCCTACCGAGTTTCCAATTTCCTTTTAGATTATGTGCGTGAAAACAACGAAAGAGATCAGAAATAGACAATGCACAATTAAATACAATGATGCATGCATGGTTAAGAGATGTGTACCTTTTCGCCATCACTCTACATGCGGGGTGATTTGCGTAGAATTTAAATACAGAAAAAAATAAACTAACCTATATGATGCAAGTGAACCGTCCTAACAATAGCTTCAATTAATGGGCCAGAATCGGTTAAATTTGACTAAGTCCAATTACGCTCTATTCTATAGGTACAAAAATTCATGTTTAGGGTTTTCGGAACTAATTAATTACCTGGCTCAAGCAAATTAATAAAGAAATCAATAGGTGGCTCATGAAATCCACATGAAATAAATAAAAATAAAGCGATGAAAACAAAACTAGTGAGTTTCCCCAAATGCACCGACACTTGATGAAACAGACCCTGCAAACAAGGTATATAGTGTCTTTTTACAAGAGGTTCAAATTCTAGAAATAAAGAATGGAATGTCTATATAATTTTTTTGGTCTCCTTTAAATCTTCTTCTCCTCCTTTCACGCTCTCTGCGACATCGAGATGAACCAAGCCCTCTCCGCTTCGCTTGGGTGCTTGGGCTCCCCTAGGATCACCTCCTTCCTCCGCAGGCCCTCGCAAGAATAAGGAAAGAAAGAATGCGTAAGAAACATAATAATAAAATATGAGCAGGAAATATGAAATAAAGACGGGGAATATGAACAATGGAATAAATGTAGAAAAATATAAACAAAAATGTACAAACAAGAATAACATGTCAAAAGAGAAACCTAACTACCTTCGTCTTGACTCCCTGGTAACAATGCTACTTTGTTGATCGGGATTTTCAGGATTTTTTTTAAATTCAGATGTAATAAAAGTGCATTGGTCATTGACCCAAAGAATTCTGCAATAAAAATTTTTATTTTTCTCAAACCAAATTATGTACAAAAAATGTAGCGAGAGATTTTTTCGCTATTTAATTAACTTGTATAACAACATGATCAAGCAAATGGAGGATACAATTCCCAAGGGTTATTAAGATAATCAAAAAATCAATTAAAGGAAAAAAGAATCGCAATTGCTAAATACCTTGGTTTTTGTGAAATTTTTATCTGTTCAAAATTTTTTATAATTTTTTATTTCTATTTTTTGTTTTCTGATTTTCATTTTTATAATGATTTTTGTTTTGCAAATTTTAATTTTCAAAAATATATTTTCAAAACAAATTTATACATAAAGAAATGCATTTTTTTTTGGATTTCTCAAATATGATAAAAATGATAAAAAATGTTCAAATAGAATCATTTTGTATTTTTATGATTTTACTGTTTTTTGTAACTTTTTAGAGATTTTAGATTTTTAGGATTTCTAAAATGAATAAAAACATGAGAAAATGCAAATAATAAGCAAATGGGATTATTTTCAATTTAAAAATACAAAACAAATGCGAAAATTATGAGAATCATTTTTTTATAAAATAAAGGAAATTATGTACAAACAGGAACTGACACAATTTTTGGATTTCTACAATTTTTTATAATTTTTTAAGATTTTTAGTATTATGTATTTTTTTCAGATTTTCAAAATAACTAATGCGTGAAATTTGCACAGAAATAAAAATACATCAAAAGAATATTAATCAAATTTTTGTTGGAATTTTTGATGCGATATGCGTATTTTTATGATTTTTTAATGTTCAATAGGGAAAAAAGTGCGATGTTTTTAATTTTCAATAATATTAAATAAATTTAAAAAGCAATAAAAATTTTATTCAATTATCAGGTGCATAGCAGGAGAAAGCCACAATTTTTACAAAATTTGTTGAGTAATAAAAATAATTATTTCAATTAAAAGACAAGCTAATAAATAGTTTGGATAACAAGGACTGATCCATAAATTCTGTGAAAGTTTGATTATTTAAAAAATAGAAATCACGTTGGGCCAATAGCATAATTTTCACATCAAAACATGTGACAATCACATGATAGCAACTAAATAGACTTATTTGCAGTACTAAAAGGCTTCAGGAGAAGTTTTACAATTTACCTAGTATTTGATGTTGTTCTGCACATGATAGGCTTGGCAGGGTCTTCTGGCAATTAGTAAATAACATGGGGTGTTGTGTGATATTTTTCCAATTTTTAATCCCTCGTTAGGGTTCTTCATTCTCAAGTCAAATGGGGCAAAGGGGTGATGCACCCCTTTTCTTCACTGGCATAGGGGCGGTGACAACGCTAGATGGTGAGTCTCCAAGGCGGCGAGCAGTCGGATTGGGTGGCACACGTGGCTTCACGAGGTGGTGGCGCTAAGATAACGCTGGAGAGCAGCTCCACCTAAGGCGGAATAGGGATGATGATGGCACAACGGCGATGGCGGTGGGCTGACACAACGCAGTCCAGGCAGCTGGAGGTTGCCGTAGTTGTTAGGCGAAGGGGCGACAAATGCCCTTGGTGGCTCGAGTGCGTGGGTGAGGCTTCCTGTGGGGGCAGCACATGCCCCACGGCGGCGGTCGTGACGGAGGAAGGTTGGTGTTGGTGGAGCTCCATCGCTACAAGCACGGCGAGGGACGAGCGGCAGGTGCCGCCTATGGGTGGGGAGGGAGGTGCCTGCCGCGTTGCGGCCTTTTTTATTATATATATTTTGTATTTTTTAAATTGAAAAAAAAACAGGAATTTTTTATATCATTTTTTAAATGAAACTGCAGATTTTTTATTTAGAAACAGAAACTACAAGAAATATATTTTTTGTATTATTTTTTTGAAAGCAACAAATGATTTTTTTAATTTTTTTCAAGCAAAATTCATGCACCTAAAAAAGTATCGACTCAAGCACGATGGCTCGGTCTGAAAATCAAATGGAGATCAGTGGATGAGGAGGTTCCGGTGTAGGTGATGGATTGGAACCGAGTCTTCGACCATTGTACGTGATCGGAGGTGAGAGACCGTGTGAGGTAGAAAGTGAACGTGAAGAGATCAAAAATATGAGATGAAAAATCGAGATCTATGGCGAATCAAATTGTAATGGATGATTAAAAATAATGATTAACTAAGATCTATAAATATAAAATGACAATGAAATGAAAAATGCAAAAAAAACTAAACTATGATTAACCTAGATTAAAAGCAAGAAAAGAAATGGATCTCACCATCGGAGTGAAAAATGCCATGATGGCCTCGATGAGGCCGACTCACTGTCACCGGAAGGCTCGGAGGGTAGGCACCTTTTTACAACAAGAAACTCTCAGAGATTAGGCTCCTCTCACCAAAGATTGATCGAGTAAGAATGTGGGAGGAGGAGCCAATTAAATAAAATGAATTTCAAATTCAAATTTTAAATTAAGAGGAAAATAAGGAAGGGAGTTAGTGGTGGAATTAAATAAATAAGTTAATTAAAAAAAAGAAATTCGGAAATAAATAAATTGATAAAATAAATAATTAGTAAAAATTAATTAGCCACCTTAATGGTGGTTATTTAACGTATATAATCAAATCTTATATACATGTATTTTTTAAATCAAATAACTAAATAAATAAACCAATAATCAAATTTTTATAATTATAATAATTTAATTATTTAGTGTCAAGTATTAACTTTTTTTCATGATTTTTATATAAGGAAGTTAATTTTATACATATCATCTATACATAATGTGCATTATACACATGTATAAATAAGGAAATAATATATATGTATATATTTAAAAAAATTATTTACTTTAAATTACAATGAACAATATTTATTATTATTAAAAATATAATATGTACAAAAAATAATAAATACAATAAATAAATGGTTAAATTGCAAAAACCACCCCAGAAAATCGTCTTTTCAACTATAACTCCAAAAATTATGATACCACAATCATTTTGAAGATAATTTAATTTAGAATACAATGGAAGTGAGTTTGATTTATTTGGATCCATAATTGGTCTTTCAATTATAGCTTACAACGGTTTCCGAGTGTGGTTACTTTTATTGTGTACATGATTTTATTTTACAAACATTTTTATTATTTAGGAAACATTTATATATATAACTTTTGTTAAGAAAATTATTTAATTTGAAGTAAATTTACATACAAATAAAATAATGTAGTTTTTATATAAATATACACAGGAAAGTATTTATAAAACATTTTTTGGATATTCTAATTAAGCACCCTATCTCCCCCTACTTTATTCTTGATCGATCAGGTCAAGTCTTGACCTTCTCTCGGGGCTCGGTCAGTCTGTATCCATTACATATATATAGTCTTTTTTTTATTTTCTTTTTCCCTTTATTTCTTTCTTTATTTATTTTAGGTTAAATAACAATATATGTACAATATATACATACAGATGCAACTTAGTAAGAATAAGGAGTTAGTATTATATACAAGTGTTTTATAAGGGATTTTAAGCTAAAATAAATGAATAGATTATATACAAGTGTTTTATAAGCGATTTTAAGCTAAAATAAATGAATAGAGATGATGAAATGCAGATTCATCAATAACCATCCAAAGAAATGAGGGGCAAAAAATGCAAATTCACCACTAGGGGTCGTGACATCCCACAATAGTCACTCTAGAACAGACTTCTATGCAAATATGTAAGCTTCAGAAGTGAAATAATAACACAAATGTAATGTACTTTTATTGCAAAATGACAAATGATGTACGTGCATTACACATGTTTTAGTTCAAATTGGACTAAAATGAGAATAGAATAAATATCATGGTAAAATATGCAAATGTTCAATGAGGGGCAGTCTAGTCCACATCCCTAGAGGTACTTATTTGCAAATGAAATAAAAAGCATGCCTAGAGTGCAATTTCTATACTGATCTACATGGCAGAATCGACGATGGAGATCCGTGGCTCGATCTAATCGTACGGTGGAGAAATTGGCACGCTTGCATAGTGTATATGAAATCTAGGAAGCATAATCTGATGGGACGTCACTCACGGCTGCTGGGAAAACACTTTGAAGCTCTGGTGAGGCAATCTTTGATTGGCCAAATCTCGGCTAACTTTGTCTTGATCAGCCTTCTGATGGTTGTCGTGGCTCCCTGCTATCGTTCCAGGGTTGCTGGTTATGGCGATTAGGTTTGATGACACTAGATCAGAGGATATTGAAGTCAAAAACTCTATACCTACAGGTGGTCCTCTATGACTTGCTCCTCGCCCATAAATGAAATCCTACAAACTACAGGAAGTTTCGTGCTCAGAGGCGGATCTCCGTCCGGCCCAAATTCATCTATGAAAGCAATCAAATCAAATTCAGCCTTAGAAGTCTCATCCTAAGCCTTCCCTCCGCTCTAAAGTGTCAATCGTATAGATCCCACGGATATCATCAACACATCACCAAGTACCAGAAGAGGGAAATACAAGGTCTATATGCTTTCCAAGCCTTCCTCCTTGGAGAGGAATTCTCGGGTCTCAGTCGAATCCAATATGCAGCAAAAATCTCTGATAGTCTCATCAAGGTCATAGTCCACAAGGTTGGCTAAGATAGGTGTAATCACATTAGATGCAGGTCTCTGGTCAGTAGTAGGTATAGTGATAACCACACTACTCTTGTCAATAGGATGAAAGCTTATCTCTTCAGATCAGTAATCAATAATGACTCTCGTGGTTGCGAGAAATGATCATCCCAAGAAGATTGAAGAATGCTCCTCAGTGGTGGGGGTCTCCATGGGTATTCCAACAAATTTCGTAGTGTAGCTCATGTCCTGAATCCAAATGACAACGTTCTCTGAAATACCCTTCGGCCTCTTTATTGATCCATCGGCAAACTGAACGGTCATCCTGGTTTTCTTGAGAGGCCCTAAGTGAAGAAACTGTACCAATGAGAAGGGTATGATGATAATTGAAGCATCGCCATCAAGGAGAGTGTGATCATATGAATAGTCAGAAATAGTGCATCTAATGAATGGTGTAGCGGTGTTCCCTTTCCTAGAAGAAGGGTGGTGGATGATGGCGTGAGCAGTGGCCATGGTCAAAATGTGTCGCTCATATCTGCTCCTTCACTTTCTCTTCTTGGGTTGCGGAGCAGATACATGGGTCATGGGATGTTGAAGTGGGGCTTTAATGATTTCGTGAATGGTGACCACCACTTCATGTACAATCAACATTTTTTTAATTTTTTGATCTCTTCCATACAAGGGAGGAAATCAGAATCCTCATCTACTCAAGGATTGCCAAGAGCAATCTATACAATGGCATCCTCGAGGTCAAAGGTGGGACATGTGGTGAATGACTATGTGGGAAAATGGTCAGGCATGGGTGACCTCTCCTTACAAAATGAATCAACAATGTGTCTCCCGAAATCTTTTTGGATTTTTAAAATTTTCTCATTTTTTGTATCTTGGGCGGTTGCAAGCTCTCATGATTATCCTCAAGTGAAATCCATATCCTAAAATAGTGGAGTAGCATTCTGGCTCTTATTTAAACTAGTAAGATCATCAACCTTCTGATTCATTTGCTCCATTAATTGGGCCATGTACTCAAGTGTGGTATTCATGATAGGTGACTCCGACAGATTAGTCTGGGTGGATGTGAAGGTAGAAAATGTGAAGGTAGAGGTGAGTAAAATCTGAGGTTTGAAACTGAGGCTAAGGCAAATATGTACAAAAAAAGTAGGAGGAAAGTCCTCCTAAAAAAGGAGATGGACACACTAATGGGTACAAGGGATCCATGAATGTTAAATAAAAATTACTCCAGTCGGCCATCTCTGAAACAAAAGGTAGGGATCGAGAGAACACAATAGTCAACTCAAGCTATGCAAAGAGAAAGGCGCAAATGCGTGGAAGGATCAAGTATGCACACAAACAATCACAAATACAAGACAAACACAACCCCTTAATTCACCTACTCAACACGATAAAGATCGCAAAAGTGCGGTCTTTTTATCTTGTTTGTTTTAGAGTTAGGTGAGAAGCACAAAGTTGTACAAATACTTAGGAAGGCTTATGGGATTTTGGCACTAGCCTTAGTGTGTATGTGAGCAAGTAAATGCTAATACAATGAGGGGGTTACTCTCCCCAAAACAAGATTTTTTCCTTACATTTATTTTAGGGTCGAGTTTCCTTTAGCAGTCCTAGTTTTAAATAATTGTCACGTGGTTGAATATATTCAATGAATTGACTATCGAGTGTCCAATTTCCTTTTTAAATGATGTAAGTGAAAATAAGGGAGGAAATTAGAAAAGACAATGCGTGATTAAATACAATGGTGCAAGAAGGGTTAGAGATGCGTACCTTGTCACCAGCACTCTACATGCAAGGTTATTCGTGCAGAATTTTAATACAGAAAAGTAAACTAACCTATATGATGCAAGCGAACCGTCCTAACAATAGATTCTATTAATCGGGCAAGAACCAATTTAGTTTGACTAAGTCCAATTACGCTCTATTTTATAGGTACAAAAATCCTTGTTTAGGGTTTTTGGACCGAATTAATTACCTATCTTAAGCAAGTTAATAAAGAAATCAATAGGTGGCTCACGAAATCCACATGAAAGCAATAAAAATAAAGCGATGAAAAACAAAACCGATGAGGTCCCCGAAGTGTATCGGCACTTGATGAAACATACCCGCAAACAAGGTATATAGTGTCCTTTTACGAGAGTTCAAATGCTAGAAATGAATAAATGAAAGTCTATGCAAAATTTTTTCAAATGCTTGAACTCCTTCAAATCTTCTTCTCCTCCTCCTCTTATGCTCTCCTGCGGCTCGATGAAGAATCAAGCTGCCCTCCCTTCGCTTGGGTGCGTCGGCTCTCTTAAGAAAGTCACCCTCGCTTACCTGACCCTCACAAGAAAGAGAAGATAAAGAATGTGTAAGAAACACAAGTATAAAAATATGAGCACAAATGAATGAAATAAATACATTGAATATGGACAATGAATTAAATATGGTAAACTATAAGCAAAAATTTACAACCAAGAATAGTAGGTCAAAAGAGAAACCTAACTACCCTCTCCATGCCTCCCCGGCAACGGCGTCATTTTATTGGGAAGGGATTTTTAGTGGGTTTTTACTTGTGAAAATAAATGCGATGTCGTTGCAACCCAAAGAATCCCTCAAAAAAATTATTTATTATGACTCTCAAACTAAATTATGTACAAAAATGTAACAAGAGAATTTGCTATTTAATTTACATGTATAGAAAACAAGATCGAAATTCAAGGAGGTTGCAAATCCCGAGGGTTATTCTAATAATCAAAAAAATCAATTAATAGAAAAAAGAATCTCAATGCCAACTATCTTGGGTTTTGTAGGAATTTTATTTTTTTTCTTTTTCCTTTTTTTTTCTTTTTTATTTTTTATATTTTTTTATTTTCTGATTTTTATATTTGTAGGTTTTTAGTTTTGTAGATTTTTAATTTTCAAAATAATTAATTTTTTAAGAAATTTTATACACAAAAGGAATGTAACTTTTTTGATACTTCAAATATGACAAAAATGTCCAGAAAGTCAAATAAAAATATTTTTGTATTTTGATAATTTTTTACTTTTTTTGTAATTTTTCAGAGTTTTAAGATTTTTTAGGATTTTCAAAATGAATAAAAACATGTAATAAAACAAATAGTGAGCAGACAAGACTATTTTGTAATTTACAAATATAAAATAGACTCGAAAATTATTGGATTTATTTTTCCTAAAATCTATAATGTATTACCTACAAATAGGAAGTGGAATCACTATTTTTAGAAATTTCTACAATTTTCTGTAGTTTTTCTAATAATTTTAGTATTTTGCATATTTTGAGTTTTAAAAATGATCAATGAGTGAAATTTTCATAGAAAATAAAATGTACAAAAATAAAACTATTCTATTTTTTGGATATTTTGATGCAATATTTAAATTTTTATGATTTTTCATATTTCAAACAAGGAAAATTGTTATGTTTTTATAATATCAAATGAAAATAAAATGCAATAAAAAATTCAAACTATGAACAGGCACAAATCAGGAACATAACATGATTTTTGCAGAAATTATTGATCACAAATAATATTTATTTCAACAAAGAAGATCAAGCAAATAAAAGTCCAGAAAACATGGATTAAAATAGAATTATCTAAAGTTTTTACAACAAAAATTAACAAGAAATAAATGTGGGGTAGAAATCACAACTTACTTAGGGTAAACGTGCAACGCACGTGAGCTGGAGCTGGTAGGGGTGTTTTTTAATTGTTATAATCTCTGGGGGCTGCAACGCAATTTCCCGAAAAAATTATTTATTCTCTTAGTGTTCGCGGTGGGTATCTTCTTAGTTCCACACCCAAAGGGGAATGGGCACCGCCTCCTTCATTTCTTCTCGCCCAAGCTACAGGGGTGGCAGTGCTGGATGATGGGTGGTGCGGCGTTGAGCAGAGATGGTGAACGACTCGCATAGGAGGAGGCTAGGATCAGCGAATTAGGAGGCTAAGGCAGTTGTTGGAGGAGTTCCTTCACACGTGGTCGGCTGCAGCTCGTGTAGGCAGAGCTTCAAGCTCTAGGAGGATGTCGGTGATCTCCGGGTAGAAGGGTGGCTCAAGTGGAGAAGGGTGCGGAGCAGTGTTTGCGTTGAGGAGGGGGACACATGCCCTTCATGCAACGGAGATGTGTGGTGGTACGTCTGGAACGACGACTGACGAGGGTCTCAGGCAGGCGGGATTGTAGGTGGAGGGAGAAGTGATTGGCGATCGTCGTATGGCTTGTGCATTCAGCTGACGAGGGCGAGGGACTTTGCGTGGTTGGTAGAGGGGACTGTGAAGGGGAGACACAGGCCCCTAGATCTTTGTCAGTGGTGCATAGGTGAAGATGGATCAGTGGAAGGTGGCCGATTGAAAGCTGGCGACGGTCGTCGACGGCAGACAAACTCCTGCATGGCGCTTCTCCTTAGTATGTGCTAGTGTTTGGCTGAGGGCGGATCAGATGGGCAGTGAGCGCTGCCGGCGGTGCTGGAAGGCAGATCATATGGGTAGAGGGCACCACCGATGGTGCTGGAAAGGCGGTGCCTGTTGCAACTCTATTGATATTATTATTTTTTGTATATTTTTTTAAAAAATAGCAAGCCTTTTTCCTTTTTTTAAACCGTTGCTATTTTTTTGTAATCTTTTCTTTATGTACCTATAAAAAATAAAAAACAAATCGACTTGAGCACGATGGCTGAAGGATATGGGGAAAATCCTCAAGCGCATCACGAAAGCGTGAGGATCGCATCGTATGCGATCGGGAGCGACTAGTCGCACAAGTTGCTCGATGCAACATACATTATAAAAATTCTATGTGACGAAACCACATGATCTAAGAACACTTCTCAGATCATTTCGTCTAAACAACAAACAAGTAATAGGATTACCACTTGAAGCGTGGTTGCGATCGAGTCTCTAAACAAAGAGACCTCCTGTCTCAAGTTCGATCCGACGGAGGAGACGCTTGCTAGCGCGTGGATGAGACGCGTGCTTCTCGCAATCCATGTTAATGATCCAAGCCACGAATCTCCTGGTCTCGACAAATGAGATACAACGTCTTCTTCACGAGCAAGGCACACCGAAGTAGATGGAGATCCACGAGCAATCGATCGGACAACATAACGACGATGCTGCGGCGATGGACGGTCTCTCTATGGCATCCATGGTGGACGGCCACATGAGAGATAGAGAGAGTGGGCATGTAGAGAGAAGAGAGAGAGAGAGAGAGAGAGCATTCGTTATTGTGTATCTTGAAGAGCGAGGGGTGCCTCTTCTTATATAGAGTTTTGGAGTCCATGGATCCCAATCCATGGACAACACACCAATCAATGGTTGAGATTGATTTGTGTTTCTTTCAATGGCTAATATGTTGTTGTAAAAATACAATAATAATTGATTTAATTTTGAATTACCTTATATTGATAAATCAACATAATTAATCACAATTTAAATCACTTTGATTGGTCTTGGAGATAATGAGATAGAATGAGTCAATCTCCTCAAAAACTCTTGAGATCTCATTATCTCATGAGATCTCCAAGATTTACAACAACAATTGTTGTAAATATTTCTCACAAAAAATAATTCACAATTATCTTGTGAAAAACTTCAGTCAAGCCATTGAAATTATGTAATCTCATTCACAACCCAAAAAAAAAATGTAATTATATTTTCAATTAATCATCCAATGTGAATCCAATTCACATTAACAATTAATCAACAAATATAAATCACAATATACTCTCTTTAATATATTATAAATCACATTTAATATATATATGATTAATATGGATAGTGCTATCCACATTATTCATATCCATGATAACTAAATCACGTTTAATAATCACGGATCTCTATTCTCATGTGCCCAAATAACATGAATCACATTCACATTATTCACATCTTTGATAATTAAATCACATTTAATTATCTTAGATATCTCTCCTTATAATATGAATCAAATTCATATTATATATGATAATTAAATCACATTTAATTATCAATTTTCTCGATGTTTGGATACATATATCAACAATGAAACTGTCCCTAAACTCTATCAAGGATAATGCGCTTTCTCCGCGGATACTTGGAGATAAGGACATGGCGATTGTATTGTTCTACGTATAGTAATTGGACATTGAGATCAAATCTCAAATCCAGATCTTGTGGACCTCCTATAGATGCTTGATTAAGTCAAGACTATAGATCTAATATTCTCATTGTATCTGAATCACATTCAGATCAATGTCCAACATTTGGACTAAGATTAGATCACTTCTCTACGAGAGGAGTCACTAAAATCCAGACCCGTTTCATTACTCCCTAGGAATGGAAGTGTCATGGTTATACAATCGATTATGATCACATCACCCTCTGTATTCCCAATACATGTACATCCTGCATACTGGAAGACTCAGAATAAACCTGAAGTATTAAATCAACTTTATAGTGTCTACTTCAGGGTTTTATCATTAAGTTTCTCATTTGATCATTGGGAGTTGGTATCGATCATTTACTTT
Organism: Ottelia alismoides; assembly: GCA_037367405.1. NCBI lineage: Eukaryota > Viridiplantae > Streptophyta > Magnoliopsida > Alismatales > Hydrocharitaceae > Ottelia > Ottelia alismoides. Next base: position 906,972 of record JAZKJV010001865.1, on the reverse strand, counting down.
CCAAAAGCATAAGTCATACCTCGGTCTTGATCATATACTTTCCAAAAGTATATATCAAACCTACAAATTTAGTCAAGCTTTCAAAGCGAGATGACGGTGCACGGAATTTGATCCTTCCCAATATCTCATGAGTGAGCTCATGTCTTCCGGTTCAGTAATGAACCTATATGATCCCTTTGAGAGATCGTATTACTCATATGCCCTTGCATGCACACCAGCGCGCTGGTGTATAGGCCTTGTTTAGGTCATCAATCTATTAGTCTGCCAAATGTACATACTCAGACATATAGTAACACATCTATCTCCGGTCAGTGGATGTGTGCCAGTATCGTGACAACATACGATATAGGACTTTGGTTATCTCGATCTCGTGAAGTAAACTCTTTGACTTAACTAATCTGACACCTCCGAATCTCTATTCCTATGAAGAGGACCTGCATCAAGAGGTCGGTCAGATATCAGCCTATGTGAGAAAGGATTGCCATCTCCTACTCAGACTGGAGATCATCTCTTAACAATCATTTGCCGATACTTGATGAGTCCTCAATCTAACTATTTAGATATTCATCCAAGCACCAACCTCTATGATTCAATAATTGAATCAACAGATGTATGATCATTAACATAGCCATGGAACATAACCCTAATTGTACTAAGGGACCTATTATGCAAATTAGTTATTCTTCATTTCAGATCAGGGAATGATATTTGCAATAACATTTATTGCATAATGGCTCGTCGTGGGCTCGCATGTCCAACAATCTCCCACTAGCCCAAAGAGCTATTAATGGGCTAATCATTTAAACCCACACTCATGTGACAATCATAGGCTATTTAGAAAATAGCTAGGTAAGCTGATCAGTCACTCTGTTCCTGTGAGACTATGCCAAGTCCTTTTACGGCACTTGCATATCCCAGTAACAATGCTCACATATAATGTGAATGTTGCATCTTATGCAACCAATACTCAATCTTGCTAGTTATTGTGTCCTTGACACTACATCTTAATAATTATCATACCCAATATTTCCGTAATCATTATCAGAATACCTTTATTCCTGGAGATCTCTATCTCCTAAGGCATCTACAGTTAAGACCTTTTAGATCTCTATCTATAAAGTCTTAAGTTTTTGAAGATAAGAATTTGAGATCACTATTTCAAAAATCTTGTCATCTATGAAGATTATGTTATTACTGTAATCAAGTATTTTCTCTCCATAGTAGGATTAGCAACACTTTACTACTCCCACTGCATGGCAGATATCTGGCTTTTGTACACGTCTAGCATACACTCAGCTTCTCGTAACTGATGCACAAGTGCAAGAGGTTCTAGCACTCACTTCCTCAACTCTTTGAGGTGTTATCCGTTCAGATAGGTCAGTACATATCTTAAGGGAAGGACACCTTCCTTGGGATTTTCCAAGAATGGAACATGTCCAAGGTGTACTACAAATGTGATGGTCCCAATAGCCTCTTTTCTTTGCTTCTGAACACCTTTGGAACTAAGATCTAAGAGGTGTCCTTGAAATCATATTTCAAGATATGGAATAGTCATTCTATAAAACACTTATTATCATCCTTATATCATTTTAAAATGATTAGGATATTATCTACATTTAGCATGATGAACACAATAGCACTCCCACTAAGCTTCACATGGTTCATCAAGATTCTATCTGAAATCATAACATTTATAATTTCATCAAATCTTATGTTCCAGCTTCAAGAAGCTTATTTGAGTCCATAGATGGATTTCTTTAGCTCGCACATCTTACTTTCCTCTAGCATGAAGCCTTGGAGCTACTTCATGTGAATATCCTCAGAGAGTTATTCATAGAGAAATACAATCTTGACTTACATCTTAAAGATGCCATAGTCAAGTTATGTAGCCATAGTTAGCAATATTCTGATGAGTTCAAGCATGGTCATTGAAGATCAAGTCTCATTGCAAGCAATGTCTTCTCTTCAATATGTAGCTCATGGCTACAAGCCGTGCTTTGAAGGTCTCTACCTTATCATCCAGGTTCCCTTGCTCTTGAAGAACACTTTACACCTTTATGGGTCTTACCCATATAGGTGGATCCTCGAGGGTCAATATACAACACTTGTATATGAAGTCTACTTTAGACTATATTGCTAATATCCATCTTTCCATGTCATGATCCTCAGGAGCTTCATCACATGAAGTCCGATCATTGTCAGACTTAATCGACACATGGAATACATCCTCAAACTCATTTGAATAAGTATTAGTGTTTCATCTTTAATTGTCCTTTTAGTTCCCGATTTCAGGAGCCTCATTATCTTCTCAAGATTAAATGGGTTCCTACGCTTCATTTTCATCTTGATTCTCAAGAGAGTCATCCTCTAAGAATCACATTCTCAGAGATGAGATCTTTTAAGAATCTCAGGGTTATAAAGTAGGTACCCAATACCATCCTTTATTTTCCTAATGAAGCAGCACTCTCTAGTGCTCAATTCCAGCTTACTTGCATGGAATCTTATTAAGGATATATAATGTAGTCTCTACTACATATATACCTAGAAACTAACAGGTAATTATGCTAAAATTCATCATAGATCAAATCATGTTAGACATGATCCAATTGTATCTCCCTAACTCTATTGAGTTTAGGTTTATCAGGAGGAGTGAGATAGAAATGATATTCATATCTCCATAAGGTATTATTTGAGTTTATCTAACAGGTACAAGCTACCAAAATTCATTTGAGTTTAGGTTTATCCTATGTTAGATCCAATTATTTGAGTTTAGGTTTATCCTATGTTAGATCAAATTCATTTCATCTTTCTTCAAACTTTGGTTCTAAACCAAAATTGTAAAATCTTTGAACATTTCAAAGGTGAAGGAAAGAAATCTTATATCACAAATAATCATTAATAGATATCACATATCCATAAAATTTATTCTGATATAGATGATCCACATACATCAATATGTATTAGATCTTGAATACCTCGACATCTTATACCTTTCCCAAATAAGGGTGTATTGGACATTTTACTTTGAATACAATATTCATAAGTATGTAAGTTTTGAAATTTTAGACATTCTAAAGTTTCATCTCTTACTAGTCCATCGATCTCATCAACATACACATGTCCAAAACTTGATGCCAGATCATTGTCAAATGATCTTCATCCTCCTATTGATCTTTTAAAGGTTTAATTTCAGTTTTAGAAATATTAATGAACCATTCATTAATTTTCTAATTTATTAGAGTCCATTAGATGCCATATTACTATCTGAAATATATCCATCATAACTCTTTATAATAGGTTTATTTTAGAATTTATGTTTATTTCCAATTCTTGGAAATAAACTGAGTGTATTCTAATATCCAGGTCATAGAGACATTCTCTAAGACTAAGGGCTCCCACTGAAATAATGAAGTTTGTATATCCAATAGATATTGTTGCAACAATTGCATCAATATCCATGTAGATGACTATTAAACCTGAAGATCAAATTCTAGTCTTTAAAACATATGCAACCAATTGCAAGTGTCATTAGAAGATTGGGATACAATTATCAAACTTTATCTTATCAAATAAGTAAGTCAATGTCAATGATTATATGTAGATCATTCTGATGCCTTATCTGAGTCCTTCATTAAGGATTCTAGACAGACTTGACAGTCATACTATCAACACATCATCTTATTGTAGTATTGGCATTCATCCAACTCTTAGGATGTCATATGGAAGTCATAGAAGTACGGTCAACTCTTTGACTATCCTTCTCATCTTGGGTCTGACCCATGCTTCCACTGCGCTCCCTTTATCTATAAATAACCATTGCTTAAGACTAAGGATCTCTTATGTTGAATTCAAATAGAGTTCAATGTAAGAGCATTTCAACATTTATACATTCTTCATCAAATTCATACAATGTGAATATTATGAAGCTTCATGAAGGACTAGAGTATAGACAGTAGAATGATGACACTCATCGTATCTACATCCATCTAAACTCTTAAAACGTTGGTTCAGGTAGGTATTCAAACATTTTGAATACATCATATCTTATAGAGCTACCATTCTGCCTAATGTAGAGAACCATGTCACTCATGATTAAATGTCAAGAGCACATATGTATGCCAGAATATCTTCTTATATTTTATAAGGATTATTCGACAATTACGATCACCATCGACATGTCACTTCCAAAGTACACTCAATGAAATAGAGACATACGAACCCTAAGGTGATGTCTTATTGTCTTATTTAATTGTCATTCCTCATTAATATGAGGAAACTTGCACATTGCAACCACATACATTATGTGTCCAATTGCAAGTACAATATCTGAAAGTTCATTCCCTTAATCACTTTCAATGTAAGAGATATACTTACCATTATATCTCAGCAAGATCTGGGATCTCCTTCTTTATCTTTATCACATCCCAATAATATGAGAAGTTGTGACTCCTATAAAAAGAAGTGGGGACACATTCCACTTTGCAAGTCCAACTTGTATCTCCCAATTCGGTCTTTAACACCCGGGCCCACCACCCCTAAGGTGATGTTGACCCGTCATTAATTGAATCAACCATCAACAGGCTTAATACTCGCTATACACAATCCAATATTGCCCCAATAATATGAGGACTCGATATTGGGCTCGCTACGTATACGGCCTTACTCTTTCAGGAAGCGAAGAGCCAGATCCAAATGGATTGTATGCTGGAGCTGTCACTTCAGACATGCGTCTCCTACATACAATATCTGGCGACGGAATCCTTCGCCTTGACGGGAGACCATGGATGTTACTTATGTGATCCTCCATATCACATTCAAATTCTAATTAATCATTATGAATCACATTCATTACGATTAATTCTTCCAAAGGAAATAACATCTCTATTCATAATAGAGTGTTTTAGTTTTAATTGGATACTAATTAATCTAATCATATTAAATTAATGATCCAATTAATATACAACAAACATTTTAATTGTTACTTGAAATATGGTATTATCTCAAATACGTATTATTTCGAATTTTAATAATTAGAAAAATACATCATGATCTCTCAAGCATCATTTGTTCCCTACCTGCTGTCATGGCCAGTACCGACGGGAGTGGGACAGACCACACACGGTGCAACCTACTACCCCAACGCTCCCCGACTAGACACCATATCCGCCTCGGGAAAAAATAATGCCAAGTCAATCACTTTGTACTTGAGATGATATGCGATTTTTCAACCGAAATTATACCATATAGTAATAATCAAAACCATTTTGATTATAAGGAAATTTTCTAGACAAATTCCCTAAGCCTATTCAAGTATCATGTTTGTTGAAAGTGTATCAAGCAACCAATTGGTGATCTAGATCTAATGTAACCATTCATTGGTTGAGGCAATGTCATTTAAGGGAATAATTACTGTTCTAATATTTCTCAAATATTATCTACAATTATTCCAGGAAATTAACTATTAATTTCGCAATTTTCTTAAATGACAATCACAAGGTTTTGGATAATGATGCAATTTCCAGCAGTGACCCTCACTAACTAAAAATAGCATATCTCATTCATTTTAAATGCAAATTAAGCAAAAACAATTTTCAGAGATTGATAACTTAATTTAAAAACGAAACCATATGATAAACACGTATTTCCAAGCATTTTAAATCGTAATTAACATCTTAATTACGTATCTAATCGCCATCCCTGAAACAGTGGACATATGGACAATAAAATGATCATATCTTGAGCAAACGGAATCCAAATTACGCAAACTCAAATTTCACATTTTTCTTATTTAATGGGAAACATTATCCAAGTGATAAACACATGTTTAAACATTTAAACAGGACCGAAAATTATCACAAGATAGGGCTGCGAAAAGTGAAATGCTAAATCTTCACGAACCCAAACGAGCCCAAGTTTTCGTAGGTTCATGGATCATATCCAAAACCTCCGCAAACCTGGCTCTGATACCACTTGAAGGATATGGGGAAAATCCTCAAGCGCATCATAGAAGCATGAGGATCGCATCGTATGTGATCAGGAGCGACTAGTCGCACTAGTTGCTTGATGCAGCGTAAATTAATTTCTATGTGACGAAGCCACATGATCCAAGAACACTTCTCGGATCATTTCATCTAAACCACAAACAAGTAATAGGATTACCTCTTGAAGCATCGTTGCGATCGAGTCTCTAAACAAAGAGACCTCCTGTCTCAAGTACGATCCGACGGAGGAGATGCTTGCGAGCGCGTAGATGAGACGCGTGCTTCTCGCAATCCATGTTGATGATCCAAGGCACGGATCTCCTGATCTCGACAAACAAGATATGACATCTTCTTCACGATCAAGGCACGCCGAAGTAGATGGAGATCCACGAGCAATCGATCGGGCAGCATAACGACGATGCTGCAGCGATGGAGGATCTCTCTAAGGCATCCATGGTGGACGGCCACATGAGAGATAGAGAGAGTGGGAGTGTAGAGAGAAGAGAGAGAGAGAGAGAGAGAGAGAGAGAGAGAGCATTCGTTATTGTGTGTCTTGAAGAGCAAGGGGTGCCTCTTCTTATATAGGGTTTTGGGAGTCCATGGATCCCAATCCATGGACAACACACAATCAATGGTTGAGACTGATTTGTGTTTCTTTCAATGGCTAAGATGTTGTTGTAAAAATACAACAATAATTGATTTAATTTTGAATTATTTTATATTGATAAATCAACATAATTAATCATAATTTAAATCACTTTGACTGGTCTTGGAGATAATGAGATATAATGAGTCAATCTTATCAAAAACTCATGAGATCTCATTATCTCATGAGAACTCATTATCTCATGAGATTTCATTATCTCATGAGATCTCCAAGATTTACAACAACAATTGTTGTAAATATTTCTCATAAAAAAACAATTCACAATTATCTTGTGAAAAACTTCAATCAAGCCATTGATATTATTTGAATCTCATTCACAACCCAAAACAAAATGTAATTATATTTTAAATTAATCATTCAATATGAATCCAATTCACATTAACAATTAATCAACAAATATAAATCACAATATACTCTCTTTAATATATTATAAATCACATTTACAATATATATGATAAATATGGATAGTGCTATCCACATTATTCGTATCCATTATAATTAAATCACATTTAATCATCTTGGATCTCTATTCTCATGTGCCCAAATAACATGAATCACATTCACATTATTCACATAATTAATAATTAAATCATATTTAATTATCTTACATATCTCTCCTTACAATATGAATCAAATTCATATTATATATTATAATTAAATCACATTTAATTATCAATTTTCTCGATGCTTGAGATACATATATCAACAATGAAATTATCCATGAACTTTTTCAAGGATAATGCACTTTCTCTGCGGATACTTGGAGATAAGGACAGGGCGATTGTATTGTTCCACGTATAGTGACTTGGATATTGAGATCAAATTTCAAATCCAGATCTTGCGGATCTCCCATAGATGCTTGATTAAATCAAGACCGTAGATCTAATCTTCTCATTGTATCTGAATCACATTCAGATCAATGTCCAACATTTGAACTAAGATTAGATCACTTCTCTACGAGAGAAGTCACTAAAATCCAGACCCGTTTCTTCACTCCCTAGGAGTGGAAGCGTCATGGTTATACAATCGTTTATGATCACATCACCCTCAAGTATTCCAAATACATGTACATCCTGCATACTGGAAGACTCAGAATAAACCCGAAGTATTAGATCAACTTTATACTGTCTACTTCAGGGTTTTATCATTAAGTTTCCCATTTGATCATTGGGAGTTGATATCGACCATATACTTTCCAAAAGCATATATCATTCCTAGGTCTTGATCATATACTTTCCAAAAGTATATATCAAACCTACAAAATTTTCAAGCTTCCAAAACGAGACGACCGTTTACGGAATTTGATCCTTCCCAATATCTCATGAGTGAGCTCATGTCTTCCGGTTCAGTAATGAACCTGTATGATCCCTTTGAGAGATCGTATTACTCATATGCCCTTGCATGCACACCAGCCCGCCGATGTATAGGCCTTGGTTAGGTCATCAACCTATTGGTCTGCCAAATGTACATACTCAGACATATAGTAACACATCTGTCTCCGGTCAGAGGATGTGTACCTATATCATGACAGCATACGATATAGGACTTTAGTTATCTCGATCTCGTTAAGTCAACTCTTTGACTTAACTAATCTGACACCTCTGAATCTCTATTCCTATGCAGAGGACCTGCATCAATGATGAAACTCGATTTCATCTTCATAATTTCCCATTATTAACCCCCTTGCTTAAATAGATGTCAATAAAATCCAGTTAATGTCCTGTAATTATCAGAGTCTCAAATAAATTAAAAACCACAAAAAATGGCAAAATAAAAATTCGTGGTATTTTTATCCTTAAAAATACCATCCTAAATATTTCGGGCCTTTCTTTGACTTCATCTCCAGTTTTGGTCAACATGAAACTTGTAGATCTCATCAAGATCTACAACTTTCATGTTTTGAGTTTTCTCAAATTCGACCAAATAAGTCTTCAAATATCAAAAATACAATCTGAATAATCTGATTGGGCCACGTGGCCCAATCTGGGTGAGCCACGTGGCCCCACCCTCTTTGCCTTATCCGCCTGCATCCTTGGCCATCGGATCACCTCTTGATCCAACAGCCGTGTCTTTTCCACGCACGCCTCAATCCCTAGCCATCAGATCTTCCCCACACCCCATCTAGGCCGTCCGCTAGCGCGCACGCCTCAGCCTGCCACGTGGCTGCTCTGCAACCCTCGATCACTTCACCCCGGACCTGATCTGAGCCGCTCAATCCGCTATCTATTCCTAACCGCTCGATCATCCCTAACTTCTGATCATCGCCGTCCTTTAGAGCCTCCCTCTCGATCTGACACGTGGCACAATCGATGCCCTTCGATTCGCATCGCCCAGATTAAATCCGCGCCGCTCTTCAGCGCTCAAGTGGCAGCCATTGGATCTCCAGATCCAACGGTCAGGCTCCGTCGTCTACCTCCAGACCCCCCTCTCTTCCCACGTTCTCTACCCCGCGCATCACTCCACTACCCTTGACTTTCCTCCAGTCGTCCCATTTCAGCCTCGAAACCCACGTCGACCACCTCCATGACCAGCCACCTTCGCCTTTTAAATACACCGTCCCCCTCCTCCGATCACCTTGTCCACCTGTATGCGGGGCACGGCCCAGCCCTCCTCCTCCTCCCTGTGACAGGGGGAGGAGAGAGGATAGAGCGATGACGATCAGAGCTCCCGGTGAGACCCTCCGCCACCCACGGCGGAGCTGCGGCGCCATAGCGACCGCCCGAGCTGCACGGAGCAGCTGACCTTGTCCAGCGACGACCCGGGGCTCGATTCGAGCCCCAACCCAAGCTCCCACTCCGCCTCCGACCAGGTAAGCTACCCTTCCTATTCCTCTGCATTTTTCTTTTAGTTTACTTAATTTTTTTAGCCTCCTGGGTCGTCCGCGACCTCCATTAATCCTCCTCCGAGCTTCGCCATCACTCACCCTCTCACGCGCACCCTTCTCGATCACCTTCCCCGCTCCTCCAGACCTCGACATCTCCGACCCATCTCCTCCACCACTCACGGCGGAGGAGCTTCGAGCTTCCCATGTTCTTCGTCCCCGATGAGCTCCCACTTCACTCCACGTCGCACGCACGCACTTCTTTGTCGCTTCGGTTATGCACCTAACAATGCAGGTCTTCGAGAACTTCATTGATCGGGAGCCTCACCGGAGCAATTCGGCCGAGCTCCGCTGTATCTATCGTAGCTCCGACAGCCTGAGCTAAGACGCCAGCGTCTTCTCTGAGCTCCACGCTTCATTGGCGACCTTTCTGTGAGCAAGAGGGAGGTCCACCCTGGCCAAGAGTGAGAGGCGGAGGAGGAGCTTCTTTGCCGGAGCTCCAGAAGCGCCGCCCGCCTTCGGCCGAAGAAGGAGGAGCAGTGACCGTTGGATGCTCCGCCCCGAGGTTCATCCAACGGCCACGATGCAGCCACGTCGACGATCCGTTCTTCTTCCCAAGGCCGTTGGATCTTCGCGATCCAATGGCTACCAGTTCGCCACGCGTCGACACCAGAACGTCTCCAAGCCTGAGCCATCGAACCTCCAGGCTTGGCGCCCGAGCCTAATGCTGAACCTCCTGGAGTGCCCGAGCCTCTACGAGCCTCTGCCGAACCTCCGTATCCACCGAGCCTGGGGAAGCACGTGTTTGTCACGTGTAACCCTGGGTTATTTGCAGAGATGTCCTTAGCATTCTTCAATATTGCATTCAGGTCCTGCATCACGTGCAGATCATGTGCACTGTGGGTAATTTGCATTGAAACCCTCGCGGGTTTTCAAAATTGCAAAAATGCCCCTGTGCGTGTGGGTCATTTACAGGGAAGGTCCCAAACTTTATTTTTATTACATTTTAGTCCCTTTAGGAACCTGTCTGCAAGTTTCTTTCATGTTTTATTTCATTTATGCCCTTGTCTTTCATATTGCGTATCTTGAGCATCGTACCTCTGTTTTAGTTGATTTTAGTTTCGTTTGAGAGCTTGTTCGATGTACTTTTTAATGGCATGGTTAAACTTTCATCTTAGAGACTTGAATTTTAATGAAATATTATGTTAACTAAGTGGCTCTTATTATGTACTCATGCCTTTTTCACTTTGTCGATCAGCTCTGACACTTCAAATAAATCTGAAATTGACTCTTATTAACTTGCTCATCATATTTATTCTGATTTTGGGCATATTTGCATTGCATTTCTCTGCATTTATTTGCATGATAAAAATTGATAAAAAAATGCATGTTTATTTTAATGCTTTGCCTTGTTGTGTCGTGTCTGCATGAATTTGACCTATATGCCTTTAATTCAACACTCTCTTAAAGAGCCGATTTTGCGGTTTATCAAATGGCGCCGTTGCCGGGGACACGACTCATTTCTTTTACTATTTGGATATTTGTTTATTTAATTTCGTGTTTCTTTTATAGGTCAATTTGTTCATCCATTTTTGCATTCAAAAATTTTCTTTCTTATTTTGATCTCTAACCATTGTTTTTGTGGCAAGGGCCCTTAATGGATCAAGGAGGCGAGGAGCAGGACGCTTCCCGCTGCGAGGAGCCGCAAAACAAACATGGAGCAAATAAGGAAGAAAGAAAAAAAATGTGTCGCATTTTATTTTTGCTTGTAATAATTCGTCTTTTACAGCGGTCTTCGATCGAAGACTCGCGATTGTAATCGAACGATCGTGGTTGTGTGGGGATCGTCCCCACTTGAGTGTCGACTTAGGACCAGGCACGCGGCTCTTTGAGCGGTCTTTCATTTTTTTATCTTTTGCGTGCTTGCTCGTAGGTAGGACACACTTTAAAAATAGACGTACATAATCTCGCCTCACTTAGCCAAATTTAATGGATATCATTCCCCCGCTAATAGATGCATGATTAGGTGCGGCTTTTATCGACTTGCATACATTGATTTTGCGGTTTATCAAATGGCGTCGTTGCCGGGGATAAAAATTAAGCCGAGACACTCTTCATGGAGATCTTCTCTCGGTTCTGACCGAATCGCTAAGTACACGTATTACAACGAACATGAATTAATCATCGTATTTAGCGACTCGTCTTCATCACCATAATTTCCCATTATTAACCCCCTTGCTTAAATAGATGTCAATAAAACCCATTTAATGTCCTGTAATTATCAGAGTCTCAAATAAATTAAAAACCACAAAAAATGGCAAAATAAAAATTCATGGTATTTTTATCCTTAAAAATACCATCCTAAATATTTCGGGCCTTTGTTTGACTTCCTCCAATTTTGGTCAACATGAAACTTGTAGATCTCATCAAGATCTACAACCTTCATGTTTTGAGTTTTCTCAAATTCGACCAAATAAGTCTTCAAATATCAAAAATACAATCTGAATAATCTGATTGGGCCACGTGGCCCAATCTGGGTGAGCCACGTGGCCCCGCCCTCTTTGCCTTATCCGTCTGCATCCTTGGCCAACGGATCACCTCTTTATCCAACGGCCGTGTCTTTTTCACGCACGCCTCAATCCCTAGCCATCAGATCTTCCCCACACCCCATCTAGGCCGTCTGCTAGCGCGCACGCCTCAGCCTGCCACTAGCGCGCACGCCTCAGCCTGCCACGTGGCTGCTCTGCAGATCTCGATCACTTCACCCCGGACCTGATCTGAGCCGCTCAATCCGCTATCTGTTCCTAACCGCTCGATCAGCCCTAACTTCTGATCATCGCCGTCCTTTAGCGCCTCCCTCTCGATCCGACACGTGGCACAATCGATGCCCTTCGATTCGCATCGCCTAGATTAAATCCGCGCCGCTCTTCAGCGCTCAAGTGGCAGCCATTGGATCTCCAGATCCAACGGTCAGGCTCCGTCGTCTACCTCCAGACCCCCCTCTCTTCCCACGTTCTCTACCCCGCGCATCACTCCACTACCCTTGACTTTCCTCCAGTCGTCCCATTTCAGCCTCGAAACCCACGTCGACCACCTCCATGACCAGCCACCTTCGCCTTTTAAATACACCGTCCCCCTCCTCCGATCACCTTGTCCACCTGTATGCGGGGAACGGCCCAGCCCTCCTCCTCCTCCCTGTGACAAGGGGAGGAAAGAGGATAGAGCGATGACGACCGGAGCTCCCGGTGAGACCCTCTGCCACCCACGACGGAGCTGCGGTGCCATAGCGACCGCCCGAGCTGCACGGAGCAGCTGACCATTTCCAACGATGACCCGGGGCTCGATTCGAGCCCCAGCCCAAGCTCCCGCTCTGCCTCCGACCAGATAAGCTACCCTTCCTCTTCCTCTGCATTTTTCTTTTAGTTTACTTAATTTTTTTAGCCTCCTGGGTCGTCCGCAACCTCCATTAATCCTCCTCCGAGCTTCGCCATCACTCACCCTCTCACGCGCACCCTTCTCGATCACCTTCCCCGCTCCTACAGACCTCGACATCTCCGACCCATCTCCTCCGCCACTCACGGCGGAGGAGCTTCGAGCTCCCCATGTTCTTCGTCCCCGATGAGCTCCCACTTCACTCCACGTCGCACGCACGCACTTCTTTGTCGCTTCGGCTATGCACCGAACTATGCTGGTCTTCGAGAACTTCATTGATCGGGAGCCTCATCGGAGCAATTCGGCCGAGCTCCATTGTATCTATCGTAGCTCCGACAGCCTGAGCTAAGACGCCAGCGTCTTCTCTGAGCTCCACGCTTCATCGGCGACCTTTCCGTGAGCCAGAGGTAGGTCCACCGTGGCCAAGAGTGAGAGGCGGAGGAGGAGCTCCTACGCCGGAGCTCCAGAAGCACCGCCCGCCTTCGGCCGAAGAAGGAGGAGCAGTGACCGTTGGATGCTCCGCCCCGGAGTTCATCCAACGACCACGATGCAGCCACGTCAACGATCCGTTCTTCTTCCCGAGGCCGTTGGATCTTCACGATCCAGTGGATACCAGTTCGCCACGCGTCGACACCAGAACGTCTCCGAGCCTGAGCCATCGAACCTCCAGGCTTGGTGCCCGAGCCTAATGCCGAACCTCCTAGAGTGCCCGAGCCTCTACGAGCCTCTGCCGAACCTTTGTATCCACCGAGCCTGGGGAAGCACGTGTTTGTCACGTGTAACCCTGGGTTATTTGCAGAGATGTCCCCGGCGTTCTTCAATATTGCATTCAGGTCCTGCGTCACGTGCAGATCATGTGCACTGTGGGTAATTTGCATTGAAACCCTCGCGGGTTTTCAAAATTGCAAAAATTCCCCTGTGCGTGTGCGTCATTTACAGGGAAGGTCCCGAACTTTATTTTTATTACATTTTAGTCCCTCCCAGGGACATGTCTGCAAGTTTATTTCATGTTTTATTTCATTTATGCCCTTGTCTTTCATATTGCATATCTTAAGCACCGTACCTCTGTTTTAGTTGATTTCAGTTTCGTTTGAGAGCTTGTTCGATGTACTTTTTAATGGCATGGTTAATCTTTTGTCTTAGAGACTTGAATTTTAATGAAATATTATGTTAACTAAGTGGCTCTTATTATGTACTCATGCCTTGTTCACTTTGTCGATCAGCTCTAACACTTCAAATAAATCTGAAATTGACTCTTATTAACTTGCTCATCATATTTATTCAGATTTTGGGCATATTTGCATTGCATTTCTCTGCATTTATTTGCATGATAAAAATTGATAAAAAAATGCATGTTTATTTTAATGCTTTGCCTTGTTGTGTCGTGTCTGCATGATTTGCCCTATATTGACTGCAACTCAACACTTAATCAAATAGATGAAACTCCGATTAATACGAGAGAGGCTCGTGTCCCTGAGTTCGACCTTGGTATCTTACCAAGTAAAATAAATTTTAACGATCGTCTCATTTTCATCTATTATTGACATACATTTAAATGAGATGATCTTTTTGATGACCAAAATCGGTCCGACTGCTACAACATGTTGGAGTGCTAAAAACACTCTCTTAAAGGGCCGATTTTGCGGTTTATCAAATGGCGCCGTTGCCGGGGACACGGCTCATTTCTTTTATTATTTGGAATTTTGTTTTTTAAATTTCATGTTTCTTTTATAGGTCAATTTGTTCATCCATTTTTTGCATTCAAAAATTTTCTTTCTTATTTTGATCTCTAACCATTGTTTTTGTGGCAGGGGCCCTTGATGGATCAAGGAGGCGAGGAGCAGGACGCTTCCTGCTGCGAGGAGCCGCAAAACAAACATAGAGCAAATAAGGAAGAAAGACAAAAAATGTGTCGCATTTTATTTTTGCTTGTAATAATTCATCTTTTACAGCGGTCTTCGATCGAAGACTCGAGATTGTAATCGAACGATCGTGGTTGTGTGGGGATCGTCCCCACTTGAGTGTCGACTTAGGACCAGGCACGCGGCTCTTTGAGCGTCTTTCATTTTTTTATCTTTTACGTGCTTGCTCATAGGTAGGACACACTTTAAAAATAGACGCACATAATCTCACCTCACTTAGCCAAATTTAATGGATATCATTCCCCCGCTAATAGATGCATGACTAGGTGCGGCTTTTATCGACTTGCATACATTGATTTTGCGGTTTATCAATCAAGAGGTCAGTCAGATATCAGCCTATGTGAGAAAGGATTGCCATCTCCTACTCAGGCTGGAGATCATCTCTTAACAATCATTTGACGGTACTTGATGAGTCCTCAATCTAACTCTTTAGATATTCATCCAAGCACCAGGCTCTATTATTCAATAATTGAATCAACAGCTGTATGATCCTTAAGATAGCCATGGTACATAACCCTAATTGTACTAAGGGACCTTTTATGCAAATTAGTAATTCTTCATTTCAGATCAGGGAATGATATTTGCAATAACATTTATTGCTTAATGGCTCGTCGTGGGCTCGCATGTCCAACAATGGCTTGGTCCAAAATTTATTGATAGAAAATGTAAATGGAAAAGCGGATCCGACGAGGTGAATGGATGGATCCGGATCTCCGGCCACTGTGCGTGGTTGGAGGTGAGTGGTTGCGTGAGATAAAATAGGAACGTGAGAAGATCGAGAATATGAGATGGAAGATCGGATCGGATTCAAATTGTGATTATTGATTACGATGGGAAACTAAAGTCTACAAATTGAAAATTGAAAATTAAATAAAAACTAAAATTAATCCTAAAATTAATTAAATAAAAGACAGAAAATAAAGTGGATCTCATCGTGGGAGCGGATGGAAGCTGTGATGGCCTCGACGAGGATCGACTAGCTATCATCGAGCGACTTGGAGGATAGGCACCTTTCTATGACAATAATGTTCTTGGATATTAGACTCCTCTCACCGAAAGATTGATCAAATGTAAATGAAGGAAGAGGGGCCAAATAAAGAAGAATAAAAAATTTTGAATTTCAAATTTTGAATTGAGAGTAAAAATGAAGGATGTTAATGGTATAATTAAGAAAATAAATTAATAAAAAATAATTTTCAGAATTAAATTAATTAAAATAATAATAATTACCAACAACTTAATGAGCCACCTGAATGGTGGGTTACTTAAGGAATTTATTAAATTATACACATATGGCATATTATTTACATAATTAAATAAATAAAAAAATTATTTTCGTCACTTTATTAATTTAGATAATAAATATTTTTTATTATTTTTTGTGGTGGTTATTTAAAGAAATTGATTATATAATATATATACATATGGTACATTATACAAATAATTAAATAAGGAAATAACTAAAATAATATTTTTATTTTTTTATTTTTTTATTTTTTATTTTAAATAATTATTGGAAATTATTTAAAATTATCTACATTATGTATAAAAATAAATATGGACAAATATTATGATAAATAAATGGTAAAATTGTAAAATCCAACCTAGAAAATCATCTTTCAAACCATAATTCCCAAAATTATGAAACCATTGCTATTTTAAAGATAATTTAATTTAGAGTACAATGTAAGATAGTTTAATTCAATTTGAGTTCATATGGAGCCAGAATTAGTCTTTCAAATATTTCTTTACAACTTTTTTCGAGTGTGATTACTTTTATTTTGTATATGATTTTATTTTACAAGTATTTTTATTTTTTAGGAAACATTTTAATTTACAATTTTATTTAGAAAATTATTTAATTTGAGGTCAATTTATGGATAAATAAAATAGTATATGTTTTATACAAATATACACAAAATAAAAAATGAAAAGTATTTACAAATTAATTTTTTTAAATTTTCTAATTAAAGACCCTATCTCCCCCTACTTTATTCCTGGTCGATCAGGTCAACTCTTGACCTTCTCTCGGGGTTCGAGTCAGCATGTATCTATTACATATATATAGTCTTTTATTTTATTTATTTTTCCTTTATTTATTTCTTTTTTTTATTTTAGGTTAAAATAGTGATAAATGTACAATATTTATACACAAATGCAGGTTAGTAAGAATATGGATTTAGTATTATATACAAGTGTTTATAAGGGATTTTAAGATAAAATAAATGAATAAAGATGATGAAATACAGATTCATCAGGGTTGCCTCCCCCTTCGAGCTCCCTTGCTGCGTGCAGAAGGAGGTTGAGGAAGATAAAGGATAAAAGGCGAATCTAGGGTTCAAGGAACTATTGCTCCTTGTTTGCGTTGATTGTAGTGTGCAATGAAATAGGAGCAAGTTTTGCTCCCAATGCTTCAAGATGACAGTGAGCACTGCGGTTGAAACAACCTGCAAGTAAAGATCTTAGGCTTGATTAGAGATGAATCGGCTGAGAAGTTATGGGCTCTTGAACCAGAACATGGTCGAGAACAAGTTCATTTCAAATCAAATTTTAAGACAAAATCGGGACAAATTGGCGATGGTTTTCAAATGGGATTAACAGATGGGTGATTAATCTACTAAACTAGTGATTAACAAACCTAATCGGGAACAAAAATCAAAGCGCAAAGGATTAATGAAATGGATACCTAGGAGTTTGAAGGTATCATACCTTCAAGGTGATAGCTCGACGTGGTAGCTACCTAGAGCTGGATGCACACGATGCGGCGGTGCAAAGCCAAACAAGGCTTTGGAACCTCCTCTCTGGTGATCCAACTTCTTTGCAGGCCTCTCTTCTGGTGATATCACCACCGAAACAAAGCGGAGTGCGATGTGGAAGTTGGTGGTCCGGCCAGGATATTCTGGTAGTTAGGGAGAAGTTAGAATGAATTGACCATCTTTAGGGATTTTTATTATCGAATCGAAGGGAATTAGGTGTTAATCCTAGGGTTGGCATGAATGGAGGTTCTTAGGACAAGGAGATGTAGGGTTAGGATTTCTTGGCATATATACAAGATAATGTTTTTAACTTATTTTTATATTTTTCTATACATTTTTAGAAATAAATAAGAAAAGAGTTTGGTGAATACATATGAATTAATTAAAAACAGTAAAGTTTTCATAAATACTGAATAAATAATGAATAATGTGAGGAGTGTATAATTAATTCTTTTTATGGTTTTCTTTCCTTATCTTTAAGCTATATTTATTTTTATAAGTCATATTGTACATATATACATATCTACAATCTGCCTTCTTTTTTGTTTCCTTTATTTTTATTCTTTTGTTTATTTACATGTTTTTGATGCATAAAAGTGCATTTTTATTCATGAATGTATTTTTGGTAAAAGATGGAAATTAATTGGTATTTACATGTATTTGTAAAGGGTTTTAAGATAAAATGCAGACAGAATGTTGATGAATCATGGATTCATCACATACTTAGGTATTGATCATATACTTTTCAAAAGCATATATCAAACCTACAAATTCAGTCAAGCTTCCAAAGCGAGATGATCGTGCATAAAATTTGATCCCAATATCTCATGACTGAGCTCATATCTTCTGGTTCAGTAATGAACATGTACGATCCCTTTGAGAGACTGTATTACTCATATGCCTTTGTATGCACACCAGCTTGCCAGTGTATAGACATTGATTAGATCATGAACATATCAGTATGCCTAATATACATACTCAAACATATAGTAATATGTCTGTCTCTGGTCTGAGGATGTGTGCCTATATCACGACAATATACGAATAACTCTTGGTTATCTCGATCTCATTAAGTCAATTCTTTGACCTAACTTATTTAACACCTCTGAATCTCTATTCCTATGCAAAGGACCTGCATCAAGAGGTCGGTTGGATATCAACATATAGAGAAGAACTGCTGTTGTCCTCTCAGGCTGGAGATCCTCTCTTAACAATCACCTAACGATGCTTGATAAGTCCTCAATCTAACTCGTTAGATATCTTCCAAACACCAGCCTCTATGAGTTAACATTTGAATCAACAGATTTATGATCATTAAGATTGCCATAGAACATAACCCTAATTGTACTAAGGGGCCTATAATGTAAATTACTTATACTTCATTTTAGGTTATGGAATGATTTGCAATAACATTTATTGTTTAATGGCTTGTCATGGGCTCACACGTCCAACAGTTTCATCACTCCCTCGGAATGGAAGTTTCATGGTTATACAATCGTTTATAATCACATCACCCACGAGTATTCCTAGTACATGTACATTCACCGTACCAGAAGACCAGGAATAAACCTGAAGTTTTATATCATATTTAAAATGTCTTCTTCAAGGTTTTATCATTAAGCTTCTCATTCAGTCATTGGGAGTTGGTATCGATCATACGCTTTACAAAATCATATATCATACCTACAAGTTCTTGTCATTCTTTCAAAGCAAGATGACCACGCATGGAATTTAATCGGTCCCAATACCTCTTGAGTGAGCTTCTTCTGGTTCAGAAGTGAAGATGTACGATCCATTTGAGAGATCATATTACTCATATGTCGTTGTATGTGAAGGATATGGAAAAATCCTTAAGCGCATCATGATAATCTCATCGTATGCAATCGGAGCGACTAGTCACACTAGTTGCTCGGTGCAGCGGAATTTAAAAAAATTTAAATGATGAAACCATATGATCCAAGAACACTTCTTGGATCATTTAATCTAACCACAAGTAAGATGTAGGATTACCTCTTGAAGCATGATTGCGATCAAGTCTCTAAAGCAAGAGACCTCTTGCCTCAAGTCTAATTCGACAGAGGGGATGCTTGCGAGCACGTTGGTCAGACGTGTACTCCTTGTAATCCGAGTTGATGATCCAAGCATCGAATGTCCTGATCTCATCACATGAAATCCAATGTCTTCTTCACAAGTGAGTTTCACAGAAGGACATAGAGATCCACGAGCAGTCAAAGCGGTGGCACGACGGTGTGGCGACAACGACGATTCTCTCTAGGGCATAAGGTAGACGAACACTATGAGAGAGAGATGGGGCATGTAGTATGAGAATGCGAGAGAGATGATTCAATTATTGTGTATCAAGGAATAGCTAGGGTTGCCTCTTCTTTTATAGTATTTGTGGAGTCCATGGATTCCAATCCATGTGAAACACGAAAGTAACGGTTGAGATTGATTTGTGTTTCTATTCAATGGCCATGATTTTATTGTAAAATACAACACTAATTATTTAGATTAAATATATATTGAATAATCGACATAATTTAATTTGAACTAAATCAATTAGGATATAAGGATTAGGAAGGAGGCTACCCACCCTCCTAAAAAGGGGGGACAACCACCCTTGAGAACAAGTCAAAGGGATGTCAACCATCCATTAAATGGATGGTGTTGGCTCCTCTAATCCATCATATATATTTACAACAACTTTCGTTGTAAAGTAATTCACAATAATAATTCTAAATTAATTTATGAATATTATAATCATGTCATTGGATAATTATTAATCATATTCACAACCCAAAATAAAATGTAAATTGTATTTCCAATTGATTTCCAATGTAAATCCAATTCACATCAACAATTAATTTGAAGATACTATTTACAATAAGTACTCTCTTTTTTGTAAATCACATTTATAATATATATATAATATGGATAGTACTATCCACATAATTTATATCCTTGATGACTAAATCACATTTAATTATCTTGGATTATCTATCTCATGCATTTAAATAATATGAATCATTTTCACATTATTCCTGATAATTAAATCACATTTAATTATCAATATCTCAATGCTTAGATACATAATCAACAACGGAATTATTCTTGAACTCTTTCAAGAACTATGTGCTTTCTCCGCTGATACTTGGAGATTAGGACATGGTGATTATACGTTCCACGTATAATGACTTGGATATTGAGATCATATCTCAATTCCAGATCTCGGGGACCTCTCATAGATGCTTGATTAAATCAAGGTCGTAGATCCAATCTTCTCATTGCATATGAATCTCATTCAGATCAATGTTCAACATTTGGACTAAGATCAGATCATTTCCCTAATAAGAGGAGTCAATCACTAAAATCCAAACATGTTTCATCACTCCCTCAGAATGGAAGTGTCATAATTATACAATTGTAAATGATCACATCACCCTCATGTATTCCTAATACTAATTACGTGCATACTAGAAGACCTAGAATAAACTCGAAGATATAGATTAATTTACATTGTCATCTTTAGGGTTTTATCATTAAGTTTCTCATTTGATCATTGGGAGTTGGTATCGATCATATGATTTGCAAAATCATATATCATACCTACAAATTCTTGTCATGCTTCCAAAGTAAGAAAACCATGCATGGAATTTGATCAGTTTCAATACCTCATGAGTGAGCTCATGTCTTCCAGTTCTCAAGTGAACCTATATGATCCCTTTGAGAGATTGTATTACTCATATGCCCTTGTATGCATACCAACTCGCCAGTGTATAGACCTTAACTAGGCCATCAACCTACCGGTCCGCCAAATATACATGTACTTAGACATATTGTAATACATCTATCTCCGGACAGAGGATGCATACCTATATCATGACAGTATATGACATAGGACTTGGTTATCTCGATCTCGCTAAGTCAACTCTTTGATCTAACATATCTGACACCTCTGAATCTCTATTCCTATATAGAGGATCTACATCAAGAGGTCGGTCAGCTATCGGCCAAAAGAGAAAGGATTGTCATCTCCTACTCAGGCTGGAGATCATCTCTTAATAATCATTTAACGGTGCTTGACGAGTCCTTAATCTAACTCTTTAGATATTCATCCAAGCACCAGTCTATATGATTCAACAATTGAATCAACAGTTGTATCATCATAAAGATAGCCATGGTACATAACCCTAATTGTATTAAGGGACCTTATAGTATATTCATTCCATTAATCTCAGATAGGGAATGAAAATAAACCAATAACATTTTTTGATATATAAAAAAACTATAATAACATTTATTGTAGGAATGGTTCACCTTGGGCTCACCTTGCTAACAATCTCTCAATATCCCTCAGAACCATTCAGGTACAATCCTTAAACCCATACTCATTACATGATGGTAGAAAAGATTTCATGTCAAAGGTTTGGTAAGCGGATAAGCAATGTTATCGGCAGAGGCCACCTTGGTGATGACATTGTAACCATTCTTTTGAATCTCCCAAATGATGTGGTATTTACTTTCCACGTGCTTGCTCTTTTGATGCCATCTGTTCCTTCGCCTGATCTATGGCTCCTATGTTATTGCAGAGTAATAGGATGGAAGTATCAGAGGAAACTACGCCAAGCTCCAAGATGAACTTGCGCAACTACACCGCCTTCTTTGCAACATCTGATGTGGCAATGTATTCAGCTTCTATTATTGAATCGATTGTAGTGTCCTGCTTCTTACTTCTCTAGCTCACTGCACCACTGTTCAATAGGAACACCAACCAGATGTCGACTTTCGATTATCAATTATCAAACTAGAAGTTAGAATATGTGTATCCCAAGACTTGGAGATCACCATCTCCATAGACCAAGATGTGTTCTTCACTGCATTCCAATGTTATTCTCAGTAGCAATATTGGTAACAACTTACCACTCCCACTATATGGCAGATATCTGGCCTTGTGCACATCATGGCGTACATTTAGATTCCTACAGCTGATGCGTAGGGGCATCCAGCCATGGCTTTCTTTTTCTCAACACTTTGAGGAGCCATCCCTTTAGATAGGTGGATATCATGTCTTAAGGGAAGGAAAGATTTCTTTTTCTCCATATGTAAGCGCTCCAAGATCTTATTAATGTACCCATGTTGTGACAATCCCAAGCTCTTCTTTTCTCGATTTCTGAACAACTTTAGACCAAAGATGTAAGAGGCCTCTCCAAAATCTTTTGTCTCAAAGATATAGGATATCCAAATCTTATCACTGGTCATCATCCATGTATCATTCCCAATGATAAGGATGTCATCTACATAAAGCATGATCAACACAATGGTGCTCTCACTAAGCTTCTTGCACACACACGGTTCATCTAGATTCTACACAAAATAATAACTCTTTATGGTATCATCAAATCTGATGTTCCAGCTAGGAGAAGCTTGTTTAAGCCCATAGATGGATTTCTTCAGCTTGCATACTTTACCTTCCTCAGTTATGAATCCATGGGGCTACTCCATATATATATATATATATATATATATATATATATCCTCTTGAAGGTATCCATTGAAGAAAGATGTCTTGACATCCATCTACCAGATGTCATAGTCAAGATATGCAGCTACAGCTAGCAGTGCTCTCATGGACTTAAGCATAGCCACAGGAGAGAATGTCTCATCGTAGTCGATGTCTTCTCTCTACAAACCATGCTTTGAAAGTCTCTACTTTCCCATCACCTTTTTTATGCATGGAGTCTATTTTAGACTTCATTGCTAGCATCCATCTATCCATGTCATGATCCACGAATACTTCATCAAATGAAGCTGGATCATTGTCAGTTTCACTCGACACATAGAATTCGTACCTTTTAGGTGATGCAACTACCCTCGAACTCCTTTGAAGAGGTACATGTGTTACATTTTCTTTTACTTCCTTAGATTCTGGTTCAGGAAACTCAGTATCCTTAGGGAATTTAATGAGTTCCTTTACTTCATTTTTGTCTTGACTCTTAAGGAAATCATCCTCCATAAATTTTACATCTCTAGAGACGAAGACCTTCTGAGTATTAGTATCATAAAGTTGGTATCCAATACCATCCTTTACATACACAATGAAGAAGCACTCACGTGTGCAAGATTCTAGATTACTTGTGTCCACGTTCTTCGCATGGACCAAGCAACCCCAAATCTTTAAGTGATTAACACTAGGTTTGGTTCCATACTAAAGGTCATGAAGAGTCTTAGGTATGGATTTGCTAGGAATCTTATTCAGGATCTGTATATATATATTGCAGTATCTACGACATATCCCCAGAAACTAAGTGGTAAATGTGCTTTACTCATCATTGAACGAACCATGTCCATGATGGTCCTGTTTCATCTTTCAGCAACACAATTAAGTTGGAGAGTTCTAGGAGGAGTGAGATTGGAGACAATTCCTTTCTCTTTAAGGTATTCCTTGAATTCATTTGAGAGGTACTCGCCACCTCGATCGGAAATTCGTTTAATATTCCTATCGGTTTGGTTCTCAACCAAAGTTATGAACTCTTTAAACTTTTCAAAGGTTTCAGATTTATGATGTAAAAGCAAGATAAACCCGTATCGCGAATGGTCATCAACAAACATCAAATAATATTGATATCCATTTCGGGTCATGGTACTCTAGGGACCACATGCATCAGTATGTATTAGGTCAAGAATACCTTCTCATCTTGTAACCTTGTTATGAAAAGACATCATAGTCATTTTACCTTTAATAAAATGTTCACATGTATGCAAAGATTGGACCTATAGAAAATCTATGGTTCCATCATTTATCAATCTAGTGATCCTATCAATAGATAAATGACCAAGCCTTTGATGCCAAATTATTTTAGAATAATTTCCATCCTCCCTGGTCCTTTTAGAATTTTTATTAGTAGTGGTAACATTCATGACATTTTCATCAATGCAAAATTCATAGAGTCCACCAGAAGTCAGAACACCATTTGCAATATATTTATCGTAACAACTTATGATAAGTTTATTATAGAAATGAAACGAATATCCACTTCTAACTAATTTAGATACAGATATTAAGTTCCTTCTGACATCTGGAACATAAAGACATTCTTTAAGTACTGGGACTCTTCCACTAGATAAAGATAGTTTGCAGGTCCAGACGACGATTGCTGCAACAATTGCATTAGATCCCATCTAGATGTTTATCTCTTCTTCATCAAGACTCTTAGTTTCCTGAAATATATGCAACAATATGCATACATGAATAGAAGCACCCGAATGGATGACCCAACTACCTTCTCATCCTACGAGAAAAATGGTTTCAATGATGAAAGTAGAATTCATACTTATTGGGGCTTTACCTTTGTCAACAAACATCGGGTAATCTAGGAAAATATGCTTCCAGTGCCCTAGCTTCTTGCAGTGACGACACACATCGGTCTTCTTTGATGTCACCTGTGCAGAAGCAGTAGAAGATGAGTCAACACCTTGAATCTTTTTCTTTCTCTTTTGGGTCGGGCCTTCCGAGATCCTTGCTTCCGACCGTGTTTCCCTTTGACCTGTGCAACCATTGCACTGCTAGAGGGATTATATTTCTTCATTATATCTTCTGTAGACATTAATGAAGTCAATAACTCAACGTTAGACCAATTCACTTTGTTCATGTGGAATGACACCACAAAGTTATCGAAAGACTTAGGGAGCTATAGCAGAATGAAGTTAGACTACATATCTGTATCCATGCTAGCCTCAAGAGTTTCCAGTTCCGAGAGGTACCCAAACATTTTGAGTACATTTTCCTTAATAAAAGTCCCTTCCTGCATTTTGCAGTGAATAAGATCTTTCATAACGCTGAGAGTGGTTGACATCATCGAACATCTCCTTTAGATTCAACTGTATATCCTGACAGGTCTCCATCTCCACATGTTGCTTCTGAAGCACATTGGAGAGAGATTCAGAATATAACACTGAGCCATTGTGTGATCTTCATCATATTTTTCATTATATTTAATTTCTTCCCATATATTAGGGTTTTCATGCTTGTCCTTGAACAACACATCAGATATGTATTCCGCAGATAGGACAAGATCCAAATTACAGTTCCAATCCAAGTAATTTGGTACGGTCAACTAGTTAACCTCCAGAAGCCTATTGAGTGTGTTCATGGACTTCATTGTCCGAAATTAAGAATGCACTATATTATAACATATAGAAATATAGTAAATATTAGATTCTTTGATTAAGGATTTTTAATCAAATTAGTCTTACCTTTTCAACTTTGAAAGTTCATTCACGTAATCACTTTCAAAGTAAGAGATATACTTACTATTATATCTCTAGCAAGAACTGGGATCTCCTTTTCTACCTTAGTTATATCCCAATAATATGAGAAACTATAATTCGAGTGAAAAGAAGCGGGAACACATTCTGCCTTGCAAGTCCAACTTGCATTTCCCAATTCAACCTTTAACACCCGGGTCCACCACCCCTAAGGCAATGTTGACCCACCATTAATTGAACCAACCGTCAATAAGATTAGAACTCGATATGCACAGTCAAATATCGCCACACTAATATGAGGAATCGATATTGGGTCACTACGCATACGGTCTTAATATTTTGAGAATAAAAGAGCTCGATCCATGTGCTCTTGTATGCAGGAGTTGACAATTATGACAGGCATCTCATGCATACAATCCACGGTGACGGAACCCTTTGCCTTGACGGGAGACCATGGATGTCACTTATTTGATCCTCCATACGATGTTCAAATTTTAATAAATTATTATGAATCATATTCACATAATTAATTCTTCCAAGGGAAATGCGACTCTATTCATAATAGAGTGTTTTTAATTGGCTATAATTAATTAATCATATTAAATCAATTATCAATCCAATTTAGTAAACCAACAAACAATCTTGATTATTACTTGAAAGAATGATATAATCTCATAATATGTATTATTCAAATAATTAGAAAAATACATCATGATCTCTAAAAACAATATCCTTCCTTACCTATTGTCATGGACATTATACACAGGATGTGGGACAGACCGCTCACAGAGCAACCTGCTGCCCCAACGATCCACGAATAGACATTGTATCCGCCTCAGGTTAGGATAATATGATTTGATCATTTTGTATCTGAGATGATAATCGATCTTTCAACCATAGTTATACCATATAATATTTATAAAAACTATTTTGATTAATATTATAAGGATATTTGCTAAACAAATCCCCAATCCTATTCAAGTAACAATGTTTTGCATGTAGAGATTGTCCTACAACTATTGTAGGATAAACTAGGGTTTTCATAAAATATTCATTTAATGGCCTATGATGATTAATAATTTTTTTATAATTATTAAGCATCATATTAAATAAAGGAGAATTCAAAATTTCCGTGATTTGTAAAGATGTTTGATGATCTGATCATCTTCTGGCCCATCTCCACTAAATATGGAATATCTAGGGAAATCGGAGTCAGAATCGTGCGAAATAAATTCGAGAGGTTTGCTGGTTTGATACTATACTTAGTTCAAGTGTTTATTTCATATTAAATTATGGGAAAACTGTAAGTAGAAATAATTTTCTTACAGATCGATGATTTCATGCAAAACATATTTCATAGCAGGAACTCTTTGAATCATTTTCATGCACTTTTGGTACCAAATATAGGTTACTTCTTTTGGGAAATATTTAAACATTCTAAATACATTTTATTAAAAAAAAATACGTTCAAACAGTTCATAAACATTAGGTTTTTAATTAAGTTAAAAACTGATTCGAATCTTGCATCCAATGCAAAACAATGATTCTCGTGCATCTGAAAATTGAACCTCGATCGCCAAGGGTTTTGGATCATATCCAAGACCTCAACAAAGGCTCTGATACTACTTTAAGGATATGGAAAAATCCTTAAGAGCATCACAGAAGTTTGATGATCGTATTGTATGCAATCGGAGCGACTGGTCGCACTAGTTACTCGGTGCAGCGGAATTTAAAAGATTTTAAAAGATGAAATCACATGACCCAAGAACACTTCTCAGGTCATTTCATCTAACCACAAGTAATATGTAGGATTACTTCTTGAAATGTGGTTGCGATCAAGTCTCTAAAGCAAGAGACCTCCTGTCTTAAGTCTGATCCAACGGAGGGGACGCTTGCAAGGGTGTTGATGAGATGCATACTCCTCGAATCTGAATTGGTGATCCAAGCATTGAATCTCCAGATCTCGTCACACGAGATCTGATGTCTTCTTCATGAGAAAGGTGCGCCGAAGGAGATGGAAATCCATGAGCGGTCGAAGCGACGTCACGATGGCGTGACGACAGCAATGATTCTCTCTAGGGTACAAGGAACATGGACACTATGAGAGAGAGAGAAGGGGTGTGTAGTATGAGAATGAGAGAGAGATGATTCAATTGTTGTGTATCACATGAGAGCTATGGTTTCCTCTTCTTTTATAGTATTTTTGGAGTCCATGGATTCCAATCCATGTGAAACATAAAATTAATGGTTGAGATTGATTTGTGTTTCTATTCAATGGCCATGATTTTGTTGTAAAAAGATGACAACAACAATTAATTTAGATTAAATTAAATATATATTGAATAAACAATATAATTTATGAACTAAATCAATTAGGATAGAAGGATTTGGAAGGAGGCCACCCACCCTCCTAAAAATGGGGACGACCACCCTTGAGAATAAGTCAAATGGTGGTCGTCCACCATCCATTAAATGGATGGTGTTGGCTCCTCTAATACTTCATATATGTTTACAATAACTTTTGTTGTAAATTAAATCACAAAATAATTCCAAATTAATTTTGTGAATATTGCAATCATGCCATTGGATAATTGTGAATCATATTCACAATCCAAAATAAAATGTAAATTGTATTTCCAATTAATTTCTAATGTGAATCCAATTCACATCAACAATTAATTTAAATATACTATTTACAATAAGTCATCTCTAATATATTATAAATCACATTTGAAATATATATATATATATATATAATATGGATAGTACTATACACATAATTTATATCCTTGATAATTAAATCACATTTAATTATCAATCTCTCAATGCACATATACATAATTCAACAATGGAATTATTCATGAAGTCTTTCAAGAACAATGTGCTTTCTCCGCGGATACTTGGAGATAAGGACATGGCGATTGTATGTTCCACATATAGTGACTTGGATATTGAGATCACATCTCAATTCTATATATTCGGGACCTATCATAGATGCTTGATTAAATCAAGGTTGTAGATCTAATCTTCTCATTGCATCTGAATCTCATTCAGATCAATGTCCAACATTTGGACTAAGATCAGATCACTTCTCCAATAAGAGGAGTCTCTAAAATCCAGATCTATTTTATCACTCCCTCGGAATGGAAGCGTCGCGGTTATACAATAAAAAATGATCACATCACCGCCGAGTATTCCTAATACATGTACATCCTGCATATTAGAAGATCTAGAATCAACCCAAAGATATAGATCAATTTACACTGTCTTCTTTAGGGTTCTATTATTATGTTTCTCATTCAATCATTGGAAGTTGGTATCAATCATATGCTTTCCAAAAGCATATATCATACCTACAAATTCTTGTCATGCTTCCAAAGCAAGACAACCATGCATGGAATTTGATCGGTCTCAATACCTCATGACCTTGACTAGGCCATCAACATATCGGTCAACCAAGTATACATACTTAGACATGTAGTAATACATCAGTCTTTGGTCAGAGGATGCATGCTTATATCATGAAAATATATGGCATATGACTTGATTATCTCGGCCTTGCTAAGTGAACTCTTTGACCTAACTAATCCCACACTTTTGAATCTCTATTCCTATGCAGAGGACCTCCATAAAGAGGTCGGTCAGATATCAGCCTTTAGAGAAAAGGATTGCCATCTCCTTCTGAGGATGGATATCCTCTCTTAATAATCATTTGACGGTGCTTGATGAGTCATCGATCTAACTCTTTAGATATTCATCTAAGCACCAGCCTCTATGATTCAACAATTGAATAAACAGTTGTATTATCATCAAGATGGCCATGGTACATAACCCTCATTGTACTAAGGGATCTTATTGCATTCATTCATTTAGTATCTGATAGGGAATGAAAATAAACTAAGAACTTTTATTGGTATATCAAACATCATAATAACATTTAATGTAGGAGTGGTTCGCCTTGGGCTCATATTGCTGATAGTATGCACACCATCTTGTTGTTGTATAGACCTTTATTAGGTCATCAACCTAATGGTCTTCGTAATGTACATACTTAGACATTAGAAAAGAGGCTCTGACCTGGTAGTTAAAAATGTCAGTTCAAGATACCACTATGGAGAGAGTCGGTTTCCAAACAAAAGACACCAACTAAGATAGAGAAAAAGAATAGAGAGAAAATGATAGGGCTCTCTCTCCTAAAATTGGTATTTTACTATCTTTATTTATCGAGTCAAGTGTTCCTCGGTCAAACACAAGGAGGTACAAAATCGCGCTCGAATTTTTTCAGTGAACAAAATACTTTTTGTTATTTTTTTATTTCCTTTCTTCTCTTATTCAGTGAAATACCTCTTTTTTATTGATTTTAATTTTTTATTTGATTTTTATTTTTCAATTTGTATTTATTTTTCAAAAGATATATTTTTTAATCAATTTATCTACAATATAGTATATGAAAATAATAGAGGAATAGTGATACTATATAGTGGTGTAGGTTGAATTTTTTGAAAGGTGCAGGCTACTTAGCAAAAGTTCCACCGGTTCAGAGGGTAGCTAAGATTAGATAAAGGTGGGCGATCAGAGCAATATGATGAGTCCACACGTTGTCAGACTGTGCCTCGAGTTTGTCATCATATTCTTCACCAAATCTATGGTGGGCGCTCGATCTTCTTCTCCAGCATCTCGACCATAATGAATGTCCACATGTAACGTCTTAAAGGGGAAAAAGGGGAGTACCTATCCCCTCAGAGCTCACCTACGGCAAGCGGAGTCGAAGAAGGATAGTGAAGAGAGATGAAGGGCAAGCAACTGGGGTTCCCAAATGCGAAGCTTCGATGCTTCTATTCTTATGATTATTTGTCGATTCTGCTTTAATTAAAGTTGATGGCATGGTCTAGATAGTGTGGAACACCTGCAGCGAAGATGAAGATGCTTGATTCGAGATGAATCAATCGAGAAATTGAGTTTCTTATTGTTGAGCGGAAATCTCAGGGTTTTTATTCTAATGAATTATTCACAATGGTCATCGCAACCCAAAGAAGCATCAAACAAAAATTTTACTTAATCTTAAGCAAAATTAAGAAGAAAATTTAGCAAGAGATGTTGCTATTTAATTTACCTTTATAGCTAACAGGATCGAATTCAAGGAGGCTACAAAAATCCCGAGGGTTATTCTATGCAGTGAGAATTTAATGAAAGAAGGAAGGGATTTCTATGCACACTATACTTGGACGTTGCATTTTCTTTTTGCATTTTGTATTTTTTATTATATTTTAAATTGTTAATTTTTATTTAATTTTTAGATTTTTAATTAATTTTAATTATTTTTCATTTTAAAGACAATAAGAGAAATGAAGAGAATTTAATGCAAATACAAACTCAACTCTTTTTGCATTTTTCAATCATGTGAAAACTAACCATAAAATTAACCAAAAATTATTTTGGGTTTTATATAAAATTTTAATGTTTTTTTTAATTTTTCTAGAATTTTAGACAATTTTTAAACCTATAAATAAATCAAAAATAAGGAATTAAAGGAACATAAATAAACTATTTTTTTGGAATTTTAAAAATAACAAACAAGGTCAAAAATAAATGAGATATAAACAGAATACAAGATTTTTTATATTTTCTAGAGATTCATTTTGTGATTTTTAAAAGAATTTTATGAATTTTTAATGTTTTAAATAGAATTATTATTTTTATGGGTTTTATAATGAATAAAAATGCAAAATAGAACACAATTTGAAATGAATCAAAAGAAAATAATAAGAATTTTTTTATAATTTTTGGAAGGAGTTATATATTTTTAATTGATTTTTTGGTCAAACATGACATTTTTATGAAGTTTTTGATTTTTAATAAATAATAAAAATGATGAAAATGCTATATGCAAATTATGGATACAAGATGAATGCGTCAAGAACTTATGGGAATTTTTGTGGAATTTTGAAACACATTTTAATATTTTTATTTTATTTTAAAGTTGCAAAAATAAAACATACTCACAAGGACTAATACGCAATTATTTATTTATGCAGACTGAATAATAAATAAAAATAAAATACATGGCTTAATATGCATTTTTTTTCCAAAAACTCACGTGCACGAGCATGTGTTCCCCGTTGGACTAGACCTTTATATAAGTAAAATAAATTTGAGGGCCAATCAATAACAGAGAAACTTAAACTTTTTATTGCAATTTATCCATAAATTTCAAGTGTTGAGCACGCACTGCATTTCAAACAGATTAACTTGTAAATAAATTAGAGCGTAGGACATAAAATGCAAATATTCCAACAACAATAAGCAGAGGTATGTCCTCGCACGGACTTATTTAAAATTAAATTAAAGACATGGGCTAAAGTGCAAGTGTACCCATAAATGGCGTGTCTCCTTTTATAGCTATGATGAGTTGTAGGTCCGATCAGACGACTAGGAGTCTATCTTGCATAAAGGGCCATGATCATATCTAGATCTTCAATCAACATTGGACATTTGGGGGTCAATCAATGGTCAGGATCTGAACTGGGCTCCATATTCTTGATCGAGCTGCTACAAGAGGGTATGAAGGAACTAGGAAGTAAGTCTTCCTTAGCTAACTTAATCTTGCTATATCTCTCTCTCTTAGCTCTGAACTTCCTTGTCTTGGTCTCGAATCAAAGCTCTTGCAAATCTGCATCATTGAGCACCTTGGATATTCGTGAAATCACTAGGGCATGGATCTAGAAGGTAGTGAAGAACTCTGCTCCATGAACCTACTTCAAATCTTGATATCTGCTCTTTCTATAGTTTCTGGAGCTCCTAAGACTTGTAAGGGAAAGCTCGTGCTCGGAGGTATCCTCCGGCTAAGAAATTAGGCCAAGATCGTATGAAATGGGGATTGAATGGAGGTCTCCAGCATAGATGGTCGGAGGGGAGACTAGACTCCAGATCTAGAGCGATCGGGATATGGGCAGAGGGTGTGAGAGCTGAAGAAAGTTCGGCGAAAGTGTTGGCATGGTCGGAGAGGTTTAACGGTGACTGGAGTACCTCTGATCGTGTGGATGGAGGAGGAAGATGTAAGTTTGGTTTGAGAGATTCAAGTAAAATCAAAGTGAAAAATAAAGACTAAATCAAAGACAATCTATCAAGGTTACCTACGAATAAGAAGAAGGGATAAAATCACCTTGATTTGCGATGGGGCGAAGAGGAAGAGACATGCGGTGAAGATCGCCGGCGACGTGGTTGAATCACGACCTTCGCTCAAAATCTTGCACTCCAAATCGAAGAACAGGGATCCGATCGTGGGCAAAAATATGGACTAAAGTCAGATTAAATGCTCGCTGGAGGTAGAGGTGCTTTATTTCTAGGATGGCTCATGTGAGGTTTTGAAATTCAAAAGGAGAGAGATTAGCAGCATTATGGATGTATCTAAGGTGGTCGCATGAAAAAGGAGTGAATGATCTTGAATGTTGGCGAAGGACTCGTGGGCTGTAAATGATCGAGGTGCATGAGAAAAATGTGATAAAAAATAACGGGCAGTGAAGTTAGCAGAAGAAGGGGCACGGATGTGCAGTTGATCTAGTCTAACAAACCTAGGTCGCCCAATCAAAACGTGTGTAGGATGAGGACAAAACACACAAAATGACAAAATAGTAAAAAAAGTTAAATAATTCGATTAAAAATCGAAAATGAATTTATTTAATTAAATAATGTAAATAAAATATGTTAGGAATAAATTAAAGTTAATTTTGGTACTTTTTAATTAATTAAATAATATAAATATGAGGGTTAAAATAAATATAGAGTGTTATTTACATATGTGTATACCTATATATACAGTATTTTGATTTTAATTAATTATTTATATAAATACATACATAATTTATTATTTTATTTATTTACAATATTTTATAAAGATTTTATTGATATATTTATTTGATTTTTATGTGTTAGTTAATTAGGTTAATTAATAGGTATAATTACAATATATACATGGTGATATATATACAATATATACATGATTTATTTTTGTTGATTTTTGATTTTATGATTTTTATTTGTATTTTATATGAGTTAAATACAATAACTACAATTAAAAGAAAATAAAGTATTCACAAATATGTAAAAGAAAATAAATAATTAAATGGTATGTATAATGTATATAGGTATAATATACAATAACACCCGAATTGGCCATATTTCAGACCTTAACTCTGAATTTTATAAAATCAACTCCATTTCAAAGATAATTTAATTTGGAGTACAATGAAAATTAGTTTGATTAATTTGGATTATTGGTGGAGCAGATATTGTTCTTGGAAGTTTGTACTTTGTGGCTTTTGGAAAGTAATGTTATTTATATAATATATAAAAGTTTAACCAAAATAGTTTTTTTTTTACACAAGAATTTTATTCACAAATCTCAAGAAGAAATAATTGTTATTTAGAAAGATTTTGGTGGTGAATAAAATAATGGAAGAATTGTATATTATAGACAATAATGTACAGATGATGAATAATAACAAGGGACCAATGCATTTTCTGATAAATAGGCCTTATCTCCCCCTACTTTCTTCCTTATTGATTAGGTCAAGTCTCGACCTTCTCTTAGGGTCTGATTCAGCCTATATCTATTGCATATATACAATCTCTTATTTTCTTTATTTTTTCTTTATTTCTTTCTCTATTTATTTTAGATTAAAATAGTGATAAATATACAATATTTACACAACAGTTAGAGTTAGTAAAAGAATGAAATTATTCATATTTACAGGTGCTTTATAAGGAACTTTAAGCTAAAATAAATGGATAAAGATGATAAAATGTGGATTCATCATCTCCCTACGCTTTACCTTTACTAGTCCCTTAGCAAACACTTATTTGAAAGAATAAGTGAATAGAAAAAAATAAAATAATAAAGGGAAAATAAAGAACTTAGACAATATTGAGTATTAAAGTTATCTTCATAAAATTGTAGTATGGAGCTCAGTCGGACTTTTGGATTATTAGTGTGTCAAAACTTTAATGGTAAATGGATTTAAAGCCTAACAACCCTCAAGTTCCACAAGACTCCTATTCAACTCACCTCAACAGTACGTCAGAACAAGTCTACATACACATATTCTTATGACTATGAATCTATATGTGTACTGTGTAAGTGAAATATAGCTCATCATCTCAAAAGTGGCAAAGAAACAGCCTCCCTCAACAAGGTAACTCTAGTCTCCCGATCTATTAACTCTTTCTCGAGGAGTGGGGATATTCCCTTCTAAGTTCAAGTGAAACAAGCTCAAGAAGAGGAGATGGAGAAAAGAATGGATGTTAGCCATCGTAACTACCTATCCTTGGATACATGATCAATGTAGCCAAGTCACCCAGCTGCAAGCTCACAATAATTTGACTGTGAAGTTCATCCTTGCTTATTGACTATATACTCCAGCAGGCATTTTATTTTCAATTAGGCATGTCCACTTTTTTGGATTTTTTGGATATATATATATATACACACACACAATGGTACAACATGTACATAAGGAGTTTTTTCTTCTGAGCCAGTAGACTATCCATCTTTTGAAGCATTATTGCAACCCCACAGCATCCTATCTTTAGACCTTCAATGCTACTAGACCAGGTTGAGATGCACTACCCTCCCTAGAGGAAGACGGATGTTCCCACTAGTTGTTACACACCCGTGTGCTACCCCAAGTCAAAGGATTCTACCCCCTCACCACCTCATCCATGAAGAGCTACATGTAGAGTGCTTGTCCAATTTATGCCACAGTCTAGAAGAATCATACGTGTGTTGTTAAATATTCTACTTAGACTAATTAAGATGACATGTGAACATAGTCTTGTGGAGTCAAAGAATTAAGTCGCTAGGACCTGAAAAATCTCAACTCCAGTTCTTATAAGGTTCATATGAAATTAAGTGGATTAAGGTCATAACCAATCTCCATTCTTCAATCTTATTCCAAACCAGTTTAAATGACAATACTATTCTAAAAATTGCAAATGCAAGAAACTTTTTTTAAAGAAAGAAAAAGGAAATTATTTTTGAAAATGTTTTCAAAGGTTTTTGCTGATTTTTTTATGGATTTTAAGCAATTTTTTAAAGGTTAGCAAATATATATATGCAAGTATTATACCATTTTTATAGAATATTTTACAAGGGACTTTTAGATACAAGAATTTAATATACAGTAAAGAATTTTACAGGATGGAAGATGATCAAAGTTTTTATACACACGTGGTTTTTATTAATATATACATCCAATAATTTATATATTGCAAAAAAATACTTCTACAATAGTGTACAACACAATTTTAGCCATTTTAAGTAATAAAAGTACGAGTTATTGCTAAAGTATATATACAATATATACGACACACCCTATACCTAGCTCGAACTATGTCCTCCTTGTGATCAAAGAGCTACAAAGGAAGACATAACTCGTTCTAAGTATAGAAAAGTGAAAAGAATACTATACAACAAAAACTCACAGAATAGAGGAATACGATAGAAGTCGGTGATCCCCCCTATACTTAGGATCAAATAATCCTAAGTATAGAAGACTGTACAAACGTTGAAAACTAAGGAAAAGAATGAACAACTCAAACATTTGACTTGTCCTCACCTATACTTAGGGTAAAAGATCCCTAAGTATAGAAAAGAATATCAACAAGTTGAAGTACAAGCAAGAGATCCAATGAAATAAAAGAATAAAAACACGAAAAAGATGGTATGAATAACATCACTCCCCCTATAACAAGGATAAGGGATCTCTAAGTATAAGCAATAACAAGAGTCATGAAATAGGACAAATATGAACAACTCAAGTCATTCACCTCCCTTATACTTAGGATAGAGAACATCCTAAGTATAGCACACACACAGGAAAGAGGTAAATGATAAAAACAAAACAAGAAGGAATAAAATGAAAGGACATGTACAAGAGAAAATGAGCTCATATATCAGACTTAGAAGATGTCAGGAAGTCATCGTTTGACACCTTAGATATAGAATCAACCACGGATAGGAATGTATCATTATCTAGATATGGCTTCAGCAATTGTCTGTTCACAACAAATGGTTGTACGTCAGATGACAACCCAGATATGACAATACCACCATTGTCATGCACAGCTCTCACAATGAACGGTCATGACATTTGCTTTTTAATTTACCTGGAAATAACTTCAACTTAGCATCGAACAACCATACTTTCTGATCGGGGGAGAAGGTCTTTCCTCTATTGTGTATAGCATGCCAATGCTTGACTTTCTCCTTATACATGAGTGAGTTATCATAGCAAAATCTCAGAATTCCAGCAATCTATTCAAATCCAACTTCTTGTTCTTTCATGCCTTCTCATAATAAAGATTGCATACATGGAGTGCCTATAATGATTTGTGAATTAGTTCTACTGGCTGGTGGCTAGGCTTTCTATACACCAATCTGTAGGGAGACATACACAATGGTGATTTGTACGCAATCCTATAAGCCCATAGAACTGAGTCAAGCATTTGGGACATGTTCTTCCTATCTGGACGTACAAGTTTTTGCAATATAATCTTGATGTCCCTATTTGAAAATTCATCTAAGCCATTAGTATGTGGGTGGTAAGGAGACGCAACCTTTTGTTCCATGGAGTACTCCTTCACAAGCTTCTTGTCTTCTCTATTAATGAAATAACTTCCCCCATTTGAAATGGGTATATTGGGAATCCCGAACCATGCAATAATATGGTCCTTGAGAAAGGAACACATTGTATGACTATCAGCGGCTCAGGTGGGGATAGCCTCCACCTATCGACTAACGTAATCCATGTCAAGCAGCGGGATGTATTGATATCCCTGACTGATAGGAATTGGGCCCATGAAGTCTATGCCACAAGCATTAAAAATATCTGAGATCTATCTATCTATATATATATATATATATATCTTAAGGAAGGTATTTTTGGAACCAATGGTTACTCCCATCTTCTAATAGTTAGTACAACCTTTAACATACTCTATAGCATCCTTAAATACTGTTGGGCACCAAGGCTGCTCTATATAATCTTAGCTGCCATGCGCTTCCCTGAAGATGCCCACCAGATTTTAATTTGTGATAGTGCTCAAGTACACTGGTGTATTCCTCATGAGGAATGCACCTTCTCCAAATACAATACACACTCTCACGAAATAGGTACAGATCCTCCCATTGGTAAAAATGTATCATAGACATAAATCTGTCTACCTTGTGGAACTTTCTTAGAGACAAGATAGTTCACAATATCAGCATACCATGGGAATGAGTCCACAGACAGAATTGTCTCATCTAGAAAGCTCTAAGAAATAAGGATCATGCTCTACTCAGAAGTATATGAAGGATATGGGAATATCCTCAAGCACACCATGGAAGCGTGAGGATCGCATCGTATGCGATCGAGAGTGAATAGTCACACTAGTTGCTCGATGCAGCGGAATTTTTTTTAAAAGTAATGTGATGAAACCACATGATCCAAGAATATTTCTCCGATCGTTTCATCTGAACCACAATAGCTTTTAAGTTTACCTCTTGAAGTGTGGTTGCGATCGAGTCTCTAAACGAAGAGACCTCCTGTCTCAAGTCCAATCCGACGGAGGAGATGCTTGCAAGCACGTTGATGAGATGTGTGCTCCTCGTAATCCATGTTGATGATCCAAAGGGTGAATCTCCGATCTCATCACACAAGATCTGACATCTTCATCATGAATGAGGCACATCGAAGGAGACGGAGATCCATGAGAAAATACTCCGGCAGCATAACGACGATGCTGTAGCGATGGAGACTCTCTCTATGGCTCCATAGTGGGCAGCCATAAGAGAGAGAGGGAGAGAGCATTTGATGTGTAGAGAGAGAGGAAGAGAGCATATGTTGTTATCGTAAACGTGACACTCGAAGAGCAAGGGGTGCCTCTTCTTATATAGGGTTTTGGGAGTCTATGTATCTCAATCCATGGACAACACACAATCATGAGATTGATTCGTGTTTCTTTCAATGGCCATGATGTTGTTGTAAAAAACACAACAACAATTGATTTAATTTAAATTAATATATATATATATATAAATCAATTCAAAATTAAATCACGTTGACTAGTCTTAGAGATAATGAGGAGATTAACCATATCCCCTAAAGAAGGGGGCGACAATTCATTTGAGATAGAACGAGTCTATCTACTCAAAATCTCATGAGATCTCATTATCTCATGAGATCTCATGATATCTCCAAGATTTACAACATTTGTTGTAAATTATTTCAAAAATTAATTCATAATTACCTTGTGAACATTACAATCATGCCATTGGAAAAATGTGAATCACATTTACATCCAAAATAATTAATCATCCAATGTGAATCCAATTCACATCAATAATTAATTAACCAATATAAATCACAATGTGCTCTCTTTAATATATTATAAATCACATTTATAATATACCTGAATAATATGGATATAATATGGATAGTGCTATCCACATTATTCTTATACATGATAATTAAATCACAATTAATTATCTTGGATCTCAATTCTCATGTACCCAAATAATATGAATCACATTCACATTATTCACATCTTTGATAATTAAGTCACATTTAATTATCTTAGATAACTCTCTTTATAATATGAATCAAATTCATATTATTCATGCAAATTAAATCACATTTAATTATTATTTTTTCTCAATGCTCGGATACATATATCGTTAATGAAATTATCCATGAACTCTTTTAAGGATAATGCGCTTTCTCCACGGATACTTGGAGATAAGGACAGGATGATTGTATTGTTTCACGTATAGTGACTTGGATATTGAGATCACATCTTAAATCCAGATCTTGCGGACCTCCCATATATGCTTGATTAAATCAAGACCGCAAATCTAATCTTCTCATTACATCTGAATCATACTCGGATCAATGTCCAACATTTGGGCTAAGATCAGATTACTTCTCTAAGAGAGGAGTTACTAAA
Organism: Ottelia alismoides; assembly: GCA_037367405.1. Lineage (NCBI taxonomy): Eukaryota > Viridiplantae > Streptophyta > Magnoliopsida > Alismatales > Hydrocharitaceae > Ottelia > Ottelia alismoides. The sequence goes on along the minus strand of JAZKJV010001865.1, from coordinate 867,145 downwards.
ATCCAGACATGTTTCATCATTCCCTCAGAATGGAAGCGTCATGGTTATACTATCCTTTATGATCACATCACCCTCAGGTGTTCCTAATACATGTATATCTTGCATACAAGAAGACCCAGAATAAACTCAAAGTTTTAGATCTCTTTTAGACTGTCTCTTTCAGGGTTTTATCATTAAGTTTCTCATTTTACTATTGGGGGTTGGTATCGATCATATACTTTCCAAAAGCATATATCATACCCAGGTTTTGATCATATACTTTCCAAAAATATATATCAAACCTACAAATTCTATCAAGCTTCCAAAGCGAGAAGATCGTGCACGGAATTTGATTCTTCCCAATATATCATGAGCGAGCTCAAGTCTTCCAGCTCAGTAATGAACCTGTATGATCCCTTTGAGAGATCGTATTACTCTATGCCCTTGCATGCACACCAGCGCACCGGTATATAGACCTTGATTAGGTCATCAATCTATTGGTCTTCCAAATGTACATATTCAGACATATAGTAACACATCTATCTCCGGTCAGAGAATACATGCCTATATCGTGACAACATACAACATACGACTTTGATTATCTCGATCTCATTAAGTCAACTCTCATTGACCTAACTAATCTGACACCTCTGAATCTCTATTCCCATGTAGAGGACCTGCATCATGGGGTCGGTTAGATATCATCCAAGTGAGAAAGGATTGCCATCTCCTGCTCAGGCTAGAGATCCTCTCTTAATAATCATTTGATGGTACTTGATGAGTCCTCAATCTAACTCTTTGGATATTCATCCAAGCACCAGCCTCTATGATTCAATAATTGAATCAACAATTGTATGATCATAAAGATGGCCATGGTACATAATCCTAATTATACTAAGGGACCTATTATGCGAATTGATTATTCTTCATTTCAGATCAGGGAATGATATTCGCAATAACATTTATTGCATAATGGCTCGTCGTGGGCTCGCATGTCCAACAATCTCCCGCTAGCCCATAAAGCCATTAATGGGCCAATCTTTAAACTCATATCACAATCATAGGCTATTTAGAAATATAGCTAGGTAAGTTGATCAATCACTCTGTTCCCGAGAGACTATTCCAAGTCCTTTTACAACACTTGCATATCCCCCAGTAACAATTCTCACATCCAATGCGAATATTGCATCTTACGCAACCAACACTCATTCTTGTCAGTTATAGTGTCCTTTGACACCACATTTCAATAATTATTATAACTGGTATGTCCATAATCCTTATCAGAATACCCTTATTCCTGGAGATCTCTGTCTCCTAAGGTATCCACAGTTAAGACCTTTTAGATCACTATCTATAAATTCTTAACTTCTTGAAGATAAGACTTTGAGATCACTATCTCAAAAATCTTTTCGTCTTTGAAGATATTGTTATTACTGCAATCAAGTGTTTTATCTCCTTAGTAGGTTTAGTAATATTTACTACTCCCACTACATGGCAGATATCTAACTTTTGTACACATCTAGCATACATTCAGCTTCTCATAACTGATGCACAAGGGTAAGTAATTCTAGCATTCACTTCCTCAACTCTTTGAGGTGTTATTCCTTTAGATAGGTCGGTACCATATCTTAAGGGAAGGAAGCCTTTCTTGGGATTTTTCAAGAATGGAATATGTCCAAGGTGTACCACTAATGTGACGGTCCCAATACCCTCTTCTCTTTGCTTCCGAACACTTTCAGAACTAAGATTTAGGAGGTATCCTTGAGATGATATCTCAAGGTATGGAATTGCCAGTCTATAAAACACTTATTATTGTCCTTATATCATTCCAAATGATTAGGGTGTCATCTACATTTTAGCATGATGAACACAATGGCACTCCCACTAAGCTTCACATGGTTTATCAAGATTCTATCTGAAATCATAACATTTATGATTTCATCAAATCTGGCGTTCCAACTACAAGAAGCTTATTCAAGTCCACGGATGGAGTTATTTAGCTTGCATAGTTTGCTTTCTCAACTATGAAGCCCTGGGGTTACTTCATGTGAATATCCTCTAAGAGATATTCGTGGAGGAATGCAATGTTGACTTCCATCTTGAAGATGTCAAAGTCAAGTTTTGTAGCGATAGTTAGCAATAATCTAATGAGTTTAAGCATGGTCACTGGAGAGCAAGTCTCATCGCAAGCGATGTATTTTATTCAGTTTGTAGTTCATGGCTACGAGTCGTGCTTTGAAAGTTTGTACCTTCTCATCAGGTTCCCTCTTTCTCTTGAAGATCCATTTACACCTTAACGGGTCATACCCATATAGGTGGATCCTCGAGGGACCATATACAACACTTGTATATGAAGTCTACTATAGACTTTATTGCTAAAATCCATCTTGCCATGTCATGATATTTAGAATCTTCATCACATGAAGTAAGATCATTTAACTGACATATGGAATCCATCCTCAAACTCATTTGAAGAGTATTAGTGTTTCATTTTAATTGTCCTTTTAGTTTCACATTTCCGGAGCCTCATTATTTTCTCAAGACTAAATGAGTTCCTTCACTTCATTTTCATCTTGATTCTCAAGAGAGTCATCCTCTAAGAATCATATCCTTAGAGTTGAGATCCTTTAAGAATATCAAGGTCATAAAGTAGGTATCCTTTTTTTTCCTAATGAAGTAGCACTCTCTGGAGCTAGATTCCAGCTTACTAGCATGGAACCTTTTTAAGGATATATATTGTAGTCTCTACTACATATATACCTTGGAAACAAAGAGGTAATTATGCTAATATTCATCATTGATCAAATCATGTCACACAAAATCCAATTGTATCTCCATACAACTCTATTGAGTTCAGGTACATTAGGAGGAGTGAAATAGGAATGATATTCCTTTCTGCACAAGGTATTCTTAGAATTCATCTAATAGGTACTTGCTACCTAAGTTAGATAAAATTCATTTCATCTTCCTTCAAACTTTGGTTCTAAATCAAAATTGTGAAATCTTCGATCATTTCAAAGGTTTCTAAGGTGAAGGGAAGAAATCTCATATCACAAATAATAATCGAATGATATCACATATCATCAATGTTTATTATGACAAAGATGATCCACATACATCAATATGTATGAGATCTTGAATACCTTGGCATCTTACACCATTCCAAGAGAAGGGAGCATTGGACAATTTTACTTTGAATACATTATTCAAAAGTATGTAAGATTTGAAATTTCAGACATTCTAAAGTTTCATCTCTTACTAGTTAATTGATCTCATCAGCAGACTAATGCCCAAGACTTGATGCCAAATCATTGTCAAATGATCTTCATCCTCCTATTTATCTTTTAAGGTTTAATTTTCAGTATTAGAAATGTTAATGACCCATTCATTAATTTCTAATTTAGTAGAATCCTCCAGATATCATAATACTATCTGAAATATATCCATCATAACTCTTTATGATAGGTATATTCCAGTATTCATGTCTATTTCCAATATTTAGAAATAAACTATGAGTGTTTTCTAATATATAGGTAGTAGAGACATTCTCTAAGACTAAGGGCTCTCCCACTGAAAATACGAAGTCTATCTATCCAACAGAGAATGTTGCAACAATTGCATCAATACCCATGTGGATGACTATTAAACCTTAAGATCAAATTTTCTAGTCTTCTAAAATATATGCAACCAATTGCAAGTGTTATTAGAAGAATCAGATACAATTATTAGACTTTGATATTATCCAATAAGCAAGTCAATATAAATGATTATATGTAGATTATTTCGATGCACTATCTGAGTCCTTCTCTAAGGATCCTAGATAGTCACACTATCTGTTCATCGGCTTACTGCAGTATTGGCATTTATCGAACTATTTGGATGTCATATGGAAGTCACAGAATTACAGTCAACTCTTTGACTTTTCTTCTTACTTGAGTCTGACCCATTCTTTCACTATTCTCTCTTCATCTATAAACAACCATTGCTTAAGACAAAGGATCTCTTATAAGAGTATCTCAACATTTATATATGCTTCATTCAATTCATATAATATGAATATTATGAAGCTTCATGAATGACTTGAGTATAGACATTACAATGATGAAACTCATCATATCTACATACATCTTAACTCTTAAAGACTTTGGTTCAAGTAGGTACTCAAATATTTTAAATACATAATCTCTTATAGAGCTACCATTCTGCATGATGCAGTGAACCATGTCATTCATGATTAAATTTCAAGAGCACATATGTATGCCATAACATCTTCTTATATTTTATAAGGATTATTTGACAATTACGATCATCATCGACATGTCACTTCCAAAGTACATTCGACGAAAGATCAAGACTATAGAGACATACAAACCCTAGGGTTGTAGTCCTATTATCTATTTAATTGTCATTCCTCAATATTATGAGGAAACTTGCACATTGCAACCACATACATTATGTGTCCAACTGCAAGTACAATATCTTGATCACAGATCCAATCCATGATATTTTACTGGTTATATTGAGTATAGTACTGAGTGGGTTTAATGAGGATATTTGAAATAAGAAATTTTCATAAATATATATATATATAAATATATATACACATTTTACATTGATTTAGTAATTTTATATCAAAGTTGTCTTGCCTTGTCAACACTGAAAGTTCATTCCCTTAATCACTTTCAATGTAAGAGATGTACTTACCATTAAATCTCAAGCAAGATATGGGATCTCCTTTCTTATCTTTATCACATCCCAATAATAAGAGAACTTGCAACTCGGATAAAAAGAAGTGGGAACACATTCTGCCTTGCAAGTCCAACTTGCATTCCTAATTCGATCTTTAACACCCGGGCCCACCACCCCTAAGGTGATGTTGACCTATCATTAATTGAACCAACCATCAATAGGAATACAACTCGCTATGCGCAATCCAATATGGCCCCAATAATATGAGGACTCCATATTGGGGTTACTACGCATACGTCCTTACTCTTTCGAGAATCAAAGAGCCCGATCCAAATGGCTTGTATGTAGGAGCTGCCACTTTGGGCTGGCATCTCCTACATACAATCTATGGCGATGGAATCCTTTGCCTTGACGAGACCATGGATGTCACTTATGTGATCCTCCATATCTTGTTCAAATTTTAATTAATTATTATTAATCATATTCATGTAATTAATTCTTCCAAGGGAAACAACAACTCTATTCGTGATGGAGTGTTTTAATTTTAATTGGATTCCAATTAATTTAATCGAAATAAATTAATGATCCAATTAATATCTAACAAACATTCTTTATTGTTACTTGAAATATGGTATTATCTCAAATACGTATTATTTCGAATTTTAATAATTAGAAAATACATCATGATTTCTCAAGCATTATATGTTCCCTACACATTGTCATGGACAGCACCGACGGGAGTGGGACAAACCGCACACGGTGCAACCTGCTACCCCAACGCTCCCCGACTAGACACCATATCCGCCTCGGGAAAGATAATGCCAAGTCGTTCACTTTGTACTTGAGATGATAATCGGTTTTCAACCGAATTTATACCATATAATAATAATCAAAACCATTTTAATTAATATTATAAGGAGATTTGCTAAACAAATCCCCAATCCTATTCAAGCAACTTGTTTGTTGGAAAGTGTACGAAGCAACCAATTTGTGATTTAGATCATATCTAATCAATTATTGGTTAAGACAATATAATTTAATGAAATATTTATCATCTTTAAATAATTCACAAATATTTATCAATAATTATCTCAAGGAATTAACCATTAATTTCTATAAAAATTAAATGGCAATCACATGGTTCATGATCAAGTATGTAATTTCCAACAGTGACCCCTACTTACTAAAATTAACATATGTTAAACATTTTAAATCCAAATTAAGGAAAGTAAGTTTCCAAAGTTTGCTAATTTGATTTATAACAGAACCCAAGTGATAATCACGCTAGGTGTTTCAAAACAGTAAATAACTCTTTAATTACGTCATGATTCGTGAAATAGTGGATATATGTTCATTAAAATGATCATATCTTGAGTTATCGGTTTCCAAATCACACAAACTCAAATCCCACGATTTCATTAATTAATGGGTAACATTATCCAAGTGATATTTTTGTGTTAATCATTTTAAATAGGGACGAAAATAATCACAAAATAGGGCTGCAAAAATTAAAATACGATAAAAGTTTTCACGAACCCTAATGAGCCCAAATCTTCTTAGGTTAATGGATTGTGTCCAAAACCTCCAACCTAGCTCTGATACCACTTGAAGGATATGGGAAGATCCTCAAGCACATCACGGAAGCGTGGTGATCATATTGTATGCGACCGGGAGCGACTAGTCGCACTAGTTGCTTGATGTAGCGGAGTCTAAAAAATTTTAATGTGATGAAACCACCTGATCCAAGAACATTTCTCAGATCAATTCATCTGAACCACAATAGGTATTAAGTTTACCTCTTGAATCATGGTTGCGATCGAGTGTCTAAACGATGAGACTTCCTGTCTCAAGTCTGATCCGACGGAGGAGACGCTTGTGAGCGTGTTGATGAGATGTGTGCTCCTCGCAATCCATGTTGATGATCCAAGCAGTGAATCTCCGATCTCTTCACACAAAATCCGATGTCTTATTCACAAGCGAGGCGCGCCAAAGGAGATGGAGATCCATGAACAAATACTCTGACAACATAACGACAATGCTGCAGCGATGGTGACTCTCTCAATGTCTCTATGGTGGACGACCATAAGAGAGAGGGAGAGAGCATATGTTGTTGTCATAAACGTTTCACTCGAAGATCAAGGGGTGCCTCTTCTTATATAGGGTTTTGGGAGTCCATGGATCTCAATCCATGGACAACACACAATCAATGGATGAGATTGATTTGTGTTTCTTTCAATGGCCATGATGTTGTTGTAAAAAACACACCAACAATTGATTTAATTGAAAATAATATATATTAATAAATCAATATAAATCAATTCAAAATTAAATCGCATTGACTAGTCTTGGAGATAATGATGAGATTGACCATATCCCCTAAAGAAAGGGGCAGCTACTCATTTGAGATAGAAGGGGTCTATATCCTCAAAATCTCATGAGATCTCATTATCTCATGATATCTCCAAGATTTACAACAACATTTGTTGTAAATTATTTCACAGAAATAATTCATAATTATCTTGTGAACATTGCAATCATGCCATTGCAAAAATATGAATCACATTCACATCCCAAAATAAAATGTAAATTATATTTTCAATTAATCATCCAATGTGAATCCAATTCACATCAATAATTAATTAACAAATATAAATCACAATAAGCTCTCTTTAATATATTATAAATCACATTTATAATATACCTGAATAATATGGATAGTGATATCCACATTATTCTTATCCATGATAAATAAATCACATTTAATCATCTTGGATATAAATTCTCATGTGCCCAAATTATATGAATCACATTAACATTATTCACATCTTTGATAATTAAATCACATTTAATTATCTTAAATAACTCTCATTATAATATGAATCAAATTCATATTATTCATGATAATTAAATCATATTTAATTATCCATTTCTCAATGCTCGGATACATATATAAAACAATGAAATTATCCATGAACTCTTTCAAGGATAATGTGCTTTCTCCGCGGATACTTGGAGATAAGGACATGGTGATTGTATTGTTCCATGTATAGTGACTTGGATATTGAGATCACATCTCAAATCCAGATCTTGCAGACCTCCCATAAATGCTTGATTAAATCAAGATCGCAAATCTAATCTTCTCATTACATTTGCATCACATTTAGATCAATGTCCAACATTTGGACTAAGATCAGATTACTTCTCTATGAGAGGAGTCACTAAAATCCAGACATGTTTCATCACTCTCTTGGAATGGAGGCGTCATGGTTACAAAATCGTTTATGATCACATCACCCTCAAGTATTCCTAATACATGTACATCCTGGAAACTGGAAGACCCAGAATAAACCTTAAGTTTTAGATCTCTTTTAGACTGTCTCTTTTAGGGTTTTATCATTAAGTTTCTTATTTGACTATTAAGAAGTTGGTATCGATCATATACTTTCCAAAAGCATATATCATACCCAGGTGTTGATTATATACTTTCCAAAAGTATATATCAAACCTAATTTAGTCAAGCATCCAAAGATAGATGACCATGTATGGAATTTGATTCTTCCCAATATCTCATGAGCGATCTCATGTCTTCTGGTCCAGTAATGAACATGTATGATCACTTTGAGAGATAGTATTACTCATATGCCCTTGCATGCACACTAGCGCGCTTGTGTATAGACCTTGATTAGGTCATCAACCTATTGGTCTGCCAAATGTACATACTCAGACATATAGTTACACATCTATCTCCGATCAGAGGATGCGTGCCTATATCGTAATAGCATACGACATCGGACTTTGGTTATCTCGATCTCGTTAAGTCATCTCTTTCGACCTAACTAATCTGACATCTCTGAATCTCTATTCCCATGTAGAGGACCTGCATCATGAGATCGGTCAGATATCAGCCAAGTGAGAAAAGATTGGCATCTCCTACTCAGGCTGGAGGTCCTCTCTTAATAATCATTTGACGGTACTTGATGAGTCCTCAATATAACTCTTTAGATATTCATCCAAGCACCAGCCTCTATGATTCAATAATTGAATCAACAGTTGTATGATCATCAAGATGGCCATGGTACATAACCCTAATTGTATTAAGGGACCTATTATGCAAATTAGTTATTCTTTATTTCAGATCAGGGAATGATATTCGCAATAACATGTATTGCATAATGGCTCGCCGTGGGCTTGCATGTCCAACAATATATGCATATGTAATAAGGGAAAGGTAATATGCCACAACATTTTTCACTCTAGGTTTTTCTCAGATTTCTAAATCAAACTTCTGGAGAAGAAGGACCCATCTAATAAGGCGTAGTTTGGTATCTTTCTTTACTTGTAAGTACAGTATGGAAGTGTGATCCGTGTACACAATAACATGGGAACCAAGGAGGTAAGATCTGAACTTCTCTAATCCAAACACAATAGCTAACATCTCCTTCTATGTCACTGTATAATTCCGATGTGCCTCATCCAGATTCTTGCTAGCATAGTGTATATCAAATGGTATCCCATCCCTTCTCTACCCTAAAACAGCTCCAACTGCAAAATCTGGCGTGTCCATCATGATCTCAAAGGGAAGAGACCAATCAGGTGGTTGTAGAACAGGAGCACTAGTAACCATGTCTTTCATTTGATGAAATGCAAGTAGGACTTTCTCATCACTAAAAAAACTCACTCTCCTTGCATAGAATCTCAATTAAAGTTCTTGCAATCTTGCAGAAGTCCTTAATGAATCACCTATAGAATCTGGCGTGTTCCAAAAATGACCTTAACTGCTTCAAATTCTACAGCATCTCTAGCTTGGATATCACATCGATCTTAGCTGGGTCAACCTCCATACCATGGTTGACGATGATGTGGCCCAATACAATCCCATTAGTCACCGTAAAGTGACTTTTTTTCCCATGAGAGCACTAGGTTTACCTCACAATAACGTTGAAGGAATTATTCTAAATGAGGAAGATATGTGTCAAAACTATCCCGTACACCAAGAAATCATCCATAAAGACCTCAAGGAAACTACCCACCATGTCGGCAAAAACGGCCAACATACACCTTTGGAATATTGTAGGGGCATTACATAATCCAAAGGGCATCTGTTTAAAGGCGTAGGTGCTAAACGGACAAGTAAAATTAGTTTTATCCTTATCCTCAGGAGCGATAGCAACCTGGTTATATCTCGATTAACATCCAAGAAACAAAAGAACTCTTTCCATACCAATATCTCAATAATTTGATTAATAAAGGGCAGTGGAAAGTGATCCTTCTTGGTAGCAGAATTCAAGCACCGGTAATCTATACAGACACGCCATGAAGTAGGTACATAGGTCGGAATCTCCTCACCACGGTTATTCTTCATGATAGTAATTCCAGATTTCTTCGGGGCCACATGTAAAGGACTGGCCCACTTGAAATCCGAAATGGGATAAATAAAGCCAGAATCACACCATTTCCTGATCTCTTTCGTAACAAACTCCCTTAGATTCGGATTGAGACAGCGCTAACACTCACGGGAGGGTATACAGTCATCCTCTAAGTAGATATGATGTGAGCACAAAGCTTGACTAATACCACGAAGATCTGAAATATTCCATCCAATGGCCTTGGGTTTCTCTCAAGAACCTCTAGCAAGTGAGATTCTTGTTTATCGATCAGTTGTGATCTGAGGATGACCGGAAACATTTGTGGGGGGGACCAAAAGGAAGGCTTATTTTGAACGTTGATAATAAAGCCTTGAGCTCAGGTGGGGTCTGAATTGGCTTTGTAACGACCTTTATAACTACACTCGTAGAAGGTATATGATCTGCACTTTGTGAACTGTCCACTGTGTCTACTAACGGCTCAACAAATAGAATGTCAGAAAGATCTGAAATGAATGATATCTACTTAGAAAGGAATGGCTCATCAGGGTGTTCAAAATCCTCGATAATTTCAGAAACAAAGGGTTCATATATCTCAGCAATAATCTCTAAAACGTGCCTCTCATCAGTGCATATGTCAGTAGACTCAGCATGTGGCGCAAATATCTGTACCTCAAAACTCTTAGAAGGAGGTAGTCCCAAGATGATGTGTCAAAAGAATATCAGATGGGAACCTCCAAAAACTCATATTGATCCTCATAAATAAACTCATACTGCCCATCAATAAACTACACAGAAGGATCAATAAGGGATGTTGACTGTGCTTTCCAGAAGGTCCTTCTGAGAAAGGAACTCCTGAGTGTCTATGAAATCAGTAGAAAGATCTGTCTCTCTAAACTCGACTAGAAAATCACAATTCTCAGGATTTGTAATGTTTGTTTCTCATATGTTGCTGCTGGCAGTGGTGATGGTCTAGGATCGGGGATCATGTCAATTTTCTCCTTATCACTACTAGAGTGAAAGATGATCTCTCCAGTACAGTAATCAACTACCAATTCGGCTGTTCGGAGTAATATTCGACCTATTATGATTGGGATATGGAGTAATGGTGCAGGAGTGTCCATATCCATTACAACAAAATTAACAAGGAATTTTATTCCCTGCACTGTTACAATAACGCCCTCTAAAATGCATGTCGGACTCTTAATCGATCTATCAGCAAACTGAAGGATCATCATGGTCGATTTAAGAGGTCCTAACCCAAACTCGGTGAGTAGAGAGGATGGCATAAGATCAATGAAGGAAACACTATCAAGAAGAGTGTGATCAAATTCATGATCAAATATGTGGCAAAGGATGTGAGGTGCTCCCTTATCTTTTTTTGGACAGGAGGTTGTTGATGGCATAAACTGTGGCCATGGTTAAGATATGTTTTTCTATTTTCTTCCGTATGTTCTGCTCAGTCTGACGCTTTTGTGTACATACTTCTTTCATTCCCTTGTTCTCTACAGGCATGTACTCCATGGTTTTAAGGGGTGGGCTCTCTAAAAAGATGTTCTACAAGATCTCAACTACTCCAGGATCAGATAGGGTTGTTTTTAATTTTGGATTTTTTTGGTTTTATTTAGAGCAGAAGGAAATGGCATAGAATCAGAAGAAACATTCAAATGCGCATTTCAATTATTCAGAAGAGAATCATCATGTACAATGGGACAACTAGAATCAGTTTGTATAGTGTTGTCAAAACAGGGGAAGGAGAAACAAAATCTAAAATAGAGTGGGTTATTGCGGCTAGTGTAGAAGAAGAATCCACGATTGGTGTGTTCTCCCTTACAGACAATGATCTGCATCTATCTGGTGAAGGTGATGGTAGCGACGACAAAGATGGTGAAACTCCATACTCAGGTGATGCTACACTGGGTCTCGGAAATGATAATGAAGAAGATGATGTGGAAGGTAAAGCTCTCTCAGTGGCTTGATCCCCCAATCCCAACAGTTGTGAAGGCGGATGCAATCTCCTACCACTCCTGAGATGTATGGCGTAAGATAAACATGTAAAATCAAGGGCCATACCTAGGTATTAAATTAGTTCCTTCTTGATTAGACCCCTATAAAGATTAATTTCTTGAAGAACATGATCAATAATCACGAGATGATTATTCAAAGTAAATCTCCTCAACCGAGTCCCTACAAAATATATCAAGAATTTTCTCAATGTGAAATATCACAAAATGTCACAAACCTGCATACATAGATCAAGAGGTTTATCAAATAATTATTAGCAGTTACAAGCGCAGAGATGTCCACAAGATATATAAAATGATAGAGCATTCAACAAGCTTCAAAATGTCATATTGTGGGTTAAAATCGGAGTTCAAGTGAGAAAGATATGCTAAAATGAAAATCTAGAGACTAAAATGTAATAAAAATAAAATTATTTTCTTCTTAAAATAGCCCATGGAGAACTTATCTGTAAATTACGAAAATTTATGGGGTCACTATGTAATTTACCCACACGTGCACGCCCAGAGCACTTGATCTGGACACGATCCTTTCGTAATTTTCAAGGACATGAGTGCGAGGGCTTGTTTGCAAGTAGCCCCATGCCCTCACGTGCTTTGTGCATGTGATGCTCGGTTCAGAGGCAGAGCAGAGGATCGGGGGCCGAGCCTCCAGCTGGTAGCAACAGAGAGGCTCAGCTCTCCCGAGCCTCGAGGCGTGGAGGGAGGCTCAAGGAGGGTGATGTGGCGGCTTGAGAGCTATTGGATCAAGGTTAAACCTGATTCAATAGTTACTGGAGGCGAGGAGCGGTGGAGGCCCCGCACCAGAGGTGGCATCCCGACGAGGCACAAGCAGTGGAGGGCTCTGCTATCGATGAGGATGATGGAGTATCAGGTCGAGGGCGGAGCAATAGGGCATGGTACCGACCTGGACCAGTGAGGTGCGAGTAGTAGAGAGGAAAGAACTTGTAGTTTAGACAAAAATAGATGATTGACCTGGGGGTGGTGGAGCTTTATTCTCTAGGGCAGTGGTGTTGAACGGATATGAGGATAGAGGTTGTCGATGGCGTGCGAAAGTGGTTAGTGGAAGAAGCGTGAAGCGAGAAGATGAAAGTGGAGTGGAGGCAATGGTGGTAAGCAATGGAGATGAAGCTCAAGGGGGCAACAAGTTCGATGGAAGATGACGAACATAACAAGAAGAAAGAAGTTGGACGATTTGAAAGAGAAGAAGAAGGGAGAATAAGAGGGGAAGCTGAAGAAAGAGAAGTCAACTGGGGGTTAGACTGGAATGAGTTGCGGGAGCTGATTCCGGTCGTAGATTCGATCGATGCTGGCATAAGTCGTAAAAAGCTCATCAACAAGCTCGGAGGAGAGAGCTGCAGCAAGGCTCCGAGGGGCCTTGGATCTCTCCTGAGGGTAGCAAAGGGCATTACACAGAGGTGGCTATGAGGTGGAGAGGGCGGTTCATAACAACCGAGAAGTGAAGTGGCAACGATTACACAGAGGAGGCCACGACTGTTGAGTGAGGAAGGGGAGTAACAATGGACGGTAGGGGAGGGGAGACGTTACACGTGCCATGCACGTGCACATGGAGGGAGAAGGCGGCATGTGCATGGCACATGTCGACGGAAAAAGGGAGGCAAGGAAGGGTGTGATGTGCAAGGCACGTGACCTGGTGAGCAGTGGAGAGAGAGAGAATAGAAGGAGAGAGAAAAAAAGAGGGAAAAGAAGAAAATGAAAGTAAAATAAATATAAACTAAAATAACAGAATAAAAATAAAATAAAAATAAAAATAAAGATTAAAAATGTAAAATAAAATATAAAAATAAAATAAAAATAAAAATAACTAAATTAGAAGAAAAATAAAAAAGAAATGGTAAATGAAGTCAAATCAAAAAGTGGTTGACACGAAAGTTTCTCATCTCGACAAGATCTACAATCCATGAAGGATACAAAATCACAAGAGGCCAATTGTACAAAATGTATTTTTAGAGATACTTTATAGATAATCAAATACCACATTTTTGCACCTTGTGATTTTTTGTATTTTTACTTTGATTTGAATTAGTGAATTAATTTATATGCAATGTATACATAATTATTCTAATTTTTATGGAATTTTTTAGGTTAGAAAAGGTAAAATAGAAAATGACAAAGATAAAATATGCATAAATGTACAATGCCTAATTTTTGTAGGTTCTCTTAATTTTCTTATTTTTATGGATTTTAATTTTTGATGTCAATTAGTTAATTAATCAAAGAAAACATTAGAGAAAGAATTAGGTTAAAATATTTTATTTTTTACATAAAATAATAAGCTCAATCAAGGTAAAAAAATATTGATTATTTGATTACAAAATTTAACCCTAATTTAGCACAATTAGTGAATATTAATAAATAAATTCTAGAGGATTTAATTAGTGATTTATTAAGGAGATTTTGCTAAGATGTCCATATAAAGTCGATGAATCATGGATTCATCACACCCCTATACTTAGATATTTGCTTGTCCCTAAGCACTTTTTAGTGAGTTAGAAGGTTGAATCCCTGACTGTGTAAGTGCAAAATCAAGACTTGTCTCATTAAGAAACCCATGTTTTAATGGTCCTAAAATTCTAATCTCAACCAAGATCTAGTCAAAAGTAATCCAACTTCTTTAATTATCAGACTCTCTGTTCATAAATATAGTATTAGAGATATGACATTCAAGTTGTACTACAATCATGAGAGCCGAGTTGCAACTTCACCCAAAGTTCTTATTAAAGTGACTCTCATCAAGATGTAATCCACAACACTAGGGAATAAATTAATTATTTCTCTCAATCTTCCATCTCAGTAGTTCGTCAAACTTGAAAGTGTAGATGGAAGACCAGATAATGGAGGGCATAGGTTTGTGTAATTTCTTCTCTCCCTCACATTGGAACAAGGATTCTCTCGAGTACCTTATTACTCAACACACACATTTTTTGTTGTTGACCAGTGCTTCCGAAAAGTTATTGAGTCGTATGTACTTGTTTTCCTAGGAATACATCGGGGTATGTCTTCTTTAAGTATCGATACTTACACCCAAACTTGTATGGCTTACGATTCAAAGATCTTTTTGAGATGCTAGCCCGACTCAGTTGGCCTAATTAGCCTTGGTCCAAGTGGACACTTTGAAATGGGTGGGAGCACTCGCCTTTGATAAGAGCTCATTGAATTTGACTTGTAAATGAGAGCTCTTTTTCAATCAGCAAAAATTTTTGTAGGCTAGATCCACTGGTTTTACCAAGTTGGTGCACACTGATCAACAATTATTTAGTTTCAACACACCCTATCACATAGGTCAATATCAAAAGATAGCATGCAAACTTGTTCACATACTGGCTAGGGCTGCCGACACTTAGGTTTGATGAAATCTCAACTCATCTCATCAGTCATGCAGTTGTATATGTGATGTGTTGATCATATTCTTTTAAGGTGGAGACTAAGAGCACAATATAGCGCTCCTTTCTTTCAAACTTAGGGAAATGTAGATTATTAAGTTTCAAACCCTAATGACTAAGGCCGATTTTACTCTAAGTCCATGATGCGCAAAAAACCAAGTGTTATCAAATCCTCAAGTGTTGAGTGATAGTGAAAATGTCAGGGATAAAACCTTTAGTTAGTTTTTTGTATTTTTTTGAAAAAGGTTTTTTAGTTTTTATACCCCCTATATTTTGCAAAAAAGTTTTCAAAACAAGTATTATTTACACAAATAAATTTATGTATAATATACATAAAATATACAACTTATACCCATACCCGATTTTTGATGAAAACAATTAAAGTACGAGCTATGGATTAAGTATAAAGAATATTTACACCCCCATACTTAGCTTGTGCTATGTCTTCATGGTACAAAGTGAAATAAAGACATAGCTCATACCAAGCATAGTTGAGTGAAAAGAAAAGAAATCGACTCGCCCCCTATACTCAGGCTTTTGAGGGCCTAAGCATAGCCTAAGAGAAAGAAATGGGGCGGTTGGGGGTGGAAGGTAGAATAGAAGTGATGTATACACAATGATATCGGTCCCCCCATACTTAGGCTCATGCCAGTCTAAGTATGAAAGAGCAATCACAAGTGGAAGTCTGAGACAATCAGGGTGGATATTCAAGTGATTGACTGAATCTTCTAGCTACACTGAGGAGGATGGTTTCATTTATCAAGGTTTCACATGGGCTGAGGGAGTTTTCTATCTGATTTCGTGCTCCGTATGAAGGAGATATGGTCAACCTGAACTAACTGCTCATTTGATTCGACGAAGTACTTAAGTAGCTATCTGTTGACTAGGGAAGTGTTTGCATTGTTGTCTGTCTAAAAAATCTCAACATGGCCATTGTTGTGTACTTCTTTAACGATGAAGGGTCTCGTCCATTTCGATATCAGCTTGCCTTGAAAAATCCCCAACCTTGCATTAAACAACCACACTTTCTGCCCTACGATGAAGTTCTTTGTTCTAATATGCTTATTATGCTAGTTTTTACTCTGTCCTTATAGATTGTGCTATGTTATATGCATGATTTCTGATTTCTGAGAGCTCATTTAAATCCATATCTATGTTTTTCTTTCCTTGGTGACAATTCCAGTTGATATTTTTAATTCCCATTCTGGTTTGTGCGCTAACTCTACGGGCAAATGACATGATTTTCCAAATACCATTCTATGTAAGGAGGTGCCCAATGGGATCTTATATGATGTCCTGTAAGCCCATAGAACTTGGTCCAGGAGTTTGGACAAGTTCTTCTTATCAGGTTGGACCAATTTTTGTAAAATTCCTTTGACCTCCCTATTTCACACCTCTGCCATGCCATTATATTGTAGGTGGTAAGGACTAGCGACACGGTGCTCGATGCCGTTTTCCTTAGTCTACTTTTCACCTCTCGATTGACAAAGTGGCTACCCCCATCAGATATCAGAACCTTGGGGATCCCGAACCTCGAAATAATATGATCCCTTAGAAATTTACAGACAGTTCTGTTGTTTGCAGCTTGAGTAAGGATAGCCTCCACCAACCTTGAAAGATAGTCCACCACGAGAAGAATATATTCAAATCCATGGTTGTTAGGGTATGTGCTTATAAAGTCAATACCCCATGTGTCGAATACATGACATATGATCACTAGTTGCATGGTCATGGCATCTTTGGGACCGATAATCCCTCCCATTATCTGACAGATCGGGCACGACTTGATAAAATTGTAGGCATCCTTAAACAAGGTCAACCAATAAAATCCACATTGTAATATATTATCAACAGTCCTCTTCTCAGAGTGGTGTCCTCCTACTTCCAAGGTGTGGCACAGAGTGAGGACACCGGTATTCCTACAGAGGAACACATCTTTTCCATATACAATCTGATTCTTCAAAGAAAAGAAACGGATCCTCCCAGTATTAGTGTCTAGATTCCGAGTCGATCAATTCTATACTTGGGCCAACCCTAGGGAACTTTCTTAGAGATAAGATAGTTAATCATAACAACATACCATGGGAGGGAGTCAATAACAGAAATTGACTCATCTGTGAAGGATTCTCAGATCGATTCTAAATCATGGATTTTATCAGGATAAATGGTCAGGTACCACATTCTTCGCTTCAGGCTTATCTTTAATCTCCAAATCAAAATCTTGAAGTACAAGTATCCATCTGATAAGATGTGCCTTTTCATATTTCTTTACCATTAAGTAATGTATGGTTGAATGATGTGTATAAACTGTCACCTTAGATACGAGAAGCAAAGATCTGAATTTTTCTAAGACAAAGACTACAACAAGCATTTCCTTTTCTATCACATCATAATTATTCTGAGATGGATCCAAAACATTGCTTGTGTACTGAATAGCATAAATGACTCTATATCTCCTCTATCCTATCACAACCCCTACTATAAAATTAGAGGCATTTGTCATGATCTAGAAGGGAAGAGACCTGTCAGGGGCTCGTAGGATGGGGTTTCTATGATCTTTCTTTTGAGTAGCTCAAAGGACTCAAGACACTTGTGTTCTACAATGAACTCAATATTTTACCCTAAGAGCTTTGTCAGCAATTGAGCAATTTTTGAAAAATCCTTGATAAATCTCCGATAAAATCTACATGCCATGGAAAAGATCGCACTTGCTTTACATAGGTTGGTGGCTTGAGTTTCTTGATCACATCCACCTTGGTTGGGTCAACCTCCATTCCATTCTTGGAGATGACATGCCGCAACACAATGCCCTCCTTTACCATGAAATCTATTTTCTCCCAAGAGAGCACTCAATTCACTTCCCTACATTTCTTGAGGACTTGGTCTAGGTGCGTGAGATGATCATTGAATGAATCACCATGGATCGAGAAGTCATTCATAAAGACTTTCAGGCAATCACCAACCATTCCGGCAAATACTATGATCATGCACCGCTAAAAAGTGCCAGGGGCGTTACGGAGACCAAAAGTCATGCGCTTGAATACGTAATTACTAAAGGACAAGTAAATGTTGTCTTTTACTGGTCCTCAGGGGTGATGTCTACTTGATTGTAGCCTAAGTACCTGTCTAAAAAGCAAAAGTATTTTCTCCCCTCCAATCTCTCCTAAATTTGATCAATAAATGGCAGTGGGAAATGATCTTTTTTCGTTGTGGCATTCAAACCTCTATAATCCATACAGACGTACCACAACATGGGTACACGTGTCGTTATCTCTTCTCTCTCTTTATTAGTGATGATCCAGAGTCCCGACTTCTTTGGGACTACGTGTAAGGGTGCCATCCACTCAGAGATAGAGATGGGATAAATGAACCCTACGCCACACCATTTCTCAATCTCAGTCTTTACCACTTTCCGTAATTTTGGATTCAGCCTAAAATGGAATTCACGGGAGGGTTTAGAATTTTCCTCAAGGTATATATGGTGTGAACAAAGAGTTGGGTTAATCCCTTGGAGATCTAACAATCTCCAAGTCGATCGCCTTGTGGTTTTTTCTAATACTTCTATTAGGAGGGTCTCCCTCTCTTTAGTGAGATGCGAGCTGATGATGATTGGAAACTTTTCCTTAGGTCCTGCAAGGAATGCATATTTGAGAGTAGGGGGCAATGGTTTGAGATCGGGTATATCTGTATCGTCCAAGAAATCTGGCTCTATTACTATCTACCACCAACTTAACAACTTTAGTGGTCGGATCGTCAAATATGTGTCTTATTTTGACAGAAGCTGCATCCGACCCATCTTTCTAACTCTGGGATTGTCCTAAAAAAGATGGGACTGACAGGTCTAAATCGACCTCTGAGTCTCCGGGAATGTAAATGATGCATAGAGAGTGTCTCCTTAAATGACCTGACAGGTCAAATGATCGACAATGTCCTCTCCAAATGAGAGTGATTCCTTAATTGTGGTTGGGTTCTGTCTCTGTGGACCAACTGTTGTTATCATTCTACAATTTATCTTCGACTTGGAAGTTCTTGACTCAGTGCTTGATTCTGTATCAGGTCCCTGGAATCTAGTCTGCTTCATTTCTAGTTCAACATATCCAAATTGGATTTTCCCAGAGGTGTAGTAAAATGGGTCTCCTATAGTCCTAAGGAAGGGCCACTCTAAGATCATCTGGGAATATTTCCAATTCCTACGGACATCCATATCAAGAACTGTAAAATCCATTGGATAATCATGTCCCTCGATATTGATTACAACATTCATGATCTCGTCCCTTATCTGCAAATTGAAGTACGATTCTTGACTTCCTAAGAGATCCCATATTCATATGTTCATAAACTATGGTGGGCATGAGATTGATGGCGGAACAATTGTCTAATATAGTTCTAGAAAACTTGATCTCATTTATCTGGCTAGTCATGAAGTGTGCACCCATGTCTCTCTTCTTCCTTGGAAGCTCATTTCTGATTAAACAAGATGTAGCGATGGAGAGGATATGCTTCTTTGTTAGGCTTAAGTTCTTTCTTCTTACCCCTATTGGTGTGCATCTCACCTTAAGGTATTTTCTAAAAGTTGGGTCTCTTTCTATCATCTTGTGTGAGGACAAAGAGACCTTGATGTTTTCTTTATAGATGTGGGCCATCTCTTCATCATTTTTTTTGGTTTTTTAAGTTTTTATTCTTTCTAGTCGTTAGAGCATGGGGGGAAGGGATTGAGCGATTAGGATCAAGAACTAAAACATCACTTATATTGTAACTAGAAGTTTCTACATGATCAGGACTGGGACTGATACTAGGACTCTGACAAGTATTGGGAAATAACAACTGTGGTTGTAGGGGATGTTGCTGCTGCTGTGAGTCCTCTTCTTCTGATTCAGATTCGCTTGACTCCAAGGGGTTGTGGTGCTCTGGTATGGGGGTTGGTGGTTTCTCCTCTTCTTCTTCCCCATATGTATGCTTAGATGTGGGTACTGAGGCTATGTCACCGTGTTCCTTTGTGTAATCAGACATGGTTATAGTCTTTCTGCTCTTAAGAGAAATATGATTCGTGTCATCATGTGAAAAGATCTCGTATTCAGGTAAAGAACATTCCTAGATTATTACTTGATCTTTTTTTCCAAGGTTATTAGGATTAGCTTGGACTTGTGCGGGAAACACGGTTTGTGGTGTGGTGCACTTATCGCTCCATCTGGAGAGTCGATTGATATCAACTCTCATGTCATGAAGTTCATCTAACACTCACTGGAGTTCGGAAGAGATTGAGAGGAAGACCCCTGGCCTTCCCTGGCCTAGGGTTGTTGGTTCTAACGGTACTGGCCCGAGCGTGGTATTACTGCCACTGTTGTAGGTTCTGGTAACTCAGATGGGACTGCTGGTATTGTTTCTACTGTTGTTGGGGCTGATATCTAGGACAAGATTATGGTAGGCAAGGGTTCGGAGTTGGGTTGGAATCTTGTCGGTTGACGGGGTCAAGGTTGTACAAAAATCCGTTGATCTCCATCCTTTGTGGGGCTTCTTCGTAAACTATCTGCACAGAGGCTTCTTCGGTTTGCTGGGAAAAAATTTGATCTTCAACCCAGTTGCTCTGTTGCCCTACCCCTTGCCCTTTAATGTAGCGAATCTGGTGTATGGGGATGGGGGGTGTAGTAAGGGCATGTTTCTGGATCATAGATACCCTATCAGCTAATTCCTCCATCTTCTTGGACAACTTAAATAATTTCTCCATATCAGTATATTTATGGAGTTCATCGACCTTCTTGTAAATATGTTCGACCACAGTTAGCTTATCAATGATGATCCCCATGTTGGCACTTTGGTCAATAGACATATTGTTTACAATCTTCTTTCCCCCCTTTTTTGATAAGAGTGAAAGGGAGTTGGTCATGTAGGCCTGATTTGTGGTTTGTGCGTGGCTTGTGTATGCTAATTTCTCAAACACCTTTTATAATGTGTCCTCATGACATCCCATAAAGCTTCCTTCACAAGAGGCACTAACTAACCCTTGCATTTATGGGTTTAAACCACTTACAAGACTTTGGACCAACATCATCTTGCTTATGCCATGCCT
This sequence comes from Ottelia alismoides, assembly GCA_037367405.1. Classification (NCBI taxonomy): domain Eukaryota; kingdom Viridiplantae; phylum Streptophyta; class Magnoliopsida; order Alismatales; family Hydrocharitaceae; genus Ottelia; species Ottelia alismoides. The sequence continues at coordinate 845,622 of JAZKJV010001865.1, read as the reverse complement.
AGGGCGTTTTTAAATTATGTCCGTAAACCCCTCACATGTTTCATGAAATGGTTCATTGGGATGTAAGGTGAAGCTTGTGAACTTGATTCTCATTTGATTAATTATACTCACTGGGTAGAATTTCTTTAGGAATATAGTCTTGAATGTAGCCTATGTTGAGACCACTTCCCCTGAGTTCTTCAGCCAACATGTTGCCTTATCAGTCAAGGAGAAGGTAACCTAATATAGTCTTGACTAACCCTAGTGTGAGAGAGGTTGTCACATGCTAGTTCAAAATCCCAAAGGAAGGAGTAGGGTTCTTCGTGGTTGTTTCCTCCAAACTTCGGGAGCAGAGCAAGGAAATGCAGTTTGTGCTTGAATGCTTCCTCAAGGGGTACTGGTCTCAGCCAGTTGCAGTCCTCATCAATCTTTGGAAGGTATGTGTCTTCCATAGCAACCTCATCCTTATATCCAACTCCTTCTAATTCTGCTAATCGGGCTCTCAGTAATTCATTCTGTTTCTTAACTACGGTAATACAGGCTAGGATTGCCATCATTGGATCATTATTGTTCTCGTCTTCACTAGGACTTTTCTTTGGAGGCATTTCGTCTTCCTCTTCACCTTCATATGTAAATATGTTCGAATTAGATACATGCGCCGAAGGGGTTCTACCAAAGATAAGAGTTTCCTTGGTAGGAGGAGAGTTAAAGAGAGGGTTAGTCCATGATCAACTAAACCCTAAAGTTGACTTATTGATGTTGGTATTGGGAAGAGGGTTGTCCCATGACCAAGTGGGTTCAAGAAGAGGGTCATCTCAAACCCGAGGAGACATGAAATATAAGGGGTTCAATAAGGTGTTTGCAAAGTCCGAACTAGATTCCCCAGAGAAATCCATCCCCTATGTCAAGAGAGTCATTAAGGGCACGATGATCAAGTCAAGGGAGAGAGAATGCAAAGAGGGTACAATTGTATAATCTTTGGATACCCACAAAGCAAACACAAATCAAACTCATAGATTTACCCAATTGACACTTGTGAAGGCATGTTAGAGTTCAACTGCTTATCGTTTCAGTTTTAATTTAATGATAAAATAATCTTTGAGAAGATTAAGCGAAGCATAATTTTTGGAGAGTGTCATAAAGACGGGTCCAAATTCATACAACTAGTTACAGCTACTTTCAGCCAGTATGGAAGTAAGTATAGACCGTAGAATGACTACCTGTATTACTTCAGAACAGTGCCTTTACACGTTGTCCTTTAGCTAACCAATCTTCTAAGGGAGACCGTAATTTCCTCACTGAAAAGTAGCTAGTCATTTTTAAATTCAGTAGTGATGAATATGTGATTCATTACTCTAAAAGTTGAAAATAGAGCTTTGTTCCTGAGTAATTAGTTGCATTTCATCACTTATATTGCATAATTAGCATTCATGCATGTGTAAATAATATCTACATTTTAGCATTCTTATTTGCATTAAATAAGGGGCCAAATTCACGTGTAAATATTCACATATATATTAGCTAAAATACCATATTTGTATCTATTTTATACTAACTCCAAATACAATAAAATCAACTCTATAAGGTATATATTACTAATACTAATAAAGATAAAATTTTAAAAAATACTAACTTGTAAAATTGTCCAATAAAACCCAAATCCAAGTATGAGACTAAGAATCTTAAAATGCATATATATCTATCATATAGTGTCTGATTTAGGTCTAATCACTTTTAAAGTAATATACATTAAAAGATCTTCAAAACAAGACTAATTTCATGAAAATCAGAGATTGTATGTGAAACTTGGGTTTTGGGCACCTATTGTATATTGTATATATTGACCAAAATACCCTTCATTTTCTCTTTTTATTTTTCTTAATTATTAAAAATCTAAAAAAAGTTAGATTAGGTCATAAATATTTCTTTCATATTTTCTCGATTTTATTTTGAATTTTACCTTATTTAAAAATAACAAAAAATCTGCGAAAGATAAAAATGTGGTATTTTATATCTATAAGGTACCGCCCAAAAAATACACTTTGTACATATGACTTCTTTTGATTTTCATACCTTGACGAAAGTTTTAGATCTCGACAAGACGAGAAACTTTCATGTTGACCACTTTATGATTTGAACCCTTTTCTTATTTCTTTTTGATTTTCTGTACATTTATTTTTTATTTTTCTAGGTGTGAACTGTGGCAGCTCCTAGAGCCGCCACATGTCACCCTTTTTTATTAGTTTATTATTTTCGTATTTTATTTTATTATTATTATTTATTTTATTTAATTAATTAATTATTTTTATTTTTTTCCTTTTCTTTTATTTATTTTCTCTTCTTTATTTTTAGTAGCCTACTTATTTTATTTATTATTTTATTTCCCCCTTTTACTTCTTCTCCCTTTACTTGTTCCCCACTCCAAGTCATCAACTCCCCACCCGTCCATTTTATCCATCTCATTTCCAACTTCCCCCTCATCATTTTTATTCCCCACACCCCCTTCATTCATCTTCATCTGCCAAAATCGAGTGAGAAAGGGAACCACCAGCTCAGCCAGCTCGACGGTGACAACGGCCGAGTAAGTTTTCGACGCGATGACGGTTTCCATTATATTTGGCGAGATCGACCTTGTCGCAGCCGCATCCAAGCTACATAACTTCTCCGATTTTTCGTCGAATCGGATCGAGGCCATAACAGAGGCCACACACCGCATCCCCACCTTTCGACGAAATCACAGGTAAGTTAATCCCTCTCATTCTGCTTGTTATTTTATTTATCTAACAATTTTGTTGTTGTTCCTCTCACACCACCATCACATCATCACTAAATCACCTTCATCCTTATTATCTACCTTCACCAAATTTCCCTCTCCAATTTTTTACCACCACCACCATCATCTATTACAACCATTTCCAATTTTTATTCCCTGTAAAAAAACAAAAAAACTACTTAATATAAAATAAAAAACAAAAAAAATGCAGGTTCGATAGCCGCTGCCCGCCTTCCTAGACGCCGCCCCACCTTTCTAGCCGCCAACCACTTCCTCGCCGTACAACACCATCGGCCTCCACTCTCGGCACCGCCCTCCTTTCGTCCTCCACTGTCGCAACCACCCCACGGCAGCAGCTTCCATCCTCCTCCTTGAGCGGCTATGCTGTACACGACAACACCCCTCAGCCTGACCGCTCCTAGCCCCGCTGCTGACGCGTGCCCCCTGGCCGCACGCGCCCACCCAGCAGTAGCTGCGTCGGCCGCTGCCCCCCTCCGCGTACCTCTGCTGGTGCCATAGCGACCACGTGCTACCATCCAGACCCCTGTGAGCCCACCGCGCCTACGACCAACCGCAGCCCCGCTGCCCCTCTTATGCGTGGTCCAGCGCACGCCACTACGTCCACGAGCAGCCCGCTCCACCCCTCCGCCTCCAGTCGTGCACCGCCCATGAGAATCCCGCTCCGCCCCTCGCCCTCCTCCGCTTCTTGCGTACCCCAACGTGAGAAGGAATCAAGGTCCTTTTAAATTTTTTATTTTCTTTGTGAAAATTACATTTTATTTCCCATATGATTTCTTAATTGCAAAAGAGCCCATGTGTACAGGTTTTGTTAAGTTTTTTTATTTTCTGGATTGCAAAGACAACCCTACGTTTACAAGTCATTTTGGATCTCAAAATTGCATCATTTTATTTAATCAAAAATAGCATTTTGTTGAGAAGTTAATTCTTTATCTTTTGTCTATTTATTTAGATTTTTGTGAGGATTGGATATTTTATTAAAAATCAGAATTTGAAATTCAGTGATGTTTTACCATTTATGCTCTGAAATTTGCAAATACAGATGCCTCTACTTGTGCTTTAATTACAGTCCAAATTTCATCACAAATGGAGATGTCTTGTACATAAAATAAATTATTAAGTGATTTTTGTAATTGATTTTTTATAAAATCCATAAGTATTTTTTTTTGAGAAATTTCAAGTCTCCTAGATTGCTCAATAAAAAATCTGTTTGAGATAATTTTGCTTCTGGATAATTTGATTTAATGGATTAATTAGGAATTAAATACTCACAATCACTTTGTTTTCAGTAAAAAATCATAAAAAAATCATATTTTGTCCAAAAAATTCCAAAAAAATTAGTTTAGCTTCATTTCATCATATTTCGCTTCTAGTAAATTTTTCATAAGTTTTGCATTAAAAAGTTTACATTTTTCATTTGTGCTTCTTAAATCCAAAAATTCCAAAAAAATACATTTTTCATTCATGTTTTGATTAGGTTTCTAGGAAAAATACAACTTGGTTAAAAAATACATTTGTGCGGTTAATTTTTGATCGATCCTGATTGCCTGACTACAACAATTACAACACATTCATGGTGAATTCAACAGTCCATCAAATGGCTTCATTGCCGAGGAGGCAAACAACTTAGGATCATTTAGAAAATTAGGTTTTGGTTTTCCATTCATAGTCTGACCCTCGAACTCATTTGTAATTATTCCATTTTTTCAATTATATTTCTGCTTATTTTTTCCTCTTTCTATCTCGCTCTGACATAAAATTCTATCTTTTTGTGCGAGGGCCTGGTGGACTTGGAGCGACTTTCTTGAAGTCGACGCATCTCGAAGAGCATTGGAGGCCGGTGATTCTTGGAGCGAGCAGGCTGTTGAGACCCTAGAAGATTTTTTGAAGAGAGATTTTTTTAAAAAAAAATAACTTGTAATAATTGCATGATTTCTAGAGGAGTCCGTTTGGAATCTCGCGTGTGTACCCGAACCTTGGACATTGGACCCTTCGTGGTCGTGTGGTTTGCTTGACGTAGACTAGGACATGTACTCGTGGCTCACTGAGCAATTTTTTTTAATTGTGCTCGTAGTCTATTGGACCACAGATTGCATTTAGCGAGATGCACTTAAACTTTAGAGCTATTAGTCAAATTAAATTGTTCATCACTCACTAATAGAACTGTGCTAATAGTACTACCTGTCTAGGAACAAATTTCTCATTTGCATTTCATATAGTGTAAAATTTTAATTCAGTATTGCATCTTACATTTTAGAGAGTTGGAGGCACTGTAAGTCTTGTTACTTAAGCATTCATCATCATTTTCTCGATCGTATCGGCTTTTTCCGATTCCCTCTCTCGGTTTTTCAAATATAGGATAAAAGGAATTGGGACTGGATGGTAGACGTGATTGCTTGTGTAGATTAACTACAGTGACGACTAATCTTTAAAATCAGGATTGGTAATTGAATTGACCAAAACAAATTGACTAAAATTAACCCATGTTTGCCGGAGAGCAACCCCGTCATTATATGATTTACTTGCAATTGAGAGAGAGACGACACTAGGATAGAGCCCAAGCCAGAAATTTCTTACAGACAACTGGTTCTTTCTTTTCAGGCGATTAGCTACTTTTCAGTGAGGATCTACGGGTAGCTGGTAAATGGTCCAGATTTCCTCAACAGAGTAGGAGGTTTAGAGGACACCTTAGTCCTCAAGGAACTGGTAGCCATATCTATACGATTCATACTTACTCCTATACTGGCTGAAAGTAGGTCCAACTATTCGTAAGAACCGGGCCAGTCATAGGGAAGTACATACACCTAACAGCTCGTTAACTCTTTCAAAGATTATTTTATCACCAACTAAAATTGACAAGATAATTTGGCCGAACCTTTACGACCCTCACGTGTTGAGTTGGTGAACTTGGGGTTTGCTCTTACGTTTGTGTTGTGTCTGTCTGTGTGCGTTAACTCATGTACTTGCACATTTTCTACCTCGATCCTCCTATAGGCATTCATTTCTCTTCAAGATTCAGGATATTGATCATCATAACAAGGTCACTCCTTTTCGACCATAATCCGATCAGCTTCATCTTCTTATTCCTTCTCATACCCTCATCCAGACCTTGAAGTCAGAACTTCGACTGACTTCCCCAATTCTTCGTATTTCTCACCTACCCCACATTCTCACACCCCAAACTTACTTCCATCTTGGGCTGATTGTTCTTATTCTCGAGAGCTTGCTGGAATCAACGAACCATTTGAAGAGCAAGCCATTGTTGAGACAGATGACTGGCAGAATTACCTATCCCCACAACCCTCATTTGACTCTCATATGAATGTTGGGACAAGTCCACAAATTACAAATATACAACCTAACTGGACCTTAGGGTATCATCTGGTCGACCAAACACACTGAATGGGGAGGACCACACCTTATGATTTTTCAGACTTTATTGTCCTTAGTGATTAAATATGCATTAACTAGCCCTCACAACACTCATTCAGAGAGCCTACACCTATAAGGGATTGGACTCATGAGCAAAATCTACAAGCCCCTTATATATCTAATCCACAAGGCTTCGACCAATATCTGCAATTCGGATGGTCTATACTCAAATCAGTATTACATGCCAGAGTCTAGGTATGTTGAGTATGAGACCCCAAGTTCTCAACAGTATCCTCCAACTGAACAGACTTCTCCCATGATTTGTCATGATCATGTTTTGGAGGATGACATTTCTAGACTTGTTGAGAAAAATGAATCATTTGTAACAAGTTAAGAGATGCCACTCAAATATTGCACTCAATTTTTGTCAGACTGGGTATGAAAGTGGAAAACAAATGAGTGGATTTGATGTTGAAAATCAAGCGGACATTAGGGAACCCACACACTTTGTACAGTTGGAGTCTATTCTACCTCCCTATTCTACGAACTACTTACCCTCTAATCCAGAGTCTGGCCATTCATCCATCAAAACACAAAAAATTAAAAATCTCAAAAAGATCAAACAATTAAAAAACCAAAAAAACTCATAAAAATAGAAAATGGAAATGACTTAAAAAAATTGTATCATGCTCTAAGGGAAGCACTCGATGAAGAATTGATTTTTATTCTTCCCTTAATAAGGGCCATAGATCACTTCCTGACCTCAAACGATTTGTGAGAAGTAAATGAATGACTAAGAGGTCAGGCAATAAGAGGACAAGGACTGAAAGACACATAGTGTCTATAGCCACCTCCTTGGTGATGGGGATAAATACCAAGAGCCGCAGACTGAGGCGGTTGCCCCAAGTTGAGTATGAAATCAAAGACACCATTTTTACCCATGCGAGAATCGATGACGACTCATCAATAAATATCCTCCTGACCTCTGGATTTGACAAACTCGAACTCGTATCACTTAGGAAGTCCAAAGTGATCGTTCAACTGGTTGATCGATCCATAAAATGGGCAAGAGGAATCATTTCAGTCATCATTACTTTCTAAGGTGCTATACTCCAGGTGGACTTCACGATCATTGACCTTGAGCACCGAGGAGAGTTTATCCAGTCTCCGATTATTCTCGGGAAGCCATTCTTAGTCTTTGTTAAGACGACTATATATTACAAGACTTGGGGGATTGATTTTACAGCATTGGGAGCACTCCGGCCTCACCCATTCTTTGATACATTACTCTAAGGTGACCCGCATATCCACACACAGTCGTTACCACCGAGAGATAGATGAGTTCCGTCTCTCTACTATACCTGAGTTACTGACTGTCCGGATGACCATTGGTTCAGAGACTCCTTACACCTCCATTTCACCAACTTCTTGCACCACCACCGTGACAGCTTCTAAGGAGGACTCACGACCTGAAGCTATCATTAAGTCGGACACGACTTTTGTTGATTCCCTTGACCATTTTGATGATCTAACACAAGAGCCCACTAATGTCAAGCCAACTGAGATCACTAGCACCTCCTTGAGATGTGTGCTTACCCTTCAGGAATATTACAATCTATATGGAGACTCGTCTGATGAGGAACCCATGGTCAGCACCGCACCACATCCCGGACCTTCCAAGGAGACAACCAAGACCAAATTAACCCCACACAAAAACACGGTTGCTCCATCCTCTAGTTGATTATCTAGTAAGAGGAAGTCGAGATTTGATTCCTCAAGGTGTTCCCCCAATCCCTCAAGGTGCGTCACTCTCCACTCCCTCTCAATGATTCAGGTTCTATAAAACCGACTAAGAAAGTTTCCTTCAACATTCTGGAGAAGGAATTTTCGGAGGAATCCTCATCGGGTATGGATGCGGTGATTTATATGAGTGAGCTCAGTTCGATTCTTCTTAAGCCATATTTGAGCAATCAGCCGTGTGTCGACCCTCGTTGGACGATCCCTACACCTCACTATTATTCATCTGAGGATGATTCTGACACTGACACATATGTATACTACCCACCTCAACTCTCCCTCAAGAAGGTTCGTTATAAACCTTCTTGATCCTTGTGTATTCTCACTCCTCCTTGTATATATTTTCTTTCCCTCCCTCCCTAGTGATTCAAATCACTCGCCCCGACTCCATATCGTTTAATTTTATGGATATACTTAAGATGACCAGATCCTAAGTATAGGGGGGAGAGTGACCCGAGTCTCTTCATCATTCTCTGTGCATTCTCCAGATCTCATCGGTCCTCACACTCAATCCTGTCCTACATTTAGGCTGACCAGAGCCTAAGTATAGGGGGAACCGATGCCCATCATGTATATATACTCATCCATTTCCCCTCTTAACCTCGCCCGCTCCATTTTTTATCTTCTTCTACACTTAGGCTTCCAAAGCCTAAGTATAGGGGGGTGGAGAGACTTCTATATTTTTTGTTATTTTAGCTCTCCTATGCTTAGCACGAGCTATGTCTTTTTCCTCGCTTCTCGTGCTCTGAGGACATATCACATGCTAAGTATAGGGGGGAGTGTGTATATCATATATATACACTTTAACCATAGATCGTACGTTCACGTATATATATATATATTATGCAATAATTATAAGGTGGGTAAAAATTGAAAAATAAATTGTAAAATACATGTATACTTGTATATTGTATAACATTTGTATAATTTGTAAAATTCTTGTAAAATTCTTGTAAAATTTGTTGTAAAATAGGAGGTATACCAAAAAAACCCAGACAAACAAAAAACAAAAAAATAAAAACAAAAACAAAAACAAAAAATAGGCTTCTTATTTACTCTTGCATATCATCCTTGCATTAAAAATAGTGTCTTGCACTGCATTCATCTAAATAGCATGTCATCTGCATCACATCTGCATATTTAGCATATGCAAAGTGAAAAGTTAGTGGGTTTTGAACCAAGTAATGAATAGATGTCGAGGATGGATTTGATTTGACCTTAGTCTACCTAATTTCAGAGGAACCTTATAGGAACTAGAGTTAAAATTTTTTAGGTCAAGTGACTTAATTCTTTGAGTCCACAAGTCTATGTTCACATGTCATCTTGAATGGTCTAAGTAGAATATTCCGTACACACGCATGATTCTTTTAGATAATGACCTAACTTGGACAAGCACCATGCACGTAGCTCTTCATTGATGAGGTGGTAAACAGGTAGAATCCTTTGTCATGTAGTAGCACACGGGTAGAAACATATGTCCTCCTCTAGGGAGGGCAGTGCATCTCAACCTAGTTTAGTGGCATTGATGTCTAACGATGGGATGTTGTGGGCTGCAATAATGCTTCGAAAGAGGGATAATCTACTAGCTTAAGAAGAAAAACTCCTGATGTACATGATGCACCTTGTATATATGTCAAAAAAAGAAAAAAAAAGAAGGAAAAAAGAAAGAAAGAAAATACAGAATCTCCAAAAGTGGACAGACCTGATTGAAAAGTAAAATGTCCGCCGGAGTGTATATACAAGTAAAGAAAAATAAGAAGAGCTTCAATGCTTGCAGTTGGATGACCTAGCTACACTGGTCAAGCATCCTAGGATAGTAGCTACACTGGCTACTGTCCATTCTTCTCTCCACCCCCTCTTCCAGAGTTGGTTGCACTTGAACTTAGAAGGGAATACCCCGCTCCTCGAGGAAAGAGTATCTAGATCGGGGAATTAGAGTTACCTTGTTAGAGGAGGATGTTTCTTTGCCATTTTTGATGTGGGGAGATATATGTCACTTACACAGTACAAGTAAGAATCATAGTCATCAGATTTTGTGTATGAGGATCTGTTCATAGCTGACTGTTGAGGCGACATGAATAGAAGACTTGTGGAACTCAAAGGCTGTTAGGTCTTAAATTCGATTCCTAATAAGGTTCCTCCACATTATTAATCCAAAGGCCGAGTCAAGCTCCATTTTCACCTTTTGTTCATGACCTCGGTATGGAACCCAATTTCATTTCACTTTTGCATTTCATTTTAGTTTCTCGGGGACGAGCAAGGTTTAAGTATAGGGGGTTGATGAATCTGTGATTCATCACTCTAAAAGTTAAAAATAGATCTTTTTTCCCAAGTAATGAGTTGCATTTCATCACTTATATTGCATAATTAGCATTCATGCATGTGTAAATAATATCTGCATTTTAGCATTCATATTTGCATTAAATAAGGAGCCAAATTTACGTGTAAATATTCACATGTATATTAGCTAAAATACCATATTTGTATCTATTTTATACTAACTCCAAATACAATAAAATCAACTCTATAGCGTATATATTACTAACACTAATAAAGAAAAAATATAAAAAAATACTAACTTGTAAAATTGTCCAATAAAACCCAAATCCAAGTTTGAGATTAAGAACCTTAAAATGCACATATATCTCTCATATAGTGCCCGATTTAGGTCTACTCACTTTTAAAGTAATATACATTCAAAGTCCTTCAAAACAAGACTAATTTCATGAAAATCAGAGATCGTATGTGAAACTTGGATTTTGGGCCCCTATTGTATATTGTATATATTGGCCAAAATACCCTTCATTTTATCTTTTAATTTTTCTTAATTTTTAAAAATAAAAAAATAGATTTATTTATAAATATTTCTTTCATAATTCTATTTTATTTTGACTTTTATCTTCTTTGAAAACAACAAAAAATCTGCAAAAGATAAAAATGCGGTATTTTATATCTATAAGGTACCACCCAAAAATACACTTTGTACATAAGACATCTTTTTATTTTCAATCCTTGACAAAAGTTGTAGATCTCGTTAAGACGAGAAACTTTTGTAGTGACCACTTTTTGATTTGAACCCTTTTGTTATTTCTTTTTTATTTTCTTTACATTTAATTTTCGATTTTTCACCACCCTATTTTTTATTAATTTATTAATTCGTATTTTATTTTATTTATTATTTTTTATTTTAATTAATTAATTTTATTTATTTATTTTCTTTTATTTATTTTCTCTTCTTTATTTTTAGTAGCCTATTTATTTTATTTATTATTTTATTTCCCCCCTTTTATTTCTTCTCCCTTTACTTGTTCCCCACTCCCAGTCATCAACTCCCCACTCCTCCACTTTCTCCATCTCATTTCCAACTTCCCCCTCATCCTTTTTATTCCCCACATCCCCTTCATTCTTCATCCGCCAAAATCGAGAGAGAAAGGGAACCACCAGCTCAGCCTGCTCGACAGTGACAGCGACCGAGTAAGTCATCGATGCGATGACATTTTTCATCATATTTGGCGAGATCCGAAGTAGAGAGATCGACCTCGTCGCAGCTGCATCCAAGCTGCATAGCTTCTTTGATTTTTCGTTGAATCGGATCGAGGCCATAATGGAGGCCACACACCATAGCCCCACCTTTCGGCGAAATCGCAAGTAAGTTAATCCCTCTCATTCTACTTGTTATTTTATTTATCTAACAATTTTGTTGTTATTCTACTCACACCACCGCCACATCAGCAGTAAATCACCTTCATCGTCATTATCTAACTTCACCAAGTTTCCCTCTCTAATTTTTTACCACAACCACTGCCATCATCTATTACAACCATTTCCAATTTTTATTCCCTATAAAAAACCACAAAAACTAATTAATATAAAATAAAACACACAAAAAATTTATGCAAGCGCGGCAGCCGCTGCCCTACCTCCTTGGTCGCCAGCCACTTTCTCGTCGTACAACACCACCGACCTCCACTCCTGACACCACCCCCTCCTTCCGTCCTCCGCTGTCATAACCACCCCACGACCTCAGTTTCCAGCCTCCTCCTTGAGCGACTGCATTGTGCACGGCATCGCCCCTCATCCTGGCTACTCCTTTCCTCGCTGCTAATGCTTGCCCCCAGGATGCATGTGCCTACCCAACAACAGACGTGCCAGCCACTGCCTCCCTTTATGCACCTCTGCTGGTGCCATTACGACCACGCCACCGTCCAGACCCTCGTGAGCCTGCCACGCCCACGACCAGCTGCAGCCTCGCTGCCCCTCTAGCGCGCTGTCCAACACCCACGAGCAGCCCACTCCACCCCTCCCCCTCCAGCCGTGCACCACCTACGAGTAGCCCGCTCCGCCTCTCCCCCTCCTCCGCTTCTTGCGTGCCCGCGCATGAGAAGGAATCAAGGTCCTTTTATTTTTTTATTTTCTCTTTGTAAATTGCACATTATTTCCCATACCCTACGTTTACAAGTCATTTTGGACCTCAAAATTGCATTATTTTATTTAATAAAAAATAGCATTTTGTTGAGAAATTAATTCTTTATCTTTTGTTTATTTTTAAGGATTTTTGTAAGCATTGAATATTTTATTAAAAATCAGAGTTTAAAATTAAGTGATATTTTACCCATTTATGCTCTGAAATTTGCAAATACTTAAACATTGCTCCAAAAATTGTGCAAAAACTATATTTGATGCCTCTAGTTGTGCTTTAATTACATTCTAAATTTCGTCACAAATGGAGATGTCTTGTATGTAAAAAAAAATTAAGTGATTTCTGTAATTGATTTTTAATTAAATCCAAAAGTATTATTTTTGCAAAATTTCAAGTCTCCTAGATTACTCAATAAAATATCTGTTTGAAATAATTCTACTTCTGGATAATTTGATTTTGTGGATTAATTAGGAATTAAATACTCACAGTCACGTTGTTTTCAGTAAAAAATCATAAAAAAATCATATTTTATCAAAAATTCCAAAAAAAGTTTTTCATCATATTTCATTTCCAATAAAGTTTTCATAATTTTTGCTTTTGTTTACATGAAAAATTACATAAAAACACCTAAAAAGTTTGTATTTTTTATTTGTGCATCTTAAATCCAAAAATTTCAAAAAAATACATTTCGCATTCATCGTTTGATTAGGTTTCCAGGAAAAAGACAACTTGGTTAAATTGAATTAATTTCACATTAAACTTAATTTGGCTAAGTGGTTTATTTTCTTAATAACCTAGTTCAATTGCATTTCTGCATTTGTATTTATTTCGCATCAAAAATTTACAAAAAAATCATGCTTGGAAAATCGTGATCTAATTCTTCTAAGTTGATCTGAAGTTTTTCCTTTGCCTCCTTGAGTCGACCCTGGGGCTTGCCCAGGTTAAAAATACATAAAACTGCACATTAATTAATTGATTATCGATTCGTGCGGTTAATTTTTGATCGATCATGATTTCCCGACTATAACAATTACGACACATTTAAATTAACAAGGGCATTTCTGTGCCTTTCAAGTAGTCAGAATGAGACTCCCAGGTTTTGGCTCTACCCTAAGTGTGTGATTCTTTTCCTACAAACAATGAGGGGTTTCTCTCCACCAGACACAAGGGTTAATTTTATGTCAATTTATTTACAGTCACTTAATTAGCAGTCCTGGTTTTAAATTAGGGTTATAAGTAAGTCTTATGTCAGAACATAAAAATCATGCCTAACGAGCAGTCCCAATTCCTTTAAATCCTAAGTTGTAAAACTAAGGTAGTGAGGATCGAGAAAGCCAACGCAAGCGTGAACTCAATGATGCATGCTAAGAAGAAGACTTAAAGTGATTCCTCACGTTCTTTCATGCAGGAAGCAATAAAAGGAATTAAAATTACACTAAATGATATGGACAGATGAAATTGCCCTAAACATATAGTTCTATTAGCATGAAGATTTGATTTAAAATTTGGCTAAGTTGAAAGAGCTACTAGTCATCTTGTTAGTGAAAATGTGTGGTCTAAAATTTACGAGCACAAGTAAGGATACATATCTAAGCTAGTGTATGTGCACCTAATTACTACGCCACTCAAGTCAGGTCCCAACCACATAAAAGGCGTTGAAACAGACCCAACACACCACAGAGAGTTCAACCCAAGTTATTACAAAAGATAAGATTCAGAGAGAGGGACCCTGTATATGATGCAGACATTATAGTTACTCTAACTCGCTCTCATAAAATAGAATCAACAGTCTTCTTCATAGATTCATGATTTTTATCCAAAAATTTACGAGTTATATGCGAAAAGAGAAATTACGGTTAGTATCTAGAGTGAGAGAAAAATGCAAATAAAATGTGATGCAAAATAAAAAGGAAATAAATAAAGAAAATGACATCGAAATTAATCTCACAATAATTAATTACAAAATTTTATTTAAACCCTTAAAAATGCATCGTTCCTCGACAACGATGCCATTTTTAAAGCATGATTTTGACCTCTTTAAAAGTCGATATTTGTAGTATAGGAGGTGGAAAGTGATTCATCAAAAACCACAAATGATGAATGTTGTGGAATATTTTTTACTTGGTAAGTGTACCAAGGTCGAACACAGGGAATGTTGTATTTTTAGTTGTATAGTTTTAAATTAATTTAAAATAATTACTTAATTATTGTGTTAATTTCAGTGTCAGAAAATAAAATAAAATGAAATATATGTAATGCGACCAAAATAAACAGAGAGGAAAATGAAGCACATGATATGTGATTATGCATTTTCAAACCTCAGTTTAAATAAGTCAATTAATCCTCAAATGAAATCACAGATCGAAGAAAATCCAGAAATATTTAACAATTTATTTTCAATCTTCATGTTAAAGGATTTATCAATGAATAATCATGCAAATAATGACATAAAAAATAATCCTCAAGTAGAGAGTTTGACCTCAAAATTCTATGTAATTAATCCTGAAGTAAATAGAGTTTAATCACAAAAAATATTGAGGGATCAAATTAATTCCTTCTTGATCACACCCCTGCAAAGATTAATTTCTCGAAGAATATGATCAATATTCATGAAAGGACTAATCAAATTAGTTCTCCTTAACAGAGTCCAAACAAAAATATGTCAATAATTTTGTCAATGTGAAATAACACAAAATATCAAAAATCCTCCTGCGTAGATCAAGAGGTTCATCAAATAATTATCATCAATTTCAAGCCTTAGATATATCAAAAGATATGTAAAATATTAGAGCATTCAACAAGCTTTAAAATGAACATTTTGCACTAAAATCGTAGTTCAAATGAGAAAGACATGCTAAAATGAAATTCTAGGGACTAAAATGCATTAAAAAGAAAATTATTTTCTTCTCAAAACAACCCTTGGAGGACTTATCTGCAAATTACAAAAATTAGAGGGTTCCCTATTTAATTTGCATGTGCGTGCATGTGCGGGGCACACGATCTCGGTGGGGTCCTTTTCGTAGTTTTCAGGGAAGGAAGGGACCTAGGCATACTTTTCCACCACGCGCATGTAGTGCACATGGCACAAGAGTCTTCTGCAATTTGTCGTGAGTGCGGGGGCTTGTTTGCAAATAGCCCCTCAGCCCTCACATACTTTGTGTGTGCACTGCTCGGTTAGGAGGCGGAGGAGAGGTTCGGGGGTAGAGCCTCCCAGTGGAAGCGATAGAGAGGTTCAGTTGTCTCGAGCCTCGAGGTGGGGAGGGTGGCTCGAGATGGTGATGTGGCAGCTTGAGAGCCGTTGGATCTAGGTCAATCCTGATCCAACGACTACTGGAGGCAAGGTACGGTGGAGGCTCCACGATCGAGGTGGAAGCTCAATGATGTGTGAGTGGCATAAGGCTATGCTATCGATGAGGAGGATGGAGGAGCAGGTCGATGGTGGAGCAGCAGGTCGAGGCGTGGTGGCAGCGTGGACCGGTGAGGTGTGAGCGACAGAGGATGAAGGACCTGCAGTTTGGATAAACAGAAATGAGGGACTTGGGGGGTGGTGGAGCTTGATGCTTTGGAGTAGTGGTGGTGAATGGAGATGTGGATGGTGGTTGTCGATGGCATGCGATGGTGGTCGGTGGAAGAAGTGCAGAGCAAGAAGATGAAGGAGAAATGGAGGCGATGGCGGTGAGCAATGAAGAGGAAGACCAAAGGGGAAACGAGTTTCATGGATGATGATGAACAAAGGAAGAAGAAAGAAGTTGGATGATGGAAAGAGAAGAGGATGAGAGAAGAAGAGGGGAAAGAGAAGAAAGAGAATTCACCTGAGGGTTCGCCTGGAATGAGTGGTGGGACCGTCTTCGTTCATAGCTTCAATCGTTGCTGGCGTCAGACGTGAGAAGCTAGGTAGCAAGCTCGGAGGAGAGAGATGCAACAAGGCTCCGAGGGGCCTTGAATCTCTCCAAAGCAGAGCAAAGGTCTTCATTAACTTAAGCTCCAATGCCCGGAGTTGTCACCGATGAGCCAGAGCGAGCTGGGTCTGTGCCTTCCCTATAAATGGCGTATAGAGGACAAGGAAGGTGACGGGTGGAGTTTTATGGGAAGAGGGGGATCGGGGCGTTACACAGAGGAGGCCATGAGGTGCAGAGGGCAACTCATAATGACCGGGAAGTGAAGTGGCAATGATTACACGGAGGAAGCCACAACTGTTGAGGGAGGAAGGGGAGCGGCAGGGGACGATAGGGGAGGGGAGACGAGACACATGCCACACACATGCACGCGGAGGGAGAAGATGGCACATGCGTGACACGCGCGGGCGGAATAAAGGAGGCAGGGGAGGGGGTCACATGTAAGGCACGTGACTTGGTGAGTTGTGGAGAGAGAGGGAGGAGAAAATGGAAGCAAAAAAAATAAAAAAAAACTAAAATAACAAATAACAAATAAAATAAAAACAATAAAAAATAAAAATAAGGATTAAAAAAGTAAAATAAAATATAAAAATTAAATAAAACTAAAAAAATAACTAAAAATTAAAAGAAAAATCAAAAAAGAAAGAGTAAATGAAGTCAAATAAAAAAGTGTTCAACAAAAAAGTTACTCGTCACAGCAGGATCTACAACTTTCTTGAAGGATTCAAATCAAAAGAGGCCAACTATATAACTTGTATTTTTAGAGATACTCTATAGATAATAAAATACTGCATTTATGCACTTTTTGATTTTTTGTATTTTTTACTTTGACTTTAATTAGTGAATTATTTTATACACGGTATATACATAATTAATCTAATTTTAATTGATTTTTTATAGGTTAGGAAAAGGTAAAGTAAGAAACTACAAAGATAATATATGCATAAAATATACAATGTTGAATTTTTTTATTTGCTCTAGATTTTTTGATTTTTATGTATTTTAATTCTTGATGCCAAGTTAGTTATTTAATCAAAGAAAATATTAGATAAAAAATAGGTCAAAATACTTTATTTTTTACATAAAATAATAATCTCAATCAAGATAAAAAATACATATTATTAATTACAAATTTTTACACTAATTTTAACACAATTAGTGAATATTAATAAATCAAGTTTAGGGGATTTAGTTGGAGATTTATTAAGAAGATTATGCTAAGATGTCCACATAGAGTAGATGAATCATGATTCATCAGGTTGCCTGTTTCTCCGGCGGCTATTGTCAAAGGCGGATCTCTTTCAAGTCCAGAAGGGGGCTCCTCCCCCTTCTAGCTTGCCTGCAGTGGACAAGAAGGTAGCGAAGTCACTGAAGGTCGAAGAAGGCTCCTACTAGGGTTTTGGCTTCATGATCGAATGCGTCTCTAGTTCAGTTGCAGTATAAAAAGAAGAAGACTTCAATCGATGGATCTTGACGTCAGAATGAGAAGCTCCGACAATCTTGAAGGTCCTGCAACGAATTTAATTGCTTGATTCATGATAAATTAACCAAAGATATTGGGTTCTTGCAAGTATTAAAGGTTAGGAAAAGGAAAATATTAGATTGAAAATGTTTTGATTTAGGATTGAATTGAAATGGATTTCGATTGTGGATGAAAGAAGAGTAAATAAGAGATCTAAGAAGGTGCGTAACTGTGCTGATTTAACACAAAGATTGAGGAAATAGAAGGGGTGAAGGAGGTTACCTAGGGAAGAAATGATAAGACCCTCCTTGTCTTCATTCAACGGCATGTGTTCACTGGAGCTAAGCGCTGCGCATAGGGCAATTCATGGCGAGCACCACCTTGGAACGTCTCCTCCGATGGACCTTCTTTCACATCGGCCTGCCCGTGGATGCTGTCACCACTGGAGTTGGGCTGAGCGGGATGAAGAAGTTGGATAGGTTAGACAGATTGTATCTAGAATTGTAGAGTTTTGGAGAAGTTAGTTTGGAATGACTGTCTTTGGATGATTAAATAGGAATGATGTCGAGGGGTATGAGAAGATCTAATGGCTGGCGTGTAGATTGGTTGTGAGATGATTAGGATGGAGGGTTTAGATCATTGTTTGGAACATGAACGGGGCGTGAGTAATTTGGTGAATGTGGGTTGTAGAACAAACACCAACAACTTCTTGAGGTTGAAGGTAACATGTGGTGCTGGCACGTGTCGGCACCACATAGGTTAGAAATTAAAATAACTTATAAAATAGATATTGAACAATAAATAATATTATTTTAAAAAAGTGTAAAAAGGAAAATATAAATAATTAAATTATCTAATTTATGGTATATTTTATTTTTACAAATAATATATATTTTATGATTTATAAATATAATATTAATAAATACCTATGTAATATACTTAATAAATAGCTTATTCATTTTTAATTCAATAATTTAATAAATAATATTTTTTATATTTTATTACTTAATATAATAATAAATAGGAGTTTTATGGTTTTTATGGGTTTTAGTAAAGTAATTTATATATATTAATAAAAACAGGTATGTACATTGTAGTTCAAATTCATCTATTTTTTAGTGTTTTTGATTTATTTAAAGTACTAAATAAAAGTTCTAAATTCTGAGTTTTTATACATAAACTAGAAGATCATGAAAATAATTAAAAATTATAAATATCAATTGTTCTATAAATAGTATCTACAAAATAAAATAAATAGCCCAGAAACCTAGTTGCCATTAGGTCCCAAAACTGACTTTTTGCAAACGGACTCTAATTTTAATGAAATGACTTCATTAATACCATTTTATGAACTTTGAAGGTGAGTAGAGTGAAATTGGAGTTCGTATGAAGAAGTTGTGAGGTTCGGAAGTTGGGAATTTGATAATTTGAAAACCAGATTTCTTGGCATATATATAGGTTGAATTTTTTTTATCATTTTTATATTTTATATACATTTTTATAAACACATAGGAAAAGAGTTTGGTGAAAACTATGTACAAATGGATTGATTAAAAAGGGATGAAGATTCGATAAATAATTAATAAATAGGAATTATTGTATGATGTACAATGTAGTTAGTTTTGGTATTTTCTTCCATATCTCCCCCTGGTTTATTGTTGGTCAACCAATCCATGCTGACTTGGTCTCAGGGATTATGTTATATAATATATTACATATATATATATATATATTTCTTAGTCATATTGTACAATATATACATATTTATAGTTTGTCTTTTTTCTTTTCTTTTTTTATTCTTTTATTTATTTACATGTTTTTATGCATAAAAATGTATTTTTATTTATGAATGACTTTTTTATTAGATGTGAAAATTAATTCATATTTACATGTATTTGTTAAGGGTTTTAAGACAAAATTCTACAGAGTTGTTAATGAATCATGGATTCATCACCAATCTTGCCAGCAACAGTCATCACTGGAGATAATTTTGGAGGAGCCTCCTTCGGTATGGAAGGTGAATGGTGTGTGGTATACCCAAGATCCTGCCAGCAAACTTGTAGGAATGGGGGACCGTTAGTCTTACCAGCATCCCTCTACTTTCCCAACACCAATTTCATCCCTACACCTCTTCCTACTCATCCGATCCCTAGAGCCTACCACTCCCAGTAGCCAAGGGAGTAGTACGAGCATTGGTAGCACTACCAGTCGGGCCAACATGGTCTATCTTTTCAGTCCTTCACACAATAGTAGCATTATTAGGGCCATCAGGGCCAATCTTCACGGCTTCTTCATCTTTTCAACAGGGACAACCTCGGAAGCACTTTAGTTCACATCAACACTCTTCTTTGTCAAGTCCTATTGACATTTAACACTATATTCTCTAGGATCTCCGTTCGTATAGGAGAGAGAATCATGACTTGTGGGTTGACATAAGTCGCTTATTTGATGGTAGGATGAGCGATCTGCACCATCTACCGCCATTCCAGCTAAGGTTCAGACTAACTCCAATAGCATGAACAAATCACAATAACATCATCATGATCAAGTATACTACTTAGATTCATCGAGATCTGAGCATGAGATTCTCCTATTTGATAATGTAAATAATATGTCACTCAGGTGAGAAAGTATCATGGTCGTGCTGATCTGGCAAGGGACATGGAGGTGGATGTCTATGTGGCTCCAATTGTGGAGAACTTAGGGGATGAGGAGGACATCCATCACACACAACAAACCCTTCATCTGCATAGGAGGAGATCATTTAAGGGTAGAGAGAGGACTAAGAGCACACAAGTACAACATGGAGATGTCGATTCCGAGTCTACGGAGGATGTTGTGCCTTTAGTTGAGGAGGTTCACCAAAAGTAGACATTCCCCAACCTATAGTAAGTGCTAGAATTTTTTATTCCAAGTTGCAGGTAAAATATTCATCTACGAAGAATAAGATTTCATCTAATAAAAAGAAACATGTTTTAGTTTATGAATCTGATTCTTCGCCATCTTATTCTATTGCTTCAATTCCTTTCCCATGTGCTCTAACAGAAATAAAGCACATCAATAAAAAGATTTAGAAAGATGATCCTCAACTGGCATAATTTTGTAAAGAGAATATCATAGTTAAGGTGCCATTTGATCGGTATGTGACTAGCAATCCTGCATTTCAGAAGTACTTTAAGGTGAGATGCACACCTACTAGGGTTAGCATGAAGAAACCATACAACTATGTGAAGAAACATGTCTTATCAGAAACCCTGACTTATTACCTCAAGAACCAGCAACTTCCAGGGAAGAAAAGAGATATGGATGCACAATATGTGGTGAGTCATATCTATGACATTGCTTTTCCGTGTACTCTCCTTGACAACAATTCTTTAATCAACCTATTACCCTTAGCATTATATGAGAAATTGGAGTTGGGACCTCTACGCAGATCATGAGCATTACTCTAATTCGCAAACATGTCTACAAAGAGGGCTAAGGGTGAAGTAAAGAAAACTATTTTTTTAATTGAGGGACGTGAATACAAGGTGGACTTTATTAACATGGAAATACACAATAATTGAAGAGAATATCATATCATTCTATGGAGGCCCTTCCTTAGGTACGCTGGAGCTTCCTTTGATTACTAGACATGAATTATGAAGTTCCATTCTCCAAGCAGAGATGTGGAACTTGAGATGAAGCACACGAAGTGGCAGCGAACAGACTTTGAGTCGAGCACTGACTACTCTTCTTTAGAGGAAGATTGTAGAGTGATCAATACCATTGGGATATGGGAATAGATTTCAGCAGAACTAAGCGAGACCCTATCATGTAGAGAGGATAATGTACATGATGCAATTTGACTGGTGTTGTCGAGTTTTTTGAGAGTGCATCTCCATACTCCCTTGATGACATAGAAATCCCTTTGGATATGTCGATTCCATCTTTGTCGAAAAAATCAAGGGGTGTAGATGTTGAGTTGGATGCGTCTCTGGCTAAATTACTATAATTATTTGGAAATTTAACTCATACACATGAGAGTTGGTGGAAAGTTCAACACATATAGATCCATCTTCATGCAACACGAATCTGGATTCAGAGACAGTTCAACCAAATTTACATGATGACACAACATTCCCAGAACTGAAGCTGTTACCTCCTATACTTAAGTATGCCTTCCTTGTGGGACCAAAGAATATATTTCCTATCATAATTAGTTTTAATATATTAGAATAAGATCTATGTTGTTATATATTTTAGAGAAGAATAGCAAGGCCATAAGTTGGACAATGTTAGATATCGTGAGGATAAAGCCTACTCTTTGTTCACAACACACATTTGTTTAGGATAATGCTAGGCCTTCTCATGAGTTTCAGAGAAGATTAAAATCTAATCTATGGGAAGTCATTAAAAAGAAGATTGAAAAGTAGTGTCGAGCAAGCTTTAATTATCTCATCTCAGACTCTAAGTGAGTGGTCGATTAATCAACATTTAATCATCTTTATTAATTTATTTTAGCTTAAAACCCCTTATAAAATGCCCTTAAATACTAATAAATATCTCATTTTACTAACCCTCATTCTTGTATAAATATTGTATATTTATCATTATTTTAACCTAATATAAATAAATAAAGAAATATAGGAAAAATAAAGAAAACAAAAGACTTGTATATCATTGTATATAATACATGTTACATATACTATTGTATTTACCACCAAACTCACTCCAAATGAAAATATTTTCTTCTTGGAACTTGTACATAAAAATCTGTTGTAAAAAGTAAAAATAATTGCAAGAAGAATCATTGTGCAATTTGCAAATAACAACACTTTAAAAACGTCACCAAGCTCAACTTGTAAGATTAATATTTTCTCCATAAAAACTCAAAATTAACCAAACTCACTTTCATTGTACTCCAAATAAAAAAAATACTTAAAATGGAAGTGGTTTCATAAACATTAGAGTTAAATTGTGAAATGAGTTTTTTTGGGGCACTATTGTATAATATACCTATGTATATTATTTGTACAAAATTTTATATATTTATTTTCTTTATATTTTTGTATATTTTTTAAATATTTGTATATATCATATTTAACTTATATAAATTACAAATAAAAATCACAAAATAAAATAGATATAAAATAAAATCATGTATATATTGCATATATCACTATGTATATTGAAAATATTACTATTTATTTAACCTAACAAATCAACTCATAAAAATAAAATAAAAATGTCACTAAAATACTTGTAAAATGTTGCAAATTAATAAATTATAAATATATATGTATATTTGTAAAAAATATTAAATTGAAAATAATGGTGTTGTATATATAGGCATATATACCTATAAATAACATATTTTATTATTTTTACCCTTGTATATTTTTTATTTAATTCATTAAAAATCACCAAAATAAGATAATTTAATTACTAACAATTTTTTAGTTTAATTTTTTTATTTGATTTGATTTTCTATTTTATTTTGGATTAATTTCATTTTTTACTTTTTTTCGTGTAGTATCTTTTACCTTATTCTAGGTAACCTGTGATTGGTTGATCCCAGGTCTGCTAACCCGAGTCAACTCCCCATTCAACGCTCGCCCCCTTACATTTCACGTACCATCCTACCTTCTCGATTTTTCCCATTTAATCAAGCCACTAATCGCGCCCAATTCCTTCTCCATTTCATTAGCCCTAACTCCCCTCTCCATCACCAGGTCATCGGTTCCTTCGATCTTGCCTCGAATTGCATGCATTTAAAATTCCAAATCTCATCAGAGCTCTTTCCTAATAATATTATCAAAACACCACCTTCTCTGGCTGATCCATTTTTGACTCGTTCTTGCGCCCAAGATCGACTTACGTAGGGAGCTTAGGTGACAACACGATGCTTTACACGACCGAGAGCATGTGAGACCTTCTTGTAGGCGAGATTCAATCACGTCACCAGAGACCACCAAACATGTCCTTCTTCTTCATCACATACTGTGAATCGAGGTGATTAACCATCCTCCTTCCATCCTCGGGTATCCTCAGGTAGTTTCTCTTTTGTTTCTGCTTTTAATTTTGTGTTTTAATCCTCTATTTAGCTTGATCAAATCCTCTTCCATCTAACTCCGATCTACTCATTCAGAGGTGCTCTGATCAACTAATCGATCATCCGACCATTGCTTATACACTATACAACCTTCTCCGTCTCTTTCCATAGCCCGATCAACTCCAGATCACTACGGATTTGGAGAGTAGACTCCTTTCCCGA
The DNA here is from genome assembly GCA_037367405.1 of Ottelia alismoides. Classification (NCBI taxonomy): domain Eukaryota; kingdom Viridiplantae; phylum Streptophyta; class Magnoliopsida; order Alismatales; family Hydrocharitaceae; genus Ottelia; species Ottelia alismoides. The sequence goes on along the minus strand of JAZKJV010001865.1, from coordinate 821,649 downwards.
TCACCTTTGCTGAAGTTGTCCAACACACTCCATTTCCCTCTTTTTTTCTAATAAAGTTGGTCGGAGAGTCCACCTTCGAGCACTGATTCATCTGTAGGATCAAGTAGCGCACTTGAGAGTGAAGATCAAGATTTGGATGTCCACTTGGAGCTGCATATACTTTGACATCCATATTGCATACCAGCTGCCACCAAATGCCATCACCATAGCTGATCGCCAGAGGATCATTACAGGAAGCTATAGCGCCCTTCAGAAGATGATTCGAGATGAGATCGAGTGAGTTCTGCTCGATTGAAGTTCACCAGAGTCGATCTTCTTACTCATTCTTCCAACATCATCTAAAGGCATCTGATAAAGAACACGTTTGCTAGTTTCATCACGGCTGCCCATTTATGCCCAATTCCAAGCCATGTATCAAGATCTATATCGAATCCACACCATGAATAGTGCCTTCTTTTTAGCAATTCAATCAAAGCTCAGATGTATCGCAACCGTCCCTTATGCCATGTGGAATGGTAAAAATATTGCACTCCAACCCATGCTAGTTTTTAATTTTGCAAATAAAGTCCCTTTAGGATATGCATCATTCTACTGTTTAGTGAATAATTGTATTAAGACCCTTGTGATTTATTTTATTTTCGTTTAAGTATTGATTGAACTACAACACGTGCATCACACATGATTTCTTGGGTATTTTGCAATAAAAAATCGCATGTTCTTTGTTATTATCTAGTCCATAAAACTTAAATAATGTAAAATGTTCCAGTCTAATGTACCTCACGTGCACTGGCACACACACTTCTTGGGAAAATAGCGGGACTCCCCTGCATTTTATTGGCCTTATTATTCATTTGGTCTAGAAACTGTGTTTTCTTTCGTTTGTACCCATGTGCATCCACATATTATTTTGAATGTTAATATAGCTTAAAAATAACAAAACACCATAAAAATCCAGAAAAAATACCTTAACCTCCTGCTAATCTCTTTTATTCATATTAATTTTTATTTTGCATTTTAATCATTTTTTATTTTTAAGAAATCAAAACCCCCAAAAATATATGTTGCTTACATTAGAAAATCAATACAAATTATAAAATATTTTTGAAAAATTCTAAAAATATAGTGTTTGGGTGTTTTTATTTGTTTTATTTTTTAACCAAATTTCATTTTTCTAATTCCTTATAAAACCAAAAAATAGAAAAACTCCAAAACACTTCAAAATTCATAGAAATTTATAGAAAACCCAAAAAAATATAAAATTACTTTATGGAAAATATAAATCTTTCTTGTCATGCATTTTTCATCCATTTTTGAGTTTATTTCCTTTCTAAAACCCAAAAACATTCACATTGTTTTCTATTTTTCATTTTTCATTCTTTTGATTTATTTAAAAATCCTAAGAAATTCTTTAGAAATCCTAAAAAATCAGAAAATATTATGAACATAAAAATAATTTTATTTGAATTTTCTGCATATTTTGATATATTTGAAATATACAAAAAGTTCATTTTCATTTATTTGCATTCATTTCCTTTTCTTTATTTTCTTTTCTTTTATTTTCAAAAATTTAAAACTTTTGAAAATTATAAAAATTCATAAAAAATATATAAAATAAATTCATAAAAATTAAAAAAAGGCAAAAATTTAGAAAAACCAAGAGTAGTGTGCATAGAATTCCTTCTTTTATTTTTTTGGTTTTTATTGATTTGAATAACCCTTGGGATTTTTGTAGCCTTCCTGAGTTCGATCATGTATGCTATACTGGTAAATTAGATAACAAAATTCTCTTGTTGACATTCTTTATTCTTTTTGACTTGAGAAATAAATAAAAAGTTTTGTTTGACACTTACTTGGGTTGCGATGACAGTTTCACATTGTGATTAATTCCACTAAATTAAAATCTAAAGAGTTGTTGTTCAACTGCGGCCTCACTTCATGTTGTCCCGAAGAAGTCGGGAATTGAAATGGTCACCAATGAGGAGGGGGTAGAGATTGCGACACGAGTACCCATGTCATAGTGTGCTGGTTTAGACTATATATGCATGGATGCTGCTATCAAGAAAGATCACTTTCCTTGCCATTCATTGATCAGATTTTGGAGAGACTAACACTGAAAGAGTTCTTCTATTTTCTTGACGGGTACTTAGGATACAATCAAGTAGCCATCGCCCATGAAGATCAGTAAAAAACCATTTTTTTATGTCCATTCAGTACGTACATGTTCAAACACATGCATTTCAGGCTTTGCAATGCCCCATGCACATCTCAGTGATTCATGAGTACCGTATTTATTGCGATGGTGGTGGATTTTTTGGAGGCCTTCATCGATGATTTCTTGGTTCATGGAGATTCATTTGATTCATATTTTGTGCACTTGGATCGAGTATTTAAAAGGAGTAGGGAGATGAATCTGGTACTCTCCTAGGAGAAAAGTCATTTTATGGTTCTGGAGGGTATCATGTTGGGGCACAACATCTCCAAAAAGGGAATGGAGGTTGATACTGCCATGGTGGATGTGATCAAGAAACTTGATCAACCAACCAATGTGAAGTCAGTACGATCATTTTTGTGACATGTTGGATTTTATAGAAGATTCATTCAAGATTTTTCAAAGATTGCCTGACCACTGACTGAACTCTTAGGAAAATACACATATTTCATTGTTGATCACATGTGTCTTGAAGCCTTTGAGTATTTAAAAAGAATGATTATTGACTTGCCTGTCTTACAAGCTCCTGACTGGTCTCTTCCCTTTGAGACCTTGACTAATGCGTCAGATTTTGCTATAGGAATTGTGTGAGGGCAGAGGTGAGACGGGATTCCATTTGCTATCCACTATGCGAGCAAAGTTCTAGATCATGCACAAAAGAATTATACTATTACTAAAAAGGAAATGCTCACAATAATTTGGGCCCTAAAGAAGTTCCGAACATATATTTTGGGATCTAAGGTGATAATTTTTATCGATCACACAACAATTAGATATTTAATGGAAAGAAGGACGTGGAGGTATGCCTTATTAGGTGGATTTTATTACTTCAGGAGTTTGATTTGGAAATTAAGGATAAACTTGGAGTTAAGAATGTTGTGGCTGATCACCTTTCCCAACTTTAGCTAAAGGATTCCTCTAACATTGAGCCTATTAGATAGACCTTCCTAGATGAGTCAATTTGTGTTGTTGACTCACTCCCTTGGTACGCCAACATGGTGAACTATCCCCAAGAAACTTCCCTAAGATTTGCCTAGGAGCAATATTGATCGACTGAAGTCGTATTCAAGAAGGTACCATTGGGAGGATCCATTCCTTTCTTTAAAGGACCGGATTGCATCTAGAAAAGTCATATTCCTCAAAAGGAGCATTCAAGTGACCTTACTCATTGCCATACCCTTGAAGCAGGAGGACACCATTTGGGAAAGCGAACCACACACAAGGTTCTCCAATGTGGATTCTACTGGTTGACCTTATTTCATGATGCTTTTGGTTTTGTACGATCGTGCCATGGGAGGGACAATTAGATCTCGTGATGAGATGGTCATGCAACCAGTGGTAATTTGTGATCTTTTTGATGCACGGGGCATTTATTTCATGGATCCTTTTCCCAATAGTAATGGACATGCACACATCTCATTGGCAGTAGATTATTTATCAAGATGGGTGGAGGCTATCCCAACCCGAGCCGCAGACAACAAGACTATCTGTAAGTTTATGAAGGCCCATATTATTGCTAGGTTCAGGGTCCCTAAAGTTTTGATTTCTTATGGAGGTAGTTACTTTGTGAATAGAGAAATGAAATCATTAGCTAAGGACTTTGGATTTGAGCACATAATGACTAATCCTTATCACCCCCAATCGAATGACATGGCAGAGGTTTCAAATAGAGAGGTGAGGAATATACTTCAGAATTTGGTTCATCCTGATAGGAAGAATTGGTCTTGGATTTGGACTAAGTTCCATGGGCCTACAGGATGGCCTACAAGACACTGCTTGGCACTTCACCTTTTAGGATGACTAATCAAAAGACATGCCATTAGCCTACTGAGATAATTCACAAATCTGAATGGGCAATAAAGCACAAATTGGAGTTTTCACATAGGGAAACTATGCTGTCACCTGAACTTGAACGAGCTTGTGGAGATTCGAAACCACGCATGGCAAGAGCTTGGTCTATAAATACAAAGTTAAGACGTTGCATGACCCACATATAAGGTGTAAGAACTTCATCCCGGGATAAAAGTTTTTTTTTCAATGTGAAGTTGACTATCTTTCACAGGAAACTAAAGTCAAAGTGGATGGGTCCCTATTTAGTGAAGGAAGTGCATAGTAATGGAAGTGTAGAGATAGTTGATCCCATAAATGATGCATGATCCTTCATGGTAAACAGATAATTGTTGAAGTACATTGTCGAATCTAAAGAATGATTAGTCCAAGTGTAATAGATTGACTTCATCCAGAACAATTATCTTTCAAACATTTCTGACTACTTTACATGAAGCCACAGTGTGAAGATTCAAGTTTGAACAGATGCAACATCCTAGTTGATTTGCATTCTTTCTTCTTAACAATTCACTTAATTTAGTCTATTCTTTCATTATTTATGTTCTCTTTTCTGTATGTACCTACTCGTTACTTAGTCTATTTTATCCTAAGTATAGGGGAGACCTTAACCATTGTTATATACATTCTTTGTACTCTCAGTTCCTTCTCTTTTTCCATTCCTTCTTCATACTTAAGATATTTTTAGCCTAAGTATAGGGGGTCTAGCCCATGTTTGTTCATTCTTCATCGTGTTAGACATGTGAGTCCCGGGCAAACCATTTCTACAATAAATGTTATTGCAATATTTTTATATATATAAATAAATCCTACTGATTTATTTCACTCCTTGTTTGAGATTAAATGAATGAATGCAATTATAAGGTCCCTTAGTACAATTAAGTTTATTTATCATGGCCATCTTACCAATCATACAATTGTTGATTCGATGGTTGAATCATAGAGGTTGGTGCTTGGATGACATTAGATTAATGACTCATCAAGCACCGTCAAATGATTGTTAAGAAAGGATCTCCAGCCTGAAAAGGAGACAAAAATCCTTCTCTAAAGGACGATATTTGATCGACCTCTTGATGCAGGTAATCTACATAGGAATATAGATTCAAAGGTCAGATAAGTTAGGTCAAAGGGTTGACCTAACGAGATCAAGATAACCATGACCTATGTTGTATGCTGTCACGATAAAGGCACATATCCTATGATCAAGAGTAGATGAGTTATTATATGTCCAAGTACGTATATTGCGCAGACCATTAGGTTGATGACCTAATCAAGGTCTATACACTATTGAGTTGTTGTGCATGCAAGGGTATATGAGTAATATGATCTCTCAAAGGGATAATACAAGTTCACTTCTGAACCAGAAGATATGAACTCACTCATGAGGTATTGTGATCAACCAAATTCCATGCATGGTTATCATTCTTTGGAAGCATGATATATGCTTTTGGAAAGCATATGGTCGATACTAACTCCTAATGACCGAATGAGAAACTTAATGATAAAACCCTGAAGAAGACAACTCAAATATGATCTGGTTTTCTTCTAGGTCTTCTAGTATGCAAGTTGTATGAGTATTATGAATACTCGAGGGTGATGTGATCATAAACGATTATATAACCATGACACTTCCATTCTGAAGGAGTGATGAAACATGATTGGATTTTAGTGACTCCTCCCAGAAGATCATTAATATGATCTTAGTCCAACTATTGGACATTGATATGAACTCGTATGCAATGAGAAGATTAGATTTATGGTTTGATTTAATCAAACATCTTTTAGAGGACACCTAGATCTGGACAAGAGACAATATCTCCATATATACATGGAATGTATACAATCACCCTGTCCTTATGTCCATGTATCCGCAGAGAAGGCACATTATTCTTTAAAAAGTTCAAGAATAATTCTATTATTGATAATATATCTGAGCATTGAAAAAATGATAATTAAAATATGATTTAATTATCATAAATAATATGAATGTGATTCATATTATTTGGACACATGAGAAGAGTCATCTTTGATAACTGAATGAGATTTAATTACCAAAGATATGATTAATGTGCATATAACTATCCACAATAATCATAAATGTTATAAATATAATTTATAATATAATATATAGATTTAACTATAATTATGATTTACAAATTAATTGTTAATGTGAATTTGATTCAAATTGTACATATAACTGTAAATGCAATTTATATTTTATATTGGGTAGTTGAATATGATTCATAATTTTCAATGACGTGATTGGGATTGTCACAATATATTTTGGAATTATTTTTGTGAGAATTTAAGCAATAATAGTTGCTGCACATGTGGAAAAATTGATGAGATATGAGATCTCATCAAAATTAGAATGAGAGAACCTCCATATCATGTATGAAGTGAGCGGCCATCAAGAGCTCATTCCATGGTGGCCGTCCACTCTATATGTGAAAGGAGGCTACTACTCTTTCCAAGTTATTCCATATACATTTATTTAGTTGAATTTAAATTTGTTGAATATTATTCAACATATTTATTTTCTTTAAATTAATAAATTGTTGTTACAAGTTTATGCAACAAAATCATGGCCATTGTTTAGCTCTTTCTCTTGCAACATCAACACACAAGTTGAAAGCAACAAATCTCTCTCTCTCTCTCTCAATATTGTAGACGTCCACTATATTGATACTGAGTGCATCCACATCGTTGCATCGCCGTTATGCTACCATATGGACAGCTCTGGATCTCCACCTTCTTCGGTACTTCTTGCTTGTGAGGAAGACTACGGATTTCATGAGATGAAATCATGAGGTTTCACACTCAGATCGTCAATTCGGATTGCGGGAAGCACATTCCTCATCCACGCACCCACAATTGCATCCTTCTTTGGATCGGACTTAAGACAGGAGGTCTCTTCGTTTAGAGACGCACAGTCACAAACATGCTTCAAGAGGTAATCCTATTACTAGTTTGTGATATTGATGAAACAATATGAGAAATTTTCTCATGTCATGTGGTTTCATCTTTATTAAAAATTTTAAATTCTGTCGTCCCTTGCAACTAGTACGACTAGTTGCTCTTGATCGCAAGTGATGTGATCTTCACGCTCTCGTGATGTGCTAGGGACTAAACCCTAGCCTTCAAGTGGTATCAAATCCTTTGTAAAAGGTCTTGGATCTGATCCAAACTTTAAGGGAACAAGGTTTGTATATCGGATGTGCGGGGACTCGTAGTTTATGCATATGATGCTTATTTAGAATAATTTTTACCTAAAATAAAAATCCATTATTTATGCATTATTTGAATGAATTTTTGGGGTATTTAAATGTATTTACAATGTATAAATATGTCCTCAAAATATTTCCCAAAGGTTGGCATCAACGATGCAATAACTTGATTCGAAAAGTCCCGTAATAAAATTATTTTTGCATGTAATCACAAATCTGTAACAAATTATTTTCTGGTTACTATTTTATCGTCAAGAAACATGTTGAAAACACACTAATTAAGTAGAGAAATAAACCAGAAAACCACTCGAATTTATTTTGTGGGTTTCTGACTCTGTTTTCCCTAGATATTCCATATTAAGTGGAGATGGGTTGTAAGATGATTGGACCATCACTAGAACTTTCGTAATGTGTTTATCATTCAATGTCAATCAAAGAAATTATAAATATACTATGACTAATTTATGCTTGACATATTTATGGAAATATTTGTATTAAAAACATCAATCACCATTGAATGATTGTTTCATGATAAAACCCTAGTTTAACCAACAATAGTTGTAGGTTAACTTATACATGCAAAACCAAAACATGTTTTCTTGTATGACTAGAAATAAAATGTTATAAGATGCCTAAGATTTCTGAGTTTTTACTATATATTATCATGCCAGTTATCAGAGGAATGATTAATAAAACCACAAATACATTGATTCAATTTATATTGTTCTGAATCAAGATGGTGAAGGTGTCTAGACATGGTATGCTAGCTTGATTTCTTAATTAGAGCATTGCATATCAAGAAATGCTCCCTCCCAGCGTAACTCGAGCATTATGTCCAGATCCATTTTTGAGGAAAGGGTAATGTGAGTAGGTCAAGTTGAACTCTAATTACTAAAATGCTCAAAATAATACGTATTGGTGAGAGCTAATACTATATAGTGATATCAAGCAAACCCTAATTGTTTGTTGGTTGCATTGAATTGATAATTAATTTAATATGATTAAATTAATTAAATTCTATTAAAATAAATATTCTTTTATAAATGGAGTTGCAATTCCCGTAGAAGAATTAATCATAATAATATGATTCATGACGACTATACAAAATTTGAATGAGATATGTATGATCATATAAATGCCATCCATGGTCTCCTGTCAAGGCGAAGGGTTCCGTCACCATGGATTGTATATTTGAGATGCCTATGCGAAGTCATAGATCCAACATATAAGCACACATGGATCGATCTCTTTACTTCTCGAAAGAGTAAGGTCCTATGCGTAGTGACCCCAATATTGTTCCTTGTATAATTGAGACGGTATTGGATTGTGCATAGTGATTTTATTCCTATTTAAGGTTGATTCAATTAACAACATGCCAGCATTACCTTAGGAGTGGTGGGAACAAGTGTTAAAGACCGAATTAGGAAATGAAAGTTGGACTTGCAAGGCAGAATGAGTTTCCATTTTCTTTACCTAAGTTATATTTCTCATATTATTGCATTGTAACAAAGGTAGAAGGGATATCCCAGATCTTGCTAGAGATAAAGTGGTAAGTATATCTCTTGCTTTGAAAGTTTAATATGGGAGTGAAATTTCAAAGTTTAAAAGGCAAGACTATTTTGATTTAAAATCCTTAATCAAAGAATTTAAATTTGAATATATAATTATTTACATGTTCTAATAAGTGCATTCTTAATTTCAGATATGAAATCTATGAACCCGCTCAACATGCTTCTGGAGGTCAACCAATTGACTGGGCCAAATTATTCAGACTGGCTTCGTAATTTGAAACATGTTCTTTATACTAAGGGCATCAACTATGTGCTAACCAGAAACAAGCACGCAAACCCTACAACATTGGAAGAACTTAAGTACAATGAAAAATATGATGAAGATTAATCATTGTCTATGTGTTATATTATGGGGTCTTTATCCAATGTGCTTCAAAAGTAACATGTGGACTTGGACAGAACACATGACATAATGCTAAATCTGAAAGAGATGTTAGGTGATGCAAACCATACTCCACGTTACAATATCTTGAAAGAACTTATTCACTGCGAGATGCAGGAGGGGATTTTAGTTCGAGAGTACATAATCAAAGTGTTTGGTTATCTCTCAAAACAGGATACCCTTGAGGCACGTATGGATATAGATATGCAATCAGACTTCATTCTATTGTCTTTTCCCAAGTCTTTCAATAACTTTGTGGTATCGTACACATGAACAAGTAATGCTGAGCTAATTTCTTTATTGAGTTCATTGAGGACATCTTGAATAAAGACAATCCCACTGGCAATGCAATGATTGCACATGTCAGCGGGAAGTACGATTAGATCATGGGGCTCAGAAGAGTCCAACCTAGAAGAAAAATAAGAAAAGTCAAGCTTTTGGCTCATCCTCTCACGCTTCTACATTGATAGCATTAAAGAAGACTAATGTTTTTCATCACTACAAAAAGCTGGAGCATTGGAAGCGTAACTGTCCAGAATACCTGAAACCACTGACAAAGGTAAAGCCCTGGTAAGTATAAAATCTACTTTCATCATTGAAACCAATTTTCTCATAAGACTAGAAGGTAGTTTGATCATTTAATCTGGTGCTTCTGTTCATATATGCAAATTGTTGCACATGTTCAGGAAGCTAGAAAACTCTATGAACGAGAGATAGTCATCTAGATGGCATCTGATGCAACTATTGCAATAGTCTTTGTAGGGACATTGATGAAGAGGATTTTGTGAGGATCGTACAGTCTCACAGGGTGAAATAGCAGTCGATGTAATGACCGCTCACGAAACCCTAATTCAATCAAAAATTAACCCATAATATGTATAAAGCAACGAAAAGCAAAATATGTGGAGTTAAAATTTATTATAGCTCTACAATGGATGTGTATAGGTGTAAGTATGTAGAGTGTTGAACACATAGAGAAAATGGTAGATCGGGGAAAATTAATTAAAAAAATTATGTGTTCTTTTTATCTATGTGCTTTTATGCAGGCTTTTTATTTTTATTTTTTTTGAATTATATATATTTTAATTGTTTTAAATTCAATTTTTTTATTTTCTCTTTATATTTTTTGATTTTTAATTTCTTTTTTACAATATATAATATATAACTATATAAGGCTATATTTACAATATAGGATAAAGGAATTATAAAGACTATCAATAACAAAAATTGCAAAATAAAATGTTTTTAGGTTTTAAATATTTTTTACTATTTTTGTGATTTTTTAATTAATTTCTCTATTTTTTATATATTTTTTAAGTAAAAAATTATCCCAAATCAGGGATTAAATAATTAGGTTGAATTGTTTTGGAAATTTAAAATAGAAAATAAAGTCAAAATTTTCCAAAACTATTTTAATTAATAATATATAATAAATAGAAAATTCGGAGATAGAAATAAATATTTTTGGAATTTTTGAGAATTTTATATCTTTTTTACCGGATTTTGGAGCTTTTTAATTTTTATCTTTATCTTTTTCTATTTTTATTGATTTTTGGTCTGAAGTTAGAAAATACAATGATAAATAAAATATATTTTGGGGGATTTTTCAAAATATTGTTTTTATTTTTTTGTATTTTATAAATATAGGGATAAAATGTGCTCTTTTGCATTTTAAAAAATATTAGAAGTGTCTTAAATTTAAATCAAAAAAATATGATGTGAATTTAGATGTCTAGCAGACACTTAACCCTATTTTTTTGAGAATTTTTGGAGCATGGAAACTTTTTTAATAAATAGAAATAACACAAAAAAATTATTGAAAGGGGCATAAATACAAATAAAGTTAAAGTCAGGGGCTCAGTTGCAAATATCCCAAAATATTATAACTACCAATGAAAGTTTTTGGACTAAACTTTAATACAAAAAGGTGTAAGGGCCTCAATGCAAAACGTCACCTTATGTGGGACCTCATGTGAGGTGACATGGATATGACCAAAGTCTAATAACAATAACCACACGGTTCCTTTTGCAAATATACTAAAGGTTTTGAATGAATAAAGTAAATTACATGACAAAAAATTAAATGCGGTAAAAATGAGGCATAATATGCAAATTACTCCTCCACGTGCGCTATCCAACAATGCATCACCTCTCACTTGCCACGCGTCAGACGGAGGGCACACGGTATCGGTTCGTTGCGAGCTGCAGAGATTAGATCTCCCAAGAGAGATCAATGATAGAGGCTTGATCTGATCCGATGACAACTGCTCGATCTGGGTGATAGTTGATGATCCAATAGCTAATGGGATGGATGGAAGAACGATCGAAGAACTCGCCCAAGGTCGATTTCGATCCGACCATGCTTGTAGCTTTGTCATCTTGGGGGCCTTCTGATGGGTGCTTCATGTTTCCCCTCAATGCCCAGTAGCACCCATAACCTTAAAAAATGCCTGAAGACCCTAGATTGACCATTGGATCTCAGTGGTCTCTAGCGATGGTCCTAGGTGTTGTTCTTTGAAAAAATCGATGCTCAGACGCGCCCTTCAGGTCCTGTAAAGTAGATAAAAGACATGGCGAAACAAAGGGGGGTAATCCTGACTGTTATTAGTAGAGACAATTGTGAAATGGTGAAGAGTGGCAAAGTTCAACGAGGCGGTAGAGGTGCACTTCGATTTGCAGACCTGGATCAGATTTGGTTGTAAGGTGTTGGGGGATAGATGGAGAAATGGCGAAGGAATGTAGTGAGGCATTCAGGCAGTTTGGGCATAGTGAAATGCACTGTGGAACGAATTGGCTGGAGCTCAAGTGCTCCAGCGAGGGCTAAACTACAGATCTAGGCTAAAACAATGAACAAATCATGAAATAAAAGCATAAAAGTAATCCTAAGAACTACAACAAACTAAATAATTAAAGAAAACACACCTCGCTTGGAAGGAGCCAAGGAGGTCAACCTCGATGGCAAGATTCACTACAGATGATGGGAACCCTCATCTCAACGCTTCTCCACATAGCAAGAAGGCGGCGAGATCATTGTCATCGTTCTTGAGCCCTGGGGCACACTCTAGGGTGAAAAAGTGAAGCTAATGAGAACCAAAAAACCAAAGAAGGCGGATGGGGTGGTTATGTATAATGAGCAACGGGAAGAGTACGAGGAAGAATCACATGCTTATCAATGATGCCCAACCCTAAACAAGGGGTTGGCGAGATTCTAGGATGAACAATGGTCAAACCCTAAGCAAGATGTAAAACCCCTCGATCGACATATCGAGGTGGAAAAATGAGAAGGACGGTCAGTGGCCATTCAGATTGGGCTAGGAGGGAGGTCATCAGAGTTGATCTAGGTTAACTAACGAAGCAACCTGCTTGGTCCATATGGGCCACCCAGGAAAAATCAACCCTGAAATTATTTGTAAATTTGATATAAAATAATAAATGATTTATTAATTTTTAGTTATAAAATAATTTTTTATCATTTTCTTTAGTATTTTTTTATGATTTTTATTTATTTTTGCGGTCTTAATTTTAAAAGTTACTTTTTAAGGATGTATTTATAGGTATATTTACATATATTTTGTATCTGTTATTTTTATTTTGTATTTTTTATTTTATTATATTAATTTATATATTTATAAATTATTTATATCATTAATTTATTTTTATTATATTTTTTGATATATTACGTATAATTACATAAAGAGGGAGTATTAAATATATATGTATAAGTATATGTATTTCATCTATATATTTATGTATATTATTTTATTGTATATTTCTTTATGATTTTATTATATTCTAAAAATGTACATATACTATAAATAATATTTACAAAACTATAAAAATATAAATTTCTAAAAATAATAAAGAATAAATTAAATGAATATTTATTCATGTAAAGTATATAATAAGGGTCGAAAACCTAACTTTCACACCTTAACTCCAAATTGGATAAAACCATCTTCATTAAATAACTTATTAAAAGTTATATAAACTTAAAGATGGTTTTGATAATTTTGATTTTTATTGAGGAGATATGGGTCTGAGAAGTTTGGATTTTGGCTTTTTATTTAGAGTATAACTTGTACATTATATATTATTTTTCTACAAAATCAAATTTGTATTTTTCTATATATTATTATCTACAACTTTCATGTACAAGGTTTATTTATTTGAGGTATAAAGGATAGAAGAAAACAAGTCCCAAAAATGTAATATTGATGAATGAATGAATGGATATTTATTGCATTTTTTGCCCTTATCTCCCCCTACTTTATTCCTTGTCGACTCGGTCATCAAGGTGCCTAGGTCTCGGGGTTTAGGGTTATAAAAGACCTTTGACATTTTATTCTTTTTCTTTTCTTTTCTTTATTAGTTAATTTTGTCATTAAAAACTATATTTTATATACAATAAATATAGTAAATAATGAATGTTAATTTGTACAAAATAATGTTGTTTGCATGCATTAGATAGGGTTTTAAGGCCAAAATGATAGAATAAAGGTGATGAAATGGAGATTCATTAGACATGCACACTATCATTATCTAGTGGTAGAGTGTTCGGAATTAAAGAAAGTCTTTTTGCTTCAGATGTTAGAAGGAACTTATTATCTATATCTAAATTTGTTAGAAATGGATATTCGTTCTTATTTTGTAAGAAAGTTGTCATAATATGTTATGATAAATATATCGTAGATGGCATTCTAACTTCTGGTGGACTCTATGAATTGTGCACTAATGAATCTGTCATGAATGTAACACTCACTAATAAAAACCTTAAAAGACCTAGAGAGGATGGACAATCATTCTAACATTATTTGGCATCAAAGGCTTGATCATTTATATATTGATAAGATTAATGTATTGATAAAGGATGGACCCATAAATTTTCTACAAGTCTAAACTTTAGCTACCTGCAAACATTGCATTTGAGGTAAAATGACCAGAGAAACCTTCTGAAATAAGGGCACACAATGCAAGGGTATTCTTGACATAATGCATACCCATGTATGTGGTTCATCAATATCATGACACAGAATGGACATCGATATTATTTGACATTTATTGATGACCATTCATGATACAAGTTTCTCTTCCCATTATGCCATAAATTCGAAACCTTTGAAAAGTTCAAATAATTCATGGCTTTGGTTGAGAACAAAACCGATAGGAAGATTAAACGGATTCGATCTGACCAAGGTGGCGAGTACCTCCTAGATGAATTCAAGACCTCAAAGAGAATGGAATTGTATCCAATCTCACTCCTCTTGGAACTCCCCAACTAAATGGTGTTGCTAAAAGACGCAACATGACCATCATGGACATGGTCCATTCAGTGATGAGTAAAGCATATTTGCTTCTTAGTTTATGGGGACATGCAATAGAGACTACAATATATATCTTTAACAAAATTCCTAGCAAATCTATACACAAAAACCATCATGATCTTTGGTTTGGAACCAAGCCTATTGTTAGACACTTTAGTATTTGGGGTTACTTAGTCCATGCAAAAAACATGGACACAAGTAAGCTGGAATCTCGTAGTAAAGAGTGCTAATTAATAGGGTATGTAAAAGGATGGTATTGGATACCAACTTCACAACCCTGAGACTCAAAAGTTTTTCATCTCTAGAGATGTAAACTTCTTAGAGGATGACTTCTTTAAGAATCAAGACAAAAATGAAGTAAAGGAACTAATTGAATCCCCAGAAGATATTGAGCTTCCTAAATGAAAAACTGAAGATGTGAATGAAGATGAAACACCCGTACCTCTTCAAAGGAGTTCAAGTGTGATCATTTGATGAAGCATTCACATATCATGACATGGATAGATGGATGCTATCAATGGAGTCTGAAATAGACTCCATGTACAAGAACGATTTATGGACCTAGAGGATCCACCTAGTGGGGTAAAACCCATTGGGTGTAAATGGACCTTCAAGAGAAAGAGGGGACCTGATGGGAAGGTAGAGACCTTCAAGGCACAGTTTGTATCCAAGGGATATACACAGAGAGAAGACATCGACTACGATAAGATATTCTCTCATGTTGCTATGCTCAAATCCATCAGGGCGCTGCAAGCTATAGATGTACATCATGACTAAAACATATGGCATATAGACATCAAGACTGCATTCCTCAATGGATACCTCGAGGAGGATATCTATATGGAGTAGGCCCATGGCTTCATAACTGAGGAAGATAAAGTATGCAAGCCGAAGAAATCCATTTATGGGCTCAAACAAGCTTCTCATAACTGGAACATCGGATTTGATGAAACCATAAAGAGTTATGATTTCATTCGGAATCCTGTTGAACCATGCGTATACATGAATATTAGTGGGAGCACACGACTAGATATCTACCATGTAATAGGAGAGAGAAGCCATTATCAATCCTGTTATGGTGAACAACAACGGAATGCAATGAAGAACATCTTTAAAGTATCTAAGATGGACACAAGATTACGTCTTGGTCTATATAAATGGGGATCTCCAAGTCTTAGGATACACATATTCAAACTTCTAATCAGATATCAATGACCGCAAGTCAACTTCTGGGTTTGTATTTTTATTTAATGGTGGTGATATGAGTTATAGAAATAAGAAGCATGATACTACAAATGATTCAACAATAGAACCCAAAAATATTGTGGCATTTGATACTGTAATGAGGCGGTGTGGTTACACAAGTTCATCCTGGAACTTGGCGTAGTTTCCTCCAATGCTCCCATCCCATTACTTTGCGATAACATGCGAGCCATAGACCAGGCGAAGGAACTCAAATGGCATCAGAAGAGCAAACACATGGAAAGGAAACACCATATCATTCGAAAGATTCAAAAGCGTGGTGATGTCATCATCACCAAGGTGGCCTCTACCGATAATGTTGCCGATCGCCTTACGTAGCATTTACCCCAAAAGGTAAGGGCTAGTGGGAGATTGTTAGACATGTGAGACCCAGGCGAACCATTTTTACAATAAATTTACTATAATCTTTTGATATATCGTTAGAAGTTATTGATGTATTTCATTCCTTGTCTAACATTAAATGAATGAATGCTTTTATAAGGTCCCTTTGTACAATTAGGGTTATGTACTATGATCATCTTAATAATCATACAACTATTGATTCAATGGTTGAATCACTAAGGATGGTGTTTGGATGATATCTAAAGAGTTAGATTGAGGACTCATCAAGCACCATCAAATGATTATTGAGAAAGGATCTCTAGCCTGAGAAAGAGATGGCAATCCTTCTCTAAAGGTTGATATCTGACAGATCTCTTGATGCATGTCCTCTGCATAGGAATAGAGATTCAGAGGTGTTAGATAAGTAAGGTCAAAGAGTTGACTTAACGAGATCGAGATAAACATGACCTATGTTGTATGCTGTCACGATATAGGCACACATCCTCTGACTAGAGATAGATGAATTACTATATGTCCAAGTATGTAGATTAGGCAAGCCATTAAGTTTATGACATAATTGAGGTCTATACACTGGAGAGATAGTGTGTATACAAGGGCATATGAGTAATATGATCTCTCAAAGGAATCATACAAGTTCACCGCTGAACTGGAAGACATGAATTCACTCATGAGGTATTGGGACCAACCCAATTCCATGCTTGGTCGATGTGCTTTGGAAGCAAGAAAAGAATATGTAGTTATAATATATGCTTTTGGAAAGCATATGATCGATACCAACTTCCAATGACCGAATGAGAAACTTAATGATAAAACCCTGAAGAAGAAAAAT
Source organism: Ottelia alismoides (assembly GCA_037367405.1). Lineage (NCBI taxonomy): Eukaryota > Viridiplantae > Streptophyta > Magnoliopsida > Alismatales > Hydrocharitaceae > Ottelia > Ottelia alismoides. The sequence goes on along the minus strand of JAZKJV010001865.1, from coordinate 804,660 downwards.
TCAAATATGATGTAAAACTCTGGGTTTATTCTAGGTCTTCCAGTATGTAGGATATATGGGTATTAGGACTACTCGAGGGTGATGTGATCGTAAATGATTGTATAACCATGACACTTCCATTTCGAGGAGTGATAAAAAAAGATTGGAGTTTAGTGACTGCTCTCAAAAGATTAGTAATCTGATCTTAGTCTAAATGTTGAACATTGATATGAATTCGGATGCAATGAGAAGATTAGATTTAAGGTTTGATTTAAACAAACATCTTTGAAAGGTCACCTAGATCTGGATATGAGACAAGATCTCAATATTCAAGTCACTATACATGGAATGTACAATCTCCATGTCCTTATCTCCAAGTATCTGTGGAGAAGGAACATTATTCTTGTAGAGTTAAAGAATAATTCTATTGTTGACAATATATCTGAGCATTGGAAAAATGACACTTAAATATAATTTAATTGTCATAAAGATTGTGATATTCATATTATTTGGACACATGAGAAGAGTCATCTAAGATAATTGAATGAGATTTAATTATCAAAGATGTGAATAATGTTGATATCACTATCCATAATAAATCATAAATATTATAAATATGATTTATAATATAATGGAGAGATTTGATGGTAAATATGATTCACAAATTAAATGTTAATGTGAATTGGATTCACATTATAAAATTAATTTGTAAATGTAATTTACATCTTATATTGCACAATTGAATATGATTCACAATTGTTAAGGGCATTAATGAAATTATCACAAAATAATTTGGAATTATTTTTTGAGGATTTAAGCAATAATAGTTATTGCAAATATGGAATAATTGATGATATATGGTATCTCATTAAAATTGGAAGAGCCTCCATACCATGTATGGAGTGGGCGGCTACCAAGAGCTCATTCCATGGTGGCCATCTACTCTATATGTGGAAGGAGGCTACTCCTCTTTCCAAGTTATTATATATATATATATATATTTATTTAATTTAAATTTGTTGAATATTATTATCATATTTATTTTCTTCAAATTGATTAATTGTTGTTGCGAATTTATGCAACAAAATCATGGCCATTGATTTGAATTCGGAGTGCATCTCCACCATCCAATTTGCTATAAAAGAAAGGCTAGACCTAGCTCTTTCTATTACAACATCTACACACAAGTTGAAAGCAACAAATCTCTCTCTCTCTCAATATTGTGGATGTCTACTATATTGAGATTGAGAGCATCGCCACCGTCGTATCACCATTGTGCTATCGGATCGACTTCTCGTGGATCTCCGCTTTCTCCAGTGCTTCTTGCTCGTGAGGAAGGCTACATATTTCATGAGATGAAATCAAGAGGTTCCATGCTCGGATCGTCAACTCGTATTGCAGGAAGCACACGTCTCAGGCACATGCCTGCAAGTACATCCTTTGTTTGATCAGACTTGAGATAGGAGGTCTCTTCTTTTAGAGACACATGACTGCAAACACACTCCAAGAGGTAATACTATTACATATTTTAAATAATTGATATGAGAAATGTTCCCATGTCATGTGGTTTCTTCTTTAATAAAAAATTTAATTTCCATTGTCCCTTGCAGCTAGTATGACTTGTCACTATTTATTGCAAGTGATGCAATCTTCACACTTTTGTGATGCACTAAGTCCTAAACCATTGCCTTCACTTCACTCTTACATTCTTGGTTATCCCATTCTTTTGTATTTATTCCTACATTTATGCTACTTTAAATCCTAAGGATAGCAAGGTCATACCCATTTCAGTTCTTGTACAATCTTTTTATTTTAGTATGGGTTATGTTCTTCATTTCACTTTGTGCCATGAGGACATAACACAAGCTAAATATAGGGGGTTTCCATATATATATATATATATATATATATATATATATATTATCCATATCTCATAATTCAAAGTGATTTCTTTTTATTATGGGTTGTAGGTATTGGGAATTTGAAAAAATATTTTGTAAAATAATTTGTAAAATGTCTTGAAATATTTATATCCGTGTGACATGGTTTTTGTATTTGAAAAATGGTAAAAATGTTTTTGACACATTGTCTTTTTATATACTTTCAAAATTTATTTGAAAAAAATATAAAAAACCCCTAACACTTTCACATCACACAAGACTTGTCGTTCATGATACTTGGTTTATAGTGATACTTAACTCATAATTAACCATTCTTAGTCATTAGAGTTCTTAGAACTTAATTTCTTAAAATCCCTAGTTTGAAAGATATACATGCTATATTGCATGTAGAATCTTTATTCACAAAAGTATATGACCTACACTTCTCTTGCACAATTGTATAGACTTTGTGATGAGTCGTTGTTTCTCCTGAGGAACTGTGATGAGAAGTTTGAGTTTGAATATGATTTAATGATGCTCGAGGATGGGATAAGATTGAGGATTGCTTCATGAAACATGAGTGTCAACACTTAGCCATGTTCAAACCAACTTTTCCTAACTACTCTAGTTCCAGACCAAGTCGGGTCAAACCCACACATTCATATTCGTGCTCCCCCTAATCCCGGTGGTGACAACACATGAGGACTGACCCGCATGGAGGTGGAACAGACAGAGGAGAGTTCCAAGGATCTTTAAAGCCTCGTATCGCTGCCTCGTACCACATTCAGCTCCGGGAGCACAATCCCATCAAGCAAGCATCTGAGAGTCCTAAACCCTTGACTCCCAAGTACTTCCTTCACCCCCTTTGATTTCCTCATTTTTTTGTTCCAAATTAGTCGTGTTAATCATGTTATTACATCCTTAATAACAACTTTATTATCCATATATAAAAATCAAGTCAATTCGATATCGAATCCATTGTAATTTCCATCTGATAAGTCACCTTTCTGGAACTCATTTAGACCTGCAAGAACACATATCTTTTGGCCAATTTCCTTGAGAAATCGAGCATTAAATCTTTAATTTTAGGTAGTCAAACATCTGGAGCATCGTCAATCATTCATTTGGAGCCATTATAGCTCTTAGTGTATCTTCGATCAATCGAGCAACATTCATTAATCCTTGGAGCTCAAATCCCTAGCAGCAAGTACCTTCGTCGATCATCCACTTCACCGCTTATCTTTGTTCATCTCCCACCATAGGAGAGCTTGAAAGGGGTAGGCGACACCCTTCTGGCCCTACCGGAGAACTACCATACCCAAGAGCCATCGGAGATCGGGTCGATTGAAGGATCGCCTCCAGCCGCTCGAGGATTTGGAGAAGAACTCCCCAAGAATAGACAAGTTATAGTTGGAAGACGCATGTTCTCATCATACAACCCTTATTGACCGAAGCCTTCTAATCGTGACCGTCAAGTATTTCTTCATGCCCTAGAAGATTTTTATTATTACATTTAGTCCCTGTACGGGGACATGAGGGTAAAGTTTAAGAGTTTTTCTTACAATTATGTCCCTGGCTAGGGACCTAATTGAAAGAACCCTTTTATTTATTTTTGTGTATTTTCTTTATATATTGATACATTGACTCTTGGACATCGTAGGACTATTTCGACCATTATATACACTACATTGATATCATTTTTTATGATTTTTTTCAAGTCAAATTTCGAGGATTTTAATTATAATTCTATCGAGGTTTTATTCTTCTACTTACGACTTTGTTTTGGTTTATTTTTTTGTTGATTTTTGAGCCCGTTGCTTGAGTCCCTTTTATGCCATCTACTATAGTATCACTATATATTTGTTACCATCTATTACTATATTATAGATTACTTTTGTTTGAAAAATCTCAATTTAAAAAATAAAATAAAAATTAGAAATTAAAAATCAAATATAAAATATTAAAATTAAAACTGATAAAAATATTTTTCTCATAAAGAAGAAAAGAAATAAAAAAAAGCACAAAAATATTTTCCCACTTAAAAATATGAGCTCGACTTTCTGCCTCCTTGTGTTCGACCCAAGAACGCTTGCTTGGTAAAATAAATAATAAGACAATAAAATTTTGGAGAGAGCGACTCCTTTTCATTTTCTCTCTCTCTCTCTCTCTCCTAATTGATGTATTTTATTTGATAGTCAGATTTTTCTTTGTGGTTCTACAAATTACATCATTTTAACTACTACCCAAATCTGATATCAATAGAATATACTGAAATATAGATAATATAATTTTTGTAACTTTGTGGAATTATATTTAAATTTTTATGACTTTTAAATGCTAAACAGGGAATATATGTAGTTTTTATTTTAAAAAATTGGAAAATAGGTTTAAATACCAAATAATTTTTTTGCGTGATCTAGCATGGTTCAAGGCATCTATCCTAATTTTCCTATAATTTTTGGCATAAGAAAATATTTAATTCACACAATATACACAAGATTAAAATATACAACAATAGAAGGATCTATTTGTAAATATTAGAAACTTAACATGCGATTTATGACATGTACATAAAAGTTAAGTACATACATGCAAATATACGAGCACCTCATGTGGGACTACACGTAAGGTGAGCTAGATAGGGACCTAAATAATATCCACAATGTTCAAGGCCCAACTTGCGATTTACCTAAAATATTACATTGTATATAAAAATTACATTATTAAAAAACAAATACAAATGAGTAGAGGGTACAGTTTAAATTACCCCCAGGTGGGTGAGTGACTTGGTGCGTACAAGCTAATTGAAGGATTTATGGTGCCCATGTTGCTTCACTTATGATCTGATGGTGGAGGAAGGGCACCGTTTCACTTTTAATCAAGGGCCCAAATTAGATTTAGGTCGACAACTTCATCCAATGACATTGAGATGCTCACGAAGAATAGGGAAGAACAAGTTCTTCCCTGAGCTTCGATCCTTGGTTCCTCTATCCTCCGACCATCTCCCTTGCTTCGGATGGGCGCAACACATTCCCTGGGTTCCTCCACGCCTGCATGACAATTCAGATGTGTCCATATTTCATCGGAAGAGGCATGAAGATCGAGTTTTTCTCAGATGACACGAGGCTGATGTTCTTCAATCAATTCTCCTTCCAAGTGGCTCCTCTGTGCCTATATCATGCATAAAAAGGTTAAGGGCTTGCGGATGAAGCTCATCGACCCTGGATAAAAGCAAGAAAGGATGAGGGATTGGTGGGCGGTGTATATCTATTGAATGGCAGTGAATTGGAGACCTGGTGCCTCGATTCTTGTAGAATCGAGGGAGATTGAGTAGTCTAGAAGATGGAGAAGGCGATGGGGAATGATGTGAGATGGTTAAGATGCTCGAAACAGGGGTGTGGCATGATGGAATGATGGCCAGAGCTCTAATCTCTTGTGAACTACGAATTGGTATTTTAACGAAAATTAAGATGAAATGACCGAAATAAAATGCATGGTTATGCTAAAAAATAAAATACGGAATTTAAAACCTAAGCCTAATAAATCAAACCTTGTCGGAGATATAAGTGAAGACACCTCCGCTTGAAGAGAACTCCGGTAAAGTGGATCGACCTTCAACTGCATTCTCCACACCGTAGAACCATCAGGGAAACTCCTCCTGTCACTAGGGTCAATCCTGATAAGGGTTCATGAGGTTATGATGGCTGAAAAGGGATAAAAAATGAATGGAAGGTGAAAGGCATATTTTATAGACATGGTGAGGGACGGAGTTGAAATGGAGATTGCGTGTGAATCGAAGGGGGTTGATGGAAGCTAAGAGTGTAGAGAGATGGAGGGAGATGTAGTGCACAGATTTTGTGAAGGGATCAAGGTGAAAAGAGTTGAGGAGGAGTAAGAATTGGTAAAGATGGGGAGTCGATGATCTAATAGGTCGCAAAGGGCTAGGGCCGTGCGAGGGAGCTGTTGTCTGGGCAGGTCAACATTCCTCGCTCGCCTATAGGTCCACGTCAGACATAATAGGATAAAACATAAAATAAAAAGGAAATGAAATTGAAAATAAAATAATAAATGATTTTAGTTAAAAATACTCAAAATAAGAAAATTGTTTCCTATTTATAAACTATTTAGGGTGATTTTTATTTTTTTTACAACCTTATTTATTAGGTATTAATATTTATATGTTCATATATATATATGCATATATACCTATATTTTGTGTATTATATTTTTATTTTGTATTTTATATACATATAACTAAATTTACATATGTTATATATTTTAAAATTTATTCAATATTTATTTACATATTTTTATAAATTTTTACAATTTTGTTTATAAGTATAAATAATTACATGTGTGTACATTATATGTATATTTTACCTATGTATTAGACTTTATTATTTATTTTGGTATTTTTATTTGCTTTTAAATTTATATTTATATATTTTAATATGTATTATATAATATATACAATAATTCAAGGATATAAAGAAAGTAACAAAATAAAGAATAAAATAATTGGCTATATGTACAGATGCCTAAGTACAATAGTACCCCCAAAAGCTTTTGCATCTTAGCTCCTTTTTCAATGAAACCACATTCATTTGATATATAATTTAATTTGAAATACAATGGAGGTGAGTTTGGTTCAATTTGAGTTTATATGGAGAAGATATTGATCAATGAAAATTGGTTTGCAGCTTTTTCATTTGCGTGTACCATGTGCACTACGCATGATTTATTTTGGCTAATATTTTTTATTTTATATATTATTATGTACAAGTTTTGTGTTGAACACTTTATTATTTGAGTTGTGTATAATTATAAATAAAACATTGTAGTTTTATTATTTACAGTGTATATTATACTTAAACAATTAGATTTTTTGTGTGTATTTTGTCAATATTTTACCCATATCTCTCCCTACTTTATTCCTAGTTGACCTAGTCATGGTCTCAGAGATTACAACCAATCAGTATCTTTGATACTTCCTTTATTTTTTTCTTTTATTCTTTAATCTCTTGTTTAAATACATGTATTTGCATGCTAATTATATATCAATGTTAGTTGTTAAGTTATGCAAATTAGTAGTATTTACAGGTATTTTACTAGGGATTTAACGCCAAAATGGAAGAATAAAGTTAGATGAATGGCTACTCTTCAGACTTCAACTTTTCCCTAGAGTTGAGGATTGGGTTCTAAGGAAGATCTTTTGGTCTGGAGCCTTGGGCGAGCTTTGATTCTACATTTGTACATGTAATACACACTAAATATCATACCTCTTACATATATATATATATATGTATTTATATGTATCTACAAAGAGTATGATAATTAGAGAAGTTGAGTTCCTTTTGACTAAGACTTGGTTGAACTTAGAGTTTGAGAGGCACATGAGACTTGTGTCTTTAATATCAAGTCTAGCACATTACATGCACTGTCATCGGTTCAACTAACTTATTTATTATTTATTTGCTCAAGGACGAGCAAAGTTTAAGTTTAAGGTGGTGATGAATCCATGATTCTCAACATTATTTAGATTTATTATCCCTATATCTTAAACTTTCAACTAATTTAATTAATAATTAGTTTATTTTAACATTTAACCCCTTGTAAATAAATAAGGCTAATTAATGTATCTAATTAAGTATCAAATATTGGTGTTTATGGTTCCCTTTATTTTTTGTATTTTTCCTTATAAAAAAGAAAAAATAGAATAATATATAATATTATTCTTTATATAAAAATACCAAAAAATAAGAAAAAATACAGAAGATGTATTTTTATTCTTTCAAATACTTGCAAAAATAACAAGTATGTATATATAATGAATTTTTACTTTGAGTTGTACATGAAAATTATAGATCTTGAAAATATACATAACATTCATGTTTAACAACTTTTCATTAAACTTCATTTTTTAGTCTATTTTATTTTCAAATTTTTAATTAATTTTCTGATTGGGCCACATGACGGTTCTGATCAACCTAAACCATCTCCCTTGTGGGGTGCTTGATCATTTGATCAAGCGTCTAGCAGAGCCCTATCCGAACCCAAATATGGGCCATTGGATCCCAAGATTCAACCACCTGTGTTCATCATCCACCTGCGTTTGCAATTTCCCAAGTGACGCAACCCTTCATCAGCCTACCTTTACCAATTATCTTTGACCAGCCGATGTGCCCTTCCCCCATGATTCCATTACCATCGTGTGCCTAAACTTCCCCCTTCTTTACCCCAACTCCCTTTTCAATTTCCGTCATCCTTCGTGAAATTTTAAGTAGTTGAAACTGCCACCTGGAACTTCCACTCTCCTTTGATCAAAATCCATATCTTCTGCCAACTTATAATTGATTTGCCCTCTGTGTGTGTACCCTCTGAGCTTTGCTCTCCTTCCAATGATAGTGCGAGAGAGAGAGAGAGACTTCAAGCGAAGATCGAGTGTGATTCCATTGAGATCCATAGTGGTTGAACCATGTTGCAACATCAACTCTGACTGTTGTCCGAGCTCTATGCTTGCCGAGCATTCAGAGAAGAGACTCGAAGCTTCTAGGTTTCATCCCCATGCTCAAATCCACTTTCGACCTTGATTTCCATTTCCAGGTATCCATTTTTCCATCTTCTTTGTGTTTCTAATCGATTTACCAGTTTATTCCATATTGATTCAGTCATTCCTTTACCTACCCAAACACTCACACACCGCTGCCTACACTCATATAGCTTCCCAAATCATTCTGACTCTTCATCTTCTTCCTCTAAACCTCTACACACTTCGATCAAGGTCACCTCCTTACATAGGAGGTGAACCCACTAAGGGCCCTGCCTTCTCTGCTATGATAACCCTTCTATTCTACATCCATCTCATCCAAAATTCCATTTCATGCTTCGGTTATCCTGCACTGACCCTGCAGATAGCCATGAAGGACTCAAGGACCGGAACTTTAAAAGTCCTCTGTTCTCTCCACAACCTATGATGTCTTGGACTCTTTAGGATTATCTAGGCACTTTCGGATCTTCCTCGACCCAGCACCTTCTTTGGTATGTATCAGAGAAGCTTCTTCAACCTTTAACAATTGCAGATAGGCGTGATTGAGGAGTTGGGACATCGCCGGTGCTCCATCCTCGACCCACTACACGTAGAGGAGGGGAAATATCATTGAGCTAGATGCATTGTTAGATCGAGCCATCTGAGCTTTGATATGACAGTCCAGAGTGAGTCCCAGCCTTCGAACCAACACTACAACCTCATTGGGACCGAACCATAGCCGAAGCACCATCACCCCTCTACATGGCCCGAGCCACTCCTAGCCTTCCATGTGTGTAGTCATGTTGGGATAATTCGAATAGACCCCTATTGGTTTCTTATTATTACAAAAATACCCTCTTGTGTAGGGTAAATTACAAAGGTAAGCGGCTGATTTATTTTATTTGTATTTGTGCCTTTATTTGGACCTATTTGACATCTTCTTATATATTTTAAGTCTTGTTTTTTTTGCAAATAAGCCCCTCCCTTGTACCTTTAATAACTTGTGCATTACTTTTCCAAATTGTATAAATTTAGTTTCTTTAGAAATCTCTTGCGATTCTCTTTAAGATGGCATAGTTAAACTTCTTTTATGAATAGTCCGTATTAGAATAAAATTTAGAGAATTTATTGATTGTTCAATTTTGATTTGAATGCCATTCATTATCTTTAGTACTAATTAATGTAATTCTTTAGCCCATATTTGTTTTATATACTCAAAATTTTACCAAGAACTTAATCTACAGTAGATATCATTGACCTTTGATTAATAGATTGATTTGATTTAAGTGAGTTAGGGTTCTCATTAATTAGCATTAAATTGTTTATTGGAACTTTAAATTAGATCATCATTTACTTAATTGATTATTCATGCTCATTAACTACTTTAACTTGGGAGCATATTTGTGATTTGTGATATTGCATTGATTCTATTGTTTGTAATAGATTGTATTATTTGATTTTATTTTGTAGAATCACATATATATATTGACTTGCATTTAAACAGATAAAAAAAGAGCATGCATTGATCATATTTTGCATAATTGAAATACATGTCACTCTAATTAACTTAACCTAGGTATTTAGTCTATAATTAAATTAGCAAATATGTGTGTTCGTGTGTTCGACCCTCGACTTATCCAGGTTAAATAAAACCGAGCCCTCTTCATGGAGATTATTCCTCAGTTTTGATAAATTGTCAAGTGACCGTACTACAATATGATACAAGTAACATAACCACATAGTGATCCATCATGTTGCTAGGGATACAACTTTACTAGTATATTTAATTAGGTTTAAATATCTAATTAAGTGATTTTTAGTGTAATTTAGGTTAAGTGTTCTTTGTGTTGACTTTTGATAACATTGTTGACTTATTTGTTTGTTTGGTTTGTCTATATGCATTTTTAAATAGTTTATTGCCTCTTTGAAATTTCTAATCTTAAAGTTGTTTTGGTAAGGACAACGGAGTCGACTCAATCGAGTTAACACAGAGGCGACAGGCTTGGAGCTCGATGTGAGAGAAGATGAAAGCATCTACTTTTATTAGAGGAGATATTAATTTTTATGTAGCGTAGTTAGTTAAGTAGTTAACTGTGTCGTTAATTGGTGTTATAATTATTGTTTGTAATATATATTTTTTATTTATAGTGGCTCTAATTTAAGAGCCCACGGATGTAAAAAAGAGTCTGTTTAATTCTTTAAGTTTGGTATGTCAAGACCTGTTTCATTTTCTCTAAGGGTGGGGCTCGAGTTGAGTGATGTATTTAGGACCATGTTCATGATAATTAGATTTTATTATATGCCATTCTATATGTTCATTTTTAAATAGGTCACATTGATTTACATCTCAAAGACTTACTTAATTATATACACACTAGCTCGTTCTACTTAGCCTCAAATTCAATCAAATTCTACCTCGCTAATATAACTTATGCTTCAAGTGTGGTTTCCCTAGACTTGCACGCATTTAGTGTAAATTTATATTCAATTATACATCCCCATGGAGAGTGTCGGGAATCTCTATAAGTATTCCTTAACTTAATCAAGCGTCATTGATTTACTGCCTATATTTCATTTTCCGACTCCCTTCTGTGGAGTATACAACTTAGAATTAAAGGAAAAGGGACTGGACGTTAGGTGTTATTTATGATGTATTCACATTAATCTAAGTGATAACCAACATTAAAATTGAGACTTAATTATGCAATCTGACTGAATAAACTTGGAATAAAATCTACCTTATACTACGTGCGAGCAATTCCCTCATTATACACATGCACTTACCCCCAAACAGAGTAGGTGATGATGATGCCACTAAGGTTAGATCCCAAATCCCCGGATTTGCCCTATAATCTCCACTTCTGACTCTCATGGATTTGGGAGCTGCAAGGGATTGCCTTCGACCTTAGAAATACGTTTTGGTTGTGTAAGCATGGTAGTCTTCTTAAATATGTTATATTGAACCCGACAGCTTGGGAAGATCACCTTATTGATTGAGATCTATCAAGAGAACTGCTGGGTGTAAGGCAACACAATGTCTGTAATGAACTAATAATTTTGTTCTACCACCAACTAAAATCAACAAGATAATTCGGTTGAACTTTTATGAACTTTACGTGTAAATTTGATGAACGTAAAAGGTTTGAATTGTGTGAGTTAATTCCCGCACATTCAAGCGCATGCGTACTACTAAATTCTCCTTGATTCATTTGTGTTGAAATACGAATCCTCTTGAAATTGAAGATGAAAATTTAGGAGGGAGGGGATTTGTTCGGATTTCACAAACCTATCATTGAAATCCTCAAATATTTTATCTTCCGACGTCCATGTAACCTCAGTTCTAGACCTCCATGGACTCATGGCCTCTTGAGTTCAAGTTCACTCACTTAGGGGATGGTCACACACCAACCAATCCCTTTTTATCTTCCCTTCTCACTAACGAAGGCCTTTACCTGAGTGAGTTAGATTTGATTTACACCTCATATTTTAACCTAAACCCATTTTCCAATGAAGGAAGTTCATAAGCTTCATCCATGATGCCTCCTAATAAGCAAGATGATGAATAGGATCGCAAGGACCCTTTACAGACAATACTTGCTAGGATGGCTCCTTCAAAGCAGTAGAATGCATTATGTAGAGCACATGTAGGCCATTTTAATGTAAGATTAGATGAACCCATGAATGCAACATATAACCTTGGGTAGTATCAGAACTTGAATTGGTTGAGTCCAGCCCTTCCATTGAATATGAGTTGAAGCCACACTTCCTTTCGTTGTTGCTCGAGTTTAATGGGAATGCGCATGAGGATCCATATGCATTCCTTAGGAACTTTGAGCTAGTTGTGTTGACACGGAAAATTGGGGTTCTTGATTTTTTGTTTTATATCCCCGTCAATGGTCTGACAATTTTTGTTGCTCGCGAAAATTCGAGGATTGGAAAATTATTGATGGTAAACAGTAGTGTGTCGTCGCTATTATCCCCAAAATCCCGTGACAAACAAAAAATATTTTTTTATTTTTGCTACTTATTAACTTGTATAGCGGACATGGTCGAACTCAGGGAGGCTACAAATCCCGAGGGTTATTCAATTAATCGAAAATCAATTAAGACAAAACAAGAATCTCAAAGGACAACTATCCTTGGTTTTTGTGATTTTTTATCTTTTTAAATTTTTTATTTCTAATTTTTTTTATTTTCTGATTTTTAATTTTTTAGTGATTTTGATTTTGCAATTTTTTATTTTTCAAAAATAACATGAATCATTATTCACAAGATCAAAAATACACACACCAACTCTTTTCATAATTTTTCAATCAATAAAAAATACTCAGAAAATCCAAAGAAAATATTTTTAGGTTTTAAAAGTTTTGAAATATTTTTAAGAATTATTGTGGAATTTTCAGTTTTTTTGTATTTTTTTAAAAATCAAACAGTGAGAAAATGTAAAAATGTGCACAATCTGGAGTAATTTGCAACTTAAAAATATTCTACTGCCAAAACTCCTAACAATTATTTTAAAGACAAACTAGAAATAATTATCTACAAACAGGAACTGAAATCACAATTTTTGGATTTTTGTAGATTTTTTTTATGATTTTTAGAAATTTTTTGATGTTTTTTTTATTCTTTTGGGTTTTATAAAGAAATAATACGTGAAAATTGTTGAGAAATTAAAAGACAATGAAATACAACTACTCTAATTTTTTTGGAATTTTTGGAACAATATTTGAATTTTTATGAATTTTGGAATTTCGAACAAGGAAAATGACATGTTTTTTATTTTTTAATATTAAGAAATGATGGCAAAATGCAATGAAAATTTTATTCTAAATGGATATGCACATCAGGAACATAGCATAATTTTTGCAAAGTTTTTGGGCGAATAAAAACATTTGTTTCAATAGAAGAATCATGCAATGTCTCAGAACATGGACTAACATGTAATGTCGTAAAGTTATTGTTTAAAAAGATAACAGAATTAAATGCAGAGAAAAACTTGCAATTTACCCAATAAGCATGTGGTGGGCACATGACTTGCTTGTAGGCAGGGGCGTCTTTGTAATTCCTGAAAATGGGCCTTAATTGTAATTTTTCTAAATAATATTTTTTAACCCAAAACCCTAGCAAGGGTTCGTTCTCTGATTTCTTGAAAAAGGGGGATGGCGCAGGCAAGGCCGCCGCCTTATCTTCTCCCCTCACAGCGGCCTGGTGGAGATGATGCGAGCGAGTGATGGACCGCACGAGGAGGTACACGCGTCGATGGATTGGAGAGGGGGCCGCTGTCTTCAATAGAGCATGGGGGATCAGGCCCAGCGCGGAGGATGAGTGGTGGGCACCACGTACGGGGGTCGGCGCTGCCTCGCGGTGGTGGAGGCGCGTCCAAGCGGGGGCTTTGAAGTCGCCCGCACGCGGGCGGAGGAGGAGCGGCGACTCGTGGCGCGGCTTGGTGGCCTGCAACACGGATTGTCGTTAGAGGGAGTGCGGGAGGAGGCTCTGGCCCGTGGAGGGGGCTTCTTGCAGGTGCGGGCTCTGCCTGGATGCGAGAGCGCTCACGCGTCTTCGCGGTGGGGTGGCGCGATTGAGCACGCTGCGCGGCTGTGCGCGGGGCCGGCGGCTTGGTGGCATGCGTCTTCGCGGCAGCCTCAGGCAGAGGGGTCGCTCTCAGCGGCCTAGCGGATAGGAGCGATGGCGGAGCTACGCCGTCGGAGGAGGCGGAGGGGCTTCCGAGGCGGAGGGGTGCAACGGTGGTGGCAGGGGGTGGCAGCCTTGCCTCCGTCCCCCCTTTTTTTTAAAATTTTTTGTTTATTGTAAACAATGAACAAAAAGGAAAAAAAACTTTTTTTTGTAAATCCAAAAAATAAGAAAAAATAGGATAAAGAATTTTTTTATTTTTTTTATTTTTTTATGACCCTGCAAAACAAACGTTACAAGATGACAAAACAATTTTTTTATTTATTTACAAATCGGAAAAATGAATGGAGATTCGACGGGGAGGAGGGATTCGAATCCGATCTCCGGCCATCGTACGCGGCCGGAGTTGAGAGATAGTGGACGATAGAAATAGAACCTGTAGAGATCAAGAAAGTGAGATTAAAAATCGAATCGATGACGGAATAAATCGTGGTAGATTTTAAGATCTAAATAAGCAAAAAATTGACAACGAGATAAAAATGCAAGAAATAAACTACGATTAACCTAGATAAAAATAAGAAAAATGTTGATCTCACCTTAGGAGCTAAAAAGGACCGTGATCGCCTCGACAAGGCCAACTCGCTATCACCGGACGGCTTGGAGACTAGGCAACTTTCTCGACGAATTTTCTCTCGGAGATCGGGCTCCTCTCTCTAAAGATTGATCTTGACGCCATTTTGTTATTCAGGAAATCTTGGGGTTTTGAATTTTTGTATTTTATTTTATATCCCCGGTAACGGCAATGTCGTTATGTAGTTAGCACAATTGTAGGGTTGGAATAATTTATGGTGGTAAAAAGTTGTTGTCGTTGTTATCCTCAAAATCACATGACAAACAATTTTTTTTTAATTTTTGCTACTTATTTACCTGTATAGCGGACATGGTCGAACTCAGGGAGGCTACAAATCCCAAGGGCTATTCAATTAATCGAAAATCAATTAAGAGAAAACAAGAATCTCAAAGGACAACTATCCTTGGTTTTTGTGATTTTTTTATCTTTTTATATTTTTTTATTTCTAATTTTTTTTGTATTTTCTGATTTTTAAATTTTTAGTGATTTTGATTTTTGCAATTTTTTTAATTTTCAAAAATAATGAACAATATGAACAAAATCAAAAATACGCACACCAACTCTTTTTGTACTTTTTCAATTCATCTAAACTACTCAGAAAAATGCAAAGAAAATATTTTTGGGTTTTAAAAATTTTGAAATATTTTTGAGAATTTTTGTGGAATTTTCAGATGTTTTTGTATTTTTCTAAAAATTAAACAGTGAAAAAATGTGAAAATGTGCACAACCTGGAGTAATTTGCAACTTAAAAATATTTTTAAGTGCCCAAAACTCGTGACAATTATTTTTAAGACAAACTAAAAGCAAATATCTACAAACATGAACTGAAATCATAATTTTTTGATTTTTGTAGAATTTTTTTATGAATTTTAGAATATTTTTGATGTTTTTCAATTTTTTGGGTTTTATAAAAAAAAATTAATGCATGAAAATTGGTCGGAAATTAAAAGACAATGAAAGAGACCTACTCTATTTTTTTGGAATTTTTAAGCAATTTGTCGAATTTTTATGAATTTTTGAATTTCAGGAAGACAAAAGGGCACTTTTTTTATTTTTTTAATATAATAAATGAAATTTTAATGCAATGAAAATTTTATGCTAAGAAGATAATCACATCAGGAGCATAACATAATTTTTGCAAGATTTTTAGATCATTTATAACATTTATTTCATTCAAATAGAGCATGCAAGTTTTTATTCTGTAGTTCAGGGACTAAAATGTAATTTAGAAAAGTTTCGCACTGAAAATATAGAAATAATAAATGTGCGGATGAAAACAAATATTTACCCAGAGACCATGTGCAATGCACGTGCCTTGAATTTGGCAGGGACGGATTTGTAATTTCAAAAGTGTCGAGGCGTCGTCCTGCAGTTCACCTAATTATTTTAATCTTCTTAATCCCTAGCCCTAGGTCTTCTTGCTTGCTTCGTTTCAAAAACCAAATGGGTGGAGGAGTGGTTGCCGCCTCTTGCCTTCTCCTCCAAGCAAGGGCAGCGGCGACTGTTGGCGAGCGGGTCTGGATCGTCGGTGAGTCGGCAGGGGGCGCGGGAGGCGCATCTGGCGAAGGAGGACACGGGCTGGAGGAGCCTCTCACAGCGGCAGCTGGAGGATCGACAGTGGGGCAGAAGGTCTCGGCGGTTGGCGGTTCCCCGCGGTGCGGGGCCACACAATCTGGAGGAGGGCGGCTTGGGCTCGCTGTGAATCGGTGGAGGGCGAAGAGGCGCATGGGGCGGCGTCGACGGTGATACGCGGTCGGTGCGGGCAGCTGGAGGACTGGGCCAAGGGGGTTGCGCAGCCAAAGGCGGAGGGTGCGCTGGGGCGTGTCTTCGCGTAGGGCCGGCGGAGCGCGGGGCTGGACCAATGGCGCTTGGAGGTGCTGGATGGGAGAGGGATGCCAGAAATAGGGGCGGCGCGGGACGGCACCGCCGTTCGCGTGTGTTGCTTTTTATTTTTTTGTAATTTTTTTATGTAAACAGAAATAAATAATAAAAGTTTTTTATTTTTTATGTAGATTTGAAAAATAGGAAATAAAAAGGATAAAAAATTTTTTTACTATTTTTTATATGACCTGCAAAAGAAACGTTAGAGATAAAGGAAATAAATTTTTTTTAATTTTTTATTTATTTCAAATCAGAAAATGAGCAGGGATTCGGCGAAAGCGGAAGGATCAAATCTGACTCTCCGACCACCGTGCGTAGTTGGAGTTGATAGATCGTGGAAGGTAGAATAGAACACATGAAGATCAAGAAATGAGATGAAAATTCGGAATCGGAGATGGATAAACTCAAGATAGAATTTTTTATGATCTAAAAAAAACAAAATGATGATGGAATTAAAATTTCGACAAAGTAAACTACGATTAAACTAAGATAAAAATAAGAAAAATGTGGATCTCACCTTAGGAGCGAAAAAGGACCGTGATCGCCTCGACAAGGCCGAGTCACTGTCATCGGATGGCTCGGAGGATAGGCATAATTCTCGACGAAATTTTCTCTCGGAGATCGGGCTCCTCTCTCTAAAGATTGATCAAGTTGAAATGAGGGAGAATGAGCCATATAAATAGAGAAGATAGAGATGAATTTTGAATTCTTGATTTTTTGATTTTTTGGTGGAAGAGATAAGAGATGAAATTTGAAATGAATTTTTAAATTTTTTGGTGGAAGAGATAAGAGAGATGAAAAGAGATAAAATAAAAGAGATAAAACTATGTACAAAATAAAATTTTTTATTTGAATTTTCGTCACTTTATTTATTTGAATTAAAAAATGTTATTTTTTTTATTTTTTTATAGTGGTTAATCAAAAATAGCAACTATATACATATACTATATGCATATATGACATTATATACAAGGGTAAATAACGAAATTAGCCTTTTTTTTGTTTTTAAAGAATTTTAATTTTTTTATTTTTATTTTTATTTTAAAAATTAGTAAGAATATTTACAAATATATACAAGTACAATATTTACAAAATACATGGAAAAATTGCACAAACCACCCCGGAAAACTGACTTTTCAACCGTAACTCCGAAAATTATGAAAATACAACCATTTTGAAGATAATTTAATTTAGAATACAATGGAAGTAATATTGGTTCAATTTGAGTTCATATGAAGTCGGAATTGGTCTTTCAATCAGTGCTTAGTGGCTTTTTCAAAGTGTGGCTCCTTCTATTCTGTACATGATTTAATTGTGCAATTATTTTTATTAATTAGAACACATTTTTATTTACAACTTTGGTTTTGAACGTTATTTGAATTGAGGTCAATTAAGGTACAAATAAATTAATGTTAGTTTTATACAGATATACACAAAACTAGTGAGGACTATTTACAACAACACGCACACAATTTTTTGGGATTTTCTATTTAAGGACCCTATCTCTCCCTACTTTATTCCTGGTCGATCAGGTCAAGTCTCGACCTTCTCTCGGGGTTCGGGTCAGCCTGTATACAGTCTTCCTTTTTTATTTTCTTTTCTTTATTTTTTTCTTTTCTTTTTTTTACTTTTCCTTTATTTATTTATTTATTTTAGGTTAAAATTAGTACGAAGTGTACAATATTTACACAGATGCAAGTTAGTAAGAATATGGAGTTAGTGTTATATGCATGTGTTTTATAAAGGATTTTAAGCTAAAATAAATGAATAAAGATGATGAATCGCAGATTCATCAATTAGACATCTAAAGTTAGTTAAGAATCTATAAGGCTCAAAGCCCTACCATTTTCTATGGGTGATAAGACTGATTATTGGTTGAAAAATCTACGAGTAGTTATAGCTAGTTATACACAATTCAAGGACTGGTTTTTAAAGATATTCTACTCTTTGAGTAGGACGAATCAGATGAGGACACATATCAAAAGTTTCTCCCAACTACCTAACGAACCATTCTTTGATACATGGCAGAGATTTATGGATATCTTGCAGAAGTGTCCATGCCAAGGTATATAAGACACCATCCTGGTCTAGTCACTGTACAAGGGTCTCAACCCTAAGATGCAGGGTTTGGTGAGCGCTGCCTGTGGAGGCACCTATACTTTACATGGTGCGGATATTGTATGCAAGGTATTCGAGCAGATGGCTGAGATGAGATACTCACAGACCGCCAGTAGGGCATGCACATAATCCCTTATTTAACTCTTATCTAGAGGGGGATAGGAGGTTGTAGTTGATCTAGCCGAGGACCTTATTCCTAACATGGGCATCATAGCAGATAAGTTGACTTTGGTCAAGCAGATTAACAAGCGGATGAATGAGTTGGAGAATTTGTCCACGCTTCGAAAGCAGATGGAAGAATTAGCTGAGAGGGTATTTAAGATGAAGATACCTGATGTGTTTGCATATGTTGCTCTTGTTTATCGAGTGCATCTGTTTAGGAGAAGCCAATGTCAAGGCCATGTTATCCATGTGAGCCCGAGGTGAACCATTTCTATAATAAATGTTATTGTAATATTTTATATATCAATAATGGTTATTGATTTATTTTCATGCCTTGTATGAGATTAAATTAATGAATGCACTTATAAGGTGCCTTAGTACAATTAGGGTTATGTATCGTGGCCATCTTAATAATAATGCAGCGGTTGATTCAATGGTTGAATCATAAAGGATAGTGCTTGGATGATATCTAAAGAGTTAAATTGAGGACTCATCAAGCACATTCAAATGATTATTAAGGAAGGATCTCCAACCTGAGAAGGAGGTGGCATTCACTCTCTAAATGCTGATATCTGATCGACCTCTTAATACATATCCTCTACATAGGAATAAATATTCAGAGTTGTTAGATAATTGAGGTCAAAGAGTTGACTTAATGAGATCGATATAACCAAGACAAATGTTATATGCTGTCATGATATATGCACACATCTTCTAATCGGAGATAGATGTATTGCTATATGTCTAAATATGTACGTTAGGCAGACCATTAGGTTTGATGACTGATGAATTCATGATTCATTAACTTTTCTGTCGCATTTGTCTTAAAACCCTTAATATATGCATGTAAATACCCATTAATTTCTACATCTTATAAAAATAAAATTCATGATTAAAAAGGCATTTTATGCATTTAAACATGTAAATAAATAACTGAATAAAAAGTAAAGAAAATAAAAAGGCAGACTATAAATATGTATATATGTATAGTAGGAATAAATAAAATATAAATATAATTGAAGTCTATATTTATATAACCAAAACCTCGAGACCAAGTCAGCATTGATTGATCGACAAACAAATAAGTGGGAGGAGATAAGGAAGAAATCAACAAAAATAACCAACATTGTAGATAGAACATTATTCCATATTTATCCAATATTTATCAAAACTTCATCGATTTTAAATAACTCATTTGTACATAATTTTCACTAAACTCTTCATATATTTATTTCTATAAATGTATATAGAGTTATAAAAATCCTAAAAAAATCTCAACCTGCATATATGCTAGGAAATCCAACTTTTAAATTATCAATTTCTCAACTTCTGAACATCATATTCTTTATACAAACTCCAATTTCATTTTACTCACCTTTAAAGTTCATAAAATAATATTCCCTAATTAATTAAGGCGATTCACTAAAATCAGAGTCCATTTGCAAAAATCCATTTTTTGGGACCTAATGACAAATGGGTTTCTGAGCTATTTATTTTATTATGAATATATTATTCATGGTATTATTGACTTTATAATTTTTAATTATTTTTGGATCTTGTAGATTAATTATAAATTATTTCAAAATGTTTAACCACTATTTCATTTTTAACTATATCCAAAATCCTAATTTATTGATGAAATTAAACTGAATAAGATATACATGTATTTATTTATAAATCTAAATTAATTTATTAAAACCTCAAAAAATCATACAATTCTTATTTATTATTATATTAATTAATAAATTATAAAAATAGCAAGTTGCTTATTAACTTATTAAATTAAAAATCCAATACCTATTTAGTAAGTATACTATATACTTATTTATTAATTTTTTTATTTTATAATCCATAAAAATATATTATTTATTAAAATAAATCATACTATAATTTAGTTAAATTAATTATTTATAAATTTCCTTTTTATACCTTTTTAAAATGAGATAGTTTACTAATTAATTAATATTTATTAAACTATTTAAAACATTAGCCTACTAGGTGCTGACACGTGTCAACACCTGGAACCTTCTTATTCTTCAAGAAGAGGTTGTTCCATTCTATTCCACTGACCCTTCTTCACTCATTTGTACCATTCACATTCTTCACCTGATCTTCCATTTAAACCATTGTTCATATACTCCAAACTACCCTTACACTCACTAGCCCTAGGATCTAATCCAACTAACCATCGATTCCTCTATTTATTGATCTAAGATCATCGGTTCTAACTAACTCTCTCCACCACCAAAATTATTGTCCAATTACATAATTTCCTCACAACACTCTGGGAGACTAAGGAGGTCACAGATCCTTGTTGGGCCTCCACATGGAAGGTAGCAGATCGGGGAGGAGATTCCAAGGCTTCGTTCGCCTTGCACCGTCGCCACCACATGATGTTGAGCTCCAGAAGACCGACTGTTGAGCAACAATAGTGGCATCCCTACACCATGCTACTCCCAGGTACCCATTTCATCCCTTTCATTTTCCATCGATTTCAGAGCCGAATTAGCTCTACAAATCACATTATTAGGAAGCCTAATCCTTAATTCATTAATTTCCATCATAGTCTTCTTTTAATTTGACTCGGATCACATTCAATTTTGATCTAAAAGTGCCATTGTTGAACAACCTCTAGAGCTGTGCAAGCGATGGATATGCATTTCATCATCTTTTTTAATTTATTTTAGCTTAAATTCTCTTATAGAACACCAGTAAATATCACTAATTTCATTCTTTTACTTACTCTAACTAATGTGCAAATATCGTATATTTATCACTATTTTAATATAAAATAAATAAATAAATAAAGGAAAAATAAAGAAAATAAGAGATTGTATATATGCAATAGATACAGCTCAATCAGACCATGAGAGAAGGTCAAAGACTTGACCTGGTCGACAAGGAAGAAAGAAGGGGGAGATAATGCCTATTTACTAGAAAATACATTGGTCCTTTGTAATTATTTATCACCTGTACATTATTGCCTATATACACAATTCTTCCATTATTTTTTTCATCACCAAATTCTTTGTAAATAACAATTATTTCTTCTTGAGATTTGTGAATAAAATTCTTGTGTAAATAATAAATTAATTTCAGTAAAAACTTGTATATATTATATAAATAACATCACTCTCCAAAAGCCACAAAGTCCAAATTTCCAAGATCAATATCTACTCCACCAAGACTCCAAATTCATCAAACTCACTTTCATTGTACTCCAAATTAAATTATATTTAAAATGGAGGTGATTCCATAAAATTCAGAGTTAAGGTGTGAAATGTGGCCAATTGTGATGTTATTGTATATTATACCTATATACATTATACATACCATTTATTTATTTTCCTTCATATATTTGTGAATATTGTATTTTTCTTTTAATTTTTATTATTGTATTTAACTCATATAAAATACAAATAAAAATAACAAAATAAAAAATCAACAAAAATAAAATCATCTATATATTATATATGTATCACCATGTATATAATGTACCTATACCTATTTAGTTAACCTAATTAATTAACACATAAAAATCAAATAAAAATATCATTAAAATACTTGTAAAGTATTGTAAATAAATAAAATATTAAATTATTTATATATGTATATAAAGATTTAACTAAAAATCCGAATACCGTATATATAGGTATACAAACTTGTAAAGAATACTCTATATTTTCTAACCCTTGTAAAAATCTTATTTAATTAATTACAAATTACCAAAATGAACTTTAATTTATTCTTAACAATTTCTATTTACATTATCTGATTAAACAAATTTATTTTCATTTTTTATTGAATTATTTAACTTTTATTTGTTATTTTGTCTTTTAGTGTGTTTTTTCTCATCCGACGCGTGGTTTGATTGGCAACCCGAGTTTGTTGACCCGGGTCAACTGCTCATCCATGCCCCTTCTTCCGCTAACTTTGCAGCCGATCATTTTTATCACATTTTCCCACGTGCCTCGATCATGAACCACCCACAAATCCTTCGCCAACATTCAAGATCATTCACTCCTCTTCCACACCACCACATCAGATCCATCCATAATGCCTCTAATCTCGCTCCTTTTGAATTTCAATACCTCTCCTGAGCCATCCTATAAATAAACATGATCTACCTCCAGCGAGCATTTAATCTAACTTTAGTCCATATTTTTGCCTGCGATCAACTCCTAGAGATTGTTGCAGTAACAGAGCAGCTTCTCTTTGATTTAGACTACGAGATTTACGTCGCCGTTGATCTCCTCCGCACGTCTTCGCCTCTCCGCCACATCGTAGATCGAGAAATTTGCTCCCTTCTTCTTATCTGTATGCAACCTAGATAGATTGTCCTTGATTTAGCCTTTATTTTTCGCTTTGTTTTTACTTCAATCTCTCAGATCAGACTTACATCTTCCACCACTGATACGCACGATCGGAGGTACTACGGTCATTATTAAACCTCTCTGACCATGACAACACTTTCATCCTCCCTTTCTTTAGCTCTCACACCCTCTGCCCATCTCCTAATCACTCTAGATCAAGAGCCTGGTCTCCCCTCCGACCACCTATGTTAAAGACCTCCATTCAGTCCCCATTTCATACATTCTTGGCCGAATTTCTTGGTCGGAGAATACCTCCGAGCGTGAGCATTCCCTTGCAGTTAAAGGAGCTCCAGAAACAACAAAAAGAGAAGATATCAAGATTTGAAGTAGGTTCCTAGAGCAAAATTCTTCACCAACTTCTAGATCCATGCCCTGATGATTTCACGAAGATCTAAGGTACTCAACCGACGCAGATTTGCAAGAGATTTTATTCGAGACCAAGACGAGGAAGTTCAGCGCTAAGATGAGTGAGATCTAGCAAGATTAAGTTAGCCGAGGAAGACTTACTTCCCAGTTCCTCCAGACCCTCATGTAGCCGCTTGATAAAGAATACAGAGCCCAGTTCAGATCCTGGTCGTTGATTGAGGCCCAAATGTCAGTCGTTGATTGAAGATCTAGATATGATCGTAGTCCTATATGCAAGATAGACTCCCAACCATCTGATAAGACCTACAACACATCAAAGCCGTCCAAGTGGCCACGTCATTTATGGGTACATTTGTGCTTTAGCCCCTATCTTTTATTTAATTTTAACTAAGTCCCTACGAGGACACGTATCAGCTTATTGTTATTGGAACATTTGTATTTTATATCCCACTCTTTAATTTATTTACAAGTTAATCCTGTTTGAACTACAGTGCGTAATCAATACGTGATTTTTATGGGTAAATTGCAATAAAAGTTTTATGTTCCTCGGTTATTGATTGGCCTTCGAATTTATTTTATTTACATAAAGGTCCAGTCTAGCTGGGCACACATGCCCGAACGCGTGAGTTTTTGCAAAACTAGCATATTAAGCTCTGTATTTTATTTTTGTTAATTAGTCAGTCTGCATAAATTAAATAATTGCATATTAGTCCTTATGAGTCTGTTTTATTTTTGCATCTTTTAAATCAAAAAAAATTATCAAAATGTGTTTAAAATTCCATAAAAATTCCCATAAGTTCCTGATGCATTTATCTTACATTATAATTTGTATATTGCATTTTCTTCATTTTTATTATTTATAAAAAATCAAAAACTTCATAAAAAAATTTCTTGTTTGCACCAAAATCAATGATTATTTAAAAAAATTCTTTAAAAAATCATTGATTTTTTACATGTTTTTTTATTCATTTAAATTTCTGTCAAAGTTTTGCATTTTTATTCTTTATATAAACCATGAAAATCATAAAACACTTAAAAACATTAAATTTCATAAAAAGTCTTTTAAAAATCCAAAAAATAATAAAATGGCTTTCTTAAAAATATAAAAAATATTTTTTATTCTAATTATATTTCATTTATTTTTGACCTTGTTTGCTTTTTTAAAATACCAAAAACATTTAGTTTATATTTTATTTATGGGATTCCCTGATTTTCATTTATTTATAGGATTTAAAAATTGTGGAAAATCTGTAAAATAAAATAACATTAAAAACTTATATAAAACTCAAAAATAATTTTTGTTTAATTTTCTGGTTATTTTTATATGAAAAAATACAAAAAAGTTGAGTGTATATTTGCTTTAAATTCTCTTCAATTCTCTTATTATCTTTAAAAATAAAAAATTAAAAAAAAAATAATTAAATTTTTCAAAAATATGAAAACAAAATAAAAAATAAATATTAAGAATCAATAAAAAATACAAAATCCAAAAACGAAATACAACATCCAAGTATAGTGTGCATAGAAATTCCTTCATTTTTCATTGAATTTTCACTGCATAGAATAACCATCGGGATTTGTATAGCCTCACTGAGTTCGATCTTGTTTGATATACATGTAAATTAGATAAGAAAATCTCTTGCTACATTTTCTTCTTTATTTTTGCTTGATATTAAATAATTTTTTTGTTTAACGCTTCTTTGGGTTGCGACAACCTTTGTGAGTAATTCATTAGAATAAAA
The DNA here is from genome assembly GCA_037367405.1 of Ottelia alismoides. Taxonomy (NCBI): domain Eukaryota; kingdom Viridiplantae; phylum Streptophyta; class Magnoliopsida; order Alismatales; family Hydrocharitaceae; genus Ottelia; species Ottelia alismoides. The sequence goes on along the minus strand of JAZKJV010001865.1, from coordinate 779,371 downwards.
ACCCTGAGATTTCTACACAATAAAATGGCGCTGTTGTTGGGGAGGCACGACGAGGGTAGTTTGGTTTTTCCTTTGACCTACTATTCTTAGTTGTATATTTTCTATCTATTTTTTCATTCTCTTATTTCATTATTCACATTCTATGTATCTATTTTCATTGTTATTCCTCATATTTAAAAACATGTGTCTCTTACACATTCTTTTGTTTCCTCTTTCTTGCGAGGGCCTGACGAGCGAGGGCGGCATTCTTAGGAGCACCAGTGCAGCCAAGCAGAGACGGCTTGATTTTCCACCGAGCCGCATGAGAGCATAGGAGGAGAAGAAGATTTAGAGGAGACCATCATTTGAAGCATAGATATTTTTGATTTATTTTAGCGTTTTAGTCGTTCAAAAACTCTTGTAAAAAGGACATTGCATACCTTATGTGCGTGGTCTATTTCACCAAGTACCGGTGCACTTGGGGGACCTCATCAATTTTGTTTTCATCACCTTCTTTTTCTTTGTTTTCACGCGGTTTTATGTGCTTGAGCCACTAGTGATTACTTTAATTAACTTGCTTGAGTCAGATAAATGATTATGTCCAAAACCCTAAACAAGAATTTTGCGCCTATAGAGAAGAGCGTAATTAGACTTAGTCAAATTTAGTTGGTTCTTGCCCACTAATAGAAGTTATTTATAAGATGGTTCACTTGCATCATTTAGATTAATTTTATTTTCTGTATTTGAATTCTGTGCGGATCACCATGCATGTAGAGTGCTTGCGATAAGGTACGCATCTCTTAAATCCTGCATGCATCATTGAATTTAATCACGCATTGGCATTTCCAATCTCCTTCCTTATTTTCACTCACATAATCCAAAAACGAAATTAGATAATTGGTGGGTAATTCATTTCAAAATATTCAAAAAGAGTGATAACTTTGTAAAATTAGGTCTACTAAAGAAAACTCGACCGTAAAACTGAACGTAAGGACAATGACAATTGTTTTGGAGAGTGTAACCCCCTCATTGTTTGATTTTACTTGCAAGTGAGAGAGAGATGAACACTAGGATAGAGCCACGCCAAGATTTTCATATGGATTACCGATTCTATAGAAATGATTAGATACTTCTCAGTGAGGGAATGCGGGTAGCTGGTAAACGGTCCAAATTTCCTTAGCAGAGGGGAGGGTTTAAAGGACATTGCGTAAGGCTCCGTCCTTAAGTAATGGGTAGCCATTTTCACGGTCCGTACTTACATCCATACTAGTTGAAAGTGGATGCGACTATTCGTAAGAATTGGTCCAGTTTTTAGGAAATATAGGCACCTAACAACTCGTTAATTCTTTCAAAGATTGTATTTTTCACCAAATAAAACTGAAAAGATAACAGAGTGAACTCTTATGGTCTTCACTTGTGTTGAGTTGGTGAATAGGGGATTTGATTTGTTTTTTATTTCTAGCGCTAGAAATCCTCCGCACACTTCGCACCTTCTACTCATTCTCTTCTTGTTTGACTTTCGTATTCTCGCATTTCGCCTCTTCATATCGAAGATGTCGGATTAGATCATTTCTTGTTCGGACTTTACGTACTCATATCACACTCCAAATCGATTATCTTATACTCGGGAAGACTCACTTCTTGAGTATTCCTCTTTCTCCATTTCATCTTTCACTTCATCCATCAATCCGTTGTTAAAGATTGACTCTAATCTTGAATTATCATTTGGGACTCCATCATTCCTAAAGGCTAATCCAGTGCAGCTTACACTTGCAGAAACTGATACAGTGCACTTGATGCCACCTAAGGGAAAAGGTTCCATGGCCGAATAGTCCGAGATCAACAATACCATGTTAGCCTCCATTCAGTCTATTCAGGCACAGTTAACAGAACATGATGACTTTCAAACAACATTGAGAGATATGATTCTCGGACTGAGGCAAGATAGGAGAGAGGATGATAGAAATAATGGAGGAGGTGGGAATGGGGGAGAACTTGTAGAGACAGTGTCTACGCTCTCATTAAGGGAATCCTATAATCCAAGAGCAGGACAAATGAATAAATGGATTCAAATTCCTACTATTCATGCGCTTTTCGAGCTTAAACCAACTTTGTTACCATTACTCCCCATATTCCACAGGAATATTAATGAAGAACCTTATGTACACCTCCAATAATTCGATCGCATTTGCAGTATAACCCATTACCCTAACATCCCATTAGAGGTAGTTAAGATAATGATATTTCCCTTCAGCTTGATGGATAAGGCCCTTTATTGAGTAAATCATCTAGGAAAAGTCATCACTACAAGGGAAGAGCCGAGGTATGTTTTTCTAAGCAAATACCACCCACTTGGATGCCTCAACCAAATGTGATCACTGGTATCAAACTTCTCCCAGATGTCCCATGAGCCTATTCACGGGGCGTGGAAGGCATTTAAAGATTTAATAGAGAAATGCCCCCATCACGATATTCCAAAGATAAGCTTATTGCAAAATTTCTTTGGGGGTTTATGTCATGAGAATTAGAAGCTGGTAGATGCCACTTGTGGGGTAGTCACTTTAACAATGATGAGGATGTCCGATGCCAAATCTTCGAGGAGATGGCAGAGAGTTCGGCAGCTCTTTATTCTTCACTTGCATTATAGAAACATCCCATGCCTTCTTCTACTACTGTAGAACCCCATAGGGCTATAAATATGACAACATCTCATGAAGTGGATAGGGTGGAAAATTCTGATCTGACCAAAATTGGAAATCTCCTATCCAAAGTGGACATTATCGAGAAATGATCCAAGGAGCTAGAGAAGTGCCAAGTGATCGAATAGAGGACGAAGAACCTAGACAAGCTGGATGAAATAACGAAGCATCTGGAGCTTCTTGTGGGTACAATAAGCGCATGGCAAAGCACGAGCGCATCATCCGACACTTCTGCCTGGGAGTAGGATTCTTCCACTTCCACCCAATAGAGTATCGGAGGACCATCCACAGTCCAACACTGACTATTTCCCACAGCATTCACGAATTGTCTCGTATTAGCAAGAAGGTCCATACATTCCTGAGCAACAGGCTCCACCTATCACTATCATACAGGAGGTGAACGGTATCTAGTTCGACTAAGAGCATAACCAGCCTCATCCGTCAGGGCAAGGCTAGTTGGGTTCCCAACATGTCAGAGACCCGCCCACCAGTTTTAGGGAGGCAGACCGCAACAATACCAGCACCAACAGTTCCAGCCTCAGTATCAATCTCCCCATCACTTTCAGAGCTGGAGACATAGCTAGCAACATATGCAGTTTACATATTTTCCACAACCTTACCAGCAGCAGCCGACTGCATCATACCGAAAATATCCACATCCTCCTCCTCCTCATTACAACAATATGGATTCCAACAACCTCCTCCTTGAAGGATATGGGGAAAATCCTAAACGCATCACGGAAGCGTGATGATCGCATCGAATGCGATCGGGAGCGACTAGTCACACTAGTCGCTTGATGCAGCGGAAATTAAAAAATTTCTATGTGACGAAACCACATGATCCAAGAACACTTCTCGGATCGTTTCGTCTAAACCACAAACAAGTAATAGGATTGCCTCTTGAAGCGTGGTTGTGATCAAGTCTCTAAACAAAGAGCCCTCCTGTCTCAAGTACGACCTTCGGAGGAGACGCTTGCGAGCATGGGGATGAGTCGTGGTGATCTCGCAATACAAGTAGTTGTCCAAGCAAAGGAACTCTTAAACTCGTTGCACGAGATCGTGTATCTTCTTCACGAGCAAGTAGAACCGAAGAAGATGGAGCGCCAAGAGTCGTCGAAGCAACGCGAGCCGACGATGGAGCCTTCTTCCTTCTGGAGGAGGTTGGACGGCCACCCAAGAGAGAAGGGAAGAGGACACGTGAGAATGAGAGAGAGAAAGTATAGAGACTCTGTCGAGTCGGTGTAAGTCGAAGAGCAAGGCATGCCTATTCTTATATAGGGTTTTGGGAGTCCATGGATCCCAATCCATGGACAACACACAATCAACAGATGAGATTGATTGTGACCCTTTCAACGGCTAGGATTATTGTTGGTAAAACACAACAACAAGTGATTTAATTTAAATTAATTATCATTGATAAATAAATATAATTAATCTCAAATTAAATCACTTTTGACTAGAGATATGATAATGAGAAGACCATGGTCCTCTCCTAAAAGGGGGGACGGCTACTCTACTCCTCTAGAGGAGTTGTAGCCGTACTCTCTTATTAGAGGGGATTTGGTCAATCTCTTTGATATATCACGAGATCTCACTATCTCATGATATCTCCTATAACTCTTGTCGAAATAATTTTCACAAAAAATAATTCCAAATTATCTTTTGGAAAATATCAATCAAGCCATTGAAAAAAATGAATCTCATTCACAACCCAAAACTAAATGTAATTATATTTTCAATTAATCATTCAATGTGAATCCCATTCATATTAACAATTAATCAATAAATATAAAACACAATATGGCTCTCTCTTATATATTATAAATCACATTTATAATATATATGATTAATATGGATAGTGCTATCCATATTATTCATATCCATGATAAATAAATCATATTTAATCATCTTAAATTTCTTTTTTTATGTGCCCAAATAATATGAATCACATTCACATTATTCATATCTTTAATAATTAAATCACATTTAATTATTTTATATATATCTTCTTATAATATAAATCAAATTCATATTATCCATGATAATTAAATCACATTTACTTATCAATTTTCTCGATGCTTGTATATAATTCAACTTTGGAATCATCCGTGAACTCTTTCAAGAATAATGCATATTCTCTGCAGGTACTTGGAGATAAGGACAAGGCGATTGTATTGTTCCACATATAGTGACTTGGATATAGAGATCACATCTCAAATCCAGATCTCGGGCCTCCCATAGATGCTTGATTAAATCGAGATCGCAAATATGATCTTATCATTGCATCCGAATCACATTCAGATCAATGTACAACATTTGGACCAAGATCAGATTACTTCTCTAATGAGAGGAGTCGCTAAAATCCAGACCCGTTTCATCACTCCCTAGGAATGGAAGCGTCATGGTTATACAATCGTTTATGATCACATCACCCTCAGGTATTCCCAATACCTGTACATCCTGCATACTGGAAGACTCAGAATAAACCGGAAGTATTAGATCAACTTTATACTGTCTACTTCAGGGTTTTATCAGTATGTTTCTCATTTGATCATTGGGAGTTGGTATCGATCATATACTTTCCAATAGAATATATCATACCTAGGTCTTGATCATATACTTTCCAAAAGTATATATATCAAACCTACAAATTCAGTCAAGCTTCCAAAGCAAGATGACCGTGCACGGAATTTGATTCTTCCCAATATCTCATGAGTGAGCTCATGTCTTCCGGTTCAGTAGTGAACCTGTATGATCCCTTTGAGAGATCGTATTACTCATATGCCCTTATATGTACACCAGCGCGCCGGTGTATAGATCTTGATTAGGTCATCAACCTATTGGTCTGCCAAATGTACATACTCAGACATATAGTAACACATCTGTCTCCGGTCAGAGGATGCGTGCCTATATCGTGACATCATACGATATGGGACTTTGGTTATCTCGATCTCGTTAAGTCAACTCTTTGACCTAACTAATCTGACACCTCCGAATCTCTATTCCTATGCAGAGGACCTGCATCAAGAGGTCGGTCAGATATCAGCCTATGTGAGAAAGGATTGCCATCTCCTACTCAGGCTAGAGATCATCTCTTAATAATCATTTGACGGTGCTTGATGAGTCATCAATCTAACTCTTTGGATATTCATCCGAGCACCAGCCTCTATAATTCAATTATTGAATCAACAGTTGTATGATTATTAAGATGGCCATGGTGCATAACCCTAATTGTACTAAGGGACCTATTATGCAAATTAGTTATTCTTCATTTCAGATCAGGGAATGATATTCGCAATAACATTTATTGCATAATGGCTCACCGTGGGCTCGCATGTCAAACAATCTCCCACTAACCCAAAGAGCCATTAATGGGCTAATCATTTAAACCCACACTCATGTGACAATCATAGGCTATTTAGAAAATAGCTAGGTAAGTTGATCAGTCACTCTGTTCCCACGAGACTATGCCAAGTCCTTTTACGGCACTTGCATATCCCTAGTAACAGTGCTCGCATCTAATGCGAATGTTGCATCTTATGCAACCAATACTCAATCTAGTCAAAGCAGTTACAGTGTCCTTGACACCATTGCTCAATAATTATTATAACCAGTATTTCCATAATCCTTATTAGAATACCTTTATTCCTGGAGATCTCTATCTCATAAGGCATCTACAGTTAAGACCTGTTAGATCTCTATATATAAAGTCTTAAGTTTTTGAAGATAAGACTTTGAGCACTATCTCAAAAAATCTTATCATCTATGAAGATTTTGTTATTACTGCAATCAAGTGTTTTCTCTCCATAGTAGGATTAGCAATACTTTACTACTCCCATTGCATGGCAGATATCTGGCTTTTGTACACATCTAGCATACACTTAGCTTCTCGTAACTGATGCACAAGTGCAAGCAGTTCTAGCATTCACTTCCTCAACTCTTTGAGGTGCTATCACTTTAGATAGGTCACTACCACATCATAAGGGAAGGAAGCCTTTCTTGGAATTTTCCAGAAAGTGGAATATGTCCAAGGTGTACTACTAATGTGATGGTCCTAATACCCTCTTCTCTTTGCTTCTGAATAACTTCAGAACTAATATCTAAGAGGTATCCTTGAAATCATTTTTCAAGAAATGGAACAACCAGATTATAAAACACTTATTATCATCCGTATATCATTCCAAATGATTAGGATATTATCTACATTTAGCAAGATGAACATAATGGCAATCCCACTAAGCTTCTCATGGTACATTAAGATTCTATCTAAAATTATAACATTTATGATTTCATCAAATCTTATGTTCCAACTACAAGAAGCTTATTTGTGTCCATAGATGGAGTTTCTTTAGCTTGCACACCTTGCTTTCCTCAACCATGAAGCCCTGGGACTACTTCACGTGAATATCCTCAAAGAGGTATTCATGGAGGAATGCAATCTTGACTTCCATCTCGAAGATGTCAAAGTCAAGTTGTGCGGCTTATAGTTAGAAATATTCTGATGGGTCTAAGCATGGTCACCGAAGAGAAAGTCTTATCGCAAGCAATGTCTTCTCCTCCGATGTGTAGCACATGTCTACGAACCAAGCTTTGAAGGTCTCTACCTTATCATCAGGTTCCCTTTCTCTTGAAGATCCATTTACACCTTTATGGTTCTTACCCTTATAGGTGGATCATTAAGGGTCCATATACAACACTTGTATATGAAGTCTACCTTAGACTTTTATTGCTAGCATCCATCTTTCCATGTCATGATCCTCAGGAGCTTCATCATATGAAGTCCGATCAGTCGGACTTAACCGACACATGGAATACATCCTCAAACTCATTTGAAAAGGTATTAATGTTTCATCTTTAATTATCCTTTTAGTTTCCAATTTCAGGAGCCTCATTATCATCTCAAGATTAAATGAGTTCCTTTACTTCATTTTCTTCTTGATTCTCAAGAGATTCATCCTCTAAGAATCACATTCTCAGAGATGAGATCTTTTAAGAATCTCAAGGTTATAAAGTAGGTATCCAATACCATCCTTTATTTTCCTAATGAAGCAGCACTCTCTAGTGCTCAATTCTAGCTTACATGCATGGAATCTTATCAAGGATATATAATGTAGTCTCTACTATATATATACCAGGAAACTAAGAGGAAATTATGCTAAAATTTATCATTGATCAAATCATGTCACACATGATCCAATTGTATCTCCCTACAACTCTATTGAGTTTAGGTTTATCAGGAGGAGTGAGATAGAAATGATATTCCTTTCTCCCTAAGGTATACCATGAATTCATCTAATAGGCACTGATTACCTAGATTAGATCAAATTCATTTCCATCTTCCTTCAAACTTTGGTTCCAAACCAAAATTATGAATTCTTTGAACATTTCAAAGCTTTCTAAGATGAAGAGGAGAAATATCATATCACAAATAATCATTAAATGATATTACATATCATCAAGGTTCATCATGATATAGATGATCCACATACATCAATATGTATGAGATCCTGAATACCTTGACATCTAACACCATTCCTAGAGAAGGGTGTATTGGACAATTTTACTTTGAATACTATATTAACAAGTATGTAAGATTTGAAATTTTAGACATTCTAAAGTTTCGTATCTTACTAGTCCATTGATCTCATCAACAGACATATGTCCAAAACTTGATGCCAGATCATTGTCAAATGATCTTCATCCTCCTATAGATCTTTTAAGGTTCAATTTCAATAATAGAAATCTTAATGAACCATTCATTAATTTTCTAATTTGGTAGAGTCCACTAGATGCCAGATTACTATCTGAAATATATCCATCATAACTCTTTATGATAAGTTTATTCCAGAATTCATGTTTATTTCTAACATTCAGAAATAAACTATGGGTATATTCTTATATCTAGGTCATAGAGACATTCTCTAAGACAAAGGGCTCTCCTATGAAAATATGAAGTCCATCTATCCAATAGAGATTGTTGCAACAATTGCATCAAAATAGATGACTATTAAACCTAAAGATCAAATTCTCCAATCTTCTAAAACATATGCAACCCATTGCAAGTGTTAGAAGATTGAGATGAAATTGTAAGACTTTATCTTGTTCAATAAGCAAGTCAATATCAATGATTTATGTAGGTTATTCTGATGCTCTATCTGAGTCCTTCACTAAGGATTTTAGACAGACTTGATAGTCATACTATCAACACATCAACTTATTGCAGTATTGGCATTCATCCAACTCTTTGGATGTCATATGGAAGTCATAGAAGTACGGTGAACTCTTTGACTATCCTTCTCATCTTGGGTCTGACACATGCTTCCATTGCGCTCCCTTTATCTATAAACAACCATTGTTTAAGACTAAGGATCTCTTATGTTAAATTCAAAAGAATTCAATGTAAGAGCATTTCAACATTTATACATGCTTCATTAAATTCATAGAATATGAATATTATGAAGCTTCGTGAATGACTATAGTATAGACAGTAGAATGATGACACTCATCATGTCTACATCCATCTAGACTCTCAAAACATTGGTTCAAGTAGGTATTCAAACATTTTGAATACATCATCTCTTGTAGAGCTACCATTCTGCATGATACAGTGAACCATGTCATTCATGATTAAATGTCTAGAGCACATATGTATGCCAAAATATCTTCTTAGTGTTTTATAAGTATTAATTTGACAATTGCGATCATCATCAACATGTCACTTCCAAAGTACATCCGATGAGATCAAGACTACAGAGACATACAAACCCTAAGGTTGTAGATCTATTGTCTATTTAATTGTCATTCCTCATTATTATGAGGAAACTTGCACATTGCAACCACATACAATATGTGTCCAACTGCAAGTACAATATTTGGATCATGAGTCCAATCCATGATATTTTACTAGTTATTATTGAGTATAACATTGAGTGAATTTTATGAAGAATTACCTAAATAAGAAATTTGCATAAACGTATATATATTATATATACATATTTTACTTTGATTTAGGAATTTTTATATCAAAGTTGTCTTGCCTTCTCAACAATGAAAGTTCATTCTCTTAATCACTTTCAATGTAAGAGATATTCTTACCATTATATCTCTAGCAAGATCTGGGATTTCCTTTCCTATCTTTGTCACATCCCAATAATATGAGAACTTGTGACTCCGATAAAAAGAAGCGGGAATACATTCCACCTTGCAAGTCCAACTTGCATCTCCCAATTCGGTCTTTAACACCCGGGCCCACCACCCCTAAGGTGATGTTGACCCGTCATTAATTGAACCAAGCATCAACAGGCTTAATACTCGATATACGCAATCCAATATCGCCCCAATAATATAAGGACTCGATATTGGGGTCACTACGTATACGGCCTTACTCTTTCGAGAAGCGAAGAGCCTGATCCAAATGGATTGTATGCAAGAGCTATCACTTCGGACAGGCATCTCCTACATACAATATCTGGCGATGAAACCCTTCGCCTTGATGGGGGACCATCGATGTCACTTATGTGATCCTCCATATCATATTCAAATTCTAATTAATCATTATGAATCATATTCATTATGATTAATTCTTCCAAGGGAAATAACACATCTATTAATAATAGAGTGCTTTTAATTGGATATAATTAATTTAATCAGATTAAATTAATTATCAATCCAATTTTCAATCTACAAACTTGATTATTACTTGAATAGTAGATATAATCTAAAAGTACGTATTATTTGAATTTTAATAATTAGAAAAATACACTTTGATTTCTCCGACATTATCGAGTCCCGACCCGTTGTCATGGCCAGTACCGACGAGAGTGGGACGAACCACAACCGGTGCAACCCGCTACCCCAATTCTCCCCGAGTAGACACCATATCACCTCAGGATAGGATAATGCCAGATAGATCATTGTGTACTTTAAGATGCTCATCGGTTTTTCAACCGAAATTATACCATATAATATTCATCAAAACCATTTTGATAATACTATAATGAGATTTGCTAAACAAATCCTCAATCCTATTCAAGGAACAAGGTTTTGCATGTAAAAGTTATCCTACAACTATTGTAGGATAAGCTAGAGTTTTTCATGAAAACAATGTTTGTTGGAAATTTCATATTAACCAATTGTGATCAGGATCAACTACCTTATCAATTTTGGTTAATGCAATGTCATTCAAGGAAATAATTATCATCTTTAATAATTTCACAAATATTTATCAATAATCATTTTAGAAAATTAACAATTAATTTTCATTAATTTATTTGAATGACAATCACAAGATTTTGGATAATCATGCAATTTTCAGCAGTGATCCTCACTAACTAAAAATAGCATATCTCATTCATTTTAAATCCAAATTAAGCAAAATCAATTTCCAGAATAGATTTAAAAACGAAACCATGTGACAAACACGCATTTCTAGATGTTTTAAAACCGTAATTTATATCTTAATTACGTCTCTAATCGCCATCCATGATACACTGGAGAAATGGTTAATAATACAACCATATCTTGAGCAAACAGAATCCAAATTATGCAAACTCAAATTCCACATTTTCCTTATTTAATGGGGAACATTCTCTAAGTGATAAATTCAGGTTTACATATTTTAAACATGGCCGAAAAATTATCACAAGACAGGGCTGCGAAAATTGAAATGCTAAAATCTTCATGAACCCAATCGAGCCCAAATCTTTGTAGGTTCATGGCTCTCATCCAAAACCTTCGACAACCTCGCTCTGATACTACTTGAAGGATATGGGAAAAATCGTCAAGCGCATCACGGAAGCGTGATGATCGCATCAAATGCGATCGGGAGTGACTAGTCGCACTAGTCGCTCGTTGCTGCGGAAATTAAAAAATTTCTATGTGATGAAACCACATGATCCAAGAAAACTTCTCGGATTGTTTCATCTAAACCACAAACAAGTAATAGGACTACCTCTTGAAGCATGGTTGTGATCAAGTCTCTAAATAAAGAGACCTCATGTCTCAAGTCCGACCTTCGGAGAAGACGCTAGCATGCGCGGGGATGAGTCACGGTGCTCTCGCAATCCAAGTAGTTGTCAAGGAAAAGGAACTCCTGAACTCGTTGCACGAGATCGTGTATCTTCTTCACGAGCAAGTAGAACCGAAGAAGATGGAGCGCCAAGAGTCGTCGAAGCAACGCGAGCCGACGATGGAGCCTTCTTCCTTCTGGAGGAGGGTGGACGGCCACCCAAGAGAGAAGGGAAGAGGACACGTGAGAATGAGAGAGAGAAAGTATAGAGACTCTGTCGAGTCGGTGTAAGTTGAAGAGCAAGGCATGCCTATTCTTATATAGGGTTTTGGGAGTCCATGGATCCCAATCCATGGACAACACACAATCAACGGATGAGATTGATTGTGTCCCTTTCAACGGCTAGGATTGTTGTTGGTAAAACACAACAACAAGTGATTTAATTCAAATTAATTATCATTGATAAATAAATATAATTAATCTCAAATTAAATCACTTTTGACTAGAGATAGGATAATGAGAAGACCATGGTCCTCTCCTAAAAAGGGGGACGGCTACTCTACTCCTCTAGAGGAGTTGTAGCCGTCCTCTCTTATTAGAGGGGACTTGGTTAATCTCATTGATATATCACGAGATCTCATTATCTCACGATATCTCCTATAACTCTTGTCGAAATAATTTTCACAAAAAATAATTTGAAATTATCTTTTGAAAAATATCAATCAAGCCATTGAAAAAAAATGAATCTCATTCACAACCCAAAACTAAATGTAATTATATTTTCAATTAATCATTTAATGTGAATCCCATTCACATTAACAATTAATCAACAAATATAAAACACAATATGGCTCTCTCTTATATATTATAAATCACATTTATAATATATATGATTAATATGGATAGTTCTATCCATATTATTCATATCCATGATAATTAAATCACATTTATTCATCTTGGATTTCTTTTTTCAAGTGTCCAAATAATATGAATCACATTCACATTATTCATATCTTTAATAATTAAATCACATTTAATTATCTTAGATATCTCTTCTTATAATACGAATCAGATTCATATCATCCATGATAATTAAATCACATTTACTTATCAATTTTCTCGATGCTTGGATATAATTCAACTTTGGAATCATTCTTGAACTCTTTCAAGAATAATGTGTATTCTCCGCAGGTACTTAGAGATAAGGACAGGGCGATTGTATTGTTCCACGTATAGTGACTTGGATATTGAGATCACGTCTCAAATCCAGATCTCGAGCCTCCCATAGATGCTTGATTAAATCAAGACCGCAAATCTAATCTTCTCATTGCATCCGAATCACATTCAGATCAATGTCCAACATTTGGACCAAGATCAGATTACTTCTCTACTGAGTGGAGTCACTAAAATCCAGACCCGTTTCATCACTCCCTAGGAATGGAAGCGTCATGGTTATACAATTGTTTATGATCACATCACCCTCAGGTATTCTCAATACATGTAAATCCTGCATACTGGAAGACTCATAATAAACCAGAAGTATTAGATCAACTTTATACTATCTACTTCAGGGTTTTATCAGTAAGTTTCTCATTTGGTCATTGGGAGTTGGTATCGATCAAGTATATGGTTGTATCCTCAAGTGCATCACGAAAGCGTGAGCGTCATATCGAATACGACGAGGAGCGACTAGTCGCACTAGTTGCTCGATGCAGCGGAGTTTAAAAATTTTCATGCGACGAAACCACATGATCCAAGAACACTTCTCGTCTCGTTTCATCTAAACCACAAACAAGTAATAGGATTACCTCTTGAAGCGTGGTTGTGATCGAGTCTTTAAACGAAGAGACCTCCTGTCTCAAGTCCGATCCGACGGAGGAGAAGCTTGCGAGCGTGGGGATGAATCGCATGCTTCTCGCAATCCATGTTGATGATCCAAGCGGCAGATCTCCTGATCTCAACACAAGAGATCTGACGTCTTCTTCACGAGCGAGGCGCACCGAAGGAGACGGAGATCCACGAGCAAACGATCGGGCACCATAACGACGACGCTGCGGTGATGGAGACTCCCTTTAGGGCATCCATGGTGGACGACCATATGAGAGGGAGAGAGAGAGTAGACGTGTAGAGAGAAAGAGAGAGAGAGAGAGAGAGAGAGAGAGAGAGAGACTTATGTTCTCTTGGTGTAAAGAAGAGCAAAGGAGTGCCTCTCCTTTTATAATATTTTGGGATCCAAGGATCTCAATCCATGGACAACACAAATCCATTGTCTCTCATTGATTTGTGTTTCTTTTAATGGCCAAGATTTGTGTTGGTAAAAACCAACAACAAGAAATTTAATTTAGTATATTGATAAATCAATATATTTTAATCACCAATTAAATCAACTAACATTGGAGATAATGGAAAGGAGGCTTCTCCCTTCCATAAAGGAAGAGTGGACGGGCACCCTTTCCTTTAAGGATTGGTGGCCGTCTCCCCTATCCTATTAGGAAAGGGGGAGTCTCAATGCAATCTCAAGATTGCATAATTCATATGTCTCCAATTATTTACAACAACAAATGTTGTAAATTATTCTACAAAATAATTCATAATCGTTTTGTGAATATTGTAATCTTGCCATTGGAAATTTATGAATCACATTCATAACCCAAAATAAAATGTAAATTATATTTTCAATTTAATGTTCAATGTGAATCCAATTCACATTAACATTTAATTAACAAATGTAAATTACAAATAGCTCTCTCTCTTATATATCATAAATCACATTTATAATATATACAAATAATATGGATAGTGCTATCCACATTATTCATATCCATGATAATTAAATCACATTTAATCATCTTGGATCTCTATTCTCATGTGCTCAAATAATATGAATCACATTCACAATATTCACATCATTGATAATCAAATCGCATTTAATTATCTAAGATAACTCTCCTTATAACATGAATCAAATTCATATTATCATGATAATTAAATCACATTTAGTTATCCATTTTCTCAATGCTCGGATACATATATCAACAATAGAATTATCCATGAACTCTTTCAAAAATAATGTGCTTTCTCCGCGAATACTTCGAGATAAGAACACGGTGATTGTATTGTTCCATGTATAGTGACTTGGATATTGAGATCACATCCCAAATCCAGATCTCGGGCCTCCCATAGATGCTTGATTAAATCAAGACCGCAAATCTAATCTTCTCATTGCATCTGAATCACATTCAGATCAATGTCCAACATTTGGATTAAGATCAGATTACTTCTCTACTGAGAGGAGTCACTAAAATCCAGATCTGTTTCATCACTCCCTAGGAATGGAAGCGTCATGGTTATACAATCGTTTATGATCACATCACCCTCAGGTATTCCCAATACATGTACATCCTACATACTGGAAGACTCAGAATAAACCTGAAGTATAAGATCAATTTTACACTGTCAACTTCAGAGTTTTATCATTAAGTTTCTTATTCGATCATTGGGAGTCGATATAGATCATATACTTTTCAAAAGCATATATCATACCTAGGTCTTGATCATATACTTTTCAAAAGTATATATCAAACCTACAAATTCATTCATGCTTCCAAAGCAAGACGATCGTGCACGGAATTTGATTCTTCCCAACATCTCATGAGTGAGCTCATGTCTTCCAGTTCAGTAATGAACCTGTATGATCCCTTTGAGAGATTGTATTACTCACATGCCCTTATATGCACACCAGCGCGCCGGTGTATAGATCTTGATTAGGTCATCAACCTATTGGTCTGCCAAATGTACATAATCAGACATATAGTAACACATCTGTCTCCGGTCAGAGGATGCGTGCCTATATCATGACAGCATACGATATAGGACTTTGGTTATCTCGATCTCGTTAAGTCAACTCTTTGACCTAACTAATCTGACACTTCTGAATCTCTATTCCTATGCAGAGGACTTGCGTCAAGAGGTCAGTCAGATATCGGCCTAACTGAGACAGGATTGCCATCTCCTACTCAGGTTGGAGATCATCTCTTAACAATCATTTGACGGTGCTTGATGAGTCCTCAATCTAACTCATTAGATATTCATCCAAGCACCATCCTCTATGATTCAATAATTGAATCAACAGTTGTATGATCATATGATGGCCATGGTACATAACCCTAATTGTACTAAGGGACCTATTATGCAAATTATTTATTCTTCATTTCAGATCAGGGAATGATATTCGCAATAACATTTATTGCATAATGGCTCGTCGTGGGCTCGCATGTCCAACAATCTCCCACTAGCCCAAAGAGCCATTAATAGGCTAATCATTTAAACCCATACTCATGTGACAATCATAGGCTATTTGGAAAATAACTAGGTAAGTTGATTAGTTACTCTGTTCTCAAGAGACCTTGCTAAGTCCTTTTATGGCACTTGCATATCCCCTAGTAACAGTACTCACATCCAATGCGAATGTTGCATCTTATGCAACCAATACTCAATTTTGTTATAGTGTCCTTGACACTATAGCTTGATAATATTATAACCAGTATGCCCATAATCCTTATCAGAATACCTTTATTCCTGGAGATCTCTATCTCCTAAGGTATCTACAGTTAAGACCCTTGTAGATTACTATCTACAAGGTATTAAACTTTTGAAGATAAGACTTTGAGATCATTATCTCTAAGTTTTATCATCTTTGAAGATATTGTTATTACTGCAATCAAGTGTTTTATCTTCACAGTAGGATTAGTAACAGTTACTGCTCTCACTACATGGTAGATATCAGGTTCTTGTACACATCTAGCATACATTCAACTTCCCATAACCGATGCACAAGTGCAAGCAGTTCTAGTATTCACTTCCTCAACTCTTTGAGGTGCTATCCCTTTAGATAGGTCAGTACTCAGTACCATATCTTAAGGGAAAGAAGCCTTTCTTGGAATTTTCCAGAAAATAGAATATGTCCAAGGTGTACTACTAATGTGACGGTCCCAATACCCTCTTCTCTTAGCTTTTGAACATCTTCATAACTAAGATCTAAGAGGTGTTCTTGAGATCATATCTCAATGTATGGAATAGCCAGTCTATAAAACACTTATTATTATTCTTATTCCAAATGATTAGGATATAATCTACATTTAGCATGATGAACATAATGGAACTCCCACTAAGTTTCGCATGGTTTTTTAAGATTCTATCTGAAATCATAACATTTATAATTTCATCAAATCTTATGTTCCAATTAGAAGAAGCTTGTATGAGTCCATAGATGGAGCTCTTCAGTTTGCACACCTTGCATTCCTCAACCATGAAGCCCTGGGGCTACTTCATATGAGTAACCTCAGAGAGGTATTCATAGAGGAATGCAATCTTGACTGACATCATGAAGATGTCATAATCAAGTTGTGTAGCTATAGTTAGCAATATTTTGATGGGTTAAAGCAAGGTCACTAGAGAGCAAGTCTCATCGCAAACGATGTCTTCTCTTCGGTGTGTAGCTCGTGGCTACGAACCGTGCTTTGAAGGTCTCTACCTTCTCATCAGGTTCCCTCTTTCTTCTGAAGATCCATTTACTCCTTAATGGGTCTAACCCTTATAGGTGGATTCTCGAGGGTCCATATATAATACTTGTATATGAAGTCTACATTAGACTTTTATTGCTAACATCCATCTTTCCATGTCATGATCCTCAGGACTTCATCACATGAAGTCCGATCATTTTCAGACTTAACTGACACATGGAATATATCATCAAACTCATTTGAAGAGGTATTAATGTTTCATCTTTAATTGTCTATTTAGTTTCTGATTTCAGGAGCCTCATTATCTTCTCAAGATTAAATGAGTTAACTTCATTTTCATCTTGATTCTCAAGAGAGTCATCCTCTAAGAATCACATTCTCAGAGATGAGATCCTTTAAGAATCTAAAGGTCATAAAGTAGGTATACAATACCATCCTTTATTTTCCTAATGAAGTAGCACTCTCTAGTACCAGATTCCAACTTAATCACATGGAACCTTATTAGGATATATATAATATAGTCTCTGCCACATATATATATATACCTGGAAACTAAGAGATAATTATACTAAGATTAATCATTGATCAAATCATGTCATACATGATTAATTGTATCTCCCTACAACTCTATTGAGTTAAGGTTCATTAGGAGGATTGAGATAAGAATGATATTCACATCTCCATAAGGTATTCCTTGAATTCATCTAATAGGTACAAGTTACCTTGGTTAGATCAAATTCATTTCATCTTCCTTCAAACTTTGGTTCTAAACCAAAATTGTGAATTTTTTGAACATTTCAAAGTTTTCTA
The DNA here is from genome assembly GCA_037367405.1 of Ottelia alismoides. Classification (NCBI taxonomy): domain Eukaryota; kingdom Viridiplantae; phylum Streptophyta; class Magnoliopsida; order Alismatales; family Hydrocharitaceae; genus Ottelia; species Ottelia alismoides. The sequence goes on along the minus strand of JAZKJV010001865.1, from coordinate 761,354 downwards.
AGTGAAGAGAAGAAGTCTCATATCACAAATAATCATTAATAGATATCACATATCCATAATGTAATTCTGATATAGATGATTCACATACATCAATATGTATGAGACCTTGAATACCTTAACATATTACACCATTCCAAAAGAAAGGTGCATTGAACATTTTTACTTTGAATACAATATTCATAAGTATGCAAGTTTTGAAATTTTAGACATTCTAAAGTTTCATCTCTTACTTGTTCATTGATCTCATCAACAAACATATGTCCAAAACATGATGCCAGATCATTGTCAAATGATCTATATCCTCCTATTGATATTTAAAGGTTTAATTTTCAGTATTAGAAATCTTAATGAACCATTCATTAATTTTCTAATTTAGTGGAGTCCACTAGATGTTAGATTACTATCTGAAATATCCCCATAATAACTCTTTATGTTAGGTCTATTTCAGAATTCATGCTTATTCCCAACATTTAGAAATAAACTATGAGTGTATTCTAATATCCAGGACACAGAGACATTCTCTAAGACTAAGGGCTCCCACTGAAAATTTGAAGTCTATTGATCCAATGGAAATTGATTGCATCACTTCCAACATGGATGACCATTAAACCTTAAGATCAAATTTCTAATATTCTAATACAGATGCAACCAATTGCAAGTGTCATTAGAAGATTGAGATACAATTATTAGACTTTATCTTATCAAATAAGAAATCAATCTCAATGATTATATGTAGATTATTCTGATGTACTATCTGATTCCTTCTCTAAGGATTCTAGATAGACTTGATAGTCATACCATCAACACATCAACTCATTGTAGTATTGGCATTCATCCAACTCTTTGGATGTCATATGGAAGTCACAGAAGTAAAGTCAACTCTTTGAATATACTTCTTACTTGGGTCCAACCCATGCTTCCACTGTGCTCCCTTTATCTATAAGCAACCATTGCTTAAGACAAAGGATCTCTTATGTTAAAATCAAAAATTTGAATATAAGAGCATTTCCACATTTAAACATGCTTCATTCAATTCATACAATATGAATATTACGAAGCTTCATGAATGACTAGAGTATAGATAGTAGAATGATGACATTCACCGTATCTACATCCATTTAAACTCTTAAAACTTAGGTTCAGGTAGGTATTCAAACAATTTGAATACATCATCTCTTATAGAGCCACCATTCTGCATGATGCAGAGAACCATGTCATTCATGATTACATGTCGAGAGCACATATGTATGCCAGAATGTCTTCTTAGATTTTTATAAGGGTTATTTGATAATTACGATCATTATCGGCATGTCACTTCCAAAGTACATTCGACGAGATCAAGACTATACAGACATGCAAACCCTAGGGTTTTAGTCCTATTGTCTATTTAATTATCATTCCTCATTATTATGAGGAAACTTGCACATTGCAACCACATACATTATGTGTCCAGTTGCAAGTATAATATCTGGATCATGGGTCTAATCCATGATATTCTACTGGTTATTATTGAGTATAACATTGAGTAGGATTAAAGAAGGATTATCTGAAATAAGAAATTTGCATAAACATATATAAATATATAATTTACTTTGATTTAGGAATTTTTTTATATCAAAGTTGTGTTTCCATGTCAACAATGAAAGTTCATTCCCTTAATCACTTTCAATGTAAGAGATATACTTACCATTATATCTCAAGTAAGATCTGGGATCTCCTTCCTTATCTTTGTTACATCCCAATAATATGAGAACCTGTAACTCGGATAAAAAGAAGCGGGAACACATTCCGCCTTGCAAGTCCAACTTGCATCTCCCAATTCGGTCTTTAACACTCGGGCCCACCACCCCTAAGGTGATGTTGACCCATCATTAATTGAATCAACCGTCAACAGGAATACAACTCGCTATGCGCAATCCAATATCGCCCCAATAATATGAGGACCTGATATTGGGGTCACTACGCATATGTCCTTACTCTTTCGAGAAGCGACAAGCCCGATCCAAATGGATCGTATGCAGGAGCTGTCACTTCGGACAGGCGTCTCCCACATACAATATCTAGCGACGGAACCCTTCGTCTTGACGGGAGACCATGGATGTCACTTATGTGATCCTCCATATCATATTCAAATTATGTGATCCTCCATATCATATTCAAATTATAATTAATCATTATGAATCATATTCATTACGATTAATTCTTCCAAGGGAAATAACAACTCTATATATAATAGAGTGTTTTTAATTAGATATAATTAACTTAATCATATTAAATTAATTTTTCAATCCAATTCAATCAACAAACTTGATTTTACTTGAATATATGGTATTATCTCAAAATACGTATTAATTCGAATTTTAATAATTAGAAAAATACATCATGATCTCGTGGGCATCATTCATTCCCTACCCGTTGTCATGGCCAGTACCGGCGGGAGTGGGACGGACCGCATACGTTGCAACCCGCTACCCCAGCGATCCCCGACTAGACACCATATCCGCCTTGGGAAAAAATAATGCCGAGTCAATCACTTTGTACTTGAGATGATCATCGGTTCTTCAACCGAATTTATACCATATAGTAATAACCAAAACATTTTTTATTATAAGGAAGTTTGCTAGACAAATTCCCAATCCTATTCAAGCAAGGAGTTTGATGATTGTGTTTCCAATTTTGATCTAGATCAAATCTAATCAATCTATTGGTTGAGGCCAAGTCAATTAAGAAAATAATCATTATCCAATATTTCTCAAATATTTTCCATAATTATTTCATGAAATTAACAATTAATTTCACTAATTGACAATCACATCGTTCTTGATTAGGAAAGTAATTTCAGCAGTGACCCCTACCTACTAAAATTAGCATATCTCAATCAATTTTAATCCAAATTAGGCAAAGTAAGTTTCAAAAGTTTGCTAATTTGATTTACAACAGAACCTATATGATTTTCACGGATTTCAAGGAGTTTCTAAATAGTAATTAACTCCTTAATTGCGTTAAAATTCGCAATTCCCGTAACAGTGAATACATGTTCATTAAAACGACCATCTAGAGCAAACGGAATCCAAATTACGTAAACTCAGATCCTATGATTTCCTTATTTAATGGGGAACAAAATACAAGTGTTATTTTTGTGTTTAAACAATTTAAATAGGGCCGAAAAATTACACTAATTAGAGATGCAAAATTGAAATACGATAAAACTTTCGCAACCCTAACGAACCCAAGTCGCCTTCGGTTTTATGAATTGTATCCAAAACCTTCGACCTAAGGATCTGATACTACTTGAAGGATATGGTTAGATCCTCAAGCGCATCACGGAAGCGTGAGCATCGTATCGAATACGACGAGGAGCGACTAGTCGCACTAGTTGCTCGATGCAGCGGAATTTAAAAATTTTCATGCGACGAAATCACATGATCCAAGAACACTTCTCAGGGGCAAGCAAACCCCTCATTACACATAGGTACTTACCCCCATACATAAGGTTAGAGACCAAATGCCTTGGTTTCCACCTAAGTCTCCATTTCCGACTCTCATGGATTCAGGAGCTGCAAGGGCTTGCCTTTGACCTTAGAAGTACATTTTTATTGTGTAAGCCCGGTAGTCTTCTTAAAGGTGTGATATTGAACCCGATATCCTGGAAAGATAACCTTTTTGATGAGGAGAAGTCAGGAGTACCGTTGGGCGTAAAGTGATACCATATTTGTAATGAACTTATAATTATGTTCTACCACCAACTAAAATAGACAAGATAATTCGACCAAAACTTTATGTACTTCACATGTGAAGTTGGTGAACATAAAGGGCTTGAATTGTATTTGGATTGTATGAGTTAATTCCTGCACATTTGAGTGGAGACGTAATACTAGCATATCCTTGATTCGTTCGTGCTCAAATACAAATCCTCTTGAAATTGAAGATGAATAGTTGGGAGAAAATTTGTTCAAATTTCATGAACCTCTCGTTGAACTCCCCAAATATTTCATATGAGGTCCATTAAACCTCACTTCCTGGACCTCCCTGGATTCATGACCAACTTGAGTTCATGTCTACTCACTAAGGGGATTGTTACATACTGGGCATTCCCTTTTCTGTTCCCTTCTCATTGAGGAAGACCTTCGTCTCCGTGAGCTCGATTTGATTTCCACCTCGTTTTCTAACCTAAACCTATTTTCTTATGAAGGAACTTTGGAAGATTCATTCATGATGCCTCCTATAAAGTAGAATGATGAAGAGGATCGCGAGGACCTTTACAGGCAATACTTGCTAGGCCGGTCGCTTCAGAGCAATAGAATGCATTATTTAGACCACAAATAGATCGACTTAATGTGGGATTAGACCAATCCATTGATGCAATAGATAACCCTGGGTAGTATCGGAACTTGAGTTGGTTGAGTCCAACCCAACTTGACATTGAATATGAGTTGAAGCTGCACTTCCTTTCGTTGTTGCCCAAGTTTAATGGGAATGTGCACGAGGATACACATGCATTCCTTAGGGACTTTGAGCTAGTTTGCAATAACCTTATGCATCATAAGGTTAGTTATGATTATATAAGGCTCAAATCCCTACCATTTGCCTTGGGAGATAAGATTGATTAGTGGTTGAAAAACCTAGGGTAGTTATAACTAGCTATACACAGTACAAAGATCGGGTTTTAAAGATGTTCTACCCTTTGAGTAGGATAAATCAGATGAGGACACACATCATGAGTTTCTCGCAGCTACCTAAGGAACCATTCTGTGATACATGGGAGAGATTCAAGGATATCTTGCAGAAGTGTCCTTGCCATGGTATGGAAGAAACCATCCTGGTCCAGTCATTGTATAGTAGTCTCAATCCTGAGATGCAGGGTTTGGTGAGCGTTGCCTGTGGAGGCATCTATACTTCATGTGGTGCGGATATCATACGGAAGGTATTTGAGCAGCTGACCGAGATGATCCATTCACAGACGATCAACATGGCACACACATAATCCCATATTTCACTCTTATCTAGAGGGGGGAAGAAGGTTGTAGTTGATCTAGCCGAGGACCCGATTCCTAGCATTGGAATCATAGCAAATAAGTTGACTCTAGTTGAGAGGATTGACAAGCGAATGAATGAGTTGGAGGATTTACCCAAGCTTATAAAGCAAAAGGAATAATTAGTTGAGAGGGTATCTAAGATGAAGATACCTGATGTGTCTACATATGCTGCTCCTATTTACAAAGTGCATCATGTTTAGGAGCAACGGATGTCAAGGCCACCCCAACCATGGGTAGAGGACCACCCCTTTACCCAACTAATAGTCGGGTTTGACTCGCGGTTGAGAAGAGTGTCGGTTGTAGTGAACCGCAGAGAGAGACCTAATTATCAAACAAAATCAAGAAGAGAGAGAAAGAGAAAGTGACTAAGCGGCTCTTCTCCAATTTTATTGTTCCACTATTTATTTATCCAAGCAAGTATTCCTGGGTCGAACACAAGGAGGTAGAAAATCACGCTTTGATTTTTGAGATGGAAAATAATTTTGTGATTTTTATTTCTTCTCGAAGGAAATATTTTTGTCAGTTTTAGTTTTTGTACTTATATTTGATTTCTAATTTTCCAATTTTTATTTAATTTTTCAAAAATAATATTTTTCAATCAATGATCTACAATACAATATGCATATGATAGAAAATGTAAGATGATACTATATATTAGATCCTCAAAGAAAAATTGAGCAATAGACTCAAAACAACACATAAAACCAAACTCAAAATGAAGTCGAAAATCGACGAATAAAATTTCGATAAAAACATGAAGATAATACACAAAAAATACTAAGAGACCTCACTAGGGTAGTTGCTAACTACCCTAAAAGATTGTCAAAAAATGAAGTCCTATGAGGGTCCAAATTCCCACAATGTTCAAGGGTACAATTATAAACAAAAATACAAGAAAAAAATAAAGTCTCTCAAATAGGTCCCTGGTCAAGGATCTATTTGTAAGAAAAATAATATGGAATTACATTTAGATCCCTACATGGGGACCTAAATCTAATAATGACAAAATCTCTAAGGAGCTGGAATTTTTTGAAATATACATTGGGTGCCTGTGAAATTTCTCCAATGTTTCACAAACATGCAGTGGAGATTAGATTGGCTCCGTTGATCTGGTCTGCTGATGACTGATAGGTTTCATGCACTTATGCGTCGCATTCTTCATCTTGTTTTTCCCTAATTCAAGCAGCAACATCTGCACTCCTGGTGGTTATGATGAAGCGTGATTTTCACCCCTTTAAATGTTGGTAGTTGTAGTATAAGAGGTGAAAAGTGATTCATAAAAAACGACAAATGTTGAATATTGTGGACCAATTTTTACTTGGTAAGTGTACCAAGGTTAAACACATGGAACACTGTATTTTCAGTTGCATGATTTTAAATCAATTTAAAATAATTAATTAATTGTTGTGTTAATCTTAGTGTTAGAAAATAAAATGAAAATGAAAGGAAAGAGATGCAATGTGAATAAAATAAATAGAGAGGAAAATGAAGCACATAATCCGTGATTATATATTTTTAATCCTCAATTCAAATAAGTTAATTAAACCTCGTGAAATCACAGATGAATTAAATCCAAAAATATTTAACAATTTATTTTCAGTCTGTAGGTCAAAGGTTTTATCAATGAATAATCTTACAAATAATAAGATAAAAATAATCCTCAAGTAGAGAAGATAACCTCAAAATTCTATGTAATTTAATTTTTAAGTAAATAGAGTTTAGTCACACAAATAGGTGTGGATAGATCATGGGCTACCTTCTCCTTGCATCTGAAGTTGTTGGGATTGGCTTCAACATGTGTCGGCCGAGATAAATGTCTTTGTAGTGGTCACGTCATCAAGCCTATGAGTAAGATCGTTCATGTTCTTCATTAGGAATGCCAACTGATCAAGTGTTGGATTCACCGAAGGTGCCTCGGGGTGCTCAATGACGGGATGTCGCTAAGACTGGTAAGGAGTGTTGGACATGCGAGCTCACGACGAGCCATTATGCAATAAATGTTATTGCAAATATCATTCCCTGATCTAAAATGAAGAATAACTAATTAGTATAATAGGTCCCTTAGTACAAGTAGGGTTATGTACCGTGGCCATCTTAATAATCATACAGTTGTTAATTCAATAATTGAATCATAGATGCTGGTGCTCGGATGAATATCTAAAGAGTTAGATTGAGGACTCATCAAGCACCGTCAAATGATTATTAAGAGATGATCTCCAGCCTGAGTATGAGATGGCAATCCTTTCTCACATAGGTTAATATCTGACCGACCTCTTGATGCAGGTCCTCTGCATAAGAATAGAGATTCGGAGATGTCAGATTAGTTAGGTCAAAGAGTTGACTTAACGAGATCGAGATAACCAAAGTCCTATGTCGTATGCTGTCACGATATAGGCACGCATCCTCTAATCGGAGACAGATGTGTTACTATATGTCTGAGTATGTACATTTGGCAGACCAATTGGTTGATGACCTAACCAAGGTCTATACATCGGTGTGCCGATGTTCATATAAGGGCATATGAGTAATACGATCTCTCAAAGGGATCATACAGGTTCACTACTGAACCGAAAGACATGAGCTCACTCATGAGATATGGGGAAGAATCAAATTTCGTGCACGGTCATCTCTCTTTGGAAGCTTGACTGAATTTGTAGGTCTGATATATATACTTTTGGAAAGTATATGATCAAGACCTGGGTATGATATATGCTTTTGGAAAGTATATGATCGATACCAACTCCCAATGATCAAATGAGAAACTTACTGATAAAACCCTGAAGTAGACAGTATAAAGTTGATCTAATACTTCCAGTTTATTCTGAGTCTTCCAGTATGCAAGATGTACAGGTATTGGGAATGCCTGAGGGTGATGTGATCATAAACGATTATATAACCATGACACTTCCATTCCTAGGGAGTGATGAAACGGGTCTGGATTTTAGTGACTCCTCTCAGTAGAGAAGTAATATGATCTTGGTCCAAATGTTGGACATTGATCTGAATGTAATTCAGATGCAATGAGAAGATTAGATTTACGATCTTGATTTAATCAAGCATCTATGGGAGGCCCGAGATCTAGATTTGAGATGTGATCTCAATATCCAAGTCACTATACGTGAAACAATACAATCGCCATGTCCTTATCTCCAAGTACCTGCGGTGAATACGCATTATTCTTGAAAGAGTTCAAGAATGATTCCAAAGTTGAATTATATCCAAGCATCGAGAAAATTGATAAGTAAATGTGATTTAATTATCATGGATAATATGAATTTGATCCATATTATAAGAAGAGATATCTAAGATAATTAAATGTGATTTAATTATCAAAGATATGAATAATGTGAATGTGATTCATATTATTTGGGTACATGAAAAAAGAAATTCAAGATGATTAAATGTGATTTAATTATCAAAGATATGAATAATATGGATAGCACTATCCATATTAATCATATATATTATAAATGTGATTTATAATATATAAGAGAGAGCCATATTGTGTTTTATATTTGTTGATTAATTATTAATGTGAATGGGATTCACATTGAATGATTAATTGAAAATATAAGTACATTTAGTTTTGGGTTGTGAATGAGATTCATTTTTTCAATGGCTTGATTGATATTTTCCAAAAGATAATTTGGAATTATGTTTTGTGAAATTATTTCGACAAGAGTTATAGGAGATATCATGAGATACCAAGTCCCCTCTAATAATAGAGGACGGCTACAACTCCTCTAGAGGAGTAGAGTAGCCGTCCCCCCTTTTTAGGAGAGTACCATGGTCTTCTCATTATCCCATCTCTAGTCAAAAGTGATTTAATTTGAGATTAATTATATTTTTTATCAATGATAATTATTTTGAAATAAATCACTTGTTGTTGTGTTTTACCAACAACAATCCTAGTCGTTGAAAGGGACACAATCAATCTCATCCGTTGATTGTGTGTTGTCCATGAATTGGGATCCATGGACTCCCAAAATCCTATATAAGAAGAGGCATGCCTTGCTCTTCGACTTACACCGAATCGATGGAGTCTCTCTGCTTTCTCTCTCTCATTCTCACGTGCCCTCTTCCCTTCTCTCTTGGGTGGCCATCCACCCTCCTCCAGAAGGAAGAAGGCTCCATCGTCAGCTCACGTTGTTCGACGACTCTTGGCACTCCATATTCTTCGGTGCTACTCGCTCGTGAAGAAGATACATGATCTCATGCGATGAGATCAGGAGTTCCTTTGCTTGGACAACTACTTGGATTGCGAGATCACCGCGACTCATCCCCGCTCTTGCAAGCGTCTCCTCCGAAGGTCGGACTTGAGACAGGAGGTCTCTTTGTTTAGAGACTCGATCACAACCACGCTTCAAGAAGTAATCCTATTACTTATTTGTGGATCAGACGAAACGATTCGAGAAGTACTCTTGGATCATGTGGTTTCGTCACATGGAAATTTTTTAATTTCCGCTGCATCGAGCGACTAGTGCGACTAGTCGCTCCCGATCGCATTCGATGCGATCATCACGCTTCCGTGATGCGCTTGAGGATTTTTTCCATATCCTTCAAGTGGTATCAGAGCCAGGTTGTTGAAGGTTTTGGATGAGATCCATGAACCTACGAAGATTTGGGCTCAATTGGGTTCGTGAAGATTTTAGCATTTCAATTTTCGCAGCTCTGTTTTGTGATAATTTTTCGGCCCTATTTAAAATGTTTAAACATGAATTTATCACTTAGATAATGTTCCCCATTAAATAAGGAAAATGTGGAATTTGAGTTTGTGTAATTTGGATTCCATTTGCTCAAGATATGGTCGTTTCATTAACCATATGTCCACTGTTTCGGGGACGGCAATTAGAGACGTAATTAATATGTTAATTACGATTCTAAAATGCCTGGAAATATGTGTTTATCATATGGTTTCGTTTTTAAATCAAGTTATCAATCGCTGGAAATTGATTTTGCATAATTTGGATTTAAAATGAATGAGATATGCTATTTTTAATTAGTGAGCGTCACTGTTGAAAATTGCATGATTATCCAAAACCTTGTGATTGTCATTCAAATAAATTAATGGAAATTAATTGTTAATTTTTTGAAATGATTATTGATAAATATTTGTGAAATATTTAAATATTATAATTATTTCCTTGAATGGCATTGCATTAACCAAAATTGATAAGGTAGTTGATCTTGATCACAATTGGTTAATATGAAATTTCCAACAAACATTGTTTTCATGAAAAACTCTAGTTTATCCTACATTAGTTGTAGGATAACTTTTACATGCAAAACCTTATTGCTTGAATAGGATTGGGGATTTGTTTAGCAAATCTCATTATAATATTATTAAAATGGTTTTGATGAATATTATATGGTATAATTTCGGTTGAAAAACCGATGAGTATCTCAAAGTACACAATGATCTATCTGGCATTATCCTTTCCTGAGGTGGATATGGTGTCTACTCGGGGAGCATTGGGGTAGCGGGTTACACTGGTTGTGGTTCGTCCCACTCCTGTCGGTACTGGCCATGACAACGGGTAGGGACTCGATAATGTCGGAGAAATCAAAGTGTATTTTTCTAATTATTAAAATTTGAATAATACGTACTTTGAGATTATACCTACTATTCAAGTAATAATCAAGTTTGTTGATTGAAAATCAGATTGATAATTAATTTAATGTGATTAAATTAATTATATCCTATTAAAAGCACTCTATTATGAATAGATGTGTTATTTCCCTTGGAAGAATTAATCGTAATGAATATGATTCATAATGATTAATTAGAATTTGAATAAGATATGTATGATCACATAAGTGACATCCATGGTCTCCCATCAAGGCGAAGGGTTCCGTCGCCAGATATTGTATGTAGGAGATGCCTGTCTGAAGTGACAGCTCCTGCATACAATCCATTTGGATCGGACTCTTCGCATCTCGAAAGAGTAAGACTGTATATGTAGTGACCCCAATATCGAGTCCTCATATTTTTGGGGCGATATTGGATTGTGTATAGCGAGTATTAATTCTGTTGACGGTTGGTTCAATTAATGACGGGTCAACATCATCTTAGGGTTGGTGGGCCCGGGTGTTAAAGACCGAATTGGGAGATGCAAGTTGGACTTGCAAGGTGGAATGTGTTCCTGCTTCTCTTTATCGGAGTTACAAGTTCTCATATTATTCGGATGTGACAAAAATAGGAAAGGAGATCTCAAATCTTGCTAGAGATATAGTGGTAAGAATATCTCTTACATTGAAAGTGATTAAGGGAAAGAACTTTCATTATTGACAAGGAAAGAAAACTTTGATATAAAAATTCCTAAATCAAATTAAAATATGTATATAATATATATATACGCTTATGCAAATTTCTTATTTCAGATAATCCTACATAAAACCCACTCCATGTTATTCTCAATAATAACCAGTAAAATATTATGGATTGGACTCATGATCTAGATATTGTACTTACAAATGGACACATATTGTACGTGGTTGCAATTGCAAGTTTCCTCATAATAGTGAGGAGTGACAACTAAATAGACAATATATCTACAACCTTAGGGTTTGTATGACTCGGTATTCTTGATCTCATCGAATGTACTTTGGAAGTGACATGTTGATGATGATCGCAATTGTCAAATTAATCCTTATAAAACCCTAAGAAGATATTTTGGAATACATATGTGCTCGAGACATTTAATCAAGAAAGACATGGTTCACTGCATCATGCAGAATGGTAGCTCTATAAGAGATGATGTATTCAAAATGTTTAAATACCTACATGAACCAATGTTTTGAGAGTCTAGTTGGATGTAGACACGATGAGTGTCATCATTCTACTGTCTATACTCTAGTCATTCATTAAGCTTCATAATATTCATATTGTATCCATTTAATGAAGCATGTATAAATGTTGAAATGCTCTTACATTGAATTCTTTTGAATTTAACATAAGAGATCCTTAGTCTTAAGCAATGGTTGTTTATAGAAAAAGGGAGCGCAGTGGAAGCATGGGTCAGACCCAAAATGAGAAGGATAGTCAAAGAGTTGACCGTACTTATAAGACTTCCATATCACATCCAAAGAGTTGGATGAATGCCAATACTGCAATAAGTTGATGTGTTGATAGTATGACTATCAAGTCTGTCTAAAATCCTTAGTGAAGGACTCAGATAGAGCATCAGAATAATCTACATAAATCATTGATATTGACTTGCTTACTGAACAAGATAAAGTCTTATAATTGTATATCAATCTTCTAACACATGCAATGGGTTGCATATGTTTTAGAAGATTGGAGAATTTGATCTTCAGGTTTAATAGTCATCTACATGGATTTTGATGCAATTGTTGCAACAATCTCTATTGGATAGATGGACTTCATATTTTCAGTGGGAGAGCCCTTTGTCTTAGAGAATGTCTCTATGACCTAGATATAAGAATACACTCCTAGTTTATTTCTGAATGTTGGAAATAAACATGAATCTGGAATAAACCTATCATAAAGAGTTATGATGGATATATTTCAGATAGTAGTCTGGCATCTAGTGGACTCTACCAAATTAGAAAATTAATGAATGGTTCATTAAGATTTCTAATATTGAAATTGAACCTTAAAAGATCAATAGGAGGATGAAGATCATTTGACAATGATCTGGCATCAAGTTTTGGACATATGTATGTTGATGAGATCAATGGACTAGTAAGATATGAAACTTTAGAATGTCTAAAATTTCAAATCTTACATACTTGTGAATATAGTATTCAAAGTAAAATTCTCCAATACACCCTTCTCTGGGAATGGTGTTAGATGTCAAGGAATTCAGGATCGCATACATATTGATGTATGTCGATAATCTATATCATAATGAACATTGATGATATGTAATATCATTTAATGATTATTTGTGATATGAGATTTCTCCTCTTCACCTTAGAAAGCTTTGAAATATTCAAAGAATTCATAATTTTGGTTTGGAATCAAAGTCTAAAGGAAGATGGAAATGAATTTGATCTAATCTAGGTAATCAGTGCCTATTAGATGAATTCATGGTATACCTTATGGAGAAAGGAATATCATTTCTATCTCACTCCTCCTGATAAACCTAAACTCAATAGAGTTGTAGGGAGATACAATTGGATCATGTGTGACATGATTTGATCAATGATAAATTTTAGCATAATTTCCTCTTAGTTTCCTGGTATATATGTAGTAGAGACTACATTATATATCCTTAATAAGATTCCATGCATGTAAGCTGGAATTGAGCACTAGAGAGTGCTGCTTCATTAGGAAAATAAAGGATGGTATTGGATACCTACTTTATAACCTTGAGATTCTTAAAAGATCTCATCTCTGAGAATGTGATTCTTAGAGGATGACTCTCTTGAGAATCAAGAGTAAAATGAAGTAAAGGAACTCATTTAATCTTGAGATGATAATGAGGCTCCTGAAATTAGAAACTAAAAGGATAATTAAAGATGAAACATTAATACCTCTTCAAATGAGTTTGAGGATGTATTCCATGTGTCAGTTAAGTCTGACAATGATCGGACTTCATGTGATGAAGCTCCTGAGGATCATGACATGGAAAGATGGATGTTAGCAATAAAGGTAGACTTCATATAAAAGTATTGTATATGGACCCTCGAGTATCAACCTATAAGGGTAAGACCCATAAAGGTGTAAATGGATCTTCAAGAGAAAGGGAACCTGATGATAAGGTAGAGACCTTCAAAGCTCGGTTCGTAGCCATGAGCTACACACTGGAAGAGAAGACATTGCTTGCGATAAGACTTTCTCTTCGGTGACCATGCTTAGACCCATCAGAATATTGCTAACTATAAGCCGCACAACTTGACTTTGACATCTTCGAGATGGAAGTCAAGATTGCAGTCCTCCATGAATACCTCTTTGAGGATATTCACATGAAGTAGCCCCAGGGCTTCATGGTTGAGGAAAGCAAGGTATGCAAGCTAAAGAAACTCCATCTATGGACTCAAATAAGATTCTTGTAGTTGGAACATAAGATTTGATGACATCATAAATGTTATGATTTCAGATAGAATATTGTTGTACCATGAGAAGCTTAGTGGGAGTGCCATTATGTTCATCGTGCTAAATGTAGATAATATCCTAATCATTTGGAATGATATAAGGATGATAATAAGTGTTTTCTAATCTGGTTGTTCCATTTCTTGAAATATGATTTCAAGGATACCTCTTAGATATTAGTTCTGAAGTTGTTCAGAAGCAAAGAGAAGAGGGTATTGGGACTATCACATTAGTAGTACACCTTGGACATATTCCATTTTCTGGAAAATTCCAAGAAAGGCTTCCTTCCCTTATGATGTGGTAGTGACCTATCTAAAGGGATAGCACCTCAAAGAGTTGAGGAAGTGAATGCTAGAACTGCTTGCACTTGTGCATCAGCTACGAGAAGCTAAGTGTATGCTAGATGTGTACAAAAGTCAGATATCTGCCATGCAGTAGGAGTAGTAAAGTGTTGCTAATCCTACTATGGAGAGAAAACACTTGAATGCAGTAATAACAAAATCTTCATAGATGATAAGATTTTTTGAGATAGTGATATCAAAGTCTTATCTTCAAAAACTTAAGACTATTTTAGATAGAGATCTAAAAGGTCTTAACTGTAGATGCCTTAGGAGATAGAGATCTCCAAGAATAAAGGTATTCTAATAAGGATTATGGAAATACAGGTTATAATAATTATTGAGCAATGATGTCAAGGACACTATAACTGCTTTGACTAGATTGAGTATTGGTTGCATAAGATGCAACATTGACATTAGATGCGAGCACTGTTATTGGGGATATGCAAGTGCCGTAATAGGACTTGGCATAGTCTCGTGGGAACAAAGTGACTGATCAACTTACCTAGCTATTTTCTAAATAGCCTATGATTGTCACATGAGTGTGGGTTTAAATGATTAGCCCATTAATGGCTCTTTGGGCTAGTGGGAGATTGTTGGACATGCGAGCGCACGACGAGCCATTATGCAATAAATGTTATTGCGAATATCATTCCCTAATCTGAAATGAAGAATAACTAATTTGCATAATAGGTCCCTTAGTACAATTAGGGTTATGTACCATGGCCATCTTAATAATCATACAGCTATTGATTCAATAATTGAATCAAAGAGGCTGGTGCTCAGATGAATATCTAAAGAGTTAGATTGAGGACTCATCAAGCACCGTCAAATGATTATTAAGAGATGATCTCCATCCTGAGTAGGAGATGGCAATCCTTTCTCACATAGGCTGATATCTGACCGACCTCTTGATGCAGGTCCTCTGCATAGGAATAGAGATTTGGAGGTGTCAGTTTAGTTAGGTCAAAGAGTTGACTTAATGAGATCGAGACAAGGCAGATTTTAACCCAAGTTTATTCAGTCGACTTGCATAATTCAGTCATGGTTTTATAGCAGGTTATTACTTATATTAATGTGAATACATCATAAACAACACCTAACATTCTGTCCATTTTCCTTCAATCCTAAGTCATAAACTCAAGAGAAGGAAGTCGGAAAACGAAATGCATGTAGTAAATCAATTATGCATGCTTAAGTTTAGGAATACTTATAGTGATTCCCATTACTCACCAGTGTATGCATAACTGAATTGAAATTTTACACTAAATGCATGCAAGTCGAGAAAAACTACACCTAAATCATAAGTTCTATTAGTAGGGTAGAATTTGATTGAATTTGAAGCTAAGTAGAACGAGCTAATGTAGGTATGACTAAGTAAATATTTGAGATGTCAACCAGGGTGTCCTATTTACAATGGCACATACAGAATGGCCTATAATAAGCACTAATAGTCATATGCATGGTCCTAAATACGCCACTAGAGTCAAGCCCCACGCTTAGAGAGGATGAAACAAGTCTCGACACACTAAACTTAAAGAATTAAAAATCTTTTTTACAAACGTGGCCTCTTAAATAAGAATTGTTTTAAATAGACAATTACATTACAAATAATAATTACAACATCAATTAATGACACAACTATTTACTTGACTAACTACACTACACAATAGTTACTATCTCCTCTACTTAAAGTAGCAACTTTGGTATTCTCTCAACTCGAGCTCTAAGCTTAGCACATCTGTGTTAACTCGATTGAGTCAGCTTCGCAGACCCTTCCAAAACAACTTCAAGATTAGAAATTTCGAAGAGATAATAAACTATTTAACAATGTACATAGACAACCCAAATAAAGAATAAGGCAACAATGTTATCATATATCAGCATGAAGAACACTTAACCTAAATTTCACTAAAAATAATTTAATTAGATATTTAAACCTAATTAAATACACTAATAAAATCATGTCCCTTACAACGACACCATCTGATGGATCAATAAGTGGCTATGTTAATTGTATTGTATTTTAGTACCGTCACTTGAGAATTTATCATAATAAAGCAATAATCTCCATGAAGATGGCTCGATTTAATTTAACCAAGATAATTCTATGGTCGAACACAACGATACGATATAATAACAAATTTAATTATAGCCTAAATACCTAGGTTAAGTTAATTATAATATGTAGTTCAATTATGCAAAACACGATCAACGCATGCTCTTTTTTTATCTTTTAAATGCAAGTCTATATATGTGTGTTTGTGTGTGTCTGTGACGCTACAAAATGGTATGAAACAATACAATCTACTAGAAATGATATAATCAATACAATATTACAAATATGCTCCCAAGTTAAATTTAATTGAGCATGAATAATCAATTAAGTAAATGATGATATAATTAAAAGCCCCAATAAACAATTTAATGTTAATTAACTAGAACCCTAATTCACTTAATTCAAATCAAGCTATTAATAAAAGGTCGATGATATGAAATGTAGATTAATATCTTGATAACATTTTTAGTAGATAAAGAAATTAATGCTAAACAATTACATTAATTAGGACCAAAGATAATGATTGGCATTCAAATCAAGATTGAATAATCAATAAACTTATCTGAAATTTATTTTAATACAGATTGTTCATAAAAGAAATTTTGATATGCCATTTTAAAGAGAATCGCAATAACTTTAAAAAGACATCAATTTTACTCATTTTAGATAAGTAATGCTCAAGTTATTAAAGGTACAAGGGAGGACCTTATTTTGCAATTAAACCAGAACTAATTATATAAAAAAGATCTCAAACATGTATAGATAGGGTACAAATGCAAATGAAATAAATCGGTCACTTATCTTGGTAATTTATCCCACATGCTGGGTATTTTGCAAAAACAAGAAACCGACCAGGATCTGTTGTAATTATCCCATGGCACACACATGTGACACACATGATTCGAAGCTCGGAAGGGGGGGAGTGGCTCGGGCCACGTGGAGTGATGCTAGTGCTTTGGCTCTGGTTCGGTTCCAATGAGGTAAGAAGGTCGGGTCAAGACTAGGACTTGCTCTTGACTATGAGATCAAAGCTAGGATGGCTCGATCGAATGGTGCATGTAGATCGAAGACCTTCCCCCTCCTCTGCATTTAGTGGGTCGAGGATGGTGATCCGATGTTGTACTAACTCCTTTGACATGCCTCTTCGCAACTAATGAAGGTCAATGAAGCTTCTTCGATTCATGACAAAGAATGTGTTGGGTCGGAGAAGCTCTGAAAGTGTGTGGATCCTCCTAATGAGTCCAGGCCATCAGAGGTAGTAGAGTAGAATGGAGGACTAAAATTCCGATCATTGAGCCCATATTGGGTACCTGAAGGGTTAGTGGAGGATAACTGAAGCATAAAATAGAATTCAAGGTGAGGTGGAGGCAAAATAGTGGACTATCATAGCAGAGAAGGCAAGAGCCCTCGGTGGGTTCATCTCTTGTGCAAGGAGGTGACCTTAATCTAAGTGGGTAGAGGTCTGGAGGAGGAGGAAGAGTCAGAGTCTTCTATGAAGCTCAGTGAGTGTATGCGGTGGTGTGTGAGTGTTCAGATGGGTGAAGGAATGATTGAATCAATATGGAATAAATCGAGAAATCGATTAGAAACAAATAGACGATGGAATAATGGATACATGGATATGGAAATCGAGGTTGGAAGAGGATTAGATCTTGGGGGTGAAACATGGAAGCTTCGAGTCTTCGCTCCGATACGCTCGGCAAGTGTAGAACTTGAGCAACAGTCGGAGTCGATGTTGCAACAAAGTTCAGCCACCGTGGATCTTGTCAAAGTCACACTCGATCTTCTCTTGATCTCTCTTTATGTCACCGAAAGGAGATCTAAGCTCTAGGGTACTTGCATAGAGGGCGGATTGATTGGAAGTTTGCCTAGGAGATGGGTTTTGATTATAGGAGAGCGGAGGTCCTAGGATGTGGTTTCAACCACTTGGGAGTGGGTGAAGGATGATGGAATTGAAGAAGGGAGTTAGGGAAAATAAGAGGGAAGTTCAGGCTACACGATGGTACCAGAATCACGGGGGAAGGACAAGCCGATCAGTCGGAGATAATTAGAAAAGATAAGCCAGTGAAGGGTTGTATCTCTTGGAGGCTATGCAACCACAGGTGGATGATGAACTGATCTACGCCCAAAAGTGGACCCCCTGGATCTCAAGATCCAACAGCCTGGGTTCATCATCCACCCGCGGTTGCATATAAATATTATTTACAAGGATTTAAATGTTAAAACATATTAATTTTTAGTTAAATTAATGGAATAGTTTAAGATAGAGGGATAATAAATATAAATAATGCTGATGAATCGGGGATTCATCTCCTATATCATGACAACATACGACATAGATCTTAGATATCTTAATCTCTCTAATTCAGCTCTTTGACCTTTCTCATCAAACACCTCCAAGATTCTATTCTTATGTAGAGGACATGCATCAAGAGTTCAGTTCGATATCAACCTTTGGAGTAAGGATTGTCACTGGCTTCTCATGATGGAGGTCCTTTCTCAACAATAATTTGACAGTGGTAGTTGTGTCCTCGATCTAACTCTTTAGATATCATCTCAGCAATAGCCTTTATAATCCAACTACTGGATGAACAAATGTATGATTATTAAGATGGCGATGGTACAAAAACCCTAATTATACTAAGGGACCTTATAAGTGCATGCATTCATTATTTTCATATATGGATTGAAAATTAATGTTTTTTACTGATATGTAAATAATTACAATAACATTTATTGGAGAAATGGTTCGTCATGGGCTTACATGTCTAACAAATAACCATATTGAATACCTACTTTATGAACCCAAGCTCGAAAGGTATCTGTCTCATTAAGTTTTGGAGGACAAATTCCTCAAGAGTCAAGATAATAATAAAGCAAAGGAACTCATTGTATCTACAGAGACCAGTGAAATTTATGCACCAGAATCTGAAGAGATGATAGAAGATGGCACACCTATAACTCTTAAAAAGAGTTCGTGTGGAAAAACCACATGAGAGACTGGGATTCCATGTATTAGAAGAATTTAATGATGAGATGACTTCATATGATGAAGCACAAGACGATCAAGATATGGATAGATGGATGTTATTAATGAAGTTTGAAGTAGATTACATACATAAGAATGGTTTAAGGACCCTCTAAGATCACCCTAAAGGGGTTAAACCCATTGGGTGTAAAAGGATCTTCAAGAGAAATAGGGGAGAAAATGGGAAGGTAGAGATCTTCAATGTATGGCTGAAAACCTCGAAATTTACCCTCGCTAATTATGTGGAATTAACGTTAACTTTCATTGCAGGCGGAAAATTTATATTAATCAAAAGACAACTTAATTAATTATCCAATTAAAGCGAGCGATCCAATTTATATTTTACTTGGGTAAGCCCAAGGTTGAACTTAGGGAGGTCACTATCTCCTTATGTTGATTTAAAGGCTATCTAGAAGTAAGGTTTTCAAGGATATTTTTTGGTATTTTTAAATGCAATTTAATGGATGAAATGCAAATTTGGCAAAGTTTGGGGACTAAAGTACAGATTTCATTCAAACGATGTCAAAAAATATGAAACTTAGCAAGAAGATGAAATATGATGAAATTAAGCTACAGTAAGTTTTTTGGAATTTTTCGAGAATATATGAATTTTTATGGATTTTTTAATGGAAACAAAGTGACTATGAGTATTTATTTCCTAATAATCCACAAAATCATTTTATCAACAGAGCGATTTATCTCAAAAAGATATTTTATAAACAATCCAAGAGAATTGAAATTTTGCAAAAATATTATTCGTGGATTAAATTAAAAATCATCTCCTCAAATTGCTTGAGAATTTATTTACGACACATGACATATCCAATTTAGATGAAATATGGATATAAATAAAATCAAATTTATACACATCTTTTCTAATTTTTTCATGATTTTTGGAGAAAGCGTTAATTAAATAAAAAAGGACACAAAATGGGTAAAATATGAAATTTTTCACCAAAACAATTTTATTTAATTACCTAGTACTCATAAAATTCTAATTTAATATCCAAAAGATATAGAATAAAATGCACAAGAACATGTTATTTTCTATTAAAATAAAGATATGAAATTGAGGTCCAATATAAAACTTCAGTACAGGGGTGTCCTTGTAAATCAAAAAATAAATAAAATAGAAAAAATTGGGCCAATGGCGCTTCTTTAATTATAAGAGACTACGAGGGTTTATTTGCAATGTTTGTAATGGGGCGCGTGAGGAGGGCTTGACTTCTGGCTGCGGGGATTTTTTTGAGATTTGCAGGAAGCATAGGGTATTTCATGCAATTTCTCCGCCTCTTGCGTCAGGTGCGCGTGACTTTCAACTGTAGTGGCATGATTGTAAATTCCCCAATGTACGCGTGCAGGGCACGTGCTTGATGTGGCTCAGGAGAGCTTTGGGTTCAACCTCCATTTGGCATTGGTCCCTTGCACTGGATTAACACAAAGCTATGGCGAGGAAGTGGGCTTCGGGTGCAATGAGGGCAGCGAGGGCCTCCGGGCCACCTCCGTCGATGCACGACTGGAGGTGGTTGCCGCTGCAAAGGTCAGCAGAAATGGCGTCTGGCAGAGGAAGTGCTTATGATCAGAGGAGAGCTCAGCCGGAGCACACGAGGGCGGTTGGTGGACTCCTGCTGGGTGGCTGAGCGAGGGCCTCGGTTGACACAGGGATGAGGGTGGACGGTGGCGTTAGCGAATCTAGAAGGCGATGATGAGGCATCGGTGCTTTGCGAAGGTTCACCTAAGATGTTGTACCTGCAAGCAAGAATGAACTGTGAGGGGGTGTGGTTCGATTATCGATGCTGAAGTAGGCAGTTGCGATGGCGGAGCCTCGGGCGGCCGAGGGTGATGAGTATGTCGAGCGCGAGTGCGGATATGATGGGTGTGAATGGCAGTCGAGGGTGTAAAGAAGGGGAAGAAGAATGGAGGTCATCGGAGGTGTAAGAAGAGCAAGGAACAAGGGAGAAAAGAGCAAAGGAAAGAGAAAAGGGAAGAGGAAGCAAAAGAAGAAGATTGGTTCACCTGTGGGTGTGGTGATCGATCACCACCGTCATCGCTCGAGAGCTCAGTGAGGTCGAGCTGGGTGGCAGAAGAGGAACATCTGCAATAGGAGGAGGAGTTCCCCTTCTGGATCTTGCCAGAGCTGTTGGAGGGTCATCGCTCGACACCAAAGCAGCCTTTAATGTCACCTGAAGGACCCAGGAGCTTTCTCTCATGTACTACAAATTGGCCGATGAAGATGGACGATGGAGGCGGAGGGGACTTTATGGTCCATTGGTGAGTCATGCGGGAGGGGTGGAGAACATGATACGGTTTGCATTGGTCGTGAGCAGTTGCAGGCGAGTTGACTGGAGGCAGTTGTAGAGGGTGAGTTGCCGAGGGGTGGTTGTAGACCAGGTTAGAGAGAGAAGGGCAAGATAGGCAGAGAAAGGGGTTGAGTCGCGTGTTGCAAGCGTGCAACCTCCAGGGAAGGCGCGTGGACGGTTGAAAGAGATAGGGAGAGGAGAACATGGAAGGGGTAGAGAGAGAGGTGCGACTACATTGTTAGATGGGGAGGCAACGCGCCACCATAGGAGGCGGAGGTGCGGTCGTGGGTCGAGGGAAGCGGAAGGGAAAGGAAGAGGGGAGAGCCATGTGGTGCATGGGGAAGCAGACACGCGGCAGAAGAAAAATAATTAAATTAAAAATAAAAATAAAAATGATAAAATATTAAAAAACAAAATAAATAATAAAAACAAAAGAAAATAATAATATTAATTAAATAGTAAGGAAATAAAAAATAAGATAAATAAAAATTAATAATAAATAAATAATTACAATTAAAATTGAAAGAAAAAAATAAAAAAGGGGGGACACGTGGGGCTCCAGGAGCAGCCACGTGTCGCTCCCAGAAAAATCAATAATTAAATATAAAAAAATAACAAAAAAAAATAACAAAATGGGTCAAATTAAATGGTGGTCAACATGAAAGTTGTTCATCTCGATGAGATCTAAAACTTTTGTGAAGGACCAAAAATCAAAAAATATCATCTGTACAAAAAGTATTTATGGGAGTAACCTTATAGGTATAAATACCAAATTTTTGTCTTTGGCATTTCATTTTTTAAATAAGATAAAAATCAAATAAAATCAAATATGAAATAAATATTTACAACTTAGTTTTTTTTTAGAATTTTAGTACTTAAAAAATAAAATAAAATACAGGGACATATGTGCAATTTACAATATATAAAGGGGGGCCCAAAATCCAAGTTTCACATATGTACTCTGATTCTTTTTAATTCGATTTTATTTTAAAGGAAATTGAATGTACATTAATTCAAAAAGTGATTAGGGGTCATAGGAGACTGTATGAGAGAGATATTCACATTTCAAGGTTCTTAGTATCAAACTAGGGTTTGGGTTTTATTGTCCATTTTTACATGTTAGTATTTTTTGACATTTTTCCTTTATTAGTTTTAGTAATATATACATTACAGAGTTGATTTTATTCAATTCTGAGTCAGTGAAAAATAAGGAAAATATGGTGAATATACAGGTTATATTGACAAGTGAATTTGGCTTCTTATTTAAATTCAAATATGCATGCTAAAATGTAGATACTAATTCTAAATTCATGAATGAGAATAGTGCAAAATAAATGGAGATATGCAGCTAATTACTGGGGAACAAAGCTCTATTTTCGACTTTTTAGAGTGATGAATCACAAATTCATCAACGCCCTATCCTTAAACCTTACTCATCCCCGAGCAACTAAGAATGAAATGCAAAAGTGAAACGATTTTGGGTTCCATACCAAGGTCATGAACAAAAGGTGAAAATGGAGCTCGACTCGAACTTTGGATTAATAATGTGGCAGAACCTTATTAGGAAGAGGATTTAAGACCTAACAGCCTTTAATGTCCATAAGTCCTTATTCGGATCGCCAAAACAGTCATGTCGGAACAAATCCTCGTACATAAATTCTGATGACTATGAATCTTACTTGTCTTGTGTAAGTGAAATACATCTCTCCACATTAGAAATGACAAAGAAACAACCTCCTCTAACAAGGTAACTCTAATTCCCCGGTCTAGCAGCTCTTTCCTCAAGGAGCAGGGTATTCCCTTCTATTCAAGTGCAACCAGCTCAAGAAGAGAGGGTAGAGAAGAGATTGGATTGTGACCAGTGTAGTCACATATTCGTGGAGCTTGACCAGTATAGCCAAAACTCCAGTTGTAGGCTTCGTTTGCATAAGATTTTGAAGCATATGCCTTGCAAATATACACAATCCGGCAAGCATTTTATTTTCAATCAGGCATGTCCCCTTTTTTGGAGTTCCTTCTTTATTTCTTTCTATCTTTTTTTTGACATATATACAAGGTGCAGCATGAGTTTTTTCTTCTTGAGCCAGTAGACTATCCCTCTTTTGAAGCTTTATTGCAACCCACAACATCCCGGCATTAGACATCGAAGCCACTAGACTAGGTTGAGATACACTATCCTCCCTAAAGGGGGATGGATGTTTCCACCTATGTGCTACTCCAAGCCAAAGGATTCTACCTCCTCACCATCTCATCAATGAAGAGACATGTGCATGGTGTTTGTCCTAATTAGGTCACTGTCTAAAAGAATCATACGTGTGTACGAAATATTCTACTTTGACCAATCAAGATGACATGTGAACATAGACTTGCAGACTCAAAGAATTAAGTCACTCAACCTGAAAAATCTTAACTCTAGTTCCTAAAAGGTTCTTCTGAAATTAGGTAGATTAAGGTCAAATCAAATCCATCATCGACTTCTATTCATAACTTGGTTCAAAACCCACTAACTTTTCACTTTGCATATGCAAGATATGCAAAAGAAATGTAGATGGCATGCAATGTATATGAATGAAGTGCAAGACACATTTTTTTAATGCAAGGATGATACGCAGAGTAAATAAGAAGCCTCCTTTTTTAACTAATTTTACCCACCTTATAATTATTGCATAATATATACAAAATATGCGAAAGTACAAGCCATGAGTAATATATATATGTAATATATACACCCCCCTTTACTTAGCATGTGTTATGTCCTCAGAGCACAAGAAGAGAGGAAAAGGCATAGCTCGTGCTAAGCGTAGGAGAGTTAAAATAACAAAAAGTATAGAAGTCTATCCACCCCCCTATACTTAGGCTCTAGTCAGCCTAAGTGTAGAAGAAGAGCAAAAATGGGGCGGACGAGGTCAAGAGGAGAAATGGATGAGTATATACACATGGAGGGCATCGGTCCCTCCTATACTTAGGCTCTAATCAGGCTAAGTCTAGGACAGGAGTAAGTGTGAGAATTGATGAGATCTAGAGAATATATGGAGATAAAATGACTATACAAGCAAGAGCAGGGGTTCCCCCTATACCAAGGCTCTGATTAGCCTAAGTATGAAGTTGGTATCTATAGAAGAAGGAACCTAAGCTCTAAAAGAATAAATCAGACATACGGGAGTGAGTAAATCTTCTAAGTTGTTGAATATAGATGCTACATCTTCATGAAGAGTAATATGATGTATCTACTATGTGCTCACTCTGCAAGAAGTTAATGACCTCGACTTGGACTAACTACTCCTTAGAATCTACAATGTGCTTCAACATTTGTCCATTCACCACATGCGATTGTGCACCATCTGTGAGATCAGCTATCTCTACACTTCCATTCTTGTGCACTTTCTTAACAACAAAGGGACCTATCCACTTAAATTTGAGCTTCCCATGAACATCTTCAACCTGGCATTAAACAACCATACATTATGCCCAGGGATAAAGTCTTTGTACTTAATGTGTTGATCATGCCATCTCTTCACTTTGTCATTATAAATCAAACTATTTTCATATGCCCTATTTCGGAATTCCACGAGCTCATTCAAGTCACGACAAAGCTTCCCTAGGTGACAACTCCATTTATTCTATTTCATTGCCCATTCGGATTTGTGAATCAGCTCAGCGGGCAAATGGCATGGTGAACTTCTTGAGGGCCCATACTACAGCGAGCATCTCCTTTTCAATCATGTTGTAAATCTTCTGTGTAGGGTCTAATACTTTGCTCGCGTAGTGGATCGTAAACAGGATCCCCTCTTGTTATTGTCCTAACACAACTCCTATAGCGAAATCTGAAGCGTCAGTCATGATCTCAAAGGGGAGAGACCGGTCAGGATCTTGTAGGATAGGTGAGGCACAAATCTTCATCTGCAAGAGCTCAAAGGCCTCCAGACACATGTGATCTACAACGAACTCTGTGTCTTTCCCTAAGAGCTTAGTTAGTGGGTGAGTAATCTTTGAAAAATCATGAATGAATCTCCTGTAGAATCCAACATGCACTATAAACGATCTCACTGACTTCACGTTGGTAGGTGGATCGAGTTTCTTGATCACCTCCACCTTGGCAGGGTCAACCTCCATTCCCATTTTAGAGATGACATGCCCTAATATGATACCCTCTGTGACCATAAAGTGACTCTTTTCTCAAGAGAGTACCGGATTCACCTCCCTACACTAAATTAGGACTCGGTCCAAGTGTGCTAAACATGTACCAAAGGAATCACCATGCATCGAGAAGTCATCCATGAACACTTCTAGGAAATCTCCCACCATCTCAGCAAATACGACGAGCATGCACCGCTGAAAAGTGCCTGGGGCATTGCATAGTCCGAATGGCATGTGCCTGAACACGTAACTGTTGAATGGACATGTGAATGTGGTCTTTTCCTGGTCCTCAGGAGCTATGGCTACCGGGTTGTATCTTGAGTACCATCAAGAAAATAGAAGAACGCTTTCCCTGCGAGTTTGTCCAAGATCTGATCGATGAATGGCAAGGGAAAGTAGTCTTTCTTGGTCGTGGCATTCAGGTTCCAGTAGTCGACACAGACGTGCCACGACATGGGCACTCATGTCGCGATCTCTACGCCCTCCTCGTTGGTGACCATATGGATTCCTGACTTCTTCGAAACAACATGAAGAGAGGTTGTCCACTTGGAGTTAGAAATAGGGTATATAAACCCCGCCTTGCAACATTTCTCTATCTCATTCTTCACTACTTCCATTAGATTGGTGTTAAGTCTCCTCTGGAACTCACAGGAAGGTCTCACATTATCCTCGGTAAAAATGTGGTGTGAGCAGAGAGCGGGGTTGATCCCTACAAGATCCAACAATGTCCAGCCTATTGCTTTGTGGTTCCTCTCTAAAACCTCTAACAACCAAGATTCATGTTCTAAAGTCAAGTCTGAGCTAATGATAACAGGATATCTCTCTTTGGGTCCTGCAAGAAAGGCATACTTCAATGTAGGAGGAAGGGACTTTAGCTCTTGCAATGTGGTGTCACCAAGCAGATCGAGTTGAACTGAATCTGAATATGACTGCGTGTTGCATGAAGGTTGGCTCAACTGTGTAGTACTCGCCACCAACTTAGAAGTATCAAGCGTCAGATCGCCAAAGAAATGCAGTAATTCAGCCAAAGCCGCATCCGACTCATCATCTATGTCTCATGATTGTTTCGAAGGGGATAGAAATGACAGATCATGATGGATCTCTACGTCATCATGGGAATAGGTAGATGCATCTCTCACAAGATCAAGCAATACCTAAAAAACTACATCATGCACTATGTGTTGAATCTCCATTTCATCACTTTTATTATATCATTTTGGCCTTAAAAACCCTTGCCAATGCATGTAAATAGCATTAATTTGTACAAAATAACATTCATTATTTATTGTATTCATTGTGTGAATACTATTGTTTTCAATGCCAAAATTATAGGATAAAGAAAATAAAAGGAATAAAATACTAAAGGTATTTTATGACCCTAAACCCCAAGACCAAGTCAATAATTGAGTTGGTCGATGAGGAATAAAGTAGGGGGAGATTTTATGGTCAAGAATACAATAAAAACTCAATTCCTTTATTCATTCAGTAATACATTTTTGGGACCTTCTTTATTCTTTATTATTTATTCATCAAATAAAGAAACTTTTTACATGAAAGTTGTAGATAATAATGCATAGAAAAATATAAAATTGATTTCATGTAAAAATAGTACATAATGTGAAAGTTATACTCAAAATGAAAGGCCAAAACCCAAAGTTTCCAGACACGTATCTTCAAAATAAAACTCAGAATGTATTAAAATCACTTTAAGTGTATATAACTTTCATAAGCTATTTAATGAAGGTGGTTTCATATTTTTTGGAGTTAAGGTGTGAAGGTTAGGTTTTAGACCCCTATTGTACAGTATACCTGAATAAAATATTCAATTTATGTAACCTTTATTATTTATACAATTTTATATTTTTATAATTTGGTAATTATCATCTATAACTCATGCACATATTAAAACCAAAATAAAATCACCAATAAAATAGAAAAATAAAATAAGTATATAAAATATATAGGTAAAATACCTATGTTAATACTTGTAAATAAATAAAAATTAAATCTATTTTTATTCTTTTATTCCTTTATATTTTTATACTCTTAGAAATATTATCTATATTCTATTAAAATTATAAAGATAATAAAATCAAAGAATATACTTAAAAATAAATAATATAATTGAATACATAGATAAAATACCTATACTTATACCTATATATTTAATATACCTATTTTATCTAAGTTTATATATTATATCATAAAAATATTATTTATACACCTAAAAATAGTTAATAAATATATAAAATAAGAGAATAAAATAGTAAAATAAAATATACAAAATAAAAATAAAATATCAAAATATAGATGAATATACCTATAAATACACCCCTAAAAATTAACTTGTAATCGATAACACCAAAAAATAAATAAAAATCATGTTAAAATACTGCATAAACTAGTAAACATTTTTATTTTATATTCGAAAATTAATAAAATCAATTTAAATTTTTAATTATTTGTTTTTGAATAAATTTGACTCGTTTGTCCTGTAGCGGGCTGACGTGGCCCAACCACAGCCCTGGGACCATTGAACCCCGGTCAACTCCCCATTCATCCCTCTGACTCCTGTTAGAACCTCGAGCGGCCTGCCTTCTCGCAATTTTCCTCACCTCTCCACTTCTTTATCATCCTTGAACCCTTCACAA
This sequence comes from Ottelia alismoides, assembly GCA_037367405.1. NCBI lineage: Eukaryota > Viridiplantae > Streptophyta > Magnoliopsida > Alismatales > Hydrocharitaceae > Ottelia > Ottelia alismoides. The sequence continues at coordinate 732,747 of JAZKJV010001865.1, read as the reverse complement.
GATCTTCTCACTAATTTTCCTTAATTCACATCGTAGCCTTAGATCTGTTGTACATACATTCGATTCGCCTGGAATCATCGATCAATAAGGGCGACCCAACCTGTATTTGAATAACTCCACCTTCCTTCTTCCTTTTCTTTGGTCATTGCCCAACTCTTAAAACACCTAAACCTCATCCTAGAGTGTATCCTCGTGATAGGGGGAGTCCACTGAGGTTCTACGGTGGCTGAAGGAGGACGGAGGTGCACCCATGGTGCCTCGCCGACCATCTCTCTCCCTGCCTTCGCCGGCAGGTATGAGCTGTGCCATTTCATGGTCCTATCTAGATTTAGGTTTAATTTTTCATTTCGTGCATTTTATTACTCATTTCATCTAGTTATTTAGGTAGGATTAGGTTTGTTACCCTCCTCAAAGCCCTCGAGCTCCGTCAATGTTCCACTGTGCCCAACCGCCTATCTCTGACCATGTTTTCCACCCCCAAAACCTTCCTTACCCATTTCTCCACACTTCCCACCTCGCCACCCAACCAGATCTGCTCTAGATCTATGAACCAGATCCATTCTCCTTCACTCGTCGGAGATCCGCCACTCTACCTCCTTTCACTTTCATTCCCCCTACTTAGTGGCCAAGGCACTTTGCCCTTGGCCTTATGTGTTATCTGTGCAGGTCAAGCGATCAAAGGAGCCTTTCTGGGATCACATCGATTTGACCTGAAGCTCTCAAGGTCGTGTTTCTTCTCCGAGCATCCAAAGGCCTATCGATGGCCTCCGGATCTTTCTGAGTACCTGGGACCTTCGCTGAACCTGTGGGGACATGAGAGCTGGCCAGAGGTGCTCAAGGAGGTCGAAGAAGCGAGCAATGCGCGATCAAAAATTGCCAAGGGCGAGTTCTTTCCCGGTTCTTCAACCGTCCTTGGGAGTCGTCCGATCATATGTTGTTCTCTTGATCACATAGTGGACGTCGGATCATCCTAAGCCTCAGTTGTTGAAATCGCTCCTGAGATCTAATCTCATGCGTCCAGGGCCAAGGGGTATCTCACGTCCAGATGACGACACGTGGTTAAGAGAAGAATCAAATCGTTCGCTCCCACGTGTTAAGGGGTAAAGTGCATATCCTGTCCAAATATTTTTGTGTTTATTGATTAGTGTTGTAAATAGAATACGTAGTTTAAATAAAATGGACATTTTGCAACCTAAGCCTTTATAGTTATTATAAATTGCATGTGGATCATGCCTAGCTCAGCTCACGTGCTATCCTACGTGAGCTAGGTAAATTGCAAGGATACCCTTATGACTTTTTGTATTTACTTTTAGTCCAATAAAATTGAAAATACATTGTATATTTATGGAAAAATTACAGTAAGGCCCCTGGACTTTATGTACATATGTGCCCTTGCTAGTTTATGTATTTTTGGTGCTTGAATTTCATCTATTAAAAATTGCACCTGTGTGCCTAAAATTGTGCAAAAATAGGATTAGATGCCTACCAACATGTAGTTTCTCACTCTATTTTTATTTAAGGATTATTAGCATTTAAATATTTATTAAAATTCAGAATGAGCACATTTTTGTTCTGTCTACATTATTAAAAACCAAAAAATAGAAAATTGTTTTGAAATTCCAAAAAAAATTATTTGTTGTCTATTTTATCATATTTTAATTCCAATCCAAAAATCACTAAAAATATAAAAAGGAAACTCTTGAAATTGAAAACCCCCAAAAACCTTTATAAAAATCTAAAACCAATCTTAAAAACCCTAAAAATAGTTTTTATGTTTAATAATTTTCTCTATATTATTATCTATATGTTAAAATTGATTTGGAAAATTTTTGTACTTAATTTTCTATTTTTAGTTTCCATTTCAATTTCGACCTATTATTTTATCCCTATTTTAAGCTATTTTTTATTTTAAAAATCCATAAAAATTAGCAAAAATTCTAGAAAAAACACAAAAACACTAAAAAATTATTTAAAACCTCAAAATATTCAATTTTGTAATTTTAATTATTTTTAGTTATATTTATATCTATATTATCTATTATGCCATATATAACCTTATATATTCTATTAACTACTAAAAAGAAAAACAATATATATATATATATAATGTAAAAAGAAAATACAAAAAATATAAAATAAAAATTAAAAAGATAAAAAATATAAAATTAATAACCAAAAAATATAAAATTAAAAACCCACAAAAAATTATTATGACAAGAGAAAAGGACAAGTTTTTGAGTTTCATTGCCCCCATCTATTGTTTGCTCCATGAGTTCAAACTCTACACATGCTTACACTTATACACATTTCTTATAGAGTTATAACAAATTTTACCTCCACATTTTGTTATTTGTTGCTTGATTCATATTGTGGGTTAAATGTTGATTGAAGGAGGTTTGTTCGAGGTCGCTCCGACGACTGTCGCTCCGCCTTGTGGATTGACATGACTTCAGCAAAATCGTTGTCATCAAATGGCTACGTTTCCAGGGAGAAATGTCGTAGATTGGGACTATTTATTTGTTTCTCTACTCTTGTATTCACATGATGATTTGTCTACTTATTTTCATATTTATTTGATATTAATTGAGAATTGTTTGACACCTCTCCTTGTTTGAATTTGTTGTGAGAGACCGCTGCATGAGGGAGGACTTCTTACGAGGACTTGTGCACCCAAGCAAGGTGAAGCCAGCTTTCTGACTGAGTCGGTAGGAGAGAGCACCAAATGCAGACTTGGAGAGATTTTTGGAGACAATTTTCTCACAGTTTTCATTTTTGTTTTTGTTTTTATTTTGCAATTCAAGTGAGAGAGAGTGACATTTAATTTATAATAATTCAGACTCTCACAGACACTTCTACTTCACGAGGTCCAGTGCCCGAGGGATTGTTCCCTTAGGGGCCTCATTGGATTTTGTCATGTTTTCATCGCTTTCTTTTTATTTGTTTTTCGCTTCTATTTTATTTATTTTGTGTGAATGAACCCTAGCTTAGAATGTGCTTGATTGATAGATTAAGGTCCAAACCCTAATATAATTACATGTACTTATAGATTCATTTTTGGACTTACTCAAATTGTAATTGCTAATTATTTAGATTTGAGACCGCATGCCGAGAGAGGTCGCATACAAAGCGTGCAGGACCCGTTGTGGCGGGCATCGAGTGGCATCGAAGAATGGACCTTGGTCTCTTTTTTAATAATTAGCATCTGGTGCTTCACGCTAATAGTATATACTGATCTAAGGTGATTTCATCGACTTGCATTTGCATATAGTGTAGGTTTCTATTATGTTCAGCATCTTGCATGGAGAGAGCTGGGAAGTATTGTAAGTCTCCTGACTTTGCATACATCATCGATTTCTGACTTGCATGGCTTTTTTATGACCTTCTTCCTATGATTTTGATCACCTATGATGCTAAATGGAATTGGAAACTCATTAAGCGCATTCATTGAAAATAACAAAAAAAATTGATAACCAAAAATAAAAGCGGGACTGCTAACTCTATTAGACTTTTAAAATAAACGTATGGATTCATTGTTTTGGGGAGAGCAACCCCTCATTGTATCTGCATTTTATTCATACGTACACTATGGATTAGTGCCCCAATCCCAAGCCTATTTTCATGTGTGTACAACTTTTTTGAAAACTCATCTAACTCTAAAATAGAAAAGATAAAGATGGCTATCTCGGTCTTCACTATGTTGAGTAGGTGAACATGGGGTTTTCTTTTTACATTGATTGCGATTTTGAGTCCATCCATGTTTCATTCATTGAGTTTTCAGTCCCATGAGTGTGAGTCATTTTGATCACTGAGTCCCTCTCCCTCCCTTGTTCATATATTTTCTCATTTGCATCTGAGTCGTGATATTGGGTCTTGATCTTCATCGTATCCGTCGGATTTTACAGCTTTTTCCTTGCCCATATCACCATATCTCAGGTTTGGTTCAAGGAGACTTTCTCCGTGATCCATAATTTTGTCTATGTTCCGCCTACATCTCGTCTACCCTCCTCTGTCCCCTTCAATGTTATCTCTTCTGTTATCTAGGAATGCTACGCTAGTAGATAAGGCCTGCATCGAGGTTTATGGATCACATTGATTATTTGAGTAAGTCGGGTAGGTCTGAGGATACTGAGACAGGTATGCTATTCTTGATGGTTTTGACTTCTGATATGTGCATAGAAACTATTGAGGATTCAGATTTTGGCACACTTACAGGTGTGATTCATCTTTGAAGATCTTTGATCCCGCACACTAGATTGAGGTTGTGATTTCTTTTGATGGTTTGTGATGATTCCATGATTTCTGATTATCTGATCTTCTACGAGGTTCCTCCTGTCTTAATTCAGATGCTTAATGTGCTATCTCTCCTTGACGGTGCTCGGAACCCACATGGCTTCACCCATCTTCTTGATTGCCCCATCCTCCATCTCCTGACTCCTCCATCTCCATCTAGCACTTAAGGATATCCTTCTGACATCTTGATCCATCTCAGCCATCTGGTTGATTTGAGGGACTGAATTATGATAACTCGGATTACCCTTTGACCCCTTCTGTAGTCTTATGCCCTCTTATTGGTGATTGATTGATATTCTTTGAGGACCTGAGATTAGAGGCAAGCATTCCCTTAATTTCATCGACTTAGTTTGCATAACTCTCCGAGGACTATCTGTGGGAGGATGCAACATTTTCTTTATGATCGGTTTAACTCGTTGCTTATGTGCCCATGTTGATAGGACATGGAACCGAGTCATCTTATTTGTGTTATCGATCCCACTGTCTGATTGTGTGTCCGATCTGTCGGAGCATGAGACCGATTATCCTCTCCTTGACTGTCCTCGCAAGGATCAGTCACATTCCGCTGATTATTCCATGCCTAGTTCACAATACACTCCAAGGGTTATCTGCGAGAGACTGTGATAGAGTCTAGATCTTTCGGTCATTTCTGCTGGGTAGTCAATTTGTCGCCTACCAAGATCGCTTCTGATGATCCGTCTAATGGATACAACTCCTTTGAGTCCACTCTCCTTGATGACCATCGCAAGGAGGAGTTCTATTCTTAATATTTCTTGCCTAGTATGTATCACTCTCTGAGGGCTATCTGCAAGAGGATATATCATTTTATGGGCACTCGGTTTCACTTTTGGTGTCTCCAATCCATTGAGCATGGGACCGAGTCTTCTGATTATTCTGATATCTTTGACTCATATTAGTCTGCTCACCTTGATGACCCTTGCAGGGTTGAGTCATGTCTTATGATGTTCAGTGTATTCTTGATCTGTCAACCTTATGTCCGTGGGATATTGTGTTGCATAGAGAGTCTCCTATTCTTCACTTTTCATATCTTGATGAGATTATGATTGACTTGGAGGAACATGTACTGATCCTTCCTCCTCCATGTCTCATGGTATCAGCTTTGATTCTTCACTCTATTCTTATAAGCTGATGTTATACTTTCTTCTACCGGTTCCTGGCTTTGTTTTTGATCTGTTGACCCCGATAGCTGACACCCACTTGACTGCCTATTAGGGTGCCTATTCTCTTCCAAACTACATCACCATTCTCATAGGGATACGATGATGAGAGTGCGGTATCCATTTGTCAGATATCATCCTGCACTTCACCAGAATGTACCTCTTGTATATATATGTTGTGTCTCCTATTCCTTCTTTCTCATGTATGTCCGGAGAACCCCAGATCATTTTCCATATCTATGTGTCTATACTTAGGACGCACTTTGACCTAAGTATAGGGGGTGCACCTAGTATGTATTCTTTCTCCGTTTCGTTTCATCACTCCTATCGTTTCCTATACTTAAGACTATTTCTTCCTAAGTATAGGGGGAGTGACGCGTACATTCATCCTCTGTATCTTTCTTTTTTATTCATTGATCCCCTCCATTGTCCCCTCTCTTGTTGATTTTCTATTCTATACTTAGGGATATCTTACCCTAAGTATAGGGGGAGACATTCAGAGTTGTGATTTGTTCATTCATGCCCTTGCCCCTTCATGCATATAGATATAGCCGGTTATATGTAGGATTATTTTATCCTAAGTATGGGGCGACGGGCGACTTCTAATTAATTTATTCATTATTCTTTAGTCGTTGTAGTATAGGCTTTTTATACTCGATACGAGTTATGTCTTCTCATTTCTTTTCGATCTATGAGGATATAGCTCAAGCTAAGTATAGGAGGGTTATATATACTCTGTGTGTACTTTAGCCATAACTCGTACTTTCATATTAATAATAATGGCTAAAACACGGTATAAAACACTATATATACTATACAATTCATTAAATCCATTAATAAAATAATGCATATTATTCCTCAAATTATTTTGTATATATTGATTATTAAGTCAGGTTAAAATATTTTTGCAAAATGATTTGAAGAATAGTTTGACATGTTTGGAAAACTTTTTGTTAAATGTTTTCAACCTTTGTAAAAATGTTCTGATTTGTAAAATTTCTTTTCTTTGTGTGAAATAAAATATTGTGAAAACCTATTAGTAAATGATTGTGAAAATGGTTGCAAAAATATTTCGAAAAATCTATATAAATTGTTCGAAAAACCTTTGCAAAATGGCTTTCACATGTTTGTAAATATTTGTAAAAATTACTTTGTACTATAGTTTTCAAAATTGTTTGAGGAATATATGCATCATTCTATAATATATATATACATATGTGTGTGTGTGTGTGTATATAAATTCTTTATTAATTTTATATACATACCTATAACAATAACTAATATCCAACATGTGAATTCTCTAAACTCTTAATTCTTGCAAGTAAAAAGAGTCATGCCCGCATAAATAATTGCATATATTTCATATTTTGTGCCAAAAATCTTTTGATTTCAAAATCTTTTGAAAATTGCATCGTCACAATATTTTCTGCATTGTACATAGCATTTTCATAGCATTAGCATATTTTTTGGATTGAGCTTGATGATTGAACTAATCTAAGTAAAATCGAAGATTGGAGCTTGGTTGGACCTAATTGCACCTAACTTCATTGGAACCATATGGGGACTAGATTTAAGGTACTTCATGTCTATTCAGACTTAATTCTTTGAGACCCAGGGTTGGGTTCAAGATATCTCAACTGACCAACTTGAACTTTTTCAAGACACGCACGACTCTAGTTGGAAGTGACCTAACTTGGACATTTGCGCCTTTCACTTAGATCAACTCAGTTGGAGTGGTGAGGGGATTGGATTTACGGGTTTGAGACACACGCGAGTGGAAACATTTTTCCTCCTATAGGGGTGGAAGTTCACCCCAACCCCTCCATTGGCATCGATATCTAAAGATAGGAGAGTGTGGGTTGCAATAATGCTTCAATAGAGGGATAGTCTTCTTGCTCAAGAGGAAAAACTCCTTATGTAAATATTGTTGTATATAGTATTTCAAAAAAACTCCAAAAAAGCGGGCATGCCTGATTTAAAATAAAATTCTTGCCGGAGTGTACATAATTGTATAGTCAATAAGGAAGCTTGAGCTTCAAAGTCATATCAAGTGAGCCTACAGCTGGAAGACTTGACTACATTGGTTATGCAGCCCAGGATAGGTAGCTACACTGGCTACCGTCTATTCTCCTCTTCACCCCCACCCCTCTTGAGTCGGATCCACTTGAACTTTGAAAGGAATACCCTGCTCCTCGAGGAAAGAGTTGCGGGATTGGGGAATCATTGGGTTATCATTCTGGAGAAGTCAGTTCTTTTGTCATTTCAGTTGGGGAGAGCCACTATCACTTATACCGTACAAGTTAGCTTCATAGTCAAAAGGGTTTGCATATGAAGTAGACTAGTTTTGACATCGCTATTGAGATGGTTTGAACCGAATCTTGTGACTCTTGAAGGTTGTTGTGTTTTAAATTTCGTTCCCAACCAGGTTCCACAAACACTTTCACACCAAGGTCTGACATGAGCTCCGAACTTTGATTTTGTGAAGACAAGTTCGAAAATTAACTTCAATCTACTATCTTTCTTGTTCTATTATTTATTTTATGTTTCTGCACCTATTGCATAAGTGTTTGCTAGGGACTAGCAAATACAAGTATAGGGGGGTGATGAATCTCCTTTTCATCACCTTTATTCTATCATTTTGGCCTTAAAACCCCTAGCAAATGCATGTAAATAGCATTAATTCATATATAATAACATTCATTATTTATTGCAATCGTTGTGTAAATAATACTATTTTTAATGCCAAAATTATAGAATAAAGAAAAGAAAATAAAAGGAATAAAATACCAAAGGTATTTTATGACCCCAAACCCTGAGACCAAGTCAAGAATTGAGTTGGTCAACAAGGAAAAAAGTAGGGGGAGATAAGGGCCAACAATACAATAAAAACCCAATTCCTTTATTCATTCAATACTATATTTTTGGGACCTAATTTATTCTTTATTATTTATTCATCAAATAAAGAAACTTTGTACATGAAAGTTGTCGACAATAATGCATAGGAAAATACAAAATTGATTTCATGTAAAAATAATACTCAATATAAAAGTTATACTCAAAATAAAAAGCCAAAACCCAAACTTTCTAATCTTCCAAATAAAAACTCAAAATGTACAAAAATAACTTTAATTGTATATAACATTTCATAAGAAAATTAATGATAGTGGTTTCATATTTTCTGGAGTTAATGTGTGAAAGTTAGGTTTTGGACCCCTATTGTATAGTATACCTGAATAAAATATTCAATTTATTTAACCTTTATTATTTCTATAATTTTATATTTTTATAATTTGGTAATTATATCTATAACTCATGTACATATTAAACCAAAATAAAATCACCAATAAAACATTAAAATAAAATAAGTATATAAAATATATAGGTAAAATACATATGTTAATACTTGTAAATAAATAAAAGTTAAATCTATTCTTTTATTCATTTATATTTTTATACTCTTGTAAATATTATATATATTCTATTAAAAATATAAAGATAAAATAAAATCAAAGAAAATACTTCAAAACAAATAATATAGCTGAATACATTAATAAAATATCTATACTTATACCTATATATTTAATAAACCTATTTATCTAAGTGTATATATTATATCATAAAAATATAATAAAAATATTTATATACCTAGAAATAAGTTATAAATAAATAAAATAATAGAAAAAATAATAATATAAAATATATAAAATAAAAATAAATTAGCAAAACATAAATGAATATACCTATAAATACACCCTTAAAAATTAACTTGTAATAAATAACACCAAAAAATAAATAGAAATCATATTCAAATACTACTTAAAATAATAAGCATTTTTTTATTTTATACTGAAAAAATAATAAAATCAATTACTATTTTTAATTGTTTATTGTTGAATAAATTGGACTCTTTTGTCCTGTAGCAGCTGACGTGGATCAACCACAACCCTGGGACCTTTGATCCCCGATCAACTCTCCATTCATCCCTCTGACGCATGTTAGAACCTCGAGCGGCCAGCCTTCTCGTAATTTTCCTCGTCGCTCCACTTCTCCATCATCCTCAAGCCCTTCACAAGATCTTCTCACCGATCTTCCTTGATTCACGCCGTAGCCATAGATCTATTGTACATACATTTGATTCACCTCAAATCATTGATCAATAAGGGTGACCCAACTCGTATTTAAATAACTCCACCTACCTTCCTCCTTTTCTTTGGTCATCTCCCAACTCCTAAAACCCATAAACCCCGGCCTAGAGCATATCCTCATGACAGGTGGAGTCCCCAGAGGTTCCACGACAGCTGAAGGAGGACAAAGGTGCAACCATGGTGGCTCGTCGGCCGTCTCTACTCCCTGCCTTCACCGGCAGGTATGAGCTGTACCATTTCATGTTCCTAGGTTGATTTAGCTTTAATTTTTCATTTCGTGCATTTTATTACGCATTTCAACTAGTTATTTAGGTAGGATTAGGTTTGTTATCCTCACTGGAGCCCTCAAGATTAGGTCGTGTTCCAACGTTCCCAACCTCCTGTCTCCGACCACGTTTCCTACCCCATAACCTTCCCTACCCATTTCTCAGTGCTTCCCACCATTCCACCCAACCAGATCTGCTTTAAATCTATGAATCGGATCCCCTCCACCTTCATTCATTGGAGATCCGCCACTCCGCCCCCATTCTCTTTTATTCCCCTTGCTTACTGGTTAAGGCACTTTGCCCTTTGCCATGTGTGTTATCTGTGTAGGTCACGTGATCAAAGGAGCCCTTCTGGTCTCAAATTGATTAGACATGAAGCTCTCCAGGTTGTATTTCTTCTTCGAGCATCCAGAGGCCTATCGATGGCCTCCGGATCTTTTTGAGGTACCTAAGACCTTCGTTGGACCTGTGGGGTGTGAAGAGCCAGCCAAAGGCACTCGAGGAGATCAGAGGAGCAACCAATGATCGATCGAAACTCGCCAAGGGCGAATCCTTTCCCTGTTCTTCCAACGTCCTCGGGAGCCATCCGATCTTCAACCGTTCTCCAGATCGCAGAGTGGATGTCGGATCATCCTAAGCCTCAGCACTCCTGAGATATAATCTCAGGCATCCAAGGCAAAGGGTATTGCCCGTTCAGACGATGACACATGGTTAAGAGAAAAATCAGAATCGTTCCATCCCGCATGTTAAGGGGTAAATTGCATATCATGCTCCAATATTTTTGTATTTATTGATTAATGTTCTAAATAGAATGCGTAGTTTTAACAAAATGGATAATTTGCAACCCAATGCCTTGTAGTTATTATAAATTCATGTGGGTCCTGTCTAGCTCAGCTCACGTGCAGTCCCACGTGAGCTGGGAAAATTGCAAGAATTCCCTTATGACTTTTTGTATTAATTTTAGTCCAGTAAATTGAAAATATGTTGTATATTATGGGAAAATTACAACAGCACCCCTGGACTTTATTTTATTTATATATATGCCCTTGCCAGTTTATGTGCTTTTGGTGCTTGACTTTCATCTATTCAAAATGGCATATGTGCTCCCAAAATTGTTCAAAAATAGGATTAAATGCATGCCAACATGTAGTTACTCGCTCTATTTTTATTTTGGCATTTTTGGCATTTTATATATTTTTAAAAATGAAAATGAGCATATTTTTAGTTTGTCTATCACATTAAATACCAAAAAATAGAAAAACATTTTGAAAAATTCCGAAAAAAATATATGTTAGTTATTTTATCATATTTTAATTCCAGTCCAAAAACCACTAAAAATATAAAAAGGAAACTCTTAAAAATTGAAAACCCCCAAAAACATTTATAAAAATCTAAAAAAATCTCAAACCCCCCAAAAATAGCCTTTTATGTTTTATAATTTTCTCTATAATATTATCGATATGTTAAAATTGATTTGGAAAATTTTATACTTAATTTTCTTTTTTAATTTCCATTTCAATTTCAACCTATTATTTTATCCCTGTTTTAAGATATTTTTATTTTAAAAATCCATAAAAATTAGCAAAAATGCTAAAAAATCACAAAATATTAATAAATTATTAAAACCTAATAATATTTAATTCTTTAATTTTTTTGAAATTTTTAGTTATATTTATGTATATTATCTATTATGGTATATATAGCCTTATATATTCTATTAACTATTATAAAGAAAAAGGAAATATATTAAATATATAAAATATAAAAAGAAAATACAAAAAATTAAAATAAAAAACAAAAAGATAAAAAAAATATAAAATTAAAAACCAAAAAATACAAAATTAAAAACCCACAAAAACAATAAAATTTGGACAAGAGAAAAGGACAAGCTTTTAACTTCATTGCCCCATCTACCGTTTGCTCCCTGAGTTCGACCTCTACACATGCTTACACCTATACACATTTGTTATAGAGTTATAATAAATTTTAGCTCAACATTTTTGCTATTTGCTGCTTGATTCATATTGTGGGTTAATTGTTGATTGATGGAGGTGTTGTTCGAGGTCGCTTCAATGATTGCCAGTCTGTCTTGTGGATTGACATGACTTCAGTAAAATCCTTATCATCACCATGTCCTTTCTAGATGAAAGGGTCTTGCTTTATCCTGAAGGAACCTGTCTCCAAATCTCAACGGTGCTAATCATTCTACAATATACCTCTACAGATGAGTACTCTGTAATACTCTCTAAATCGGGTCACTACCATTTTGTCTGCTTCATCTCAAGGTTCACCTCTCTGCCTCGAGATCGGAACTTCATCATTCTCATTTTATAGTCGAAAGTTGTGCATGTGATCCTAAGGAATGGCCATCCGAGAATGATTAGATATTCTCTCCAATGATTGGGGCGTCTCCATGTCAAAGACTGTAAAGTCAACCTGATAGTCATGCCCCTCAATCGAGATAACTACGTTCTTCACTTCTCCCTTAGGTCTTTTCATTGAACGATCTGCAAATTGGAGTAGAGCTCTAGATTTGTGAAGTGGTCCCAACTCCAATTTCCGATACAATGTTTAGGGAAGTAAGTTGATTGAAGAACTGTTATCTAAGAGAGAGCGTGCAACCGCAATGTCTTCAATATGACTCTCCACGTAGTGAGCACTCATGTCTCTCTTTTTCCTTGGTAATTACTGATTTTTGAGACAATAGGTTGTGGCTACTGACAAGACATGAGTCTTCACATATTGGTTTGATTTCTTCATGTTAACCCTAGCAGGTGTACATCTCACCTTAAGGTATTTTTGGAATGCAGAATGATTAGCCACATACTCATCAAATGGTACAGTAACGGTGATATTCTCCTTAATAAACCATGTCATCTCGGGATCATCATTCTGAAACTTTTTTTATATACTTCCCTGCAGTAAGAGCAAGAGGGAAAGGGATTTAAGCAAGGGAAACAGAAGATGAAGAATATGAATCATGAACTGAAAGATCATTCTTTGAATTAACGGAAACGGAGTTCTTCATACATGAATCTTTTTATGCAACATGGGATCAAAATCAAAACAGTCTACTATAGGTTGTGGAAAAGAAGTTGCAGTGGTATCTGCCACAAACGGAGGTGCAAGATCCTCCATAAAACCTGATATATCTACATGATGCTAATGCTGTAATCGTATTCTCCTTCTCTTCTCGTCTCCCTGAGAAAGGATCCTCGAATGGTGCAGATGGGGCCCTTGAATGTGATGTAACTCCTCCTTGTCCTCTGAAGACTCCTCAGATAGAGCTCCGTAGAGGCCCCTCCTCATATCCCTCACCCAGTCAGGTACGGTCATGGTCCTTCCACTTCTGAGTGACATGTAGTTAGCCTCATCACACAAAAGAATCTCATGTTTAGATCTAAGAGATGATGAATAGTATACCTAAACAAGGTGATGTTGAGAACCAGAACGGTTCAAGCTATTAGGGTTATCCTGAACTTGGGTTGGGATAGAGACAGAGGGTGCAGACTGCTCGTCTCTCCATCTAGACAGGCGGTTGACATCCACCCGGAAGTCATGAATTTCATTCTGGTAGGAATGAAATGCGTCGAGTATCTGTTGAAACTGTGAGTCCATGGGACTGGACGGATAAGGAAGTGGAAAAGACTGAGAAGAAGAATGAGAAGATTGGCCTTGTTGGTCGGGGTACTACGTCTATCGGTGCTTCTGTTGTTGCTGGGGTGATTGAAACTGATGGCCATGTTGGCCTGCCTAGTACCGGCCCTGTCAGCCATACTGCTGGTACTGTTGTCGATGTTGGTGTTGGGTAATGAGAGAGATACCAAGGGTCGTACGGTTTCACAAGTTGAAACCGCAATCGAGGTATTGACCACTCAATAAACCTCAATCGATCAACAATCAACCCACAATCATAATCAAGCGATTAGAAGCACAAAATGTGAGTTAAAATTTACTATTCTCTATAAAACACAAGGTATAACATGCAAGCATTTAGAGGTCGAACCACAGAGAGCAAAATAAGTAGCCTATGGTTATTTTGAACCGAAGAGAATTATGTACAAGCATGTCATTATATGTTTGTGGGTTTTTAATTATATATATATATATATATATATTTCTTTTGGATTTTGTAGGTACTTCTTTTTATGTTTTTGGTTTTATAATTTTGTATTCCTTTTTACATTGTATATATTTTTTATATTTGCTTTTTCTTTTTAATAGGTAATAGAATATATAGGGCTCTATATGCCAAGATAGATAATATAGTTAGAAAGATAACTAAAAATAACTAAAATTACATAATTACATATTTCTAGGTTTTAAATATTTTTTAGTGTTTTTGTGATTTTTCTGGCATTTTTGCTAATTTTATGGATTTTTAAAGTTAAAAAATAGCATAAAACAGGGATAAAATAAAAGGTCGTAATTAAAACGGAAATTAAAAATAGAATCTTAAGTCCAAAATTTTTCAAATCAATTTTAACATATAAATAATAATATAGAGAAATTATAAAATAGAAAAAAACTGCTCTTGGGTTTTTTAAGAATTTTTTAGATTTTTATAAAATTTTAGGGTTTTTTCAATTTTTAACAGTTTTCCTTTTCTATTTTTTGTGATTTTTGGCATGAAGGCTAAAATTATTTAAATAAATAAAATTTTTTGGGAAATTTTTCAAGAAGTGCTTCTAATTTTTTTGTATTTTATAAGTTATACCAAGGCAAAAATGTGCTCATTTCATTTTTAATAAATATAAAAAAGTTCCAAAATTACATATTAAAAACATGGCATGAAACTACAAGTAATCAGGAGCCTACATCTATTTTTTGTGATTTTTTGAGCATAATAGCTATTTTAAATAAATACAATAAGCACACAAAAATATAATTGCTGGCAGGGGTATATATGTAAATAAAATAAACTCGATGGGCCTTTGTGCAATTTTTCCAAATTTTCTTAGACCAAAAATAAATACAAAAGGTAATAGGGGCAACTTTGCAAAATGGCCACCTCATGTGGGACGACACATGAGGTGACCTGGCATGGACTTAAATGTAATATAAAATAACTACAGGGGTTTGCATGCAATTTTACCCATTTACTAACATTGAATACATTATTAACAAGACTAATTGATAAATACAAAAACTGATCTGGTCTAAAGTGCAATTTACCCCTTATTAGGTGTTCGCGGACAGCTGGATGTTGTCACTTAAACACGTGGCGGCTCCTCATGCGATGATACCGGTTCGCAATGGGTTTCTGAAATTACATCTCAGATCGAGATCCAACGGTGCTGGGCTCAAAAGATATGACGGTTGCTGCTCGCTTGAACGAATGGGAGATGATCATACGGACAAGACGCATGGAGGAAGAGCAACTGAAGAACAGGCTTGGATGAAATTTAAGGTCCAAAATCTCCTTGATCGATGCTTCATCTTCCCTGCTGATTGTCCAAATAGCCTCCCAGTGACCTCCCATGTTCGATCGAAGTGTCAAAATGCCCAGCAGGACTCTAGTGATGGTTGGCGACAGAGGGAGACCTGGGAAGTTTCCTGCATCCTCGATGAGCCTCGATGAAGCTCCTTCCTTGGTTTTTCCTGCAAGGATTAGTCCACAAAAACACGACAAAGTTAGGGCGAGCTTCGGGTGGCGGGATGAGCGAAGGGTGAGCGGTATGGAGGTGCTCTGGTGAGGCGCGGGAGGTGGAGCACCTGGATCTGATCTGGGAAGATCAGCTGGGCTGGAAATGTGTGGGATGAAGGGAAGATGTGGGGGAACGAATTGGAGTGGTTGGGTGCGGCGGAGACAGAGGGGGTGCATGGTGGAAGGTTCGTCAGAGCTCAGCTCCGGCAAACTATGAGTGAGTGGTTTTACACTACCATATACGCAATCAAAAACTACACTAATTGCAGTAATGTAATGCTAATCCTAAACTTAACCTAAAAAACATGAAAGGCACAGCTCATACCAGCCGCTGAAGACAGGGAGCAGAGATGGCCAGCGAGCCGTCGTGGGTACACCTCTGTCCTCCTTTAGCCGCCATGGAACCTCAGGGGACTCCCCCTGTCATGAGGATACGCTCTAGGCTGAGGCTTAGGGGCTTTAGGAGCTAGGTGATGACCAAAATGAGAAGGGAAGTCAGAGGTTTTATTTACACGCAAGTGGACGCACCCTTATTGATGGGCAGTTTGGATAGAACTCGCGTTATGTACAGGGGATTTGCAAGCCCGGCGTGATTCATGGAACATCAATGATGATTTCTTATGAAGGAATCGAGTCCAATGGATTGACACGTGATGAATCCACATTTCATCATCTTTATTCTATCATTTTGGCCTCAAAAACCCTAGTAAATGCGTGTAAATATCAATAATTCCAGCATCTTAGCATCCATGCATGTGCATGTAAGTAGTGTATAAAATACTGTAATTAAAGCCAAAATAATAGAATAAATAAAAGAAAATAAAAGGAATAAAATATTGTAAATATTTTATGACCAGAACCCTGAGACCTAGGCATCTCGATGACTAGGTCGACAAGGAATAAAGTTGGGGGAGATAAGGGCCAGAATACAATAAAATCCCCTTTTTTGTTCGTTCTTTATTCATTTTGGGACCTATTTTTGGTTCCACTTTTTACATCTCAGATAAAGAAACTTTGTACATGAAAGTTGTAGATAATTAAATAAATAAAAAAACAAAATTTATTTCATTCAAAAATAATGTACAGATAAAAAGTTATGGTCTGAATAAAATCCCAAAATCCCAAATGCCCAGACATGTATCTCGCAAATAAAAACTCCAAATGCATCAAACTCACCTTTAATTGTATATAATTTAAAATAAGCTATTTAATGGCAGTGGTTTCGTATTTGGCGGAGCTACGGTTTGAAAGTTGAGTTTTGGACCCCTATTATATACTTGTACAGATTAAAATATTCATTTTATTATTTATTCTTTATCTTTATAATTTTATATTTTTATAATTTTGTAAATATTATTTATAATAAATATGTGTATTAAAACAGGAATAAAAACTCAAAGAAAACTCAAAATAAAATACTTGTATATAAAAGATATACGTAAAATACCTATACACACCTACAGAATTAATAATTCTATTTTATTAAGTGTATAAATTATATCAGAAAAATAAAATAAAAATATATTTAAGTATATAAAAATATTTTATAAATTTATAAAACAATAAACAAAAATAAATAAATTAAATTTCACAAAATAAAAATAAATTGTGAAAATATATAGATAATATACCTATAAAGGTTATAAAAGGTAACTTATAAATTAATACCTCAAAAAATAAATAAAAATTACCAAAAAATAATTTATAAAATAATAAACATTTTTTATTTAATAACCTAAAATTAATAAATTCATTTTCTATTTTTAAATGATTTTACAAATTATTTTTCCAGGGTTTTTCCTGGTTGGTCCACGTGGACCAACCAGGAGGGTATGAGGGTTGACAGGCGGGTCAACTCTCTGACCCGCTCCCTGTGGCTCTGACAAACGTGGTTTTTTCTTGATTTTCGCCAATTTTTGGAGGCCACACCTTACGTCGTTTCATGTCGAAGTCTTCTACATTTTTTCTCCCCATAGGTCAAGGATACACGCCTATAGGTTGTATCGGGGATTGAATCGATGTTGCGCCTCGTGCTCCTCGTTCTTTGAGCCATGTTCACCATCTTTCAAAAAGCCACCCAAATCTTCCCTTCCTCTTTGAACCGCACTTGGATAGATTCAGACCTCCGGGAGTGCGTAGCGAGACTCCCCAAACCCCCCGTCGAGGAGAGGCGAGGCTGAAGGTCAGCTTCCACCTCCATCTCCGGCCTCCTGGCCGTGAGGTTTCACCTTGGGTTTCTAGCCCTTGAGGTCTGCTTTTTGTTCATTTTTTTGCTTGTTTTTGTTCTCAGTAGCCTTAGGACTCTAATCCCACCTTCATCTTCGACCGATATCATTCCGCTCGCATCCGCCGCCCCTCGCCGGAGCTTGCTCCGGCAAGCATTGATTTCACATCACCACCTTGTTCCACTCCTTTGCGGGACCGTGGCACTTTGCTCGTGCGTGCCTTCACTTTGTTTTGCAGGTCCAGGAACTGCATCGCATACCTGGGGGAGGATTTTGAAGGCCGGCCGAGGTTCTTGGAGCTCCACGGCTCTGCCGACCACGTGCTGCCACTCCGGGCTTCGCCGGACCGTTTTGCACCCCCAGACATATAGAGGATCTGCCCAGGAGTCGTCGCGGCCGTTTTGTGAGCCTCACGACCAATGGAGGCCAAAGATTGAGCCGAGAGAACGTCGAGTCGCCGGTGTTCCTCCTGGTTCTTCCCGAGTCCCCTCCCGCTGTTGGATTTGGCTGCGTTCTTCCAGGTGTACAGATAGGCGTTGGATCGACCCTCGTGTCAGCCGTTGGATCGTTAGGAGAACATCTAATCACGGCCGTCATAACCGAAGGGTATCCGCCATCAGATTGGTGCCACGTGTCTTAAATGAATGGCGCACAACCGTTCGATTTGCGCCTCTGGGTATTTTGCACGATACGCCCAGCTTCTTTTTGTATTTAATAATTGACTCTCAAGCTTTCATTTGATGTTATAAACTTTTGGACAATTTGCATAACACCCCCTGACTTCTTGTAATATTCCATTTAGGTCCCTCACCGGGTCACGTGCGTTACGCACGTGGACCTCGCATTTTTGCATAAAGGCCCTCGTTTTTTTATTATTGCGAATCAGTCCTCCCCAGGCGTGTGCGTAGCACGTGCGTGGGAGGGATTTTTGCAGTGACCTCCTCGCAGCTTTAGCTTTTTGTATTTCGTCCAGAAACTTTTTTATATAGTTGTATAATTTCTGGAATTTTGCACTATGGCACTCAAACTTTTCCCATATTACAAAAATACCCCTACGTGTTTGTAGTTTCTTGTTGTTTCTACTATTTTTTGCATGCATCTATAAATTCCTCAAAAAATCAACAAAAATCATATTAAGTTCATGTTGCATTATATTTTCACGCCATATTTTATTTTGCATATTTATTGCATTTTATTATTTATAAAAAATCAAAAACATGCATTTTCAACACTATTTGCATTAGAAAATCCATAAAAATTATAAAAACTTTTTGAAAAATTCCAAAAAAAATTATATGCGATGTATTTTAGTGTCTTTTAGCTTTAGACCAAAACTCATTAAAAATTCCAAAATAAAAACCTTAAAAATTAGAAAACTCCAAAAATCTTTATAAAATCTAAAAAATTCTACAAAAATCCTAAAAATCCAATTTCAGTTTCTAATTTTTCTTTGATTTATTTTCTTTTATTTATAATTAATTTGAGGATTTTTAGACTCTGATTTCTATTTTTAATCCTCATTTTAATTTCAGCTAGTAGCCTAGTTCAATGTTTTCTTGTATTTTGACTTTTAAAAATACTAAAAATATTAAGAAAAACTCCCAAAAATCACAAAAACTTTATAAAATCATAAAAAGACCAAAAACACTTGATTTCCTAATTTTTGAGCATTTTCCTTTATTTTTATAAATCCTTGTTCCTCCTCTCTCTTATATTGTATATATATTCTATTATTGAAAAAGAAAACATAAAAATATAAAATATAAAAAGAAAATATAAAATCAGAAAATTAAAAATCAAAAGACAAAATTAAAAATTAAAAAAATAAAATATTTTTAATTAAAAACCTACAAAAAATTGCATACTTGTAGACACTTGACCACATATCACACACACACAACTTTGTTTGATCTATCATGCTTGCTCCCTGAGTTCGACACTCTGCACACTTACACACTATACATATTTTTGTAGAGTTAAAATAAATTTGACTCCACACTTGTTTGTCCTTGCTTGATTTATATTATATTATGGGTTAACTGTTGATCTTAATCGGGATTCATTGAGGGTCGCCATAGCGACTCGTGTCTCCGCCTTGTGTGAGATATATTTAGACCCTTGTGGATTTCGGTTAAATCAAATGGCGTCGTTGTTGGGGAGCAACAGCGTGTAGACCTCATTTTTGAGTGATTGTGTTTGATTGCCTACACTATTTCTTCACTTGATCTCTCTATTTTTGATATATATTTGTGAGCTATCTAACCATTTGTCTTTCTTGTCTTCTTGCGAGGGACCGCGGATCAAGGAGGATCGCCTAGGGGATCCGGTGCATCCTTGGGAGGCGGAGTCAGCTATTCTCGCCTAGCCGGTAGGAGGACTAGAGAGAGATAGTTAGTTAGTGGTTTTCATTTTTGTGAGAGAGAGACATTCATTTAATTTGTAATAATACAGGGACTTGGACACTTGGACACTCGGGCCTAATTTTCAAGTGATTGTTCACTTGGGGGGCTCATCGCGTTTTTCTTCGCATTTTTTATTTTGTTTTCTGATTTTGTTTTCTTTCTTTTGTGTGATTGAGCCCTTAGTTTTTAGGCTTGCTTGATCGAGTAAACTAGGTCCAAACACCTAACAACCTTTGCATGTACCTATAGTGCACTTTGGACTTAGTTCAAAACTTTAAACAGTCGCCTCATCATCTTCAAGCCTTCGTGCCGCGAGCCCACCCTGCCAAGCGCTGCTCCTGAACTCGATGTGTCGAGAGGAGGAGGGGTGAGCCTAGACCGGACTTCTGAATTGAAGATCGGTGACCGACTTGTGGTGCTTCACGCTAATAGCAATTTCTGAACTTAGGGTGATATCATCGGCTTGCATTTGCATATAGATAAGTTTCAATTCTGCTGAGCATATTTGCATGTAGAGTATAGGAGGCAAGGTGAGCATTTACGCTTTAGCATTCATCATCGATTGCTGCTTGCATTGCTTTTCCGCCTCTCCCTCTGATTTTGATCACCTAGGTGCTAAGTAAAATTGATTCCTCGTTAGGACCGTGCAGTTCTCACTAAAAATCCAAAAAAAGTGATAACCAATAAAATTGGGACTATTAACATTATTCGACCCTAAAACTGACCAAAAAAAATATTGTCTTGGGGCGAGTAATCCCCTCATTGTCTTTGTTTTACATTGCTCGCGCACACGCTAAGGATTAGTGCTCAAATCCCATTCCATCCCCCTAAGTGTGTGTGCAACTCTTTGACTTCTCACCTAACTCTAAAACAGACAAGATTAAAAGATCGCATTTTACGGTCTCCACCGAGTTGAGTAGGTGAATTGAGGGTTTGTATTATTTTCATTTTTGTTTGTGATTGTTTTGTGTGCATTCTAGATCGTCCCTGCGCATTTGCACCTTTCTTCTTCACTCTTTTGACGTGACCACCGTGCTCTCCCGATTTTGCTTTCGAGATGGACCCCTGGAGTACATTTTATCTGGACTTTGTGGATCCCTCGTCCACTCCAGTCGGTCCACCTCCCTTTTATCATGAGGATCCTCCTCCTATTTTTCCTGATTTTTGTACATACCCACCTCAGCCATAGTATCAGGACTCGGATTTCTATCCACACCCACCTCCACCTCCACCTGTATATTATCAACTTCCACCTTCACACCCACCCGCGTCTGATCTATTGGAGTCACCTCCCTCGGCCTCAATGAGTTACATTTTGATCCTAATGATGGAGCACACTAATTTTATGAAGGATTATCTTACCATTTTGAGAGAATACTAGATTAATGCTCCTTTCGTCGAGGATACGAATTTGCTTGTGGGTGATCATGGGAGCTTGCAATCGCCCAAAATACAAAAAATTGTGAAAAATTTAAAAACACAAAAAGAGTTCGGGAGACCTTTGGTTGAGTCAGACCATGGAGAGAGTGCCCATCTGCCAGACTTTTTGACCACACATTCATTCACACCCTGTCCCACCTTTGACCCCGAGGATGCCGTTGTACAGATTGCTCTTGGCATACCTCGTGTATATGTTGATTCCGACTTCCTCCCTTGTATGGAGGAAGTCCAAAAATTCAAAAAAATATTGACTGGACCCGAAGTGGTGGTCGTTATTCATGAGATCATCCAAGCCCCACTTCAGCAGGCCATGACACAATTATCTGCTCCTCTTCCCAAGAAGAGAAAGCGGAGGAGCAGATCTGAGTGTCACATTCTGACCATGGCCACTTCCCACGCCATCACACACCGTCCCATTCCTCAGAAGAGGAACACAGCTACACCTTTCATCACTTGCACCATCTCTGACAATACATGTTATCACACTCTCCTGGACGGCAGTGCATCTATTAGCATATTACCCTTCTCGCTGGTATAGTCTCTTCACTTAGGGCCTCTAAAGAAAACCAGGATGATCGTTCAGTTTGCTGATGGATCCATCAAGAGGCCGAAGGGTATCCTTGAAAACGCCGTCATTTCGATTCAGGGCACAAGCTACCATGTTGACTTTGTCGTCTTGCCCATGGAGACCTCCACTGGGGAGTCCTCTCCAATCATCCTGGGACAACCATTCCTCACCTCTGCTTGAGTCGTTACTAACTATGGATCAGGAGAGATTCGCTTCCGTCTTGTTTACAAAAGCGAAGCGTCGATCACCGCACCAACAGTTGATCAGAGACCTGCACCTGATGCACCTTCACTGATTCTAGCTGACTCTGAGGCCTGTGACCGATCTGATGATATTAGAGATGTTTGCTTAGCAACCCCTGATGAGACCCGAGGAATCCCCCAAAAAGGGGGGGACTCAGAAAGCATAGACCTCGCAGTTCCTCCTTCTGGTGTGTGGCAATGTGCTGATGAAATCAAAGGAATTTACGTGATTGATCCCATTGAGCGGAGGGCAGATACCAAGACTAGACAGGACGGACCTGGTTTGACTACTTCCACTAATAAGTATGTTCCTGGTCACTTAAAAGTGATGATGATTGAGGTCGATTATGATGCTAACCATTATTTTCAAAAATTCGGGCCTCTTGATGAAAAAGATGATCCGGGTGAGAGTCTTGAGGACGAACAGAGTTCAACTTCTTCCACTGATGATTTCGTTCCTTTTGGTTTTGACCTGGACGAGACCTCGTAGGATGACTCCGATTACACTACTTCAGATGATGATGAGTTTGTCCCATTCCACTTTGATATCAGCGAGACCCCCAAGACCAGACCTAGCGATACTTCTTCCACTCACCCGTCTGCGTCTTCACACCATAGAACCACCAAGGGCGAACCTAGCCATACTACTTCCATTAACCAGTTCGTGCCTTTTCGATTTGACTCCACTGAGGGCCTTCACACTATCTACCCTGATCGGCTTCCGTCTACTGCGGACCCCGATGTCGACTTGCACCACACCATATCTATCCCTCAACGATCTCGCAAGAAGGTTTGCTTTCCGCCTTCTTGATCATATGCACATCCATTTTTGTTGTATATTCTCTCACGTGTATCTCTGTCCATCTTCCGTATTGCTCATCAACCCATTCTTGTGTTTTCCTTACTTAGGACGTACTTTGTCCTAAGTATGGGGGGACGAGCCGAGTGTTCTTTCATCGTTCTATTTCATCACTCATGTTGTTGCCTATAATTAGGGCTTCTCTTACCCTAAGTATAGGGGGAGTGATGTGTACATCCTCTAATCTGTATCCACTTTCATCTCTTTTCTTCTTTTCTTTTTTTCCTTGTCTATTCTCTTTATCTATCAAAAGAGGTGTCGCCCCTTGTAGACAGTCTTCTATACTTAGGACGTACTTTGTCCTAAGTATAGGGGGTGTGCACCCCGAGTTTCTCGATTCTTTGATCCTCTCCATTGTCTCCTCTTCTTGTCTATACTTAGGGCTATCTTACCATAAGTATAGGGGGAGACAACCTGAGTACGATCTGTTCATTCCCACCCTTGACCTCCCTACTTTGTATACAGTCTGCTATACTTAGGATTATTTGATCCTAAGTATAGGGGAGACGGTCAAATTCTCATTGATTCATTCATTTCTTTATTCTTTAGATTTTCCTATACTTAGTACGAGTTATGTCTTCTCTTTTCTCTCCGATCTATGAGGACATAGCTCAAGCTAAGTATAGGGGGTCGTATATACTGTGTATATACTTTAGCCATAACTCGTACTTTCGTATTTTCTTAATAATATGGCTAATAATTCTTTAAAATTCATTAGAAACCTTAATAAAAAGATGTTGATTATTCCTCAAATTCTTTTTGTATTAATAAATTAGGTGAAAATGTTTTTTTGCAAAATGTTTGAAAAGTAGTTTGAAAATCTTTGTGAAAAATCTTTTGAAAACTATTTTGAAAACATTTTGTTACATGTTTTCAACCTTTGTAAAAACATTTTGGTTTCTAAAGTTTATTTTCTTTGTGTGAAATAAAAATGTTTGAAAATGATTTGCAAATGGTTTGAAAAATGGTTGCAAAAATATTTTGAAAAAATCTATCTATATTGTTTGAAAACCTTTGCAAATGATTTTCAAATGTGTGTACATGTTGCAAAATGTTTGTAAAAATTATTTTGGACTATAGTTTTCAAAAATTGTTTGAAAAACCTGTGTCAAATAAGTTTGAGGAATACATACATCATTCCAAAATTCATTACATATCCTCTATAAAATTGAGCACTTACCCTGTAAATTCTTAAAATCCACTTCTTGTAAATATAAGAAGCATCCCCGTGTAAATATTTGTACCTAGTTTTTAGCTAAAATCTTTTGTTTTCAAAAATCCCAAAAACATTTGCAAAATTAAAATCTAAAAACATTTGAAAAACCTTTTTGAAAAATACAAAAAATGCATATGCATCATCATCTTTTCAAAAATCCATAAAAGGCAAAATCTTGAAAATTGCATCACAAAAATATTTTCTGCATTCTGCATATCATTTGCATAGCATGAGCATTTTTTTGGATTGAGTTTGATAGTTGAACAAGTCTAAATAAAATCCGGAGATTGGAGCTTGATTGGACCTTAAATCTACCTAATTAACAGGAACTTTATAGGATCTAGAATTGAGGTACTTCAGGTCTAGTTGACTTAATTCTTTGAGGATCACAAGACTTGGTTCAATGGATTCTTGACTGCCTAAGTAGAGTATTCCGGAACACACGCACATCTCTTGTTGATAATGACCTAACCTGGACACCTGCACCTTTCACATGTCTCAACTCAGTTGGAGTGGTGAGGGGATTGGATTTGCCGGTATGAGATGCACACAAGTGGAAACACTTGTCCTCCTCTAGGGAGGGAAGTGCACCCCAACCCGTCCAGTGATAAGGATTCTAAAGACAAGAGAGTGTGGGTTGCGATAAAGCTTCAAAAGAGGGATAGTCTACTGGCTCAAGAGGAAAAACTCCTTTTTTAAATGCTGATGTATATAGTATTTCAAAAAAAATGGTCAGTCCTGTACAAAAATAAAATGCCTGCAAAGTATGTACATATGTTATAAAGTCAATAAGCAAGCTTGAGTTCCAAAGTCAAATATGTGAGCCTGCAGCCGGATGACTTGACTACACTGGTCTTGCATCCTAGGATAGGTAGCTACACTAGCTACCGTCCATTCTTCTCTTCACCCCCTCCTCTTGAGCTGGTTGCCACTTGAACTTAGAAGGGAATACCCCGCTCCTCGAGGAAGGAGTTATTAGATTAGGGAATCATTGGGTTGTCATACTGGAGAAGTCAGTCTCTTTGTCATTCTAGTTGGGGAGAGCCACCATCACTTACACTATACGAGTCAGAGTCATTGTCATAAGGGTTTGCGTATGAGTTGAGATATTTCTGACCTGGCTATTGAGGAGACTTGCGCAGAGTTTTGGGATTCTCAGGGACTGTTGGATTTCAAATTCGGATCTCATTAAGGTTCCGCCCTCACTAAAAATCCAAAGGTCCGATGTAAGCTCCAAACTATGATTTTGTGAAGACAAGTTTGATAATTAAACTAAATCCACTTTCTTCTTTTTCTTTTCTTCGTTTTTCTTTTCTGCACTTATTGCATAAGTGTTTGCTAGGGACTAGTAAAGGCAAAGTATAGGGGGATGATGAATCCACATTTCATCATCTTTATTCTATCATTTTGGCCTCAAAAACCCTAGTAAATGCATGTAAATATCATTAATACCAGCATCATAGCATCCATGCATGTGCATGTAAATAGTGTATAAAATACTGTAATTAAAGCCAAAATTATAGAATAAATAAAAGAAAAAAAGAATAAAATATTGTAAATATTTTATGACCCGAACCCCGAGACCTAGGCATCTCGATGACTAGGTCGACAAGGAATAAAGTAGGGGGAGATAAGGGCCAGAATACAATAAAATCCCCTTTTTTGTTCATTCTTTATTCATTTTGGGACCTATTTTTGGTTCTACTTTTTACATCTCAGATAAAGAAACTTTGTACATGAAAGTTGTATATAATTAAATAAAAAAATACAAAATTTATTTCATTTAAAAATAATGTACAGATAAACAGTTATGGTCTGAATAAAATCCTAGAATCCCAATTTCCCAGACCTGAATCTCGCAAATAAAAACTCCAAATGCATCAAACTCACCTTTAATTATATATACTTTAAAATAAGCTATTTAATGGTGGTGGTTTCGTATTTGGCAGAGCTACGGTTTGAAAGTTGAGTTTTGGACCCCTATTGTATACTTATACAGATTAAAATATTCATTTTATTATTTATTCTTTATTTTGTAATTTTATATTTTTAAAATTTTGTAAATATTATTTATAATAAATATGTGTATTAAAATAGGAATAAAAACTCAAAGAAAACTCAAAATAAAATACTTGTATATAAAAGACATAGGTAAAATACATATACACAAACCTACAGAATTAATACTTCTATTTTATAAAGTGTATAAATATCAGAAAAATAAAATAAAAATATATTTAAGTATATAAAAATATTTTATAAATTTATAAAAAAATAAACAAAAATAAATAAATTAAATTCACAAAATAAAAAAAATTATAAAAATATATAGATAATGTACCTATAAAGGCTATAAAAGGTAACTTATAAATTAATACCTCAAAAAATAAATAAAAATTACCATAAAATAATTAATAAAATAATAAACATTTTTTATTTAATAATCTAAAATTAATAAATTCATTTTCTATTTTTAAATGATTTTACAAATTATTTTTCCAGGGTTTTTCCTGGTTGGTCCACGTGGACCAACCAGGAGGGTTTGAGGGTTGACCGGCAGGTCAACCCTCTGACCCGCTCCCTGTAGCTCTGACAAAAGTGGTTTTTTCTTGATTTTCGCCAATTTTTGGAGGTCGTGCCTTACGTCGTTTCATGTTGAAGTCTTCTACATTTTTTCTCCTCACAGGTCAAGGATACACGCCTATAGGTTGTATCGGGGATTGAATCGCTGTTGCGCCTCGTGCTCCTCGTTCTTTGAGCCCTGTTCACCATCTTTCAAAAAGCAAAACCCAAATCTTCCCTTCCTCTTTGAGCCGCACTTGGATAGCTTCAGACCTCCGGGAGTCGGTAGGGAGAGCCTCCAGTGACCGGGGAGACTCCCCAAACCCCCCGTCGAGGTGCGGCGAGGCTGAAGGTCAGCTTCCACCTCCATCTCTGGCCTCCTAGCCATGAGGTTTCACCTTGGGTTTCTAGCCCTTGAGGTCTGCTTTTTGTTCATTTTTTTTCTTGTTTTTATTCCCAGTAGCCTTAGGACTCTAATCCCACCTTCATCTTCGACCGATATCATTCCGCTCGCATCTGCCGGAGCTTGCTCCGGCGAGCTTTGATTTTACATCACCACCTTGTTCCACCCCAATGCGGAACCGCGGCACTTTGCCCGCGCGTGCCTTCACTTTGTTTTGCAGGCACAGGAACTGCATCGCGCACCTGGGGGGAGGATTTTGAAGGCCGGCCGAGGTTCTTGGAGCTCCATGGCTCCGCCGCCCTCGTGCCGCCACTCCAGGCTTTGTCGGACCGTTTTACACCCCCAGGCATATAGAGGATCCGCCCAGAAGTCACCGCGGCCATTTTGTGAGCCTTACGACCGACGGAGGCCGAAGATTGAGCCGGGAGAACGTCGGGTCGCCGGTGGTCCTCCCAGTTCTTCCCGAGTCCCCTCCCACCGTTGGATTTGGCCGCTTTCTTCCAGTTGTATAGATAGCGTTGGATCGACCCTCGTGTCAGCCGTTGGATCGTCAGGAGAACATCTAATCGCGGCCGTCATAACCGAAGGGGTATCCGCCATCAGATTGGCGCTACGTGTCTTAAGTGAACGGCGCACAACCGTTTGATTCACGCCTCTGGGTATTTTGCACGATACGCCCAGCTTCTTTTTGTATTTAATAATTGACTCTCAAGCTTTCATTTGATGTTATAAACTTTTGGACAATTTGCGTAACGCCCCCTGACTTCTTGTAATATTCCATTTAGGTTCCTTGCTAGGTCACGTACGTTACGCGCGTGGACCTGGCGTTTTTGCATAAAGGCCCCGTGTTTGCAAATCAGTCCTCCCTAAGCGCGTGCGTAGCACGTGCATGGGAGGGATTTTTGCAGTGACATCCTCGCGGTTTTAGCTTTTTGTATTTCGTCCAGAAACTTTTTTATATAGTTGTATAATTTCTAGAATTTTGCACTCTAGCACTTAAACTTTTCCCATATTACAAAAATACCCCTGCTAGTTTGTAGTTTCTTGTTGTTTCTAGTATTTTTTGCATGCATCTATAATTCCTAAAAAATCCACAAAAATCATATTAAGTTCCTGTTGCATTATATTTTCACACATATTTTTTTTTGCATATTTATTGCATTTTATTATTTATAAAAAAAATCAAAAACATGCATTTTCAACATTGTTTGCATTAGAAAATCCATAAAAAAATTATAAAAACTTTTCTAAAAAATCAAAAAAAACTATATGTGATGTATTTTAGTGTCTTTTAACTTCAAACTAAATTTCATTAAAAATTTCAAATCAAAAACCTTAAAAATTAGAAAACTCCAAAAATATTTATAAAAATATAAAAAATTCTACAAAAATCCTAAAAATCCAATTTCAGTTTCTGATTTTTCTCTGATTTATTTTCTTTTATCTAAAATTAATTTGAGGATTTTTAAAGTCTGAATTTTATTTTTAATCCTCATTTTAATTTCGACCAGTTGCCTAGTTCATTGTTTTCTTGTATTTTGACTTTAAAAATACCAAAAATATTCAGAAAAAATCCCAAAAATCATAAAAACGTTATAAAATCTTAAAAAAGACCAAAAAAAACTTGATTTCCTGATTTTTGAGCATTTTTCCTTATTTTTATAAATCCTTGTTCCTCCTCTCTCTTATATTGTATATATATTCTATTATTAAAAAAGAAAACATAAAAATAAAAAATATAAAAAGAAAATATAAAATCAGAAAATTAAAAATCAAAATACAAAATTAAAAATTAAAAAAAATAAAATATTTTTAATTAAAAACCCACAAAAAAAATTGCATACTTGTAGACACTTGATCACATATCACACACACACAACTTTGCTTCATCTATCCTGCTTGCTCCCTAAGTTCGACACTCTACACACTTGCACACTGTACACTTTTTTGTAGAGTTAAAATAAATTTGACTCCACACTTGTTTGTCCTTGCTTGATTTATATTATATTGTGGGTTAACTGTTGATCTTAATCGGGATTCATTGAGGGCCGCCACAGCGACTCGTGTCTCTGCCTTGTGTGAGATATATTTAGACCCTTGTGGATTTCGGTTAAATCAATATGCCCTTGAAAAAGGGAAGAAAACTGGGGACTTGACAGGTCTGACGGACAGCAGAGCCCCCAAGGGGAGTTGACCGGGGGGCGACAAAGGTCGTGATGCCATTGGTTCATGTCGGCCACTACAAGATAAAAAACTTGGATTATTAAAAATTAATTAATTAATTAGAGTAACTTTTTTACTATTTTTTATTATAAAATAAAAATTGTTTATTATTTTGTGTAGTATTCTAATATGATTATTATTTATTTTTTTGGTGTTATTTATTACAATTTAATTTTTAAGAGTATATTTATAGGTATATTCGTCTATGATTTGGCTATTCTATTTTTATTTTGTATACTTTATTTTATTATTTTATTATTTTATTATCTTATTCTTTATATTTATATAAAACTTATTTTTAGATGTATAAATATATTTTTATTATATTTTTCTGATGTAATATATATACTTAAATAAATAGGTATATTAAATATATTGGTTTATGTATAGGTATTTGTCTATGTATTTTATTACATATTTTATTTTAATGTTTTTTTAATGGTTTTATTATTATTTAGTAGTGCATTTACTATAATAATATTTACAAAATTATAAAAATGTGAAATTATAAAAATAATAAAGAATGAATAAAATGATTATTTTATTTGGGTATATTGTACAATAGGAGTCCAAAACCTAACTTTCACACCTTAATTCTAAAAAATATGATACCACCTTCATTAAATAGCTTATTAATAGTTATATACAATTGATGGTGATTTTGATATATTTTGAGTTTTTATTTAAGAGATTTGGGTCTGGGAAGTTGGGATTTTGGATTTTTATTTAAAGTACAACTTTTAAACTGTATATTATTTTTTATGAAATCAATTTTGTATTTTCTATATATATATATATTACTATCTACAACTATTATGTACAAAGTTTCTTTATTTGAGTTATAAAAAGTAGAAATTAAAATAAATCCCAAAAATGAATGAATAATGGATAATAAATGGGATTTTTATTGTATGTGTGGCCCTTATCTCCCCCTATTTATTCCTTATCGGCCTAGTAATCAAGATGCCTAGGTCTCGGGGTTTAGGGTCATAAAATATCTTTGGCATTTTATTCTTTTTCTTTTCTTTATTCTATAATTGGCATTAAAACAGTATTTAATGAATGTTAATTTATGCAATTTAAGCCTATTTACATGCATTATCTAGGACTTTTAAGGCCAAAATCATAGAATAAAGGTGATGAAATGGAGATTCATCATCGGGGTGTCTGAAATCCGGGGCTCTGTTGTGAAGGAAGTGGTGCGGAGATGAATGTGGTGTTGTGAAATGTCGGGGGACGTTGGTAAGCCTGTCATTCCCCCGTACTTCCCTGCCTGGCAGGATCATGAGTATACCCTACTCCATTCACCTCCCAAATCGGTGGAGGCTCCTCCTGAACTATCTCTGCAGGTGGAGGCTGCTGCTAGAAAGAATGGGTGTAGGATTGGTCCGGCTCCCACGGTTGGGGTGATGAATCTGCATTTCGTCATCTTTATTCATTTATTTTTGTTTAAAATCCCTTATAAAATATCTGTTTATATTGATAAATTCATATTCTTACTAACATGCATATGTGTGTAAATATTGTATATTTATTACTATTTTAACCTATATAAAATAAAGAAAGAAAGGAAGGAAAAATAAAGAAAATAAAAAGATGGTATATACGTAATAGATACAGGTTGACCCGAACCCCGAGAGAAGGTCAAGACTTGACCTGATCGACCAGGAATAAAGTAGTGGGGGATAGGGTATTTAATCATAAAATTCAAAAAAATATTTTGTAAATACTTTTCATTAATTTTGTGTACATTATATAAAACTTACACTATTTTATTTGTCCATTAAAAAGTTTTCTTAAAAAAATTGTAAATAAAAATGTTTAGTAAATAAAAAAAGTATTTGCAAAAAAAATCATGACAGAATAAAAGTAACCATACTCGAAAAAAGCGGTAAAGCGATAATTGAAAGACCAATTCCAGCTCCATATGACTTCAAATTGAATCAAACACATTTCCATCGTATTCTAAATTAAATTATCTTTAAAATGGTAGTGGTTTCATAATTTTTGGATTTACGGTTTGAAAGAGGAGCCTATTCTCCAAGAGCCATCTTGCTGTAGAGAGATGCCCAGCTTCCGAGTCGTCCGGTGATAGCGAGTCGATTCCCGTCGGGGCCATCACGACATTATCTGCTCCCATTCGGTGAGATCCATTTTTCTTGTTGTTAATCTAGATTAATCGTAGATTATTTTTTTTACATTTTAAATTTCGTTGTCATTTTTTTATTCTAGATCTTAGTTAATCATTTTTAATCAATCATCATGATCTGACCCACTCCCAAATATGATCTTCCATTATATTTTCTCAATCTCATCGCTTCATGTTCTACCTCATGCAACCACACACCTCCAGCCATGCACAGTGGTCAGAGACTCGGATCCATCTCCCATTCGCCGGATCCAAAACCATTCACATTCCTATTTTTATTTTTTTATCTCTTTGACCGAGCTGTCGTGCTCGAGTCGAGTTATCTTTATTTTATTACAGGTTCACAAGAATTTTTAAAAAAAATACAAAAAATCAGTTGTTCTTGGTTCAAAAAAATGTATGTTGCTTATTTACAAAAATAAAAAATAAAAAAAATCTTAGCAGCAGGTGCCGCCCTCCACAACTGTCGGCAGCGTCCGCCACCGACCATCTGCACACAGTTGTCGACCGCCACGAGGACCCTGCTCGCCTTCACATCCGCCTGCACGACCGTATCCTCCTCTTGATCGCCATTTCCATACAGCACCGTCCACCGCCAGGAGCGCAGAGGAGCTCCACTCCTGGACCACCTGCACCCCAATCCACCACGCCACCTGTCCACCTCAATCGCCGCCATCTCTGTATGGAGTCGCCACCCGTCCACCTGCGGATTCACGTGGCCTCCTCGTCGCTGCCCTTTGCTTGGAGTCATCATCCCTCCACCTTGAAGCTCGTGCAAACCACATCATCGTGTGGCACCTTCACCTAGAGCAGCCCTATCGTCCACTGTTACCCGAGCACCTCTACCATCTCCGCCCGTTAGGAGCACCATCGTGCGCCTCTGTAGTTCGCCATGCCAGCCTCCTCTCCGCCAGCATAAGGATCGACCTCCGTGAGCTCCACCACCATCGCGTGCCTCCCGCGCCATCGCATTCACTTGGAGCTCCTCCAAACCGCCTTGAAGTCCATCGATCCCGCCACTCCTCTTTGCTTGGAGGAGGAAGCAAGGGGCGATGCCCCCTATGCCTTTTGGCGTAAAAACATGATCTCAAACCCTAAAAAATAATAAAAAAAATGGAAATTTTTCAGTTCAGCCCCTCTAGCATTTCCAATTTGCAATAAAGCCCTACGTCTAGTTCAAGCACGTACAGTACACGTTTAACCTAGGTACATTGCAAATTTTCTCCCATAATTTATTTCTGCTATTTATATGCTCAATATTAAATAATTACTTTTTAGTCTTTGTAGTTCCATACTTTTATTTATTTCTTGTTATTGTTGAAATAAATGTTTAACATGGTCAATAAATTCCGCAAAAATAACGTTATGCTTCCGATTTGTGTCTCTTTCTAGCAAAAATTCCTTATTGAATTTTATTATCATTTTTTATTATTAAAAAATCAAAAGCATTGCATTTTTCATTGTTTGAAATTTGAAAAATCGTAAAAATTAAAATATTGTAAAAAAATTCCAAAAAATAGATTAGTTTTCTTTTGGTGTATTTTAATTTCTATGTAAATTTCACTCATTACTCATTTTAAAAACTCCAAAAAATTGAAAAATACTCAAAATCTTAAAAACTCACAAAAATGTAGAAAAATCCAAAAATAGTTATTCCACTTCTTGTTTGTAGATAATTCATCACAGTCATTAAGAAAAAATAAATTCAGTTATTTTTCTTTTGTTTGCTATTTAAATTGAAAAATATTTTTGCATGCTCACTGTTTGATTTTTCTTTTGTTTTTATTTATTTGAAAATCCTAAGAAATCTAAAAATCTCCGAAAAATTACAAAAATGGTAAAAAAATCATTAAAACACAAAAGAATTTTATTTGGACATTTTTAATATTTTAATCATATTTGAAAAATCCAAAAAAAATAGCCATTCTCTATTTGTATATAAAATTTGTTTTGAAAATTATATTTTTGAAAATTAAAATTTGCAAAATTAAAAATCATTAAAAATTGAAAATCAAAAAATAAAAAAGTAAAATATAAAAAAGATTAAAAAGATAAAAATTTCACAAAAAACCAAAATAGTTTGCATTTGAATTTCCTTGCTCTTTTATTTGGTTTTTCAATTATTAGAATAACCCATGGGAATTGTAGCCTCTCTGAGTTTTATCCTATTGTTATACTGGTAAAAAATAGCAAAATTTCTCTTACTACATTTTTGTAATTAATTCAACATGAGAAAGAAATAAATATTTTTTGTTGAAGGATTCTTTGGGTTGCAACTACACTTGCATGTATTTATTTCCAATAAAATAAAAACCCTCCCAACAAAATGGCATCATTGTCGGATAGGCACGATGGGGGTAGTTAGGTTTTCTGACTATATTTTTCTACTGTCATTCGCTGTTCATATTTATTGTGTCTCACTCATTTATTCATGCTCGTTTTTTTATACATGTGTCTCTTACACATTCTTTCTTTCTTTATTCTTGCAAGGGCCCACGGAGCAAAGGAGGCGATCTTAGGAGAGCTGAAGCATCCAAGTGAAGCGGAGGCAGCTTGATTCTTCACCGAGCCGCAGGAGAGCATAAGAAGAGGAGAAGAATATTTGAAGGAGACCAAGCATTTAAAAAATCTGCATAGACTTTCTTTTTTTATTTCTAGCATTTGAACTCTTGTAAAAGGACATTCATTTGTTGTGGGGTCTGTTTCGCCAAGTGCTGGTGCACTTGGGGAAGATCAAAGGGTTTGCTTTCAACGCTTTATTTTTATTTGTTTCATGCAGATTTCATGAGCCACCTATTGATTTCTTTATCTACTTGCTTGAGCCAGGTAATTAATTAGGTCTAAAGCCCTTAACAAGAATTTATGTACCTTTAGAGCAGAGCATATTAGGCTTGGTCAAATTAACATGTTCTTGCCCGCTAATAGAAGATATTTCTAAGACGGTTCACTTGCATCATATAGGTTAGTTTATTTTTCTGTATTTAGATTCTGCGCGGATCATTTTGCATGTAGAGTGCTGGCGACAAGGTATGCATCTCTAACCCCTGCATGCATCATTGTATTTAATCGCGCATTGGCTTTTTCATTTTCCTCCTCTATTTTGTGGATATAGGAATAAAGGAAATCAAAAAAATTGTTAGACGTGTTTTCTCAAAAATATCAAAAAAAGTGAAAATTAAAAAAAAATAAAAATTGGGACTTCTAGTATCACTTGGACTATAAAAATTAAACGTAATTGATTCACATCATTGTTTTGGAAGAGCAACCCCCTCATTGTATTCGCATTTACTTGCTCATGTACACACTAAGGTTAGTGCCTCAATCCCATAAGTCAACCTAAGTGTTTGTACAATTTGTGTTTAATCACCTAACTCTAAAATTGACAAGATAATTGATCGAACCTTCACGATCTTCACAATACGTTGAGTTGGTGAATTGGGGGTTTGCATTGTGTTTGTTTGTGCTTGGTGTTGAGTTAGTTATGATTTTTTCTCTCCTGATCATTAGCAATCTTTAAAAAAAATCATCACTCATGTTTTCCCTCCCTCCCACCCTTCACTCTGAGGGTCAAATGCTATCCAATATTTCCAAAGCTCAGATCCCTTCACTCTAGCAGAACAACGATCTCTTTGATATTGACCAAGATTTTCTTTGAGCCTGATATTCTTGATCCATTAGACAACTTTTCTTTTACTTAGAGAGAGAACTTGTTATTTGAATATAATAATTCGTTCTCTCCCTCGAAATATACTGATTTCTCGCATCTCCCCGAGGGTTATCTGTGGGCGGTGTGTACTCTATACTCAGTTTCACTCCATGATTGTGCATCTGATCTATCGGATCACAAGACTGATTCTTCTTATTATTCTGAGTTTTCTCATTCTTCCAATACTTCTAATCTTTCTGTGTTTGATCTTCCTTCTCTCCTTGACAACCATCGCAAGGATGAGCCAACCCTTGAGTTATTCGATGCTATACCTGATCTCTTTTCATTACATGCATTGGATATCTGCTTCCTTATTGAGTCTCCTGATATTGACCTTCCACACATTTTCGAGACAGTGATTGACGTAGAGGATACCATGATAGATCCTTTCTTCTCCACGTTCCATTTTTTCAGCTCCAACCATTCACTCCACTCTGACCATGAGCCAAAGATTTTTTTTGTGCTACCGGTGCCCCATTTTATCTACACATCTATTTAGCTGGTAGCATACATCCGCCCGATTGCCTATCTAGGTGTCCTCGTTCACATTTTTTACCACATTGTTGTTCTCCCACCGAGACAACAACGATAGTATGGCATTCACATTACAGATGTCATCATGAACCTTGATACTTCGTTGTCCTAGCCTTTGTGCCCAGGTAGGGGCGTAAACTCTAGCGCTTGTTGAGAGGTGACTCAACAATGTATACTTTGTATATATGTGTTTTGTCTAGATTTGCTCCTTCCTTCTTCCGTTTATCATTCACCTCTTGTATGTATCTGTGTTTTAAACCTAGGATGTACTTTATCCTAAATATGGGGGGTGAATGATTTGTGTTGTTCATATTCGTCCTGTTCATCACTCTTGTTGTTGCTTATACTTAGGGATGCTCTACCCAAAGTATGGGGGAGTAATGTTCTTTGTGCTTTTATTCTTCTGATCTCTCAATTGTCCCCAACTTATTGATATTCGATACTTAGGGCTATTCTACCTTAATATAGGGGGCAAGATGAGTCGTTGAGTCCGTACATTCTCTTCATCGGTTCTCCGCATTTGTACATTCATCTATACTTAGGATTATTCGATCCTAAGTATAGGGGGGATTGCCAACTTCTATTCATTTCATATTCCTTGAGTCGTTGTAGCATAGGAGTCTTTTCATTTTTCAATACTTAGCACGAGTTATGTCTTCCCTTACTGCTCTCTAATCACTATGAGGACATAGTTCGAGCTAAGTATAGGGGGTGTCGTGTATATTGTATATATACTTTAGCCATAACTCGTACTTTCGTGTTTTTAATATGGCTAAAATATTGTATGAATACATGTAAAATTCAGTAACATCAACTAAAAAAAGATGCAGTTATTTCCTCAAATTTCTTTTTGTATATACTGATTAATAAGTCAGGTTAAAATATTTTGAAAGTAGTTTGAAAATCTATTTGAAGAATCTTTTGAAAACTATTTGAGAAATGTTTTGAGAAAAGTTTTCAACCTTTGTATAAATATTTTGGTTTGTAAAAGTTTTCTTGTTTTTGTGTGAAATAAAATTATTTTATAAAACTATTTGCAGATGTTCTGAAAATGGTTGAAAATTTATTTTGAAAAAAAACTTTATGTATTGTTTGAAAAATGTTTGTAAATAGCTTTCAAATGTTTGTAAATGTATGTAAATTTATTTGAAAAAAATATTTTGGACTATAGTTATCAAAAGTATTTGTAAAATTATTTTCAAATAAGTTTGAGGAACATATGCATCACCCATAAAATTCTTTACCAACTGTATATATATATATACTTGTATAAATTACAAACAATCAAGTTGTAAATCTTTTCACCTAATTCTTATAAATAATTGACTCACTCCCATTTATATCTTATCTACTAACCCTAACCCTTGTTTAAAAAAATCCCTGAAAACTACAAAACCAAAATTCTATAAAAATGCATAATTATAATTCCAAAAAAAATCTTTTGCATGTGCATCATTTTTTTTCCACAAAAAGATTTTGCTTTCTTTGCATTGTACATATTTTCTTGCATTTGCATGTATATTTTTCAGGAAAATATTGACATTTAAACTAAGTCTGGCATAAAATTGAAGAATGGAGCTTAGTTGGACCTTAATACACTTAATTTCATAAGAACTTTATAAGAAATGGAATTAAGGCTTTTCAGGTCCTAGCGACTTAATTATTTGAGTCCATAAGACTGTGTTCATATGTCGTCTTGATTAGTCTAAGTAGAATATTTAACAACATGCATTATTCTTCTAGACCATGGCTTATCTTGGACAAGCACTCGATGCGTAACACTTCATGGAGGAGGTAGTGAGGAGGCAGAATCTTTTGGCTTGGGGTAGCACACGGGTATGTAATAACTAGTGGGAATATCCGTCTTCCTCTAAGGAGGGTAGTGCATCTCAACCTGATCTAGTAGCATTGAGGTCTAAAGACAGGATGTTATGGGGTTGTAATAATGCTTCAAAAGAGGGATAGTCTACTAGCTCAAGAGAAAAAACTCCTTATGTACATGATGCACCTTGTATATATTTCAAAAAAGAAGAAGAAGAAGAAGAAGAAAATGCATAAGCTCCAAAAGTTGATAGGCCTGATTGAAAAGTAAAACGCTTGCTGGAGTGTATATACAAGTGAAAAAAAGAGAGAGCTTCAAAGTCAATTTTTTGTAAGCTTGCAACGGATGACTTGGCTACACTGGTCAAGCATCCAGGATAGGTAGTTACACTAGTTACCATCCATTTTTTCTCCATCTCCTCTTCTTGAGCTGGTTGTACTTGAACATAGAAGGGAATATCCCCGCTCCTCGAGGAAAGAGATGCTAGACTGTAGGAATAGAGTTACCTTGTTGAGAGAGGTTGTTTCTTTGTTACTTTTAAGATGGGAAGATATAATTCACTTACACCGTACAAGTAAAGATTCATAGTCATAAGAATTGGTGTGTAAACTTGTTCTGATTTGACTGTTAAGGCAACCTGAATAGGAGTCTTGTGGAACTTGAAGGATGTTAGGTTTTAAATCCATTTCCCATAGGTCTGACAGAGCTCCATACTATAACTTTATGAAAATAAGTTTAATACTCAAATTATCCAAATTTCTTTATTTTTCTTTTCTTTTCTTTTATTCACTTATTCTTTCAAATAAGTGTTTTCTAAGGGACTAGCAAAGGTAAAACATAGGGGGACAATGAATCTACATTTCATCATCTTTATTAATTTATTCTAGCTTAAAATCTCTTATAAAACACATGTATATATTGATAAATCCATATTCTTACTGACATGTGTCTGTGTGTAAATATTGTACATTTATTAGTATTTTAACCTATAATAAATAAAAAAATAATGAAAGGAAAAATAAATAAAATAAAAATACTATATATATGCAATAGATACATGCTGACCCGAACCCCGAGAGAAGGTCAAGACTTTCGACCAGGAATAAATTAGGGGGAGATAGGGTCTTTAATCAGAAAATTCAAACAAATATTTTGTAAATACTTTTCATTAATTCTGTATATATTTATATAAAACTTACAGTATTTTATTTGTCCATTAAATAATTTTCTTAGCAAAAAATGTAAATAAAAATGGCTACTAAATAATAAAAATATTTGCAAAATAACAACATGTACAGAATAAAAGTAACTACACTCGGAAAAAGCCATAAAACAATAATTGAACGACCAGTTCCGGCTCCATATGACTTCAAATTGAATCAAACTCACTTCCATCGTATTATAAATTAAATTATCTTTAAAGTGGTTGGAGTTACGATTATAAGACAATTTTCTAGGGTGGTTTTTGTAATTTTACCATTTCTTTATTGTATATATTTATATATATTTATTTTTTGTACATATTGTATTTGTAAATAATTGTAAATATTTTTGTAATTATTTAAAATAAAAATTAAAAAATTTTAAAACATAAAATAAATTAATTTCCTTATTAAACTATGTATATAATGTACCATATTTATATAGTATATGTATACATCAGATATCCTTAAATAACCACCACAAAAAAATAAATAATCAATATTTATTATTTAATTTAATAAAGTGATGAAAAATAAATAAATAAATAATGTAAACAATTTTATTAGCTCCACCACTAACTTCCTTCCTTATTTTTCTCTCCATTCAAATTTTTGAAATTCAAATTCAATTTCTTTTCCCTATTAATGTGGCTCCTCCACCCTCATTTCAACTTAATCAATATTTTGGTGAGAGGAGCCTATTCTCCAAGTGTCATCGTGTCGTAGAAAGGTGCCCAGCTTCTGAGTTGTTTGGTGACAACGAGTCGGTCCTTGATGAGGCCATCACGGCATTATCCGCTTCCATTCGGTGAGATCCATTTTTCTTGTTTTTAATCTAGGTTAATCATTGTTTATTTTTTGCATTTTAATTTCATTGTCATTTTTATTATATATCTTAGCAAATCATTTTTAATCAAGCATCATGATTTGACCTGCTCACGAATCCGATCTTCCATCTCATCTTCTCGATCTCATCGCTTCATGTTCTACCCCATGCAACCACACACCTCCGGCCACTTACGATGGTCGGAGACACGGATCCATCTCCCATTTTACCGGATCCAAAACCAGTCACATTCCTATTTTTATTTTATTTTATCTATTTGATCAAGTTGTCATGCTCGAGTCGAGTTATCTTTATTTTGTTGCAGGTTCATAGGAATTTTAAAAATACAAAAAATACAGATGTTGTTGGTCAAAAAAAGAGAAAAAAATTTCAGTTTGCTTCTTTACAAATAGATAAATAAAATCCCAGCAGCAGGTGTTGTCCTCCTCAACCGCCGGTGGTGCCCGCCACCAAGGCATCTGCACACAGCTGCTGACCACCGCGAGGACCAAGCTCACCTTCACGTCTGCATGCGCGACCGTCACCTCCCCTCGACCGCCATCTCCATGCAGCACCATCCACCGCCAAGAGCACGGAGGAGCTCCACTCCTAGACCACCTGCATCCCAATCCAATGCGCCACCTGTCCACCTCAACTGTCAACATCTCAGCCTGGAGTCGCCACCCCTCCACATGTGGATTCGCACAGCCTCCTCACTGCCACCCTTTTCCTGGAGTCGCCATCCCTCCACCTTGAAACTCGTGCAAAACACACCATCATGTGGCCCCTTTGCTTAGATTAGCACCACCGTCCACTGCTGCCCGAGCACCTCTGCCATCTCCACCCGCTAGGAGAACCACCACACTCCCCTGCAGTTCGTCGCACCAGCCTCCTCTCTGCATGTGTAAGGATCGACCTCCGTGAGCTCCACGATCACCACGTGCCTCCTGTGCCACTGCATCCACTTGGAGCTCCTCCAAACCACCTTGAAGTATGTCGATTTTTCCGCTCCCTTTTTCTTGGAGGAGGAGGGAAGGGGCGGCTTCTCCTGTGCCTTTTGGTGTGAGAACAGGAGCTCAAACCCTAGGAAAAAATGGAAAAAAATCAGTTCAGTCCCTCTGACATTTCCAAATTGTAATAAATCCCAAATTCCAGTTCAAGCATGTGTAGTGCACGTTTAGCCTGGGTAAATTGCAACTTTTCTCCCGCAATTTATTTTCAGTTATTTTTATACTCAAACACTGAATAATTAGTTTTTAGTCCATGTAGTTCCAGACATCTAGTGCTTGCTTGTTCTTGTTGAAAAAAAAGTTCTACATGGTCAATAAATTTTGCAAAAATCATGTTATGCTTCTGATTTGTGTCTCTTTCTAGTATAATTTTCTTATTGCATTTTATTGCCGTTTGTTATTATTAAAAAAATATTGCATTTTTCCTATTTTAAATTTGAAAAATTGTAAAAATAAAATATTGTATAAAAAATCCAAAAAAATAGATTAGTTTTCTTTTGGTGTATTCTAATTTATATGCAAATTTCACTCATTAATCATTTTTAAAACCCGCAGAAATTGTAAAATACTTAAAATTTAAAAAATCACAAAAAATTGTAAAAAAAATCCAAAAATAGTGATTCCACTTCATGTTTGTAGTTAATTCATCATAGTTATTAAGAAAAATAAACTCGGTTATTTTTTATTTTGTTTGGTATTTTCAAATTGAAAAATAATCATGCATGCTAACTGTTTGATTTTTCTCTAGTTTTTATTTATTTTAAAAATCCTAAAAGGGCTAAAAATCTTTGAAAAATTACAAAAATAGTACAAAATTCATTAAAACACAAAATATCTTATTTAGACATTTTTTAGTATTTTTGTCATATTTTAAAAATCCAAAAAAATAGCCATTCTCTATTTTTTGTATAAAATTTGTTTTGAAAAATATATTTTTGAAAATTACAAATTTGCAAAATTAAAAATCACTAGAAAAATGAAAATAAAAAAATAAAAAAGTGAAATATAAAAATATATAAAAAAACATAAAAAGATATAAAGATAAAAATTTCACAAAAAAACTAAGATAGTTTGCATTTGAGTTTCCTTGCTCTTTTAATTAATTTATCCCTTATTGGAATAACCCTC
The DNA here is from genome assembly GCA_037367405.1 of Ottelia alismoides. Taxonomy (NCBI): domain Eukaryota; kingdom Viridiplantae; phylum Streptophyta; class Magnoliopsida; order Alismatales; family Hydrocharitaceae; genus Ottelia; species Ottelia alismoides. The sequence goes on along the minus strand of JAZKJV010001865.1, from coordinate 690,704 downwards.
GGGAATTGTAGCCTCCTCAAGTTCAATCATGTTTCTATACAAGTAAAATAAATAGCAAAATTTCTCTTGCTACACTTTTTATAATTAATTCATCTTGAGAACGAAACATATATTTTTCGTTGAGGGATTCTTTGGGTTGCAACGACACTTGCACATATTTATTTCCATTAAAATAAAACCCTAAAAAACCCTCCCAGCATGGGGTTGCCTTGACACTAGTTGCTCCTGAACTTGGTGAACTCAGTATACGGGAGTAGCGGGTGTAGTCGCGACAAGTATCTTTATCTTAGATATCTTCTTAGTCAACTCCTCCATCTGTTTGGGAATCTTGGAGACGCTCCTGTCCAACTCATCAATCCTTATGTTAATCCTATCGACTACAGTAAGATTGTATGTAAGGAGTCCTATGCTAGGTATCATATCCTAAGAGAGATCAAATACAGCTGACTTTCCCCCTCCAGATGAGAGTGAACTGGGGGACTATGTGTATGCCCTACTGGCAGTCTGTAAGCATCTAGTCTCAGCCATCTCTTCAATTACCCACAAGACGGAATCCGTTCTACGTGACGTGCAGCTGCCTCTACAGGCAACGCTCACTAAACCCTGCATCTCAAGGTTGAGACCGGTGAAGAATGACTGGACCAAGATGTTGTCATCTAGACCGTGATAAAGACATTTCTGCAGGATGTCCTTATACCTCTCCCAGACATCATAGAAGGCTTCATGGGGGTGCTGAGAAAAGCTAGTGTTGTGTGTCCTCATCATGTTAGTCCTACTCAGGGGGTAGAACTTCTTCAGAAAATGGTCCTTGAACTTGGCATAGGTAGTGACTGGTATTCCAAGATTCTTCATCCACTAGTCGGCTTTGCCACCCGAGGAAAATGGAAGGGTTGTGAGCCTAATATAATCCTGGCTAACATTAGGATGTCTAAGATTAGCGCAGACGAGCTCGAAGTCCCTTAGGAATTCATATGGCTCCTCAGAAGCATTCCCATCAAAGTGTGGCGGTAAGTTCAGAAACTACGGCTTCAACTCAAAATCAACTTCAGGTTCAGCCGAACTCAAATAATTCCAAATTCAGTATTGTCCGAGGTCGCACGCCACATCCATCGGTGGTTCAACCCCAACATTGAGATGTCCTAGCTGAGCTCAAAGTAAGTCTTGTTGCTGCTCAGATGCAGCTAATCTGGCTAGTATCATCTGCATAGGGTCCTCAGGGTGTTCTTCTTCCTCTTCTTTCTTTTTCGGAGGCATTTTACTCGAATCTTCTTGGAGACCTAGATCAACAATGTGATCTTGATTAGAAGAGGATTCTGAAATCAAGATATTCTCACCAAGGGGAAGGTCTTCCTCAGTGAGGTGGGAGGAGAGAAATGAAATGGTTTGTGAGTGACCATCCTGAGAGTGAGTGATCTTGAACTCAAGAGGGTCATGAGTCTAGGTTGGTCCAGATTGTGAATGGACCTTTGAAGATGTACTTCTTGGAGGGTTCAACGAGAAATTCGAGAATTTTGAATGAATACCCCCACCCCCAATCAGTCATCTTCTATGGATTCAGAACCGATTAGAGCATGATATTCAATGAGGTGCTAGTTCTACAGTGCACTTGAATTTGCAAAGAATACTCACACAATTCAAGTGCAATGCAAACCTCAAATTCACCAACTCACACAAGTGAAGACCGCAAGAGTTCGATCTTTTATCTTTTCAATTTTATTTGTGTTGGACATGCGAGTCCACGGTGAGCCATTATGCAATAAATGTTATTGCAAATATCATTCCCTAATCTGAAATGAAGGATACATAATTTGCATAATAGATCCCTTAGTACAATTAGGGTTATGTACCATGGCCATCTTGATGATCGTACAGCTGTTGATTCAAATATTGAATCATAGAGGCTGGTGCTTGGATGAACAACTAAAGAATTAGATTGAGGACTCATCAAGCACCATCAAATGATTGTTGAGAGATCATCTTCAGTCTGAGTAGGAGATGGCAATCCTTTCTCAATTAGGTTGATATCTGACCGACCTCTTGATGCAAGTCCTCTGCATAGGAATAGAGATTCAGAGGTGTCAGATTAGTTAGGTCAAAGAGTTTACATAACGAGATCGAGATAACCAAAGTCCTATATCGTATGGTGTCATGATATAGGCACACATCCTTTGACCGGAGAAAGAAGTATTACTATATGTCTAAGTATGTACATTTGGCAGACCAATAGGTTGATGACCTAACCAATGTCTACACATCGGCGCGCTGGTGTGCATATAAGGGCATATCACTAATACGATCTCTTAAAGTGATCGTACAGGTTCATTACTAAACCGAAAGACATGAGCTCACTCATGAGATATTGGGAAAATCAAATTCCGTGCACGGTCGTCTCGCTTTGGAAGCTTGACTGAATTTGTAGGTTTGATATATACTTTTGGAAAGTATATGATCAACACCTGGGTATGATATATGCTTTCGGAAAGTATATGATCGATACCAACTCCCAATGATCGAATGAGAAACTTAATGACAAATCCTTGAAGTAGACAGTGTAAAATTAATCTTATACTTTGGGGTTATTCTGAGTCTTCTAGTATGCAGGATGTACAGGTATTGGGAATACTTGAGGGTGTTGTGATCGTAAAGGATTGTATAACCATGACGCTTCCATTCCTAGGGAGTGATGAAATGGGTCTGGATTTTAGTGACTCCTCTCAGTAGAGAAGTAATCTGATCTTAGTCCAAATGTTGGACATTGATCTGAATGTGATTCAGATCCAATGAGAAGATTAGATTTGCGGTCTTGATTTTATCAAGCATCTATGGGAGGCCCGAGATCTGGATTTGAAATGTGATCTCAATATCCAAGTCACTATACATGGAACAATACAATCACCATGTCCTTATCTCCAAGTATTCGCGGAGAAAGTGCATTATCCTTGAAAGAGGTCAGGATATTTCATTGTTGATATATGTATCCGATCATTAAGAAAATGGATAATTAAATGTGATTTAATTATCATAAACAATTTGAATTTGATTCATATTATAAAGAGAGTTATCTTAGATAATAAATGTGATTTGATTATCAAAGACATGAATAATGCGAATGTGATTCATATTAATTGGGAACATGAGATCCAAGATGATTAAATATGATTTAATTATCATGGATATGAATAGTGTGGATAGCACTATCCATACTATTCATATATATTATAAATGTGATTTATGATATATAAGAGAGAGCTATTTGTAATTTACATTTGTTAATTAAATGTTGATGTGAATTGGATTCACATTGGACATTAAATTGAAAATGTAATTCACATTTTATTTTGGGTTGTGAATATGATTCACAAATGTTTAATGGCATGATTGCAATATTCACAAAATAAATTGAATTTATTTTTGTGAAATAATTTGCAACAAAATTTGTTGCAAATATTGGAGAAATTAATGGGATAATGTATCTCATGGAATAAAAGGAGAAGAAGCCACCTTCCTTGTAGGGAGGGTGGATGGCTACATTTCCTACATGGAATGTGGTAGCCGTCCACTCCCTTCATGGAAGGAGGCTTGCCTCCTTTCATAATTCTCCAATGGAGATTGATTTAATGTAAATCAAATTATTCAATGTATATTTTATTTTATTAAATTAATTGTTGTTTATTTTTACCAACACAAATCTTGGCCATTAAAAGAAACACAAATCAATGTTAGCCATTGGATTTGTGTAGTCCATGGATTGAGATCCATGGATCCCAAAATATTATAAAAGGAGAGGCACCCCTTTGCTCTTCTTAACACACAAGAGAACATAAGTCTCTCTCTCTCTCTTTCTCTCTACACGATAGCCATCTCTCCTCCTCTCTCATGGTCGTCCACCATGGATGCCCTAGAGAGAGTCTCCATCGTCGTAGCGTCGTCGTTATGTTGCCCGATCGTTTGCTCGTGGATTTCCATCTCCTTCGGTGTGACTCGCTCGTGAAGAAGACGTCGGATCTCGTGTGTCGAGATCAGGAGATTCATCGCTTGGATCATCAACATGTATTGTGAGAAGCACGTGATTCATCCCCACGCTCGCAAGCATCTCCTCCGTCGGATCAGACTTGAGATAGGAGGTCTCTTCGTTTAGAGACTCGATCGCAACCATGCTTCAAGAAGTAATCCTATTACTTGTTTGTGGTTTAGACAAAACGATTCGAGAAGTGATCTTGGATCATGTGGTTTCGTCGAATGAAAAAAAATTAATTTACGTTGCATCGAGCAACTAGTGCGACTAGTCGCTCCTCGTCGTATTCGATACGACGCTCACGCTTCCGTGATGCGCTTGAGGATCTAACCATATCCTAAAAGTGGTATCAGAGCCTTAGGTAGAAGGTTTTGGATATGATCCATAAACCTAGGACGACTTGGGTTCGTTAGGGTTGCGAAAGTTTTATCGCATTTCATTTTTGCATCTCTGTTTAGTGTATTTTTTTGGCCCTATTTAAATTGTTTAAACAGCCTATAATAACACTTGGATTTTGTTCCCCATTAAATAAGGAAACCATAGGATCTGAGTTTACGTAATTTGGATTCCATTTGCTCGAGATATGGTCGTTTTAATGAACATGTATTCACTGTTACGGGAACTGCGAATCTTAATGTAATTAAGGAGTTAATTACTGTTTATAAACGCCTTGAAATGCGTGCAAATCACATATGTTCTGTTGTAAATCAAATTATCAAACTTTGGAAACTTACTTTGCTTAATTTCGATTTAAATTGATTGAGATATGCTAATTTTAGTAAGTAGGGATCACTGCTGAAATTACTTTCCTAATCAAGAATCATGTGATTGTCAATTAGTGAAATTAATTGTTAATTTCATAAAATAATTATGAAAAATATTTGAGAAATATTTAATGATGATTATTTCCTTAATTTACATGGCCTCAACCAATAAATTGATTAGATTTGATCTAGATCAAAATTGGAAATACAATCAACAAACTCCTTGCTTGAATAGGATTGGGAATTTGTCTAGCAAATTTCCTTATAATCAAAAATGTTTTGATTATTACTATATAGTATAATTTCGATTGAAAAACCGATGATCATCTCAAGTACACATTGATCTATTTTGCATTATCCTTTCCTGAGTTGGATATGGTGTCTAGTCGGAGAGCATTGGGATAGTGGGTTGCAATGTATGTGGTCTGTCCTACTCTCGTCAGTACTGGCCATGACAGCGGGCAGGGACTCGATAATGCCGGAGAAATCAAGATGTATTTTTCTAATTATTAAAATTCGAATTAATACGTACTTTGAGATAATACCATATATATATATATATTCAAGTAAAATAATTAAGTATGTTGAATGAATTGGATTGATAATTAATTTAATATGATTGAAATAATTATGTCCAATTAAAAACACTCTATTATGAATAGATGTGTATTTCCCTTGGAAGAATTAATTATCTGAATATGATTCATGATAATTGATTAAAATTTGAATAAGAGGTGGAGGATCACATAAGTGACATCCATGGTCTCCTATCAAGGCGAAGGGTTCCGTCGCCAGATATTGTATGTGGGAGACGCATGTCCGAAGTGATAGATCCTGCATATGATTCATTTGGATCGGGTTCTTCGCTTCTCGAAAGAGTAAGGACGTATGCATAGTGACCCCAATATCGGGTCCTCATATTATTGGGGCGATATTGGATTGCACATAGCGAGTTGTATTCATGTTGACGGTTGGTTCAATTAATGACAGGTCAACATCACCTAGGGGTGGTGGGCCCGGGTGATAAAGATCGAATTGGGAGATGCAAGTTGGACTTGCAAGGCAGAATGTGTTCCCGCTTCTTTATATCCGAGTTGTAGGTTCTCATATTATTGGGATGCAACAAAGATAAGGAACGAGATCCAGATCTTGCTGAGATATAATGGTAAGTATATCTCTTACATTGAAAGTGATTAAGGGAATGAACTTTCAATGTTGACAAGGCAAGACAACTTTGATATTAAAAACTCCTAAATCAAAGTAAATATGTATATATATAAATATATGCACTTATGCAAATTTCTTATTTCAGATAATCCTTCATTGAACCCACTCAATATTATACTCAATAATAACTAGTAAAATATCATGGATCGGGTCCATGATCAAGATATTGCACTTGCATTTGGACACATAATGTATGTGGCTGCAATGTGCATTTTTTCTCATAATAATGAGGAATGACAATTAAATAGATAATAGGACTATAAACCCTAAGGTTTGTATGCCTCTATAATCTTGATCTCTCATTGAATGTACTTTGGAAGTGACATGTCAATGATGATCGTAATTGTCAAATAATCCTTATAAAGTTCTAAAAATATATTTTGGCATACATATGTGCTCTTGTCATTTTATCATGAATGACATGATTCTCTACATCATGCAGAATGGTGGCTCTATAAGAGAAGAGGTATTCAAATTGTTTGAGTACCTACCTGAACCAATGTTTTGAGAGTTTAGATGGATATAGATACGATGAGTGTCATCATTCTATTGTCTATACTCTGGTCATTCATGATGCTTCATATTATTCATATTGTATGAATTGAATGAAGCATGTATAAATGTTGAAATACTCTTATATTGAAATTTTTGTTTTCAACATAAGAAATCCCTTGTCTTGAGCAATGGTTGCTTATAGATAAAGGGAGCGCAATGGAAGCATGGTTTGGACCCAAGTGAGAAGTATAGTCAAAGAGTTGACTGTACTTCTGTGACTTCCATATGACATCCAAAGAGTTAGATGAATACCAATATTGTAATAAGTTGATGTGACTGGAATCCTTAGAGAAGGAATCAAATAGTACATCAGAATAATCTACATATAATCATTGAAATTGACTTACTTATTTGATAAGATAAAGTTAATAATTGTATCTCAATCTTCTAATGACACGTGTCGGTTGCATATGTATTAGAAGATTAGAAATTTGATCTTAAAGGTTTAACAATCATCCACATGGATATTGATGCAATTGTTGCAACAATCTCTATTGGATTGATATACTTCATAATTTCAGTGGGAGAGCCCTTAGTCTTAGAGAATGTCTCTATGACCTAGATATTAGAATACACTCATTGTTTGTTTCTAAATGTTGGAAATAAACGTGAATTTTGTAATACACCTATCATAAAGAGTTATGATGGAGATATTTCAGATAGTAATGTAAAATCTTGTGGACTCTACTAAATTAGAAAATTAATGAATGGTTCATTAACATTTCTAATACTGAAATTAAACCTTAGAAGATCAATAGGAGGATGAAGATCATTTGACAATGATCTGGCATCATGTTTTGTACATATGTCTGTTGATGAGATCAATAGACAAGTAAGAGATGAAACTTTAGAATGTCTAAAATTTCAAATCTTGCATACTTATTCAAAGTAAAAATGTCCAATACACCTTTCTTTTGGAATGGTGTAAGATGTTAAGGTATTCAAGATTTCATACATATTGATGTATGTGAATCATCTAAATCAGAATAAACATTATGGATATGTGATATCTATTAATGATTATTTGTGATATGAGATTTTTTACTCTTCACTTAGAAAACTTTGAAATGTTCAAAGATTTCACAATTTTGGTTTAGTACCAATGTTTTAAGGAAGATGAAATTGAATTTGATCTAACCAAGGTAGCTTGTACCTATTAGATGAATTCAAGGAATACCTTATGGAGATGTGAATATGATTCCTATCTCAATCCTCCTAATGAACCTTAACTCAATAAAGTCGTAGGGAGATACAATTGATCATGTGTGACATGATTTAATCAATGATTAATCTTAGCATAATTATCTCTTAGTTTCCAGGTATATATATGTGGTAGAGACGACATTATATAACCTTAATAAGGTTCCATGTGATTAATCTGGAATCTCGCACTGGAGAGTGCTACTTCATTAGGAAAATAAGGGATGGTATTGGATACCTACTTTATGACCTTGAGATTCTTAAAGGATCTCATCTCTAAGAATGTGATTCTTAGATGATGACTCTCTTGAGAATCAAGATGAAAATGAAGTAAAGGAACTCATTTAATCTTGAGAAGATAATGAGGCCCCTGAAATCGGAAACTAAATAGACAATTAAAGATGAAACATTAATACCTCTTCAAATAAGTTTGAGGAAGGATTCCATGTGTCAGTTGAATCTGACAATGATCTAACTTCATGTGATGATGGTTCTGAAGATCATATCATGGAAAGATGGATGTTAGCAGTAAAGTCTAAAGTAGACTTCATATACAAATGTTTAATATAGACCCTCGAGGATCCAACTATGTGGTTAAGATCCATTATGGTGTAAATGGATCTTCAAGAGAAAGAGGGAACCTGATGAGAAGGTAGAGACCTTCAAAGCACGGTTCGTAGCCATGAGCTACACACCAAAGAGAAGACATCACTTGCGATGAGACTTTCTCGTCAGTGACCATGCTTAAACCCATTAGAATATTTCTAACCCTAGCTACACAACTTGACTGTGGCATCTTCAAGATGTGAGTCAAGATTGTATTCCCTTATGAATACCTCTTTGAGGATATTCACATGAAGTAGCCCCAAGGCTTCATGGTTGAGAAAAGCAAGGTGTGCAAGCTAAAGAACTCCATCTTTGGACTCAAATAAGCTTCTTATACATGGAACATAAGATTTGATGAAATTATAAATGTTATAATTTCAGATAAAATCTTGATGAACCATGTGAAAGCTTAGTGGGAGTGCCATTGTGTTCATCGTGCTAAATGTAGATATTATCCTAATAATTTGGAATGATATAGGGATAATAATAAGTGTTTTAAAATTTGGTTGTTCCATACCTTGAGATATGATCTCAAGGATAACTCTTAGATCTTAGTTTTGAAGTCGTTCAGAAGCAAAGAGAAGAGGGTATTGGGACCATCGCATTAGTAGTACACCTTGGACTTATTCCATTTTCTGGAAACTTCCAAGAAAGGCTTCTTTTCCTCAAAGATATGGTACTGACCTATCTAAGGGGATAGCACCTCAAAGAGTTGAGGATGTGAATGCAAACTGCTTGCCCTTATGCATCAGTTCCAAGAAGCTGGGTGTATGCTAAATGTGTACAAAAGCCAGATGTCTACCATGCAGTGGGAGTAGTAAACTGTTACTAATCCTACTACGGTGATAAACACTTGATCGCAGTAATAACGATATCTTCATAGAAGGCAAAACTTTTGAGATAGTGATCTCAAAGTCTTATCTTCAAGAAATTAAGACTTTATAGATAGTGATCTAAAAGGTCTTAACTACGGATACCTTAAGAGATAGAGATCTCCCGGAATAAGGGTATTCTGATAAGGATTATGGTAATATTGGTTATAATAATTATCGAGCTATAGTGTCAAGGACACTATAACAAAATTGAGTATTGGTTGCATAAGATGCAACATTTGCATTGGATGCGAGCACTATTACTGGGGATATGCAAGTGCTGTAAAAGAACTTGGCATAGTCTCGTGAGAACAGAGTGACTGATCAACTTACCTATCTATTTTCTAAATAGCCTATGATTGTCACATGAGTGTGGGTTTGAATGATTAGCCCATTAATGGCTCTTTGGGCTAGTGGGAGATTGTTGGACATGCGAGCCCACGGCGAGCCATTATGCAATAAATGTTATTGCAAATATCATTCCCTAATCTGAAATGAAGAATACATAATTTGCATAATAGGTCCCTTAGTACAACTAGGGTTATGTACCATGGCCATCTTGATGATCATACAATTGTTGATTCAAATATTCAATCATAGAGGCTCGTGCTTAAATGAACATCTAAAGAGATAGATTGAGGACTCATCAAGCACCATCAAATGATTGTTGAGAGATGATCTCCAGCCTGAGTAGGAGATGGCAATCCTTTCTCATTTAGGCCGATATCTGACCGGCCTCTTGATGCAGGTCCTTTGCATAGGATTAGAGATTCAGAGGTGTCAGATTAGTTAGGTCAAAGAGTTGACTTAACGAGATCGAGATAACCAAAGTCCTATATCATATGTTGTCATGATATTGGTATGCATCCTCTGACTGGAGACAGATATATTACTATATGTCTAAGTATGTACATTTGGCAGACCAATAGGTTGATGACCTGACCAAGCGCTGGTGTGCATATAAGGGCATATGAGTAATACGATCTCTCAAAGGGATCATACATGTTCATTACTGAACCGGAAGACATGAGCTCACTCATGAGATATTGGGAAGATCAAATTCCATGCACGGTCGTCTCTCTTTGGAAGCTTGACTGAATTTGTAGGTTTGATATATACTTTTGGAAAGTATATGATCAACACCTGGGTATGATATATGCTTTTAGAAAGTATATGATCGATACCAACTCCCAATGATCGAATGAGAAACTTAATGATAAATCCTTGAAGTAGACAGTGTAAAATTGATCTTATACTTTGGGATTATTCTGAGTCTTCCAGTATGCAGGATGTACAGGTATTGGGAATACCAGAGGGTGATGTGATCATAAACGATTGTATAACCATGACGCTTCCATTCCTAGGGAGTGATGAAACGGGTCTGGATTTTAGTGACTCCTCTCAGTAGAGAAGTAATCTGATCTTAGCCCAAATGTTGGACATTGATCTGAATGTGATTCAGATTCAATGAGAAGATTAAATTTGCAGTCTTGATTTTATCAAGCATCTATGGGAGGCCCGAGATCTGGATTAGAGATGTGATGTCAATATCCAAGTCACTATACATGGAACAATACAATCACCATGTCCTTATCTCCAAGTATTCACGGAGAAAGCGCATTATCCTTGAAAGAGTTCGGGATAATTTCATTGTTGATATATGTATCCGAGCATTGAGAAAATGGATAATTAAATGTGATTTAATTATCATGAGCAATATGAATTTGATTTATATTATAAAGAGAGTTATCTTAGATAATTGAATGTGATTTGATTATCAAAGACGTGAATAATGTGAATGTGATTCATATTATTTGGGAACATGATAATAGAGATCCAAGATGATTAAATATGATTTAATTATCATGGATATGAATAATGTGGATAGCACTATCCATATTAATCATATATATTATAAATGTGATTTATGATATATAAGAGAGAGCTATTTGTAATTTACATTTGTTAATTAAATGTTGATGTGAATTGGATTCACATTGGATATTAAATTGAAAATGTAATTCACATTTTATTTTGGGTTGTGAATATGATTCACAAATTTTTAATGGCATGATTGCAATGTTCACAAAATAAATTGAATTTATTTTTGTGAAATAATTTGCAACAAAAGTTGTTACAAATATTGGAGAAATTAATGGGATAATGTATCTCATGTAATAAAAGGAGAAGAAGCCACCTTCCTTGTAGGGAGGGTGGACGGCCACATTTCCTACATGGAATGTGGTGGCCGTCCACTCCCTTCATGAAAGGAGGCTTGCCTCTTTTCCTAATTCTCCAATGGAGATTGATTTAATGTAAATCAAATTATTCAATGTATATTTTATTTTATTAAATTAATTGTTGTTGGTTTTTACCAACACAAATCTTGGCCATTAAAAGAAACACAAATCAATGTTAGCCATTGGATTTGTGTAGTCCATGGATTGAGATCCATGGATCCCAAAATATTATAAAAGAAGAGGCACCCCTTTACTCTTCTTAACACACAAGAGAACATAAGTCTCTCTCTCTCTCTTTCTCTCTACACGATAGCCCCCTCTCCTCCTCTCTCATGGCCGTCCACCATGGATGACTTAGAGAGAGTCTCCATCGTCGCAGCGTCGTCGTTATGTTGCCCGATCGTTTGCTCGTGGAATTCCATCTCCTTCGATGCGCCTCGCTCGTGAAGCAGACTTCGGATCTCGTGTGTCGAGATCAGGAGATTCATCGCTTGGATCATCAACATGGATTGCGAGAAGCACGTGATTCATCCCCTTGCTCGCAAGCGTCTCCTTTGTCGGATTGGACTTGAGACAGGAGGTCTCTTCATTTTGAGACTCGATTGCAACCACGTTTCAAGAGGTAATCCTATTACTTGTTTGTGGTTTAGATGAATGATTCGAGAAGTGTTCTTGGATCATGTGGTTTCGTCGTATGAAAAAAAAATAATTTCCACTGCATCGAGCAACTAGTGCGACTAGTCGCTCCTCGTCGCATTCGATACGACGCTCATGCTTCCGTGATGCACTTGAGGATCTAACCATATCCTACAATTTGGTGATAATTGCAAACTTTGAAAGAGTTAGTGAGTTTTTAGGTGCATGTATTTCCCCAAAGACTGACCTGACGCTTACGACTAGTTGCCCCTACTTTCAGCCAGTATGGGTGTAAGTACGGACCATAAAATGGCTACTCATTACTTAAGGACCGAGCCTTATGAAATATCCTTTAAACATCCACTCTGCTAAGGAAATCCAGACTATTTACCGGCTACCCATATTTCCTCACTAAGAAGTAGCTAATCATTTTTGTAGAATCAATAGTCAATATGAAAATCATTGCTTGTCTCTATTCTAGTGTTCATCTCTCTCACACACTTGTAAGTAAATTCAAATAATGAGGGCTTTATGCACCCGTAAAACAAGATTCTTTTTACGCTGGTTTTTGTTTAATCAATCTGCTCAATTCCGTCCCAATTTTAGAGTTAGGTTGTCACTTGAAAATTAATCTGAGCAAAACAAAGCACTTCTACCATTCAATCCCAATTACCTTTTTAATCCTAAGTTATAAAATAAGGAAGGGATTGGAAATCAGAATGCAAACATGAAATGATGATGCATGCTCAGAAGAAGGTATACTTACAACGACTCCTAAAATTCTCCATGTGTTATGCAAAACTGAATTTTTAAATTTACACTAAATGCTTGCAGATCGAGAAAACTGCACCTAAATAATATACTATTAGCGGGGAAGAATTGAGTTCAATTTGGCTAAGTAGTACGTGTCTATGTGCGTCTCATTATGAATCTTAAAAGATGGTGAATCTTCTAAGATGTGTGGCCTAAACTACGAAGGGCACATACAAATTTGAAATTACACTACCGTGTGACTATCCAAATTTCTCCACTCAAGTCGAGCCCCACCCTCACTGGAGAGTGAAACAGGTCTCGACACACACAAGAGAAAGTCCAAGTCTGGTTACACACGCGAGATTCTAAACAGAGTCTGTTGGAAATGTGTAGTTACCTAATTATTACAAATTATTTACAAAAATAAAATAATTATAGAAATTAAAACTAAGACTCTACACTCTCTCACGACTCGACACGACCTTAAATTTAATGTGTTCCTTCAGTCGTCTTAATTACCAGAAAAAGTTATCCTCCAATGCTCCTAAGTTGCTCAGACACCTAAGCAGTCGCTCCGTCGTGACGGGTCCCTCACAGAAAAAATAAGAATGTCCTCAGAGAGACAGACACAATAAAATAAAGCAAACAAGATAAATAAATAAAAAATGCAGAAAAAATAAACAGAGAGATATACACAAGAGAAATCGAGAGTCAGACTATCCAGGGGTGGAAAACCAAATAACTAGATTTTCTAAAAATTAACCATAGTCGTGCCTCCTTGACAATGGTACCATTTGAAAAACCCGAAATTTACCATCACTAATTATGTGGAATTAATGTTAAATTTCATTGCAGGCGGGAAATTCAGATTAATCAAAAGACCACTTAATTATTTATCCAATTATAGTGAGCTATCCAATTTATATTTTACTTGGGCAAGCCCATTGTCAAACTCAGGGAGGCCACTGTCTCCTTAGATTGATTTATAGGCTATCTAGAAGTCAGGATTTCAGGGGAAAATTTTTGGTATTTTTAAATACAATTTAATGGATGTAATGCAAATTTGGCAAATTTCAAGGACTAAAATGCAATTTTCATTCAAACGATGTCCAAAAATTATGAAACTTAGCCACAAGATGAAATAAGAAGAAAGTAAGCTACAGTAATTTTTTGGTATTTTTCGTAAATATATGATTTTTTAATGGAAACAGAGTGATTGTATAATTCTTAATTAATCATAAAAATCAACCTATCAATAGAGCAATTTATCTCAAAGATATTTTTATAAGCAATCCATTAGAGTTGAAATTTCACAAAAAATATTATTCATGGATTTAATTAAAAATCATTTACTAAAATTACTTAAGAATTTATTTAAAGCATGGGACATATCCAATTAAAATGAAATTTGGATATAAACTAAATCACATTCATACACATTTTTTCTGATTTTTTAATGATTTTTGGAGCAAGCATTAATTAAATAGAAATTTAAGACCATGAATTTGGTAAAATATATAATTATTCACCACAATAATTTTAGCTAATTACCTAGTGCTCACAAAATTCTAATTAAATATCCAAAAGATACAGAATTAAATGCATAAGAACATGTTATTTTGATTAAAATAAAGATGCAAAATTGAGATCCAAATAAAAACTTCAATAAAGGGGCATCCTTGCAAATCAGAAAATAAATAAATAGAAAAAACTAGCGCTAAGGGCGCTTCTTTAATTATTAGAGTTCACGGGGGATTGTTTTCAATAAGGCATGTGAGGAGGGCATGACTTTTAGCTCAGGAGTTTTTTTTTAGATTTGCAGGAAGCTGATGAATCTCCATTTCATCACCTTTATTCTATCATTTTGGCCTTAAAAATCCTAGCTAATGCATGTAAATAGCATCAATTTGTGCAAATAGCATTCATCATTTATTGCATTTATCGTGTAAATAATAATGTTTTTAATAACAAAATTATAGAATAAGGAGAAGGAAAGAAAAGAATAAAATATCAAATATATTTATGACCCTAAACCCCGAGACCAAGTCAAGAATTCAGTTGGTTGATGAGGAATGAAGTAGGGGGAGATAAGGGCTAGAAATACAATAAAACCTAATTCTTTTATTCATCAATAATTCATTTTTGACACCTATTTTATTCTTTATTATGTATACATCAAATAAAGAAACTTTGTACATAAAAGTTATATATAATAATGTAAAAAAATATAAAATTGAATTTCCATAAAAAAAATACAAGTGTACATTTTATACACAAAATAAAAAGCCAAAATCCCAACGTCACATACCCGTATCTTCCAATTAAAAACTCAAAATGTATCAAAATCACCTCTAATTGTATATAACTTTTCATGAGCTATTTAATGGAGTGGTTTCATATTTTTTGGAGTTAAGGTGTGAAAGTTCGATTCTGGACCCTCATTGTATAGTATACCTGAATAAAATACTCAATTCATTCATCCATTATTATTTTTATAATTTTATATCTTTATAATTTTGTAATTATTATTTATAACTTGTACATTGATGAATCTCCATTTAATCACTTTTATTCTATCAATTTGGCCTTAAAAACCCTAGCTAATGCTTGTAAATAGCATCAATTTGAACAAAATAACATTCATCATTTATTACATTTATTATGTAAATAATACGATTTTAATGCCAAAATTATAGAATAAAGAGAATAAAAGAAAAAGAATAAAATATTGAACATATTTTATGACCCTAAATCTCAAGACCAAGTCAAGAATTGAGTTAGTTGACAAGGAATAAAGTAGGGGGAGATAAGGGCCAAGAATACAATAAAAATTCCATTCTTTTATTTATTATTTATTCATTTTTAATACCTATTTTATTCTTTATTTTTATTCATAAAATAAAGAAACTTTTTACATGGAAGTTCTAGATAATAATGTAAATAAAAATACAAAATTGAGTTTGTACAAAATTAATACCCAGTGTTCATTTTATACACAAAATGAAAAGCCAAAATCCCAACTTCACAAACTCATATCTTTCAAATAAAAAACTCAAAACATATCAAAATCACATCTAATTATATATAACTTTTCATGAGCTATTTAATGGAGGTGGTTCCATAAATTTTGGAATTACTGTGTGAAAGATAGGTTTTGGACCCTCATTGTACATTGTACCTGAATAAAATATTCAATTCATCCATCCTTCATTATTTTTGCAAATTCATATTTTATAATTTTATAATTATTATTTATAACATATATGCAGGTTTAAATTAAAATAAAACCAAAAAGAAAAATAAAATAAGTCTATATCAATATATAGACAAAATACTTATGTGATACATGTATATAAATAAAAAGGGAGCCCTATTCTTTCATTATTTATTCTTTTATATTTTTATTATTGTGAATATTATTTACATTCTATTAAAAATATAAATCCAAAATGAAACCCAATAAAATACATTAAAATAAAATAATGTATATAAAACATAGATGAAATATCTATAAGTATACTTGTATAATTGATATACCTATTTATTTAAGTGTACAAATAACACCATAAAATAAAATAAAAATATATTTATACACATAAAAAGAATTTATAAATATATAAAATAAAATAATGACATAATAAAATAAAATATACAAAATAAAAATAAATAGCCAAAATATAGGTAAATATACCTATAAATATACCCCTAAAAATAAACTACTAAGAAATAACACCAAAAAATAAATAAATAATCATAATAAAATACTATGTAAAATAATAAACATTTTTTTTATTTTTTGTACTCAACAATTAATAAAATTATTTATTATTTTTAAGTATTTATTCTTTAGTAAATATGTTGTTTTGTCCGTATTCGAGCTGAGCTGGACCAATAAGGGGGTCCCGTCTGTTGACCATCGGTCAACTCTCCCCCCAGTCCTCTGATTTGACGCAACCTATCGAATCCCGGCATTTCTTGCCATTTTCCCAGCCAATCTATCCATCAAATGATTTCAATCTCTTCACGAGATTTGTTCCTCATTCCTCCAGGATTCACGTCGATCTTGTAGATATCGTGTGCATAGCTCCAATCTATCCCATTTAGCTGGTCAAATAAGGGTGCCCGCATGTTCATAGATAACCAACGTCCTTCCTCCTTGCAAATTTGCTCATTTTCCTTAGTCTTAAAGCTCATGGGCTCGGCCTAGCATGCATCCCCGTGACAGGGGGAGGTCTCCTGAGCTCCACGACTGCTTGCGGATAAAGGAGGTGCACCACGATGTAGCTCCGACGACGTCCTACTCCATGGCCCCAGACCAGGTACGAGCTGCACAATTCCCTTATTTTAGTTAGGTTCTAATTCATGCTTTTTAATTTTGTCCTTAGCTTAATGATTAGTGTAGTGGGTTCGCGTGAAATAACCAACTCGTAGTTTGTCGGAGCTCCGCTCCGACGAATGTTTCCACTATGCTCCGCCCCGCTGACCACCCTCGTTTCAAACCCTAGCCACTTCTCCATGTTGAGCCACCTTGTATCCAACCTGATCGAGTCTCGATCAGCGAATTACTGCTCCACCTCCGCAACTCGCTAGAGCAGGTCCACTTCACTCCACCATGCCCCGATCAGCCACCAAATAAAATCCAAGACCTCTGTAGTGGTTTCGCCAGTCTTTATAACACTTTTGCAGGTCTTGAAGGGGGTGTTTTGTGCCCCATCGTACTGAAGAACCATCTTCATGTACCCTTGCCCTCTGGAGCTCCTCCGTCGAGCTCTGAAGCTCTTCGAGGTGACCAGTGTGTTTGAGAGGGTGCCAAAAACGAGGAAAGACCAGCTGCAGGCATGCAAGTGCCTGGAGTCATGAGCTTCATCAGATCGAAGCTCACCTTGAGCGAGTTCTTTGATTGTTCTTCCACCATGTTCGCATGTTGTCGGATGAAGAAGGCGCCTCCAGATGCAGCAGATACCGTCAGATCACGCCACATATCGATCGTCAGATCGTGCCTTACGATTTAATCTCATTCGTTGATCGATGATGCGTCGTCGTGCAACCGGACGTTGCCACGTGTTCAAGTGAAGCTTCATCGACCGTCCGATCGCGCGTATATATTAGGGTAATTGCATATTCAGCCCCGTATTTTTGTATATTTATTAATTAGTATTGTAAATAGAACGTCACGTGTAAATAAAATTGGGAATTTTGTAAAAAGTCTCCTCCACTTTGGCTATTTGCATTTGGGTCCTTCCCAGGCTGAGTCGCGTGTAGTCCCACGTGATGGCAAAATTGCATATTATGCCCTAGCGCTTTTGTATTACTTAAAATTCCGATAAAATTGAAATTGCAATGTATATTTTTGGTTAATTTGCACAGAGCCCTCTATCTTTTATTTTTATTGCAATAATGCCCCAGTTAGGACATTGATTTTTATGTGATTTATCTATTATTAAAAATATCGACTGTGCTCCTAAAAATCCACAAAAATATGATTAAATGCCTTATGCCTTGTACTTTCACGCCACATGTTTATTTAGTATTTTTGGGTATTTTATTTATTTATTAAAAATGAAAGGAGCCTAATTGTGTACTGTCAAAATTAGAAAATACCAAAAAACTATAAAACATCTTCAAAATTCCAAAAAATAAATACATAGTATATTTTTCATGTTTCAATTATAGACCAAAAATCATTAAAATGGAAAAACAAAAGGCTTAAAAATAAAAAAAAAACAAAATCTTTAATAAAAATCATTTAAAAATCCAAAAATATTTTTTCTATTTTATAATTTTCTTTATATAAATATTTATATACTTGGATAATTTTGGGATTTATTTAATATTTTTAAAATCTAATCAATTTTAGATTATTAATTAATCCCTTATCTGGGGTCTTTTTTACTTTAAAAATACATTAAAAAATAGCAAAAAATCCAGAAAAATAAAAAAAATAGAAAAATATAAAAAGTACAAAAATATTGTAATTACTGTATTTTGACTATTTTACATATGTATATATATATATATATATATCTTTAGTATCTATATATATCTTATATCGTATATATACACACACATATATATACATATATCTTATATATTTAAATGAAAAAGAAATATAAAAATTGGAAAATATAAAAAATACAAAATATAAAACAAAAATAACATAAAAAATGTATAAAATTAGAACCCATAAAAACAATAAAAAAGAGACAGGATATAAAAGGCAATTTTTTAGCATCATTTTTGTCTCCTTCTTCGTTTGCTCCCTTTGCTCGACCTCTACACTTACTTACATCTATACCCATTTGCTGTAGAGTTCTAATAAATTTTAACTCCACATCTTTTATCTTTATTGCTTAATTTTAGTGTGGATTATCTGTTGATTGATTGTGGTTCGTTTGAGGTCACTTCAACGACTTTCGATCCGCCTTGTGGATTGACAAGACTTCGGCAAAATCTTGTTCAACATACACATATTAAAACCAAAATAAAACCAAAAATAAAACATTAAAATAAAACAAACCTATAAAAATATAGCCAAAATACCTATAATAATATCTATATATAAATAAAAGGAGAAATCATTCTTTGTTATTTATTCTTTTATATATTTGTATAAGCTTGTAAATATCATTTATATTTTATTAAAATAATAAATCTCAAATAAATCCATTAAAGGAACATTAAAATAAAATAAAATACCAAAATACATAGTTAAATATACAATACATATACCTACATATTGCATATACTTATTTAATTAAGTGTACAAAATACATCACAAAAATATAATAAAATATATTTATGCACATAAAAATAAGTTATAAATATATCAAATAATAAATTAATCAAATAAAATAAAATATATAAAATAAAATATACAAAATAAAAATAAGATAGTCAAAATAGAGATGAATATGCCTATAAATACACCTATAAAACTTAACTACTAATGAATAGCACTAATAAATAAATAAAAATCATAATAAAATACTACATAAAAGATAAAAATATTTTTTATAATGAAAAATTAATAAAATCAAATACTATTTTTTTATTAATTATTTTGAATAATCCTGTAGTTTTGTCATGTAACGAGCTTATCTGGACCTATCAGGTCCCTCCGATGGTTGACCTCTGGTCAACTGTCCCTCCAGACGTGCAGACATGTCAGAACTGTCTTCTCTCGTGATTTCATGCCATTTTTCCGCGTGATCCATCTGTCTATCGCCTCCGATCCCTTCATGGGATTTCATCATGATTCTTCTAGGATCCACGTCAACTCCTTTGCTTGCTTGTACATAGTCTCGACCATCGCCAAATGGCCGGTCAATAAGGGTGCTCCACTTGTTCTTAAATAAAAAAACTCCAACTCCTCCATCCAATATGGTCATCCCCTGAGTCCTAAAATCCCTAACCTCCGGCCTAGTGTGCATCCTTGTGACAGGGGGAGGTCCCATGGAGCTTGGCGATGGTTGGAGGATGAAGGAGGTGCACCCAAGGTGGCGCTCCGACGACATCTCTCCTCCTTGGTCTCCGGCCAGGTACGAGCTGCACATTTTACTCTTTTTAGGTAGATTTTAATTCCTGCTTTTTAATTATGCAGTTATTTTAGTTGATAGACCTTAGTTTTAGCCTAAAAACCCCAATTTGTAGTTCGTCGGAGCTCCGCTCCGGCTTACGTTTTCACATGTGCACCATCGTTGATCAACTCATCCGACCACCTCATCCTCTTCTCATGTCATTTCTGATCGACCCACTACATTCCAGACCACTAGATCCCTCGTGGATCTAGATATAGGTGCTTCAACTTCGCTGCCTGCGGGAAGAACCTCTACCCGATCGACTCCACTCCATTCCACCACTAGACAATCACCTAGAACCTTATTTCTTTTGTTGTGCCTAACTCCTGCAGGTTTGGAGGCCAAAGGACCCCAGGGGGTTGATTTTGAAAGGATCGAAGCACCTGGAGCCCCCGACCTTCCTCGACACCATTTGACCTTGCTTGTGCTCCAAGAGCTCTTTGAAGACCATCTACTAGAGTGTAGGAGCCCAAGCAATGTTTTGCCCCTAGACAGAACCTTCTAGGCGGCCGGAGGACCATAGGAGGACGGATTGAAACTCGCTGGTGGAAAGTTCTTGTGTTGTTCTTCGTGGCCATCTTTCAGTCGTTCAATCTGCTAGCCGCTCCAGTTTGATTGACGATCCTTTGATTGAGCCGCACCAAAGACATCAGATCCACACTTGGATCTAATCCAGGCCGTTGGTTAGCGAAGAGGTGTCGGCACACAGGGGCGCACCACATGGACAAGTGAGACGGTCTCAACCATCCGATGGCACCAAGATAGGGGTAAATTTCACATCTGAGCCCCACACTTTTTGTATTTGTTTATTAGTATTGTAAATAAATTGTAAAGTGTAAATAAATTGGGAATTTTGCACAAAGGACCCTGTAGTTATTTTAATTGCAATATGATCTTGTCCAGCTCACCTCGTGTGTCGTCCCATGTGAGCTGGGCAAATTACATGTATGCCATTGGTGGTTTTTGTAATTGTTAAATAGTTTAATATTGAATATACATTGTATATTTTTGGCAAAATTGCATCCGAGTCCCTGTTGATTATTTTATTTACAAATATGCCATGTTAGGACATGTATTTTTGTGTATTTCTCCTATTTATTATAAATAGCTAATGTATTCCTAAAAATTCACAAAAATAGGAATAGATGCCTCTTGCCTTGAACTTTCACGTTATGAGTTTACTGTGAATATTTGGGTATTTCAACCATTTATTAAAAATAAAAAGGAGCTAATTTTTGCACTTCCTAGCTCAGAAATACCGAAAAATATAAAAACATCTTTAAAAATTCAAAAAAATTACATATTATCCATTTTACTACATTTTAACTCCATGCCAAAAAAACACTAAAAATGGAAAAAGAAAAGGTTTAGAAATTATAAAACCCCAAAATCCTTCATAAAAATCTTTAAAAAAATCATTAAAAATCCAAAAATATATTTTTCTATCTTATAATTTTCTTTATATAAATATTTATATATTAAATTGATTTGAGGAATTTTGGACCTTATTATTATTTTAAAATTCAAATCAATTTTGGATATGTATTAAATCATTGATTTGGGATATTTTTACTTTAAAATACATAAAAATTAGCAAAAATTCCAGAAAATACAAAAACATTAGAAAAAATTATAAAACACAAAAAAAAATATTTTGTATTTTATTTATATTTATTAGTATTTGTAAATATATTACTCTATATTGTATATATACCTATATTATCTTTATATATATAAGAAAAGGAAATATAAAATCTTAAAATATAGAAAGAAAATAAAAAAATACAAAATTAAAAAATATAAAATATAAAACAAAATAAAATAATATATATATTATAAAAAAGCCACAAAAATAAAAAAATGGACAAGAGGATAAGAACCAGTTTTGTGTGCATTATTTTTGCCCCCTTCTATCGTTTGCTCCCTGAGTTCGACCTCTACACATGCTTACACCTATACAAAACTGTTGTAGATTATAATAAATTTTAACTCCATATTTTTTATATTTATTACTTGATTCGTATTTTGGGTTAATTGTTGATCGATTAGAGGTTCTCGTCTGAGGTTGCTTCGACGACTGTCGATCCACCTTATGGATGACAAGACCTAGGCAAAATCTCTATCATCAAATGGCACCATCGTCGGGGAGCAACGTCTTATAGATTTGGATTATTTTATTTGTCCTATCTCTCTTGATTCATTTATTTTTTTTGTATTTATTTATTCCTATTATTTTTCATTAATTATTTGATATTGATCACGACTGTTATGAACCCTTTCTTTCTTTGACTTTGTTATGAGGGACCACCAAGCAAGGGAGGACCTCCTAGGAGGACCGGTGCACCCAAACAAGGCGGAGCCGACCTTTAAACTTCAATGGCAGGAGAGAGGGGCAAGGGCAGATGGAGGAAAATTTTGAAGACATACCCTTTTTATATTTTATTTTCTTTTGCATTATTATGTATATTTACGTGAGAGAGTGACAATTTATTTGTAATAATTTGAACTCTCACAGGTAAAGCTACTTTGCAAGGTCCATTGCCCGAGGGATTGTTCCCTTGGGGGCCTCGCCGGCTTTTTCTCATGTTTTCCTGCTTTCTTTTTTATTTGTTTTCCGATTTTTATTTTATTTATTTTGTGTGAATGAGCCCTGACTTAGGACTTGATTGACGGTAGACTAAGGCCAAACACTTAATTACATTTTCATGTACCTATAGCTTCGTTTGGACGTAGTCAAATTTTGAATTGTTATCTATTTGGATTTGAGATCGAGTGCCGAGAGAAGTTTTATACAGTGCTTACAGGATCTGTTGTGGCGGACACCGATGTACTTCAGAGATCGGACTTTTGGATCTCACTTATAGATATTTAGCATATTGTTCTTCATGCTAATAGCAGTTTCTATTCGGACATATTGTTCCTTTAGCATATTGTTCTTCCTGGCCCTCTTTCAGACATTTGATCTGCTAGCTGCTCCAGTTTGATCAACGACCGTTGGATCGAGCCGCACCTGAGCCATCGGATCCATGCTTGGATCTAATCCAAGCCATTGGTTGGTGAAGAGGTATCGACACACAAGGACGAGCCACGTGAACAAGTGAGACGTCCTAAACCATCCAATTGCTGATAACTCGGGTTTTGGAAGCGATAATTAAGGTGTCGATGTAGAAAGAATCGTTTGAAATCCAAAACCTGAGTTGATCAAATAAAATCCGAATAAAATAGGAGAGAGAGAGAGAAGGAACAAGTACATAAATCGGCTACTCTCCTATTTTACCATTTAAACGATTTTTTATCTAGGTAAGTTCCCATGGGTCGAACTCGAGGAGGCAGAATAACTGTATTGCAGTTTTTGAGGAAAGAAAGAATTTCAAGATTTTATTTTCTTCTTGAAAAATACAACAAAAGACAAGAAAGCACTCAAAACTAGCACAACTTTACAAAAATTAAATCAAGAAAAATATGCGACAAAAATCCACAAAAAATAGCAAGAAACATCGCTAGGTAGTTGTGTAACTACCCTAGAAAATTCATTGAAAAATACAACCAAAATAAGGTCCAAAAATACCCTATAGTTCAGGGGAATAAGTGCAAGAAAAGAATAAAGTTCTATTCCTGAAAGGTCCCTAGCAGGGAATAAATTGAAATGAAAACTAAAATTATTACATTTAGGTCCTTGTGTGGGGACCTAAACTTAATTTCTAGAAACATGCTGAATCGGCTTTGGAATTCTGGAATCTGCCTGTGCTTATGATGCAAATGTTCTACCCCTTCGTTTGAGCGGTCAATATTAAATGCTCTAGTGTGATCTGAATCGTCCAATGGGGACACGTGGCGCAAGCCTATGTGCCTAGAGTGTTCTTCTTGTTCTTCCCTCTTCTAGTAGGTGCAGCGGCGGCGCCTCCGTATCCTCTTTATCTCTAGCGAACAACTGGGTGCTTTGTCCTCCTGTAGGGCCAGAGGGGTGTCTCCTACACCCCTCGAGCTTGCATGTGGGTGAGCGTGCTCCGAGGTGGATAGATGTGGTCGTTGGACGTCGTTGAACGTGGTGTTTGGCTGTAAAAGACGGTAGGAGAGGTGAATGAGCTACTTGAGAATTCTTTGAAAGAAAGGTGCTCCAGAAGATGATTAGACCTGTAAATGAATGTTTGTATGCTTGATTAGTGCAAGAATCGGCCAAAGAATTAAGGATTTACATATCAAAAATTGGAGTTTTCAGTAATAATGAAAAACGTGAAAATGGGATAAAAATGGAGGCGAGTGTGAATGAGAACAATCCAGATTTGGATAGTGAATTGAGTGTGCGTTTAAAAGGGAGATTAAATGTATCTAATGACATACTTAAGGGTGCTAATCACGGCTCGAGAATTGAGAAATAAAAATGCAAAGATGGATGCTGACTTGTGGTTATAGGGTATCTGGACCTTTGTTGTTGTCGCTCTACGAAGCGGTCTTCTCGGAGTTGGACGTACGCGATGGCGGCGATGCAAGGCGAGCTAGGCCTTGGAATGTCTCCTCCGATCGTTCCTCTTCCACGCAGTGGCCTCTAGTTGGAGCTGTCACCTCCAGATCAAGGTAGAGCACACCGGGGAAGGGTGGTTGAAGGCCAGTTAGTTTCTGGAAGTGGTTAGCTCAGGAGAGTTGTTTGTTAATGGCGATTTTGAGGGGATTTTATAGAGTGATCAGATAGAGTTAAGTATGGATCTAGGGTGTGCATGTGTTAGGTAGTTAGGAGTAGGTGATGGATGGTTCAGATCGAAGTTAGGAGGAAAATGATGGCGTGTAGAAAATTTTAAAGATTGGTGGTTAGAACAGAAGCTGTAACAGCTTCTTGGAGAAGAAGACACCAGGTGCTGACATGTGCCATAACCTGGTTGGACAGATGATTAAATACCTTAATAAATAGGAAATAAATATGTTATAATGGAATTTTAAATAGTTATAAAATTGAAAATATATATACTTAAATTATCTGAATTATGGTCTAATTTGTTTTTATGATTAATAAATACTTTATGAAATATAAGTATTATATTAATAAATAAATATAAATAAAACTTGATAAATAGGTTTTGGATTTTTAATTTAATAAATTAATAAATAATATACCACTTGTATATTTTATTAATTATTAGGATAATAAGTAAAGTATATGTTAATTTTTGTGGATTTTAATAAAGTAATTTAAGTATATTAATAAATAAGGGTATAACTTAAGTAGTTCAATTTTACCTATAAATTAGGGTTTTTGCTTTATTTAAAATAATAAATAAGCTCCAAAAATTATGAAATAAATTAGGGTTAAAATACAAGATCAAGAAAATAATTAAAAATTATAAAATTATTAAAATAAAAAATTATATGTTCCAGATAAAATAAATAGCTCAGAAATCCTGTTGTGGTTAGGTCCCAAAACCGACTTTTTGCAAATGGACTCCAATTTTAGTGAAATCACTTCATTAATTAGAGAATATTATTTTCTGAACTTTAAAGGTGAGTAATGTGAAATTGGAGTTCGTATGAGAAAGTTATGATGTTCGGAAGTTGAGATTTTGACAATTTATAAGCTGGATTTCTTGGCATATATAAGATAGTATTCTTAATTTATTTTTATATTTTCTATACATTTTTATAAACAATTAGGAAAAGAGTTTGGTGAAAAATATGTCCTTATGAATTAATTAAAAATCATTGAAATTTTGATAAAAATAATGAAGAGTATGTAGAGTGAGAAATTAATTATTTTTATTTATTTTCTTTCCTTTCCTACTTATTTATTTTCGACCAAGCCATGCTGACTTGGTCTCGGGGATTAGGTTATAAATATATCTTTCAGCTATATCCATCTAATAAGTCACATTGTACATATATACATATCTAGAAATTGCCTTGATTTTTATTTCCTTTATTTTTAATTCCTTTATTTTTATTCTTTTACTTAATTACATGTTTTTAATGCATAAAAGTGCATTTTTATTCATGAATAGGGTTATGTTAAAAAGTGAAATTAATGAGTATTTATATGTATTTGTTAAGGGTTTTAAGACAAAATGCAGAAAGAATGTTAATGAATCATGGATTCGTCAACCCCCTATACTTAAACTTTGTTAGTCCCTGCAAACACTTATTTGAAAAAAATAAGGGAAAAAGAAAGCAAGTTAGAATGAATTTGTTTTCCTAAACCAACTCATGAGAACAGACAAAGGACAGAGCTCGATTAGGCCTGAAACAAGCATTTTGTCGGAACCTTAACTAGGATTAGGATTTTAGTCTCAACGGTCCATAAGTTCCACAAATCCTTGTTTAAGTTCACCTCAACAGCCAATTCAGATCCACTCATTCATATCCCGAACTCTATCAACCTTGAAATCAATATGTACGGTGTGTGAGTTGTTTTAGATCTTCCCGCTTGAAAGAGGCGAAGAAACCACCCATCTCAATAATACACTCGCAATGGTTTCTCATCCAGCTGCTCTTTCCTCAGGGAGGGAGGTATTCCCTTCTACGGTCAGGTCGTGTTGTGTCCACAATCGAATATAAAGAGAAAGTAGAAGAATGAGAAAAGAACTGGAGTGTGACCAGTGTAGACGCATCTCCTTGTGAAGCTCAGCTAGAGTAGCTAAGTCTTCACTAAGATGTACAGGATTTTTGGTGGAAACTCATACCATTGTCATCGTATTTGTATTTGTTGGCTTCTTCTTTGAATTGGTTGTGAAATGTTGCTTGCACTGCATCAATCTTTTTGTGCCTCGACGGATATAGCATCTTTTCATTCCGTCCATTTTTTGAGGTCTTGGAAAAATTGTGCAAGTAGATCCTTCCCTCATCCGAAGCAAGTATTGCAACCCCAATCTCTCCCATCTTTAGACGTTAGCGCCACTAGACAAGGATGAAAATTCACCACTAAAATGGATTGCCCTTCGCATCCCCATGCAAGTCGAGCTAAGTGCAAAGTGAATGTGTCCAAAATTGGTTCATTGATGAAGAGTTGAACGGATGACACCAAGTGTTCTACTTAGGCACTTTCAAGTTGACTTCCCAAACATGGTCTCATGGAACCCAATAATTTAAGTCAACGACCTGAAGAGACTAAATTCTAATTCCTAACCAGGCTCCTTACAATGAATGTTAAAGGCCATAATCAAGCTCCATCCTTTAGACTTTTCCCAAACTTTAGTTCTAGAAATCAAACTTATTCTGAAAAATGCTAATGCAAATGAAACCATGTTTTTTTTGTGAAGTACATTTTCTGAATTTTACTCATTTTTATGGATTTTAAGGATTTTGAAATTTTTATGGATTTTAGACTTTGATTTTTTATGGATTTTTCCAAGTTTTATAAACAAGTTTATGTATAAGAACTTTACAAGATAAATTACCCATATTTTATTCGAATTAAATATCTAATGTATTTTACAAATTTTATATACAAAGAATTTTGCAATGATTAAATGGATTTTACACATAATTTAATAGGTAGAATTTTAAAAAAGTATTATACAAATTTTAAATACACATTTTAAATATGTATTTATTTAAATTAAGAAATATAAATAAGGGTTTTAGGCATATTTTATTTATTTACAAGGATTTTATAATAAATAAATAAATAAATAGATTTTAAATTAACCCTCACCCAATTTTTATGGATTTTATAGATATAGAAAATACATAAAAGTACGAGTTATGGATAGAAGTATATATACAATATATACGCACCCCCCTATACTTAGCTTGTGTTATGTCCTCATAGCGTCAAAAGAGAAAAAGGAGGACATAACTCGTGCTAAGTAAAAGTGGGTGAAAAAGAAAGAATAGAAGTCAGTCGACCCCCCTAAACTTATGATATGGTCATCGTAAGTATAGTGGAACAAAAATGTGGTGACTGAGGAAAAGGAATATACAAATGAGGGAACAAAAGGAAACAAGAAGAATGAAATCAACGAAATCACTTGGTCCCCCCTATACTTAGCATAAGGCATCCTAAGTATAGAAAAGAATGTGGCTAAAATTAGGGACCAGTGATTAGAGTAAAAGAAAGCATATATAAAAGAAAAGTAAAAATATCAAAAATCGAAATGCAAGAGTCAGCGGGCAATCGGTCCTCCCCCCCCCATACTTAGGATCCGGTATCCTAAGCATATAAGACGAACAAAAAATGGGGACGAGTGTGGTCTACGAAGGATATACAGGTGTGTACTCCGAGAAAAACTGCATGGCTCCCAAGTCTCTATACAGGATGCAATGAAGTGGAAGACTATTCATGCATCTTGTACAAAGTAGATCACTTCAGCTCGGGGTAGATGATCAATAGTCTCCACGAAGTGCCTCACCATCTGCCCATTCACTACAAACGGCTCTACACCAGGTGACACATCTTATATATAGCAATACTACCATTGTTGTGCATCGTTCTGACTATGTATGGTCCTTTCCCCTTGCTTTTTAATTTGCCAGGAAAAATTCTCAATCATGCATTGAACAACCATACTTTCTGCCCAGGCAAAGATCTTGTGTCGAATATGTTTATTATGCCATCTCTTTACTTTGTCATTATAATGAGGGTGTTCTCGTATGCCTGATTTCGAATCTCAACTAGCTCATTCAGATCCAGCTTCCTCTTGGCTCCTACTTTCTTAATCTCTAAGGAAATCTTTTATATGGCCCATTCGGATTTGTGCATGATTTCTATGGGCAAATGGCATGGCTTCCCGTAAACTAATCTGAACGGTGAAGTACCTAAGGGAGTCTTATATGCAGTACGATATGCCAAAAGAACCTGGTCTAGAAGCTATGACCAGTTCTTCTTATCTGATCGTACTAATTTCTGAATAATAGATTTCACCTCTCTATTTGAGACTTCAGCCATGTCGTTCGTCTGTGAGTGGTAAGGAGACGCTATTTTGTGATAAATGTCATAGTTCTTCACTAGCTTTTTCACCTCCTTGTTAATGAAATGGCTACCCTCGTCTGAAATGAGAATATGTGGAATACGGAACCGTGAAATAATATGTTCCTTCAGGAACTTGCATACTATCTTGTTGTCAGCAGTTCGTGCGGGTATAGCCTCTACCCATCTACTAACATAATCTACAGTTAGAAGAATGTACTCAAAGCCATTTCTGGAAGGAAACGGTCCCATAAAATTTATGCCGCATGCATCAAAGATCTCGCAGATGATAATAGGCTGCATAGGTATCGTATCTCTAGCATCAATTGTCCCTACGGCTCTGACAATTCGGGCAACTCCTCACAAATGTGCAAGAATCTATAGTAAGAGTCGGCCACCAAAATCTGCTCTAGCATACCTTCTGTGATGTCCTCTTCCTCGAATGATGTCCTCCTGCCTCTAAGGAATGGCACAGAGTCAGGACACTATTGTATTCCTCCTGAGAAATACATCACATGTAAACACAATCCGGTCCTTCACGAAAAAGAATCAGATCCTCCCAATGGTAGTATCGTGCCTTGGACAGTAGCCTATCAACTCGGTCTTTCGGCCAACCCTGGACTTTTCTATGCCCGACTGCTTAATAAACTCAATAATGTTTTTTTTCAAGGGATATAATGAAATTCCTTGATTGAACCCTCTGGAGGAAAGCTCTATTTTATGATGCTGAGGGAAAAGCTCTATTTTATGATGTATCCAACAACCGAATTCAAAATAGAGTGGTTTCATATTTGGATAATATTCGCGATTGTGGTCTCCTTGTGATCTTCAACCAATTGTGTGCATCAATATAATTACCTGGAGTCAGCGCTATAGCTTGTTTCTAATACTCAGCAGCTTGATCGAACCAAGCCTCCGTAATTGAAGAATCACCCTATCGAATGGCATCGGTCGGAATAGGTCAGACCTTTCCGTACTTGAGAGTTTCCTATTTCATACGGCTCCTCCCTTCTGTGCATTAGCAAGGACGTTTGACAGATGTGGTTTCGTCGGGTGGTCACCGGGTCAGTGAAAGCCGGATGAGACGTCTAGTACTGGATGAAAGCCCACCGAGGAAACTGATCAAGCAAGCAAGAGACTTCATGATCTCGTCATATATATAGAAAGAATGGCATCTTTTATCATATTTGACAGATGATATGAGATTCTTCTGAATTACAAGTCACTATCTGATGAATCCTTGCCTAGGAGCCCGAGTGGACGTCGGATTGACCTTTTGAGTCCTCTTTCTTTCCCTCATTCTCTGAGGTCACATCTTTCTTTTTCAGAGTTTATACGATTTTTCGAGAAGATTGTTAGGAGTCTCTATCGTTATAGAAGATAGAGACGATAGAACTCCTTTCCAAATTGCTTATAGACTCGATAAGAGTCTGATGTCGAAATTGGGGAAGACACTGATTTGACTGGGATTGTTTGCTGTTCTAGAGTATATCAAAGCCTGATTCAAAAGACTCGAGAATAAGAAATAAGCTAGGGCGCGGCAGTCGACTTAAGTTTTCGTTTTCGCTTTATCACATTCATCCCAGTAAATTGGTCAAATTTCTTCTCCTTTTTTGAACTCCTTCTCCTGAAATCCGAATTTCTTGATTTCTACAAGCAAGGCCAAAACATGTGTGCCGGGCGTGCGACCCATCAACATACTAGCAATGGGGTAGAAAACATAGCATGTCACAACAAAGGATTCGAGGCCTTTCAAAAATTCACCTCTGCGCCGTGGGACGGGAGTGGGGGACGGGCCTACGCGCAGGCAGCAGCACTGGCTCTACGAAGTTTATATGACGGTTGCTTCTGTTGGCTTTCCGCGGCGGACCTTTAGTATCAACTCGATTCAGCTCCAGGCACGAAAAGTGAGATGAACGATTTTCCAAGAGATTGATAGATGACCTGATCCTAATGGTGAGAAAGAGGGGGCTCAATCGAGAAGGGGAAATCCCCTGTTTTGGGGCCCCTCCCCATCTGAAGGAAAGATATATGTATCTGATGGAGTCGGCTTTACTAAGTACGTAGAAGGCCCAAGCGCTTTTTGGGCCAGCTTAGTTCTCTCAGAAAGTTCACTATGTCTTCATATCATGGAGGTTCTGTAACTGCGAAGATGCTTTCGTCTGGAAATATCTCTACAATCTCTAGCATGTACTCATCTGAAGGTTGCTCTATCTGTAATCGGGAGAGGTGATCAGCTACCACATTCTTTACCCCATGCTTAATTCTAATGTCTAAATCAAACTCTTGAAGTAAGAGAATCCATCTAAGAAGACGTGCCTTAGCATCCTTCTTTTCCATCAAAAATTGGATAGCTGAGTGATCGGTATAAACTGTGATTTTTGAGCCAAGAAGATATGATTTGAATTTATCTAACATGAATACCACTGCCAACATCTCTTTCTCTGTCACTGTATAGTTACAATGAGCATCGTTTAAAGTGTGGCTGGCATAGTGGATAGCAACTGGAAGTCTGTTCCTCCTCTATCCTAATACAGCCCCGATAGCAAAATTTGAAGCAATCGTCATGATCTCAAAGGGTAGAGACCAATCAGGCAGCTGTAGGATAGGAGCACTGATGATCATCTCTTTTAATGTGAGGAAGGCATTAAGACATTTGTCATCTAACAAGAACTCGATGTATTCACCTAATAATTCAGTTAACAGTCGAGCAGTCTAAGAGAAAACCTGGATGAACCATCATAAAAGCCGGCATGCCCAAGAAAAGACCGTAAATGCTTGATGTTGGATGGTGGATCGAGATGCTTGATGACATCCACCTTGGCAGGATCAATCTCCATGCCTTGCTTGGAGATGGCATGCCCCAACATGATTCCGTTTGTAACCATAAAATAGCCCTTTTCCTAAGACAAAATGAGATCTACCTCACAATATTTCTGAAGAACATGATATAGGTGTGCTAAACAATCGTCAAAGGACTCACTATAGACCGAAAAATCATCCATAAAGACCTCGAGAAAATCACTGACCATGTAATCATAGGTGGCTAAAGAACTCAAGTCATTGGAACTGGTTGTAGACACGGCACTGGATGCATGTGATTCTCTCGCCATCTCTATATGTACCTTTTCGTCATCGGCATGAAAAGATACCTTCCATGTATCATAATCGAAGAGAGCCTTTGCGGTCTCCAAGAAAGTCCTCCCAAGAATGATCAGGGTAAGGTGTAACTGTGTAGGGCAATCCATGTCCAGGATGGTAAAGTCCATTCGGAATTGCAAACCTAGTACAGTTACGATAACGTTTCTCAAAATTCCCCTAGGTCTCTTTATAGATCTATCAGCAAACTGAAGGATCGAGTGGGATTTGTAAAGAGGACCTAGCTCTAGCTTGTTGAATAAACAAAAAAGTAAGAGATTAATGGAGGAACCATTATCTAATAGTGTGCGATCGAATACGACTTTTGAAATCTTGCATCTGACATAATGTGCTTCGGAATCCTTCTTTTTCTTAGGTAATACATTCTGAATAATGTTGGATGTGGCCTTGGTCAAGATATGATTCTCTGTTCGTGACTTCTTCTTCCTACGCATGGTACATCTATTCTTCAGTTGTTGCTTGAGCGGAGGGAAGTGAATCATGGCATCATGGAATGGAACTTTAGAAAGATGCGACCTTTTAATAATCGATCTGTCTCTGGAGTCACAACATTGTTTTTTTTTCTTTCCTTTTCCATATAAAGCATCAGGAAAAGGAACAATTTTAGGAATAATAAAATCTTTTTTATTAAAATCGAGATCAGCTTGTACATCGAGAGTTTCATAAGTATCTACAAAACTCTCCAAAATAGGAAAAGAAACATCAGCTTCATGACTGTCTGCATGGTCTAGCACGGTATCATCGTCCGATTCGATTAAGTACATGTCAACTCTCTCGGCATCGCTCCCTTCTCTCTGGTCGTCAGGTTGATCCTCATCATCATTGCGGTCCTCCTCAGTGTCAGTATGTATATCATGGATCGGCTCTTGCTCCTCATCCTCTGCCCTCTCCTCTTCCTGATCAGGTGCTTGTGGTGATCTACCAATCCTTAGACGAATAAAGTTAGATAAGAATTCAAGAAAAGATATCATAACTGTCGTGTTGTCTACCTGATCTGGATGCCTCCTCTTGTTGTTCGGGTTCATCTGAGGCTGGGCTGGGAGAGTGGTCTTGGGTGTCGTTAACTCATCAAGACGATGGTTAATCCGCTTTGTCTCGGTCTTGTGCGGTCTGGATCGTGCTCAGTATGTCAATGATCTGATTCAATGCCAAGGCCTGTGAAGATATCTCAGGCTCAGTGCGGTACCTCTGGCTCTCTATTTGCTTCTGCCTTGGAGTATGTTACTTCGGAGCATACGACTGAGGAGATCTCTGAGGTGTGTATGAAGACTGTTGTTGTTGCTGGTAATGTTATGTCTATGAATGCGAAGCAGGCTTGTGAAAAGAATGTGGTCTCTGATAGGTGTGCTGGTGAGACTGGTGCGGCGTGTAATTCTGTCAGTGCTGAAATTGCGGGCGTCCATGCTACAGATGGTTATAGTGTTGCGGCTGTTGCTGGTGGTATATGCTCTGATGAGTAAAATGTGATGACGGTAAGTGTACCATATCCCGTTGATCTCAAGAGTGGCTTGAGACTCAACATCAGTGTCTCCAGTGCTGGTGATCTGGCTCGAGTTGGCATAGGACAGGTCATGCCAATAAATCTGCGGAGTCTCAGTAGGTTGAACCGGCTCGCTTTGGACAAAGTGAATCTGTCGGGTGGGAGGATCAAGTAAGGATTTCTGAACAAGTTGAGAAATCAAAGAAGCATGGGACTGCTGGTACTGAAGCTGCAAGTCCGTCACCTTCTTCGTCAGACCGCTCAGCTGCTAAGGAAGTGATAAGAGTTTCTCCAACTCTCGTAGCAGTTGCAGATCTTAAACTTCCTTCTGAATCACATCTATCAACGTCAACTTCTCACTAATGTATCCCATGTTGGTATTTGATTCAGAATCTGAAATATTTGCTACCTTTTGATGTTCTCGGTGGTGTCGTGGCTTCGGGGCCTTCTGGAACCTGAGTAGAGTCAATGACTCACGAGTTCTCTGCCATCCCCTCAAAGATGGACCAGACAGACTCGGCATCTCAATTCAAATAATCGTTGCCACATACGACGTTCACAATGCCTTAGACATCTGGTTGGAGTCCTCCAAAATAATTTTGTATAAGCACCTTTAAAGGTATCTCATGATGAGGGCATCTCTCAGTAAGGTCCTTGAATTGATCCCATGCCTCGTGGAATGATTCATTCAGCAACTGTGTGAAATTAGAGATCTAGCTCCTCATCATATTCATCTGTCCCAGAGGAAATATTTATGCAGGAACGTGGTCTTCAGGTCATCCCACGTTGAGATCTCCCCCCCAAAATGACTAAGCCAGTAAAGCACCTTATCTGCTAAGGCGAAGGAGAAGGCTTTGAGGAGAATGGCCTCCTGTGTAACACCTGGATAGCTAGTCGTAGCACAAATCATCTCGAACTGATGTAGAAAGGTAAACGGCTCCTATGTGGCATTCCTGTAGAACTTGGGAAGCATATATAAGAAGGACGGTAGTAGCTCGTATGGCCCTCGATTCAGTGGTAACCGGATCCAATGATGTAGTGTCCTGGTGTTGTCACGAAATTTGGTGGATCAGATAAATTATTGATAAAAATAGTCGTTGTTGCTATCCCCAAAAATCCTGTGACAAACAAACAAATATTTTTTTTGCTACTTATTAACCTTATAGCAGATAGGGTCGAACTCAGGGAGGCAACAAATCCTGAGGGTTATTCAATTAATTAAAAATTAATTAAGAGAAAAACAGGAATCTCAAAGGATAACTATCCTTGGTTTTTGTGATTCTTTATCATTTTAAGTTTTTTTAATTTTTTTATACTAATGTTTTTTTATTTTCTGATTTTTAAATTTTTAGTGATTTTGATTTTTGTAATTTATTATTTTTTTAAATTAATACAAAGCAATTCTCACAAGATCAAAAACACGCACGCCAACAATTTTTATAATTTTTAAATTTATCAAAGTGCTCAAAAAAATTCAGAGAAAATATTTTTAGGTTTTAAAAGTTTTTAGATATTTTTGGGAATTTTTGTGGAATTTTCAGATGTTTTTTGTATTTTTCAAAAAATTAAATAGTGAGGAAATGCGAAATTATGCACATCCTGGAGTAATTTGCAACTTAAAAATATTTTAACTGCCCAAAACTCTTGACAGTTATTTTTATGACAAAATATATGCAAATATCTACAAGCAAGAATTGAAATCACAAATTTTGGATTTTTATAGAATTTTCTATGATTTTTATAAGATTTTTAGTATTTTAAATTTTTTTGGGTTTTATAAAGAATTAATGCGTGAAATTTGCACACAAATTAAAAGACAACGAAATAAAACTGCCCTTTTTTTGGAATTTTCGAGTTATTTTCGAATTTTTATAAATTTCAAAGTTTAGACAAGCAAAAAGACACTGTTTTTTACTTTTAAAAAAATATCAAACGGTAATAAAAAATTATGAAAAATTTACACAATGATAAAGACTACAACAAAAGCATACCAAATTTTGTGAGAATTTTAGATCAACAAAAACATTTATTTCATTCAAAGAGAGCAAGCCTGTAATTGTTCAAAGTTTTTTGCATGAAATAAATAATAGAAAATAAATGCGGGAAAAGTTGCAGTTTACCCACAATAGAGATGTGCTATGTACGTGATTTGCTTGGGGAAGAGGGATATCTTTGCAATTCTTGAAATGTCTAGGGCGCAGATGTAAGTTCCCTCAAATTAAGCTTCTGACAAGGGCGCTTCTGCCAATTTAAGAACTTTCAGGGGCTATTAGCCCAATTTAATAATGCTCTAGGGTTCTCCTTCATTTCCAAGCAAAAGGCACCACAAGGACAAGGGAGTCACCGCTGCCTCTCCCTTTCCTCCTCACGCACGCCGTGGCAGAATGGCGACACGCGGATGCTGTGCTCAAGAGCGAGTGATGGGGTACGGATGTGGGGCTACCGGTAGAGGACACGCCGCTAGGAGACGGTGATGGCGCGGCGGGCTTCGGCGGCGATGGCGTCGGGGCGGTGCTGGATGGGAGGATACACGCGCACAGGCGCCCGAAGGCGGAGCCGCGGGGACCATGCCTGGAGGCGCGCGGGCGGCAGGCCTGGCGTTCTTCGGACAGTGCGGCGGTAGTCTGGGGGCCAGAGGGCTGGATCAGTGGCGGCTTGCGCAAATGCATCCAGGCGCTGCCGCGTTGGGAGGCTGGTGTGCAGGAGCTGCGGGGCGGCACTACCGCCTGGCTGGTCGGCGGAGCGGCCTGCACGCTCTGCGAGATGGAGGATGGCGGCGGGGGGTGACGACCCCGCTGCTTGTTGCTATTTTTTATTTTTTTAAAAATTTTTTTATTTTTTGTAAATGTAAATAGGAATGAATAAATAAAAAATGTTTTTTATTATTTTTTTAAATAGGAAATGTAAACAGAATTTTTTTTATTTTTTTAATTATCGTGTAAAACAAATGTGAGATATGAAAACAAAACACATGGTTTTTTATTATTATTTTATTTATTTACAAATAGAAAAAAAAGAACGAGGATCTGACGGAAATGAGAGATTCGAATCCAATCTCCGGCCACCGTACGCGGCCGAAGTTGACAGATCATGGACGATAGAAATAGAATGCGGGGAGAACAAGAATGTGAAATGAAAAATCGAATCGAAGCGGATCAAAATCGTGATGATTTTTTTTAAGATCTAGAGAAATAAAATGACGATGGAATTAACATGTGATGAAATTACCTAAGATAAAAAATAAGAAAAATGTGGATCTTACCTTAGGAGCGGAAATGGACCGTGATCGCCTCGACAAGGCTGACTCGCTGTCACCGGACGGCTCAAAGGCTAGGCACTTTTTTCAACGAAATTTTCTATCGGAGATTGGGCTCATCTCTCTAAAGATTGATCAAGTTGGAATGAGGGAGAAGGATCCATATAAATAGAAAAGATAGAGATGAAATTTGAATTTTTTGAATATTTGATTTTTTTGCTGGAAGAGATAAGAGATATGAAAATTGAAATGAGATAAAGATAAAAAGAGATAAAACTATTTACAGAATTATATAATTTTTTTGAATTTTCGTCACTTTATTTATTTGAATTAAAAAAAGTTATTTTTTATGGTGGTTAATTAAAAATAGCAACTATATACATATACTATATACATATATGGCATTATATACAAGGGTAAATGAGGAAATTGGCTCTTTTTAAATTTTATTTTTTTTTTGTTTTCATTTTAAATAATTATTAAGAATAATTACAAATATATACAAATACCATATTTACAAAATACAAGGGAAAATTGCTCAAACCACCCTGGAAAATCAACTTTTTACTCGTAAATCCAAAAAATATGAAATCATAGCCGCTTTAAAGATAATTTAATTTAGAATCCAATGGAAGTGAGATTAGTTCAATTTGAGTTCACATGGAGCCGGAATTGGTCTTTCAATTAGTGCTTAGTGGCTTTTTCCAAGTGTGGTTACTTTTATTCTGTACATGATTTTATTGTGCAAATATTTTTATTTATTAGAACACATTTTTATTTACAACTTTGGTTTTGAACGTTATTTGATTTTAGGTCAATTGTGGCACAAATAAATTAATGTCAGTTTTATACATATGTACACAAAATAAGTGAGAAGTATTTACAACAACACAAACACATTTTTTTTGGATTTTCTGCTTAAGGATCCTATCTCCACCTACTTTATTCCTGGTCGATCAGGTCAAGTCTTGACCTTCTCTCAAGGTTCGGGTCAGCCTGTATACAGTCTTCCTTTTTTATTTTATTTTCTTTATTTTTCCTTTCTTTCTTTCTTTATTTATTTTAGGTTAAAATTAGTAAGAAGTGTATAATATTTACACACAGATGCAAGTTAGTAAGAATATGGAGTTAGAATTTTATGCAGGTGTTTTATAAGGGACTTTAAAATAAAATAAATGAATAAAAATGACGAATCGCAGATTCATCACCTGGCTCCAGGGTCATACTCGTCTCGTAGTGTCGCGGGAACCATGGCAGGCGGTGGTGGATTCCCAGCTCCTTCTCTCAGCGTGGCGATCTCGACTCGCAGCTCGTTCTGGACTCTAACCTGATCTCCTATCTATAGATTCATCTTCTATAGTGTGCCTAGAATCCTCGTAGTAATGTCTGCAGCTGGATCTGGTCTTCCATCTATATGTTGTTCTCCAGTCGATCTGTCCTCAGTTGGTCGATCCTCGACTGGTCCCTTCCCTCTAGCCATGTCCTTCAAATCTCCTGGGAAGGAAAAAGTCTCATAAGAGATCAGAGAAAAATGTGCAGGAGAAATAGACGATAATTTGAGGTGGGGTCTGCTTCAAAAGAAGGGCTGGGAGGCGACGGAGTTTGGGTCTAACTCTCATCATGATTAGATGGGATCGACATGGGAAGATGGTCATCCCGAGTTTGTGAAGAAGTACGATGAACAGTGGCTCGTCGAGAGCTCACGAAATCTGAGCGTAAAAACCATCGAGTCGTCATCTTTGATGTCAAGAGGATATCGGGAGATCACGATGTCAAATCAAGAGGACGAGGTGAAGGCGTATAAGACGCAGTAACGTACACCTCGCAAGCAAACACAAAGCAACCCCAGCTTCACTAACACAACCCGGTGATGACTGTAAAAGTTCAGTCGTTTATCTTATCGATTTTAGGGTTATTTGGTAAACAGATTTTATCACAGGTTATCACGAGCTGATAGTTGCCCGAAATTTCCCTGAAGCATTGTCCCTAGTCTTAATAGCAAATCATCTATTCTTAACCAGTATGGGAGTAAGTACAAACCATTTTCGGCTACCCGTGTTACTTGCGGACTGTGCTATTGTGGTGTCCTCTAAACCTCCCACCCTGCTAAGGAAACCCGGACCGTTTCCGGCTACTCGAGAGTCCCCACTGAAGAACAATGGTTAAATGTATGTACTAAGTAGTATTCCGAGAGAAACTTGGACTTTGGTTCTAACCATAAGTGTCGTCCCTCACTCACAAATCTGGAAAGTGTACATGCAATCCATGCGTTGAGGATTGATCTCCTAAAACAAATGATTCTTTACATTTATTTTTATGACAGATATTTTAGTCCTGAATTTATTTTTGGTTATCTCTTTTTTTGGTATTTTCAAACACATCTAACGGTTTTTTTCTAAATAAACATGTACCTAGGTTGCAAGTCCTAAAATTAACTACGAAGGCGCAAGAAAAGAAAATAAAACGAAAACCATTAAACAAGCACCTAGCCTCGAAAAGGCCGCGGAAAACTGATGATGCGAGAATACTGTGGTGGGTGTCTGCTCCACTAAGGCACGGCACTCGGTGCAACAGACCCCGAGAAGGGGGAAGAATGCACAAGTCGGGATGCCCTTACGGGGCCCTTTCTACAAAACAGAAAAATAGGTAAGTGCCCTTACATTTATTTTTTACAAAAATATTATAAGAAAATGCTAACTAATTTTTTTGCTCCTCTGCAAATGACTCA
The DNA here is from genome assembly GCA_037367405.1 of Ottelia alismoides. Classification (NCBI taxonomy): domain Eukaryota; kingdom Viridiplantae; phylum Streptophyta; class Magnoliopsida; order Alismatales; family Hydrocharitaceae; genus Ottelia; species Ottelia alismoides. The sequence continues at coordinate 650,746 of JAZKJV010001865.1, read as the reverse complement.
TGAGAGAATGGGTTGGTCTATGCACTTTCAACTGACTCGACTTCTGAAGAAGCCGACTGATCCTGCAGGCCCTGCAAAAAAGGAAAAACATACAAAAAGCCGTGAAAATTAAAGTAAATAGAAATCGTAAAAAATCTATGAAATTAGTGAAAACCATAAAAGTCGAAGAAAATCGATAAAAGCTGTAAACAAATCAAACAAAAACCGAAAAGAAATCAGAACACCAGAAAATCAAGAAGATCGAAAAATCTCAAAATGATGTCAAAAACTGAAGTAAAGCTAACGCATCCCCGACAACGGTGATATTTTGATAACTAGAGTTTTGGGAGCGATTATTATGGTGTCGATGTAGGAAGAATTGCTCGGAATCCAAAACCCGAATTGATCAAACAAAATCCAGATAAAATATGAAGGAGAGAGAGAGAGAAGGAACTAGTAAACGAATATGCTTCTCCTATTTTACCTTTAAACTATTTTTTATCCAGGTAAGTTCCCCTAGGTCGAACTCGAGGAGGCAGAATAATTATATTGTAGTTTTCGAGGAAAGAAAGAATTTCGGGATTTTATTTTCTTCTTGAAAAATACAACAAAAAGACAAGAAAGCACTCAAAACTAGCACAACTTTACAAAAATTATTCTGAGAAAAATATGCGAGAAAAATCACAAAAAATAGCAAGAAACATCGCTAGGGTAGTTGTGTAACTACCATAGAAAATTCGATGAAAAATACGACCAAAATAAGGTCCAAACATACCCTATAGTTCAAGGGTATAAGTGCAAGAAAAGAATAAAAGTTTTATTACAAAAAGGTCCCGGAAGGGGCTAAATTGAAATGAAAACTAAAATTATTATGTTTAGGTCCCTGCATGGGGACCTAAATGTAATTCTAGAAACTTGCTTGATCGACTTTGAATTTTGGGATCTGCCTAGGCTTATGACGCAAATGTTCAACCCCTTCGTTTGAGCTGCCACGATTAAATGCTCCGGCGTGATCTGAACCGTCCAATGGGGACATGTGGCGCGCCTGGAGTGTTCTTCTTGTTCTTCCCTCTTTTAGCAGGTGTAGCAACGGTGCCTTCGTCTCCTCTTTATCTCCGGCGAACGACTGGGTGCTTTGGCCTCTTGCAGGGCCAGAGGGTGTCTCCTACACCCCTCGAGCTCTCCTGTGGGTGAGCATGCTCCGAGGTGGATAGATGCGGCTGTTGGACGTCGTCGAAGGTAGCGGTTGACGATGAAAGGCTGTTGGAGAGGTGAATGAGCTGCTTGAGAATTCTTCGAAAGAAAGGTGCTCTAGATGACTGCATATTGCTCCAGATGATGAATGGACCTACAAATGAAGGTTTGTATGCTCGATTCGAGCAAGAATCATCCAAATAATTAAGGATTTGCATATCTAAAATTGGAGTTTCTAGTAACTATGAAAAAAGTGAAAATGAGATATAAATGGAGGCAAGTTTGAATGAGAACGATTCGGATTTGGAAAGCAAATTGAGTGTGTGTTTAATAGGGAGATTAAATTTATCTAATGACACACTTAAGGGTGTTAATCATGGCACGAGAATCGAGAAATGAAAAGGCAAAGATGGAAGCTGACCTGTGGTTGCAGGGGTATATGGACCTCTGTTATCGTCGCTCTACAAAGCGGTCTCGGAGCTGGACGCATGCGACGGTGGCGATGCAAGGCGAGCTAGGCCTTGGAAAGTCTCCTCCCATCGTTCCTCTTCCACACAGGGGTCTCTAGTTGGTTATCACCTCCGGATTAAGGCGGAGCACGGCGAGGAAGGGTGGCTGACGGCCTATTAGTTTCTGGAAGTGGTTAGCTCAGGAGAGTTGAGGGTGGGCGTGTGTTAGGGTAGTTAGGAGTAGGTTATGGATGGTTTAGATCGAAGATAGGAGGAAAAAGATGGCGTGCCAAAAAAGTTAAAGATCAGTGGTTAGAACAGAAGTTGCACCAGGTTCTTGAAGAAGAGGACACTAGGTGTTGACAAATGTCAGCACCTGGTTGGCCAAATTACTAAATGCCTTAATAATCAGGAAAAAATAGTAAATAATGGAATTTTTAATAGATGTAAAAATAAAAAGTATTAATTACTTTTAATAATTAATAAATATTTTATGAAATATAAGAATAATATTAATAAATAATTATAAATAAGACTTGATAAATAGATTTTTTATTTTTAATTTAATAAATTAATAAATAATATTCCATTTTTATATTTTATTAATTATTAGGATAATAAATAAAGTATATGTTAATTTTAATAAAGTAATTTAAGTATATTAATAAATACGGATATAACTTACGTAGTTCAATATTACCTATAAATTAGGGTTTTTAATTTATTAAAATAATAAGTGAGCTCCAAAAATTAGGAAATAAATTATTGGATAAAATACAAGATCAATAAAATAATTAAAATTTATAAAATTTAATAAAATAATAAATAAAAATTTCAAGATAAAATAAATAGCCGAGAAACTCAATTGTGGTTAGGTCCCAAAACTAACATTTTGCAAACGGACTCCAATTTTAGTGAAATCACCTTCATTAATTAGAGAATATTATTTTATGAACTTTAAAGGTCCGTAGATGAAATTGGAGTTTGTATGAGAAAGTTATGATGTTCAGAAGTTGAGATTTTGATAATATACAAGCTGGATTTCTTAGCATATATAGAGAGAGGATAATATTTTTAACTTATTTTTATATTTTTCTATACATTTTTGCAGACAATTCCGAAAAGAGTTTGGTGAAAATATGTTCTTATGAATTAACTAAAAATCATTCAAGTTTTGGTAATTATTGGTTAAATAATGAAGAGTGTGTAGAGTGAGAAGTTATTTATTTTTATTTGTTTTCTTTCCTAATTCGCCCTACTTATTTATTTGTCGACCAAGCCAAGCTGGCTTGGTCTTGGGGATTAGGTTATAAATATATCTTTCAGCTATATTTATCTAATAAGTCACATTGTGCATATATACATATCTACAATTTGCCTTTATTTTTATTTTCTTTATTTTTATTCCATTATTTAATTACATGTTTTTAATGCATAAAAGTGTATTTTTATACAAGAATAGGGTTTTGTTAAAAAGTGGAAATTAATGAGTATTTACATGTATATGTTAAGGGTTTTAAGACAAAATGCAAAAAGAATGTTAATGAATCATGGATTCATCAATGGCGCCAAGATAGGGGTAAATTTCACATCTGAGCCCCGCACTTTTTGTGTTTGTTTATTAGTATTGTAAATAAATTGTAAAGTGTAAATAAATTGGGAATTTTGCACAAAGGATCCTATAGTTATTTTAATTGTAATTTGGTCATGTCCAGCTCAGGTCAAGTGTTGTCCCACGTGAGCTGGGAAAATTGCATGTATTCCGTTAGTGATTTTTGTAGTTGTTAAATAGTTTAATAAAATTGAATATATGTTGTATATTTTTTTGGTAAAATTGCATCTGAACCCCTGTTTATTATTTTATTTACAAATATGCCCCTATTAGGACGTATTTTTGTGTACTTCCTCTATTTATTATAAATAGCCGATGTACTCCTAAAAATTCGCAAAAAAGGGATCAATGCCTCTTGCCTTGAAAACATGCTATGAGTTTATTTTGCATTTTTGGGCATTTTAACCATTTATTAAAAATCAGAAGGAGCTTATTTTTATACTATATAGCTTAGAAAATACCCAAAAAATATAAAAACATATTTAAATTTTCCAAAAAAAATACATATTATCCATTTTACTATATTTTGACCCAATGGAAAAAGAAAAGGCTTAAAAATTACAAAACCCAAAAATCTTCATAAAAATCTAAAAAGATCATTAAAAAAATCTAAAAACATATTTTTAATCTTATACTTTTATTTATATAAACGTTTATATATTAAAATTGATTTGAGAAATTTTGGACCTTATTTATTATTTTTAAAATTCAAATCAATTTCGGATATGTTTTAAATCCCTGTTTTGGGATATTTTTTACTTTAAAAAGATTTAAAAAGTAGCAAAAATTCTAGAAAAATACAAAAACATTAGAAAATTTTATAAAACACAAAAAAATATTTTGTTTTTTATTTATATTTATTAGTATTTGTAAATATATTGTTATATATTGTATATATACCCTTATATATAAGAAAAGAAATATAAATCTAAAAATACAAAAAGAAAATAAAAATATAAAATTAAAAACAAAATATAAAAATATAAAACAAAAATAAAATAAAATATATATAAATTAAAATCCGCAATAACAATTAAAATAGATAAGAGGATAAGAACTTGTTTTGTGTGCATTATTTTTACCCCCTTCTACTGTTTGCTCCCTGAGTTCGACCTCTACATATGTTTACACTATACACACTTGTTGTATATTTATAATAAATTTTAACTCCACATTTTTTTATTTATTGCTTGATTCGTATTGTGGGTTAAGTTGATTGATTAGAGGTTCTCGTCTGAGGTTGCTTCAACGACTATCGGTTCGCCTTGTGGATTGACAAGACCTAGGCAAAATCTCTGTCATTAGAAGTATAGGGTGCTTGGTGCAATTTCTCCACCTCTTGTGTGAGGTGTGCATGACTTCTAACTACAGGGGCATGATTGTAAATTCCTCAACATATGCGTGCAGGGAGCATGCTAGCTATGGCTTAGGAGATCTTCGGATTCAACCTCCAGATGGCATCGGTCCCTTACTTTAGTCGGAGTGCACAAGGGTGATTGGTGGACTCCTGTTAGGCAGCTGAGCAAGGGCCTTGCCCGATACACGATCGAGGGTGGACAGCAGCATTGGCGAAGCTCGAGGGCGACGACAAGGCAGCAGTGCTTTGCGGAGGTTCGCCTGGGGTGTGCGGTTTGGTTGTCGGTGGTGAGGCGGGAGGTTGCGATGGCGGAGCCTCGGGCGGCCGAGGGTGATGAGTGCATCAAGGGTGAATGCAGAGATGATGGGTGTGAATGGCGATCGAGGGTGTAAAGAAGGGAAGAAGAATGGAGGTGATCGCAGGTGTAAGAAGAGCAGGGAACAAGGGAAGAAAGAGCAAAGGAAAGAGAACGGGGGAGAGGAAGCAAAAGAAGAAGAGTGGTTCACATGTGGGTGTGGTGATCGATCACCACCGTCTTCGCTCGAGAGCTCGGTGAGCTCGAGCTGGGAGGCTAAAGAGGAATAGTTGCAACAGAAGGAGGAGTTCCCCATCTAGATCTTGTCGGAGTTGTTGGAGGGTCGTCACTCGACAACAAAGTAGCCTTCAACTGTCACTTGAAGGACCCGAGAGATCTCTCTCCTACACTCCAAACTGACGGATGGAGATGTACGATGGAGGCAGAAGGGAATTTATGGTCCATTGGTGAGTCGTATGGAAGGGGTGGAGAATGTGATGGGGTGTGCATTGGTCGTTGGTGGTTGCAGGCAAGTTGATCGGAGGCGGTTGCAGAGGGTGAGGCGTTGAGAGGTGGCTGCAGACCGGGTCAGAGAGAGAATAGGGTGAGATAGGCTGAGAAAGGGGTCGAGTTGTGAACTACGAGCGCACAACCGCTGTGCAAGGTGCGGGGATGGTTGGAAGAGAGAGGGAGAGATCACGTAAGGGAGAGAAAGAGAGAGGCGTGACTGCAGCGGGAGATGGGGAGGTCGTACGCTGTCGTAGGAGGCGGAGGTGAGGTTGTGAGCCGAGGGAAGCGAAGAGAAAAGGGAGAGGGGGCATGAGGCGTGCGGGGGCGTGGCCACGTGGCAGGCGAAAAAAATTAAATATAAAATAAAAATTAAATAAAAATTAAATAATAATTAAATAATAATTAAATAATAATAATAATTAAAATAGTAAATAGGTAAATAATAAAATAAATGATAAAAATAAGAGAAAATAATAATAAATAAATAAATAGTAACTAAAATAAGAATAATATAATAAATGAGATAAATAAATAAAATAAGTAATAAAATATAAATTAAATATAAAAAGAAAAGAAATCACAATAATTAAATAAACTAAAATTAAAAGAAAATAAAATAAAAAAGGGATAACACGTGGTGGCTCTAGGAGCGGCCACGTCTCGCTCCCAGAAAAATCAAAAATTAAATATAAATATAAATATAAATAAATTACAAAATGGGTCAAATAAAAAAGTGGTCAACTTGAAAGTTGCTCTCCTCGATGAGATCTAAAACTTTTGTGAAGGATTGAAAATCAAAATAAATCATCTATACAAAAAGTAGTTTTGGGGGTACCTTATAGGTATAAAATACCAAATTTTTTTATTTTGATTTTTTGTCATTTTTAAAATAAGATAAAAACCAAATAAAATCAGAGAAAATATGAAATAAATATTTACAACTTAATCTATTTTTTTATTTTTAATACTTAAAAAATAAAATAAAAAACAGGGACATATGTACAATTTACAATATAAAAAGGGGGGTCCAAAACCCAAGTTTTACATACGGACTCTGATTCTATTGAATTTGGTCTTGTTTCGAAGGAAATTGAATGTACATTAATTAAGAAGTGAGTAGGGGTTCATAGGAGACTGTGTGAGAGAGATATTCACATTTTAAGGTTCTTAGTCTCAAAATCATGTTTGGGTTTTATTGGTCAATTTTACAAGTTAGTATTTTTTGACGTTTTTCCTTTATTAGTGTTAGTAATATATACACTATAGAGTTGACTTTATTCAATGAGGAGCCATTGAAAAGGAAAATATGGTGAATATGCACGTGATATTTACAAGTGAATTTGGCTTCTTCTTTTTATGCAAACATGCATGCTAAGATGTAGATACTAATTCTAAATGCATGAATAAGAATAATGCAAAATAATGGAGATATGTAGCTAATTACTTGGGAACAAAGCTCTATTTTTGACTTTTTTTATAGTGATGAATCACATATTCATCAATGGCGCATAACCAAAGGCTTTATACAAAGATATGGGACCGATTATGAGGAGACATTATCTCATGTAGCCATGCTCAAATCCATCTATTTATTGCTAGATATAGTTGCACATATTGACTATGACATCTATAATATTGACATCAAGACTAATAACTCGACGTAGATATCCACATGGAGCAGCTCCATGGCTTCATAACCGAGGAGGACAAAGTGTACAAGCTGAAGAATTTCATCTACATCCTAACACAAGCTTTTTGTAGTTGGACAATCAAATTCAATGAAACTATAAAATCATACGCGTACAAGAAGCATGGAAGGAGCATCGTTATGTTCATCATGCTTTATGTAGATGGCATCCTACTCATTATAAATGAAGTAATGATGATAAATGGTATTTAGATCAAGTTGTTCCAAAGTTTGAGATGAAAGATTGATGAATCTGCATTTTATCATCTTTATTCATTTATTTAGCTTAAAATCCCTTATAAAACACATGCATATAATACAAACTCCATATTCTAGCTAACTTGCATCTGTATGTTGTACATTTATTACTATTTTAACCTAAAATAAATAAAGAAAGGAAAATTTAAAAAAATAATAAAAAGAAGAAGAAAAGAAAAGGTGAAAAAGAATGTATATATGTAATAGATAAAGGCGGACCCGAACCCCAAGAGAAGGTCAATACTTGACCTAATCATTCAGGAATAAAGTAGGGGGAGATAGGGTCCTTAATCAGAAAATCCCAAAAAATGTGTTTCAAATATTTTTCTGTATATTTGTATACTTACACTGTTTTATTTGTGCATAAATTGACCTCAAATTAAATAATTTTCAAAACAAAAGTTGTAAAAAAATTGTTTCCTAAATAATAATAATAATTGCAAAATAAAATCATGTACAAAATAAAATTAACCACATTCGGAAAGAGCCATAAAGCGATAATTGAAAGACCAATTCTGGCTCCATATGAACTCAAATTGACCCAAATTCATTTCCATTGTATTCTAAATTAAATTATCCTTAAAATATTTGTGGTTTCATATTTTTTGGAGTTACGGTTTGAAAGACGATTTTTTGGGGTGGTTTGTGCAATTTTAGCATTTATTTGTACATATTATATTTGTATAAATATTTTTACTAATTATTTAAATAAAATTAAAAAAATAAAAAAAACTAATTTTCTTATTTAACTATGTATATAATGTACCATATGTATATAGTATATGTAAATAGTTAAATCCCTTAAATAACCCTTAGAAAAAATAAAAAACTAACATTTATTATTTAATTTAATAAAGTGACGGAAATAAAAAATACTTTTTTATAAATAATTTTTAACACTGATTTCCTTTCTTATCTTTATCCCATTTCAATTTTTTCTTCTTCTTCTTTCTTATCTTCATTCAAATTTTTTTTGAAATTCAAACTCCATCTTTTATCTATTAATAAGGCTCCTCCTCCCTCATTTAGATTTTATCAGTCGTTGGCGAGAGGAACCCATTCTCTGAGAGCCATCTTATCGCAGAAGGGTGCCTAGTCTCCGAGTCGTCCAGTGACAGCGAATCGGCCTTCGTCAAGGCCATCTCGACGTTCATCCGCTCCCAATTGGTAAGATCCACATCCATTTCCCTCTATGATTTAGATTAATTTTAGGTGCAATTTGTAGTTTAAATTCGTGTCATTTTTTTATGTTAGATTGTAGTGTTTAATCTTAGCTAATTACTCGTCACGATTCTATCCATTTTTTACCCGAATTTTTCATCTCACATTTTCCGATCTCATCACGTTCATTTATATCTCAATACCTCCCACCTCCGACCACGCACGGTGGTCGGAGATCCGGATCTATCCATCATCATTCACCGGATCCGCAACCTGCTCACACATCTATTTTATTTTTTCTCATATTGAATAATCGGAATCGAGTCGTCGTGCTCAAGTCCTCATTTATTTATGCAAAACAAAAAATACATATATAATTTTTTCTAACATTTGTTTTGCAAGATAAAATAAAAAAACCAATAATATACATATTTATATCCCTACAGTTTCTGTTTACAAAAAAAATATAAATAAATAAATAAATAAAGTCCAACAGCAGGCGTCGCCCTGCCCATCCACAGGCGGCGCCCGTCGCCCAGATCTCCTTCGCCGCCAGCGCAGCGGCCTCCCTCCAACCACCGCACGCTGACTCCGTCGGGGGCATCCAAGTTCGGAGGGTGTGTCTCGCCCTCTGCCTTATCCGTCGACTGCCCACCGCTCCTCCCGTCGTCGCCTCCTCTCAAAGATGTCCACCACCTGATGCATCGCCCGCACGCGTGTGCGCCACTGCTCCTGGAGGAGATCGTCACCTCCTGTCTGCTCTTCGATCACCCTAGCGTGTGCATGCGTCGTCACCCATACGCCTTCATCGTTCGCCTCCTTTCCCAGCACGCGAACCCAGCTGCGACTCTTGACCTGCAGCAACGAGCACCACCATAGCCGACCTCCATCGCCAGCCGCCATTCTGCTCGAAGACCTCCCGTGTTGTTGCTCGCGCGAGGGAGAGAAGACTGGAGCAATGGCGCCCCCTTTCCTTGCTGAAGAACAAAGAACGAACGAGATCCCTAGCATGTTCTAAAAAAATGGGCAAATAACAACTACACCCAGAGGTTTCCAAATTTGTAGAAAGGTCCCTGCTAGATCCATATAGCACGTGCTTTGCATGTTTATTGGGTAATTTGCACTTTTCGCCCTTTGTTTATTTCATGTTATTTATTTTTGCAAGAGTAATAAACATTTGAATTTCAGTCCTTTTTTTCCAGACTCTATTTTGCATGTTTCTTTTCATTGAATCAAATGTTTTTAAAGGAATGGTTGCTTTTGCCGGATTGCTTACTACTAGGTTGGATCGGATGTCAACCTGTGGAGACACCATTTGCGACTATTGGACAAATTTCCTCTTTCATTTTCTTCTTGTTCTTTGCCATCACGCCCATTCTGAGACAAGTTGGAAGAGGAATTCCAAATTCTGACACGGAAAAAAGAGAAAAGTGAAGGAACGCCCCCTAACTTTGAGAAGGGGCGTGAAGACTTACACCAAGAATTGACAAGCATTTCACTTTTCGGCCTTGTTGATTTAGATAGGGAAAAGTGAGACTATATATGAGGAGGTGTGCACTTTCCAATCCGGGGAGCCTTCGCAACAAACACGGGCTATACAGGACAACGACTTCCTACTTGTGGTATGCTATTTATGATCTCGGCTCGTGATTTAATTGTGCTTTGAAAATTCTACAAAAATTTGTATATATTCTAATGTGTTCCTCTTCATTGTATATAAATATCATTACATTTTTATTTTTATTTGCTATTATTAAAAAATCAAAAAATCTGCATTTTTCTCAGTTCATAATTAAAAATCATAAAAAAATCAAATATTGCGTAAAAAATTACAAAAAAATAAATTAGCTCGATTTTATTGTCCTTTAATTCCTATCAAATTTTCATGCATTAATTGTTTATAAAACTACAAAATGCAAAATACTAAAAATCTTAAAAAATCATATAAAATTGTAGAAAAATAAAAAAATGTCATTTGAGTTCTTCTTTATTAAGAATACCAAAATATTTTATTTGGATTTTTTAGCATTATTATTATATTTGAAAAATAAAAAAATTGCATTTCTTTTATGCATGAGTTTGTTTTGAAAATCATATTTTTGAAAATTAAAAAAATTGCAAAAATCAGAATCATTAAAAATTTGGAAATCAGAAAATAAAAAAATAGAAATAAAAAATTTCAAAAAAAGATAAAAAGATAAAAATTTCACAAAAACCAAGGTAGTTAGCATTTGAGATTCCTTTTTCCTTTAATTTATTTTCGATTATTTGAATAACCCTTGAGATTTTTAGCCTCCCTTAGTTCGATCATGTTGCTATACTGGTAAATTAAATAGCGAAAATTCTCTTGCTACACATTATTCTTTTGTAATTATTTTGTAGCTTGATCTATGAATAAAATCATTTTTTGTTTGAGCTAGGAGTTTTAGGGATTGCAACGATAATATTAAAATAATAATTACCCCTTGGAAATTCCCGCCCGACAAAATGGCATCGTTACCGGGGAGGCACGGCGAGGGTAGTTAGGCTTCTAATTTGACCTGCTATTCTTAGATGTAAATATCTGTTCATATTTTGCCACATTATTTCATTGTTCATATTCATTGTATTTATTTCATTTTTCTTGTTCATGTTTGATAATTGTGTTTCTTACACATTCTCTCTTTCTTTTTTTCTTGTGATGGCCCGCAGAGCGAAGGAGGCGATCCTAGGAGAGCCGAAGCACCCAAGCAAAGTGGAGGCGGTTTGATTCTTCCCTGAGCCACAGGATAGCGTGAGAGGAGGAGAAGAAGAACTAAAGGAGACCGAGCAAAAAAAATAGACTTTCTTTTATTTATTTCTATCATTTGAACTCTTGTAAACAGACATTCATTTGTTGCGGGTCTGTTTCGCCAAGTGCCGGTGCACTTGGGGGAACTCACCGGTTTGTTTTCATTGCCTTTTTTATTTGTTTCACATAGATTTTGTGAGCTATCAATTGATTGCATTATTAATTTGTTGAATCCAAGTAATTAATTAGGTTCAAACACCTTAAACAAGAATTTCTGTACCTATAGAATAGAGCATAATTGGACTTAGTTTTAGTTAAATTTAATTGGTTCTTGCCCGTTAATAGAAGCTATTGTTAGGACGGTTCACTTGCATTTGCATATAAGTTAGTTTATTCTTATGTATTTAAAGTACGTGTGGATCGCCCTGTATGTAGAGTGCTGGCGACAAGGTATGCATCTCTAACCCCTGCATGCATCATTGTGTTTAATCGCACATTGGCATTTCCGATCTCCTTCCATGTTTTCACTCACATAATTTAAAAAGGAAATTAGACACTTGGTAGGCGATTCATTAAAAATATTCAAACCAAGTGACAACTGCCTAAAATTCAGGACTGTTAAAGAAAACTCGACCCTAAAATAAACGTAAGGAAAAATCATTATTTTGGGGAGAGTCACCCCCTCCTTGTTTGATTTATCTGCAGCGAGAGAGCGACCCACATACTTGGATAGAGCCACGCCCGAAGTCTCTTCAGCCTACTGTCTTGTGATTAGTTGTTCTCCAGTAAGGACTTCACGGGTAGCCGGTAATTGGTTCAAGACTTCCTTAGCAGAGTGGGCAGATCGAGTAGCCGATAAACGGTCCACACCCATACTGGTTGGGCTAGTTATGAGATTGGGACAGCCTCCTGGGAGCATTGGGTTCCTAACAGCTCACTTAAACTGCTCTGATAGATTGTATTCTCACCAAACTCTAAAAATTGACAAGATAATTTACCGAACCTTCACGGTCTTCACATTGCGTTCAGTTGGTGAATTGGTGGTTTGTATTGTCTTTGATTGCTAGTGATAGAGTTCCTTCCGCGTAGTTTGTGCCTTCACTCATTTTCACTCTTGTATTGACCTTCGTGTTCTCGCATCTTGACTAATGATTTTAAAGATGTCAGACCAGAGTATTTCTCATTCAGACATTGTGAACTCATTCTACACTCTGAACCATTCACCTTCTATCTGGGGAGACTCGCTATTTGAGATTGGCTTCACCCGTTCATACCAAATATTCCTCTTTCTCCGCTTCACCCTTCACAACATCCATCAACCAACTATTTGAGATTGGCTTTAATCTCGAATTAGTCTCTGAGACTCCATCATTTTTGAGAACTAATCAAGTGTCATGCATATTTTTAGAGTTAGACATCGGACACTTGATGCCACCAAAGGAAAAGGGAACCATGTCGGAGCAGAGCGAGATCAACAGCACCATGTTAGCCTCCATGCAGTCAATTCAAGCCCAGTTAATAGAGCAGGCTAATGTTTAGACCACATTGAGAGACAAGATTCTTGAGCTGAGATAAGATATGAGAGAGGAGGATAGAAACAATGGTGGAGGTGGGAATGGGGGAGAAGACCCTAACATAGAACCTATGTCTAAGCTTACATTAAATGATGCTTATAATCTAGGGGCAGGACAGACAAATTCTTGGATACAAATCCCTGTGATTCATGGGAATTTTGAGCTTAAGTCCATTATTTTACCTCTTCTCCCAATATTCCATGGAAATATTAATGAAGAACCTTATATACACCTCCAGCAGTTCGATCGCATTTGTGCAACAATACACTACCCAAATGTCCCATTAAAGGTAGTGCAAATGACCTACTTCCCGTTCAGTCTGATGGACAAAGCCTTATATTGGTTAAATCACTTGGGGAACGTTGTCACTACTTGGGAAGAGTTGAGGTCCGCATTTCTGAATAAATATTTGTAATATTTTTGCAGGTTCAGCAGGCTTCCTCGGAAGACAAGGTAGTTGAAAGTGCAAAGACCGACCGCTTCTCTCACGGGTCGATTGCAGAGGGCATGATTAGTTAGGGTTTTTGTTTATTTGTAATATTTTTGAAAAAAAATAAAGGGTACTTGCCTATTTTTCTGTTTTCTTAGAAGGGGTCTCATACGGGCATCCCGACTTGTACCTCCCCTCCCTTTTCCTCGGGGTATGCTTCACCGAGTGATGTGCATTCTGGGAAGAAGTGCACATACCGCAATTTTTCTCGCATCGTCGGTTTTCCATGGTTTTTCACGAGGCTAGGTGCTTTCTTAGGTGTTTTCCTATTTCGATTTTTCCTTTCTGCTTGCGCCTTCATAGTTAGTTTTAGGAATCACGACCTAGGTCCATGTTTTTAGGGTAAATAAAAATAAAAAAACATTAGACGATTGTCTGAAAAAATCCAAAAAAAGAGATAACTGAAAATAAAATCGGGACTGCTTAAATATCTGACCATAAAAAATGTAAAGGATCATTTTCTTTGGGAGACTAATCCACGCACATCAACTGCAGGTACATTTCTAGATGTTGTGAGTGAGGGACGACACTTAAGGCTAGTACCAAAATCCAAGTCTCTTTAGGAATACTATTTAGTCCATACACCTAACCGTTGTTCTTCAGTGGGTACTCTCGGGTAGCTGGCAATGGACCGAGTTTACTTAGTAGAGTGGGAGGTTTAGAGGACATTGTGTAAGGCTCGATCCTCAAGTAACACGAATAGCTGGAAACGGTCCGTACTTACTCCCATACTGGCTAAGAATAAGCAATTTTTTGTAAGGACTCAGGATAGTGTTTTGGAGAAACATCGAGCACCTATCAGCTCACGTTAATTTGTGAAAGTACTTGTATGCCAAAATAACCCTAATATGACAAGAAAAACGATCGAACTCTTGCGGTCATCATTGGGTTGTGTTCGAGAATTTAGGGCTTGCTTTGTGTTTTCTTGTGAGGCATGAGTTACCGTATATTATACGCCTTTCTCATTCTCTTTATTTGACATCTTGTTCACCTGATATTCCGCTTGACATCGAAGATGACGACTCGACGACTATTTTTCTCAAACTCCGTGAGCTCTTGATCTTTCACCGTCCGTTGTACTTCTTCACAGACTCGGGATGACCCTCTTCCCGAGTTGGTCCCATCTGATCCTAGGGAGAGTCAGACCCAGACTCCCTCGCCTCCCAGCCCATCTTTTGAGGTAGACCCCACCTCAATTTATCATCGCTTTCTCCTGCCGATTTTTCACAGAGTTCTTACGAAAAGTTTTCCTTCCCAGAATATTTGAAGCAGATGGCTCGTAGGAAGGGACCAGTAGAGGAGCGACCAGCTGAGGAACCACACGCTGATGGAAAACTGGATCCAACCGCAGATATCACCACCGGTATTCTAGACACTTTACAGCAGAAGAACATCCAGATTTGAGATAAGTTCAGAGTTCAGAATGAGCTGCGAGCCGAGATCGTTGCGCTCAGAGCAGGAGCCTGGATCCCACTACCGCATGTCGTGGTTCCCGCGACACTTAGAGATGAGTATGACCCTCACACTAGAACTTTACATCATTGGATTCGGTTACCACCAAATCAAGGGTCATACGAGTTACGCTCGTCCTTCATTTCATTGCTTCCCAAATTTTAAAGGGATGCTGCAGAGGAGATGTTTACCTTTCTGCAATAATTCGAGATGATATGTGATATGGTTAATTATCCTGATGTTACATAGGAGGTTGTTCGCCTCAAATCCTTCCCCTTTGCCTTAGCAGATAAGGCACTTTACTGGCTCAGACATCTAGGGATGGAGATATCTACGTGGACTGACCTGAAGTCCACGTTCATGCGTAAATTCTTTCCTCTGGGATGGACAAACATGATGAGGAGTTAGATCTCTAACTTCACTCAGTTGCTGAACGAATCATTCCACAAGGCGTGGGATAGATTCAAGGATCTTACCGAGAGATGTCCTCATCATCAGATTCCATTGAAGGTGCTAGTACAAAACTATTTTGGAGGACTCTAGCCGGATATACAGGGGCTTGTGAGTGTTGCATGTGGCGGCAGCTATCAGACTTGAGATGCCGAGTCTGTCTGATCCATCTTTGAGGGGATGGTAGAAAACTCGAGAGTCATCGACTCTACTCGGGTATTCAAGAAGGCCCCACAACCACCGCATCATCGAGAGCATCATAAGGTGGCAAACATTTTAGACTCTAAATCCAATACCAACATGGGACATATCAGTGAGAAGTTAGCGTTGGTAGATGTGATTCAGAAGCAAGTTCAGGAACTACAGCTACTGCGAGAGTTGGAGAAACTCTCATCACTGTCTCAGTAGCTGAGTGATCTAACGAAGAAGGTGACGGACCTGCAGCTTCAGTATTAGCAGGCTCAAGCTTCTTCGACCTTACAACCTGCTCGGAGATCTTTACCCGCTCTTCTCACCTGACAGATCCACTTCATCCAGAGCGAGCTGGAGACTCTGTAGATTGATTGACATGAGGATCAGACTCATGCCAATTCCAGCTAGATCATCAGCACTATAGACATTGATGTTAAGCATCAAGCCACTTTTGAGATCAACGGAATATGGTACGCTCTGACTCAGCCACCTTCACAGTTTTCTTCTCATAGCGTACGTTACCAACAGTAGCCGCAGCATTATCCGCAGCATGGACATCGGCATTATCAGCACCGACAGCACTACACGCAGCAACAGTCTCACCATAACGTTTATCAGAGACCACATTCTATTCACCATCCTGCTTCACAATCACAATCGAACTATTACTAGCAGCAGCAACAGTCTTCATATATGCCACAGCGATCTCCTCAGTAGTACGCTCTGCAGTAGCAAATGCAGAGGCAGGAGAGATTCGAGAGTCAGGGTTACCGTGCCGAACACGAAATATCTTCACAAGCCCTCGCACTGAACCAGATCATGGACATGTTGAGCATGCTCCAGACCATGCAAAAGACTAAGATGGAGCGAGTTAACCATCGTCTGAATGAGTTAACCGTGCCTAAGACCACTCTTCCAGCACATCCTCAGATAAACCCGAACAACAAATGGAGGCACCCAGATCAGGTAGGCAACACGATAGGTACGATCTCTTTTCCTGAATTTTTATCTAACTTCATTCACCTCAGGAGCGGTAGATCGCCACAAACACCTGATCAGGAGGAGGAGATGGCACAAGGAGAGGAGCGAGAGCCAGACCATGATACACAGGCTGAGGATGAGAATCGCAACGATGACAAGGATCAACCACTTGATGATCAGGGAGAAGGGAGCGATGTTGAGACGGTCTATATGGACTTAGGCAAATCAGACGATCACACCACGCCAAGCCATGTAGACACTCCCGAAGCTAATGTGTCCTTTCCTATTTTAGAGAGTTTTGTAGATAATTCGGAAACTCTCAATGTACAAGTTGATCCTGATATCAATAAAAAATGTTGTTTTCCAGAAATTATTCCTTTTCCTGATGCTTTGTATGGAAAAAGGTACAAATAGAAAACACAAAAAGAATGTTGTCACTCCAAAAACCGATCGTCTACTAAAAGATCATATTTTTCTGAAGATTCCATTTCACGATGCCTTGGATCATTTTCTTACGCTCAAGAATCAGTTGATTAACAGATGCACAACACGTAGGAAAAAGAGATCACGAGTTGAGAAACATGTATTAACCAAGGTAACTTCTTGTGCTATTCGGAACAAGGTACCAAAGAAGAAGAAAGAATCTAGAGCTCACTATGTCACATGTCAGATTGAAGATGTCGCATTTCATCGTACTCTCTTAGATAATGGTTCCTCGATCAAATTACTTCCATATTGCTTGATAAGCTCAATCTAGGTCCTCTCTACAAATCACGAGCAATAATTCAGTTTGTAGATCGATATGTGAATAGACCTATAAGTGTACTGAGGAACATTATCATGAACGTTCAGAGCTTGTAGTTTCCAGTGGACTTTACTATCCTAGACATGGCGTGACCGATGCAGTTACATCTTGCTCCAATCATTCTCGGGAGACCATTCTTGTAGACAACAAGAGCACTCTTTGACTATGATGTTGGGAGAGTATCATTCCATATAGATAATGGAGAGATACACAATGAGATGGCAAGAGAATGTTGCAGTCCCAAATCAGTATTGTCATTCACTTCATAGGACTCCAGTCTTGCAAAGGATTATCAGAACATAGATGAGACACAATCTCTTGATCTTGAGAGCTTTTATCTTGATACCCACGATATCCTACATGAGGATGGGGTAGAAGACATGGTACCAAGTTCTGTTGATGACTGTTCATATACAAATACAAAGTTCACATCATATCCAGATGAGCAATTAGTAGCAGTAGACATCTCAGTACCGCAGATTGAGAGTACACATATCCCAGCACGAGAGTCAACCGATTATATATCACAGATCGTACAATCTATTCAGCGTAGAGAGTTGTATGGTGTAATGGTTACTTCTGTAGTCTGACTCCAGAGATGTATATTTCAGAAAAGAGAGCCATATCACATACAGAGTTCATTTACAGAGTATACTCTACCTATTCAGCCAAGGATCGGTATACACATAAAAAGCAGAAGATTCGGTACGACCATGGTTAAAGTGATCTACTTTGTACAGGATGTATGACTACTCTTCCACTTCATTCTATCATGTACAGAGACCTGTGAAGCCTTTCGATTTTCTGGAGTACACACATGTATATTCTCCGTAGATCACAATCGTCCCCATTTATTTTGTTGTTCGTCTTCTATGCTTAGTATACCATATCCCAAGTATAGGGGGGGCGATTGCTTGCTGATTCTCATTTTTTATTTTTGTTCTTTTTACTTTTCTTCTTTATATCCTTTCTTTTACTCTAACCACAAGTATCCTTTCTTTTACTCTAATCACTTGTCCCTAATTTTGGCCACACTCTTTTCTATACTTAGGATGCCTTATCGTAAGTATAAGGGGGACCGAGTGATTTCGATGATTTCGTTTTTCTTTCTCCTTTTATTCTTTCGGTTGTATATTCTTTTTCTCAATCACCTCATTTTTGTTCAACTATACTTACGATGACCTCATCGTAAGTACGGGGGGTCAACTGACTTCACATCACTTATTCTTTTCCACCCGCTTTTACTTAGCACGAGTTATGTCCTCCTTTTTCGCTTTTAAAACTATGAGGACATAGCACAAGCTAAGTATAGGGGGTGTGTATATATTTTATATATACTTTTATCGATAACTCGTACTTTTATGTATGTTCTATATCTATAAAATCCATAAAAAGTGGGTGAGGGTAATTTAAAATTTATCTATTCATTTAAATTACTTATAAAATCCTTGTAAAGAAGTAAAATATGTTTAAAATCCTTATTTAAAATCCTTAATTTAAAATCAGTATTTAAAATATGTATAACACTTATTTAAAATCCTATATATTAAAATATGTGTAAAATTCATGTAATCCTTGTAAAGTACCTTGTATATAAAATTTGTAAAATCCATTAGTTATTTAATCCAAATAAAATATGGGTAATTTATTTTGTAAAATTCTTGTACATAAACTTTTTTATAAAAAAATCACAGAATCCATAAAAATGTAAAGTCTAGAATTCATAAAAAAATTATAAAATCCTTAAAATCCATAAAAATGAGTAAAATACAGAAAATATACTTCACAAAAACATGGTTGCATTTGCATTAGCATTTTTCAGAATAAGTTTGATTTCTAGAACTAAAGATTGGGAAAAGTCTAAAGGATGGATCTTGATTACGACCTTTAACTTTTATTGTAAGGAGCCTAGTTAGGAATTGGACTTTAGCCTCTTCGGGTCTTTGACTTAAATATTCGGGTTCCATGAGACCATGTTTGGGAAGTCAACTCAAAAAGTGCCTAAGTAGAACACTTGGTGTCATCTGTTTAACTCTTCATCAGTGAACCAATTTTGGACACATGCACTTTGCACTTAGCTCGACTTACATGGGGCTGCGAAGGGCAATCCATCTTGGTAGTGTGTTTCTATCCTTGTCTTGCGGCATTGATGTCTAAATATGGGAGAGATTGGGGTTGCGATAGTCACTTCGGATGAGGGAAGGATCTGCTGACACATTTTTCCAATACCTCAAAAAATGGACGGAATGAAAAGATGTTATATCCATCGAGGCACAAAGAGATGAATGCAGTGCAAGCAACACTACAAAGTCAATTAAAAGAAGAAGCCACCAAATACAAATACAATCGCAACGGTCCGAGATTCCACCAAAAACATGTACATATTAGTGGAGACTTAGCTACACCGGTTGGGCTTCACAAGGAGATGTGTCTACACTGGTCGCACTCCAGTTCTTTTCTCATTCTTCTACTTCATCTTTATATTCGATTGTGGGCGTAGCACAAACTGGCCTCGGAAGGTAATACCTCCCTCCCCGAGGAAAGAGTAGCTGGATGAGGAACCAATAGGAGTGTATGGCTGGGATGGGCGATTTCTTCGCTTCTTTCAAAGCGGGAAGAGCTAAAACAATTCACACACCGTACCGATTGATTTCAAGGTTGACAGAGTTTACGATATGAATGAGTGGATCTGAACTGGTTGTTGAGGTGAACTTAAACAAGGATTTTTGGAACTTGAGGACTATTGAAGTTTAAATCCTAATCCTAGTTAAGGCTCCGATAAAATGCTTATTTTAGGCCCAATTGAGCTCTGTCCTTTGACTGTTCTCATGAATTGGTTTAGGAAAACAAATTCATTCTAACTTTCTTTCTTTTTCCTTATTTTTCAAATAAGTGTTTGCTAAGGGACTAGCAAAGTTTAAGTATAGGGGGTTGATGAATCCACGATTCATTAACATTTTATCTGCATTTTATTTTAAAACCCTTAACAAATACATGTAAATATCCATTAAATTCCACTTTTTAACAAAACCATAGACATGAATAAAATTTTACTTTTATGCATTAAAATCATGTAAATAAATAAAAGAATAAAAATATAAAAATAAAAATAAAGGTAAATTGTAGATATGTATATATATCTACAATATGACTTGTAAAAATAAATATAGCTGAAAGATATATTTATAGCCTAATCCTCGAGACCAAGTCAGCATGGATTGGTCGACAAATAAATAAGTAGGGGGAGATAAGGAAGAAAACAAATAATAATTAATTTCCATACTTCATACACTCTCCAGTAATTATCCAATAAATAGAAAAACTTTAAAGAATTTTAATTAATTCATACAAATATATTTTTCACCAAACTCTTCTCTTAATTATTTCTAAAAATGTATAGAAACTATAAAAATAAGTTAAAAATCTTATATTGTATATATGCCAAGAAATCCAACTTGTAAATTCTCAAAATCCAAACTTCCGGACATCATAACTTTCTCATACGAACTCCAATTTCACTCTACTCACCTTTAAAGTTAATATAATAATATTCTCTAATTAAAGAAGGTGATTTCACTAAAATCAGAGTCTGTTTGCAAAAAGTCGATTTTGGGACCTAACCACAATTGGGTTTCTGGGCTATATGTTTTATTTAAGACATATTATTTATCATTTTAATGAATTTATAATTTTTAATTATTTTACTGATCTTGTATTTTAACCCAAATTTATTTCATATTTTTTGGAGATTATTTATTATTTTAAATAAATCAAAAACCCTAATTTATAGGTATAAATGAATTGTATAACTTATACTTTTATTTTAAAATACTTAAATTAATTTATTAAAATCCATAAAAAATCGTACATACTCTATTTATTAACTAATAATTAATAAAATATAAAACTAATATATTATTAGTAATTTATTAAATTAAAAATCCAAAACTTATTTATTAAGTATTATTTATACTTATTTATTAATATAATATTTATATTTCATAAAATAATTACTATTTATTAAAACTAATTATACAATAAATTAGATAATTTAATTATTTACAACTTTTATTTTTATACTTATTTAAAATACCCTTATTTACTATCTATCCCTTAATTATTAAGTTACTTATTAAACTGGCCAACCAGGTGTTGACACTGTCAACACCTGGTGCCTTCTTCTTCAAGAAGGTCGGCCGGTGTTTGTTTCAACCTCCTAACTTCTTCCATTTATACATGTCGCATCCAAGCTTCTTTCTCCGATCTTAACCATTGATCTTCTTCCCCTAACGACCTAGAACCACGCCCACCATTGATCTTCTAACCAACCTCTTCCAATCGCCTATAAAACCACATCAAAATCTACCATTAACAACTAACTTCTCCTAAGATACCAGCTTCCAGTCCACACATGGACGTGACCCCACCTTATCCACTGTGCACCCGCTTGTTCTGGAGGTGACAGCTCCGCTCGTCCGCCTTGAATCGCCACCTTGTGTCGCATCGAGCTCCGATTTGCCGCACCGTCGAGCCATAACCAGGAGGTCATACACCTCCAGTCCACAGGTAATTCATCCGCTTTTGCAATTCTAATTCTCAATCTATGTGTCTGCATTAGTGTAGTTAATTACGGAGTTAGGTTTCTTAATCACCATAATTAGACGTACACCATTCCAATCCTTCAAATCTGAACTCAAATCATCTCGATTCATTTCCCATTTTTCGCATTTTCTTTGTTTGACAATTCCTGAAAAGCAAATTTTGGATTCATGAATTCTTTAAGTTGTTGGCCGATTCCTTACGAATCGAGCAAGAAATCGTTCATTTGCAGGTCACTCTTCTCATCTGGAGCACAAGAATCCCCATCTAGAGCTTTAAAGTACAAGCAGCCATCGTCATTAGCTTCCAGGTCAGCCAGACTGCAACCTTTCTTAAAGCATCACCACCGTGATTCGACCACCTTCAGAGATTTTCACCTGCAAGCGAGCTCGGAGGGAGAAGGCGTCTCCCTCCTGGCCCTGCTAGAGGCCCAAGAACATCGCCAACCGTCACGAAAAAATCGGAGAAGAACCCCTCGTCGCCAGGCACACGGAGAAGCTGAAGAATATCAAGAACAGCCATGGAGTACAGGCTGCCGACACGTGGCTCATCTAGATGATCCAGATCGCGTGATTCATTCTAATCATAGCCATCCAAACTGAACTGGTGGAATATTTGCAGCATAAACCCAGTGGATTTTTAGAAAATTCACCCCGCTTTAGATATTTTCCAGAATTGCATTTAGGTCCCCACGTAGGGATGTAAATGCAATAAAACTACTTTTCTTTGCAAATCAGACCCTGACCAGTGACCCAATTGTAACAGATCTTAACAGTTTTTCTTGCACTTCTGCTCCTGGCTTGTAGGGGTACTTTGGACCATATTTTTATTGTATTTCCTCCCCAAATTTTTAGGGTAGTTACGCAACCACCCCAGCTACATTTCTAGGTATTTTTCACGGCTTTTCATCACATCGTTTTATTGATTTGATTTTTGTAAGAGCGAGCTAGTTTTGAGTCTTTTTTGAAGTTTGTTGTAAAACCAAGAATATAGTGAAGTTTTTGAAATTGATTTCTTGCATCAAAAACTGATGTATTAATATTCTGCCTCCTTGAGTTCGACCCAGGCACACTTACCTGGATAAATAATATAGTGTAGATGAAATAGGAGAGAGACAAGCTGCTTGTTCTCATTTTCTCTCTCCCTCTCTCCTATTTCGTTGATTTTTGTTTGATAAATCGAGTCTGATTTTGCGGTTATTTCAACATCAAAAACTCTCTATATCAATTAACCGTGGGTCTGATTTTTGTGTTTATCAATTACCCACTTGGATGACTCAACCAAATGTGATCCTTAATTGCTAATTTCTCCCAGATGCCCCATGAACCTATTCACGAGGCATGGGAAAGATTCAAAGATCTGATGGAGAATTTCCCCTTTCATGATATTCCAAAGACCAGCCCTGCGCAAAATTTCTTTGGGGGTTTAAGCATAGAGAATCAGAAGCTAGTATATGTCGCTTGTGAGGGGAGCCACTTCAATAAGGACAAGGATGTCCTTTATCAAATTTTTGAGGAGATGACGGAGAGTTCAGCAACTCTTTCTTCTTCACGTGCTTTTCAAAAGCATCCCATCACCTCCCCTGCAGTACCCCACAAGGTTGTTAATATGAAGGCATCACATGAAGTGGATAGGGTGGACATCGCTGACCTGACCATCATTGGAAACTACCTATCCAAAGTGGACATTATTGAGAAACGATCCAAGGAATTTGAGAAGCTTCAAGTGATCGAACAGAGGACGAAGAACCTGGATAAGCTGGATGAGATAACAATGCACCTGGAGCTTCTTGTGAGTTCGATCAGTGCAGTTCACAATGTGAGTACAGCAGCCAATACCTCTACTAGGGGGCAGACTTATTCCACCCAACAGAGTAGCGGAGGACCAGCCACAGTTCAACATGTCTACTACGTGCAGACATCTGATCAGGTTCAGCAGCATTCACATCAGATAGTTCCGTACCAACAGGAAGTAGCCTACATTCCTGAGCAACAGTCTCCACCTCCACCTGTCATATAGGAGGTGAACGGTATCTAGTTTGACCGTGAGTGAAACCAGCCCCGTCTGTCAGGGCATGGCCAGTTGGGTTCACAGTAGGATCAGAGACACACCCACTAGTTTCAGGGAGGTAGACAGCAGCAGTTTCAACCTCACTATCAATCTCCACCACAGTTCCAAAACTAGAGACAAGGCCAGACACAACAACAGTCTATGTATTTTCCTTATCCTAACCAGCAGCAAACTGCATATTATAGACAATATCCTCCTCCTCCTCATTATCAGAATATGTATGGTTACCAACAACCTCCATACTATCAGTCTCAGTGATAGCCAGACAATGAGCACCCTGAGGCCCCTTCAGTCAACCCAGCACTGGACCAACTTGCATTACTCACTACAAACATGAACGAACTGACTCAGCAGTCGACGACCTGACCACCACCCAGCACTGGACCAACTAGGGTCCTTATTCAAAAAATCCAAAAAAAGTGTTGTAAATAATTTCTATGTATATTTGTATACTTACACTATTTTATTTTTACATAAACTGGCCTCAAATTAAATAATTTTCAAAACAAAAGTTGTAAATAAAAATGTTTGTAAATAATAAAAATAATTGCAAAATAAAATCATGTACAAAATAAAAGTAACCATATTTGGAAAGAGCCATAAAGCGATAATTGAAAGACCAATTCCGGCTCCATATGAATTCAGATTGACCCAAACTCACTTCCATTGTATTCTAAATTAAATTATCTTTAAAATGGTTATGATTCATTACATTTGGAATTACGATTTGAAAGATGGTTTTCTGGGGTGGCTTGTGCAATTTTATCATTTATTTGTACATATTGTATTTATAAATATTATTACTAATTATTTAAAATAAAATAAAACATAAAAAACTAATTTCCTTATTTAACTATGTATATAATGAACTATATATATAGTATATGTATATAGTTAAATCCCTTTAATAACCCCCACAAAAAACAAAAAATTACATTTATTATTTAGTTTAATAAAGTGACGAAAATAAAAAAAATAATTTTTGCAAATAATTTTTAACACCAATTTCCTTTCTTATCTTTGTCTCATTTCAAATTTTTTTTCTTCTTATCTCTTATCGTCGTTCTTTTTTTTTTTGAAATTCAAACTCCATCCTTTTATCAATTAATAAGGCTCCTCCTCCCTTATTTCGATTTGAACATCCTTGGTGACAGGAGCCCATTCTCCAAGAGCCATCTTGTCGCAGAAGGGTGCCTAGCCTCTGAGTCATCCGGTGAAGCGAGTCGGCCTTCGTCAAGGCCATCACGGCGTTCATCCGCTCTCAATTGGTGAGGTCCACATCCATTTCCCTCGTTCATTTGGATTAATTTTAGGTGTAATTTGTAGTTCAAATTCGTTGCCATTTTTTATGTTAGATAGTAGTGTTTAATCTTAGCTAATTATTCATCACGATTCTATCCATTTCCGACCTGAATTTTTCATTTCACATTTTCCGATCTCATCGCGTTCATTTCTATCTCTCACGACCTCCCTCCTCCGACCACGCACAGTGGCCGGAGATCCAGATCTATCCATCACTATTCACCGGATCCGCAAACCGTTCACACATCTATTTTTTTTGACATTTCGAATAATCATAATCGAGTCATCGTGCCCGCATCCTCATTTGTTTATGCAGCATAAAAAATAAAAATATATATAGTTTTTTTCTAACATTTCTTTTGCAGGATAAAATTAAAAAAAATAACCAATAAAAATATAATATATATAAATTTCTCTACTGTTTTTGTTTACAAAAAAATATAAATAAATAATTACAAAAAGTCCGACAACAGGCATCGCCCTCCCCATCCGCAGGCGATGCCCGTCGTCCAGATCTCCATCGCTGCCAGCGTGATCGCCTCACTCCAACCACCACACATTGACTCCGTAGAGGGGAATCCAAGATCGGAGGGCGTGTGTCACCCTCTCCCTTCTCCGCTGACCGGCAACCCACTCCTCTCGTCATTGCCTCCTCTCGGCGACATCCACCACCAGTTGTGCCACCTTCGCGCATGCGCACCACCGCTCCTGGAGGAGATCGCCTCCTCATGTCCGCACCTCGATCACCGCCAGCGCACGCCTGCACCGTCACCCAACTTGCTTCATCAGTTGCCGCCTCGCCCAGCATGCGAACCCAGACGCAACTCTCGACCTGTAGCAACGAGCGCCACCATAGCCAACCTCCATCGTCAGCCGCCACTCTACTCGAAGACCTCCGCCCACTATTGCTAGTGCGAGGAAGAGAGGACAGGGGCAGCAGCGCACCCCTTCCTGGTGGAAGAACAAAGCACGAATGAGAACACTAGTTTGTTTTTAAAAAAATTGGGTAAATTACAATTATGCCCCGAAAGTTTCAAATTTGCAGAAAAAGGTCCCTGCCAGATTCATATAGCACGTGTTTTGCACATTTATTGGGTAATTTTCACTTTTCACCCTCTGTTTATTTCGTGTTCTTTATTTGTGTGATAACAATAAACATTTGCATTTCAGTCCTTCTTTTACAGACTTTATTTTGCATGTTTCTTTTCATTGAAATAAATATTTTTTTTGCTCTGAAAATTCTACAAAATTTTGTATATATTCCTGATGTGTTCCTCTTCATTGTATATAAATTTCATTACATTTTATATTTATTTGCTATTATTAAAAAATCAAAAACTATGCATTTTTTTTCATGTTCGCAGATAAAAAAATCATAAAAAAACAAATATTGTGTAAAGAATTATGAAAAATAGATTAGTACTGTTCTATTGTCTTTTAATTCCTATCAAATTTTCATGCATTAGTTATTTATAAAACGCAAAAAAATTTAAAATACTAAAAATAAAAAAATCATATAAAATGAAGAAAAATAAAAAAAATGTGATATGAGTTCCTGTTTATAGATATTTTTCTCTAGTTTTTAAGAAAAAAATTTGATGCAATTTTTTATTTTATTTTAAATTTTTAAATTGCGAAATAATCATGTATGTTCATTGTATGTATTTTTTCTTGTTTTTATTCATTTTAAAAATCCTAAAAAATCTAAAAATCTTTGAAAATTACAAAAATAATAAAAAATCATTAAAAATACAAAATTATTTTATTTGGATATTTTTTATCATTATTGTTATATTTGAAA
Source organism: Ottelia alismoides (assembly GCA_037367405.1). Lineage (NCBI taxonomy): Eukaryota > Viridiplantae > Streptophyta > Magnoliopsida > Alismatales > Hydrocharitaceae > Ottelia > Ottelia alismoides. The sequence continues at coordinate 623,758 of JAZKJV010001865.1, read as the reverse complement.
AAATAAAAATACATTTCTTTTGTGCGTGAATTTGTTTTGAAAATCATATTTTTGAAAATTAAAAAAATGTAAAAATCAAAATCATTCAAATGAAAATCGAAAAAAATAGAAATAAAAAATAAAAAAAGATAAAAAGATAAAATTTTCACAAAAATCAAGGTAGTTAGCATTTGAGATTCCTTTTTCCTTTAATTGATTTTCGATTATTTGAATAACCTCCAGGATTTGTAGCCTCCCTGAGTTCGATCCTCTTGCTATACAGTTAAATTAAATAGCAAAAATTCTCTTACTACACATTATTCTTTTGTAATTATGTTGTATCTTGATCTGTGAATAAAAATACTTTTTTGTTTGAGGTGGGAGTTTTAGGAATTGCAATGGTAATATTAAAATAATAATTACCCCTTGGAAATTCTCGCCCAACAAAGATCTCAAGGATATCTCTTATATAGTGGGCACGAATTTGTTGAGAAACATACAAAAGAGGATGCCTCTTATATATTGTATATAAAGCTATTCAGAAACAAAGATAAGAGGGTATTGGGACTATTACAACAAGGATATATATTGAAAGGACTACACATAGATAACTCCAATAAAGGCATCTTTCCCTTAGATATATTATTCATCTTGTAATGGGATGACACCTCAGAGTGTTGAGAAGGCAATAACTATATGCCCTTACACATCAGCAATAGGAAGCATGATGTATGCCATGATGTGTACATGGCCAGACATATTCCATGTGATGTTAGTTGTAAATTGCTGTTAATCATGCTAAGAAGAGGGAAACATTTGGCTGCAGTAATAAACATCTTCAATGATATAAGATTATAGAAATTTTGATCTCCAAATCTTATCTTCAGATACCTAAAAGAGACTCAAGACTATATCTTAGTCTACTATATCTTAGTCTACTGGGGTAGTCATCCCCATATCTATGAGTATACTGACTTAGGATTTCTAATCCAATACTAATAATAGAAAGCTCATCCTGGCTATTTTTTCTCATTGAATGATGATGTTGTGAGATAAGAGTAGCAAGAAGCAGGACACTACGATTGTTTCTATAAAGTTGAGTATCGATCGCATAAGATTCAATAATTGCATTAGATGCAGTTATTGTTTCCATGAGAATTGCAAGTTTATATCAGAATTTTGCACAATCACTAGAGACAAAGTGATTGATCAATTGGCTGGCTATTTAGCTAAATATATAAATGATTAGCACATGACTATGGGTTTAAGAGAAGTCCATGGATGGTTTTGAGGGCTAGTGTGAGAATGTTGGACATGTGAGCCCATGGAGAGCTATTATGCAATAAATGTTACTACAAGTTATATCATTTCATTATATGAAGAATAAGACATAATAAAGTTGTGTATTAATAAGGTTCCTCTGTATAAATTGGAACATGTACCATGGCCATCTTGATATCATACAATTGTTGATCTAAAAGAGTTAAATCATAGAGGTTGATGTTGGACTATATATCTAAAGAGTTTTATTGAGGTTTGCAACCAATATCATCAAGTGATATTCAAGAAGGATCTCCAAACTGAGAAGAGATGGTAATATTTGTCTAAAGACAATCAATCTGAGTGCCTCTCTCAAAGAAGGTCTTCTGCATAGGAATAGAGATTAGGATGTGTTTGATGAGTTAAGTTAAGGATTTAACTTAACGAGATTGAGGTACTAAAGACGTGGCATAAGCCCATTAATCATATATATATATACATACATATTAGAGTTTGTACATTTGGCAGGCCAATATTTGATGACCCTACAAGGCCATATGTTGTTGAGTTACTCTACATATAAGGAAATATGAGTCATGTGATCTCTAAAAGGAATCAAATGGGTTTACACTTTCTGAACTGGAAGATGGGAGCTCACTTTTGAGATAACGACATCATAATGAATTCCATTATTGGTTATCAAACGAGATATTAGTTTGAAAATATATGCTAAGGAACTGAACTCATTAGGACATAACCAACTCAATTGAATTTGGGGCTAAAAGCTGAGGTTTTATAACCTATATCTCACTGATCTTAGCATGATGGTTTTATATGTGAATACTCTGCGGCTATACTTCCCTTCACGTCACTAGATGTTAAAAAAGAAGTTCTTCAAAATATTGCTGGTTATGTAAGAAAATGCCATTCACGATGAGAACGCAGATATTGCATATTGTGTTGTAATCAATAAAGGTGGAGATGAAAGAAAGGGAGAACAAATGGCTATTGTTCCTGATTTTTGTTGATAGAAGTGATATTTATGTGATGTTTTTTGACTTGGTACATGCACCGGATACAGAGCAATTACATTGAAAAATAGATTATTTGAAGTTCTTTTACAAATAATCTTGATTTAAGAAAATTAGAGGTCAAGGATATGATGGTGCCAGTAATATGTATGGTGAATGGAATGGGTTACAAGCCTTGATTATTAAAGAAAATTGATATGCTTATTATATTCATTGCTTGTCCCATCATCTTCGATTAGCCCTTGTAGCTGCTTCTAAGGAGGTGGTTCATATTCATAACTTTTTTAACAAGTCGAGTGCTATTATCAATATAATAAATGCATCACGTAAGCGACAAGATGAACTACAAGATTCTCATGATGATGCTCATGATGATGATATTATCTACTAATGAAGTTCAATCTAGCACAAGATTTAATCAGATGGGAACATTACAATGTCTATGTGAAACTTGATGGAGATCTCATTGTAAATCTATTTGTAGTTTTATTAAAATGTATATTTCAATTTGCAATGCACATTTAGCTATCATAGATGGAGGTGACAATTACCAACGATGTCAGGAAGAATATAAAGAAGAAACTTCATTTCAGTTCATTTTTATATTGCATATATGGAAGCAATAATGTGGATAATGGAAGATTTATGCCAGGTTCTCCGACGAAAAAATTTAAGAGAATATGGTTGGGATACATTATTTTCGAAAACTATTACATTTTTCAAAGAAGAAAAATTGAAGTTCTAGACCAAAATTCAAATATTCTACAAGTTGAATAAGGTCTTGTGGCCAAGTAACTAAAATCAAACTTCTTCATCATTATTGAGTGGATATATATACTGCTGCAATAAATACTCAAATGTCATAACTTAATAAAAACGAAAAGACCGCCAAACTTCTTTTGCTCGGTGTGACTTTATATCTGAAAAACAATTACAATTTATTCAATAGTGGTGAGACATGTAACTTGGAGAGAGAGTTCTATCTAATGGATTTCTCAGAACAAGAAACACCGTTGTTAGAAAAATAATTATTACATTACGAGTCAAATGTTAATGCCCATCAAGTTCTTAAAAGTTCTTGTGATCTCATTGACCTTTGTCAGAAACTAGCATAAGAAGGAAAATCTGATGTATATTATCAAGTTGATCGATTGATATGCCTTGTTATGATTCTCTTTGTCCCCACTGCAATGACTGAAAGACCATTTTCAGAGATAGATTATTAAATGTATGTTTGTAAAAAGATGGAAGATGATTTTCTCAGAAGTTCTTTATTAACCTACATCGAGGAAAAGGTTGAAGAGACTGTTTCAGTAAAATCTATTATAGACGAGCATGATTTAAAGTCAAGGAGAGTGCGATTTAAATATTTTAACATTGAGGTATGCTAAATCTTTAGTATTTTCTATATTTTTCTAAATTATAACATGCTCATTTTCCTTTCAAAAATAATTGTAAATTACGAAGAAGAGGAATGCTTGCTTAAATTTACATTTTGTATGGAAAACTATGGGTATCCTAGTTTTAATTTCAAAATATTGAGTTTATTGATAATTTTGTTATTCAAGTCTTTTTGTTCATCTTTTTCAAAATGATACGATTTATTAAGAAAAATTTTCTTGATGTTCTTAGAATTTGCAAGTTTCTATGTTAGATGATTGCTCATATTATTTTTAGTTAAGAAGTATCTATCCATAATAAAAAATATGTTTTTCTATTTCATACCCCCCTCCCCCCCAACCAAAAGCTAATAATCCTGGCTTTCTCCCTGCATGGGTTGGAGTTAGTCATATGGATTCCATATATTCTTTGTTAGAAAATTTTTAACCACTTTCAAATAAAAAAGTTAACATCAAAGGTATATTATAGTAATAAAAATAAGGATTTGTATACCCATAACCCGATTTAGTTTAATATTTACGCTCTCATCTCTTCATAATTCAGAAAGGAGAACCATGAAAAATGACTTATGATTACACCAGTAACCCTTCGATATATTAGTCCATTAACTCAACCACTCATGCGAGTAATCTAATTACACCATGTCATATGGTTGATATTTACTTTTTTTACTTTTAAACAATAGGCACCCAACCCCTCATTCCTCACACATATTCTTCTTTTCTCCAACATATGTAGATGCTAACCACCCCTACCAAACCATCACCACCGGCTTCAGTGGATGCCAGGTGAGAGCTGGACACTCTCTCCACTCCACATGAATTCCGCCAACCTGCCCTCGAGCTCCAGCCACCATCCAAGATCTTCCCACTTGCGAACCCAACATGCTTCCATCTCTGCGATCCCGTCATACTGTGTGCACCCTCGTAATCTCTTCACCACACGTGCGCCCTCGTGATCCCGTCGTTGCACCCCAATATGCCTCCACCTTTGAAGTCCCATCACCACACGCATGCCCTCATGATCTCGCCCCCGCACCACAACATGCCTCCACCTCCATAGTCCCATCGCTACATGCATGCCCTCATAATCCTACCGTCGAACCCTAATGTACCTCCACCTCCATGGTTTTGTCATCGTGTGCACGCCCTAGCTATCTTGTCACAATCCAACATGTTGAAGGCTAGGGTTTGGACTTTGCACATCATGGAAGCGTGTAGGTCGCATCACATAGACCTAGGGAAACTAGTCATATTAGTTGCATCAGGCATCAGAATTAAAAAAATTAAATAAATGAAACCACATGATTTGAGAACACTTCTCAAATCATTTCATCAAGATCACAAATGAGTTATAAGAATACCTCTTGAAGTGTGTTTGTGATAAATCTCGGATTCATCATTCTAAATCTCGTTAATTAAGCTCAAATCCCTCAAAATCATCAGCATTTCTTCATTTATTCTGCATATTTAGCATTCATGAATGTTTTCATAAGAATTGCCTTTTATCTCTTATTTTTGCACAAATAAGAAGCCAAAAATCCAACCAAAATTGACTTGTAAATAGCCCAAACTTCCCTCATTTTTAATTAATTCATGCTAACTCCGAATGACCCGAAACTACCTCCACTGTGTACATATCACTAACAAGAATAAATAAAAAATACAAAAAAATCACTAACCCAAATAAGTGGACCAAAAACCCAAACCCTAATTCTAGGATTTCCGGACTAAAACCCTCATATCTTGCCCATCCAGTGTCTGTTTTGATCCTACTCACTTTTGAACTAATGTACATTCAATTATCTTCAAAACAAGACCAAGTTCAAGTGATTCGGAGCATATATGTGAAAGTTGGGTTTTGGGCCTCTTTCATACATTTTGTATTTTAGCGATTTTTGACCTATTATTTTATGTATATAATTAACCTATTTTAGTTTATTTCTTTTTCATTTGTCTTCTTTGATAAAAGTTTTATTAAAATTCGTAAAAATCCAAATCCAAATTAAGCTTGAAATCAAAGAAACAAATTGGGTCCAAGTCTTCACTAACTACATGTGCAAATTTGATCTTTTTCATCTTTTATTTTATTTCCTCTTTTTCTTAACTAATAAAAGTCCAAAAAATAGATTAATGTGTAAATATTCACCTTTGATTTTATCATTTTTTTCTGGATTTTTATCTGGTTTAAAAATAACAAAAAATTATAAACCTCAAAAGTCAAGGTATTCTATGTTCATGGGATACCCCAAAAAATCACTTTGTGAAAATGATCGATATTGGTCATGAAATTGTAGATCTCATCGAGACAAGCAATTTTCGTGAAGAAACTTCTTTGATCCGAGGCCATTTGCTATTTCTTTTGTATTTTTAAAGGATTTATTCTCTGAATTTTCTGGTGCTGACATGTGGCAGCTCCTGGAGCCGCCAGGTGTCAGTCGTTTTTAAGGTTTTTTATTTATTCTTTTTTAAAAAAAAAACATTAAAAGGCCTGCACGTGCGAGGCACGTGCCGCCCAGGCACGCGCCAAGCACGTGCGTCGGGCCTCTTCTCCCAAATCGCAGCCACGTGGCACGATCGCGGCCGTCCGATCTCGGTCGATCGGACGGTCACTGGTCTTCTTCCCCAAACCGCCTCCTTTGGAAGCACCGCCTCCCCACAATCATCGTCGGCATTCTCGCTACCACCGCCTCGTCTCCGCCTCTCCACCACTACCCATCTAAACCCTAAATGAATCTTGACCAAATCTACTTCGATTTCGCCACAATCAATCATCTGATCACGTTCCCAAATCCAATCGCCGCCAATCAATCAGATCCTCGTCCCACGCCATCTCTGATTCCTATTTCCATCATCGGCCAGCCCCTTCCTGCTATTTAAATCTCAACGACGCCCCTCCTCAAACCATCCGTCGAGCTGCTCCTCCATTCAATCGCCGGGGTGACAGACCGGCGAGCTTCTACGCTGGCAAGATCCGAGGCGCTAACCGCTCCTCGTTGCAGCGCCTCCCCTGGCCTTGCTGTCGTGCTCCGGCCATTGTCCTGTCAACCCTACGACGACCACCAACGATTGACTTCTTCAACTTCCCCTTCGTTCATCTTCGATAATAATGCTACTCCTCACCAACAACCACTACGATCAACACCTCCGGTCGACTTTGCCGTCAACTATCTCCGCCATCCACAGTCTTCAACCTCCGTCTCCGACAACCGCCACATCGACAATGCCAAAGCGCAATGACTTCATCTTCCCCGACAGCAGCTGCGCTTCATCAGCACCCCCTATCCTCACCGACGACCGTCACAGGGGGGCGGTGCCGCTCCGTCACGGTTATCATCCTCCGCCCTGAGGCCGGTCCCAACGTACCACAAGCCGGGCATAGAGCCCGAGACCCTCCTCATGTGTTGTGCACGTGAGTGAGGGGATATCTTGCAAAGTCTCCCCTGGAGGAAATCCAAGTCGCACAAATGCCCTTTTCAGAAGTCACGTGCCACGTACGTGACGTTCTGGAAAATTTACAGAAGCAGCCCCTTATTGCCCATATTTGCGCATAGATCTCCCCCCCCCCCCACCGACCAGGTCACGTGCTCTGCACGTGACCAGTTGGTGAATTTGCAGACAATCCCCCCAACTCTCGGTAATTGCATAATTATCCTTTTACATTTATTCTATTTATTGTAATTACAGTGTTTGATTTTTAATAGGTATTAAATCTCACATTTTCGAGGTCTAGGATTTTTCTAAAATCCATCACCTAGTGATAGATCTTAGATAATTTTATTCCTTGAAAATAAGTTGGATTAGTATTTATTACAATTAAATATTAAAAGTCATTCTGTTTGCATCTAGGAATTCATAAAAAAACTCATATTGCATCCAAAAATTCCAAAAAAAAACTACAGTGCATTCATTTCATAATATTTTGCATCGTGGCCAAGTTTTGTATTTTCCGGACATCATTTGATTGACTTTTACATTTTAGTCCCTAAAATAGGTCAAATTTGCATTTTGCATCCTTTATTGAAAATTACAAAAAAAATACTGCCTCGAAAACCCCACACAAATTTTGATAGACATAATTCTAGGTTGTTCCTTTACCTCCTTGTGTTCGACCTTGGGACTTGCTCAAGTAAAATAAACATAAAATCACATGATTAAAAATTGACGAAATAATTGTGGTTACTTTCTTGACCGATTCCGATTACCGCCGATAACGAAATGACATATTATTTTAAGCACGATCAAATCAAACACACACATCTTTAACAAGCGCAATATCGGATACGTCAGATGGCGTCGTTGCCGGGGAGGCCAACGGCTTAATTTTGTATTTTGAAAATTTTCGTTCGGTTTTCTACATTCGGGTAGTTTGACCCCCAAATTTCTCATTGTAAATTCCATTTTTCCTGTATTTTATTTCATTTTATTTTTAGCATTTTTTTTATTTTTGATTTATTTTTGAGTCACTCTCTTACACAAATCTCTCTTATTTTTCTTGCGAGGTACCCGGCATACGTGGAGCGATTTTTCAAGAATCGAAGCATCTTCACCGACTTCCGAAAAGCTGCTAATAATCTAAGATCGAGTCGAGTCGTGAGAGAGCATAGAGTCTAGGTTTTTAATTTCTGCAAACTTTTAAATTTCTGTAGTCAATTGCTCATTTGCAGTGGTGTCCGTTTGGACTCTTGCATATGTAAAAAGACCTTGAACTTTCTTTTGTGGTGTGTCGTGGCCTGTTTCACTCTCCAGGGAGGGTGGGGCCCGACTTGAGTGGCGCTTAGGGTAGACATGCACATACGGCTTTTAAAACATTTTAAATTTTTGATTGTGCTCGTAGTATCTAAGGCCACACTTCACTTTAATTGAGACGCACATAGATCGTTCAATTTAGCCAAATTCAACTCAATTCTTCCCCGCTAATAGGACTTTCTACTAGGTGCGGTTTTTCGTCGACTTTCAATCATTTAGAATAATCTTTCAATTATGTATTGCATCCCACATGGAGATTGCGAGGATTCACTGTAAGTCTTCTAACTGAGCATACATCATAGTTTTTCGCATGCATCGGCTTTTCCCGAACTTCTCCCTCTTGTTTTATCACATAAATTTAAAAGAAAATTGAGACTGGACGGTAGACGTGCATTTGTGCTCATTTAATTCTTCAGTGATCATCTAATTAAAATTAGGACTACTAAATATAGCCAACTTCAAATAACCCATAAAATCAAGAATTTATGCAGGAGAGCAACCCTGACCATGGATTCTTTTATTTTTCTGAGTGAGCGAGAGACGACACTTAAGGCTAGAGCCCAAACCTGAATTTTCATATTGACTATTGATTCTACCAAAAATAATTACCTACTTCTCATTGAGGATCTACGGGTAGCTGGTAAATGGTCTGGATTTCCTCAGCAGAGTGGGTGGTTTAGAGGACACTGCGTAAGGCTCCGCCCTCAAGTAACGGGTAGCCGTTCTACGGTCCGTACTTACTCCCATACTGGATGAAAGTAGGTGCAACTAGTCGTAAGAATTTGGGACAGTCATTATGAAAATTTCGGCACCTAACAGCCCACTAAATTTTTTCAAAGATTGATTTATCACTAACTAAAATTGAAAAGAAAACTGCTGAACTCTTACGGCTTCATTGTGTGAGTTGGTGAACCCGGGGTTTGATTTGTATTTGCATTGGTGTACGTGAACCGATTTCGAAGATCAAAAGCCACGCATTTGATAAAATTTCTTTTGACTATCCCGTGCAATCATCTCTCTCCTTTCTTGATTTAAACCTCATCATGAAACTTTTGTCCATAAACTCTCCGCATCCAGATCATGAAAATCATTGCAAACCCAAATCATCATTCCTTTCAGCTCTTTCAAAAATGGCCAACATTTATATGAAAATCCATCAGAGTTATACTATGAAAATGAATTTGTCTCAGTTAGGCCCAAATCAACTAAATCCTCTTCTTTCAATAATCCTCCAACATTTGCTGGAGACTTTCACCCGTGGATGAATTCGGTCCCCTCATTGAATTCCTACTCGAATCATCCGACCGTACATGACCACCTACCATCTTAAACTGAACCGTCTTATTCTCGGTTTCTCGCTAATGAACCATTTCAAGATCAAAAAACCTTTGAGTCTCATGACTGGCTGAGAAACCAAACCCAGATGGAAAGACCCACACTTAATGATCATCAGCGTTGGATTGACCATGACAAACCCCTCTTCAGACATGATACTCATACAGAGGACTGGACTGACAACATAGAAACACATAACCCCTGTATGTTGACTCCGCAATATCAAAGTCCGATCAACCATGATCAAAGGATTGAACTCTACTCAGACCAACTCCACATGCATGGACTATATGAGCAGCCTCCTTCCATAATTTTTGAGGAGAAATTTTCAGAAAATAACGATCATATATTGGACATTTCAAGAGACTCTTCTCCTAGCACATACATGCAAATGGAAGAGGAAATTATTGAATCTCAAAAACACACCCCGCTTGCTCCCATGATTGATCATGAACAGAATTTTGATGATAATATTTCGAGGATAAATAAGAGATTTGAATCAATGGAGGAGAGATTTCAAAAATTTGCCGACCAGTTAATTTCACTCTCTGGGAGCTCTAACATAAAAATGAATGAGGAAATGATTGGATCTCATGCAGAAAATTTTGAGAATATTCAGAAACCTAGGGACAATTCTGACATCGACACCTCTGCATATTACTCCCCTAGGAATGACTATGCCTCTGACATTTACTCTAAACATCAAAGCCCCTGCTCATCTGAGGAACACACCACATCACCACACCACACAGAAAATATCAAAAAAATTAGAATATTTAAAAACACCCAAAAAATCAAAAATCCTGAAAAATACATAAAAATTAAGACTGAAGAAGATCTGAAAAAATTAGATCATGCTTTATGGGAAGCAATGGAAAAAAGATTGATGTTTGAACTTCCCTTTATACATGCCATTGAACACTTCTCCGACCTTAAAGGATTTATAATGAACAAATTAATGATGAAAAAGGCAGGCAGGATAAGAACAAAGATTGAAAGACATATCTTGTCAATGGCCTCCTCCTTGGTGTTGAGGAGAAAAACCAAGAGCCGTATAGTGAAGCAGTTGCCCAGATTTGACTGTATAATCAAAGACACAATTTTAGCCCATGCTCGAGTTGATGACGATTCACCGATCAATATCCTCCCGACCTCTGTATTTCACGAACTCAAACTCGGACCAATCAGGAAGATACGAGAGATTGTTCAATTGGCAGACCGATAGATAAAGCGACCGAGAGGAATCATTTCTGTCATCATGACATTCCAAAGTGCTCCGCTCAAAGTGGAATTCATGATCATTGATATTGAGCATCAAGGAGAATTCACCCAGCCTCTAATTATTCTCGAAAAGCCATTCTTAGCATTGGCTAAGGCAATTATGGATTGTGAGACTCGGGAAATCAATTTTACAGCATTGGAAGCCCTTCGATCTGACCTAGTCTTTGAGGAACCACGATTTTCTGAGACAACCCACAAAGTCCCCGACAACCGTAATCATGAAGCGGTAGAAGAGCCCTACCCTGCTACGACACCTGAGATAGCGGTAGTTGATGAGACTATTGGTTTAGAGACTCTCCCTCCTGCTCCATTCCCAGACGCTCTTACCATGGAGAATCAAGTGTATGAATCATATGATCCAGAGACTTATGCATGGTCGCATTTTGGGTCAACCTATTCTGACTACCTTGATCACATCAATATGACACGGGAATGCTCCAATGTCATATCAATTGAAAGTGAACATGCAGAGACTCACCCCAGTATTTCAATTCCTGCAGATCTCAAAATAGACGAATGTTTCTTCTACGATCCAGAGACATATGCATGGTTGCACCCTAGGGCAACCTACTATGAATACCTTGACCAGATCATCCCAAATCAAGAGTGCACCAGTATTAAGAAGACTAAGAACAAACACACAGGCCAAACACCGACCAAGGAGAAGAATTATAATGGTTATTCATTTGGATACTCAAGTGAACCGACTCCTTCATGAAACAAGAAAAAGAAAGTCACCTTTGACCTTAAAGAGGAATCAGCTGATGATCCTTCATCAGGTCCGGAAAAGGTAATCTACATGAGTGAAGTTTGTTCGGCAGTTCTGAAACCATATCTTCGCAAGGATCCAAAATTCGATTCTCGTTGGACAACTCATGTTCCTACCTACTATTCATCCAAAGCTGATGCTCCTGCCCTCGTCAAGTACACTGGAATTATTTCTTATGAGCTGACTGAGACTGGTGCTTCTGAGTATTCATCTGAGGACAAACCGCTTGATCCCAAGGAGGAACAAATTTTGAGGAAACAATTGAAGAAACAAAAAGACATGAATATCTGGAGTGTGCCCACATTCAAATATTATTCCTCTGAGGATAACTCTGATGATGGCTACCTTTCATCTGACTCATACGCTTCATCTACTATCCATCATGATTTTTCTGAGGATGACACTGAAAATAGTTGGGAATCATATGCTTCATCTCCGTCTCGTCATTACGATCTCCCACCACAGGCTCAAAAAAAGATCGGCCGAAAACCGCCTTGATCATCGGCTACCCACCCTCCCTCCTGACCACATCGGTCTCCTTGTACAGCTTCTTCCTCTACTTAGGCCAAGGACTAAGTATAGGGGGGCCGATGTCATTTGTACATACCATTTCCCTCATCACACTCCTTCTCACGATCACCTCACCATACTTAGGCCGACCAGAGCCTAAGTATAGGGGGAACCGACACCCATTTGTATATACTCTCTTCATCAACATATCCCGACCACCTCATTTTTTTCGCTCTTCTTCTATACTTAGACTGTTCACAGCCTAAGTATATGAGGGCGTTCGGATCCATCTTTTTCTTTTTCCTTTTTCACCCTCTTACACTTAGCCCGAGTTATGTTTTCTTTACGCTTCTTGTGCTCTGAGGACACATCACTCGCTAAGTATAAGTGGGGTCTGTATATATACTATGTATATATTTTACCCATATCTCGTACTTTCACGTAAGTCTATATGTATTTACGGGGTGGGTAATTAATTTGAAAAAAAAACAAAACAAGACAAAAAGAAAAAGAGTTTTGCTACTAACACTGATGGTGCCCAAAATTTTTGAAAAAAATGGCTTCTTATTCAGTTTTGCATAAAAAAACCAACCAAAAATTCCTTGCATAAACAAAAGAAAAAAAGAATAAAGAATAAAAAAATGTGTCTGCATTTCACACACCTGCACTTCATCCAGCATCGCATTCATTCGCATCTATGAAAAGTCTTTGGGTTCTGAACCGAGTTATGAGCAGAAATCGAGAGTGGTCTGGACTTGACCTTAATCCACCTAATTTTCAGAGGAACTTTACCGAGAAATAGAATTTTAGAAGCTTTAGGTCTTTGACTTAATTCTTTGAGTTCCACATGACAATGTGCAGCGTTTGACTCTTAGTGTCTAGCCTGGTCTCTTCATTCTGGGTATGACTCTGGAATAGGGAAATAATTTGTACTCTCGACTATGCACTTAGCTCAACTCAGACGAGATGTTAGAAGACTGTGTGAGTTTCTTTTCTGGTAGCGTGGAAATCTAAAGACCGGAGTACGGTTTGAAATAAAGTTTTGGAAAAGGGATGGATGGCTAGGCACAATTTTTTCTAAGACCCTAAAAATGTACGGAAACAAAAAGATCCTATATCCGTAGGGGCATAACAAGATCCAAGCAGAACCACTGAGTCGGTTTGTGTCTGTGCAAAGTCAGAACCACCAAAAATCCAAATACAAAGAAGCATTCTACCAAATAAATATCCGACCAAAAAGGTCCAAGCTTCAAGAAAACCTGCAGATCTTGGTGGAGACTCGGCTACACTGGCTAGCTTCACAAGGAGAGGTGACTACACTGGCCACCCTCCAGTCTTTTCTCCTTCTTCTAACTTCTCTCCCAATTCGATTGTGAACACAACGTAACAGACCTTAGAAGGAAATACCTGACTCCACGAGGACGAGTTATCGGAGAGGAGAGGAGCATGGTAGTCCTCATTCTGGATGGAAAGAGCTAAAACCTTTCACACACATGAGTCGATTGTTCAATGTTCATAGGGTATGCTTTGGGAAGAGGATTGATCTACGATGACTTCTGAGCTGAAACTGTGACAATGATGTGCAGAACTTAAAGGCTGTTGATTTTAAAATTCTAAGTCTCACAGAAGTTTTGCCAAATAATAATCCAAATGTCGAGTCTAGTTTCATTTTCACCTTCAGCTCATGGTCTTGGTATGGAACCCAATCTCATTTCACCTCATGGCATTTCTTTTTTGATGCGCAGGGACGAGCATGGTTTAAGTATAGGGGGATGATGAATCTCGGATTCATCACTCTAAATCTCATTAATTAAGCTCAAATCCCTCAAAATCATCAGCATTTCTCCATTTATTCTGCATAATTAGCATTCATGCATGTTTTCATAAGAATTGCATTTTATCCCTTGTTTTTGCACAAATAAGAAGCCAAAAATCCAACCAAAATTGACCTGTAAATAGCCCAAACTTTCCTCATTTTTAATTAACTCATGCTAACTTCGAATGACCCGAAACCACCTCCACTGTGTACATATCACTAACAAGAATAAATGAAAAATGCAAAAAAATCACTAACCCAAATAAGTGGACCAAAAACCCAAACCCTAGTTCTAGGATTTCTGGACCAAAACCCTTCATATCTTCCCCATCCAGTGTCTGTTTTGATCCTACTCACTTTTGAACTATTGTACATTCAATTACCTTCAAAATAAGACCAAGTTCAAGTGATTCGGAACTCATATGTGAAAGTTGATTTTGGGCCTCTTTTGTACATTTTGTATTTTAGTGGTTTTTGACCAATTATTTTATGTACATAATTAACATATTTTAGTTTTTTTCTTTTTCATTTGTCTTCTTTGATAAAAGTTTTATTAAAATGCATAAAAAATCCAAATTGAGTTTGAAATCAAAGAAACAAATTGGGTCCAAGTCTTCACTAACTACCTGTACAAATTTGGTCTTTTTCATCTTTTATTTTATTTCCACTTTTTCTTAAATAATAAAAATCCAAAAAATAGATTAATGTGTAAATATTCACCTTTGATTTTATCTTATTTTTCTGGATTTTTATCAGGTTTAAAAATAATATAAAAATTATAAACCTAAAAAATCAAGGTATTCTATGTACATGGGATACCCCAAAAAATGACTTTGTGAAAATGATCATTTTGGATTTGATTCATGAAAGTTGTAGATCTCATCGAGACGAGCAATTTTCGTGAAGAAATTTTTTCGATCCGAGGCCATTTACTATTTCTTTTGTATTTTTTAAAGTATCTATTCTCTGAATTTTCTGGTGCTGACACATGGCAGCTCCTGGAGCCGCCACGTGTCAGTCGTTTTTAAGGTTTTTTATTTATTCATTTAAAAAAAAGGCCTGCACATGTGAGGCACGTGCCAAGCACGTGCGTCGGGCCTCTTCCCCCAAATCGCCGCCACGTGGCACGATCGCGGCCGTCCGATCTCATCCGATCGGACGGCTGCTGGCCTTCTTCCCCAAACCGCCTCCTTTGGAAGCACCGCCTCTCCACAATCATTGCTGGTGTTCTTGCCACTGCTGCCCCATCTCCGCCTCTCCACCACTACCCATCTAAACCCTAAACAAATCTCGACCAAATCTACTTCGATTTCGCCACAATCAATCATCCGATCACGTTCCCAAATCCAATCGCCGTCAATCAATCGGATCCTCATCCCACGCCATCTTTGATTCCTATTTACATCGTTGGCCAGCCCCTTCCTGCTATTTAAATCTCCGCGCCGCCCCTCCTCAAACCATCCGTCGAGCTGATCCTCCATTCAATCGTCGGGGTAACAGACCGGCGAGCTTCTACGCCGGCGAGATCCGAGGCGCTAACCGCCCCTCATTGCAGCTCCTCCCCTGGTCTTGCTACCATGCTCTAGTCATCATCCCATCGAGCCTACGACGACCATCAATGATCGACTTCTTCAACTTCCCCTTCGTTCGTCTTCGATAACAACGCTACTCCTCACCGACAACCACTACGATCAACACCTCCAGTCGACTTTGCCGTCAACTATCTCCACCATCCACGATCTTCAACCTCCATCTCTGAGAACCGCCACGTCGACAACGCCAAAGCGCAATGACTTCATCTTCCCCGACAGCAGTTGTGCTTCATCGGCACCCCCCTATCCTCACCGACGACCGCTGTAGGGGGCGGTGTCGCTCTGTCGCGGTTATCATCCTCCGCCCTTACGTCAAACCCAACGTACCACAGGCCGGGCACAAAGCATGAGGATCTCCTCACGTGCTATGCACGTGAGTGAGGGGACATCTTGCAAAGTCGCCTCTGGAGGAAAGCCAAATCGCACAAACGCCCTTTTCAGAAGTCACGTGCCACGCACGTGATGTTCTGGAAAATTTACAGAAGCAGCCCCTGATTGTCCACAATTGCGCATAGATCCCCCCCCCCACCGACCAGGTCACGTGCTCTATACGTGTCCAGCTGGTGAATTTGCAGACAATCCCCCCAACTCTCGGTAATTGCATAATTGTCCTTTTACATTTATTCTATTCCTTGTAAGTTCACTTTCACCCATGTGTTCCCTTATTATTCTAGACCTCTACATTCCATTATTTTCTTTATTAAAAATAGCATTTTGTTCTGCATTTCCTTCTCTACATTTTGACACATTGTAGACTTTTTTGTAATCAATGGTTAATTAATAGTTATTTATTCTGCGGAAAATTGCATACTTTACCCAGTTTATGCTCTAATATTCATAATTGATTAACCATTGCTCTAAAAATTACCGAAAAATCACATATTGTATAATTAATTGTGCTTGACATTGTGCCCAAAAAGAATTGCATTTGCATACATAGTTTGGCCTTGAAAAAATACTTTGTATATTTCAGTGTTTGATTTTTAATAGGTATTAAATCTCATATTTTCGAGGTTTAGGATTTTTCTGAAATCCATCACCTAGTGATAGATCTTAGATAATTTTATTCCTTGAAAATAAGTAGGTTTAGTATTTATTATACATAAATATTAAAATTCATTTTGTTTGCATCTAAGAATTCATAAAAAACTCATATTGCATCCAAAAATTCCAAAAAAAAAATACAGTGCATTCATTTCATAATATTTTGCATCGTGGCCAAGTTTTGTATTTTCAGGATATCATTTGATCAGCTTTTACATTTTAGTCCCTAAAATAGGTCAAAATTGCATTTTGCATCCTTTATTGAAAATTACAAAAAAAAAATACCGCCTCGAAAACCCCGCAGAATTTTGATAGACATAATTCTAGGTTGTTCCTTTGCCTCCTTGTGTTCGACCTTGGGACTCTCCCAAGTAAAATAAACATAAAGCCACATGATTAAAAATTGACGAAATAATTAGGGTTATTTTCTTGACCAATTCCGATTGCCGCCTACAACGAAACGACATATTATTTTAAGCACGATCAAATCAAACACACACATCTTTAACAAGCGCAATATCGGACCCGTCAGTTTGTGATCCTGTGTATGTAAAGTAAGAGACCTCTTGTCTCAAGTCCGATCCAACGAAGTTTGCACTTGCAGGCACATGGATGAGATGCGTGCTTCCCACAATCCAAGTTGATGATATGGGCGAGGAGTCTCCTGATTTCATCTCATAAAATCCGATGCCTTCTTCACGAGCAAGAAGCACTGAAGATGGAGGAGATCTATAAGCAGTCGATCTGGCAGCACAATAGTGTCGCAATGACTACGAGTCTCTCTAGGTCAAAAATGTGGACAACCACAATGTTGAGAGACAGAGTGTGGGTGTGTATGAGAATATGGAGAGAGAGAGAGAGTTATTTCTCTTTCATATCATGTAGTAGAAAAGACTAGGGCTACCCTCCTTTTATACTAAATTGGATGTCCATGGATCTCTATCCATGTGCACACAAAATCAATGGTTTAGATTGTTCTCATGATTTTGTTGCATGATATGTGCTACAATTAGTTATTTCAAAATAAATTAAATATATTGAAGATCAATCAATGTAATTCATTTTAAATCAAAATAATAAATATGGAATTACTTGGAAGGAGAGCAAGTCTCTTTCCATACAAAGGATGGACGACCACCAACTTGAAGAGCTCAAGTTGATCATCCACTCTATGTATGGTAAGGAGGCTCTATCATTCCTATTATGTTGAGATCTCATATCTCATCATATATTCCACGTGTGCAATAACTTTTGCTATAAAATTATTCACCAAAATAATTCCAAAATATTTTGTGATAACTTCAATCATGTCATTGATAATTATGAATCATATTCATACATCCAATATAAAATGTAAATTGTATTTACAATTAATTGTTCAATGTGAATCCTCAACATTTAATCTGTAAATATTATTTACAATAAAATCTCTCCAACATATTATATTTATAATATTTATGATTATTATGGATAGTGATATCTGAAGGATATTGAGAATCCTCAAGCGCATCACGGAAGAGTGACGATCGCATCAAATACGATCGGGGCGACTAGTCGTACTAATCGCAAGGTGCAGCGGAATTTAAAATTTTTTAAATCAAATGATGAAATCACATGATCACAAGAACAATTCTTGGATCGTTTCATCAAACCACAAAGTATTAGGAATACCTCTCGAAGCATGCTTGTGATCACGAGATCTCTAAAGCAAGAGATCCTATCTCAAGTCCGTTGCACAGAGACAGCACTTGCGGGCGCGATGATGAGACGCGTGACTCCCGCAATCCTCGACGAAAATCCAAGCCTCGAATCTCCTGATTTCGTCCAACAAAATCCGTCATCTTCCTCTAGAGAAAGCAGACCCAAAGAAGAAGGAGATCCTCGAGCAGTCGATGGTGAAGGCGAGAACTTCTCTCTTTTCTCAACAGAGGTGGTCGGCCACCCTATGGAGAGGGAGAGAGAGAGCACGAGAATGAGAGGGAGAGAGAGAGAAGTAGAGTAGGCGTCTACTTGGTGTACCCTTCAAGGGCTAGGGCTACCCTCCTTATATATTAGTTTGGGATCCAATGGATCTCAATCCATGGCTCATATGGATCCAACGGTTATTGCAATCCAAGAGTCATCCAACGGCTATGATTGTTGTTGGTTAAAAACCAACAACATTAATTTATATTAAATTAAATATATGTTGAATTATTATCAACACAATTTAATTAACATAAATTAATTTATTAAGAGATAATATGATAACAAAAAAGAAGAGACAACAAACCTCCTAAAATATAGGAGGCGTCACCTATGACTAAGTCATAGGTGACGCCACCTTTAATTTTGGTGGTAATTTTGTCTCTATTTTATTTATCTTATTATTTCTTAATTAATTGCAATAACTATTATTGCAATAATATCCACCAAATTAATTCCAAATTAATTTGTGAATATTTCAAGCATGCCATTGAAAAATATGTGAATCATATTCACATCCCAAACTAATTTGTAAATTACATTTCCAAATAATTAACTAATGTGGATACAATCCACATTAATAATTAACAAATGTAATTTACAATATTTCTCTCTCTCTCTCTGATATATTATAAATCCCATTTATAATATACACAGATATTCTGGATATCACTATCCATGATCTTCTTATCCTTGATCATTAAATCCCATTTAATTATCTTGGATAATCATTCTCACAATATGAATCTCATTCATATTATACTTGATAATTAAATCTGATTTAATCATCAAGACCTTCTTGCTTGGATACTAAATTCATCATAGGAATTATTCTTAAACTCTGTCAAGAATAATGTGCTTTCTCCATAGATACTTGGAGATAAGGACAGTGCGATGGTATTGTTCCACGTATAGTGACTTGGATGTTGAGATCTCATCTCAAATCCAGATCGAACGGACCTCCCATAGATGCTTGATTAAATCAAGTCCGTATACTTAATCTTCTCATTGCATCTGAATCACATTCAGATCAATGTCCAACACTTGGACTAAGATCAAGTTACTTCTCTACTTAGAGGAGTCACTAAAATCCAGACCTGTTTCATCACTCCTTCGGATTGGAAGCGTCATGGTTATACAATCATTTATGATCACATCACCCTCAGGTATTCCCAATACCTGCACATCCTGCATACTGGAAGACCAATGATCAACCTGAAGATGAAAATCTATTTTATACTGTCTTCTTCAGGGTTTGATCACCAAGTTTCTCAATCTTGGTCATTGGGATTTGGTATCGATCATATGCTTTCCTAAAGCATATATCATACCTTCAAATTCTTGTCATGCTTCCAAAGCACGACGACCATGCATGGAATTTGATCAGTCCCAATACCTCATGAGTGAGCTCATGTCTTTCGGTTCATAAGTGAACCTGTATGATCCCTTTGAGAGATCGTATTACTCATATGCCCTTATATGCACACCAGCTCGCCGGTGTATAGACCTTAATTAGGTCATCAACCTAATGGTCTGCCAAATGTACATACCCATACATATAGTAACACATCTGTCTCTAGTCAGAGGATGTGTGCCTATGCTGTGACAGTATTCAACATAGGACTTAGGTTATCTCGATATCGCTAAGTTAACCCATTGACCTAACTAATCTGACACCTCCGAATCACTATTCCTATGCAGAGGACATGCATCAAGAGGTCAGTCAGATATCTGCCTATGTGAGAAAGGATTGCCATCTCCTACTTAGGCTGGAGATCATCTCTTAATAATCATTTGACGGTGCTTGATGAGTCCTCTATCTAACCCATTAGATATTCATCCAAACACCAGCCTCTATTATTCATTTAATGAATCAACAACTATATGATTATCAAGACGGCCATGGTACATAACCCTAATTGTACAGAGGGACCTACTTAATTTCAGAAAGGGAGTGAACAATCAATAACTTTTATTGATAAAACATATTTATTACAATAACACTTATTGTAAGAATGGTTCGCCTCGGGCTCACATGGCTAACAATCTCCCACTAGCCCTCAGAACCATTCAGGAATAGTTCTTAAACCCATACTCATTACATGCTGGTCGAAAACCTTCTGTGTCAGAGGTTTGGTAAGAGGATCAGCAACGTTGTCGGCAGAGGCCACCTTGGTGATGATGATATCACCACGCTTTTGAATCTCCCGAATGATGTGGTAATTCCTTCCCACGTGCTTGCTCTTTTGATGCCATCTGGGTTCCTTTGCCTGAGCAATGGCTCCCGTGTTATCGCAGAGTAACGGGATGGGAGTATCAGGGGAAACTACGCCAAACTCCAAGATGAACTTGCGTAACCACACCGCCTCCTTTGCAACATCTGATGCGGCAATGTACTCAGCTTCAGTTGTTGAATCCGCTGCAGTGTCCTGCTTCTTGCTTCTCCAGCTCACAACACCACCGTTCAACAGGAATACAAACCCTGATGTCGACTTTCGATCATCAATATCTGACTGGAAGTCTGAATCTGTATATCCCAAGACTTGGAGATCACCATGTCCATAGACCAAGACGTAATCTTGCATCTGTCTTAGATATTTGAATATGTTCTTTACTGCATTCCAGTGTTGCTCTCCATAGCAGGATTGGTAACGGCTTACAACTCCCACGGCATGGCAGATGTCTGGCCTAGTACACATCATGGCATACATTAAGCTTCCTACAGCTGATGCATAGGGGCATCCAGCCATGGCCTTCTTTTCCTCAACACTTTGAGGATCCATCCCTTTAGACAGATGAATACCATGTCTTAAGGGGAGGAATCCTTTCTTGGAACTATCCATACAGAATTGTTCAAGAATCTTTTTAATGTATCCATGTTGTGACAATTCCAACATCCTCTTTCTCAGTTTCTGAACAACTTCAGGCCTAAGATGTAAGAGGCTTCTCCAAGATCTTTCATCTTGAAGGTATGAGATAGCCAAATCTTCACACTGGTCATCATTCTTGTATCATTCCCAATGATAAGGATACCATCTACGTAAAGCACGATGAACACAATGGCGCTCCCACTAAGCTTCTTGTACACACAAGGTTCATCAGGATTCTGCACAAAATCATAACTCTTTTATGGTTTCGTCAAATCTGATGTTCTAGCTACGAGAAGCTTGTTTGAGCCCATAGATGGATTTCTTTAACTTGCATACTTTACCGTCCTCAGCTATGAAGCCCTGGGACTGCTCCATATAGATATCCTCCTTGAGGTATCCATTGAGGAAAGTTGTCTTGACGTCCATCTGCCAGATGTCGTACTCAAGAGATGCAGCTATAGCTAGCAGTGTCCTGATGGACTTAAGCATAGCCACAGGAGAGAATGTCTCATCATAGTCGATGCCTTCTCTCTGTGTGTAGCCCTTGGCTACGAGCCGTTCCTTGAAAGTCTCTACTTTCCCATCAGGCCCCCTCTTTCTCTTGAAGATCTATTTACATCCAATGGGTTTTACCCCCTTAAGTGGATCCTCTAGGGTCCATACACCATTCTTATGCATGGAGTCAATCTCTGACTTCATTGCTAGCATCCATCTATCCATGTCATGATCCGCGAGTGCTTCATCAAATGAAGTAGGATCATTGTCAGTCTCACTTGACACATGGAATCCATACCTTTAAGGTGGTGCAACCACCCTCGAACTCCTTCGAAGAGGTATGGGTGTTTCATCTTCATTTACCTTTTCAGTTTATGGTTCAGGAATCTCAGAATCCTCAGGGGATTCGATGAGTTCCTCTACTTCATTTCTATCTTGACCTTTAAGGAAATCATCCTCCAGAAATCTCACATCTCTAAAGACAAAAACCTTTTGGGTCTCAGGGTCATAAAGTTGATATCCAATACCATCTTTAACATACCCAATGAAGTAGCACTCACAAGTACGAGATTCTAGCTTACTTGCGTCCACATTCTTCACATGGACCAAGCAACCCCAAACCCTCAAGTGTCTAACACTAGGTTTGGTTCCATACCAGAGCTCATGAGGAGTCTTAGGCACATATTTGCTAGGAATCTTATTTAGGATATATATTGCAGTCTCTACTGCATATCCCCAGAAACTAAGAGGTAAATGTGCTTTGCTCATCATTGAACGGACCATGTCCATGATGGTCCTGTCGCGTCTTTCAGCAACACCATTAAGTTGGGGAGTTCCAGGAGGAGTGAGATTGGAGACAATTCCATTCTCTTTAAGGTATCCCTTGAATTCATCTGAGAGGTACTAGCCACCTCGGTCAGATCGAATCCGTTTAATCTTCTTATCGGTTTGGTTCTCAACCAAATCCTTAAACTCTTTGAACTTTTCAAAGGTTTCAGATTTATGACGTAGAAGGAAGATAAACCCGTATCGCAAATGGTCATCAATAAACTTCAAATAATATCGATATCCATTACGAGTCGCGGTACTGAAGGGACCACATACATCAGTATGTATTAGGTCAAGAATACCTTCGCATCTTGTAACCTTGTTACGGAAAGGCATCCTAGTCATTTTACCCCGATTGCAATGTTCACAGGTAGGTAAAGATTGGACCTGTAGAAATTCTAAGGGTCCATCCTTTATCAATCTATTAATCTTATCAATAGATAAATGACCAAGCCTTTGATGCCAAATCATATTCGAATGATTTCCATTCTCCCTGGATCTTTTAGGGTTTTTATTAGTGATAGTGACATTCATGACACATTCATCAATGCACAATTCATAGAGTCCACCAGAAGTCAAAACACCATCCGTAATAAATTTATCATATTGATTAATGACTAACTTATTACATAAAAGGAAGGAATATCCATGTCTAACAAGCTTAGATACAGATATCAAATTCCTCCTTACTTCAGGTACATAAATACACTTAATGATACACGACAGGTCCCAATGGCGACTGCTGCAACACTTGCATCAGATCCCATCTGGATGACTATCTCCCCTTGCTCCAGATTCCTAGTTTCCTGAAACAAATGCAACGAATTGCATACATGAACAGAAGCACTAGAATCTACAACCCAACTTCCTTCTCGTCCGACGAGAAAGCTAGTTTCAATGATGAAAGTAGATTTCATACCTGTTGGGACTTTACCTTTGTCGACCAACTTCAGGTACTCTGGGCAGTTACGCCGCCAGTGCCTCGGCTTCTTGCAGTGGTGACATACATCGGACTTCTTTGATATCATTAACGTGGAAGCACTGGAAGATGAACCAACTCCTTTATTCTTCTTCTTTCTCTTCTGGGGCGGGCCCTTCCGAGAACCTTGCTTCCGACCGCACTTTCCTTTCACTTGTGCAACCATTGCACTAGCAGAGGGGTCGTCCTTCTTCATCACGTCTTCTACAGACTTTAATGCAGCTAACAGCCCAGCGTTAGTGAAATCAACTTTGCTCATGTGATATGACACGATAAAGTTTTTGAAATACTTAGGGAGCGACATGAGAATGAAATCAGCTTGCATATCGGAATCCATGTAAGCTCCCAGGGTTTCCAATTCAGAGAGGTACCCAAACACTTTGAGCACATGTTCTCTAACAGAGGTCCCTTCCTGCATCTTGCAGCAAATAAGCTCTTTCATCATATTGTAATGCTGTGTGCGGTTGGTGTCACCGAACATTTCCTTCAGATTCAACATGATTTCTTGGCAGTGGTTCATTTCCACATGTTGCTTCTGAAGCACATTGGATAATGAGCCAAGGATATAACACCTTGCCAAGTTATGATCTTCATCATATTTCTCATTAAAAGATTTATCTTCCGCAGTCAGAGGGTTTGTAATCTTGTCCTTAGTTAGCACATATGAGATGCGCTCCGCAGATAGGACAAGATCCAAATTTCGTATCCAATCCGAATAATTTGGTCCGGCCAACTGATTGACCTCCAGAAGCCTGCTCAGTGGGTTCATGGACTTCATTTTCTGAAATTAAGAATGCACTATATTAGAATATATAAATAATTATATATCCAATTTTATAACATTTGCTTAAGGCATTTTAAATGAAATCTGTCTTGCTATGTCTACTATGAAAGATTATTCCCTAATCATCTTTCAAAGTAAGAGATATACTTACCGTTATATCTCAAGCAAGACCTGGGATCTCCTCTCTATCTTTATCACATCCCAATAATATGAGAACCTGTGACTCGAATAAAGAGAAGCGGGAACACATTCCGCCTTGCAAGTCCAACTTGCATTTCCCAATTCGGTCTTTAACACCCGGGCCCACCACCCCTAAGATGATGACTGTCGCTAATTGAACCAACCATCAACAGGTTTAATACTCGCTATACGTAATCCAATATCGCCCCAATAATATGAGGACCCGATATTAGGGTCACTACGTATACGGCCTTACTCTTTCGAGAAGCAAAGAACCCGATCCAAATAATTGTATATAGGATCTGTCACTTCGGACAGGCGTCTCCTATATACAACTTTTAGCGACGGAATTCTTTGCCTTGACGGGAGACCATGGATGTCACTTATGTGATCCTCCGCCTCTTATTCAAATTGAAATAATTAATTATCGTGAATCATATTCACATAATTAATTCTTCCAAGGGAAAAAATTACACATCTATTCATAATAGAGTGTTTTAATAGGATATAATTCATTTAATCACATTAAATTAATCATCAATCCTATTATCAATCAACAAACTTTTAATTTTACTTGAATAGTAGGTATAATCTCAAAGTACGTATTATTTCGAATTTTAATAATTAGAAAAATACACTTTGATTTCGCCGGAATTATCCAGTCCCTACCCGTTGTCATGGCCAGTACCGGCGAGAGTGTGACGGACCACATACGTTGCAACCCGCTATCCCAGCAATCTTCGACTAGACACCATATCCACCTCAGGAAAGGATAATGCCAGATAGATCATCATGTACTTTGAGATGCTCATCGGTCTTTCAACTGAAATTGTACCATATAATATACATCAAAATAATTGTGATTATATTATAAGGAAATTTGCTAAACAAATCTCCAATCCTATTCAAGCAAGAGGGTTTTGCATGTAAAAGTTGTCCTACAACTATTGCAGGATGACCTAGGGTTTTGCATGAAAATAATGTTTGTTGATGATTTCAAAATAACCAATGATCAAGATCAACTATCTTATCATTATGGTTTAGTGGGATGTCATTCAAGGAATTGATTATCATCTTTAAATATTTCATAAATATTTATCAATAACCAATTTCAGAAAATTAACAATTAATTTTCATCAACATGTATTTGAATGACTATCACAAGGTTCATGATCAAATTTGTCAATTTCCAGCAGTGACCCCCAATCACTTAAATTAACTTATCTTGATCAATTTAAATCCAAAATTCGCAAAATTAGTTCCCTAAGATTGCCAACTTGATTTACAACAGAACCTAAGTGATATTTCACGCATTTCGAGGCATGTCAAAACCGTAATTAATAAATTAATCACGTTCGGTTTCGATGTTCCCGCAATAGTGAAAACATGCTTATTCAAAAGACCATATCTTGAGCAAATTAAATCCAAATTTAGTAAACTCAAATCCTATGTTTCCTTGTTTAATGGGTAACAAAATCCAATTGAATATTTTGTGTTTAAACAATTTAAACAGTGCCGAAAAAATCAATTAGACAGAGTTGCGAAAATTCAAATGCGTTAAAACTTTCGCGACCCTTTCAAACCCAAGTCATCCTTGGTTCATGGATCATATCCAAAACCTTTTTCAACCTGGCTCTGATACCACTTGAAGGATATTGAGAATCCTCAAGCACATCACGGAAGCGTGACGATCGCATCTAATACGATCGGGGCGACTATTCGTACTAGTCGCAATGTACAACGGAATTTAAAAAATTTTAAATCAAATGATGAAACCACATGATCACAAGAACAATTCTTGTATCGTTTCATCAAACCACAAAGTATTAGGAATACATCTTGAAGCGTGGTTGCGATCACGAGATCTCTAAAGCAAG
This sequence comes from Ottelia alismoides, assembly GCA_037367405.1. Taxonomy (NCBI): domain Eukaryota; kingdom Viridiplantae; phylum Streptophyta; class Magnoliopsida; order Alismatales; family Hydrocharitaceae; genus Ottelia; species Ottelia alismoides. The sequence continues at coordinate 597,014 of JAZKJV010001865.1, read as the reverse complement.
AGATCCTCCTGTCTCAAGTCCGATCCACAAAGACAGCACTTGCGGGCGCGATGATGAGACGCGTGACTCCTGCAATCCTTGACGAAAATCCAAGCCTCGAATCTCCTGATTTTGTCCAACGAAATCCGTCGTCTTCCTCTAGAGCAAGCAGCCCCAAAGAAGAAGGAGATCCTCGAGTAGTCGATGGCGAAGGCGAGAATTTCTCTCTTTTCTCGATAGAGGTGGTCGACCACCCTATGGAGAGGGAAGGGAGAGAGAGAGCACGAGAATGAGAGGGAGAGAGATAAGTAGAGTAGGCGTCTACTTGGTGTACCTTTCAAGGGCTAGGGCTACCCTCCTTATATATTAGTTTGGGATCCAATGGATCTCAATCCATGGCTCATATGGATCCAACGGTTATTACAATCCAAGAGTCATCCAACGGCTATGATTGTTGTTGGTTAAAAACCAACAACATTAATTTATATTAAATTAAATATATGTTGAATTATTATCAACACAATTTAATTAACATAAATTAATTTATTAAGAGATAATATGATAACAAAAAAGAAGAGACAACAAACCTCCTAAAATATAGGAGGTGTCACCTATGACTAAGTCATAGGTGATGCCACCTTTAATTTTGGTGGTAATTTTGTCTCTCTTTTATTTATCTTATTATTTCTTAATTAATTGCAATAACTATTATTGCAATAATATCCACCAAATTAATTTCAAATTAATTTGTGAATATTTCAATCATGCCATTGAAAAATATGTGAATCATATTCACATCCCAAACTAATTTGTAAATTACATTTCCAATTAATTAACTAATGTAGATCCAATCCACATTAATAATTAACAAATGCAATTTACAATATTTCTCTCTCTGATATATTATAAATCCCATTTATAATATACACATATATTCTAGATATCACTATCCACGATCTTCTTATCCTTGATAAATAAATCCCATTTAATTATCTTGGATAATCATTCTCACAATATGAATCTCATTCATATTATACTTGATAATTAAATCCCATTTAATCATCAAGACCTTCTTGCTTGGATACTAAATTCATCATAGGAATTATTCTTGAACTCCTTCAAGAATAATGTGCTTTCTCCACAGATACTTGGAGATAAGGACAGGACGATTGTATTGTTCGAGATCTCATCTCAAATCCAGATCGAACGGGCCTCCCATAGATGCTTGATTAAATCAAATCCGTATACTTAATCTTCTCATTGCATCTGAATCACATTCAGATCAATGTCCAACACTTGGACTAAGATCAAGTTACTTCTCTACTGAGAGGAGTCACTAAAATCCAGACCTGTTTCATCACTCCCTCGGACTGGAAGCGTCATGGTTATACAATCGTTTATGATCACATCAGCCTCAGGTATTCCCAATACCTGCACATCCTGCATACTGGAAGACCAATGATCAACCTGAAGATGAAGATCTATTTTATACCGTCTTCTTCAGGATTTGATCACCAAGTTTCTCAATCTTGGTCATTGGGATTTGGTACCGATCATATGCTTTCCCAAAGCATATATCTTACCTTCAAATTCTTGTCATGCTTCCAAAGCACGACGACCATGCATGGAATTTGATCGGGTCCCAATACCTCATGAGTGAGCTCATGTCTTCCGGTTCATAAGTGAACCTGTATGATCCCTTTGAGAGATCGTATTACTCATATGCCCTTATATGAACACCAGCTCGTCGGTGTATATACCTTGATTAGGTCATCAACCTAATGGTCTGCCAAATGTACATACTCAGACATATAGTAACACATCTGTCTCTGGTCAGAGGATGTGTGCCTATGATGTGACAGTATTCAACATAGGACTTAGGTTATCTCGATCTCGCCAAGTTAACCCATTTGCCTAACTAATCTGACACCTCCGAAACATTATTCCCATGCAGAGGACCCGCATCAAGAGGTCGGTCAGATATCTGTTAGCAATGTGAGCCCGAGGCGAACCATTCCTACAATAAATGTTATTGTAATAAATGATTCATCAATAAAAGTTATTGATTTTGTTTCACTCCCTTTCTGATATTGAATGAATGAATGCACTATAAGGTCCCTCTGTACAATAAGGGTTATGTACCATGGCCAACTTGATAATCATACAGCTGTTGATTCAATGATTGAATCATAGAGGCTGATGCTTGGATGAATATCTAAGGAGTTAGATAGAGGACTCATCAAGCATCATCAATGATTAACAAGTAGTGATCTCCAGTCTGAGTGGGAGATGGCAATCCCATCTCATTAGACTGATATCTGATCGACCTCTTGATGCAGGTCCTCTGCATAGGAATATTGATTCGGAGGTATCAGATTAGTTGAGTCAATGAGTTGACTTAACGAGATCGAGATAACCAAAGACCTATGATGAATACTGTCACATCACAGGCAAACATCCTCTGACCAGAGACAGATATATTACTATATGTCTGAGCATGTACATTTGGCAGACCAATAGGTTGATGACCTAATCAAGGTCTATACACCGGCGAGCTGGTGTGCATGTAAGGGCATATGAGTAATATGATCTCTCAAAGGGATCATACAGGTTCACTTGTGAACCGGAAGACATGAGCTCACTCATGAGGTATTGGGATTGACCAAATTCCATGCATGGTCATCATGCTTTAGAAGCATGATATGAATTTGAAGGTAAGATATATGCTTTGTGAAGGCATATGATCTGTACCATATCCCAAGGACCAAGATTGAGAAACTTAATGATCAGACTATGAAGATGACAGTGTAAAAGTGATCTTTATCTTCATGATGATCATGAGTCTTCCAGTATGCAGGATGTGCAGGTATAGGGAATACCTGAAGGGTGATTTGATCATAAACGATTGTATAACCATGACGCTTCCATTCCGAGGGAGTGATGAAACAGGTCTGGATTTTAGTGACTCCTCTCATTAGAGAAGTGACTTAATCTTAGTCCATGTATTGGACATTAAACTGAATGAGATTCAGATGCAATGAGAAGATTAGGTTTACGGTCTTGATTTAATCAAGCATCTATGAGAGGTCCATGGGATCTGGATATGAGATGTGATCTCAATATCCAAGTCACTATACGTGGAACAATACAATCGCCCTGTCCTTATCTCCAAGTATCTGAGGAGAAATAGCATTGTTCTTAAATGGTTTGAAGAACAATTCCATAAGATCTAAGCAAAGAGAAGATGATAATTAAATGTGATTTAATTATCATGATGTATGAGAAGTTATCCAATATAATTAAATGTGATTTAATTATTATGGATAAGAATAATGTGGATAGTAATATCCAATTATTCCTAATATATTATAAATGTGATTTATAATGTATTAGAGAGAGTTCAATATAATTTATATTAGTAAATTAATTATTAATGTGTATTGGATACACATTGTTTAATTAATTGAAAATGTAAATTACATTTTGTTTTGGGTTGTGAATTTGATTCACAATATTCCAATGTCAAGATTGCAATATTCCCAAAATTAATTGAGAATTATTTTGGTGAATTAATATATCAACAAATTGTTGTTGGTAAAATAAGAAGAGAGAAAAATAAGGAGATTGGACTCCTCATTTGGAATGAGGGGGGCGGCACTCAATTCCCATGGGGAATTGGTGGCCGTCCCCTCTTCCAAATAAGGAGAGTATCTCCTTTGTCTTCTCTCTCTCTTATTTGATTGATTTAGATTTGGTATTAATATTTATTTAATTTATCAAATATATTTTATCAAATTAAATCACAAGTTGTTGGTTTTTACCAACAACAATCTTGACCATTGGATTGTCATAAATCAATCTCAACCATTGATTTTATGTGACACATGGATTGAGATCCATGGATCCCAAAACCCTATAAATAGAGAGGCACCCTTGGCTCTCTCTTTACACATGCTATTGTAGCAAAACTCTCTCTCTCTTTCTCTCATACTCGACAGCCCTCTCTCCCTCTTCCTCTTGGTGGCCGTCCACCCTAGTGGAGGGAATCGTCGTCGCCTTCGCCTTCGTGCTACCGCTTCGACGCTCTGCGGTTCTCCGTCTACTTCAAGTGCTTCGCCCGCGAAGGAGACGTTCGATCTCGTGCGACGAGATTAGGAGCAACCGCGCTTGGATCAACTTCTTGGATTGCGAGGACACCGCGGTTCATCCCCGCGCTCGCAAGCGATCTCTCCGATGATCGGACTTGAGACAGGAGGTCTCTTCTCTTAGAGACTCGATCAACCACGCTTCAAGAGGTATTGCATTATAGTTTCTGTGGTTATAGATGAAACGATCCGAGAATGGTTCTTGGATCATGTGGTTTCATCGAATAAATTTTTTAAATTCCGCTGCACCGAACATCTAGTGCGACTAGTCGTTCTTCGTCGTATCCGATACGACGCTCACGCTTCCGTGATGCGCTTGAGGATCTCTCCATATCCTTCAAGTGGTATCAGAGCCTTAGGTCGACGGTTTCGAATAGTGATTCGTTAACCGAGGACGACTTGGGTTCGTTTAGGTCGCGAAAGTTTTCATCGCATTTGATTTCGCAGATCTGTTTAGTAAATAAATTCGGCACTGTTTAAATTGTTTAAACACGAATTTTATACTTGGATTATGTTCCCCATTAAATAAGGAAACCATAGGATCTGAGTTTGTATAAATCGGATTTCGTATGCTCGAGATATGGTCGTTTTAATGGACATGTATGCACTGTTGCGGGAACTGTGAATCTGAACGTGATTAAAATATTAATTACTGTTTAGACTTGCCTCGAAATGCGTGAAACACCACTTAGATTCTGTCCTAAATCAAATTAGCAAACTTTAGAAATTGACTTTGCTTAATTTGGATTTAATATGATTGAGATATGCCAATTTTAGTAAGTAGGGGTCACTGCTGAAATTGCTTTCCTAATCTAGAACCAAGTGATTGTCAATTAGAGAAATTAATTGTTAATTTCGTGAAATAATCTTGAAAAATATTTGTGAAATATTGAAACATGATTATTTGCCTAATTGACTTGGCCCCAACCAATTAGATGATTAGATTTGATCTAAACCTTAATTGGAATTACAATCATCAAACTTCTTGCTTGAATAGGGCTTGGAAATTTGTCTAGCAAATTTCCTTAAAATCAAAATTGTTTTGATTACTATATGGTATAATTTCGGTTGAAAAACCGATGATCATCTCAAGTACAAAATAATCAATTTGGCATTATCCTTTCCCGAGGTGGATATGGTGTCTAGTCGGGGATCGCTGGGTCAGCGGGTTGCAACGTATGTGGTCCGCCCCACTCCCGTCGGTACTGGCCATGACAGCGGGTAGGGCCGGGATAATATCCGAGGGATTATGATGTATTTTTCTAATTATTAAAATTCGAATTAATACGTACTTTGAGAATAATATCATATATGCATATTCAAGAATAAAATTAAGTTTGATTGATTAAATTGGATTGATAATTAATTTAATATGATTAAGTTAATTATATCCAATTGAGAATACTCTAATATGATTAGAGTTGATAATTCCCTTGGAAGAATTAATTATATGAATATGATTCATAGTAATTAATTGAATTTGAATAAGAGGTGGAGGATCACATAAGTGACATCCATGGTCTCCCGTCAAGGCGAAGGGTTTCCGTCGCAAGGGATTGTATATAGGAGACGCCTGTACGTAGTGACAGCTCCTATATACAAGCGCATATGGATCGAACTCTTTGCTTCTCGAAAGAGTAAGGCCGTATGCGTAGTGACCCCAATATCGGATCCTCATATTATTGGGGCGATATTGGATTGCGTATAGCAAGTTCTAATCCTGTTGACGGTTGGTTCAATTAATGACAGGTCAACATCACCTTAGGGGTGGTGGGCCTGGGTATTAAAGACCGAATTGGGAATGCAAGTTGGACTTGCAAGGCGGAATGTGTTCCCGCTTCTCTTTATTGGAGTTGCAGTTTCTCATATTATTGGGATGTAACAAAGATAAAGAGGAGATCCCAGTTCTTGCTTGAGATATATCGGTAAGTATATCTCCTACTTTGAAAGTGAATAAGGGAATAAACTTTCATAGTTGACATAGCAAGACTAATTTGATTTAAAATGCCTTAATCAAATAAAATTAAATTGAATATATGATTATATGTTCTAATATAGTGCATTCTCAATTTCAGAAAATGAAGGCCATGAACCCACTGAACAGGCTTCTGGAGGTCAACCAATTGACCGGACCAAATTACTCGGATTGGATCCGTAATTTGGAGCTTGTGCTTTCGGTGGAGCGCATCAGTTATGTGCTCCATGATAACAAACTTGAAAACCCTAAATCTAAGGAAGACAAAGCATATAATGACAAGTATGATGAAGATCATGTCTTGGCTAGATGCTATATCTTGGGTTCTCTCTCCAATGTTCTTCAGAAGCAACATGTGGAGATGAGTACTTGCCAGGATATCATGCAGAATCTAAAGGATATGTTTGGTGACATTAACCGCACCCAGCGGTACAATGTTATGAAAGATCTTCTTCGCTGTAAGATGCAAGAAGGGACCTCGGTCCGCGATCATGTACTCAAAATGTTTGGGTACTTGTCAGAGCTTGAGACTCTGGGGGCGACGATGGATGCAGACATGCAATCTGATTTCATTCTGCTGTCATTGCCCAAATCTTTCAATAACTTTGTAGTGTCATTCCACATGAATAAGTTGTAACTGACAAATGCTGGGCTTCTTGCTGCATTAAAGTCTGCAGAAGACGTAATGTAGAAAGATGGTCCCTCTGGCACTGCAATGGTTGCACAGGTCAAAGGGAAGCGCGGTCGGAAGCAAGGTTCTCGGAAGGGCCCGGCCCAGAAGAGAAAGAAGAAGGGACAAAGTGTTGCCTCATCTTCCAATGCATCCACTTTAATGGCGTCAAAGAAAACCGACGTCTGTCACCACTGCAAGAAGCCGGGGCACTGGAGGCGTAATTGCCCGGATTACCTGAAGTCGGTCGACAAAGGTAAAGCCCCAGCAGGTATGAAATCTACTCTTATCATTGAAACCAGCTTTCTCGTTGGACGAGAAGGAAGTTGGGTAGTTGATTCTGGTGCTTCTGTTCATGTATGCAATTCGTTGCATTTGTTTCAGGAAACTAGATAGCTTGAAGAAGGGGAGATAGTCATCCAGATGGGATCTGATGCAAGTGTTGCAGCAGTCGCCGTCGGGACCTGCAGACTATCATTATCTAGTGGTAGAGTCCTAGTACTTAAAGAGTGTCTTTATGTACCTGAAGTCAGAAGGAATCTAATATCTGTATCTAAGTTAGTTAGAAGTGGATATTCATTCCTGTTCTGTAATAAATTAGTCATAAACCGTTATGATAAATATATTGCAGACGGTATTTTGACTTCTGGAGGACTCTATGAATTGTGCATTGATAAATGTGTTATGAATGTTACAAGCACTAATAAAAACCCTAAAGGATCCAGGGAGAATGAAAATCTCTCAAATGAGATTTGGCATCAAAGGCTTGGTCATTTGTCTGTTGATAAGATCAATAGATTAATTAAGGATGGACCTTTAGACTTTCTAAAGGTTCAACCTTTGCCTACTTGCAAGAATTGCATTCAAGGAAAAATGACCAGGATGCCTTTTCGTAACAAGGTTACAAGATGTGAAGGTATTATTGACCTAATACATACTGATGTATGCGGTCCCTTCAGTACCGCGACCCGAAATGGATATCGATATTATTTGACGTTTATTGATGACCATTCACGATACGGGTTTATCTTCCTATAACGTCATAAATCTGAAACCTTTGAAAAGTTCAAAGAATTCAAGGCTTTGGTTGAGAACCAAACCGATAGGAAGATTAAACGAATTCGATCTGATCGAGGTGGCGAGTACCTATCAGATGAATTTAAGGAATACCTTAAAGAGAATGGAATTATTTCCAATCTCACTCCTCCTGGAACTCCCCAACTTAATGGTGTTGCTTAAAGACGCAACAGAACCATCATGGATATGGTTCGTTCAATGATGAGTAAAGCACATTTACCACTTAGTTTCTGGGGATATGCAGTAGAGACTGCAATATATATCCTAAATAAGATTCCTAGCAAATCTGTACCTAAGACTCCTCATGAGCTCTGGTATGGAACCAAACCTAGTGTTAATCACTTGAGGGTTTGGGGTTGCTTGGTCCATGCAAAGAATGTGGATGCAAGCAAGCTAGAATCTCGCTCTCGTGAGTGTTACTTCATAGGGTATGTTAGAGATGGTATTGGATACCAACTCTATGACCCTGAGACTCAGAAGGTTTTTGTTTCTAGAGATGTGAAATTTCTGGAGAATGATTTCCTTAAGGGTCAAGATAAATATGAAGTAAAGGAACTCATTGAATCTCCTGATGATTCTGAGCTTCCTGAACCAGAAACTGAAGAGATAAATAAAGATGAAACACCTATACCTCTTCGAAGGAGTTCGAGGGTGGTTGCACCACCTGAAAGGTATGGATTCCATGTGTCAGGTGAAACTGACAGTGATCCTACTTCATTTGATGAAGCACTCGCGGATCATGACATGGATAGATGGATGCTAGCAATGAAGTCAGAAATTGACTCCATGCATAAGAATGGTGTATGGACCCTAGAGGATCCACCTAAAGGGGTAAAACCCATTGGGTGCAAATGGATCTTCAAGAGAAAGAGGGGACCTGATGGGAAAGTAGAGACTTTCAAGGCACGGCTCGTAGCCAAGGGCTACACACAGAGAGAAGGCATCGACTACGATGAGACATTCTCTCCTGTGGCTATGCTTAAATCCATCAGGGCACTGCTAGCTATAGCTGCATATCTTGACTACGACATCTGGCAGATGGACGTCAAGACGGCTTTCCTCAATGGATACCTCGAGGAGGATATCTACATGGAGCAGCCCCAGGGCTTCATGACTGAGGATGGCAAAGTATGCAAGCTGAAGAAATCCATCTATGGGCTCAAGCAAGCTTCTCGTAGTTGGAACATCAGATTTGACGAAACCATAAAGAGTTATAATTTTTTGCAGAATCCTGATGAACCTTGTGTGTACAAGAAGCTTAGTGGGAGCGCCATTGTGTTCATCGTGCTTTATGTAGATGACATCCTTATCATTGGGAATGATACAGGGATGATGACCAGTGTGAAGATTTGGTTGTCCCATACCTTTGAGATGAAAGATCTTGGAGAAGCATCTTACATCTTGGGTCTGAAGCTGTTCAGAAACCGAGAGAAGAGGATATTGGGATTGTCACAACAAGGATACATTAAGAAGATTCTTGAACGATTCCGTATGGATAGTTCCAAGAAAGGATTCCTACCCTTAAGACATGGTATCCACCTGTCTAAAGGAATGGCTCCTCAAACTGTTGAGGAAAAGAAGGCCATGGCTGGATGTCCTTATGCATCAGCCGTAGGAAGCTTAATGTATGCCATGATGTGTACTAGGCCAGATATCTGCCATGCAGTGGGAGTGGTAAGCCGTTACCAATCCTGCTATGGAGAACAACACTGGAATGCAGTAAAGAACATATTCAAATATCTTAGACGGACGCAAGATTACATCTTGGTCTATGGAGATGGTGATCTCCAAGTATTGGGATATACAGATTCTGACTTACAATCGGATATTAATGATCGAAAGTCGACATCAGGGTTTGTGTTCCTGTTGAACGGTGGTGCTGTGAGCTGGAGAAGCAAGAAGCAGGACACTACGGCAGATTCAACAACAGAAGCCGAATACATTGCCGCATCGGATGCTGCAAAGGAGGCGGTGTGGTTGCGCAAGTTCGTCCAGGAGCTTGGCGTAGTTTCCTCTGATACTCCCATCCCGCTACTCTGTGATAACACGGGAGCCATTGCCCAGGCGAAGGAACCCAGATGGCATCAGAAGAGCAAGCACGTAGAAAGGAAATACCACATCATTCGGGAGATACAAAAGCGTGGTGACATCATCATCACCAAGGTGGCCTCCGCCGACAACGTTGCTGATCCTCTTACCAAACCTCTGACACAGAAGGTTTTTGACCAGCATGTAATGAGTATGGGTTTAAGGCTTGTTCCTGAATGGTTCTGAGGGCTATTGGGATATTGTTAGCAATGTGAGCCCGAGGCGAACCATTCCTACAATAAATGTTATTGTAATAAATGATTCATCAATAAAAGTTATTGATTTTGTTTCACTCCCTTTCTGATATTGAATGAATGAATGCACTATAAGGTCCCTCTGTACAATAAGGGTTATGTACCATGGCCAACTTGATAATCATACAGCTGTTGATTCAATGATTGAATCATAGAGGCTGATGCTTGGATGAATATCTAAGGAGTTAGATAGAGGACTCATCAAGCATCATCAATGATTAACAAGTAGTGATCTCCAGTCTGAGTGGGAGATGGCAATCCCATCTCATTAGACTGATATCTGATCGACCTCTTGATGCAGGTCCTCTGCATAGGAATATTGATTCGGAGGTATCAGATTAGTTGAGTCAATGAGTTAACTTAACGAGATCGAGATAACCAAAGACCTATGATGAATACTGTCACATCACAAGCAAACATCCTCTGACCAGAGACAGATATATTACTATATGTCTGAGCATGTACATTTGGCAGACCAATAGGTTGATGACCTAATCAAGGTCTATACACCGGCGAGCTGGTGTGCATGTAAGGGCATATGAGTAATATGATCTCTCAAAGGGATCATACAGGTTCACTTGTGAACCGGAAGACATGAGCTCACTCATGAGGTATTGGGATTGACCAAATTTCATGCATGGTCATCATGCTTTAGAAGCATGATATGAATTTGAAGGTAAGATATATGCTTTGTGAAGGCATATGATCTGTACCATATCCCAAGGACCAAGATTGAGAAACTTAATGATCAGACTATGAAGATGACAGTGTAAAAGTGATCTTTATCTTCATGATGATCATGAGTCTTCCAGTATGCAGGATGTGCAGGTATGGGGAATACCTGAAGGGTGATTTGATCATAAACGATTGTATAAACATGACGCTTCCATTCCGAGGGAGTGATGAAACAGGTCTGGATTTTAGTGACTCCTCTCATTAGAGAAGTGACCTAATCTTAGTCCATGTATTGGACATTGATCTGAATGAGATTCAGATGCAATGAGAAGATTAGGTTTACGGTCTTGATTTAATCAAGCATCTATGAGAGGTCCATGGGATCTGGATATGAGATGTGATCTCAATATCCAAGTCACTATACGTGGAACAATACAATCGCCCTGTCCTTATCTCCAAGTATCTGAGGAGAAATAGCATTGTTCTTAAATGGTTTGAAGAACAATTCCATAAGATCTAAGCAAAGAGAAGATGATAATTAAATGTGATTTAATTATCATGATGTATGAGAAGTTATCCAATATAATTAAATGTGATTTAATTATTATGGATAAGAATAATGTGGATAGTAATATCCAATTATTCCTAATATATTATAAATGTGATTTATAATGTATTAAAGAGAGTTCAATATAATTTATATTAGTAAATTAATTATTAATGTGTATTGGATACACATTGTTTAATTAATTGAAAATGTAAATTACATTTTGTTTTGTGTTGTGAATTTGATTCACAATATTCCAATGTCAAGATTGCAATATTCCCAAAATTAATTGAGAATTATTTTGGTGAATTAATATATCAACAAATTGTTGTTGGTAAAATAAGAAGAGAGAAAAATAAGGAGATTGGACTCCTCATTTGGAATGAGGGGGGCGGCACTCAATTCCCATGGGGAATTGGTGGCCGTCCCCTCTTCCAAATAAGGAGAGTATCTCCTTTGTCTTCTCTCTCTCTTATTTGATTGATTTAGATTTGGTATTAATATTGATTTGATTTATCAAATATATTTTATCAAATTAAATCACAAGTTGTTGGTTTTTACCAACAACAATCTTGACCATTGGATTGTCATAAATCAATCTCAACCATTGATTTTATGTGACACATGGATTGAGATCCATGGATCCCAAAACCCTATAAATAGAGAGGCACCCTTGGCTCTCTCTTTACACATGGTATTGTAGCAAAACTCTCTCTCTCTTTCTCTCATACTCGACAGCCCTCTCTCCCTCTTCCTCTTGGTGGCCGTCCACCCTAGTGGAGGGAATCGTCGTCGCCTTCGCCTTCGTGCTACCACTTCGACGCTCTGCGGTTCTCCGTCTACTTCAAGTGCTTCGCCCGCGAAGGAGACGTTCGATCTCGTGCGACGAGATTAGGAGCAACCGCGCTTGGATCAACTTCTTGGATTGCGAGGACACCGCGGTTCATCCCCGCGCTCGCAAGCGATCTCTCCGACGATCGGACTTGAGACAGGAGGTCTCTTCTCTTAGAGACTCGATCAACCACGCTTCAAGAGGTATTGCATTATACTTGCTGTGGTTATAGATGAAACGATCCGAGAATGGTTCTTGGATCATGTGGTTTCATCGAATAAATTTTTTAAATTCCGCTGCACCGAACATCTAGTGCGACTAGTCGTTCTTCGTCGTATCCGATACGACGCTCACGCTTCCGTGATGTGCTTGAGGATCTCTCCATATCCTTCAAGTGGTATCAGAGCCTTAGGTCGACGGTTTCGAATAGTGATTCGTTAACCGAGGACGACTTGGGTTCGTTTAGGTCGCGAAAGTTTTCATCGCATTTGATTTCGCAGATCTGTATAGTAAATAAATTCGGCACTGTTTAAATTGTTTAAACACGAATTTTATACTTGGATTATGTTCCCCATTAAATAAGGAAACCATAGGATCTGATTTGCGTAAATCGGATTTCGTATGCTCGAGATATGGTCGTTTTAATGGACATGTATGCACTGTTGCGGGAACTGTGAATCTGAACGTGATTAAAATGTTAATTACTGTTTAGACTTGCCTCGAAATGCGTGAAACACCACTTAGGTTCTGTCCTAAATCAAATTAGCAAACTTTAGAAATTGACTTTGCTTAATTTGGATTTAATATGATTGAGATATGCCAATTTTAGTAAGTAGGGGTCACTGCTGAAATTGCTTTCCTAATCTAGAACCAAGTGATTGTCAATTAGAGAAATTAATTGTTAATTTCGTGAAATAATCTTGAAAAATATTTGTGAAATATTGAAACATGATTATTTGCCTAATTGACTTGGCTCCAACCAATTAGATGATTAGATTTGATCTAAACCTTAATTGGAATTACAATCATCAAACTTCTTGCTTGAATAGGGCTTGGGAATTTGTCTAGCAAATTTCCTTAAAATCAAAATTGTTTTGATTACTATATGGTATAATTTCGGTTGAAAAACCGATGATCATCTCAAGTACAAAATAATCAATTTGGCATTATCCTTTCCCGAGGTGGATATGGTGTCTAGTCGGGGATCGCTGGGTCAGCGGGTTGCAACGTATGTGGTCCGCCTCACTCCCGTCGGTACTGGCCATGACAGCGGGTAGGGCCGGGATAATATCCGAGGGATTATGATGTATTTTTCTAATTATTAAAATTCGAATTAATACGTACTTTGAGAATAATATCATATATGCATATTCAAGAATAAAATTAAGTTTGATTGATTAAATTGGATTGATAATTAATTTAATAGGATTAAGTTAATTATATCCAATTGAGAATACTCTAATATGATTAGAGTTGATAATTCCCTTGGAAGAATTAATTATATGAATATGATTAATAGTAATTAATTGAATTTGAATAAGAGGTGGAGGATCACATAAGTGACATCCATGGTCTCCCGTCAAGGCGAAGGGTTTCCGTCGCCAGGGATTGTATATAGGAGACGCCTGTACGTAGTGACAGCTCCTATATACAAGCGCATATGGATCGAACTCTTTGCTTCTCGAAAGAGTAAGGCCGTATGCGTAGTGACCCCAATATCGGATCCTCATATTATTGGGGCGATATTGGATTGCGTATAGCAAGTTCTAATCCTGTTGACGGTTGGTTCAATTAATGACAGGTCAACATCACCTTAGGGGTGGTGGGCCTGGGTATTAAAGACCGAATTGGGAATGCAAGTTGGACTTGCAAGGCGGAATGTGTTCCCGCTTCTCTTTATTGGAGTTGTAGTTTCTCATATTATTGGGATGTAACAAAGATAAAGAGGAGATCCCAGTTCTTGCTTGAGATATATCGGTAAGTATATCTCCTACTTTGAAAGTGAATAAGGGAATAAACTTTCATAGTTGACATAGCAAGACTAATTTGATTTAAAATACCTTAATCAAATAAAATTAAATTGAATATATGATTATATGTTCTAATATAGTGCATTCTCAATTTCAGAAAATGAAGGCCATGAACCCACTGAACAGGCTTCTGGAGGTCAACCAATTGACCGGACCAAATTACTCGGATTGGATCCGTAATTTGGAGCTTGTGCTTTCGGCGGAGCGCATCAGTTATGTGCTCCATGATAACAAACTTGAAAACCCTAAATCTAAGGAAGACAAAGCATATAATGACAAGTATGATGAAGATCATGTCTTGGCTAGATGCTATATCTTGGGTTCTCTCTCCAATGTTCTTCAGAAGCAACATGTGGAGATGAGTACTTGCCAGGATATCATGCAGAATCTAAAGGATATGTTTGGTGACATTAACCGCACCCAGCGGTACAATGTTATGAAAGATCTTCTTCGCTGTAAGATGCAAGAAGGGACCTCGGTCCGCGATCATGTACTCAAAATGTTTGGGTACTTGTCAGAGCTTGAGACTCTGGGGGCGACGATGGATGCAGACATGCAATCTGATTTCATTCTGCTGTCATTGCCCAAATCTTTCAATAACTTTGTAGTGTCATTCCACATGAATAAGTTGTAACTGACAAATGCTGGGCTTCTTGCTGCATTAAAGTCTGCAGAAGACGTAATGAAGAAAGATGGTCCCTCTGGCACTGCAATGGTTGCACAGGTCAAAGGGAAGCGCGGTCGGAAGCAAGGTTCTCGGAAGGGCCCGGCCCAGAAGAGAAAGAAGAAGGGACAAAGTGTTGCCTCATCTTCCAATGCATCCACTTTAATGGCGTCAAAGAAAACCGACGTCTGTCACCACTGCAAGAAGCCGGGGCACTGGAGGCGTAATTGCCCGGATTACCTGAAGTCGGTCGACAAAGGTAAAGCCCCAGCAGGTATGAAATCTACTCTTATCATTGAAACCAGCTTTCTCGTTGGACGAGAAGGAAGTTGGGTAGTTGATTCTGGTGCTTCTGTTCATGTATGCAATTTGTTGCATTTGTTTCAGGAAACTAGACAGCTTGAAGAAGGGGAGATAGTCATCCAGATGGGATCTGATGCAAGTGTTGCAGCAGTCGCCGTCGGGACCTACAGACTATCATTATCTAGTGGTAGAGTCCTAGTACTTAAAGAGTGTCTTTATGTACCTGAAGTCAGAAGGAATCTAATATCTGTATCTAAGTTAGTTAGAAGTGGATATTCATTCCTGTTCTGTAATAAATTAGTCATAAACCGTTATGATAAATATATTGCAGACGGTATTTTGACTTCTGGAGGACTCTATGAATTGTGCATTGATAAATGTGTTATGAATGTTACAAGCACTAATAAAAACCCTAAAAGATCCAGGGAGAATGAAAATCTCTCAAATGAGATTTGGCATCAAAGGCTTGGTCATTTGTCTGTTGATAAGATCAATAGATTAATTAAGGATGGACCTTTAGACTTTCTAAAGGTTCAACCTTTGCCTACTTGCAAGAATTGCATTCAAGGAAAAATGACCAGGATGCCTTTTCGTAACAAGGTTACAAGATGTGAAGGTATTATTGACCTAATACATACTGATGTATGCGGTCCCTTCAGTACCGCGACCCGAAATGGATATCGATATTATTTGACGTTTATTGATGACCATTCACGATACGGGTTTATCTTCCTATAACGTCATAAATCTGAAACCTTTGAAAAGTTCAAAGAATTCAAGGCTTTGGTTGAGAACCAAACCGATAGGAAGATTAAACGAATTCGATCTGATCGAGGTGGCGAGTACCTATCAGATGAATTTAAGGAATACCTTAAAGAGAATGGAATTATTTCCAATCTCACTCCTCCTGGAACTCCCCAACTTAATGGTGTTGCTTAAAGACGCAACAGAACCATCATGGATATGGTTCGTTCAATGATGAGTAAAGCACATTTACCACTTAGTTTCTGGGGATATGCAGTAGAGACTGCAATATATATCCTAAATAAGATTCCTAGCAAATCTGTACCTAAGACTCCTCATGAGCTCTGGTATGGAACCAAACCTAGTGTTAATCACTTGAGGGTTTGGGGTTGCTTGGTCCATGCAAAGAATGTGGATGCAAGCAAGCTAGAATCTCGCTCTCGTGAGTGTTACTTCATAGGGTATGTTAGAGATGGTATTGGATACCAACTCTATGACCCTGAGACTCAGAAGGTTTTTGTTTCTAGAGATGTGAAATTTCTGGAGAATGATTTCCTTAAGGGTCAAGATAAATATGAAGTAAAGGAACTCATTGAATCTCCTGATGATTCTGAGCTTCCTGAACCAGAAACTGAAGAGATAAATAAAGATGAAACACCTATACCTCTTCGAAGGAGTTCGAGGGTGGTTGCACCACCTGAAAGGTATGGATTCCATGTGTCAGGTGAAACTGACAGTGATCCTACTTCATTTGATGAAGCACTCGCGGATCATGACATGGATAGATGGATGCTAGCAATGAAGTCAGAAATTGACTCCATGCATAAGAATGGTGTATGGACCCTAGAGGATCCACCTAAAGGGGTAAAACCCATTGGGTGCAAATGGATCTTCAAGAGAAAGAGGGGACCTGATGGGAAAGTAGAGACTTTCAAGGCACGGCTCGTAGCCAAGGGCTACACACAGAGAGAAGGCATCGACTACGATGAGACATTCTCTCCTGTGGCTATGCTTAAATCCATCAGGGCACTGCTAGCTATAGCTGCATATCTTGACTACGACATCTGGCAGATGGACGTCAAGACGGCTTTCCTCAATGGATACCTCGAGGAGGATATCTACATGGAGCAGCCCCAGGGCTTCATGACTGAGGATGGCAAAGTATGCAAGCTGAAGAAATCCATCTATGGGCTCAAGCAAGCTTCTCGTAGTTGGAACATCAGATTTGACGAAACCATAAAGAGTTATAATTTTTTGCAGAATCCTGATGAACCTTGTGTGTACAAGAAGCTTAGTGGGAGCGCCATTGTGTTCATCGTGCTTTATGTAGATGACATCCTTATCATTGGGAATGATACAGGGATGATGACCAGTGTGAAGATTTGGTTGTCCCATACCTTTGAGATGAAAGATCTTGGAGAAGCATCTTACATCTTGGGTCTGAAGCTGTTCAGAAACCGAGAGAAGAGGATATTGGGATTGTCACAACAAGGATACATTAAGAAGATTCTTGAACGATTCCGTATGGATAGTTCCAAGAAAGGATTCCTACCCTTAAGACATGGTATCCACCTGTCTAAAGGAATGGCTCCTCAAACTGTTGAGGAAAAGAAGGCCATGGCTGGATGTCCTTATGCATCAGCCGTAGGAAGCTTAATGTATGCCATGATGTGTACTAGGCCAGATATCTGCCATGCAGTGGGAGTGGTAAGCCGTTACCAATCCTGCTATGGAGAACAACACTGGAATGCAGTAAAGAACATATTCAAATATCTTAGACGGACGCAAGATTACATCTTGGTCTATGGAGATGGTGATCTCCAAGTCTTGGGATATACAGATTCTGACTTCCAATCGGATATTAATGATCGAAAGTCGACATCAGGGTTTGTGTTCCTGTTGAACGGTGGTGCTGTGAGCTGGAGAAGCAAGAAGCAGGACACTACGGCAGATTCAACAACAGAAGCCGAATACATTGCCGCATCGGATGCTGCAAAGGAGGCGGTGTGGTTGCGCAAGTTCGTCCAGGAGCTTGGCGTAGTTTCCTCTGATACTCCCATCCCGCTACTCTGTGATAACACGGGAGCCATTGCCCAGGCGAAGGAACCCAGATGGCATCAGAAGAGCAAGCACGTAGAAAGGAAATACCACATCATTCGGGAGATACAAAAGCGTGGTGACATCATCATCACCAAGGTGGCCTCCGCCGACAACGTTGCTGATCCTCTTACCAAACCTCTGACACAGAAGGTTTTTGACCAGCATGTAATGAGTATGGGTTTAAGGCTTGTTCCTGAATGGTTCTGAGGGCTATTGGGAGATTGTTAGCAATGTGAGCCCGAGGCGAACCATTCCTACAATAAATGTTATTGTAATAAATGATTCATCAATAAAAGTTATTGATTTTGTTTCACTCCCTTTCTGATATTGAATGAATGAATGCACTATAAGGTCCCTCTGTACAATAAGGGTTATGTACCATGGCCAACTTGATAATCATACAGCTGTTGATTCAATGATTGAATCATAGAGGCTGATGCTTGGATGAATATCTAAGGAGTTAGATAGAGGACTCATCAAGCATCATCAATGATTAACATGTAGTGATCTCCAGTCTGAGTGGGAGATGGCAATCCCATCTCATTAGACTGATATCTGATCGACCTCTTGATGCAGGTCCTCTGCATAGGAATATTGATTCGGAGGTATCAGATTAGTTGAGTCAATGAGTTGACTTAACGAGATCGAGATAACCAAAGACCTATGATGAATACTGTCACATCACAGGCAAACATCCTCTGACCAGAGACAGATATATTACTATATGTCTGAGCATGTACATTTGGCAGACCAATAGGTTGATGACCTAATCAAGGTCTATACACCGGCGAGCTGGTGTGCATGTAAGGGCATATGAGTAATATGATCTCTCAAAGGGATCATACAGGTTCACTTGTGAACCGGAAGACATGAGCTCACTCATGAGGTATTGGGATTGACCAAATTCCATGCATGGTCATCATGCTTTAGAAGCATGATATGAATTTGAAGGTAAGATATATGCTTTGTGAAGGCATATGATCTGTACCATATCCCAAGGACCAAGATTGAGAAACTTAATGATCAGACTATGAAGATGACAGTGTAAAAGTGATCTTTATCTTCATGATGATCATGAGTCTTCCAGTATGCAGGATGTGCAGGTATGGGGAATACCTGAAGGGTGATTTGATCATAAACGATTGTATAACCATGACGCTTCCATTCTGAGGGAGTGATGAAACAGGTCTGGATTTTAGTGACTCCTCTCATTAGAGAAGTGACCTAATCTTAGTCCATGTATTGGACATTGATCTGAATGAGATTCAAATGCAATGAGAAGATTAGGTTTACAGTCTTGATTTAATCAAGCATCTATGAGAGGTCCATGGGATCTGGATATGAGATGTGATCTCAATATCCAAGTCACTATACGTGGAACAATACAATCGCCATGTCCTTATCTCCAAGTATCTGAGGAGAAATAGCATTGTTCTTAAATGGTTTGAAGAACAATTCCATAAGATCTAAGCAAAGAGAAGATGATAATTAAATGTGATTTAATTATCATGATGTATGAGAAGTTATCCAATATAATTAAATGTGATTTAATTATTATGGATAAGAATAATGTGGATAGTAATATCCAATTATTCCTAATATATTATAAATGTGATTTATAATGTATTAGAGAGAGTTCAATATAATTTATATTAGTAAATTAATTATTAATGTGTATTGGATACACATTGTTTAATTAATTGAAAATGTAAATTACATTTTGTTTTGGGTTGTGAATTTGATTCACAATATTCCAATGTCAAGATTGCAATATTCCCAAAATTAATTGAGAATTATTTTGGTGAATTAATATATCAACAAATTGTTGTTGGTAAAATAAGAAGAGAGAAAAATAAGGAGATTGGACTCCTCATTTGGAATGAGGGGGGCGGCACTCAATTCCCATGGGGAATTGGTGGCCGTCCCCTCTTCCAAATAAGGAGAGTATCTCCTTTGTCTTCTCTCTCTCTTATTTGATTGATTTAGATTTGGTATTAATATTTATTTGATTTATCAAATATATTTTATCAAATTAAATCACAAGTTGTTGGTTTTTACCAACAACAATCTTGACCATTGGATTGTCATAAATCAATCTCAACCATTGATTTTATGTGACACATGGATTGAGATCCATGGATCCCAAAACCCTATAAATAGAGAGGCACCCTTGGCTCTCTCTTTACACATGCTATTGTAGCAAAACTCTCTCTCTTTCTCTCATACTCGACAGCCCTCTCTCCCTCTTCCTCTTGGTGGCCGTCCACCCTAGTGGAGGGAATCGTCGTCGCCTTCGCCTTCGTGCTACCGCTTCGACGCTCTGCGGTTCTCCGTCTACTTCAAGTGCTTCGCCCGCGAAGGAGACGTTCGATCTCGTGCGACGAGATTAGGAGCAACCGCGCTTGGATCAACTTCTTGGATTGCGAGGACACCGCGGTTCATCCCCGCGCTCGCAAGCGATCTCTCCGACGATCGGACTTGAGACAGGAGGTCTCTTCTCTTAGAGACTCGATCAACCACGCTTCAAGAGGTATTGCATTATACTTGCTGTGGTTATAGATGAAACGATCCGAGAATGGTTCTTGGATCATGTGGTTTCATCGAATAAATTTTTTAAATTCCGCTGCACCAAACATCTAGTGCGACTAGTCGTTCTTCGTCGTATCCGATACGACGCTCACGCTTCCGTGATACGCTTGAGGATCTCTCCATATCCTTCAAGTGGTATCAGAGCCTTAGGTCGACGGTTTCGAATAGTGATTCGTTAACCGAGGACGACTTGGGTTCGTTTAGGTCGCGAAAGTTTTCATCGCATTTGATTTCGCAGATCTGTTTAGTAAATAAATTCGGCATTGTTTAAATTGTTTAAACACGAATTTTATACTTGGATTATGTTCCCCATTAAATAAGGAAACCATAGGATTTGAGTTTGCGTAAATCGGATTTCGTATGCTCGAGATATGGTCGTTTTAATGGACATGTATGCACTGTTGCGGGAACTGTGAATCTGAACGTGATTAAAATGTTAATTACTGTTTAGATTTGCCTCGAAATGCGTGAAACACCACTTAGGTTCTGTCCTAAATAAAATTAGAAAACTTTAGAAATTGACTTTGCTTAATTTGGATTTATTATGATTGAGATATGCCAATTTTAGTAAGTAGGGGTCACTGCTGAAATTGCTTTCCTAATCTAGAACCAAGTGATTGTCAATTAGAGAAATTAATTGTTAATTTCGTGAAATAATCTTGAAAAATATTTGTGAAATATTGAAACATGATTATTTGCCTAATTGACTTGGCCCCAACCAATTAGATGATTAGATTTGATCTAAACCTTAATTGGAATTACAATCATCAAACTTCTTGCTTGAATAGGGCTTGGGAATTTGTCTAGCAAATTTCCTTAAAATCAAAATTATTTTGATTACTATATGGTATAATTTCGGTTGAAAAACCGATGATCATCTCAAGTACAAAATAATCAATTTGGCATTATCCTTTCCCGAGGTGGATATGGTGTCTAGTCGGGGATCGCTGGGTCAGCGGGTTGCAACGTATGTGGTCCGCCCCACTCCCGTCGGTACTGGCCATGACAGCGGGTAGGGCCGGGATAATGTCCGAGGGATTATGATGTATTTTTCTAATTATTAAAATTCGAATTAATACGTACTTTGAGAATAATATCATATATGCATATTCAAGCATAAAATTAAGTTTGATTGATTAAATTGGATTGATAATTAATTTAATATGATTAAGTTAATTATATCCAATTGAGAATACTCTAATATGATTAGAGTTGATAATTCCCTTGGAAGAATTAATTATATGAATATGATTCATAGTAATTAATTGAATTTGAATAAGAGGTGGAGGATCACATAAGTGACATCCATGGTCTCCCGTCAAGGCGAAGGGTTTCCGTCGCCAGGGATTGTATATCATGACAGCATATGACATATATCTTGGTTATCTCGATATCGTTAAGTCAACTCCTTGACCTGACTTATCTAACACCTCCGGATCTCTATTCATATGCAGAGGACCTACATCAAGAGTTTGGCCAGATACCAACCTTTAGAGAAGACTTGCCATCTTCTTCTCAGGTTGGAGATCCTTTCTTAACCATCATTCTACGGTGCTTGATGAGTCCTCAATCTAACTCTTTAGATATCATCCAAGCACCAGCGTCTATGATTCAACCATCGAATCAACATATGTATGATTATTAGATGACCATGGTACATAACTCTAATTGTACTAAGGGACCTATTATGTAAATTAGTTATTATTTATTTCAGATTAAGGAATGAATTGCAATAATATTTATTGCATAATGGCTCGCGCGTGGGCTCACATGTCAAACACATGTCTCAACCTCCACGATCTCATTGCCGTACACGTGCCCTCACAATCCTGCCCTCGAACGCACACCTCTAGATTAGGTGCTTCGAAATTTAGATTGGGTCCAGATTGGGTGCTTCCACCTCTCGCGCTGTGATGCCTTTGGATCCTCTATTATGATTGTCAATTTGATATTCCATTTGATGATGAAGGGGACCACAGAGAAGTTGAAAGAGAGATCACAAAACCCAAACTAACCCTTGTCTTGGCGTCTACTATCTGTCATTGACATCCCCTAGGCTGCAAACTATTTTCCTTACTCCATTCTTGCAATCGTTCTTTATGGTTGGAGGAGGGATGGAAGGGGAAGAGTGAAATGGAAGGGGAAGAAAGGGAGAATGGTGTACTTTGCAAATATGATAAAATAAAAAGAGTAATAATGTCTTAATATAACGGACTCCGTCAAAGTTAATAGAGAAAATAAGGGGAAGTTAACACATGGCTATGCCATGTAATGGTTAACAACTATTCAAGATTATCCATGTAATTCAGAATGTTGGAGGGAAGAGCATGTAAATATGAAACTATACAGAATTATGTCCGTAAGAATTCCTAAAAACAATCAATATAACACAAACATAATGACATCACATCGCATCACATTACCGTTCCAATCCTCCAAACGATCTAAACAACTACTATTCATAGAAGGATAACACATCCAACTAACCCATTGAAAGGAGCTTAGTTCAGTCCAATCCAACGTTGCTACTATTTGATTTGGAATGATGAGAAATGACAACTCCATCAATTACCGTCTTCTTAGGCCATTCCAATCCAATCCAGCCTTGTGATGTAGTATACAAGATAAGGGGACTATCATACGAAAGAAAAGAAGTTTCCCTCTATATCTCCCTTCATGATCCCTGGTTTAATCTCCCCGTCAACTGTAACACACAATTTTGAGAGAGGGGTCTCATCGAATATTCATATGTTTGAGTGACCACATTGAAACCAATTCATCTTTTAATGAGTCTCCAGCTCAGTCCAAAACGTTACACGTATTTAGATTCCGCGTGAGTGCTTAAAATAAGCTCTCCTCCCAGTACGCTTCCCCAACTTCACAGACCCATCATCTCCCCCACCTCTCTTGTTCCTCGCAGCGACCAACGCCCAAATGATCACGTCTCTCGATTTCGCATCGCTCCTCCTCCTCCTCCTCCTCCTCCTCTCATGGAGTACATTTTCCTCCCCTACTCCACTCCCCTCACTCCTTCAAAGCTTCTCTGTCCCCTCAGGCCTCACTTCTCAGTTCTCACCTGCAGGTGCGCTGGAGGGAGCGACATCCTTCGCCGCCGATGAAGGATTCTGCTTGATACGTCAGCTGCCTCCTCGGCATGAACCGGAGGAGTCGAATGCGCTCTACTGGAAGGTCACGCACCCCACGTTGTCCCCCTCCCACCTCCGGGGTAATAGACATATGTGCTTACGTTTATATGACGATGCTTAATCGAGTGTTCTTCGAGATTTCGGTTGTTTTTGGATTGTTTGATCAAACTCCTATATCTCCTGCATTGCACATGCTGTGTGTTATCGACGTGTGATGTTATGGATTGAGGGGAAAAAGGATTCTTTATCCATTCTGAACGTTTGGTTGCAAAAGTCGTAGAGGGTGCTTGTTTTGAAGGGATAGATGGTGCTTTTCTTGTGTGCCTGAAATCTTACTTTCTTTGGTCAAAAAAATGTGAAACATGATTGAAACAAAAAAGCAGAATTCTAGAAGGAAATCAACAACAACAAAGCCTTTTCCCTCTTTAAATAAGGTCGGCTACATGCGTTTTTTACCTCCATTCAGATCTATACCGGGTCATTCTCGGGCTTAGATCCAAAAAACTAAGATCCCTTCGTATAGTCTCATTCCAGCACTTCTTGGACCTTCCACCCCCTCTTTTAAATTCTGGAAGGAAATAGTAAAAAAAATGAAATGGATGTTAAAAGGGGCAATCTCAAGAAAACTTGGAGAATTAAAAAGAGAGGAGAGATTGTTCCAAAAAAAGACGAGAAGAAGAAAAAGATGAAGAATTTAATAAATTTTGTATCTCTATCATGGATATAGGAGATATGGGAGTGTTGGTGGACATATCCATAACTTGTATGAGGCGCTCATTCTCACCATAAAGCTTAAGAGGTTTTGACGGCGTCTCCCACTGGTGATTTTATGGAAGTACGCAGTGTTTGCATCACCTTCTTTGAGCTAAGAATGACGAGATCTCTATTTCCACTCCGCTACCCATTTTGTCTTCAGCCAAGATAACTCTTTGGGCCACTATCTTGGCATTGAATTCTTCCGCTAGCAGGTCTATGGTGTCTTCCAGCTTATCCAATCTATTCATCTCTGCCTCTGCTAGCCGAAAGAGGGAAAGCTTCAAGGAACTCCATAAAGGTTAGAAAACGATCTACTTGGGAACATGACCCAGAATTATTGAAAGTGTACCTTGTGTCTATAACATCGCTCACTTCAAGATCCAATTCATCAATTAGGTCCCCAAACTTGACCGAACCAGGATCCTGGCCTCTTCACAGTCGAGGACGATCTAACGAAAGCAATGTAACGTTGAAATCACATCCTACCAGCCAGGCCGCCCTTGGGAAGGCATTCCTGGCATTGCGGAGATCATCCCACAACTTTGTCCTAAGAGCATGGACACATGGGCCATATACAAACGAGAATGCAAACCACATGTCTGTCAGTGCATTCTCCAGACGAACAATAAGCACTTGATTCCCCTTCACTTCAGAAATAAAATTAAAAATGGAGTCTTTCTAAGCAATGATCATCCCTCCCTCTGTGCCAACTGCATCTAAAGCTCTGTAATCCGCCATTGAATCAATCCCCATTGATTTCCAAAAGAAGGTAGAGCTGGAGGAAATTGTTGACTCTTGTAATAGAACCACATCACAACCCATTCGACCAACAATGCTCCAATCGAGCATTGTTTTTCCGTATCACCTAAACACCCACGTTCTAGGGTAGAGCCTTCATTTAAACACCTCGGAAGGACCTGCCGTTCTGATCACTCCCGTTGCCTCCACCACCTGGTATTTAACGGACAAAATCTCCAAACCAACCACCCTGGAGTTCTTTACATGCTTTCTCTCTCTGTATCTCTTCATCTTCCTTCCATACAGACCTCTCCCGGCCGAAGTTTTAGAGGAGGCTTGAGAAATGGAGGGTTGAGGGGGGATTGCAATAGTAGACTGATCCACGGCTAACTCCAAGCCTAAAACAACTTGTTCAAGAGAAGACTTCCAACTCGGAATAGGTCCCAAAATGCCTTCAACTTGGAAAGGACCTTCCAAAATGACGAGATCCCTACAAGGGACCTCAAAACAGAGCTTCATATGGTCTAGAGAGGTAGCATCAACACCCTCTGGTTGCCGCTGGGATCCGAAACCGAGGCCCCGAGGAGCCCTATCGGACTCTGCTCCAGCGGTCTTCTTCCATAGGGCCCTCTAATAAGTTGGTTAATCAGGTCGCCCTCCCACCCGACCGAGTAAAGGAACCATCCAGGAAATATCTGATCGCCTCCAACAACAGTCGAACCCCCAAAAAAGAAACCTCAGGCGAAGGCAGAGAGAATAGATTAACGATTGTGTTGGAGGAGTCCAATGCTTCCAAATCTAGCTCCGAATTCAACACGCAATTCGATATCCGAGTTTTTCTCTTCTGTTTGCAATTCTTCCAAAAAAAGGCTCTTCCGAGATCTCTGCCGTCTCGTCCAAGATCTTCTCTTCCATTATCGATTGAGGGGTCTCTAGTGCGGTTGAGGAGGAACTCGCATCATCTTCGATCTGCTTGGGGGGCGACAGGGTGGATAGAACTTGAACCATCAATCTGAAGGATGAGCGACCCACAATTAAAGTGCACACCGACTCACTGGCGATGGAATCAGAGGTCTATAGTACAACCAATGGTGTTGAAGGTTCGAACTCGGACGACGACCATATGCAAGGACCTTCTTCACTACCCTAGCATCCCTAAGAGCATTTTTTAGATCTTCAACCGACCTCAAGAGGAATGGGACACCGGTTACACAAGCCACCCAGTGCTTGTTGTGCAACATTTCACTGTCTGTGTAGCACGAGAGTCGCCACTTGACGCCAAAGGTCTGATCATCCCGTAGTAGCATCTCAATCTCGGACTTTGAGAGCCCTCTCGCACAAAAAAATTATCACCTAGGGCCACAAAGTCCCCCACGAACACTTCCCCCAGTTTTTTCACAGACAATCTAAGATGGGAGCCACTTCCAAAACATCAGTTGCTGAGGATCCAATGAGAAAGCCCTCTTTCCTCAGGCCTTCTTGATGCCCTCACTTCCTCGGCCTTCTTGCGTCCGACTCGCCGATCGCTTTCTCTTGCGTCTACGGCCCCTGTTGTCACATTAAGAGGCGCGAGCTTTGGGATGACTTGCGTGCTGCGAGCTGTGCTTTTGCGGGGCTCCCGTGGATCATTAGGGGAGATTTCAACGTTACGCTTCACTCCTCGGATCGTCCCCGAGCGAGGGGTGGCCGTGACCCGGGATCCCTCTGTTTTGCGGAGATTGTGGACTTTTTGGCTTTAGAGAATTTGGTGGCAACATATGTTACTTACACCTGGAGGAGTAATAGTTCCCGTTCTAGGCTTGATCGATTTTTGGCATCTGGGAGGTTGATGGGGATGTTCCCTTCTTGCTCGGTTTCCTCTAGGCCCAGGTCTTTTTCGGACCATTCGCCGATTCTTTGGGACTCTGGCGAGGCCCCTTTGGTGAGAGGCCTCTTTAGATACGAGAGATGCTGGATTCAGGAGGCAAGCTTCAAGGATGTAGTGTCGGAGCATTGGGCTCAGTCGTGCTTTGTGGTCTCTGCGGCGTCCAGGCTGAGTCAGAATCTTGTGTCGCTGCGGAAGAGGTTGGCT
Source organism: Ottelia alismoides (assembly GCA_037367405.1). Classification (NCBI taxonomy): domain Eukaryota; kingdom Viridiplantae; phylum Streptophyta; class Magnoliopsida; order Alismatales; family Hydrocharitaceae; genus Ottelia; species Ottelia alismoides. Next base: position 569,631 of record JAZKJV010001865.1, on the reverse strand, counting down.
CTGTTCAAGAGGGACTCCAGGTCGGCGAGAGTGGCGGTCAGGGCTGAGGCGGAGGACGTTATTGCGAAGCTCGATGTGTTGGAGACCGAAAGGGAATTGACACCTGACGAGCTTCGTGAGCGGTCTAGGGCGCAGAATCGTGTTGCGGAGGAGGATAAGAAGTGGTCTACTGAATGGTGGCAACGATCAAGATTGAAGTGGCCCAAAGAAGGTGATGCTAATACGGCTTTCTTTCACCGTATGGCTAGTGGTAGGAGGCGTAACAATGTTTTGCGTTCTATCTCCATTGGTGGGTCGCGGTTTGTTGGGGACAGAGATATGGGGCGTGCAATCGCTGACCATTTCAGGTGTTTCACAGCGAGGCGCTCCCGGAGGACCTGGAGGTGGCTGGGGCTTTGGGCTCCGACTGTCTCGGAGGTGGACCACGCGATGCTGACTAGGCCGATTTCCATAGAGGAGACTAAAGCTGCCGTGTGGGAATTAAATGACGAGGGGTCCCCGGGGCCTGACGGCTTCTCCGTTGCTTTCTGTCGTGATTTCTGGGAGGTGGTGGACGTGGACGTCTTTGAGGTGGTTACCGAGTTCTGCAATGGGAATGCGGGATTCGATCGAATTAACAGGGCCATTTTGTTGCTAATTCCTAAGGTGCCCGCGGCGGAGGATATTGGGGACTTCCGTCCCATCTCAATGTCTAACGCCATTTACTTGGTCGTGGCCAAGGTGTTGGCCCGGAGGCTTGCTTATGTGCTTGATTCGATTGTCTCGCCGATCCAGGCTGCTTTTGTTCGGGGCAGACAAATTTCTGATTGTATCGCGGTGGCTTCGGAGTTGGTGGCGGACTGGAGGAACTCGGGGAGGCAAGGGGTGCTTTGGAAGATTGATTTTGCCAAAGCGTATGATAGCCTGGACTGGAGCTTCTTATGGTCGGTTCTCAGAAGGCGGGTTTTCCCTGAGCTTTGGATTTCGTGGATGCGGCAGTGTGTGACCACAGTGTCTTTCTCGGTGTTGGTTAATGGCGGTTTGGAGGGGGGATTTTTCCAGCCTAGAAGAGGGCTACGACGGGGGTGCCTCCTGGCCCCTCTTCTGTTTGTCGTGGCTGCGGACGTTCTGGCGTGTATGACTGATCGGATCGTTGCTGTTGGGCTCTCAAGGGGCTATTTTAAGGGAAACCTCTCCGTGCCATTGATTCAATTTGCTGATGACACCATCTACTTCATTGAGGGCGGTGCTGATGAGGTCGCGGGCATGGCGATGACCCTTGACTTATTTAGTGAAATGTCAGGGCTGATTATGAATGGGGCCAAGTCTAAGGTTATTCCTTTCGGAATGACAGAGGACAGGGCGCTTGAGTGCGGTCGGATTTTGGGGTCTACTCCGGGCGTGCTTCCGATTGGGTATCTTGGTCTTCCATTGGTGGTTGGAAGGGCAAGGGCTAGGGACTGGGTTCCGGTTGTCGAGAGGGTGGAGGCGTGGCTGGCTGGTTGGCGTGCAGCGCTTCTTTCCAAGGGGGGACGGCTTGTGCTTCTCAAATCGGTGATCTCCTCTATCCCGGTATACTTCTTGTTGAATCGTAGGCTGCCAGTTGGGATTCATAGGAGGATTGATTCTTGTATGCGTAGATTTCTGTGGGGAAAGAATGGTGGTTCGGGGGGTGGGATTCACCTTGTGGCGTGGGATGAGGTGAGCAGGGGGAAGCTGGAAGGGGGTTTGGGGGTAAGGCAGCTGGAGTTTGTTAATGACGCTTTCTTTCTCAAGTGGGCGAGTAGGGTTTGGGCCCAGGGGGGAAATTTCTTTATTGATGTGTTGCGGGATATCCATGGGGCGGGAAGGGCGGGGGAGGAGAGGGTGGAGTTGAGTGGTGCTCGAACGCCTTTTTGGCGGGGTGTGGAGGAAGTCTTCGTGGGGCATCGGGCGAGGTTTAAGCCGGTGTTGGGGAATGAGGAATCGTTCTTATTCTGGAAGGACGGTTGGTTGGGAGGGGATCCTTTGAGTGCTCGTTTTCCGAGATTGTGTGCGCTGGCGGCTGACAAGGATGCGTCTGTTGCCTCTTGCTAGGAGAATGGGTGATGGTGCCCGCGCTTCGGGGCAAATTTTTCCGAGCAAAGGCTTGCTGACTTTCTTTCCCTTCTTGACATCCTCGGTGGTGCTGATGGGCCTTCCGTGGGGCGGGACCATTGGGTCTGGAGGGATGGTCTCTTCTTGACGCACAAGGCCTATGGGGCAGTGGCTCTTCCTCCGCCGGTGCGTTCAGACTTCTTGGTGCGGGACTGCTGCTTTTTCTGGGGGCTAAGACTGCCTTTGCGCATTGGCTTCTTCTTATGGCTCTTTCGCAGGAGGATGCTTTTGATGAAGGACCGTTGCTCTAGGTTCTTGACGAATGTTTCCGATCGCTGTGTGCTGTGCGAGTTGGAGGTGGAAACTCTTGACCACCTTTTCTTTGAATGCCCCACGGTAAGGGGTGTGTGGAAGGATTCGATTGTGGATTGGGTGGGAGCGATTGACTTGGAGGCGTTCTGTGACTCATTGTTTATTAATAGGAATAGAGTTAGAAGAGACCTTTTGATTCCGGTGGCGAGGCTGTGGGCAATCTGGCTTGGTCGGAACGAGGCCATTTTCTCAGGCCAGCGCTTTTACAAGGAGAACTTGCTTATTCACAGTGAGAGGTTGGAGGACTGGGATGGCGTCTAGCTCTCGTTTTTTCCTCTGATGTGGTGGAGGCTGTGTTGCCTCTTTGTATAGCTTCTGCTTGTTGTACAAACTTCTTTCCTTTGTTTTTTTATAATATATTGGGGTGAACACCGCTGAGTGTCTCCCTCTTTTTTTGGGCTTAAAAAAAGCATTCCACATTTGGACGATGATTACGAGTAAGGGGCTGCAGTGCGAGCATTGCGAATGCCGACATGGTCGTCGTAAGCAACTGACGATCTTGCCATTGGTGTCCGCAACTAGCGGATCACGTCGTATGTGGCGGCAACGGTGGCGTTGAATCATGCAACAAACAAGGAGGAGAATCGCGACAGTAAAGGCGGCTAGACACATTGCCGACAAGGATGAAAAACATGCTAGCAACTTGAACCGACAAGAACAAGAGTTGAGTTAGGGGTGTTGGCGACTAGAGATCTTGTCGACGTTGGCTTCAACTGGAAGAAGGAGCAGGGGGCTCGAGTGGAAGAACTTGAATATGCATGGAAGAAGAAGGAGATAATCTCAGAGGATGATGGAATGAGGACGGGAGATATTTGTATACTTGAGGGCAAAGGGACAAACATTGGGAACCGGAAAAGCAAAACAACTTGCATTGGAAGGCTGGTTTTGACTATTTAATCCCAACCATTCAATGCTTTCAAAGATCAATGGATGAGAAAGGATGCTCTCACCCTCTCATAAGTCCCCCCTCTCAGGATCGGTCCTCCAGTGAGGATTGAATCAATTGAATTGTGACACTTGTCTCACTTTTCACTTGTATTTTTTGGCAATGTTGTATATGCTTTGAATATTTGCTCGTATTATGTACCAAACATTTTACTCTTAACTTGCTTCATTTTTTCTTCTCTTGATATAATTTTTTAAGCTCTTAAAAATATTGAAACTGCTAATATATAAATATAAATAGGAATATATATATATATTAAAAATTGATTTATATATTTAAAATAAGGGATTTTTACCCTACGAACCTTATAAACTTTGTAAATTACCTTCCCGACCTTTGAAATAACATAATTCCCTCCCCTCCGACCTCGTAAATTTGCCAACTCTTACCCCTTGATCACTGCGGTTAATCTATTTGAAACTCGTGGGGAATTGGGGTAATTTATGAAGTCATTTGGTAATTATGTTGCACAAAAGGTCGTAAAGGTAATTTAACAAGTTTCTAAGGTTTGTGGGGGTAAAAGTCCTTAAAATAATTTTAAAAATTCAAAACTGACTAATGCTGGCTAAGTCCGTCACTCTCCCGACTGCCGATTAATCCTTAGTCAGTGACCCTACCGACCGAGTACCAACTGCTGACTTCTGCCACCTTGGTCGACACCGCCTTGATTTTCTAATAGCTGCCTAAACTGCCAGCTGCCCAACTGCCAGATGCCCAGTAATGAAATTTGGGGGTCCAACTACCAACAACCCAAACTTGATGAACCAAAACGCCTTGATTTTCTACCAGTGCGAAAAGACGCAGATAGCGCTCCTCCAGCGCACCAAAACCTGTCCAATTATCCAACCAGAAACATAATATCTCTCCACTATCCGCCATTGACCATAAAAGCTCACTCACCTTCGAAGGATCTTCATAATCCCTTGCCACAATGAGGATTGGATCTGCACACTAGAGACCACCGAAGAACCACTGATACCATAAATAGCACGCATCAGGCGACAAACCAAAGCATTACCACTCCCCCATAGTCTAAGCACCTACTTACGTAAGAGGGCTTTGTTCATGCATTCAAGCCTCATAATACTCAAATCTCCATTATTCTTGGGCTTCGTCATAGTGTCCCAGTCAACGTGATGTATACCATGTTTTTCTTGCTTCCCATCCTCCCAGAAAAAGCATCACATCATACCTTCAATCTTCAACCTCACCTAAATTAACAGGAGCTTGGTAGAGCAAAAGAAGGGAATAACTGGCAATACATACTTGAGAAATCCCATTTCCTACGTGGAGACATCGTCTTCGCCTTCCAACTCGCCAGCATGCTCTCCAGTCTATCCGGCACCGATCTCCAATTAGAAACCCGTATTTGTCCTAGAACTAGAGGTAACCCAAGATACAACACCGGAAGGGATCCTCAAGCACAATGGAAAATTGATTTAGCCTCCAAGATCTCTGCTTATGTAAAATCGAATGGAACGAAGACCGACTTTTCTTTATTAAGCTGTAAGCTTGAAATGTCTCCTAAAATATCCATGATGTACGATGCATGCTGTAGCTGTACCACCTCTCCTTTGAAAAAAAATCATGGTATCATCGGCATACTGATGGTAATGCCTTGTGCCTACCACCCAAAAGTCTAGAGTTCAAATCCATCCTTGTTGGGGTTGCATATAGCTGACAATTAACGTAAAAAATAGTAAGATCTTTCAACTTGGATTTGAATAAGAATCCAGGTAGGCGACCCTACTGAAAAAAGTGGGAGAATGTGTAAACGATCTTTTTGGTGACAGACCCGTTTAGTGTTTTTCGTCCGACTCAGTCTGGACGATCTGTTGTGATAGCAGATGGGACACACATCCCCATTACTGGTCAGGGGGAGGTGCATTTGACTTCCGCTCTGAGGCTTCAACATGTTCGTTATGCTCCTGAATTTTCTATGAATTTACTATAAATTAGTCAAATCGCCAAAGATTTACATTGCCGTGCCATATTTGATCCATCTTCTCTTGTGTTTCAGGATATACTCACGGGCACGGTGATTGGAACTGGCCGTGAGCAAGGGGTCTCTACAGATTAGTGCAGTTTCCATATGCTGGTGCCTCTTCTCTTCGCACTGGATCTGTTTCTCCATATATGTGGCATCTTCGATTTAGTTATCTTCCTCTGCAAAAACTGAGTCACGTTCTTCCATAGATTTCTCCTCGCTCTACTTTTCTGTGCGAGGCCTGCCAGCGTGGGAAGCATCATCGGTCCACGTTCCAGAGTCATCAGGGTCGAAGTAGTCACAGTCTGTTTGAGTTGCTCCTTTTTGATATTTGGGGTCCCAGTCTGCCCCAGATCATCATGGACACAAGTGTTATCTTGATGCTATTGATGAGTTTTCAAGATTGTCTTGTGTCTTTCTTCTTAAGAACAAGTCTGATGCAGGTCCTGTTATCTAGTCCTTTATTAATGAATCGGAATATTTTTTCTACAAAAGTCAAGTTTATTCGTTCTGATAATGCACTAGAATTTTGCAGTACTCAGCTTCCTCAATTCCTTAAGTCTCATGGCATTGTGCATCAGACATCTTGTGCATATACTTCCCAACAGAATGGGGTGGCTGAACGAAAACACCACCATATGTTAGACGTTCTCAGAACTCTTTTGAGTCAGAGTCGTGCTCCTCATTCATACTGGGGAGATGCGGTTCTAACTGCTTGTTATCTGGTAAATCGTATGCCCTCTTCGGTGCTGGGAGAAAAGATTCCGTTCTTGACTGCGTTTTCCGAGACGGATCTTTTCTTGCTAACACCTCGTGTTTTCTGTTCTGTAGCTTTTATTCATCAAATGTCTCCTGGTCTTGACAAGCTCTCTCCAAGAGCTGTCAAATGTGTGTTTGTTGGGTATTCCAAGACCCATAAGGGATATCGTTGATTTAACCCTATTCGACGAATATACTACGTCAGTGCAGATGTCACCTTTTTCGAGTCCGTTATATATTTTTCTCCCACAGATGACAGACTTACTCCTTCAGAGGATGGAGAAGAGGTCTATATGCCTCTTCCTCCGTCATTACCACCTACGCCACCACCTCCACCACTACTTCCTCCACCGCCACCTCCACCACTACCTCCACCGCCACCTCCACCATCTCTTACTTTCTTTCCGTAGGTTTACCAGCGACGACCCCATGCTCATGTGTCTCCTCCATCATCCAGCACACCCAAGGTATGTACTGAACATCTGAGTTCTTTTAATGGCACTGGTGATTTGCATGTACAGATTGAAGTGCAGGATGTCGTGGATACTATATCTTCTACACGTACTGAGGATCTGGATATACCTGTTGCTCTACGAAGGCAGAAGCGGGCTTGTATTATGCATCCTCTTGCTTCTCATGTTTCCTTGGATCGTCTTTCTAAGGATTTTCAGAGGTTTGTTGTGGGCCTGTCAGGAGGCGTTGCAGAATAGCCATTAGCGTTTCGCTATGGAGGAGGAGATGGCGACTTTACTATCTCGTGACGCATGGAGTGTTGTACGGGCTCCATCAAGTGCATCTGTGGTTGGCAACAAGTGGGTGTTTACTGTGAAACACCCCGCAGATGGCACTGTGGATAGATATAAGGTCAGATTGGTTGCTCGAGGGTTCACCCAAACCTATGGGGTGGATTACCAGGACACCTTTTCTCCTCTTGCATGTCACTCTACACTACGAGTTCTTGTTGCTGTTGCTGTGGTACGCGACTGGCCGCTTTTCCAATTAGATGTAAAGAATGCGTTCTTGTATGGTGACCTACAGAAGGAGGTTTACATGCAACAACCACCAGGGTTTGTTGCTGAGGGGGAGTCCAGTATGGTGTGCCGTCTTCATAAGGCCATATATGGTCTTAAGCAGAGTCCGAGGGCTTGGTTTCAGAAGCTTTCAGAGTTGATTGAATAGAAGGGGTTCGTCTGATCCACTGCAGATCATTCTCTTTTTGTTAGGAGAACGCAGAGAGGTACATTTGTTGTTCTGGTTTATGTTGATGATATCATTGTTACTGGTAGTGATGAACAGGGAATTTAGGCAGCTAAGGATTTCCTTGGACAACAGTTTGTGACCAAGGACCTTGGTATATTACATTACTTTCTTGGCTTGGAGTTTGCACGGAATCAACATGATATGGTGATGACACAAAGGAAATATGTCACTGACCTTCTATCTGAGACAAGCATGACGGGATGCAGACCTGCTACTACACCGATGGATCCTAATGCTAGGCCTTATGATGGTGACTCTGAAGAGGTGGATAAGAGGCGTTACAGAGAGCTGGTAGGAAAGTTGTTATATGTTACTATTACCAGGCCTGATATATCTTTTGCTGTAAGCAGAGTCAACCAGTTTATGGAGCAGTCCAGACAGGCTCACATGGATGTAGCGTGCATGAATTTGAGATACCTGAAGTCTTCTCCAGGGGCAGGCCTTCTTTTCAAAAGAGATACATCTCTCACAGTTGCTGGATGTGCAGATGCGGATTATGCTGGGTGTCCCAAGGATATGAAGTCTATCTCAGGCTTCACTGTGTTTGTTGGTAGCTAACTGGTCTCATGGCGAGGTAAGAAACAGACAGTTGTTGCTCGATCCAGTATAGAATCAAAATACAGGGCTATATCCCTAGGGATTACATAAATGATGTGGGTTAAATCAGTTCTGACTGACCTAACTATTGAGGTGCCCCTCCCTATGCACCTCAAATGTGATAATCAAGCATCACTGTTCATTGCTAATAATCCAGTCTTTCTTGAGGTAACAAAGCACATTGAGGTAGACTGTCACTACACTCGTGACTTGATTCAGAAGGGGTTGATATCCACTACTCACATTGCTTCAGGTGATCAGATTGCAGACATGTTTACCAAAGCTCTAGCGAGGGGTCCTTTTAACCATTGTTGTTCCAAGCTGAGCATGATAGACATATATGCTCCAGATTGAGGGGGGAGTGTTGAGGGCAGTTTTCTGTCACTTCTTCACAAATGGTGGTTGATATGGGCGAAATTTCATCGAAATTTCGACGAAATATCGTATCGACAGGGTATCGATACGATATCCAAAACCATTATTTAAACCCTTGGACACGACTAGGACCCCAAATATCAAAATAAATCAACTCAAAGAGACTGACTACTTCGACCCTGATGATTCTGGAATGTGGACCGATGATGCTTCCCAAGCTGGCAAGCCTCACACTGAAAAGTAGGGCGAGGAGAAATCTATGGAAGAACATGACACAGCTTTTGCAGAGGAAGATGACCAAATCGAAGATGCCACACATAAGGAGAAACCGATCCAATGCGAAGAGAAGAGGCACCAACATACGGAGATTGTGCCAGTCTGTAGAGGTATCCTTGCTTACGACCAGATCTAATCACCTTGCCCGTAAGAATGTCCTGAAACATAAGAGCAGAAGGGTCAAATATGACACGCCAATGTAAATCTTTGGTGATTTGAATAATGGATAGTAAATTCATAGGAAATTCAGGAGCGTAGAGAACATTTTGAAGCCGCTTTGCAGGAGTTAACTGCACCTCCCCCTGATCAGTGATGGGAGAGTGTGTCCCATTTGCTATCACAACTGATCTACCCGATTGAGTTGGGCTATAGGTACTAAACTGTCCTCTATCACTGCAGAGATGTTGGGAAGCTCCTGAATCCATAACCTTTCCGACAAATCTGCCCTGTAACAGCTAGTAAAAACATATGCTATACCTGATATGGACGCAGAAGCTGAGGCTACTACCTCTGATGATCCTGAATGAGAGCTAGTTGACCCAGGAGCAGGCATAATCTCCCTGAGCCGCGCTACTAGTTCATCAAATCTTTGATCAGATGCAGGTGAAGAACTGCCAATCTGCTGGGTTTGTTCTGCCACACATGCTGAACTTGGAAACCCATGCTTAGAATAACATGTTTCCTCAGAGTGACCTGTCCTGTGGCAGTAAGTACAAGGTTAACAGGGGGGAGGCAATTACCCCCTCCCTTGCCAGTACATCGCCCACGATACTGTGTAGGGCTCCCCCTACCACGAGATGCCGCCGTGGTTGAAGATGCCGGAGATAGCTTTGTACAACCAGAAGATATGGAGAGCCTGCTCACCTGCGATATGCCTCCTCCATCGGAGGTATGGTGGCATCAGTAAGAATCTGTGCTCTAGCAGCATCATAATCAGAGTCGAGAGTCGTTAGAAAACTTCAATCGTCATCGAATCCCTATATGCCTTGAGCTGCTCTGGTGTGACAGTCAAGGGAATGTAACCATGCAACTTCTCAAACATACCCCTTAGAGAAGTGTAAAGGGTATGGAGAGGATGACCATTCTGCTTCAACGTAAAGATGTCATGCTGAAGTTGCAGAATCTTCGACTCGTTCTTCGTCGGAGAGTACGTAGCGGCGAGAATGTCCCACATAGCCTTCACCGTAGGTTGACTCAGTATATCGTTGGCTATCTCCATAGACAGAGTCCCATAAAGCCACACACGTGCATATGCGTCGTCTGTCTCCTATGAGGTGTTAGCCCCAGTCTTTTCACCAGGTTCCTCCTGTGTGAGGATATGATCTTACCATTACATTGCATTATGCTCATGAACTGCATGGCCCGTAGTTCATAGTTCGTTCCATCCATCTTTACGATGGGTGCTGGAACTTTGAAGGCTCCCAGGGATGGAATATCTGCTTTGATGTCTGACATGACGACAACAATCTCCAAGACTGGGGTTGCAAACTGGATTAACAATGTCTACACAAACATATAGGAAGACGGTTGTGGTGTAGACTCATGCCACAACCTCTTCCATCCACTAGAGGCTTCTTTAAGTACCTAGGATGGTTTTAGCGGATAAAAAACCACACCTTAGGAACCAAATGAGACTTGGAAGGACTCACGATAAAGGGGGTGTGCCAATCCTTCCAGAATCAGGCTGCCGACGATGGCAAGCTTGGCCGCCGGCGACCCCCTTGATGATCGACGACAGTCGGCGATGGTTGTAGCCTCTGTTGCTGCTTTCTGGTGGCGGCGACTGTGGCTGCCGCTGTTGCACAGATGTCGGCGACGGCGTCGGTGCGAGGATGCGCTAGGGTTTTAGGTGGGGTAGGAATTCTAAGGCACAAGCTCCGGTCTAAGACCGTCGCTCTGATACCATGTGGACAGGATTGAAATGTAAAGTTGTATTCATCGTAGCCCTAGAGCTCTCTTATATAGGAGAAAAGCTTTAAGGAAAAATTACATAAAGACACGAAAGAAATAGAAAATTACAAAGTAAAGATAAATAGATGTAAATATATCAACATTTACTAATATTTTGAAACACAATATGTACAAAAATATAATAGAAAATACATGAATAAATAAAAATATATACAATATATATATATATATATACATATGTACAAGTATACCAATAGGGTCCCAAAATCTACTTTTTTTGCATATTAAATCCGATTTCAATGAAACCATTTTCATTTGATAGATAATTTTACAAAATGAACTTTAAAAGTAAGTACACCCAAATCGGAGTTCATATGGCCGAGGTATGAGGTTAGGAAGTTATGCTTTATTGCTTTTAAATTTTGAGATTTGTTGGTATCTATTCACAATTATTTTTAAGTTATATTTTTTTATATTTTCTAGTGATTTTTTTAAACAATTTAGAAAAAGAATCAAGTTAATTGGAGTTAGGAATAATTCAATAGCAAATAAAGAAGTTTTATATACATAATGTATATATATACAAAAGGGGTCCAAACGCCAAAACTCACACGATTTATTCCACGATTTTTTGGTATTTTTAATAAATAGTCTTTGTTATAAAACAAAGTCTAAAGTGAGTTTAATTGATTTGGAGTTTTCTATAAATAGTTATGAACCTGAGAAGTTGGATTTTATGACTTTTTCGGTTCATTGTATTTATTTATTAAATATTTTGTGATATTTTTATAAAGTATTATATATTATTAACAACTTTCAAGAAGGAAATATTTTTATTTGAGGTTGTTTTATTGATGAATAAAATAGTACAAGATATTTGCAAGATAAATAATGGAGAATTTGTACAAGTGAGAATTGGTTTTTCTTGAATTATATAAGTTATGGTCCCTATATTCCCCCTACTTTATTCCTGGTCGACCATTCCAATGCTTGGCCTGGTCTCGGAGTTTGGGTCAGTCTGCATATTTTATAAATACATCATTCTTTATTTCTTTTCTTTTCTTCTTTATTCTTTTATTTTGATGTAAATAAAAGATAAATATATAATATTACGAATTCAAGGTTGAATAATAAATAATAATTAATGAATATATACAGGTGTTGATTTTAGCTAAAATAAAAGAATAAAGATGTTGAATTATGGATTCATCATTAGGGTCAGGGTACGAGAGCTCCAGCGTCGCCGCTCTGATACCATCTTGGGAAAAAGAGTGAAAGTTATTCTATTACTTGAACCCTGGGCTCTCTTATATATAGGAGAGACCTATGAGTAGATTACATATGCTGGACAAAAGAATAGAAAAGTAAATAAATAGTACGAAGAAATAAATATATATATGCATATATCTTCTTATGTCTTATGTATGTTTCTTTTTCTTTTGTCTTTATTATATAATTTGCTCTCTAGAATTTCTCCTTTCTATATAAGAGTGCCCTATAATCTCATGAATAAAAAGTAATTATTTTCCTTTCCACACATACCAATGACTTTTACCTCCGATCACTGCTAACACTAAAGACTAAACGTTGTAGAAACGAATACATGGTCGAGAAGTGAGTTTAGAATGCTAAGTTTCGCTGCTTCGATACTGAGAAACATTTACTAGAGTAACAACTTGTAGACCTCTCTTTCAATAAACAAAATAGTAACAGCTACTGACTTCCTGCACGGAGAATCTACCTCAATACCGACAATCTTCTTCCGTTTGGCCTCTTAATAAATTTGACATGTATCCTTATCCCGTTTCCGTTCGTGAAATACTATTTATATTTTATTTATACGTTCTTGTTCTCCTTTTAAAAAGTTTCATATGCCAAAATGTTCTCTGGATTGTATAGTTTTTGCAAATCTTCTCACATGAGGGCTTTTTTTGGTTAAGAGATTGTTGGACGTTTGATCTTCTATGCCAACCTTGTTAAAATGTACTTGTGAATTTTCTGTTTGTTATGGTCAAATATTCCTGTTTTTTTTCGAGACTTTGTTATCACTGTAATATTATGATGTTTGATTTTTATTTCCTTCATGCTTAGATTTGCCTGGTTTCACAAGAAGCGTGCTTAAAAAAGACCATGCGGTTATTACACCCGAGAGTCATGTATTTAGTCCCCTCAATGACTGGTATGGTCTGCTTAGTGTTGAATACTATTTTCACATTGAGAACTATATGGTGTAGCTAAGCGTTTTATATGTTTTGTTGTATACAGGTGTAATACATTAGGTGCTTATTTGATTACACCTGCAATGGGCTCCCATTTTGCAATGTATTTGGCAACAATGGAAAGTAAGATTCTAAGCAGACACTCTTGTTGTAGATTTTCTTTTCATTCAAATGGACGGGAGTTTCTCAGCATTGTAAGCATTGTTTTCAAAAGCAAAATGTATATGTTTTGACTAGCACATTCCCACAAAAAGCTATCGATTCAACTATTGCATATTGATAAGTGATCCATTAACGGGCTAATGCTTGAAAGATTGATCGTTTCAGTATTAGATATGTTAATAGCATTGCCATTGTTTCAGTATACTTGCCTAGATCTTTGGTCAGTTAAAGCTAGAACGTGCATTAATTCCGAATATGGGTACTTGGGTAGTAGTACAAACAATTGTACCATGAATTTACACATGAAGGTTTATATATGTTGTCAACTGCTATAACATAGTTGGAAAACTGGTCATTTACTTTTTATCCCCATCCTTGTAACTAATACTAGAACACATGGTAACATATAGTTCTTTAAACCCATTGTGTGGATATGCATCCAGTTCAGAGGATTCCAATGGATCTTAAACAGGACCCATATAAGTGGAGCTTAATGGTTTGGAAATGAAGTGAATTGATGAGCAAATTTCTATCTTATACAAAAGTAGGGACACAGGGCCTTGTAATCTTTTAAAATAACAAAGAACTACCAACCTTAGGCAGATCCCGTTTTCTTGTGGTGGTCTTGGGTCCCTTCTTTTTTTAACCAAAAAAGGGGTAACATCTGGGGTGGTGTCTCACCCCAAATATATTAAAGCGGAGAACTTACAAGAACCACCAACCTTAGGTGGATTACATTTTCAACATAAAACCACTTTACTCCAAAAATAACCCCATTACGTGTCAACCAAATAGCCTATAATGTTACTATTGGCCTCCAAACCTCATTAGATGATCTGAATTGGTTTGCAACAATATAACAACAAAGACTTTTCCCACATTAAGTAGGGTCGGCTACATGGATTCTTTGCCTCTATTCAGATCTATCTTGGGCCATTTTCGATCTTAGATCCAAATAACTAAGATCCCTTCGGATAGTCTTATTTCAACACTTCTTGGGCCTTCTTCGCCCTCCCTTAGCTGGCTCAACATCTCAAATCTGGCATTTTCTAATTGGTTTGCAACAATACTACAAAAATTCTGACGTGAAGTGACATCAACCCACGCATTTTCAGCTGAAGTTCAAACCTGATAGGTATATTCGCAGGAGTAAAAAAGGTGCATGAGGTCTTTGAGCTCCACCACAAATGGCACAAGTGGTGTCAGCACCGGGAGCAAAGTTAGCTTTGCATACTAGGGCCAACATCCTTTCCAATTACCTCCCACTCATGTTTATTCCCATATGGATGGGCGACATAGCTCCAATCTATCTGCGGGGCTATATAAAAAGCCCACACACCTCGTGTACTCAATGAGAAATTCTAGTAGAAGATCCAACCCTTTGAGACCTTCTGTAATTTCATCCCGCTTCTTAGGGAATAGGGTTCCACATAAAATCTTCGTGCTCTTCATGTTTATTGTTCTTGATTTGTTTATCGCTTCTACTTATTTATTTTTAATATTATATATTATAACTAACTTATAATACTTAACACTATAATATATGATGGATATTGCTTTCGTTTCAGGGAGATGTCGCTTTGTTCGGGAGGCAACACGGGGGGCAATTCTAGGGCTCTCTTCTCAGGGGGAGCTCAGCCATTTCGTTCGGAAGGCGACACGAGGGGAAGCTCTAGGGATCTCCTCTCTAGGTGACTTCGGGCAGACGATGAAGGTTTGGCGGCGAGTCACGGTTGTGCAGGAGGAGCGCGGGGCCCAAGAGAGATGCGTGGCTCAGGAGAGGTGCGGGGCTCTGCAGATGCGTGGGGCTCGGCTTCATGCATAGCAAGAAGGAGGAGGACTGCAACAGGGAGGGGTGTGCTTGGGGGACCGCAAGTGGGGGGGGGGGAGGATCGTTGCCCCAGTTGATGAGCTTCCATGCGGTGGAAGGCCCCGGACAACCGCCGCTGGAGACGACGTTGGGAGGTCTTGCGGGAATCGGAAGGCTTTCTGGCGGCTTCAACTGAGGGAGGAAGAACGTCGGGTCTGGCAGGAGGGAGGCGAATAGAGTAGTCCCAGGCGAGGGTGGGTTGTGCTTCAGCAGGGGAAGTGGAGGTGGAGAATGAAGGATATGGTAAGATCCTTAAGCGTATCACGGAAGCATGAGCATCGCATCGTATGCGATCCGGAGCAATTAGTCGTACTAGTTGCTCGAGCAGCGGGATTTTTAAAAATTTTCAATGATGAAACCACATGATCCAAGAACACTTTTCGGATTGTTTCATCTAAACCACAAACAAGTATTAGGTTTACCTCTTGAAGCGTGGTTGTTATCGAGTCTCTAAACGAAGAGACCTCCTGTCTCAATTCCGATCTGATGAAGGAGACGCTTGCGAGCACATTGATGAGACGCGTGCTCCTCGTAGTCCATGTTGATAATCCAAGCGGTGAATCTCCTGATCTCGTCTCATGAGATCCGACGTCTTCTTCACGAGCGAGGCACACCGAAGGAAACAAACATCCACGAACAAACAATCCGACAGCATAATGACGATGCGGCGATGAAGGCGACTCTCTCTAGGGCTCCATGGTGGACGACCACAATGAGAGAGAGAGACTTGTCGTGTGAAGAATGAGAGAGAGAGCATGAAGAGAGTTTAATTCCTCTTGAAATTATGTGTGTCTTTAAAGGCAAAGGCTACCCTTCCTTTATACTAGTTGGATGCACATGGATCTCAATCCACGTGATGCTTTGGGAGTTCTCATGTGGAGACGAGCTTCTTTGTCAAGCAGAGTCCAGTAAGCAAGGACATCTGACAGATGTGGTTTCGCCGGGTGGTCACCGGGTCAGTGAAAGCCGCCCCTTGCTTCGCTCGGATCGACGGGACGGACCCCCACCCGCTTCTCCAACCTCTCTCTTCCCTCTGTCGGAGCGGTGATCCCTTGCTCTCACGTTCGAGTGTTTGCTCCTCGTTTAGGCCGGTGGAGCTGGGGGCCGGGCTTGCTTTTTCTGGTGACATTTCCGCGGGGGTCTTGGTGTTATTTACGCTCGAGACTAAGTTTCCTATGCTGATGGCAAGATGGTGGCTGGTTGGGATTGATATTGAGAACTGTAAAAGTTTATCAATCAATGACCATGATTTGTTACTCCAAATATGCAACAACAATTAGTTTAAAATAAATTAACTATATCCTTTTCAAGATAATAACTAATTCATATGTGCCTAAAGTACGTGGAATTCCCTGATGTTTTTTCAGATGAACTACCTGGATTACCACTTGAGCGAGAGATTGAATTTGAAATCTCTCTTATACCTGATACTTAACCCCTCTATTCCGTCATGCCGTATAACACCAGTCGAGTTACGTGGATTAAAGGTACAACTGCAGGAACTCCTGGATAAGGGGTTCATTCGTCATAGTACTTCATTGGGGATTGGCGTAAACAAATTACTTTGGGAGATCTTGCTAATAGTGAATGCTACCTGAATTGTGCAAGTTATAGACGGATACAAAGTAAGGAAGCAGAGGAGGCTTTAAAGGTTATGAAACCTGCTAAAGGGGTAGGACCTTATGACATTCCTATAGAAGTTTGGAGAGTTCTAGGTGAACAGGGTTCGACTTGGCTCACAAATTTTTTCATTATTATTTGACGAAGGAAGAAAATGCCCGAAGAATGGAGGAGATGCATTGTGGTGTCCTTTTATAAGAATAAAGGAGACATTCAAAATTGTTTGAATTATAGAGGTAGTAAATTGATGAGTCATATTATGAAAATTTGGGAATGTGTGATCGAAAGAAGGTTGAGGCAAGTTTCCAAAGTAACCAAAAATGAATTCGGATTCATGCCAGGTCGCTCAATTATTGAAGCTATTCACTTGTTGAGGAGAACAATGGAGAATCATAGAGCTAGAAAGAACCTCCATATGATTTTTATTGACTTGGGGAAGGCTTTTGATTCAGTCTCAAGGGAGATATTGTGGAGAGTTTTGGAGGTCCTAGACATTGACCTTGTGAAGGATATGCATGACGAGCTTCATCTTGTGTAAGGATCAAGTCTGGGAAGACTAACTATTTTAACATCGGTCTGCATTAAGGTTCATCTTTGAGTCAACTCCTTTACTTTGCTATAGACTAATACAAAGAAAAGAAGTAGAGGAGGCTTTGAAGGTTATGAGACCTGGGAAAGGTATTGGACCGGATGACATCCCTGTAGAAGTATGGAAAGTCTTAGGTGAGCGTGGTTTGACTTGGCTTACGAATTTATTCAATGTTATTTGGCGAAGCAAGAAAATGCCTGAAGATTGGAGGAGTATCGTGGTGCCTCTTTATAAGAACAAAGGAGACATTCAAAATTGTTCAAATTACAGAGGTATCAAGCTGATGAGTCACACTATGAAAATTTGGGAACGTGTGATCGAAAGAAGGTTGAGGCAAGTTTCCCAAGTAAAAGAAAACCAATTCGGATTCATGCCAGGTCGTTCAACTATTGAAGCCATCCATTTGCTGAGGAGAACAATGGAGATTTATAGAGCTAAAAGGAAGAATCTCCATATGATCTTTCTTGATTTGGAGAATGCTTATGATTCCGTCCCACGAGAGATACTGTGGAGAGTTTTGGAGAAGAGACAAGTACCTGTCCCATATATTAATCTCATAAAGGATATGTATGATAGAGCTTTATCTTGTGTAAGGACCCCGACGGGGAAGACTGACTATTTTGATATCAACATTGGTTTACATTAAGGTTCAGCTTTGAGTCCATTTCTTTTTACTTTGATTATGGACGAGTTGACAAGTCACATTCAGGATGAGTTACCTTGGTGTATGTTATTTGCTGATGATATTGTGTTGATTGACGAGACTAGAGATGGAGTAGATGAGAAGCTTGAGGTTTGGAGACATGCATTGGAGACTAAAGGTTTTCGTATAAGTAGGGCTAAGACGAAATATATGGAACGCACCTTTGATGGAAGCAATGGTGAAGGAATCGAGGTGAAGATTGGTGACGATAACATTCAGAAGAGAGATTATTTTAGATATTTGGGATCTATTTTGCAACATGATGGGGAAATTGATGGAGATGTTACTAATAGAATAAATGCAGGCTGGCTAAAGTGAAGAGGAGCCTCCGCTGTTCTCTGTGATAAGAAAATTCCTTTAAAAATTAAAGGAAAGTTTTACAAAGCAGCCGTGAGACCTGCTATGCTTTATGGTTCTGAATGTTGGCCTGTGAACCATAGACATGTGCAGAGAATGACTGTAGCAGAAATGAAAATGCTAAGATAGATGTGTGGACATACACGTAAAGACCGAATTCGGAATGATGCAATCAGAAAGAAAGTTGGTGTAGCTCCAATCGAGGATAAGATGCGAGAAAACCGCTTAAGATGGTTTGGTCATTTGCAAAGAAGGTCAACTGATGCACCGGTTAGGAGATGCGAGTGTTGGGATGTTGAGCCGGCTAAGAGAGGGCGAGGACGGCCCAAGAAGTGTTGGAAAGAGACTATACGAAGGGATCTTAGTTTTTTGGATAGAAATCCGCGATTGACCCAAGATAGATCTGAATGGAGGCGAAGAATCCATGTAGCCGACCCCACTTAATTGTGGGAAAAGGCTTTATTGTTGTTGTATGGATGAATTGACTAATCACATTCTGGATGAGATACCTTGGTGTTGGTTGTTCGCCGATGATATTGTGTTGATTGATGAGACAAGAGATGGAGTAGATGAGAAGCTGGAGGTTTGGGGACATGGCTTACAGACTGAAGGATTTCGTCTAAGTAGGGTTAAGACTAAGTATATAGAGTGCACTTTTGATGAGAAACAATAGTAGAGAACTCAAGGTGAAGATTGGAGACGATAACGTTCGGAAGAAAGATTCTTTTAGATACTTGAGATCTATTTTGCAACGCGATGGGGGAAATTGATGGAGATGTTACCTATAGAATAAATGCAGGTTGGCTAAAGTGGAGATGGCTTCTACTATTCTTTGTGATAAGAAAATCCATTTGATAGTTTTTGAGAGAATTCTATATCTCTGTCTTTATTTACATTTCTCTAGTTTTTCCATCTTCTTTATGTAATTTCTCCATAGAGCCTTTCTCCTATATAAGAGAGTTCTAGAGTTACTTGGAATACACTTTTCTTTTTACACCTTCAACTTGGTATTAGAGCGACGGTCCTAGATCGGAGCCTGGTGACCTACCTTAGCCCCTCCCCACAAAAGCCGCGCTGCTCGTCGCCGCCCCCCTTGCGGGCTGTCGCCCCTCCCTTGCGGGTCGTAGCCTCTCACCCGGGTCGTCGCCCCCACCCTCACGGGTTGCCACCCCTCTTGCGGGCCGCCGCTGTTAGCAATGTGAGCCCGAGGCGAACCATTCCTACAATAAATGTTATTGTAATAGATGATTTATCAATAAAAGTTATTGATTTTGTTTCACTCCCTTTCTGATATTGAAT
Source organism: Ottelia alismoides (assembly GCA_037367405.1). Lineage (NCBI taxonomy): Eukaryota > Viridiplantae > Streptophyta > Magnoliopsida > Alismatales > Hydrocharitaceae > Ottelia > Ottelia alismoides. The sequence continues at coordinate 550,274 of JAZKJV010001865.1, read as the reverse complement.
GAATGAATGCACTATAAGGTCCCTCTGTACAATAAGGGTTATGTACCATGGCCAACTTGATAATCATACAGCTGTTGATTCAATGATTGAATCATAGAGGCTGATGCTTGGATGAATATCTAAGGAGTTAGATAGAGGACTCATCAAGCATCATCAATGATTAACAAGTAGTGATCTCCAGTCTGAGTGGGAGATGGCAATCCCATCTCATTAGACTGATATCTGATCGACCTCTTGATGCAGGTCCTCTGCATAGGAAATTAGGAATATTGATTCGGAGGTATCAGATTAGTTGAGTCAATGAGTTGACTTAACGAGATCGAGATAACCAAAGACCTATGATGAATACTGTCACATCACAGGCAAACATCCTCTGACCAGAGACAGATATATTACTATATGTCTGAGCATGTACATTTGGCAGACCAATAGGTTGATGACCTAATCAAGGTCTATACACCGGCGAGCTGGTGTGCATGTAAGGGCATATGAGTAATATGATCTTTCAAAGGGATCATACAGGTTCACTTGTGAACTGGGAGACATGAGCTCACTCATGAGGTATTGGGATTGACCAAATTCCATGCATGGTCATCATGCTTTAGAAGCATGATATGAATTTGAAGGTAAGATATATGCTTTGTGAAAGCATATGATCTGTGCCATATCCCAAGGACCAAGATTGAGAAACTTAATGATCAGACTATGAAGATGACAGTGTAAAAGTGATCTTTATCTTCATGATGATCATGAGTCTTCCAGTATGCAGGATGTGCAGGTATTGGGAATACCTGAAGGGTGATTTGATCATAAACGATTGTATAACCATGACGCTTCCATTCCGAGGGAGTGATGAAACATGTCTGGATTTTAGTGACTCCTCTCATTAGAGAAGTGACCTAATCTTAGTCCATGTAGTGGACATTGATCTGAATGAGATTCAGATGCAATGAGAAGATTAGGTTTACGGTCTTGATTTAATCAAGCATCTATGAGAGGTCCATGGGATCTGGATTTGAGATGTGATCTCAATATCCAAGTCACTATACGTGGAACAATACAATCGCCCTGTCCTTATCTCCAAGTATCTGAGGAGAAATAGCATTGTTCTTAAATGGTTTAAGAGCAATTCCATAAGATCTAAGCAAAGAGAAGTTGATAATTAAATGTGATTTAATTATCATTATGTATGAGAAGTTATCCAATATAATTAAATGTGATTTAATTATTATGGATAAGAATAATGTGGATAGTAATATCCAATTATTCTTAATATATTATAAATGTGATTTATAATGTATTAGAGAGAGTTAAATATAATTTATATTAGTAGATTAATTATTGATGTATATTGGATATACATTGTTTAATTAATTGAAAATGTAAATTACATTTTGTTTTGGGTTGTGAATTTGATTCACAATATTCCAATGTCAAGATTGCAATATTCCCAAAATTAATTGAGAATTATTTTGGTGAATTAAAAATACCAACAAATTGTTGTTGGAAAATAAGTACAGAGAAAAATAAGGAGATTACACTCCTCATTAGGAATGAGGGGGGCGGCACTCAATTCCCTTGGGGAATTGGTGGCCGTTCCCTCTTCCAAATAAGGAGAGCATCTCCTTTGTCTTCTCTCTCTCTTATTTGACTGATTTAGATTTGGTATTAATATTTATTTGATTTATCAAATATATTTTATCAAATTAAATCACAAGTTGTTGGCTTTTACCAACAACAATCTTGACCATTGGATTGGCATAAATCAATCTCAACCATTGATTTTATGTGACACATGGATTGAGATCCATGGATCCCAAAACCCTATAAATAGAGAGGCACTCTTGGCTCTCTCTTTACACATGCTATTGTAGCAAAACTCTCTCTCTCTTTCTCTCATACTCGACAGCCCTCTCTCCCTCTTCCTCTTGGTGGCCGTCCACCCTAGTGGAGGGAATCGTCGTCGCCCTCGCCTTCGTGCTACCGCTTCGACGCTCTGCGGTTCTTCGTCTACTTTGAGTGCTTCGCCCGCGAAGGAGACGTTTGATCTCGTGCAACGAGATCAGGAGCAACCGTGCTTGGATCAACTTCTTGGATTGCGAGGACACCGCGGTTCATCCCCGCGCTCGCAAGCGATCTCTCCGACGATCAGACTTTAGACAGGAGGTCTCTTCTCTTAGAGACTCGATCAACCACGCTTCAAGAGGTATTGCATTATACTTGTTGTGGTTATAGATGAAACGATTCGAGAATGGTTCTTGAATCATGCGGTTTCATCGAATAATTTTTTTTTAAAATTCCGCTACACCGAATAACTAGTACGACTAGTCGTTCTTCGTCGTATCCGATACGACGCTCACGCTTCCGTATTGTGCATCAAAGATCTTATCCGTATACTTCCCAACATAATGGGGTGGCTGAAAGAAAACACCTCCACCTTCTGGATGTTACAATGACTCTTTTGATTCAGAGCTGTGCTCCTCATTCGTATTGGGGGGATGCGGTTCTAACTGCTTGTTATCTGGTCAAACGTATACCCTCTTCAATTCTGGGAGAAAAGATCCCATTCTTGATTGCGTTTCCGAGACTGATCTTTTCTCTCTCACACCTCGAGTATTTGGTTGAGTGTCTTTCGTTCATCATATATCCCCTGGTCTTGACAAGCTCTCTTCTAGAGCTACCGAATGTGTGTTTGTTGGGTATTCCAAGACCCAAAAGGGATATCGTTGCTTCGACCCTGTTCGACGAAGGTACTATGTTAGTGCATATGTAACCTTTTTTGAGTCTATTATGTACTCTCCTACAGGTGACAAGCTCATTTCTTCAGACGATGGGGAAGAGGTCTATATGCCTCTACCTCCGATCTCTACTCTACCATCATCAACACCACCTCCTCCACCACCTCCACCACCGTCTCCTCCACCACCGCTGCCAACTCTTCAGTTCTGGGAGAGAAGATCCCGTTCTTGATTGCGTTTCCGAGACAGATCTTTTCTCTCTCACACCTCGAGTATTTGGTTCAGTGGCTTTCGTTCATCATATGTCCCCCGGTCTTGACAAGCTCTCTCCTAGAGCCGCTAAATGTGTGTTTATTGGGTACTCCAAGACCCAAAAGGGATATCGTTGCTTCGACCCTGTTCGACGAAGGTACTATATTAGTGCATATGTAACCTTTTTTGAGTCTATTATGTACTCTCCTACAGGTGTCAAGCTCATTTCTTCAAAAGATGGGGAAGAGGTCTATATGCCTCTACCTCCTATCTCTACTCTACCATCATCAGCACCACCTCCTCCTCCTCCACCACCACCTCCACTGCCGTCTCCTCCACCATCGCTGTCAACTCCTCCACCTACAAATTTTCCCCAGGTTTATCAGCGTCGACCTCATGCTCATGTGCCTCGTCAATCCTCGTCAATCATCCGGCATGCCCAAGGTATGTTCTGAGCGTTTGAGTTCTTCTAATGGCAATGGTGATTTGCATGTACAGCTTGAGGTGAAAGATAACCACGATGCTACCTCTCCTGTGAGCACTGAAGATCTGGATGTTCCCCATTAAATAAGGAAACCATAGGATCTGAGTTTGCGTAAATCGGATTTCGTATGCTCGAGATATGGTCGTTTTAATGAACATGTATGCACTGTTGCGGGAACTGTGAATCTGAACGTGATTAAAATGTTAATTACTGTTTAGACTTGCCTCGAAATGCGTGAAACATCACTTAGGTTCTGTCTTAAATCAAATTAGCAAACTTTAGAAATTGACTTTGCTTAATTTGAATTTAATATGATTGAGATACGCTAATTTTAGTAAGTAGGGGTCACTGCTGAAATTGCTTTCCTAATCTAGAACCAAGTGATTGTCAATTAGTGAAATTAATTGTTAATTTCGTGAAATAATCTTGAAAAATATTTGTGAAATATTGAAACATGATTATTTGCCTAATTGACTTGGCCCCAACCAATTAGTTGATTAGATTTGATCTAAACCTTAATTGGAGTTACAATCATCAAACTTATTGCTTGAATAGGATTTGGAAATTTGCCTAGCAAATTTCCATAAATCAAAATTGTTTTGATTACTATATGGTATAATTTCGGTTGAAGAACCGATGATCATCTCAAGTATAAAATAATCAATTTGGCATTATCCTTTCCCGAGGTGGATATGGTGTCTAGTCGGGGATCGCTGGTCAGCGGGTTGCAACGTATGTGGTCCGCCCCACTCCCGTCGGTACTGGCCATGACAGCGGGTAGGGCCGGGATAATGTCCGAGGGATTATGATGTATTTTTCTAAATATTAAAATACGAATAATACGTACTTTGAGATTAATATCATATATGTATATTCAAGCGTAAAATTAAGTTTGATTGATTAAATTGGATTGATAATTAATTTAATATGATTAAGTTAATTATATCCAATTGAAAATACTCTAATATGATTAGAGTTAATAATTCCCTTGGAAGAATTAATTATATGAATGTGATTCATAGTAATTAATTAAATTTGAATAAGAGGTGGAGGATCACATAAGTGACATCCATGGTCTCCCGTCAAGGCGAAGGGTTTCCGTCGCCAGGGATTGTATATAGGAGACGCCTGTACGTAATGACAGCTCCTATATACAAGCGCATCTGGATCGGACTCTTTGCTTCTCGAAAGAGTAAGGCCGTATGCGTAGTGACCCCAATATCGGATCCTCATATTATTGGGGCGATATTGGATTGCGTATAGCGAGTTCTAATCCTGTTGACGGTTGGTTCAATTAATGACAGGTCAACATCACCTTAGGGGTGGTGGGCCTGGGTATTAAAGACCGAATTGGGAATGCAAGTTGGACTTGCAAGGCGGAATGTGTTCCCGCTTCTCTTTATTGAAGTTACAGTTTCTCATATTATTGGGATGTAACAAAGATAAAGAGGAGATCCCAGTTCTTGCTTGAGATATATCGGTAAGTATATCTCCTACTTTGAAAGTGAATAAGGGAATAAGCTTTCATAGTTGACATAGCAAGACTAATTTGATTTAAAATGCCTTAATCAAATAAAATTAAATTGAATATATGATTATATGTTCTCATATAGTGCATTCTCAACTTAAGAAAATGAAGGCCATGAACCCACTGAACAGGCTTCTGGAGGTCAACCAATTGACCAGACCAAATTACTCGGATTGGATCTGTAATTTGGAGCTTGTGCTTTCGGCAGAGCGTATCAGTTATGTGCTCTTTGAAAACAAACTTGAAAACCCTAAATCTAAGGAAGACAAAGCCTATAATGACAAGTATGATGAAGATCATGTCTTGGCTAGGTGCAATATCTTAGGTTCTCTCTCCAATGTTCTTCAGAAGCAACATGTGGAGATGAGTACTTGCCAGGATATCATGCAGAATCTAAAGGATATGTTTGGTGACATTAACCGCACCCAACGGTACAATGTTATGAAAGATCTCATTCGCTGCAAGATGCAGGAAGGGACCTCGGTCCGCGAGCATGTACTCAAAATGTTTGGGTACTTGTCGGAGCCTGAGACTCTGGGGGCGACGATGGATGCAGACATGCAATCTGATTTCATTCTGCTGTCATTGCCCAAATCTTTCAATAACTTTGTGGTGTCATTCCACATGAATAAGTTGGAACTGACAAATGCTGGGCTTCTTGCTGCATTAAAGTCTGCAGAAGACGTAATGAAGAAAGATGGTCCCTCTGGCACTGCAATGGTTGCACAGGTCAGAGGGAAGCGCGGTCGGAAGCAAGGTTCTCGGAAGGGTCCGGTCCAGAAAAGAAAGAAGAAGGGACAAAGTGTTGCCTCATCTTCCAATGCATCCACTTTAATAGCGTCAAAGAAAACTGACGTCTGTCACCACTGCAAGAAGCCGGGGCACTGGAGGCGTAATTGCCCGGATTACCTGAAGTCGGTCGACAAAGGTAAAGCCCCAGCAGGTATGAAATCTACTCTTATCATTGAAACCAGCTTTCTCGTTGGACGAGAAGGAAGTTGGGTAGTTGATTCTGGTGCTTCTGTTCATGTATGCAATTTGTTGCATTTGTTTCAGGAAACTAGAAAGCTTGAAGAAGGGGAGATAGTCATCCAGATGGGATCTGATGCAAGTGTTGCAGCAGTCGCCGTCGGGACTTGTCGACTATCATTATCTAGTGGTAGAGTCCTACTACTTAAAGAATGTCTTTATGTACCTGAAGTCAGAAGGAATCTAATATCTGTATCTAAGTTAGTTAGAAGTGGGTATTCATTCCTGTTCTGTAATAAATTAGTCATAAACCGTTATGATAAATATATTGCAGATGGTATTTTGACTTCTGGAGGACTCTATGAATTGTGCATTGATAAATGTGTTATGAATGTTACAAGCACTAATAAAAACCCTAAAAGATCCATGGAGAATGAAAATCTCTCAAATGAGATTTGGCATCAAAGGCTTGGTCATTTGTCTGTTGATAAGATCAATAGATTAATTAAGGATGGACCTTTAGACTTTCTACAGGTTCAACCTTTGCCTGCTTGCAAGAATTGCATTCAAGGAAAAATGACCAGGATGCCTTTTCGTAACAAGGTTACAAGATGTGAAGGTATTATTGACCTAATACATACTGATGTATGCGGTCCCTTCAGTGCCGCGACCCGAAATGGATATCGATATTATTTGACGTTTATTGATGACCATTCGCGATACGGGTTTTTCTTCCTATTACGTCATAAATCTGAAACCTTTGAAAAGTTCAAAGAATTCAAGGCTTTGGTTGAGAACCAAACCGATAGGAAGATTAAACGAATTCGATCTGATCGAGGTGGCGAGTACCTATCAGATGAATTTAAGGAATACCTTAAAGAGAATGGAATTATTTCCAATCTCACTCCTCCTGTAACTCCCCAACTTAATGGTGTTGCTGAAAGACGCAACAGAACCATCATGGATATGGTTCGTTCAATGATGAGCAAAGCACATTTACCACTTAGTTTCTGGGGATATGCAGTAGAGACTGCAATATATATATCCTGAATAAGATTCCTAGCAAATCTGTACCTAAGACTCCACATGAGCTCTGATATGGAACCAAACCTAGTGTTAATCACTTGAGGGTTTGGGGTTGCTTGGTCCATGCAAAGAATGTGGATGCAAGCAAGCTGGAATCTCGCTCTCGTGAGTGTTACTTCATAGGGTATGTTAGAGATGGTATTGGATACCAACTCTATGACCCTGAGACTCAGAAGTTTTTTGTTTCTAGAGATGTGAAATTTCTGGAGAATGATTTCCTTAAGGGTCAAGATAAATATGAAGTAAAGGAACTCATTGAATCTCCTGAGGATTATGAGCTTCCTGAACCAGAAACTGAAGAAGTAAATAAAGATGATACACCCATACCTCTTCGAAGGAGTTCGAGGGTGGTTGCACCACCAGAAAGGTATGGATTCCATGTGTCAGGTGAAACTGACAGTGATCCTACTTCATTTGATGAAGCACTCGCGGATCATGACATGGATAGATGGATGCTAGCAATGAAGTCAGAAATTGACTCCATGCATAAGAATGGTGTATGGACCCTAGAGGATCCACCTAAAGGGGTAAAACCCATTGGGTGCAAATGGATCTTCAAGAGAAAGGGGGGACCTGATGGGAAAGTAGAGACTTTCAAGGCACGGCTCGTAGCTAAGGGCTACACACAGAGAGAAGGCATCGACTACGATGAGACATTCTCTCCTGTGGCTATGCTTAAATCCATCAGGGCATTGCTAGCTATAGCTGCATATCTTGACTACGACATCTGGCAGATGGACGTCAAGACGGCTTTCCTCAATGGATACCTCGAGGAGGATATCTACATGGAGCAGCCCCAGGGCTTCATGACTGAGGATGGCAAAGTATGCAAGCTGAAGAAATCCATCTATGGGCTCAAGCAAGCTTCTCGTAGCTGGAACATCAGATTTGACGAAACCATAAAGAGTTATGATTTTGCGCAGAATCCTGATGAACCTTGTGTGTACAAGAAGCTTAGTGGGAGCGCCATTGTGTTCATCGTGCTTTATGTAGATGACATCCTTATCATTGGGAATGATACAGGGATGATGACCAGTGTGAAAATTTGGCTGTCCCATACCTTTGAGATGAAAGATCTTGGAGAAGCCTCTTACATCTTGGGTCTGAAGTTGTTCAGAAATCGAGAGAAGAGGATATTGGGATTGTCACAACATGGATACGTTAAGAAGATTCTTGAACGATTCCGTATGGATAGTTCCAAGAAAGGATTCCTACCCTTAAGACATGGTATCCACCTGTCTAAAGGAATAGCTCCTCAAACTGTTGAGGAAAAGAAAGCCATGGCTGGATGTCCTTATGCATCAGCCGTAGGAAGCTTAATGTATGCCATGATGTGTACTATGCCAGATATCTGCCATGCAGTGGGAGTGGTAAGTCGTTACCAATCCTGCTATGGAGAACAACACTGGAATGCAGTAAAGAACATATTCAAATATCTAAGACGGACGCAAGATTACATCTTGGTCTATGGAGATGGTGATCTCCAAGTCTTGGGATATACAGATTCTGACTTCCAATCGGATATTGATGATCGAAAGTCGACATCAGGGTTTGTGTTCCTGTTGAACGGTGGTGCTGTGAGCTGGAGAAGCAAGAAGCAGGACACTACAGCAGATTCAACAACAGAAGCCGAATACATTGCCGCATCGGATGCTGCAAAGGAGGCGGTGTGGTTGCGCAAGTTCGTCCAGGAGCTTGGCGTAGTTTCCTCTGATACTCCCATCCCGCTACTCTGTGATAACACGGGAGCCATTGCCCAGGCAAAGGAACCCAGATGGCATCAGAAGAGCAAGCACGTAGAAAGGAAATACCACATCATTCGGGAGATTCAAAAGCGTGGTGACATCATCATCACCAAAGTGGCCTCCGCCGACAACGTTACTGATCCTCTTACCAAACCTCTGACACAGAAGGTTTTTGACAAGCATGTAATGAGTATGGGTTTAAGGCTTGTTCCTGAATGGTTCTGAGGGCTAGTGGGAGATTGTTAGCAATGTGAGCCCGAGGCGAACCATTCCTACAATAAATGTTATTGTAATAGATGATTTATCAATAAAAGTTATTGATTTTGTTTCACTCCCTTTCTGATATTGAATGAATGAATGCACTATAAGGTCCCTCTGTACAATAAGGGTTATGTACCATGGCCAACTTGATAATCATACAACTGTTGATTCAATGATTGAATCATAGAGGCTGATGCTTGGATGAATATCTAAGGAGTTAGATAGAGAACTCATCAAGCATCATCAATGATTAACAAGTAGTGATCTCCAGTCTGAGTGGGAGATGGCAATCCCATCTCATTAGACTGATATCTGATCGACCTCTTGATGCAGGTCCTCTGCATAGGAAATTAGGAATATTGATTCGGAGGTATCAGATTAGTTGAGTCAATGAGTTGACTTAACGAGATCGAGATAACCAAAGACCTATGATGAATACTGTCACATCACAGGCAAACATCCTCTGACCAGAGACAGATATATTACTATATGTCTGAGCATGTACATTTGGCAGACCAATAGGTTGATGACCTAATCAAGGTCTATACACCGGCGAGCTGGTGTGCATGTAAGGGCATATGAGTAATATGATCTCTCAAAGGGATCATACAGGTTCACTTGTGAACCGGGAGACATGAGCTCACTCACGAGGTATTGGGATTGACCAAATTCCATGCATGGTCATCATGCTTTAGAAGCATGATATGAATTTGAAGGTAAGATATATGCTTTGTGAAAGCATATGATCTGTGCCATATCCCAAGGACCAAGATTGAGAAACTTAATGATCAGACTATGAAGATGACAGTGTAAAAGTGATCTTTATCTTCATGATGATCATGAGTCTTCCAGTATGCAGGATGTGCAGGTATTGGGAATACCTGAAGGGTGATTTGATCATAAACGATTGTATAACCATGACGCTTCCATTCCGAGGGAGTGATGAAACAGGTCTGGATTTTAGTGACTCCTCTCATTAGAGAAGTGACCTAATCTTAGTCCATGTAGTGGACATTGATCTGAATGAGATTCAGATGCAATGAGAAGATTAGGTTTACGGTCTTGATTTAATCAAGCATCTATGAGAGGTCCATGGGATCTGGATTTGAGATGTGATCTCAATATCCAAGTCACTATACGTGGAACAATACAATCGCCCTGTCCTTATCTCCAAGTATCTGAGGAGAAATAGCATTGTTCTTAAATGGTTTAAGAGCAATTCCATAAGATCTAAGCAAAGAGAAGTTGATAATTAAATGTGATTTAATTATCATGATGTATGAGAAGTTATCCAATATATTTAAATGTGATTTAATTATTATGGATAAGAATAATGTGGATAGTAATATCCAATTATTCCTAATATATTATAAATGTGATTTATAATGTATTAGAGAGAGTTAAATATAATTTATATTAGTAGATTAATTATTGATGTGTATTGGATACACATTGTTTAATCAATTGAAAATGTAAATTACATTTTGTTTTGGGTTGTGAATTTGATTCACAATATTCCAATGTCAAGATTGCAATATTCCCAAAATTAATTGAGAATTATTTTGGTGAATTAAAAATACCAACAAATTGTTGTTGGAAAATAAGTAGAGAGAAAAATAAGGAGATTACACTCCTCATTAGGAATGAGGGGGGCGGCACTCAATTCCCTTGGGGAATTGGTGGCCGTCCCCTCTTCCAAATAAGGAGAGCATCTCCTTTGTCTTCTCTCTCTCTTATTTGATTGATTTAGATTTGGTATTAATATTTATTTGATTTATCAAATATATTTTATCAAAATAAATCACAAGTTGTTGGCTTTTACCAACAACAATCTTGACCATTGGATTGGCATAAATCAATCTCAACCATTGATTTTATGTGACACATGGATTGAGATCCATGGATCCCAAAACCCTATAAATAGAGAGGCACTCTTGGCTCTCTCTTTACACATGCTATTGTAGCAAAACTCTCTCTCTTTCTCTCATACTCGACAGCCCTCTCTCCCTCTTCCTCTTGGTGGCCGTCCACCCTAGTGGAGGGAATCGTCGTCGCCCTCGCCTTCGTGCTACCGCTTCGACGCTCTGCGGTTCTTCGTCTACTTCGAGTGCTTCGCCCGCGAAGGAGACGTTTGATCTCGTGCAACGAGATCAGGAGCAACCGTGCTTGGATCAACTTCTTGGATTGCGAGGACACCGCGGTTCATCCCCGCGCTCGCAAGCGATCTCTCCGACGATCGGACTTGAGACAGGAGGTCTCTTCTCTTAGAGACTCGATCAACCACGCTTCAAGAGGTATTGCATTATACTTGTTGTGGTTATAGATGAAACGATTCTAGAATCGTTCTTGGATCATGTGGTTTCATCGAATAAATTTTTTTTAAAATTCCGCTGCACCGAATAACTAGTACGACTCCTGCCCTTGCCGTCGCCACCCATCTCTGTTTAAGTTCGCTCTTGGGTCTCGAGGGTGTGGCGTGATTATCTAAAACACCTAGTCAACAAAGGCGCCCTACAAGAATGGAAGAGATTGTGGTATGAGTCTACACCCACAACCATCTTCCTATATGCCTATGTAGACGCATGTCCTATTTGTTGCAGTCCCAGTCTTGGTGATAGTTGTCATCATGGTTGACAACAAAGGTCTGATGAAGTGTAATGGCAAGAAGCACATCCTCACGATGGAGGAGCCAAGTGACAAGATTGGGATAAATGCCTCATGGAAGGAAGACGATGCTTATGCACATGCATGGCTATCTGGGACTGTGTCTACAGAGATAGCAAATGATATACTGAACCAACCTACTGCAAAGGCTATGTGGGACATTCTCGCTACGACATACTCTCCAGCGAAGAATGAGTCGAAGATACTGCAGCTCCAGCATGATATCTTTACATCAAAGCATAATGGTCGACCCTTCCATACCCTCTACACTTCTTTAAGGGGTATGTTTGAGAAGCTACATGGCTACATTCCCTTGACTGCTACGCTAGAGCAACTCAAGGCTTACCGAGACTCTGTGATGATTGGGGTCTTTCTAGCAGCCCTTGATCCTGAATATGATGCAGCTCGCGCCCAGATTCTTATAAATGTTACCATACCTCCAATGGAGGAGGCATATCGCAGACTGAGTAGGTTATCTATATCCTCTGGTGGTTATGTGCAGTTTCAGACATCCTCAGCCTTGGTTGCATCTCGTGGTAGGGGGAACCCTACTCCGTATCGTGGTAGGGGAGGATCTAACCATGACAGAGGAGGGGGTGGCCGACCCCGTCAACCGTGGACCTACTGTCACAAGACAAGCCACTATGAGGAAACCTGCTATTTTAAGCTTGGGTTTCATGCTTCCGCTAGAGTTGTCGAACAAACTCAACAGGTGGGGAGTCCATCTCCTGTTGCTGATCAGATATTTGACGAACTTGTGGCCAGACTTAGGGAGATCATGCCTACTCCTGGATCATCCAGCTTTTCCTCAGGATCCTCAGAGGTAGCTGCCTCTGCTGCTGCATCTTCATCAGGTATAGCACATGCCTTTACTAGTTGTTATATGGTACATTTGTCAGAATGGATTATGGATTCAAGTGCATGCCATCACCTCTGTGATGATAGAAGTCAGTTTAGTGCTTTCAGTCCAACCCAGTCAAGACGATCTGTTATGATAGCAGATGGGACACATTCTCCCATTACTGGTCAGGGGGAGGTGCAACTAACTCCTGCAATGAGACTTCAGAATGTTATTTATGCTCATGAGTTTTCAATGAACTTACTATCTATTAGTCCAATCACAAAGGACTTACATTGTTGTGCCATCTTTGATCTGCCTGCTCTTGTTTTCAGGACATTTTAATGGACAAGGTGATTGGTTCTAGCCGTAAGCAAGGAGGTCTTTACAGACTAGTGCAATCCCCTTATGCTGGTGCTTCTTCCATTCGCACCGGGTCTGCGTCACCTTATATGTGGCATCTTCGTTTTGGCCATCTTCCTATGCAAAAGCTGTGTCATGTTCTTCCACAGATTTCCCCTCGCTCCACCTTTCAGTGCGAGGCCTGCCAGCTTGGGAAGCATCATCGATCCACATTCTAGAGTCGTCAAGGTCGAAGTAGTCATGGTTTGTTTGAGTTAGTTCATTTGATATTTGGGGTCCTGGCCGTGTCCCTGATCATCAGGGGCGTAGATTTTATCTCGTTGTTGTTGATGATTTTTCAAGGTTGTCATGGGTTTTTCTTCTTAAAAACAAGTCTGATGCTGCTCATGTTATTCAGTCCTTCATTCATGAAATAAAGAATATCTTTTTAGCAAAAATCAAGTAATATATACATTCTGACAATGCCTTGGAATTTTGTACTAACCAGCTTGCCACATTTCTTGCGTCTCATGGTATTGTGCATCAAAGATCTTATCCGTATACTTCCCAACATAATGGGGTGGCTGAAAGAAAACACCTCCACCTTCTGGATGTTACAATGACTCTTTTGATTCAGAGCTGTGCTCCTCATTCGTATTGGGGTATGCGGTTCTAACTGCTTGTTACCTGGTCAAACGTATGCCCTCTTCAATTCTGGGAGAAAAGATCCCATTCTTGATTGCGTTTCCGAGACTGATCTTTTCTCTCTCACACCTCGAGTATTTGGTTGAGTGTCTTTCGTTCATCATATATCCCCTGGTCTTGACAAGCTCTCTTCTAGAGCTACCGAATGTGTGTTTGTTGGGTACTCCAAGACCCAAAAGGGATATCGTTGCTTCGACCCTGTTCGACGAAGGTACTATGTTAGTGCATATGTAACCTTTTTTGAGTCTATTATGTACTCTCCTACAGGTGACAAGCTCATTTCTTCAGACGATGGGGAAGAGGTCTATATGCCTCTACCTTCGATCTCTACTCTACCATCATCAACACCACCTCCTCCACCACCTCCACCACCGTCTCCTCCACCACCGCTGCCAACTCTTCAGTTCTGGGAGAAAAGATCCCGTTCTTGATTGCGTTTCCGAGACAGATCTTTTCTCTCTCACACCTCGAGTATTTGGTTCAATGGCTTTCGTTCATCATATGTCCCCCGGTCTTGACAAGCTCTCTCCTAGAGCCGCTAAATGTGTGTTTATTGGGTACTCCAAGACCCAAAAGGGATATCGTTGCTTCGACCCTGTTCGACGAAGGTACTATATTAGTGCATATGTAACCTTTTTTGAGTCTATTATGTACTCTCCTACAGGTGACAAGCTCATTTCTTCAAAAGATGGGGAAGATGTCTATATGCCTCTACCTCCGATCTCTACTCTACCATCATCAGCACCACCTCCTCCTCCTCCACCACCACCTCCACTGCCGTCTCCTCCACCATCGCTGTCAACTCCTCCACCTACAAATTTTCCCCAGGTTTATCAGCGTCGACCTCATGCTCATGTGCCTCGTCAATCCTCGTCAATCATCCGGCATGCACAAGGTATGTTCTGAGCGTTTGAGTTCTTCTAATGGCAATGGTGATTTGCATGTACAGCTTGAGGTGAAAGATAACCACGATGCTACCTCTCCTGTGAGCACTGAAGATCTGGATGTGCCTATTTCTCATATGGAAGCAGAAGCGTGCATGCACTTTGTATCCTCTTGCTTCCCATGTGTCATTGGACCGCCTTTCCGAGGTCTTTTAGAAGTTCGTTATGGGCCTGTCAGCAGTGGAGATACCCCGTTCTTATCAGGGGGCGTTGGAGAGTAGTCAGTGGCGTCTAGGACATAGTTGTTACCGGTAGCGATGGATAGGGTTTTCAGGCAGCTAAGGATTTCCTTGGACGACAGTTTGCAACCAAGGACCTTGGCAAGTTACATTATTTTCTTGGCTTGGAGTTTGCACGCAGTCTGCAGGGTATGATTATGACGCAAAGGAAGTATGTTGCTGATCTTCTGTCTGAGACAAGTATGACATGATGCAGATGTTCTACTACACCAATGGATCCTAATGCTAGTCTCTATGGTGATGACTCTGAAGAGATGATAAGAGACGGTATAGGAAGCTGGTAGGAAAGGTGCTATATGTTACTATTACCAGGCCTGACATCATTTGCTGTGAACAGAGTTAGCCAGTTTATGGAGCAACCAAGACATGTTCATATGGATGCAGTTTATATGATCTTAAGATATATGTAATCTTCTCCAGGTGCATGTCTACTTTTTAGAAGAGATACACCACTCTCAGTTACTGGATGTGCAGACGCAGATTATGCTGGGTGCCCTAAGGACAGGAAGTCCACTTCAGGCTTCACTGTGTTCGTTGGTAGCTCGTTGGTTTCATGGAAGAGTAAGAAACGAACATTAGTTGCTCTATCCTGCGCTGAATCAGAATATAGGGCTATGGCCCAAGGGAGCACGGAAATGATGTGGGTCAAGTCCGTTCTGACTGACCTTGCAATTGAGATGCCTCTCCCAATGCACCTCAAATGTGATAATGAAGCAGCTCTATTCATAGCTAATAATCCAACCTTCAATGAGAGATCAAAGCACATCGAAGTTGATTGTCATTTTACCCGTGACTTGATCCAAATGGGGCTTATTTCAACCTCCCATGTCGCTTCAAGTGATCAGGTTGCGGACATGTTTACCAAGGCTCTCGCGAGGGGTCCTTTTCACCATTGTTGTTCCAAGCTGAGCATGATAGACATATATGCTCCAGTTTGAGAGGGAGTGTTGAGCGAATCCTATATCTCTGTCTTTATTTATATTTCACTAGTTTTTCCGTCTTCTTTATGTAATTTTTCCCTAGAGCCTTTCTCCTATATAAGAGGGTTCTAGGGTTACTTGGAATACAACTTTTCTTGTACACCTTAAATAATAGTCAAAGGAAAGTATTACAAAGCAGATGTGAGACCTGCTTTACTTTATGGATCAAAATGCAGTCTTGTGAACCATAGACATATGCAGAGGATGACATTAGCTGAAATGAAAACGCTAAGGTGAATATGTGGTCATATATGAAAAGATCGGATTCGGAATGATGTGATTAGAAGGAAAGATGGTGTAGCTCCGATAGAGGATAAGATGAGAGAAAACTGCTTAAGATGGTTTGGCCATTTGCAAAGGAGGTTGGTTGGTGCATCGGTTAAAAGATGCGAGATTTGAGATGTTGAGCCGGTTAAGAGAGGATGAGGAAGGCCTAAGAAGTGTTGGAATGAGACTATCTGAAGGGATCTTAGTTATTTGGATTTTAGCCTAAGGATAACCTAAAATAAATCTGAATAGAGGCAAAAAATCCATGTAGTCGACCCTATATGTGGGAAAGGGCTTTGTTGCTGTTGTAGGCAATGTTTTTTATGTGGTATTTTCTTCCTAATCATGCTATGCACACTTGTATTTTATGCAACCTCGTATTTGTTCTTGGAATAATAAAATGTAATTTTTAATCATTTGTTCCGCACCCTACATAGTTTCTTATTGAATTAAGCTATGTAAGATCTGTAGTCAATTTAATGACAAATTATCTTCCAGATGATGTCTGTATTGAATTCTGAAGGCTTGATAGAGGCCAGCTTCTTTCATTTTGTTTCTTTTAACTCCAATCTTTTTCTATTTGTCATAGGGAATTCCAAGTCAGGATTAATACGTAAAGACGTCGAAAGGTTGTTAAATTCATCTTAAGCAGTTTTATCTCACTCATATCCTTTTTAATGTCAAAGCTGCACTTTTTTATCCTCTTAGGAAAAAAAGAGGTGGGCATGGGCATTCAAGAAGGTGCACACTCAACCTTTTTTATTCACATTAAGATAACCTAATTACAATACCAGGACCCAAGAAAAGCCTTGTGATGCTCTTCGGTGTTTTCTAGATAGAATCTCTTTTGGAACAAAAGCCTGTTTCTAGGCAACCAGAATGCCCACACAAGAACCACAACTATCCTCCTATCCCTGTTTGACCTAGCTTAGTTCGAGAGATTCTTTAGTCATCTGCACTTCTTTAATGTTGGGATATTTTAGATTAATAACAGCTTCAACATCTTGTGGACCTTTTGCAGGGGCAGTTAATATTGGAAGCATTGAACATGATAAAAAAGTCTATAAATTGGTTGCAGTCAGTGGATTTGATAAAAAAATACAGGCATGTAGGCGATAACTGATTTACTGTATTATCACATGCAAATATGTTATGTAAATCTAAAACTGATGATGTAGAATTCAAATTCTACATATAGTTGTCCCAACCATCTAGTGAGGGAAGTGAAATATGGCAAAATCAACCTACATCACCTCTTTTTTGAGAAAACTACAACATTGTATTGTGGACACATCTTAATGGATTTATTCATTAAATTATGTGCAAAGGGTAATCTATAAACCTCAAATCAATCTAGTACTCTCCCCTCAAGACGCTGTCTACTGGCCTGTAAAACGAAACAACCAAATGTGAAGTTACCACTATGGTGTTTCAGGACCACCATCAACACCATCGTGCCCTTGCATGAGCCCAACAAAGCAAAGTTAGACCTCTATGCGATGAGTTCACCCCCTCATTTGCAAGTGGTTGTCAGGTCCTTGAATGCATAACTACAACCTCTATCTATTCGATCCGACGTAGATCGCACTTGCAGGTGCGAGGATGGATCGTGTGCTTCCCGCAATCCACGTTGATCATCCGAATAAAGGATCTCCTGATTTTGTCTCACCAAATCTGACATCTTCACCTGTTCTCCACGAGCAAGAGGCACCGAAGCAGGCGGAGATCCACGAGCATTCGAGGCAGCGCAACGACGTAGCGACGATGGTTACTTTTTCTCCAACACAATGTGGAAGAGAGGGAGGATGTATAGAGAGAGAGTTCCTCAATGGAATGCATCTAAACACAAAAAGCTAGGGCTACCCCTCCTTTTATACTAATTGGATGTCCATGGATCTCAATCTATGTGCTCATATAAATCCAATGGTTGACATTGGTTTGTGTTTTCAATCAATGGCCATGATTTTGTTGTACTAATTTACAATAAAAATTTATCAATTTGAAATAAATTAAATATGTTGCAAATATATTCCCAACACATTTAATTTCAATTCAAATCAATCTTATATGGGAATAAAGGAAAGCGAGTAGCCTCCCTCCCATTCTAGAGTGGACGTCCATATATGGCCATGGCCGTCCACCCTCTTAAAAAAGGTGGCACTCCTTTTCCTATTTGGTGAGATTTCAATCTCTCCATAATTTCCACATGCGCAACAACATTTGTTGCATAATTATTCGATAAACACAATTTCAAATTATTCTTTGATAATTTCAATTGTACCATTGATAAATTGTGAATCATATTCACACATCCAAAAATAAAATGTAAATTACATTTACAATTAATTGTTCAATGTGAATCTAATTCACATCAACTATTAATTCATAAATACAAATTACAATTATATCTCTCTAATTTTTTTAGAGGAAAGAGGGTACGATCCCTAGAAAGGAACCCACCACAAAATTATTCATTTAAATTGAGTAATGATTAGAACCTATGGTTCAACGGAACCATAGCCAAAAGCTCAAAATACAGAAAAATTAAAGGTTTTGCCACATAAGCACTAAAGCCCTAAAATGCCTGAGTATGTTGCCACACACAAACAGATTGTTCTGAAAAATCTTTTTGTTTCTCGCACACCAGATGGTCCACATCAAGGAAAAAGGAACAACCACGTTCTCCTGCGTGTTACCACAAGCCGCTCTCACCGAACACCAGTAAGACTCGCTGTTCCCCGACCCAAGCCAAGACAAGTCCGCATGCTCCCGAACCGCACGTGAAGAAACACATCCAAAGAAGAGATGCTCCGAATTTTCCTGCTCGACGCCGCATATATCGCAGATGGTGTCCTCGTTACCAAGTATCCTTGCTCTACGCTTCTTTGAGAGTAGGCGCCCATGCCACGTCAACCACATGAAGACCTTTACCTTCATTGGAACCTTGCTGGCCCAAATAATCTTGTATATCAGGTCTTCCTCCACCTGCTCTGACCCTTGCAACCCGCAGAAAAACTTGTAGGCCTTCTTCACATCCCCCCTCACAAAGTGCTCTCTGCCCCCTCCAGGGCCCTCGACATCTGCAGGGTCTCCCAAAAAGGCTACAACCTCCTCACACCTCTGCTCCGATATAGCATCCACGAAAGTGGGGCACCGAGATCCAACCGACCAAAACTGGTGCACCAAGGCACTTTTGTTGGACGCAATGGCATACAACCATGGGTATTTATCCCAAAGATGGCCCTCCCCCACCCAGTCATCTTCCCTAATGGCAAAATTACGCCCATTCCCTAGCACTGGTCTAACCATCTCCTCGAGCTCCGCCAGCACATAGGACATCCCTGTCCAAAGAGAAGACGACCGCCTGCAGGACTCCACTCTCTACTGACCTTTGACTCCCTAAATGCTTCGCAACACGTTGCATACCAGGTCCTCTGAATTTCCCCAAACTCTGACGGCCCACTTTGCAAGCAGTGCCTTGTTCATGCGCTCCAAATTTTGGACTCCTAGGCCTCCCAACTTCTTAGGCAAAGTCACAATGTCCCATCCAATCATGTGCAGTCCCCTACCCTCCTGCTTTCTGTTCGACCAAAAAAAGTGTTTCATCAGTCCTTCCAATCTCTTTCGTACAACCACCAACTGCGTAGAGAAGAAGAAAATCAGTATTGCAGAAAGAGCATGCTTAAGGAGCACCGGTTTTCTGCCCTTGGTCAACGTTCATGCCTTCCACCCTACCAACTTACTCTCTACCTTGTCAACCACCCCCTTCTAGTCCGCCACCCTCAGTTGGCCAGCCACCGGGGGGAGGCCCAAGTAGGTGGTGGGAAGGGATCCATCCGGACAACGTAGTACCCGACAGAGAGCACTTGTTTCCTCCCTCGTGACGCCAAAAGGAAAGTCCTTCGACTTCTCCCTGTTCAACCTCAGCCCCGACACCTCACTGAAAATCTCCATGATGCTGGAAGCATTTTTCGTATGCTCCGAATTTCCATCAATAAACAGAACTGTGTCGTCCGCATACTGCAGAATGGGGATGGAGATGCTCTCTCTCCTGTACCCCCCGCAGAAGCCATCCTCGCTTACCAGCCTAATCCTGTCACAATGACAAATAGAAACGACGCCAGCGTTCATCCTTTTCTCACCCCCATTGGGGCAGGAAAAAACCCCCTCTGGCCGCCCATTCACCAGGACTGAGTAGGACGTCGTTGTGATGCATCTCTTCACCCACCCAATCCACTTTGCTGGGAAGCCCCTCTTCTGCATCGACTGTCAAAGGAAGCGCCAATCAACACAGTTATACGCTTTGGAGAAGTCCACTTTCCACATCACACCTCTCTGGTTCTCCCTCTTCCAGTCCAACACTAACTCCGATGCCAAGATCCAAGAGTCAGCCATCTGCCTACCTGGGACAAAAGCCGCTTGCTTGGGTGAAATGATGTCACCCAGCATCTTCCACCGGCGGTTTGCCAGAACCTTGGTCACTAGCTGGTAGATCACATTGGATAACATGATAGGCCTGAAGTCCTCCACACAGACCGCCCCCTCCCGCTTCGGCAGCAGAAAAAATAACGCCTTGTTCAGCCTTTTAAAACCCCGGTTTCGATCCTCAAAGTCACTCAGGACTGCCAACACATCCGCCTTAACACAATCCTAAAACTCCCTGAAGAAAAAACCCGAAAATCCATCTGGACCTGGGGCCCTATCCGCATTAAGCTGCCACAAAAAGCCCGCTTAGCCTCCTCCTCCGTGATAGGCGTAACCAGGCTTTCCGCCTCCTGGGTGGAAATGCGTCCCACACCCCGCCCACGCCCACCCCATCCCTCCCTTCTCACTCTCCTGGAGAAAGCGACGAAATATGCCCTTAGCCGCCGCCCAATATCCACATCATTTGTCGCCCTCTCCCCTCCCACCTCAATGCTCCTGATGAGGTTCCGCCTCCTTCTACCACTAGCAACGACGTGAAAAAACCGTATATTATTATCTCCCTCCTTCAGCCACTTTTGCCTCGACCTCTACCTCCATTCCACCTCCGTCTTTTTGTCTTCCTGATGGACCCGATTCATGTAGGCGCACCTCTCTTCCACCTCCTCAGCTAATAGCTCCCTCGCATCCTCTAGCACATCAAGACGAGAAATGGCCTCCTGGGCCTCCGTTCTCGCCCTTCGCCTTTGCTCCAGAATGCATCTTTTGAACTCAATCAACCGCTTTCCCAGCAACCCAAGCTTCTGAGCCTTGGCTGTGAGGTCGATCCCTCCAGCTCTGTGTTTTGCGAGAAGTCCACCACCATGTCGCGGAAACCCTCCTCGAGCAGCCAGGAACACTCAAATTTAAGGAAAGACCTTGTCCCCATGTCCTCTTCGGAGGACCACAGGATGGGGGTGTGATCGGAGTAGGCTCGACGCATGGCATGCACATCTGCCAACGAAAAAGCACACCGTCATCTCATTGGCCACTAGGAAACGGTCGATCTACGACCTCGATCTAGCATTCTGCCAATTGTATCGGCAACCTCCAGCATCAAATATTTGCAAGTTGTTCTTGGCAAACAAAACCCTCAACTTCTTGGAACCCGCATCTGTACCCCCACGCATACGAGGTCTATCCTCGGGGCACAACGTGACGTTGAAGTCCCCCCTCTATCATCCACATCTCCCGAGGGTACCTCTCCCGAATCTCTTTCAAATCCTACGCCAATTCCGCACCAACCGTGCCATTCTACGGGCCATAAATATTTGTCACCAGCAGCCGTAACCCGTCAACTTTTCATCTCAAAAGGCCTGAGATGGAGTACTGACCAGGGTTATCTCCTCCACAATCTCAAGATAGTCGCCATTCCAACCCATCGCCAACTCACCTGCAGCCCCCAAGGCTTCCAGCGCCGTCCACACGCTCAGCCTCGTCCCCCCCAACGAGTCACAGATTTCGTCAAAACCCTGGGAGATCTTTGTTTCATGCAACAGTATCACATCTGCCATAGCCTCCATACACAACTCCCGAGTCGCCAACCTCTTCTCCGGCCTTCCTGCGCCCTTCACTTTCCCTGACAGAATCTTCGTAAGTCAACTTTTCCATTTCTCGAGGGCAACACCACACCCAAACAAGTCAACAACGCTTGTCCGACCTTTATCTCTAGATCCCTGCTACTCCCAACGGATGGCTCAATTTCTCGCTCGCCCGCTACTGACCTGGATGGCAACCCCCCTGCAACAGCGAGTCACCCTCTTTCGTGGTCGACACCTACTCGCTGGCCGACCGAGTCAAAGCATCGTACATCGCCATCCTCCACCTCCGTCTACTTTCCTTGGAAGAAAGCCGCAAGTATCTCTTTCCAAACCTCCAAGTTGGTGCCGGTCGCAGCAAAGGCCCTCTCTCGGACCTCCCAGAAGCTTCAACCGTCGAGGCTAACATAGACTTCACTTCCTTGGAGGCGATAGGTTCTTCAATATCTATGTTCGCCAAGGCCTTCTCCAGCCCCTCTCCTCCCAAACGGGGGCCTTCCCCTTGTAACCTGGTCATATAACGTGCGCTTGTGCCATCTCCATCTACTTGAGGTAGGACCACGCACCTGGGCCCAATACCCGGAGATTTCTCTAACGCAGTCAAAAGTCCAATGCGGGATCCAGTTGCCAGGCTCACCCTCCGTGACATAGAGCTCGTCCCCTCTCCCGCCTCAAAAACCTTAGGCTTCTCCGCTTCCATATTCAGCCCACAAGTGCGAGCTTCCACATTCCGCCCACAAACGCAAGCTCCCTGTGCTTTCTCCTGCCCCTCCTTTAATGCCTCTCCCATCGTGTACCTCCTTGTTTCACCTGTCCCCTTAGCGGAAGCCCCTATCACGCAGTCTTCTAGTTCCACCCTGAAGGATGCACGCCCAATTTGCATCCATCGCATCGAAGGCAAGACTGCCATCCTTGCTGTGAATTCCACTAGCACATGTGTGTCCTCCCCCTTGGTAGGCCCGAGCATAGGATGGAGATCCCTGACTCGAGGCCCCCAAGCAGGGCTTCTACAAATCGCAAACTTTGAGCCCTTATGGGCATCCCCTTCAGCCTCAAGACCTTATAGAACCAGCCGTGTGCAATGCCATCCCTTATGGTTGGGCGCATCGATACCACTCGACCGCCTGGCTCTTTCCTCAGCATTGTGACCATCTCCCCTACGGTTAGACTTCTTGCACATACCTTACCCTATGGAAGCAGTTCCCCTACCCTCTACCCACCCTCTGCCCAATGTCTGTCCACCGAAACCTAGGCCCACCCTCTGCCCAATGTCTGTCATACATCCTCAAGCCATACTCCACACCCAGGCATTCCCCTACCAGGCTCCTTTCCAATGGATCCTCCGCCCGCATCGGGAGCCGCAGGAACTCTTCCCTTTATTTTTCGATCTCAGTCGAAACCAATCTCCTCGCGCCCGCAGCGATAGTCCGTCGGTACCTTCTAGGGAAGTTCATCCTGCGATGCCCCAACCCCCCACAGGAGAAGCACTTCATCGCGTCTCTGAAAGCGGCCCCCAGGTGGCTCCGAATCCCACATTTGAAGTACGATCTGGATTTTCTCTTCGATGGATAGAGCGGCCCATGCCCCAAGCCCGACGGGATCCACTTCCCCGTCCTAGCCACCTCCCCAATCCCCCTCCACTGTCCCCTTCCGGAGCCTACTTGCGATCGAGTCTCAAATCTCCTTCTTCTTGACGAGACCTCCTGCCAGCCCCCACATCTGCTTCGAGAACTCCACTCGTTTCCGCGTCCCCCCTTCCTACCACGTCCGCCCACGTCCCATACCCTCCGGCTGTCGCTGCCTCGTCGGCAATCCTCCCTCTGCCAATCCACCCATCACCAAAACCTCCTATACAACCCCCGCTAGCCCCCCACCTCCTCTCCTGCCCCATCAGCCATCCTGCCACCATGCCCTACCTCCATCTGAGCCCTCGGACCCAGCCTCGCCCACCAGCCAGCGCTTGGACACCCCGGCAAGCCCCAGCCTCCCCAGCTCTCTTACGATGACACCTATGATACTGTCTCTTACGATGACACCTATGATACTGTGGACACCTTTATTGTTCAGTCCTCCAGTGATAGTCAGACCTCCTTTACTGCTTCTGAGTATGCTCGCCTTCGACAACTGCTATAGACCTCTGCCAGTGACACTCCTGCTTCTACTCCTACTGCTAGTCTGGCCACTGCATCAGGTACAATTATCAGCTCTGCCTCTACATCTGCTCCTGCATGGATCATCGACTCGGGTGCATCAACTCATCTGACAGGGGAAGGTAGTCTTCTCACCTCCTCACATACGTCTTCCATTGTGAATATGTTCGGGTTGCTAATGGTGCCCATAGCCCTATCACTAATGTGGGCACCATGGAGTTTTCCCCCAAACTCCGGCTCATTGGCGTTCACTATGCTCCTGACTTTCCTCTTAGTCTATTATCTGTTCACAAGCTGTGCACTGAGCTTAACTGTCGAGTTATATTTGATGAGTTTTGCTGCTATTTTTAGAACATCCGGACGAGACAGATCTTTTGTGGGGGTCATGAGAAGAACGATCTTTATTATCGTGATATTTCCTCTGACTTCGGTTTTGCTGGCGCTTCGTCCATCTCTGCTGATCCTCTTCTCTAGCATCTTCGTCTCGGTCATCCTTCTGCCAAAGGTCTCTCTTTAATGTTTCCTGAACTCTCTATGCTAACGCCTTTTGAGTGCGAGGCTTGTTAGTTCGGGAAACATCATCGAGTGTCGTACCCAGCACGTACTGAGCCTCGTCGTGAAGTTCCTTTCTTCTTAGTCCATTGTGATATTTGGAGACCTTATCTGATCCGTACTCTGAGTGGACATAGGTATTTTGCTGTTTTTGTTGATGATTATAGTAGGTCGTCCTTGGGATTCTTCCAAAAGAACATTCAGAGATTAATAAAATTGTCAAAAATTTCTTTCATTATGTCAACAATACCTTTTCCTCTGGTATAAATATTTTCCATTCTGATAATGCCCTGGAATTCACACAACATGACATAATGGATTTCTTTGCCTCCTACGGAACCATACATCAAACCTCTTGTCCATATACGTCCCAACAAAACGTGATAGCAAAAAGAAAACTCAGACATCTCCTAAATATTTCCCGATCTCTTCTTACTCAGATGAAGGTTCCCAAGACCTGTTGGGGTGATGCCATTCTGACCGCTGTTCATCTTATCTTTAGATTCCATCTCCAAACCTAAATAGATCATCCACCTTCTCTCTACTTTATCCAACTGAGTCACCCTTTACTCTTTCGTTAAGAATCTTTGGATATGTCTTTTATTCATATCTTCACACTATAGACAAACTTTCTCCTCGTGTAATCAAATGTGTCTTTCTCGGTTTTCTAATACTCAAGAAGGTTACATGTGTTATGATCTAATTGGACATCGCTATTATATATCTGCAAATGTAACCTTTTTTGAGCAGATTAGTTTCTTCACTCAATTTGTTACAGATATCCCTCTGGATCTCCCGCCTCCACCCATTGTCTATAAACGCAAACAAGTATCTTCAACACTAGATGTTCCTTTGCATGTTTTTCTTTTTCAAGATGATACCCCTTTTACAAGTGTCCCCTCCAATGATGTCCCGTATGATCCATAAGATTTTTCAATTGCTCTACACAAGACTAAGAGGCAATGTACTTCTCGTCCCATGTCACATTTCACCTCTATTGCCAGTTTATCTTGCTCTGACAGAAGATATGCAGATGCTCTCATGACTATTTCTATTCCAAGAAACCACTATAGTGCTTTGCAGGATTCAGGATTACGAAAGGCCATGGATGACGAAATGGATGCTCTTATTTCAGGGGAACATGGGATCTAGTGCAATGTCTCAAAGGGACTAAACTTGTGGCATGTAAATGGGTCTTCACGACCAAACAACCACCAGATGTGTCGATTGACAGGTTGAAAGCTCGTCTCGTGGTAAAGGGCTTCACACAGACTTATGGAGTGGATTATTTTGAGACATTCTCACCAGTTGCGCGTATGGGGTCAATAAGGACTATCCTTTTTGTGGTAGTTAATAAGGCATGGCCTATCTTTCGGTTAAGTGGAAAAATGTGTTTCTATATGGTGATCTTAATGAGGAACTATATATGATGCAGCCCCCGTGTTATGAAGTCGAGGGGAGTGTATGTCGACTTCGCAAAGCAAGCCTAAGGGCATTGTTTCGACAGACTTATTGTAGAGATCAACACTCTTGGCTTCCAAAGAACAACCTCTGATTATTTTGTGTTTGTCAGAAGACAAACAATTGGCACTATCATTCTTGCAGTCTATGTAGATGATATGGTTATCACAAGTGATGATGACAAAGGGATACTAGAGACCAAGGCCTTCCTCCAGAAGGTATTTGTTACTAAGGATCTTGGGCTACTACGTTATTTCTTGGGCATAGAAGTACTATGCACTACAGAGGGTCTTCATCTCTCACAGAGAAAATACTATCTGGAAATTTTTACGGAAGTCGGATTACTTGAATGCAAGCCCGCTGGATTCCTGCAGATCCTACGAAACACTTCACATCCTCTGATCCTATCTTGTAAGATGTTACTCGATATAGGAGCCTGGTTGGCGAACTTCTTTACCTTACTGTCACCAGACCAGATATTTTTTATGTCATGAGCAGAGCTAGTCAACACATGGAGCAACCTTGTTATAGTTACTGCATGATGTTCTTCAGATTCTTCGATACGTGAAGGCATCACCAGGGTGTGGCCTCTTTGAAGGATATGGGAAAATCCTTAAGAACATCAAGGAAGTGTGAGGATAGCATCGTATGCGATCGGGAGCGACTAGTCCTACTAGTTGCTCGAGGGAGCTGGATTAATTTTTTTTAAACGATGAAACCACATGATCCAAGAACACTTCTCAGATCGTTTCATCTAAACCACAATTAGGTATTAAGGTTACCTCTTGAAGCGTGGTTGCGATCGAGTCTCTAAACCATGAGACATCTTGTCTCAAGTCCGATCCAACGGAGGAGATGCTTGCGAGAACGTTGATGAGAGGCGTCCTTCTCGCAATCCATGTTGATGATCCAAGTGACTAATCTCCTGATCTCGTCACACGAGATCCGACACCTTCTTCATGAGCGAGGCACACCGAAGGAGACGGAGATCCACAAGCAGACAATCGGGCAGCATAACGATGATGCTGCGGCGATGGTGACTCTCTCAATGGCTCCATGGTGGATGGCCACAATGAGAGAGAGAGATAAAGACACATGACGTGCAGAGAGAGAGGGAGAGAGCATTTTAGTTATTGTTGTATATGGAAGAGCAAGCGCTGTCTCTTCTTATATAGTATTTTGGGATCCATGGATCTCAATCCATGGACAACACAAAATCAATGGATGAGAGTGATTTGTCTTTCTTTCAATGGCCATGATGTTGTTATAAAAATACATCAATAATTAGTTTAATTTAAATTAATATATATTGATAAATCAAAATAAATTAATTCAAATTAAATAACTTTGATCTTGGGGATAAGAGGTCAGAGGGTTTGACCTAATCCCTAAAAAAAGGGGGGGATGGCTACCCTCTTCCAATGGAAGTTGGTGGCCGTCCACCCTCTTTGGTGGATTGGGTCAATATCCTCATTATCTCATGAGATCTCATTATCTCATGATATCTCCATGTTTTACAACACTTGTTGTAAATTATTTCACAAAAATAACTCATAATTATCTTGTAAATATTGCTATCATGCCATTGGAAAAATGTGGATCACATTCACATCCCAAAACAAAATGTAAATTATATTTTCAATTAATCATCCAATATGAATCCAATTCACATTAATAATTAATCAACAAATATAAATCACAATTGGCTCTCTCTAATATATTATAAATCACATTTATAATATATCTAATTAATTTGGATAATGTTATCTACATTATTCATATCCATGATAATTAAATCTCATTTAATCTTCTTGGATCTCTATTCTCATATGCCCATATAATATGAATCGCATTCACATTATTCACATCTTTGATAATAAATCATATTTAATTATCCTAGATAACTTTCCTTAAAACATGAATCAAATTCGTATTATTCATGATAATTAAATTACATTTAATGATTTATTTTCTCAATGTTCGGATACATATATCAACAATGAAATTATTCTTAAACTCTTTCAAGAACAATACGCTTTCTTCGCGGATACTTGGAGATAAGGATGGTCATTGTATTGTTCCACGTATAATGACTTGGATATTAGCATCACATCTCAAATCCAGATTTTGCGGACCTCCCAAAGATGCTTGATTAAATCAAGACTGTAAATCTAATCTTGTCATTGCATCTGAATCACATTCAGATCAATGTGCAACATTTGGAGCAAGATCAGATCACTTCTCTACTGAGAGGAGTCACTAAAATCCAGACCTATTTCATCACTCCTTCGGAATGGAAGCGTCATGGTTATACAATCGCTAATGATCACATCACCCTCAGGTATTCCTAATACTTGTACATTCTGCATACTGGAAGACCCAGGACAAACCCGAAGTTTTAGATCTCTTTTAGACCGTCTCTTTCGAGATTTTATCATTAAGTTTCTCATTTGATCATTGGGAGTTGGTATCGATCATATACTTTTCAAAAGCATATATCATACCCAGGTGTCGATCATATACTTTCCAAAAGCATATATCAAACCTACAAATTCAGTCAGGCTTCCAAAGCAAGACGACCGTGCATGGAATTTGTTTCTTCTCAATATCTCATGAGTGAGCTCTTGTCTTCTAGTTAAGTAAATGAACCTTTATGATCCCTTTGAAAGATCGTATTACTCGTATGCCCTTGTATGCACACCAATGCGCTGGTGTATAGACCTTGGTTAGGTCATCAACCTATTGGTCTGCCAAATGTACATATTCAGACTTATAGTAAAAGACCTGTCTTCGGTCAGAGGATGCGTACCTATATCGTGACGACATACGACATAGGACTTTGATTATCTCGATCTCGTTAAGTCAACTCTTTGATCTATCTTTTCTAACACCTCTGAATCTCTATTCTTATGTACATGACCTGTATTAAGAGGTCAGTTAGATATCAACCTTTAGAGAAAGTATTGCCATCTCCTTCTTAGGCTGAACATCATCTCTTAATAATTATTTGGCGGTGCTTGACGAGTCCTCAATCTAACTCCTTAGATATTCATCGAAACACCATCCTCTATGGTTCAATAATTGAATCAACAGCTGTATGATCATTAAGATGACCATGCTACATAACCCTAATTGTACTAAGGGACCTATTATGTAAATTAGTTATTCTTCATTTCAGATAAGGGAATGATATATTTGCAATAAAATTTATTGCATAATGGCTCGCAGTGGGCTCGCATGTCCAACAATCTCCCACTAGTCCAAAGAGTTATTAATGGGCTAATCTTTAAACCCGCACTCATGTGACAATCAAAGGCTATTTAGGAAAATTGCTAGGTAAGATGATCAGTTACTCTGTTCCCAAGAGACTACGCCAAGTCTTTTTACGACACTTGCATATCTCCTAGTAACAATGCTCATATCCAATGCGAATGTTGCATCTTATGCGACCAATACTCAATTTGTCATTTATAGTGTCCTTAACACTACAATTCAATAATCATTATAACCAGTATGTATTTTCCATTATCCTTATCAGAATACCCTTATTCTGGAGATCTTTATCTCCTAAGGTATCCGCAGTTATGATCTTATAGATCACTATCTATAAAGTCTTAATTTCTTTAAAATAAGACTTTGAGATCACTATCTCAAAAAATCTTGTCATCTTTGAAGACATTGTTATCACTGCAATCAAGTGTTTTATCTCCTTAATAGGATTAGCAATAGTTTACTACTCCCACTGCGTGGCAGACATCTGGCATTTGTACACATCTAGCATACACTCGACTTCTCATAACTGATGCACAAGGGCAAGCAATTTTAGCATTCACTTCCTCAACTCCTTGAGGTGCTATCCCTTTAGAAAGGTCAATGCCATATCTTGAGGGAAATAACCTTTGTTGAGATTTTCCCAAAAAATGAAACATGTCAATGGTGTACCATTATTGTGATGGTTCCAATGCCCTCTTCTCTTTTCTTCTGAACAACTTCAGAACTAAGATCTAAAATGTATTATTGAGATCATATCTCAAGGTATGGAATGGCCAATCTATAAAACGCTTATTATTGTCCTTATATCATTTTAAACGATGAGGATTATATACATTTAGCACGATGAACACATTGGCACTCCCACTAAGCTTCACATAGTTCATCAAGATTTTATCTGAAATCATAACATTTATAATTTCATCAAATCCAATGTTCCAACTATAAGAAGTTTATTGGTGTCCATAGATGGAGTTTCTTAAGCTGGCACAACTTGCCTTCCTCAACCATGAAGCCTTGGGGCTACTTCATGTGAATATCCTCAAAGAGTTATTCATAGAGGAATGTAATATTATCTTCCATCTTGAAGATGCCAATGTTAAGTTGTGTAGCTACAGTTAGCAATACTCTGATGGGTATAAGCATGGTCACTGGAGAGCAAGTCTCATCACAGGCGATGTCTTCTCTTTGGTGTGTATCTTGTGGATACATGCCGTTCTTTGAAGGTCTGTACCTTTTCATCAGGTTCCCTCTTTCTCTTGAAGATCTATTTACACCTTACGGGTTCTATCCTTATAGGTGGATCCTCGAGGGTCCATATACAACACTTGTATATGAAGTCTACGTTAGACTTTATTGCTAACATCCATCTTTCCAAGATATGATCTTCAGACGCTTCATCACATGAAGTCAGATCATTGTCAGACTTAACTGACACATGGAATCCATCCACAAACTCATTTGAAGAGATATTAGTGTTTCATCTTTAATTGTCCGTTTAGTTTCCAATTTCAGGAGCCTCATTATCTTCTCAAGATTAAATGAGTTCCTTCACTTTATTTTTATCTTGATTCTCAAGAGAGTCATCCTCTAAGAATCATATTCTTAGAAATGAAATCTTTTAAGAATCTCAAGGTCATAAAGTAGGCATCCAATACCATCCATTATTTTCGTAATAAAGTAGCACTCTATGGAGCATGATTCCAACTTACTAGCATGGAACCTTATTTACTATAGTCTCAACTACATATATTCTTGGAAACTAAGAGGTAATTATGCTAATATTCATCATTGATCAAATCATGTCACACATGATCCAATTGTATCTCCTTACAACTCTATTGAGTTTAGGTGTATCAGGAGGAATGAGATAGGAATGATATTCATATCTCCATAAGGTATTCCTTGAATTCATCTAATATGTACAAGCTACCTTGATTAGATCAGTTTTATTTCATTTTCCTTCAAACTTTGGTTCTAAACCAAATTTTGTGCAATCTTTGAACATTTCAAAGGTTTCTAAGGTGAAGGGAAGAAATCTCATATCACAAATAATCATCAATAGATATCACATATCCATAATGCTTATTATGATATAGATGTTCCACATACATCAATATGTATGCGATCTTGAATACCTTGACATCTTACACCATTCTCTGAGAAGGGTGTATTGGACATTTTACTTTGAATACAATATTCACAAGTATGTAAGATTTGAAATTTCAGACAATCTAAAGTTTCATCTCTTACTTGTCTATTGATCTCATCAATAGACAAATATCCAAGGCTTGATGCCTGATAATTGTCAACTAATCTTCATCCTCCTATTGATCTTTAAAGGTTTAACTTTTTCAGTATTAGAAATGTTAATGAACCATTCATTAATTTTATAATTTAATAGAATCCTCAAGATGTAAGATTACTTTCTGAAATATATCCATCATAACTCTTTATGATAGGTTTATTCCAAAATTCATGTTTATATCCAACACTTAGAAATAAACTATGAATGTATTCTAATATCTAGGTCATAGAGACATTCTATAAGACTAAAGGCTTTCCCACTGAAAATATGAAGTCTATCTATCCAATAGAGATTGTTGCAACAATTGCATCACTATCAATATGGACTATTACTAAACCATAAGATCAAATTTTATAGTCTTCTAATACGTATGCAACCAATTACAAGTGTTATTAGAAGAATAATATACACTTATTAGACTTTTAATTTTGTCCAATAAGTAAGTCAATTTCAATGATGATATGTAGATATAGATTATTCTGATGCACTATTTGGGTCCTTCTCTATGGATCCAAGATAGACTTGATAGTCATAATATCAACACATCAGCTTGTTGCATTATTGGCATTCATCGAACTCTTTGGATGTCACATGGAAGTCATAGAAGTACAGTCAACTCTTTGACTTTCCTTTTTATTTGGGTCCAACCCATGCTTCCACTGCGCTCTCTTATGTTGATTTCAAAAGATCTCAATATAAGAGTACTTCAACATTTATACATGCTTCATTCAATCCATACTATGAATATTATGAAGATTCGACTAGAGTATAGATGGTATAATGATGACACTCATCATATCTACATACATCTTAACTCTCAAAGACTTAGGTTCATGTAGGTACTCAAACATTTTGAACACATCATCTCTTATAGAGGTACCATTATGCATGATGTAGTGAACCATGCCATTCATGATTAAATTCGAGAGCACATATCTTCGTCAAAAT
This sequence comes from Ottelia alismoides, assembly GCA_037367405.1. Classification (NCBI taxonomy): domain Eukaryota; kingdom Viridiplantae; phylum Streptophyta; class Magnoliopsida; order Alismatales; family Hydrocharitaceae; genus Ottelia; species Ottelia alismoides. The sequence goes on along the minus strand of JAZKJV010001865.1, from coordinate 517,544 downwards.
ATCTTCTTCAGATTTTATAAGGATTATTTGACAATGACGATCATCATCGACATGTCACTTCCAAAGTATATTCAATGAGAGCTCAATACTATAGAGACACACAAACCCTAGGTTTGCAGTCCTATTGTCCATTTAATTGTCCTTCCTCATTATTACGAGGAAACTTGCACATTGCAAGCACATACAATATGTGTCCAACTGCAAGTACAATATCTTGATCATTGATCCAATCCATGATATTTTATTGGTTATTATTGAGTATAATATTGAGTGGGTTTAATGAAGGATTATCTGAAATAAGAAATTTGCATAAATAAATAAATATAATATATCTATATATTTTACTTTGATTTAGGAATTTTATATCAAAGGCTTCTTGCCTTGTCAACACTCAAAGTTCATTCCCTTAATCATTTTCAATGTAAGAGATATACCTACCATTATATCTCAAGCAAGATCTGGGATCTCCTTTCTTATCTTTGTCATATCCAATAATATGAGAACCTGTAACTCTGATAAAAAGAAGCGGGAACACATTCCGCCTTGCATGTCCAACTTGCATTCCCAATTCAGTCTTTAACACCTGGGTCCACTACCCCTAAGGTGATGTTGACCTGTCGTTAATTGAACCAACCATCAACATGATTAGAACTCGCTATGCACAATCCAATATCGGCCCAATAATTTGAGGACCCTATATCGGGGTCACTACGCATATGACCTTACTCTTTCGAGAAGGAAAGAGCCCGATCCAGATGCGCTTGTATGCAGGAGCTGTCACTTCATACATGCGTCTCCTACATACAATCCCTGACGACAGAACCCTTTGCCTTGACGAGAGACCATGGATGTCACTTATGTGATCCTCCATATAATGTTCAAATTTTAATTAATTATTATGAGTCATATTCACATAATTAATTCTTCCGAGGGAAATACACATCTATTCATAATAGAGTGCTTTTTAATTTTTCGGATATAATTAAATTATTCACATTAAATCAATTATCAATCCAATATATCAACCAACAAACAATTTTTAATTGTTGCTTGAAGGATGGTATAATCTCAAAAATGCGTATTATTCGAATTTTAATAATTAGAAAAATACGTCATGATCGCTTCAAGCATTATCCCCTCCTTACCCGCTGTCATGGCCAGTTCCGATAGGAGTGGGATAGTCTGCTTACGGAGCAACCTACTACCCAACGCCCCCCGACTAGACACCATATCCGCCTCAGGTCAGGATAATGCCAGTTGATCACTTTGTACTTGAGATGATAATATGTCTTTCAACCAAAGTTTTACCATATAATAATAATCAAAATAATTTTGATTAAATTCATAAGGAGACTTGCTAAACAAATCCCCAATCCTATTCAGGCATCAATGTTTGTTGGAAGGTTCATGTAACCAATTGCGATCTAGATCATATCTAATCAAGTTGATTATGGTCAATGTCATTCAAGGAAATAATCATCATCTTTAAATATTTCAAAACTATTGATCAATAATTATTTCAGGAAATGAACCACTAATTTCCATTAATTTAATTGAATGACAATCACAAGGTTCATAATCAAATATGTTATTTCCAGCAGTTACCCCTACTTACTAAAATTAGCATATCTCAATCAATGTAAATCCAAATCAAGCAACATAAGTTTCCAAAATTTGTTAATTTGATTTATAATAGAACCCAAGTGATTAACACACATTTCTACGCGTTTCAAAACAGTAACTAACTCTTTAATTACGTCAAGATTCACTATCTCCGAAACAGTAGATGTATGTTCATTATAATGATCATATCTTGAGCAATCAGATTGCAAATCACGCAAACTCAAATCCCATGATTTCCTTAGTTAATGGGGAACATTGTCCTAGTGATAATTTCGTGTTTAAACATTTTAAACAGGAACGAAAATAATCACAAAACAGGGCTGCAACAATGAAATGCGATAAAATTTTCGTAAACACCAATGAGCCCAAGTCTTCTTAAGTTTGTGGATCGCATCCAAAACCTCTACCTGACTCTGATACCACTTGAAGGATATGGGAAAATCCTTAAGCGCATCACGGAAGCGTGAGGATCGCATAATATGCGATCGGGAGCGACTAGTCGTACTAGTAACTCGAAGCAGCGGAATTTAATTTTTTTAAATGATGAAACCACATGATACAAGAACATTTCTCAGATCGTTTCATCTAAACCACAATTATGTATTAAGGTTACCTCTTGAAGCGTGGCTGCGATCGAGTTTATAAACAAAGAGACCTCCTGTCTCAAGCCCAATCCGACGGGAAGAGACGCTTGAGCGTGTTGATGAGACGCTTCCTTCTCGCAATCCATGTTGATAATCCAAGCGACTAATCTCCTGTTCTCGTCACACAAGATATGACATCTTCTTCATGAGCGAGGCGTACAGGAGATGAAGATCCACGAGGCAGCATAACGACAATGCTGAAGCGATGGTGACTCTCTCAATGGCTCCATGGTGGATGGCCACAATGAGAGAGAGAAAGACACATGACGTGTAGAGAGAGTGGGAGAGAGCATATTAGTTGTTGTTGTATATGGAAGAGCAAGCAGTGTCTCTTCTTATATAGTATTTTGGGATCCATAGATCTCAATCCATGGACAATACAAAATCAATGGATGAGATTGATTTGTATTTATTTCTATGGCCATGATGTTGTTGTAAAAACACAACAATAATTAATTTAATTTAAATTAATATATATTGATAAATCAATATAAATCAATTCAAATTAAATAACTTTGACCTTGGAGATAAGAGGTGAGAGGGTTTGACCTAATCCCTAAAAGGGGGGGGGACGGCCACCCTTTTCCAATGGAAGTTGGTGGCCGTCCACCCTCTTAGGTGGATTGGGTCGATTTCGTCATTATCTCATGAGATCTCATTATCTTATGATATCTCCAAGTTTTACAACATCACTTGTTGTAGTATATTTCACAAAAATAACTCATAATTATCTTTTGAATATTGCTATTATGCCATTGGAAAAATGTGGATCACATTCACATCCTAAAATAAAATGTAAATTATATTTTCAATTAATCATCCAATATGAATCCAATTAACATTAATAATTAATCAACAAATATAAATCACAATTGGCTCTCTCTAATATATTATATATCACATTATAATATGGATAATGTTATCCACATTATTCATATCTATGATAATTAAATCACATTTAATCATGATCTCTATTCTCATATGCCCAAATAAGCTGAATCACATTCACATTATTCACATCTTTGATAATTAAATCATATTTAATTATCGTAGATAACTCTCCTTAAAATATGTATCAAATTCATATTATCATGATAATCAATCACATTTAATTATCTATTTTCTCAATGCTCGGATACATATATCAACAATGAAAATATTCTTGAATTCTTTCAAGAATAATACGCTTTCTTCGCGGATACTTGGAGATAAGGACATAGCAATTGTATTGTTCTACGTATAGTTACTTGGATATTGAGATTACATCTCAAATCCAGATCTTGCGGACCTCCCAAAGATGCTTGATTAAATCAAGGCTGTAAATCTAATCTTCTCATTGCATCTGAATCACATTCAGATCAATGTCCAACATTTTGACCAAGATCAGATCACTTTTCTACTGAGAGGAGTCACTAAAATCCAGACTTATTTCATCACTCCCTCGGAATGGAAGCGTCATGGTTATACAATCTGATGCAAATGGACTTTTTGCGTGGCGTCGGAAAGTAAGTCTTTGGTAGAAATAATCGGTGGAGAAGAACTGAAGTGGTTGAGAAGAAGAAGGCTCGTCGGGAACACGAGGGGTTAGGGAGGAAGAACGTATAGACCGTGAGGGGAAGAGAGAGGGAGAAGGATAGAGAATAATTCTTAATTTTATAACATACTGAATTGACTAAAACACTGGGCCCTCATCCCTTTATATAGGAGGTATGAGATTACAAAAATAGAAAACTAATTTAAATTGACAACTAATTATCCTAAATAGACTCTAACTAATTAATCGTCTAATTTGAAAATCAAATCTATGACTAACTATTAGAGATCACAGGCGATCTCGTTTATTTAATTAAAGACACGACAACTTAAATAAACGTAAATAAAATTAACAGATAATTTAAGTAAATATTCGACCCTATACTTTGGTTCCATGCTGCATCAACTCTCCTCCGCTTTAAAAATTCGTCTCCCGACGAATTGCTGGATCTGCAGGCTTGGAGATTGAATCCGCGTTCTCAGTCATTCCCTGGAAGAATTTGTGTGGAGCGAATGGCGGAATCCACACGCGGGCGTTGGTGACGTGGCCTTCGTGGTGGAAGAGTAGGTGCATCGCATAAGCGGGCGTCCCTCTGATGTCCTTCCCGTTGACGTGGTGCTTGAAGAATTGATGAGGCATGAACACCATGGCTTTTGGAGGATCCGTGTCAAAGCAATAGCACAATGAAATGAGAGGAGGAGATGTGGCCAATGAAGGAAGCCATGGGGTCTTTATATAGATGAAACCCAAGGTCCTAGTCCTAATAGGATAAGGAAGTCTTCCCAATTGCCTTCTTTCAACACCTTTTTAATTTTTTTTGCAGCAGGGGGCCTGGGCGCAATTTTCGCGCCCCTTCACTTAGGCAATTTTCGTAGGAGGAGTTCTGGCAGTCCCCTTTCAGGTAAAAACTTTTGCATGGGGATTTTTTTTGTAATTTTCCCAAAGTGGTTTCCAATCCCACATGTCATGGGAGTCAAGCCCGTAGTCATCGAGCCCCTGGTTAGGGCTCTCCTGATCTTTTTGCGCATACGATGCGGACAGGGGAGGCGGTATCGCGAGGTGGTTGGTGATCGCAGGAGCTGCGGGAAGGGAGGGGCGAGAGAGCGGTAAGCGGGCGCGGGGGCGAGGGGGAGGCGAGGCGGGAATGGCGGCGACGAGGGAGGACGACGCGCGGAGGCCTGCGCGTGGGGAAGGCGCGGGGTTGTGCGGGGCTCAGCCGAGGCGATCGCGGGAAGGGAGGGGAAGCAGGGGCGAGCGGGTAGACGCTGGGGCAGGCGGCGAGTGCGGGGGAGGTTGGGGGAGCACGGGGTACGGTGGGAAGGAGGCGGCAGAAGAGAGGGGGGTGTTTAGGGTTTGCGGGAAGAATCGTAGGGCTGAGATAGGCGGGCTGTGGCTGCGCGGGAGGGAGGGGTTGTGGCGTCGCTGGTCGCGGGTAAGCGGGGCGGTTAGGGAGGGAGGGGGGTGTTCGGATGGTGAGGAGGGGGGTGGCAGGGTGGGAGCGATAGCGCTGGGTGGCGGGCCTACCGGAGTTTGGGCTGCAAGGGCAGGGACTTCGGGGATGGGGTTTGGGGTCGAGGGGGTCGTGCAACAGGGGAAGCTGGTGACGGCGCATGGAGGGGCGGCGTCGGGGCTGGAGCCGTTGGTGGTGAGGGGAATATCGCGGGGGTCTGCGGGTGGCGTTGGGGCCAACGAGAGGGTTGCAGATGGGGCGTTGCTTGGTTTCGGTGTTTTCTGTAGGTTTGAAAGTACCTGGACAACGAGCGAATCGTCGTGGACGATGCCGTTTCCTTGGCTTCCTTCATCAAAATCGGCTTCGGTAGTGGACAACTTTGATGGGGCACACATAGCTTTGAGATTAGCCATTATCATTCGACCTTTGGACTGGAACTCTTGATATCTGGATTGGAAATATCGATCTTGGGCCTCGAAATCTTGCCATTTTGCCTGGAAGTCTTCTTCGGCTCGTCGCTTCCGTTTCGCCGAATGATGGTGCTTCGTCGCGTGTTGGCGCGCATATCTGCGCGGATCGCCAGATCGTGAGGACGATCTGTAGGCCATGCTCTGATACCAATTAATGCAGACGGACTTTTCGCGTGGCGTCGAAAAGTAAGTTTTTGGTAGAAATAATCGGTGGAGAAGAACTGGAGTGGTTGAGAAGAAGAAGGCTCGTCGGGAGCACGAGGGATTAGGGAGGAAGAACGCGTAGACCACGAGGGGAAGAGAGAGGGAGAAGGGATAGAGAATAATTCTCAATTTTATAACATACTGAACTGACTAAAACACTGGGCCCTCATCCCTTTATACAGGAGGGATGAGATTACAAAAATAGAAAACTAATTTAAATTGACAACTAATTATCCTAAATAGACTCTAACTAATTAACCGACTAATTTGAAAATCAAATCCATGACTAACTATTGGAGATCATAGACGATCTCGTTTATTTAATTAAAGACACGACAACTTAAATAAACGTAAATAAAATTGACAGATAATTTAAGTAATTATTTGGCCCTATACTTTGGTTCCACGCTGCATTACAATAATTAATTATCACATTACCCTCAGGTATCCTTAATACCTGTACATCATGCATACTGGAAGATCCAGAACAAACCCGTTTTAGATCTCTTTTAGGCTGTCTCCTTTAGGGTTTTATCATAAGTTTCTCATTTGATCATTGGGAGTTGGTATCGATCATATACTTTCCAAAAGCATATCTCATACCCAGGTGTTGATCATATACTTTCCAAAAGTATATATCAAACCTACAACTTCAGTCAAGCTTCCGAAGCGAGACGACCATGCATGGATTTAATTCTTCCCAATATCTCTTGAGTGGGTTCACGTCTTCCGGTTCAGTAAATGAACTTGTATGATCCCTTTGAGAGATCGTATTACTCATATGTCCTTGTATGCATACCAGGACGCCAGTGTATAGACCTTGGTTAGGTCATTAAACTATTGGTCTGCCAAATGTACATACTCAGACATATAGTAACACATCTGTCTCCGGTCAGAGGATGCTTGCCTATATCGTGTGATCATACGACACATGACTTTGGTTATTTCGATCTCGTTAAGTCAACTCTTTGACCTAACTTATCTATTACCTCCGAATCTCTATTCCATTCCTATGCAGAGGACATGCATCGAGAGGTCGGTTAGATATCAGCCTTTAGAGAAAGGATTGCCTTCTCCTTCTCAGGCTGGAGATCATCTCTTAATAATCATTTGACAATGTTTTATGAGTCCTCAATATAATTCCTTAAATGTTCATCCAAAACCAACCTCTATGATTTAATAATTTGATAAACAGGTTTATGATCATTAAGATGGTCATGGTACATAACCTTAATTGTACTAAGGGACCTATTATGCAAATTAATTATTCTTCATTTCAGATCAGGGAAAGATATTTGCAATAACATTTATTGCATAATGGCTCGCCGTGGGCTTGCCTGTCCAACAACCTCCCACTATCCCAAAGAGCCATTTATGGGCTAATCTTTAAACATGTACTCATGTGACAATCATATGCTATTTAGAAAAATAACCAGGTAATCTTATCAGTCACTCTGTTCCCAAGAGACTACGCCAAGTCTTTTTACGACACTTGCTTATCTCCTAATAACAGTGCTCGCATCCAATGCGAATGTTGCATCTTATGCAACCAATACTCAATTTTGTCTGTTATAATATCCTTAACACTACAATCGATAATCATTGTAACCAGTATGTATTTTCCATTATCCTTATCAGAATACTCGTATTCCTGGAGATCTCTATATTCTAAGGTATCCGTAGTTAAGATCTTTTATATCACTATCTATAAAGTCTTTAATTTCTTGAAGTTAAGACTTTGAGATCACTATCTCAAAAAATCTTGTCGTCTTTGAAGATATTGTTATCACTGCAATGAAGTGTTTTATCTCCTTAGTAGGAATAGCAATAGTTTACTACTCCCACTGCATGACATACATCTGGCATTTGTACACATCTAGTATACGCCCGGCTTCTCATAACTGATGCACAAGGGCAAGCAATTTTAGCATTCACTTCCTCATTTCCTTGAGGTGCTATCCCTTAAGGTCTGTACCATATCTTGAGGGAAATAAGCCTTTGTTGATATTTTTCCTAAAAAATGGAACATGTCCAAGGCATACCATTATTGTGATGGTTCCAATGCCCTCTTCTTTTTTCTTCTGATCAACTTCAGAACTAAGATCTTAGAGGTATCCTTGAGATCATATCTCAAGGTATGGAATAGCTAGTCTATAAAACACTTATTATTATCCTTATCTCATTCTAAATGATTAGGATATTATCTACATTTAGCAGGATGAACACATTGGCACTCCTACTAAGCTTCACACAGTTCATCAAGATTCTATCTGAAATCATAATTTTATAATTTCATCAGATCCAATGCTCTAACTATAAGAAGCTTATTTGAGTCCATAGATGGAGTTTCTTAAGGTGGCACAACTTTCCTTCCTCAACCATGAAGCCCTGTGAATATCCTTAGAGAGTTATTCATAGAGGAATGCAATATTCATAGAGGATCGACGCTCCACCACAGGTTATGCTATGATGGTTGGAGGAAATCTTGTTACTTGGAAAAGCATGAAGCACACTGTTGTATCTAGATCCTGTGTAGAGGCAGAGTACAGGGCAATGACTCAAGTCCCTTGCGAGATCACGTGGCTATTAACTTTTCTGCAAGAACTTGGTATTGATGTCACTACTTTTCCTCTATATTGTGACAACAAATCTGCTACATATATTGCCACAAATCCAATGTTCCATGAGCGAACCATGCATATAGAGGTTGACTGCCATTTTGTTCGTGATGCTGTCAAGGCTGGAAGGATTACTACTCACATCAACTCTTACCTTCAGTTTGCAGATGTCTTCACGAAGGCACTACTCAAGAAGCGACTTTCCTGGTTTGTTTTCAAGTTGGGCATGACTGATAAATATGCTCCAACTTGAGGGGGGGTGTCAGAAGTATATATGTTAAAAGAATATTCTTGTAACCATGTTAAGGGTATTTATGTATTTTCTCCTTTGAGCTCTCTATGGTTTTGTCCTATATAAGGACCCTTAGACCTCTTGAATAAGACAAGCTCTTCCATCTTTTCATTATTCTCCACAATATGGATAGTTCTATCCACATTATTCATATCATTGATTATTAAATCACATTTAATCATCTTAGATGTCAATTCTCATCTGCCCAAATAATATGAATCAAATTCATATTATTCATAATAATTAAATGTCATTTAATAATTATTTTTTGATCAATGCTCTAGTGGTAGTACAATGTGTCTACCATATAAAAGACTAGGGTTCAATTCCTGTTAACGCATACAGTAGTTTCTGTATCTCTCTGTTATTTTTATTTCCAGTTGTATGCTTTATGTAATTTACCCATAAGCTACTCTCCTATATAAGAGAGCTTAGGGCTTATGGAATAAACATCTTGCTCATTTTTCCCAACATGGTATCAGAGCGACGGTCCTAGACCGGAGTTCTCGAAACCCTAACCCTACCCTACCCCACCCGCCGGCCTCTCTCTCTCTCTCTCTCTCTCTCTCTCTCCGATCGGCGCTGCCCACTCTTCCGCCGCACGCGCGGCTGCGCCCCGGCTGCTCCTGCGCTAGCGCCCTCTGCGCGCCTCCTCTGCGCTAGCGTCTCCCCTGCGCGAGTGCGCAGCCTTCCGCGCACTGATCGTTCACGCGCTGTAGCGCTCCGTGTGCGGGTTGCGTTGCTCCTGTCCCCTGTGCGGCTGCGCGTGAGCCTTCACGCATAACCGCGCGACCCCAACGTGCTACCAGTGCACGCAACAACACGCTACCAATGAAGGATACGGAGAAATCCTCAAGCGCATCACGGAAGCGTGAGCGTCGTATCGGATACGACGAAGAACGACTAGTCGTACTAGTTGTTCGGTGCAGCGGAATTTAAAAAATTTTATTCGATGAAACCACATGATCCAATAACAATTCTCGGATCGTTTCATCTATAACCACAACAAGTATAATGCAATACCTCTTGAAGCGTGGTTGATCGAGTCTCTAAGAGAAGAGATCTCCTGTCTCAAGTCCGATCGTCGGAGAGATTGCTTGCGAGCGCGGGGATGAACCGCGTAGTCCTCGCAATCCAAGAAGTTAATCCAAGCACGGTTGCTCCTGATCTCGTCGCACAAGATCGAACGTCTCCTTCGTGAGCGAAGCACTCCAAGTAGACGAAGAACCGCAGAGCGTCGAAACGGCAGCACGATGGCGCGGGCGTCGACGATTCTCTCCACCAAGGTATGGTGGACGGCCACCAAGAAGAGGGGGAGAGAGGGCTGTCGAGTATGGAGAAAGAGAGAGAGAGAAGAGTGCTACAATAGCATGTAAAGAGAGCAAAGCATGCCTCTCTATTTATAGGATTTTGGGATCCATGGATCTCAATCCATGTGACATATAAAATCAATGGATGAGATTGATATATGTCAATCCAATGGTCAAGATTGTTGTTAGTAAAAACCAACAACTTGTGATTTAATTTTGATAAAAATATATTTGATAAATCAAATAAATATTAATACCAAATTAAATCAATCAAATAAGGAGAGAGAACAAAGGAGATCAACCTTCCCCTTTGGAGGGAGGTGACGGCCACCAATCCCACAAGGGATTTGGTGCCGCCCCCTCCTTTCCTAATGGGAGGGCAATCTCATGGATTCCCATGAGATTGCACATCTCCTTGATTTTCTCTCTACTTATTTTCCAACAACTATTTGTTGGGATTTCAATTCACCAAAATAATTCTCAGTTAATTTTGGGAATATTGCAATCTTGTCATTGGAATTTTGTGAATCATTTCACAACCCAAAACAAAATGTAATTTACATTTTCAGTTAATTAGACAATGTGTATCCAATACACATTAATAATTAATCTACTAATATAAATTATTTTTAACTCTCTATAATACATTATAAATCACATTTATAATATATTATTAATAATTGGATATTACTATCCACATTATTCTTATCCGTAATAATTAAATCACATTTAATTATATTGGATAATTTCTCATACATCATGATAATTAAATCACATTTAATCATCAACTTCTCTCTGCTTAGATCTTATGGAATTGTTCTTAAACCATTTAAGAGCAATGCTATTTCTCCTCAGATACTTGGAGATAAGGACAAGGCGATTGTATTGTTCCACGTATAGTGACTTGGATATTGAGATCACATCTCCAATCCAGATCCCATGGACCTCTCATAGATGCTTGATTAAATCAAGACCGCAAACCTAATCTTCTCATTGCATCTGAATCTCATTTAGATCAATGTCTAGTAAATGGACTAAGGTTAGGTCACTTCTCTAATGAGAGGAGTCACTAAAATCCAGACCTGTTTCATCACTCCCTCAGAATGGAAGCGCATTGGTTATACAATCGTTTATGATCAAATCACCCTTAGGTATTTCTAATACCTGCACATCCTGCATACTGGAAGACTCATGATCATCATGAAGATATAGATCACTTTTATACTGTCATCTTCATAGTCTGATCATTAAGTTTCTCAATCTTGGTCCTTGGGATATTGTACATATCATATGCTTTCACAAAGCATATATCTTACCTTCAAATTCAAATCATGTTTGTAAAGCATGATGACCATGCATGGAATTTGGTCAATCCCAATACCTCATGAGTGAGCTCATGTCTCCCGGTTCACAAGTGAACCTGTATGATCCATTTGAGAGATCGTATTACTCATATGCCCTTACATGCACACCAGCTCGCCGGTGTATAGACCTTGATTAGGTCATCAACCTATTGGTCTGCCAAATGTACATACTCAGACATATAGCAATACATCTGTTTTTGGTCAGAGGATGTTTGCCTGTGATGTGACAGCATTCATCATAGGTCTTTGGTTATCTCGATCTCGTTAAGTCAACTCATTGACTCAACTAATTTGATACCTCCGAATCAATATTCCCATGCAGAGGACCTGCATCAAGAGGTCGATCAGATATCAGTCTAATGAGATGGGATTGCCATCTCCCACTCAGACTGGAGATCACTACTTATCAATCATTGATGATGCTTGATGAGTCCTCTATCTAACTCCTTAGATATTCATCCAAGCATTAGCCTCTATGATTCACTTAATGAATCAACAGCTGTATGATTATCAAGTTGGCCATGGTACATAACCCTTATTGTACATAGGGACCTTATAGTGCATTCATTCATTCAATATCAGAAAGGGAGTGAAACAAAACCAATAACTTTTATTGATAAATCATTTATTACAATAACATTTATTGTACGAATGGTTCGCCTCGGGCTCACATTGCTAACAATCTCCCACTAGCCCTCAGAACCATTCAGGAACAATCCTTAAACCCATACTCATTACATGCTGGTCAAAAACCTTCTATGTCAGAGGTTTGGTAAAAGGATCATCAACGTTGTCGACGGAGGCCACCTTGGTGATGATGATGTCACCACGCTTCTGAATCTCCCGAATGATGTGGTATTTCCTTTTTACGTGCTTGCTCTTCTGATGCCATCTGGGTTCCTTCGCCTGGGCAATGGCTCCCGTGTTATCACAGAGTAGCGGGATGAGAGTATCAGAGGAAACTACGCCAAGCTCCTGGACGAACTTGCGCAACCACACCGCCTCCTTTGCAGCATCCGATGCGGCAATGTATTCGGCTTCTGTTGTTGAATCTGCTGTAGTGTCCTGCTTCTTGCTTCTCCAGCTCACAGCACCACCGTTCAACAGGAACACAAATCCTGATGTCGACTTTCGATCATCAATATCCGATTGGAAGTCAGAATCTGTATATCCCAAGACTTGGAGATCACCATCTCCATAGACCAAGATGTAATCTTGCGTCCGTCTTAGATATTTGAATATGTTCTTTACTGCATTCCAGTGTTGTTCTCCATAGCAGGACTGGTAACGACTTACCACTCCCACTGCATGGCAGATATCTGGCCTAGTACACATCAAGGCATACATTAAGCTTCCTACAGCTGATGCATAAGGACATCCAGCCATGGCCTTCTTTTCCTCAACAGTTTGAGGAGCCATTCCTTTAGACAGGTGGATACCATGTCTTAAGGGTAGGAATCCTTTCTTGGAACTATCCATACGGAATCGTTCAAGAATCTTCTTAATGTATCCATGTTGTGACAATCCCAATATCCTCTTCTCTCGGTTTCTGAACAGCTTCAGACCCAAGATGTAAGAGGCTTCTGCAAGATCTTTCATCTCAAAAGTATGGGACAACCAAATCTTCACACTGGTCATCATCCCTGTATCATTCCCAATGATAAGGATGTCATCTACGTAAAGCACGATGAACACAATGGCGCTCCCAGTAAGCTTCTTGTACACACAAGGTTCATTAGGATTCTGCACAAAATCATAACTCTTTATGGTTTCGTCAAATCTGATGTTCCAGCTACGAGAAGCTTGCTTGAGCCCATAGATGGATTTCTTCAGCTTACATACTTTGCCATCCTCAGTCATGAAGCCCTGGGGCTGCTCCATGTAGATATCCTCCTCGAGGTATCCATTGAGGAAAGCTGTCTTGATGGCCATCTGCCAGATGTCGTAGTCAAGATATGCAGCTATAGCTAGCAATGCCCTGATGGATTTAATCATAATCACAGGAGAGAATATCTCATCGTAATCGATGCATTCTCTCTGTGTGTAGCCCTTGGCTACGAGCCGTGCCTTGAAAGTCTCTACTTTCCCATCAGGTCCCCTCTTTCTCTTGAAGATCCATTTGCACCCAATGAGTTTTACCCCCTTAGGTGGATCCTCTAGGGTCCATACACCATTCTTATGCATGGAGTCAATTTCTGACTTCATTGCCAGCATATATCTATCCTGTCATGATCCGCGACTGCTTCATCAAATGAAGTAGGATCATTGTCAGTTTCACCTGACACATGGAATCCATACCTTTCAGGTGGTGCAACCACCCTCGAACTCTTTCAAAGAGGTATGGGTGTTTCATCTTTATTTATCTCTTCAGTTTCTGATCTAGGAAGCTCAGAATCCTCAGGGGACTCTATGAGTTCCTTCACTTCACTTTTATCTTGACCTTTAAGGAAATCATCCTCCAGAAATTTCACATCTCTAGAGACAAAAACCTTTTGGGTCTCAGGGTCATAGAGTTGGTATCCAATACCATCTCTAACATACCCAATGAAGTAGCACTCACGAGTGCGAGATTTCAGCTTGCTAGCGTCCACGTTCTTCGCATGAACTAAGCATCCCCAAACCCTCAAGTGATTAACACTAGGTTTGGTTCCATACCAGAGCTCATGAGGAGTCTTAGGTACAGATTTGCTGGGAATCTTATTCAGGATATATATTGCAGTCTCTACTGCATATCCCCAGAAACTAAGTGGTAAATGTGCTTTGCTCATCATTGAACGAACCATATCTATGATGGTCCTGTTGCGTCTTTCAGCAACACCATTAAGTTGGGGAGTTCCAGGAGGAGTAAGATTGGAAATAATTCTATTCTCTTTAAGGTATTCCTTAAATTCATCTGAGAGGTACTCACCACCTCGATCAGATCGGATTCGTTTAATCTTCCTATCGGTTTGGTTCTCAACCAAAACCTTGAACTCTTTGAACTTTTCAAAGGTTTCAGACTTATGACGTAATAGGAAGATAAACCCGTATCGCGAATGGTCATCAATAAACGTCAAATAATATCGATATCCATTTCGAGTCGCGGTACTGAAGGGACCGCATACATCAGTATGTATTAGGTCAATAATACCTTCACATCTTGTAACCTTGTTACGGAAAGGCATCCTAGTCATTTTACCTCGAATACAATGTTCACAGGTAGGTAAAGACTGAACCTGTAGAAAATCCAAAGGTCCATCCTTTGTCAATCTATTGATCCTATCAACAGATAAATGACCAAGTCTTTGATGCCAAATCATGTTTGAATGATTTATATTACTCCTGGATCTTTTAGGGTTTTTATTAGTGGTTGTAATATTCATGACATGCTCATTAATGCACAATTCATAGAGTCCTCCAGAAGTCAAAATACCCTCTGCAATATATTTATCATAATGATTTATGACTAATTTATTACAAAATAGGAATGAATATCCGCTTCTAACTAGCTTAGATACAGATATTAAATTCCTTCTGACTTCAGGTACATAAAGACACTCTTTAAGTACTAGGACTCTTCCACTAGATAATGATAGTCGGCAAGTTCCGACGGCGACTGCTGCAACACTTGCATCAGATCCCATCTGGATGACTATCTCCCCTTCTTCAAGTTTTCTAGTTTCCTGAAACAAATGCAACAAATTGCATAAATGAACAGAAGCACCAGAATCAACAACCCAACTTCCTTCTCGTCCAACGAGAAAACTGGTTTCAATGATAAAAGTAGATTTCATACCTGCTGGGGCTTTACCTTTGTCGACCGACTTCAGGTAATCCGGGCAATTACGCCTCCAGTGCCCCGGCTTCTTGCAGTGGTGACAGACGTCGGTTTTCTTTGACGCCATAAGAGTGGATGCATTGGAAGATGAGCCAACACTTTGTCCCTTCTTCTTTCTCTTCTGGGTCAGGCCCTTCCGAGAACCTTGCTTCCGACCGCGCTTCCCTCTGACCTGTGCAACCATTGCAGTGCCAGTGGGACCATCTTTCTTCATTACGTCTTCTGCAGACTTTAATGCAGCAAGAAGCCCAGCATTTGTCAGTTACAGCTTATTCATGTGGAATGACTCTACACAATTATTGAAAGATTTGGGCAATGACAGCAGAATGAAATCGGATTGCATGTCTGCATCCATCGTCGCCCCCAGAGTCTCCAGCTCTGACAAGTACCCAAACATTTTGAGTACGTGTTCACGGACCGAAGTCCCTTCCTGCATCTTGCAGCGAACCAGTTCTTTCATAACATTGTACTGCTGGGTGCGGTTAATATCACCAAACATATCCTTTAGATTCTGCATGATATCCTGGCAAGTACTCATCTCCACATGTTGTTTCTGGAGAACATTGGAGAGAGAACCCAAGATGTAGCATCTAGCCAAGACATGATCTTCATCATACTTGTCATTATATGCTTTGTCTTCCTTAGATTTAGGGTTTTCAAGCTTGTCTTCAGAGAGCACATAGCTGATGCGCTCCACCGAGAGTACAAGCTCCAAATTACGGATCCAATCCGAGTAATTTGGTCCGGTCAATTGGTTGACCTCCAGAAGCCTGCTTAGTGGGTTCATGGCCTTCATTTTCTGAAATTGAGAATGCACTATATTAGAATATAAAATATTCAATTTAGTTTTATTTGATCAAGGCATTTTTAAATCAAATTAGTCTTGCTATGTCAACTATGAAAGTTAATTCCCTTATTCACCTTCAAAGTAGGAGATATACTTACCGATATATCTCAAGCAAGAACTGGGATCTCCTCTTTATCTTTGTCATATCCCAATAACATGAGAACCTATGACTCCAATAAAGAGAAGCGGGAACACATTCCGCCTTGCAAGTCCAACTTGCATTTCCTAATTCGGTCTTTAATACCCGAGCCCACCACCCCTAAGGTGATGTTGACTCGTCATTAATTGAACCAACCGTCAACATGAATACAACTCGCTATGCGCAATCCAATATCGCCCCAATAATATGAGGACCCGATATTGGGGTCACTACGCATACGTCCTTACTCTTTCGAGAAGCGACGAGCCCGATCCAAATGGATCATATGCAGGAGCTGTCACTTCGGACAGGCGTCTCCCACATATAATATCTGGCGACGAAACCTTTCGCCTTGACGGGAGACCATGGATGTCACTTATGTGATCCTCCATCTCTTATTCAAATTTAATTAATTACTATGAATCACATTCATACAATTAATTCTTCCAAGGGAATTATTAACTCTAATATTCTTAATTGGATATAATTAACTTAATCATATTAAATTAATTATCAATCCAATTCAATCAATCAAACTTAATTTTATGCTTGAATATATATGGTATTATTCTCAAAGTACGTATTAATTCGTATTTTAATAATTAGAAAAATACATCTTAATCCCTCGGACATTATCCCGGCCCTACCCGCTGTCATGGCCAGTACCGACGGGTGTGGGACGGACCGCATACGTTGCAACCCGCTACCCCAGCGATCCCCGACTAGACACCATATCCGCCTCGGGAAAGGATAATGCCAAATTGATTAATTTGTACTTGAGATGATCATCGGTTCTTCAACCGAAATTATACCAAATAGCAATCAAAACAATTTTTGATTATAAGGAAATTTGCTAGACAAATTTCCAATCCTATTCAAGTAAGGAATTCGATGATTGTGATTTCAATTATGATTTTGATCAAATCTAATCAACTAATTGGTTGGGGCCAAGTCAATTAAGGAAATAAATTTCTAATATTTCTCAAATATTTTCCATAATTATTTCTCGAAATTAACAATTAATTTCATTAATTGACAATCACATGGTTCTTGATTAGGACTATAATTTCAGCAGTGACCCCTACTTACTAAAATTAGCATATCTCAATCATATTAAATCCAAATTAGACAAAATCAATTTTCATGGATTGCTAATTTGATTTAGGACATAATCCAAGTGATGTTTCACGCATTTCGAGGCAAGTCTAAACAGTAATTAACATTTTAATCACGTTCAGATTTACAGTTCCCGCAATAGTGCATACATGTTCATTAAAACAATCATATGTAGAGCATACGAAATCCGATTTACGCAAACTCAGATCCTATGGTTTCTTTATTTAATGGGGAACAAAATCCAAGTATTAAATTCGTGTTTAAACAATTTAAACAATGCCGAATTTATTTACTAAACAGATCTGCGAAATCAAATGCGATGAAAACTTTCGCGACCTTAACGAACCCAAGTCGTCTTCGGTTAGGGAATCATTATTCGAAACCGTCGTCCTAAGGCTCTGATACCACTTGAAGGATACGGAGAAATCCTCAAGCGCATCACGGAAGCGTAAGCGTCGTATCGGATACGACAAAGAACGACTATTCGTACTAGTAGTTCGGTGCAGCGGAATTTAAAAAATTTTATTCGATGAAACCACATGATCCAAGAACAATTCTCGGATCGTTTCATCTATAACCACAACAAGTATAATGCAATACCTCTTGAAGCGTGGTTGATCGAGTCTCTAAGAGAAGAGACCTCCTGTCTCAAGTCCGATCGTCGGAGAGATTGCTTGTGAGCGCGGGGATGAACCGCGTAGTCCTCGCAATCCAAGAAGTTGATCCAAGCACGGTTGCTCCTGATCTCGTCGCACGAGATCGAACGTCTCCTTCGTGAGCGAAGCACTCCAAGTAGACGAAGAACCACAGAGCGTCGAAGCGGCAACACGATGGCGCAGGCATCGACGATTCTCTCCACCAAGGTATGGTGGACGACCACCAAGAAGAGGGGGAGAGAGGGCTGTCGAGTATGGAGAAAGAGAGAGAGAGAAGAGTGCTACAATAGCATGTAAAGAGAGAGCAAAGCATGCCTCTCTATTTATAGGGTTTTGGGATCCATGGATCTCAATCCATGTGACATATAAAATCAATGGATGAGATAGATTTATGTCAATCCAATGGTCAAGATTGTTGTTGGTAAAAACCAACAACTTGTGATTTAATTTTGATAAAAATATATTTGATAAATCAAATAAATATTAATACCAAATTAAATCAATCAAATAAGGATAGAGAGAACAAAGGAGATCAACCTTCCCCTTTAGAGGGAGGTGACGGCCACCAATCCCACAAGGGATTTGGTGCCGCCCCCTCCTTTCCTAATGAGAGGGCAATCTCATGGATTCCCATGAGATTGCACATCTCCTTGATTTTCTCTCTACTTATTTTCCAACAACTATTTGTTGGGATTTTAATTCACCAAAATAATTCTCAATTAATTTTGGGAATATTGCAATCTTGACATTGGAATATTGTGAATCATATTCACAACCCAAAACAAAATGTAATTTACATTTTCAATTATTTAGACAATGTGTATCCAATACACATTAATAATTAATCTACTAATATAAATTATTTTTAACTCTCTCTAATACATTATAAATCACATTTATAATATATTATAAATAATTGGATATTACTATCCACATTATTCTTATCCATAATATTAAATCACATTTAATTATATTGGATAATTTCTCATACATCATGATAATTAAATCACATTTAATCATCAACTTCTCTCTGCTTAGATCTTATGGAATTGTTCTTAAACCATTTAAGAGCAATGCTATTTCTCCTCAGATACTAGGAGATAAAGACAGGGCGATTGTATTGTTCCACGTATAGTGACTTGGATATTGAGATCACATCTCCAATCCAGATCCCATGGACCTCTCATAGATGCTTGATTAAATCAAGACCGTAAACCTAATCTTCTCATTGCATCTGAATCTCATTCAGATCAATGTCCAGTAAATGGACTAAGGTTAGGTCACTTCTCTAATGAGAGGGGTCACTAAAATCCAGACCTGTTTCATCACTCCCTCGGAATGGAAGCGTCATGGTATACAATCGTTTATGATCAAATCACCCTTCAGGTATTCCTAATACCTGCACATCCTGCATACTGGAAGACTCATGATCATCATGAAGATATAGATCACTTTTATACTGTCATCTTCATAGTCTGATCATTAAGTTTCTCAATCTTGGTCCTTGGGATATGGTACAGATCATATGCTTTCACAAAGCATATATCTTACCTTCAAATTCATATCATGCTTCTAAAGCATGATGACCATGCATGGAATTTGGTCAATCGCAATACCTCATGAGTGAGCTCATGTCTCCCGGTTCACAAGTGAACCTGTATGATCCCTTTGAGAGATCGTATTACTCATATGCCCTTACATGCACACCAGCTCACCAGTGTATAGACCTTGATTAGGTCATCAACCTATTGGTCTGCCAAATGTACATACTCAGACATATAGCAATACATCTGTCTCTGGTCAGAGGATGTTTGCCTGTGATGTGACAGCATTCATCATAGGTCTTTGGTTATCTCGATCTCGTTAAGTCAACTCATTGACTCAACTAATCTGATACCTCCGAATCAATATTCCCATGCAGAGGACATGCAGCAAGAGGTCGATCAGATATCAGTCTAATGAGATGGGATTGCCATCTCCCACTCAGACTGGAGATCACTACTTATCAATCATTGATGATGCTTGATGAGTCCTCTATCTAACTCCTTAGATATTCATCCAAGCATCGGCCTCTATGATTCACTTAATGAATCAACAGCTGTATGATTATCAAGTTGGCCATGGTACATAACCCTTATTGTACAGAGGGACCTTATAGTGCATTCATTCATTCAATATCAGAAAGGGAGTGAAACAAAACCAATAACTTTTATTGATAAATCATTTATTACAATAACATTTATTGTAGGAATGGTTCTCCTCAGGCTCATATTGCTAACAACCAGTGCGCGCAACGCGCACCAGCGCCCCTGTGACTGTGCGTTCTCCCGGTTGAGTGTACGCGTGCGCGTGTGCTTCCAGTACGCGTGCGCGTGCTAAACCCTAAAGCGCACACCGTCATCTACATGGGTTTAGTTGCTTGAGGTCTACACGTGCAACTAAACCCGTCAATGTCATTGTAGACGAATTCCATCCTTGGTCAATCGCTTCAGTCTTCAGTCTCCAGTATGTCAGAAAGCAAGGCGGATATCCCATCTATTGGCGCATTTCGTGGTCCAACGCCTATTGTAAAGATGGACGGTACAAACTATGAACTGTGGACAATGCAGTTCATGAGCATGATGAAGTCAACATGCAAGAAGCACATTCTTACCGAACCAGAGCCTGCTGAGAAGACTGGAGCCAATGCCTCTTGGGAGGCTGATGATGCATATGCAAAAGTTTGGCTATCTGGTACGTTGGCAATTGAAATTGCCAATGACATTCTACATCAACCCACAGCCAAGGATATGTGGGACATTCTGGCGGCTACATATTCGTAGGCGAAGAACAAGACAAAGATTCTGCAACTTCAGCATGATATATTCACAATAAAGCAGAATGGTCGCCCTCTACATTCTCTCTATACATCACTGAGAGGGATGTTCGAGAAGCTCTACAGCTTCATGCCCCTGACAGCCACGCCAGAACAGCAGAAGACATATAGGAACACGACTATGGTAGGCGTATTTCTTGCTGCACTCGATCCAAAGTATGAGGCGGCACGATCCCAGATCTTGGCCGACTCTACTATTCCTCCCATGGAGGAAGCTTTCCATAGACTGAGTCGGATCACAGTTCCTTCCGCGGCCACGAATCAGAATACTTCAGCTATGGCAGCCAACAGGGGTCGCGGATTTCATCATCAGAGCCATGGACGTGGACCCCGTGGAAGAGGAGGCCGCACTAGGCCAACTTGTACTTACTGTCATCGTGTTGGACACAATGTAGACACATGCTACTCAAAGTATGGATTTCCTGCATCTGCACGAGTCGCTGAGCAGATAGAGCCTCCATCTGCTGCTACTTTGGATCAGCGGTTCGATGATCTAGTTGCCCGTCTGAGGGGCATTATTCCCCCATCTGGCCCAGCACCTACTACTGAGAGTCAATCTGATGCTGCTGCTTCTGCTTCTGCGTCGACCAATGCCTCAGGTAGCATACTTGCATTTACCAGTAGTAGATCAGATTCGTTACTGTGGATTATGGACTCGGGCGCTACACATCACCTATGTGGCGATCAGAGTTTACTTACATGATACTCTCAGATTCCTCCAGGTCGAACGGTAGTCATTGCCAATGGTACACATTCCCCCATCACTGGTCAGGGGGAGATTAGATTGACATCTTCGATGCAGCTCAAGAATGTGTTACATGCACCTGACTTTTTAATGAATTTATTGTCAATTAGTCAGATTACGAAGGATCTACATTGTCGGGCAATTTTTGATCCATCTTCTCTTATTTTTCAGGACATCCATACGGGCAACGTGATTGGTCGTGGCTATGAGCAAGGAGGCCTCTACCGTCTGAATCAGACTCCATTCGCTGGAATCTCATCCCTTCCCACTGGACCAGTATCTCGTTTATTGTGGCATCTGCG
This sequence comes from Ottelia alismoides, assembly GCA_037367405.1. Classification (NCBI taxonomy): domain Eukaryota; kingdom Viridiplantae; phylum Streptophyta; class Magnoliopsida; order Alismatales; family Hydrocharitaceae; genus Ottelia; species Ottelia alismoides. The sequence continues at coordinate 495,538 of JAZKJV010001865.1, read as the reverse complement.
CCTTGGACATCTACCGCTTCAGAAGTTGCGTCGTGTGTTACCCCAGGGTCTTCCTCACACATCTATCCAATGTGAGGCGTGTCAGTTGGGAAAGCATCACAGGTCGACCTTTCCCAGTCGTCCAGGTCGGAGTAGTACCTCCAAGTTCGAGTTATTTCATATTGATGTCTGGGGTTCGAGTCGTGTACCTGATCATCAGGGACACAGATTTTATATAGTTTTTGTAGATGATTTCTCTCGTGTGTCATGGGTATTTTTGATGAAAAATAAATCTGAAGCATGCAATATTATTATCCATTTTCTTAATAAAATTCAAAATGTTTTCTCCACATCTGTGAAGTTTGTGAGAAGTGATAATGCCCTAGAACTGTGCACTCATGTCCTTGCCAACTATTATTCCTCAAAAGGAATCATTCACCAAACATCCTGTGCTCACACCTCTCAACAAAATGGAATAGCTGAAAGGAAACACCGCCACCTTCTAGATGTCACAAGATCACTTCTTATACAGAGTCATGTTCCCTACTCTTACTGGGGTGATGCAGTTCTCACTGCATGTTACATAATCAATCGTATGCCTCCTTCTGTCTTGGATGAACAGATTCCGTTTTCCCTTATCTATTCTGGGAAGGATCTGTTCTCTCTTACTCCTCGTGTGTTTGGTTCAATAGCCTTTGTCCATCAATTGTCGCCTGGTACTGACAAGCTCTCTCCTAGGGCTGTCAAGTGTGTTTTCGTTGGGTACTCCAGAACTAAAAAGGGGTACACGTGTTTTGATCCTCTGCGTCGGCGGTATATGGTCAGTGCAGATGTTACATTTTTTGAATCTGTAATGTATTTTTCAGCCTCGGGAGATCAGTAGCTATCACCACTATCTACCGATGCCATATACATGACACCACCACCTCCAACACCGTCACCACCACCACCACCGTCACCACCACCACCACCACCGCCACCACCACAAATACCCGTCTCACCGCTACCGTTCCATTATACCCGCAGGCCTCCTCCCGCTCATGGTCATGACTCGTCTCCTAGCTCGCCTATGGTATGTAATGAAGATACTTCTATTGATGGATCTAATGATATTTCTGAGCAGGATATGTTGCAGGGGCCAGATAAGGCTACAACCGATTTAGATGTCCCCATTGCTATACACAAATCGAAGAGGAGCTGTGTTACATATCCCTTGTCAGCTTCTGTGTCTTTTGAGAGACTATCTGGGGATTTCAGGACCTTTGTGATGGCCCTGTCAGCTGTAGATATTCCACGGAATTATCAAGATGCTCTGCAGGACAGTAGATGGCGGCTAGCAATGGAGGAAGAAATGGCGGCACTTCTATCTAGAGGAACTTGGAGTCTAGTTCCTATACCTCCAGATGTGACCCCGGTGAGCTGCAAGTGGGTGTTTACAGTGAAGCACAATGCAGATGGTTCTATTGATAGATACAAGGCACGTCTTGTTGCACGTGGCTTCACACAAACATACGGGGTGGATTACCTTGATACATTCTCGCCAGTAGCCCGTCATTCCACTCTCCGGATCTTGTTGTCAGTTGCAGTTACTAGAGACTGGCCACTATATCAGTTGGATGTGAAGAACGCGTTCTTATATGGAGATTTGCAGGAGGAAGTCTATATGCAACAACCACCCGGTTTTGCTGTTGAGGGGGAGTGTTCCAAGGTATGCAGACTTCATAAGGCTATCTATGGCCTTAAGCAGAGCCCCAGAGCATGGTTTCAGAAGCTCTCAGACCTCTTTGAAAGACAAGGATACAAACGCTCCAATGCTGATCATTCCTTGTTTGTACAGAAGACTGCTAGAGGTATTATTGCAATTATGATTTATGTAGATCACATCTTGATTACATGAGATGATGAGCAGGGCATAAAGCATGCGAAAGAAAAGCTGGGAAGCGAATTTATCACTAAGGATCTTGGAGTCCTTAGATATTTTCTGGGGCTGGAATTTGCTAGAAATCCGTATGGATTAGTAATGTCGCAGAGGAAATATGTTACAGATCTGTTGAGTGAAACAGGTATGCTTGGGTGTCGGCCTGCTACGACACCAATGGATCCCAGCATGAAGCTCTATGATGATGACTCAGAGGAGGTAGGCAGGAGAAGATAAAGAGAACTGGTAGGCAAACTGTTGTATGTCACGATCACTAGACCCGATATATCATTTACAGTGAGTCGTGTGAGCCAGTTCATGGAGCAACCACGTCAGGTTCATATGGATGCAATATATATGATTCTTAGATATCTCAATTCATCTCCAGGTGCAGGTTTGCTATTCAAGAAGGGAAAGGGGATTTCTATCTCAGCTTGTGCGGATGCAGACTATGCAGGATGTCCCAAGGACAGGAAGTCCACCTCAGGGTTTGCAGTCTATGTTGGAGATGCTCTAGTCTCATGGAGGAGCAAGAAACAGATGGTGGTAGCTAGATCTAGTGCTGAATCCGAATATAGGCCTATGGCCCAGGCTACCACAGAGATGATGTGGGTGAAAGCTGTACTTACAGACCTATGTCTACATGTACCACTTCCTATGACCTTGGAATGTGATAATCAGGCAGCCTGGTTCATTGCAAACAACCCAGCATTCCATGAGCGAACCAAGCACATTGAGGTTGACTGTCACTTCATACGTGACATGATTCAGAAGGGGTTCATTGCTACATCTCATGTTGCCTCAGAAAATCAAACAGCGGATATATTCACCAAGGCATTACTACAAGGCCCATTCCAGAAGTGCGCGTCTAAGCTGAGCATGATTGATATCTATGCTCCATCTTGAGGGGGAGTGTTAACGCATACAGTAGTTTCTGTATCTCTCTGTTATTTTTATTTCCAGTTGTATGCTTTATGTAATTTACCCATAGGCTACTCTCCTATATAAGAGATCCTAGGGCTTATGGAATAAACATCTTGCTCATTTTTCCCAACAATTCCCATTCTTGCAGGGGTTGCGTTAGGTAGTCGACGACCATTGTAAAAAATAGTCGAATCTTTCAACATGGATTCGAGCATAAATCCATGTTGCCGACCCTACTTGTAGTGGGAGAAGGCTTAGTACTTTTTTTATTTTGATCAATGCTCAGATACGTTATCAACAATGAAATTATTCTTGAACTCTTTCAAGAATAACACGCTTTCTCCATGGATACTTGGATAAGGACATGACGATTGTACGCTCCATGTATAGTGACTTGTATATTGAGATCATATCTCAAATCCAGATTAAATGGACCTCTCAAAGATGTTTGATTAAATTCAAAGCCGTAAATCTAATCTTCTCATTGCATCTGAATCATATTCAGATCAATGTCCAATATTTTGACTAAGATCAGATTACTTCTCTGTTGAGAGGAGTCACTAAAATCCAAATCTGTTCCATCTTTATCTTGGAATGGAAGCGTCATGGTTATACAATCGTTTATGATCACATCACCCTCGAGTATTCCTAATACCTTTATATCCTGCATATTGGAAGACCTAGAATAAACTCGAAGTTTTAGATCTTATTTAGACGATCTTCTTCAGGGTTTTATCATTAAGGTTCTTATTCAATCATTGGGAGTTGGTATCGATCATATACTTTCCAAAAGCATATATCATACCTATGTATTGATCATATACTTTCCAAATGCATATATCAAACCTACAAATTCAGCCAAACTTCCAAAGCAAGACGACCATGCACAGAATTTGATCTCAATATATTATAAGTGAGCTCATGTCTCCTGGTTCAGTAATGAACCTGTATGATCCCTTTGAGAGATTGTATTACTCATATGCCCTTGTATGCACACTAGCTCACCGGTGTATAAACCTTGATTAGATCATCAACCTATCAGTCTGTCATATGTACATACTCAAACATATAGTGACACATCTGTCTTCGTCAGAGGATGCGTGCCTATATCGTGACAGTATACGACATAGGTCTTGGTTATCTTGATCTCGTTAAGTCAACTATTTGACCTAAATTATCCAACACCTCCGAATCTCTATTCCTATATAGAGGACCTGCATCAAGAGGTCGGTGAGATATCAACCTATAGAGAAGAATTGCCATCTTCCTCTGGAGATCCTCTCTTAATAATCACTTTACGGTGCTTAATAAACCTTCAATCTATCTCTTTAGATATCATCCAAGTACCAACCTCTTTTTTTTGAGTAACAAACGGGTGAACCTCCCTAGAGGGGGTCGCCGCTTCAGAATTTCATTTATAATTAACACAATTACAAGACGTTAATGCGAACTCCAAAAAGAGTGGAGTGCAATACAGTGAGAACAACATTTTCGGGATAAAACCTCTGATTGTTGAAAATCAACTCATGCCTTGCTAACCATATAGCCCAGAGTGCCGTAAATCCCCTCGAGCAGTCATCCGTCGAATTACCCCCGATCGTACGGACAGAGCTCCAGAACTCCGTGGCTCCCTCACTCCGGATCCATTGGACGTCCAGAGTCCTCCAAACCTCTTCTGATTCCGGGCATCTGAAAAAGATATGTTCTGAGTCCTCTTCCAACCCAGGACATCTGTCGCATCCGGTATCCTCGATGCCCATCAACCGTCCCATTCGTCCTTATCGCAGAGACGTCCCTTTCTTAAGCACCACAGAAAAATTTGAACTCTGTTCGGTACCTTTAAGTCCCAAATTATTTTGGCGTCCGAGCAGAATTCACCATCCCGTTCCTCCGTCTCTGTCTTCAGTTCTTCATATGCTTTTCTAACTGTGAATCTTGACTCCGCCCAGACAAAGTGATCAACATCTGACCCCCACTCCTTTGGTTCTAGTAATTCTTCCTGCAACCTTAAAAAATACTTAGTACACTGGTCCGACAATGCCGATCTGAACTGCGGAGCCTACGTAGCGTCCACCGCCGAATGACATAAAGTGCACTCCTTATCTGTAGCCACAACGAAAAGGCAAGGATACCTCCCCTCCAACGGTCCATTGCCCATCCAATCGTCCCTCCAAAATCTGAATCGACATCCATCCCTTACTACGGGCCTAAACTTGTGCGACAAAAGCGGCAGCACCTGACGAATCCCAGCCCAGAGCGGAGATTGAAAACGACATCTCCTAGCCACCATCTCCTCTTCCACCCCGTATATTGCCCTCAAAAATCTGTCCGCCAGGGAATCCGATGGTCCCCAAATACGGACGACCCACTTTGCGAGGAGCACCATGTTCATGACTTCTACATCCCGCACTCCCATGCCACCTTCGTTGCGCCTTTTAGTAATGTCTTCCCATTTTACCAGGTGCAAACCGGCCCCCTGTTCCTTACCATTCGTCCAGAAGAACCTCCTCATCTGGACCTCTACACGCTTTCTAACTCCCACTGGCATTAACCGAGTGGAGTAGAAGAAGATCGTTATAGCTGAAATACATGCTTTAACGGGACCAATTTCCCTCTGGAGAGGGCGACAACCTTCCACCCTGCTAATCTCTATTCAATCTTCTGTATCAGTCCGTCCCAGTCCGCCTTCCTCAGTTTTCCCGCTACCAGCGGCAGACCCAGATAGGTAATAGGGAGGTCCCCCAAGGGGCACTCAGTCAGGTCGGCAAGAGCACACCTCTCCACCTCAGACATCTCAAAAGTGATCACCGAGGACTTACGTTTGTTGATTTCGAGACCGGACAGTGATTCGAAAATCTCAACCAAGTGCACCGTGTTTGCATTTTGGACCTCCGTCCCTCCCAATAGCAGGATCATGTCGTCAGCATACTGCAACAGGGGGATCGAGATGTCCCCCCTCCTGTAGGCTTACTCCACTCCAAATCGACTGCCTGCTTAAATAAGACTCCCGGCGCATCTACAACTAAAACAAACAGCATTGGTGCCAACGGGCAACCCTGCCTCACTCCTCTTTGTGGCTGAAAAAATCCCCCTTTGGGCCTGCCATTAACTAAAACAGAGGAGGAGGTGGTTACGCATCGCTTCATCCAGCCAATACAGGTCTCAGGGAACCCTCTCCTTCTCAAAGACATCCAAAGGAATTTCCAATCCACGCAGTCGTAGGCCTTAGCAAAGTCAATTTTCCACATCACCCCTCTCGTCTTCGTCCGCTTCCAGTCCAGGCAGATCTCCGACGCCATGAGAAAACCATCTGCCATCTGTCTCCCCAGAATGAATGCTGATTGCCCCTGAAGTATCACCGAACCCATCACCACCCTCAGCCTGTTCGCCAGTACCTTCGCGACTATGAGATATACGGCGTTGGAGAGCGCGATGGGCCTGTAGTCATCGATCTTCCTCGATGTTTCCTTCTTCGAACGAAGGAAAAACAACGCCCTGTTGATCTTCTCCAATCCACTGTTCCCCTCTCTGAACTCGTTCATCAACTCCAAGAGTTCACCCTTTAGCATCTCCCAAAACTCACAGTAAAAGCAAACCGGAAAATCATCCGGGCCGGGGGCTCCATCCGAGTTCAGATCCCAAACCGTATTTCTTAATTCCTCCTCCGAAAATGGGGTTAGCAGGCCATCAGCCTGTTCCGACGACAAGGACGACACACCCGTTCCTATCCATCCCCAGCCAACACCTCTCCTTCTCCTTGAAGCTTGCACGAAATGGCCCCTCAACGCACCCCCAATCGCGGCCTCTCCCGAAACCCGAACCCCATTAACATCCAGATCATTGATATAGTTTCTTCTCTGACGCCCAGAGGCCACGCGGTGAAAAAACGTCATGTTGGTGTCCCCCTCTCTGAGCCACCTCTGTCTGGATCTTTGTTGCCATTCAATTTCGTCCTTTTTATCTTCCCTCAAAAGCTCTTCCAGCAGCTCTTGCCTTCTTTTGAACTCCTCCTGCCGCAGCCCTCTGCTGTCGTCAACACCGTCCAGCCTGGTTACCTCCGCCTGTACCTCTGCCCGTTTAGCCCGTCGCTTTGTCTTCAGCTCCCTACCGAAGTTTGAAAGGAACTCCTTCAAGGATCAGAGCTTTGCTGCCATTCTCGCCACCGCCGAGCCCTCCGACGTGCACCCTCTCTAGTCGGTCTCCACTGCCTGCGTGAAACCTTCCTCCAAGAGCCAGCTCTTCTCAAAGCGGAAGAAAAATATGGATCTCCCTTCTTCCTCAGACGACCGCAGAATTGGCGTGTGGTTCGAATGCGACCGCGGCAACGCCCACGCTCTCGAGAGCGGAAATGTTTCAGCCCCCTCCACAGGCAGGAGGAACCGGTCCAACCTAGATCGCGATCTAACATTCTGCTACATGTACACACAGGTAGCCGCGTCAATTAAACTCATGCCCATCAAGTGCAGAACCCCCCGCAGTTCCTCCGAGCCCGGGTCACCGCCTCCACCCCCCTGCGGGTGATCATCATGCAATAAGTCACATTCAAATCGCCTCCCACTAGCCAAACCGCTCCCGCAAAGTCTTCGCCCAACTGTTCCAGATCCACTGCCAGGGACCCCCTTTCCATGCCATTCGGGCCGAAGACGTTTGTGATCCAAAGTTGAAAGCCATCCTTCTTCCGTCTCAGCAAAATTGATAGACAAAAGAGCGACCTCTTCTCGTCGAGGATGTCGAAGGTGTCCTTGTTCCAGGCGAATAACAGACCTCCCGCCACACCTTGAGAATCCAACGATGCCATCGTGAACTTCCCGCCCCCATCCAGCTCCCTGCGAACCTCCCCCATCCTCGAAGAGAGTTTAGTCTCGTGGAGGATGAAAATTTCTGCGGCCGACTCCGCGATAAGATTGCTCACTCTCCGTCTTTTCTCAGCTCGTCCTAACCCCCTGACGTTCCATGACAGTACCTTCAAAGACATGAGGTGCCAAACACCTTCTTAGGCGAGATGGGGCCGAGGCAGTGAGCCACGGAACGATCCAACGTTTAGAAGCGGTTTGAGCCCAACTGCACCGGAACCGGCTCCTGTTGAAGTTGTCCCTGAGACACATCCTCCTGCTCTGACGATTTAAGCAACACTTCTCTTCGTTGCCTCCTTCGTTCTTTCCCGTTTGATCTTCTAACATAGCATGTACCAAATTTACCCAACCCTCCTTCCGCACTCGAGGAAAAGGATCGACACCCTGCAGACGAACACTCTCACCAGCCTCCTCCCCACCAACCCACACACCCCTTGCCCCTTGGCTTATTCTCGCATGTCCTCCCGATGCGCTTTCTCACCTTGATCTCTTCTATATTTTTCCTCCGACTTCCTCCCCGCATCCAGCTCCCCAGCCCCAAGCTGCACCTCCTCACCCGTAGCCCAAGCCGACATAAACCCCTGCGCCCCCTCCCTTCTCTACTGACTGCGGTCGAAACGCCTGCTCCGAGTGCCTCCTATTCGAGTTGATTACCGAATCGTCGATGGAGATCGTACCAAGAGTAGCCTCAATCCCCACTTGAAAGCCAGTGGACTGGCGGACCTCAGGTATGTCCTCCCAGACTCGCACTCGGGTCGAGGAAGATTCCACCCCCGCCCGAGCGCGCCGCTCCAAAACCCGACCAACAACTGCTTCCTTTCCCCGTGGATTCGCGTGGTTCGGACCCGGGTCCGATAAAGTCATATGCAGTTCATCCGCCCGACACGCCAGAACGGATTCCCTAGCTCCAGCGTTATGCGGTGGTAGCCGAACCGACCTGGGGATACGAACACCAAGAGGTTGACCAAAGCAGATATTCCCGAAGCAGAAATTCCCGAAGCAGATATCCCCAAGGAAACGAGGGGTCCCCCGAACCACGTGCGCCGTTCCACCTTCCTGCGTGAGCGCCTATCTGCCTTCTACCCCGATCGACGCTCCCCCTTCCACAGGGGCGTGTGCTTTGCCTTCCACCGAGCTTGCTCGCCCTTCCGGAGGAGCTACCGCCCCTCTCGCCGGCATTACCACCAGGGCCTCCCGTTCCCGCTGATCCACTCTAAGGTGCTCCTTTCGAGCAAAGTCGCTCCATTCCTCCGAAACGTTGTCCACGCTATGTCCACCCTTCATGCGACCACCTCAGCAGCTCCTTTTCCTCCATTTGATTCAATCCTCTGGCTATCACCCTCTCGGGGGCTATTTGCATAACGTCACCTCCGAACAACGCTGCCGAAATGAGGCCCACGTCCGACGTGCCCTTGAACAACGCGTCCTGCCTGTAGCCTTCCCCCACCAGCACCAGCGACCCATTTGACCGCAGCCTTTCCGGACATGCTCCGCTCATGTGAGAGAAACCTCGACAATGGAAGCAGCGGATTGGCTCGGGGCATTGCCGAGCCCAGTGCCTCAAGGATCCGCAACGGTAGCATCCTCTACCGAAAGGATTGACGAAGCTCTGTCTCCGACGCACCCTCGATCTCCCGCTGACTTTGCCCGACCGCTCCACGCTCTCTGCACCTCTCCTTCCGAAGTTTTGGTTGCAAATTCTGACCCAGCCCCCACCCTCCGCAACCAAGCGCTTCCTCATCCTCCCCAAGATATTCCAATCTCAACAACAACAGAACATAACAACCCTCTTGAACAAGCAACATCCCATATTGATAACATCTGATACCTAAACGACAACACTGTTGGACAACCTCACCGCACAGTCAACACCTTTCTTTATAATCAGGCACCAACCTCTTATGATCCAACATTTGAATCAACAACTGTTTGATCATTAAGATGCCCATGGTACATAACCTGAATTGTACTAAGGGATCTATTATGCAAATTAACTATTCTTTATTTCGTATCAAGAAATGATTTGCAATAACATTTATTGCATAATGGCTCGTCGTGGGCTCGCATGTCCAACAATATTGTCTGTAGTATCTTGTATTGTGAGTTGAGTGATTTCTTTTTATTTGTCCAAGATGAGCATTGCATGCTCTAGCGTGAGGGGGAATGTTGGAGTATATGTGTCGCTCACATATAAATGGGTAATTAGATCCCTCCAGGGTCCAATTACCGCATCCAGTGGTTTAATCCCACATCAACTCTCTTTGGGACTTGGAGGGTCAGTAGAGGCTATATAAGAAGCCCCATACCCATTGTATCATATGAGAAACTTCAATAGAAGAATCAACCCTTTGAGGCGTTCTTTCGTGGTTTCACCTCGCTCCTCACGGAGTAGGGTTTCACGTAAAATCCCGGTGTTCTTCATGTTCTTATTCTTTTTCTCTGATTATGCTTCCACATTTCATATTTCTAATAAAGCCTAGTACCTAACCTCAATCATGCAAGGTTTGAGATATCAATATCTTTTCAATAAGTTTAGAAAGGGATATATGGGATACATCGACGATATTAGTGGAAATATTGGAAATGGCTCGTGTTTCTATTCAGAGAATGTACTAGAGGCTGGAGCACTGCAGGCCCATCCATCTGGCCTATACATATGGAATACGAAAGCAAATGGATACTCAAAGTAACAAAAGTAATAAGAACACTTTTATGTTACGTGAAACCCTACTCCCTAAAGAGGGGGATGAAATCATGGGAGAAAGCCTCAAGACCGTATCTTCTATTGTAATCTCTCTTGATGGATACATGGGGTGTGGAGCTTCTTATATATACCCACAAACAAACTGGAATCCTATATATAGATGTTGTGGTACTGGATAGGAGAGCATGAGAAGTGGCTCTTGGAGAAATCCAATTACCCATCAATTACATAATCTAGCACTCCCCCTCAAGCTTGAACCGAGAAAGTTGCAGCTTGCAACAAGAGAAAATATACACAACACATCTTCACTTGACACATCTGAGTCAGACGTGAGGAGACCCGCTCGGAGTAGTCACTGCTTGGTGAAGATCTGCACAAGCATGGGTTTGCAACGATCATGACATGCTTATAGTAGAGTGATAGACGCTCCCGCACCCTTAGTTAATTCGGGCAAATTAATGGTCCAAATTACTTTTAAGTGTTCGTTGCAGTCGGATACGGAAGGTTGATCAAAAACCACTTAAGTCAGATTTTGGTCAATTTTAAGCGGTGATATATTTTTTTACTTGGTGGAGTCCAAGGTCGATCTCAGGGAGGCAACTGTCTCCTTAGGTGGATTACAGCAATTTTCAAGTGTTGATATTCGAGGGTCAAATTTTTTGGTAATTTTTATTTCTTATGCAGACATATGCAGACAAGTCTTAGCCAATTTAAAGTCAAATTTAATTGATGTGTCAAACGAAGTCCAAAAATAATGAAAATTGGCCAGAAGATTATTTATGATGAAAATGACCTACACTAATTTTTTTGGAATTTTTCGACTCAAAATAAATTTTCTGTGAATTAACTAAACAGACAGAGTGATTTTCAGTGTTTAATTTTTAATAAATATCAAATCACAATTTTTCCAAGAACTAAAATTATCCTAGGAAGGTCTAATGATTAGGGACCTAGGAAAATTAACAGAACTAAAATTCACTGTGAAATGAATTAATTAAAATTAATTAAAGAAAATCACTAAACTATTTATTTAGGCCTCGTTATGCGTGCAAATGATATGAAATTTTTATGGAGTGTTGAAAATAATGTCCTTAAGCTACTGTGAATTTTTGGTGATTTTTGAAGGCACTGATATTTAATTAAAAATCAAAAGGCATCACTGGGCAAAATATGACACAAATGAACCAATTAATTTATTGATAATTCAATGAAGCCAACAAAAATCAGACACGTGTACAAACAGGTAGAGGACAAAATTCTCAACAATTTGCAATTTTTAGAATTTCAAAATGATGAAAAATGCATGCTATGGACACGTGCAAACACAAGGGTGTAAATGCAATACTGGAAATTAAAATTTCAATAAGTAAACGTGCTGACAGGGACTAAAATGCAATTACCAATAGTATGCAGGACTTCTATACAATTTTTCCACGAGACACGTGCTCCTCACGTGATGTCTGCTTCACAGGGACCTTTTCGCAATTTCTGAAAGCTCCAGGGACGTCGGTGCAAATAACCCAGGTCGCACGTGCTCCTCACGTGGGGCGACCTAGGTTCGGAGGGCGTCTGAGGCTCGGAGTGAGGCTAGGGCCTTCTGGAGGTTCGGTCTCGCCTCGGTGCAGCTCCGGGTCACCCGAGCCTAGGCTTGGAGAGCCGAGGCTCGGACTCGCCTACGTGGCAGCCTGAAGGCCCTTGGATCAAGATAGATCCAAGGGATGTCGATGAAGGTGCGTGGCGGCTGGAGAGCCGTCTGATCCGAAGCGTGATCAACGGTAGAAGACGGGGGCGGCGACGGGACGTGGGGGAGCGAGGGCCGTTCGATCAGACGATCGAACGGTTGCTGCTGCGTCGTCTCAACGGGTCCTCCGTCGCCTGCGGAGGAGAAGGCTGCGCTCCGGTGAAACTGGGTTTGCTCCGCCTCGGTCACCAGGCGTCGGTGAGGAGCTTCTTCAGCTCCCACGTAGCTCAGAAGAAGCGGGAGTGTACGGCGAGCTCTCCGGTGGTCTCTGGATCCCTGGAGGAGTGCTGGAGCTCTGCGGCGATGAAGCTCGAAGGGAGCTCCGGCGAGGCTCCGGCCAATGAAGGATTGAGGACCTGCGAAGGGTTAGATGGATAGCCGAGGCGTGCAGGTGTTCGTGGAGGAAAGTGGAGTGCTCAGCGAGGCCTACGGGGAAGTGAGGTGGCCCGGCGAACGAGCTCCAGCCAAACGGCGGAGCTGTTGGTCGGAGGAGAGTGAAACTTGTCGTCGGAGAGCGCGGAAGATACTGCGAGGATCGGAGCTTCGACGCGAAGCTCGGCGAGGTGATTGGAAGGCGCGAGGATGGTCGTGGGTGGCGAATAAAATCGGAGAAGATGAACACGAAAATAAAGATGAAGATCGGAGGAGATGAAGGAGGTTACCTGGGGATTGGAGCTCGGATTTGAGTTCCAGGGTCGTCGCTCGAGGGATCGGTAAGGTCCCGAGCTCGTGCAGCTGCTCGGAGGAGTGGCTGCGACACGGCGGTGGGCCGAGGATCTCGCCGGAGTTGGATCGCTGTCGTCGCTCGACAAATCAGCCGATTGCTGTCTCCAATAGGAAGCTTGGAGCTCGAGGGATCTCTCTGGAGTGGCGGATAGAGATGAAGGTCGCTGGTGATGGCGTATTTATAAGGTGGAGTTGATGGGTTAGCTGGTGGATTGGTGAAGTTGGTGGTTGACGTGGGGCGAATATGGTGGAGGTGGTGGCGATTGAGGGTGCTGGCGAGGGAGAGGGACGAGTGGGGAGCGTCGTGGCGAGGTCAGCGGCCGGAGAAGATGGCTGACGTGTGCCCAGAAAAGGAAAGGGGGCGCCCCTCCCGCAAGGCAAGGGACGTGGGGGAGAGGGGCGCCTGGAGGTAGGAGACGAAGTCTCCACCGTTGGATCTTGTGATCCAACGGTGGAGATTAGAGCGTGGAGCGACGGGCCAGATTAGATCTGAGGCGGTGAGATAAATGGTCGATGAAGCGGCCACGTGGCAAGCTGTGCGCGAGGCGCTAGCGAACGGTGATGATGGAGAGCTTAGGCCGATCGAGCGGTTGAGAGGCATCAAGAAAAGGAGTGGCTGAGATGCAACTTCTGAGATGCGATCGATCGGTCGTCAACGCGCCACGTGGCGAGCCCTGCTTAAGGCGCTAACGAGCGGACAGATCTGAATGCGGATGAAGATCGAACGGCTGAGAGAATGAGCGCACGTGGTCACAGAGGGGCCGTTGGATCTGAAGCGAGATCCAACGGCGGAGGGCGCGGGCGGATGAGGCGATGGGCAGCGGGCCGCGTGGCGCAATCAGAGGGCGCCACGTGGCCTGCTGTGAATGGCTGGAGGAAAAATGCGTGTAGGTTGAAGAGGAGGCCGAATTTGGAAATACTCAAAACATGAAAGTTGTAGATCTTGATGAGATCTACAAGTTTCATGTTGACCAAAGACGGAGATAAGGTCAAATATGGTACATAAATACAAGGATACATAAATGTACATATGTAGTATACAAAATGACCCAAAAACCCAAGTTTCTCATACAAGCTCCATTTGCAATGAAATTAGTCTCATTTTAAAGGTCTTTTAATATGTAGTATTCTAAGAGTGAGTAGACCTAATTAGGGTTTTGTATGAGGGCTTTATGTATGTACAAGGGTTCCCAGGATGTTTGGGCTATTTTACAAGGGTGGCTTTTTGGCATTCTTCCCTCTATTATTAAGGAATATACACATATATTATAGAGAAGAAGTTATTTGATGAAGGGATATTTTACAGGGGATTTGTGGCTACTTATTTAAATGCAGATGAGCTGTTATAATGCATGAATTATGGATGCATGCATGAGTGTTATTTATGCAAGATAAAAGGAAACATGCCTCTATTTTCTCGGGAACAAGGCTCTATTTTTGACTTTTGATGTGATGAATCAGAGATTCATCATAGAGTCGCTGCATCGACCGTGAGTGTGCCCAGAGTAGGTCACTCTAGAAGAAGGCCAGTGCAGAGAGTAATCAGGCTAATAGGAGACTTGTGCGAAAGTAGTCGGTGCTGGGGAAGGTGGCTTGTATACAATAGTAGTCAAGGTTTTAAAAAGTATGAGGCATAGTGAAGCGATTTTCTCATCATCGAGGAGAGTTGTAAGACTCGAGGCGGTTGATGCTTACGGCTCACTTTTAAGAAGAAAACAATTATAATAAGAAAAAACAAACTTCACATATTGTTGAAATTTAAGACTGCACTATGAGTCTATGAGAACCATTTACATGTCATTTTAAATATTATATTAAGGCGTTATAATTGCATATAACAATATATATATATATGTATGAGGAAAGGGTTCCTACTCCATGGAGTAGGTAACTTACCTACTCCACTTTCTTTTTTTCAAAATTTTTTATTTTTTTGAAAAATGCTTTCATGGATTTGCATAATTATATCCCTCTAATATGTCATTCAAATTTCGTCAGAAACAGAGACTCCTACGGCCTACATCCAGAACATGAAAAATACAACAAATCTGTGACCGTTAAAAAATGACTGTCTGGATGGAGGACGTAGGAGTCTCTGTTTCTGACGAAATTTGAATGACATATTAGAGGGATATAGTTATGAAAATCCATGAAAGCATTTTTCAAAAAAAATAATTAAAATTTGAAAACGAAGAAAATGGAGTAGGTAAGTTACCTACTCCATGGAGTAGGATCCCTTTTCTCTCTCTCTCTCTATATATATATATCATTTTCTCTATTTTTCATCGTTATGTATCATGTAATGGCTCAACTTCTTTAATTGATGTTATACCACACCTCATATTTTATGAGTTTCCACTAATAAACTTTCTATTTAATTTCAAGTGCATATTAAGAGATACTTCCTACTCATAACCGTACTTATATCAAGAATCAATTCATGTAATAAGATCCAAAAACAATCCAAAGTAAGGAAAAGGACATAAAGATGATCATATACGCTTATATTTATATCTAAGGAAAGGTGCGTACTTATCGTGCTTTGTTGCTAAATGTTTGAAAATAGGAAAATTCTTGTATTGACTGCTTATGTTTTGGTTGAATGGTACATCTATAATAGATGGTTATCGAATTTGACATGTAATAATGATTTAAAATGTTGATCTCATTCAAAACTTATACTAAGTTATTTGAGTTATTCATACCTCCATTTCTACTACATGATAGTTTAAATATTAAGACTAGACTAGGAACTTCTACGATAGTGCAAGGATGAGTAGCTTCTTTAGTTGAGTAGTTGTGATCTTAAAAAGTTAAATGTCATAATATTAGTTTAGATGGTTGAGGCTTGCGCCTCAACACCTCATACACCTCACCGCATCGCCAACACCTTGAGGCTTACACCTCACAACTTCTGAGTGAGTCTCAAGGATTGATGCATTTTTGTTAAAAATGTCTCGAGGCTTACGCCTAACCGCCTCGGAGTGCGTTTTTTAAACAACTAGTAATCTGGAGTGTCGGTCTTCATGTTGTGGATGTGCAGTATAAGTCTATGAGGATCCTAGGTAGAGAAGTCAATCTGGCATAGTTGATGTTGAACATCAGAAGAAGAGTGGTCATCTTTCTTATGTAGATCTGGAGAATTGGGCTTCGCTTATACGTGAACTCTAAGAATGGCCTCTCCAATATCTTATGTGGACTTGGAGTCGGTTCGCTTACATAGGGACCTTGGAGATGAAGCCGCTTTCTAAGGAGCCACTAGTAGAAGATGATAGACGCGATAGAAATCCTGTAGTTACATCTCAACTAGAAGTATATGCCCTGCTCCCACTCCTCCGTTTTCTCGTACTTGTCAGAATATGGACAAAAAACCAAGTTGGGAGAAACAACGAATAACGTGAATTTTTTTTCATTTTTTCGGCCTTTCTACAAGCTGACTTTTCCTGCACGCCCGCATGAGCATCTCCTTCCCATCGTGCGAGGGTCCTACATCGAGTGCCTCCCCAATCCTGTTACTTCATTCGCCCTCGCCAAGAACCCCATCGACCTCGAATCGCGGCGATCCCTATCCAGGCCACTTTCCTCGCGATGGCGATCCTCCAGCGGCCTCTCCCAACAGCGCGGCATCATCGCGCTCCAGGCGGCGACGCAAAACTTCTTGGCGAGCCCCTCCGCATCTCCTCCAGGCGCAGCATAGGCCTCTTCTCCGACGCATACCTGTAGCCACTACCCCAAGCATCGGTTGCCCTTGGCGACGCTGGCGTGATGTTGGGAAAGGGTTCCAGCAGGAACCCTAAATCGGGGAAGTAAGGGCCCGCCGAAGTTTTTTTTTAAAATATTACGTGGCCATTGGTTTTTTTAAGCCCAAAATGAGCTTCGTCTCTATGGCCCATGCTCAAGTGGGCTGGAAAATATTTAGAGTGGCCTCATTTAAAAAAAACAAAAAAGGGGCGCGTACATTTGGAAAGCCGTACGCATAGTTAAAAAAAGTGAAAGAGGCGCGTACAAATAAAAAAGCCGTACACAATAAAAAATATTAAAAAAATGAATGATTTGAAAAGCCAGAAAAAAGGGATTGAACGGCTTTAAAAAATTGATTGATTTCAAAAAAAATGAAAATAAAAAGCCGTAAAAAATGGGGAACGGCTTCAAAAAATGATGATGGGGACATCTATTAAAAAAATATTATTAGCCGGAAAAAATGTGGCAAGCCAAAAAAATGTGTTGAAACATCTTAAAAATGTTTTTCAAAAAAAATGTTTGGACAACTTAAAAAAATGAATGAAGAAAAGCCGCAAGAAATTTTCGAGAATATTCATATTTTCCCCCTATTTATGTATTATGTTGTCTTCTCCCAACTTGGTCAAAAATGTCATTCCGACCAGTATGGGAGAAAGTAGGAGTATATGTAAAGTCACAGGTCTATTCAGATACATATTTTTAGATACAGATTTTCCAGATCAACCATTCGTTCAGACTCTACAATTTTCAGATTCAGACTCGACAAAGATGCATGCCATCATTTGTCGATGATCCCCTTTATTCTTGTTGGTTTGGCCAGAGTTTTCATGTGAGACATAGGGACTCCAGAGTAGAGGACCATTTCCTATGCCATTAAGGGCAAGGGTTTTCATGTGGTTTCATAGGGACTCCGGAGTAGAGTACCATTCTCTGAGCCAGATGGGAGAGATCCAGTTACACACTCCAGCCCATTCGTCCTCCTTGCAGTCTTACTTTTTTTAATCGGCCTCATTTTTTCAATCTACTTTTTTTCTCCTTGCCACCTTTTCTCGGATACTGCAACAACCAATTTTAATCACTCTGGCCCAAATTGGGAAAAAAACTCGACCCTTTCTTTTTTTTTGTTTTAGCAGCAACCACAACCCACTTGTTTGGGCTGTAAAAGAAAAATAGAGTAGAAATAAAGGTGGCAAGTGAGGGTCTATTGAGCACAAGGTTCAAGAAAGCAGTATGCGTATGCGTTCGGACTAGTCACCGAATACTGAATAAGCGATATGTAGGGGCATATGCGAGGTATATGCTGTTCTACACGGTTTTTAAATTTTAAAATAAATAAATAAATATCTATGAATAACATTACCATTGAATTTATGTATCTAAGTAGAGTTAAAGAAGATCTAATAAAAACGGTTCATGTTAAATGGGCGTGTATATGCTTTTAATTGCCTCATATTTAATCACAAATAATATTTACCATAAAAACTCCACATATTAGATGATTCGTAATAACAAAACTTCAATACACATACATGCACTACATGAGTAAAACCTCAATTGGCATATATAAAAATATTCGACGATACATTGCATATACTTGTGAAAACAATACATGAGAAAAGCATAAAACATTGCATATGCATAATGGTATAATGCATTGCAATTGTATAGAAATGCGTGTCATATTCTTACAATTGAATGAAGGAAGAGGAAGAGCTACAGAATTAAGGACTTGGATGAATTGATTGAAAAGTTGGAGCTACTGGAGCAATATGCGGGGCATATGCGGGCCGCATATGCGGGGAGGGCGCATAACGCTCTGATTCATGAAATCGGTGCGGTCTGCATGCCGCACGGGCATATGCGGCCGCATATGCGGCCCGTACGGCCGATTTCATGAACACTGATTGAGCAAGGGGTATCCCCACCCACCTCTTTCTGCTTCTCATGCTAGGGTTTCCTCAAAGACAAACCCATCGTCGATGTATGGAGATGAAGGAGTCATGTGCGAAGATGCTAGGGTTGGAAGAGATGTAGCCTGCATAAGGACCATCTCTTAGAGAAGTTGCGACAGATCGGGGCGGGGGGGGGGATCAGTAAGGATTTGTGCCTTGGAGAAGATGTCGAGATGGAGTGATCACATGTTGTCCCGGTGCCGATCATCTAGGCCACGCAATAGGGTTGTTGGGGTGACAAAACCTTCGTGTCATGGAGGATGAGAAGGCGGCTTGAAGAGAAAGGTGCTCAGGGGCATCAGGAGGGGAGATATCGCCCATAGAGGGTGATTCTAAGGGCATCGTGGAGATGCCTCAGTGTCTTTGTTTCTTGGGTGCCTCTCCCTTTTTGATCTTTTCCTTCTTTCTTCACCCCCCGTATTGCATCCTTGATTTGGAGGTGGTAGCGCCTGAAGGAGATACTCGAAAGGTCAGGCAGTGGGAAGTTCCACAACCAGGCTGTGGGGCGATCTTCTCGCATGGAGATGGGCAAGAGAGGTACCACCGACGAGTTGATTACGTGGAAGGATTGTGAGTTGCGTTGTGTGAGATGCTCGACAACCTGGGGATGTTGCGTGCATAATTAGGGTTCCATCCGGGATCCTAATTTTTTTTCTCGAACTTGGCAATAGTTGAACTTCCAAAACTTGAACATGAACTGGTAGAAGTGTCTTAAGAAATCACCATAAAGATAATAACCAAATAAAACTTGAATAATTGAACTGCAGAACCGACTACTCTGATGTCATCTTGAAACATGGAAAGCAGAAGCAAACGGATTATCAAAGTAATAAAAAGAAGCGGACCATTTTGATTTTACATGGAACCCTACTCTCTAAGATGCATGAGAAAGTCGGGTCGGATCTTCTGTTCTAATATCTCTCGATGAGTATATGGGGTGTGTGGCTTCTTTTATAGCCCCAGAAATGCAAAAAATAACTTAAACGTCCGTTTAAACGTATGAGGCCCTCGATCACACCGACTAGTCAAAGTCTGGCTCATAAGCAGGTGAGCTGCATAAATGATGTTAAACAGCCGCATAAATGGCGTTAAACGACCATTTAAATGGTTCATCTGCAGACTTTTGTGTTATCCATGAATTTTTTGTATTCATGCCATGAATGAATTGTAATTGTTTATGTTGTCTATTTTAACATTTGGCTATGGATTCTAGTTGTTTAGGCTATCTATTTTGACATGTGGATAAAAAAATACATGAATTTGACAATATTTAAACTATATTGTGAATCAATGATTATATTTTTTAATTTATTTATACTTTTTCATTAATTATATATATGTAATATTTTTTATCAAGTAAAAAATGCAAAACAACATAACATGCTTAATTTCTGTTTAAACTACCGCATACCGTTTAATCTGTAATTAGTGACCCACCGACTGAGTATTGATTACTGCTTTTTGCAACCTTGTATAGCCCCACAAAAATACCGGGGTCCCACTTATAGATGATGTGGGACTAAATAGGAGAGCATGATAATTGGATCTTGGATAGGTTTAATTACCCATATTTTATATACTCTAACACTTATTAATATAATTTTGTTGTGGGTCCCAACATGGAACTACAACCTCTTTCCATTCAAAACAAAATCTTGGATATGGTCCTCTTTCTCACATTGAAATCATCATAGTTCTTAAAACAATAAGTAACATACAAATGCAGTCTTATATGCAAGAATGATGTATATTTAACGAATTAATACACATTATACCACATATATCGCACACATAATATCCTGCTAGCTGCTAACGGTTGCCTGCTGAGAGAGATTAGAAGGGACATAAGGAATTTCGTAGATAAGAACTTATAAACATAAAGGATGTGTATTTAGAACCTCAACATTATATACTCTATATTACATCGCCCATTAGGTATAAATAATATGCTGTGCTATATCGTAAATCAAACAAAGGAGTAAAGATGCAAAGTTACATATATATTGTAAAGAACATCACTCTTAACAACCATAAATTTGAAAGAAGAAGATGTAACATGGTAGATTAGAAACTAAATTTTCAACCTGAACTAAAGATAATTGATACAAATTAGAGTCTTTCCTAGATCCATATCACTGGAATACTAATACTTACTTTATAGTAACTTTCAAGTATTAATACATAAACTGTACAATATATGCGTGTGGATTTCTTTCTCCGATATAATGTTGGTTGTTTATCTCCATCAAAGGAGGGCGAAGTCCCCCTCCCATGGTTCAAAAATGTGGGTCTTGATCCCGAATAATGAGAGGGAGGGGGGGGGGCAGCAGGTGTGCATCCCTACAGGGGCTTGGAGGCAAAATCCTGGAATAAAATTATAAGTCCTATTGTTTTGGTAATATTAGGAGTAGCTTTACATATAAAATCCCAAATAAGTTAACTTCTAAAACACAACAATAATGAAGCCTTCTCCCTCGACCTTACTTGAACATGATCTATTCAATAGTCTCGTACCACTAAAATCCTTTAACAAAGCCTTCTCCCACATCAAGTAGGAACACCACTCTAATTTAGCTACATAGATTCTTTGCCTCCAGTCAGATCTATTTTGCATCATTATCGGGCGTAGATCCAAAGAAGTACAATCCTTTCGGATACTCTCCTTCCAACACTTCTTGGGCCTTCCTCGTCCTCTCTTAGCCGGCTCAACATCCCAAATCTCACATCTTCAACTGGCGTATCTGTAAACCTTTGAAAATGGCCAGACCACCTTAAGTGGTTCGCTCTCATTTTATCATCTATCGGAGCTACACCAACCTTCCTTCTGATCTCATAATTTCGAATATGATCTTCTCATTTACAATGACACATCCATTATAACATTTTCATTTTTGTTACTTTCGATTCATAGGATATCATTTAGATCCATAGAGTATAGGTCTCACAAGTCATCCTTTAAAAGTAAAAAAAATTCTGATAAGATTCTTTGGTCACAAATACAAGCAATGTAAATTAAATAACAAGGACGCTATCGATGATACCTTTAATTTTGAGCAATATGACACGATATATCGATATCTCATTGATATATAGTGAGATATCGATGGATATCTGGGAAATCGATATTCTAAGGTATGTTTATACTCGACTTGGTAGTACTGGTAGTACTGATATATCATCGATATATCTAGACTATATCACGATATATTATACCATGCAATGATGTTCATGACATATATGCATGTGTAAACTGGAAAAGTGCGTTTGTTCACTATTTTTAATCGTTGAAAAGTTGAGATTTTTTGAGGGCTGCAAGCTTTAAAGTTCATTTGTCGGTTGATTGCATTAAAATTCAAGTTATTGAATTCCTACCTAGCTCGAGGTAAGGGGAGAAAATCATATTATATAAACTATACATGATGCATAGCAACAATCATACTTGTGATCTATAGAACAGAGCATTGCATCATCAATCTTAGCTGTAAAACCAAGAGTAACTAGTCAATATATTGCACATAATCTTAGGGTTCTTAGAGAAGAAGCTCTTACTAGGGAAAAATAATATTACGAAATAGTTTGGAGAAGAGTGAATATACAAAACAACCTATTTCTAACATTCCTCAAATTTGAGTATAAGCATCAATCATGATGAACTTTAATATAAGAAAATAGTGTTGCTTATTGGGCGGTTTATTAAAGATATCTACAAGCTGTAGCTCTTTAGTTATATAAGAGTGTTGTATTTTTCTTACGTCATGACATCATGAAACGAAACTTCAGTGAACCTCAATATGCTTCATGTGTTTGTGCAAATTAAGATTTTAGGAATTATAAATAGCAAATACGTTATCATAATATATTAGAACTTTTGTAGGACTAATATGGTTTATACCTATGGTGTTGCACATCTGAAGAGAGTGAATAATACATTGAAACTTGTGCCTTAGTAACGAATCTAAGTTTCTTATGAAACTAGACAAGCTTAGTGATCTCACAAGTATTGTGACCCATAACTCTATACTTATTTTTTGCATTGAATCTAGCAACTTACATATAATTCTTGTTGCGTAAAGTAACTAAATTGTTAGTAGTAAGTGTAGCATATAAAGTTGTAGACCTCTTGCTATCTACAAAACATGTATAATTCACAGTAGAACTCGAGGCATGATTTATGAGGTGCATCGCATACGTGTTGTTGGATGTTCTCCACGTTGTTCGAGGTGACTTGGTGTTGGTCGTTTCTTATATCTAAGTCCTTCGGTTGCATCTTCTTAGTTCGTGTTGAATGGCATGTCTTGTTGTGGGAGGACACGGATCCGCTCGGGGATCTTTCCCTTGGGCCCTTTGATTTTTAATGGTGGCTTCAATATCACTCTTTTCTCGTTTAATCTCCATGTATGAGGTGTGGTTAGGTCTCGGACTCAGGCGATTTTGCAAATTTCATTGGGGAGTTGTAATTGGAGCTCTTGGATGCGACAGATTGCCCTTTACATGGCGTACTTTGGGATCTCGATGTAGACTAGATCTGTTTTTCAACTTTATTGATTTTTTTGGCTAGATTCCCTCTGGAATGTGTTTCTCGATCCCGCTCTGACCACACTCCTCTGGTTAGGGAGTCGAGGGAGGGGTGCATCCTTGATCCTTATTTCAGTTTGAGAAAGCGTAGTTCTTGGAGGATGGCAAGTTGGTTGTAGAATAGTGGAGGTCCTCTTAATGTGGGGCTTAGCCACGATTAGAGTGATTCACAAGCTGGAGTTGTTGAGGACTTCTTGAGAAAGGAAAAAGGGGCATTTATCGTAAAGGCACACATCCAAAGAAATTTCATTTATTCTCAATATTAAAAGTATAATGCTATAGCTTGTAATGGAATAATGTTTACAAAGACCACGGATCTGACAAGACCTTAGCATGCTCAATTTCATTATCTGGATAGTATCGCTCTTAACTGAAGATCATTCCATTTCTGGACAACCATAAAGTCTACACCAATACTAGAACCAATGTTCTTTCCCTTTTAAGGCCCTTTCATTTTGAGCCTATTGAATTCCAAAGTTGGAAGCCTCATCTGCAATAAAACCTGATGGGAGAGCCATGCCAGATACCTCCTTAGACTTTACCCTCTCAAAGAAAATGTGGTCTATGTCATCCACCTCAGTTAAACAACGTGCACAAGAAGCATTCAATGTGGTGCTCACTAGGCACAACTCTTCTGCGTTTATTAGCCATAAAAAGACTTTGACCCATGTTGGAACCTTCCTTTCCCAAATCATCCTGCTGTTCGGGGTACATCCCCAAGGATCATATATCATGTTTCTATAGAGAACCTTATAGGCTTTCTTAATGGAAAACCTACCATCACACCATGCCCAATGGTCCCTTCTATTGGAAGATTACATGTCATGGTCGAACGTAAAGTTCCATTAAAGACATCGACTCCTCCTACCAAGGTTTTAAAGATCGAAACGGTACAACATGTTTAACAACATAGGAAAAATTATCCAGTTATTCAGTATTTATTTAGAAAATAAAAACTAGTCAAATCCATCAATCCCTGGTTGGACTGCTTGATGTAGTTGAACCAGTTGAACAAGATAATTGGTTCAATCATCCATTAAATGCAAATTCTTCAGAAATGTTCATATTCTAGTTCCCTCCCAACTCCTACTATGATACTCCTTCGTCTCTTCTTCTTCTTCTTCTTCCATATTTCCTTCAACACGAGTCTCCTTCCTCTTAAATTTTCATAAATCTATTTGTTCCATCCCTTCAATTCTTAAAGCACATTTGTGTCTGACTTAATATTCCCTATTTCTTGCCCCTACACATTCGTCACCTTTCCCTTCCTACCTTGTGCACATGTTGTTGCTTCCTTCCAACATCAACAAAAATGCCTTCACATCATGAAGAAGTTGCCATCTTCACACTATAAGAGGCAATAAGTTAGCACTCTTATCTCAATAATTGTTTTAACCTTATTTTTAAAACTGCTTATTGTAGACATTATATACATTTATAATACAATAAATATATGATGGCATAATGTGTATTTATATGTATGAAAATCAATCAAATTGGGTTCAACCTGGTTGGACCATACAAACCAAACCAACAATATAATAATTCAACTTTCTATAAATTTTATGAATTGTTGATGTTATTGCTTCGACCTATCGTTCTCGTTGGTCCTACCGTGAAAATTAAAATTGTTATCTAACCACTTTTATTTCTGGTTTGACTTTTAAATTCTTGCCTTTGATTTTTGATAATCTTTTATGTGGCTACAACATGGAGCTAAGCTAATGTCGTGGGTTGAGGCATATCGAAGTGTAAAATGGTGTATCCCAACTAGATAAAGAGGACATGTGTAAGATGTGTGTTGTTGAACTGGAGGAGCGAGCATGATTCTAGAGAATAATTGAGGATGATAAGAAGTCAGTAGTTGAATGGATGCATTGATCCAAGCAGAAGTGGATAAAACAAGGCTATACGAAAACCAAATATTTCCATGTTGTGGATAGTGGCAGGTGCCATCGTAACCTTGTTCACTCCTTCGTTGTAGAGGGTGTGCTAGTGGAAGGGGACTAAGAGGTGGTCGATGTGCTTATGGACTGCTTGTGTTGGGTGTCGCATTGTTCTGGCCATAGCAAGTGGAGATAATTGGGCACTGGTGCCTCTACTATTTCGAAATGTCGGTACAAATCTGATGAGGGGTTTTGAAACTGATTAGGTGCAAACTACAATTCTGGAGCTGGATGCATGAGTCCTCGAGACTAGATGACTCCCTACTCTTGTTTTTCAGCGAGTTGTGGGAGATTATTCGTGACGATATTACGACGATGGTGGGGTAGTTTGCCTTAGGGAACATTTGGTTTTGAGTGAGTCGCTTATGAACTTTTCTTTATTCTCGAGAAGGATGTCCCTAAGACGGTGGAGGACTTCCGATGATTGCACTCTCCAATTTAGTGTCTTGTTATGACGAAGGTGCCATTATTACTTCGATCCTAATGACTTATAATGGGGTAACAAATGATGGACCACCTAGTCATGGTTATGGAGATTGTGGGCAATTGGAAGTACGTGGTCGTCAAATATTTGTTATGGAAGGTGGATTTCTCTCAGGATTACGTTTATGTTGACTAGTGCTTCCTCTGGGTCTTGTTGGCTAGATTTGGGTTCTTTGATCATTTATTCTCTTATATGAAGCAATGCGTGACTACATCTTAGACGACATTAGTCAAAGGCTGCCTTGAGTTGTTGGGGTAGGTGGGTTTAAGTCCCATCATGATGTTCGACAAAGTTGTCCTCTGGCACTGTTGTTGCTCGTTATGCTTGCAGATATTTTGCTCGTTATGGTTGTCCATATGGTTCAACGAGGCACTCTCTTTGGGTATCTCCATGCCAATATTTCCATCTCTATTCTTTAGCACATTGACGATGCGATGTTCTTTATTAATGGAGGTAAGGAGGAAGCTTGAATTCCATTTTCTCAATGATTGAAAGCTAGTAGGTTTGACAAATATGGCCACTCGACATAAATAACTGGCAAGTCTAATTATTGGATTGACAAAAACCCATGAGTGGCAAGAACATGGCCATACTCCAAAATCTCCTCTTCAGATCGTCCGAAAAGTATGAAGGACGACTTGGAATGATCGAATGAAGGCCCGTATGTGTGCCTTCGCCAACCGCAAGTGACAGGATGGGATGTCTAGAATCAAATATCAGGATGGTGGGTTCTTCTTTGACTCTCTACCTTTCATCACAAACATGACTGCAAGCTCAGTCCAAAATACTGCAAACCACCCATATATTCATAAGAACCAAGTGCATCGGGGTGGTCGCCTATGAACTTTGTTATAGGGCACTCGCGTCCACCGACTTTTCCTCATCTCCCAGTGATTATATAGTAGGGCACACCCGATACTGCTACTCCCTTGCCCGCTGACTGGCCACCACAAGACACTGCATCGTAGATGCTCGAGCTGAGGATAATTATAACGCGATCAGTTGTCATTGCAGATGGGTCTCATTCCTCTATTACAAGACATGGGATATCTGTTTAAAGTAGTCTATGCGTCTGTAGCTAGTGCTTCATGCACCCGATCTTTATATGAATTTACAGTCTATTAGTCAGATCACTAAGGATTTGCATTGTCGTGCCATATTTGACCTGTCTTCTCTTGTGTTTCAGGACATACTCGCGAGCAGTCTGATTGGATGTGGCCGTAAGCAATGAGGGCTCTACAGATTGGTCTAGTCCCTTTATGCTGGCATTTCTTCCATTCATACTGGATCAATCTCTTCGTACATGTGGCATCTTCAGTTTAGCCACATTCGTTTGAAGAAGCTGTGTCATGTCCTTCCACAAGTCTCTTCTCGGTCCATCTTTCAGTGCGAGGCTTGTTAGTAGCTTGGGAAGCATTACCGGTCTTCTTTTTTTGGTCGGTTGAGTCATAGTAGTTGTAACTTATTTGAGTTGATTCGACCATCAAGGGCATATGTTCTATCTTTTAGCGGTTATGGTTTTTCTAGATTGTCATATGTTTTTCTTTTAAAAAACAAGTATAAGATCGGGTTTGTTATTCATGAAATGAAGATATTTTTTCCTGCTACAATCAAGTATGTTCACTCTGACAATGCCTTGGAGTTCTTCACCTTATAACTTTCTCAGTTCTTCAGGTCCCTTAGCATTATACACTAGGCCTCTTATGCGTATACTTCCTAGTAGAATGATGTTGAATACAAACATTGCTATTCACTTGATGTAACCAAGACGCTCCTTATTCAGAGCGGTCCTCATTGCTTGTACCTGTTGAACCGTATGCCATCCTCTGTATCAGGAGAGAAGATTCCTTTCTCGAGAAGGGTCTTTTCTCTCTTACATTTTGTTCTTTGGCTTTGTGGCATTCATTCATCATTTGACTCCTTGTCATGACAAGTGTTGGAGTATATGTGTCATATACGGTAGATGGGTAATTGGATCTCTCCAATTACCACATCATTTGACCCAGGGTCCAATTACCACCAGTGTTCACTAAATCGGCCGCACAGGCCGCATATGCGGCCGCATATGCCCGTGCGGCATGTAGACCGCACCGATTACTTGAATCAGTGCATTATGCGCCCTCCCCGCATATGCGGCCCGCATATACCCCGCATATGCCCCGCATATCCCGCATATGCCCCGCATACTGCTCCAGCAGCTCCAACTTTTCAGTCTTCTCATTCAGGTCCTTAATTCCGTAGCTTTGCCTCTTCATTCAATTGTTAGAATATGACATGCATTTATAAACAATTGCAATGCATTATACCATTATGTATATGCAATGTTTTATGTTTTTCTCATGTATTATTTTCACGAGTATATACAATGTATCGTCGAATATTTTTTATATATGCCGATTGAGGTTTTGCTCATGTAGTGCATGTATGTGTATTGAAGTTTGTTATTACGAATCATATAATGTAAAGTTTTTATGGTAAATATTTTTTTGTGATTAAATATGAGGCAATTAAAAGTATATATACACACCCATATAACATGAACCGTTTTTCTTAGATCTTCTTTAACTCCACTTAGATACATAACTCCAGTGGTAATGTTATTCATAGATATTTTTTTATTTTTAAATTTAAAAATAGAAAACCGCTTAGAACCGCATATACCCCGCATATGCTCCCGCATACCGCTTAATCGGTATTCAGTGACCAGTCCGAACGCATACGCATACCGCTTTCCTGAACCTTGATTACCACGTCCAGTGTTTAGTCCCACATTTACTAGTTGTGGGATGTGGAGACTTAGTGGGGGCTATATAAGAAGCCCCATACCTCATATAACAACAGAGAGTTGAATAGAAGAATTATCCCTTTGAGGCATTCTCCCATGGTTTCATCCCACTCCTTAGGGAATAGATTTCCACGTAAAATCCCGTTCTTCTTCATGTTCTTTTCCTTTATCTCGATTAATCTTCTGCATTTCATATTTCTAACGTGGTATCAGAGTGGGTTTGATTCTCGAGGAATTTATGTTAGTTGTTTATGTTCAAGATTTAGTTCTAGGGTTTTTTGTTGAAACCCTAATTTTGAGATGCCTGTAAAGAATCTCTTGCAGATCAGAAGATTCAGGGTCCTTGTTCTCGCATAACGCGACCCGTCTTCCCGCCGCAATTCTTTAAAAAAGAGGTTGCGCATCTACTTCCAGATCTATCTCCAGGCGGATATCGACAAAGTCCACAAGCAACATCGTATCTTAAGATTGCACCTCCTGGCTCTTCTTTCTTGTTTATTCTTCCAGTTCTGATATCTTCTGTGCCATCTCCAAGCGGCGAGATCCTCCAACGCATAGCCATCCAAATCTACAAACTGGGTGCTGGAGGATGCTCGAGCAACTCAGTACTGGAGGCGCCGCACCTTCTCCTCCCAAACCGTGCCTCCAATTGTCCTTCAGGTGGTACTGGAAGGTGGCAGGCTCCACATGGCACCAACACATCTCCTAGCTGTACCCCTTCTCCAGAAGATGTTTAACCGCACATCCTCCAGGTGGCTTCTCCTGAAGTCGCATCTCCTCGATCTGGGAGGCAACAGAGAAGAAGACGATGCAGAGGCATGCGCCCGGAGGCCTGAAGAACCTTAGCGGCGGCAACCCAACGATCTTCCAGCGACGACACAGTCCCTCCAGGTAGTAGCCCTGATCTCGCAAACTCCTCTCAGATGCAGGCGACACTCCTCCCACGTGATCACCACCTCTCTTCAGATCTCCAAGCAGTTGCGTGGCTTCATCTTGGCGTCGCTCGCGGCAACGAGTTCTCCACGTGGAGAACCCTATTCTCGAAGGGATGCTTGCGACGACCTCCTTCTCGCAAGATCCTCTTGGAGGCAGTGGGAGACCATGATTTGGGGTTCCCAATGAAGAGGAACCCTAAATAACAAGGGGGCTGCACTTTGGTCTGACGTTGGTTTATGGTTTAAAAAAATGTGAATGAGAAAAAAGGGGAGAGCCTAGTCCGTGAGTTAAAAAAGGTCTTACTGCAAATTGGCCCCATTTGGGCCATGTTTCAAAAAAAAAGAAAGGAAGAGAAATTCTTTTGAAAAAGGTGTGTATAAAAAAATCGTATAGCCGAAAAAGGGATCGTACAAAAAAGGGAGTCAGCTATAAAAAAGGAAAATAGCTGGAAAAAAGAAACGCCGTAAAAAAATGGAATGACTCCTATAAGAAAAAAGGGAAATCCGAAAAAAATTGTGACGACTTATTGTTTTCCCCCCATTTTCTTATCTTCTCCCAACTTTGTCGATTAAATTTGTTCCGACAAGTATGGGAGAAAGGGGGAGTATTGTGTAGAGTTACATGTTAGATTCCGATATCAGATTCTTCATATTCCAGACTAGCCAGATGTCAGACTCTACAGTCCAGATTTCAGACTCAATGATTGGATTCTGAGTATTCAGTTTGATGTGTATATGTTTGCTATCATTTGTGTGGTCCCCATCTTTGTTTTTGGTCTCAGAGTTTTCATGTGATCCATAGGGACTCCAGAGTATAGATCTCATTCTCTTATGCCATTGTGGGCTAGGGTTTTCATTTGGTTTCATATGGACTCTAGGGTAGAGATCCCATTCTCTGAGCCTGTATGGGGGAGACCCAGTTCTCCGACGAGGAAACTTTTCAGACTCCATTCTCCAGTGACCGTGGCCTCCGACAATGATGTATCCACGGCTTTTTCAGTTCGGCCCTTCAGAGATGGAGCAATTGTCCACATGATGCGGTCTTCTACATGTGCCGGGCCAGAGTACTCCGACGAGGATACTCTTTTCAGTTTCAGTGACTTTGCCGGGCGTAGTTCAGAGCACATGTTCTCCGCTAAGGAGACCCAGTTCGACTCACACTCCATCCCGTTTGTTCCTCCTCACTTGCAAGACATGAGAAGCAACATCATCGACACCAACTAACAGTTATGGTTATATTGAGTTGATATTGTCCGTAGTGTCTTGTATTGTGAGTTTGAGTGATTTCTTTCTATGTGTCCAAGTTGAGCATTGCATGCTCCAGCTTGAGGGGGAGTGCTGGAGTATATGCATCGTATGTGGTAGATGGGTTATTAGATCCCTCCATGGTCTAATTGCTACATCAAGTGTTGAGTCCCACATCTACCTGTTGTGGGATGTGGATACTTAGTGGGGGGTATATAAGAAGCCCCACACCTCCTGTAACAGATGAGAGAGTTCAATAGAAGAATCAACCCTTTGAGGCGTTCTCCCATGATTTCATCCTGCTCCTTAGGTAGTAGGGTTCCACATAAATTCTCGTTGTTCTTCATATTCTTATCCTTTATCTCTGATTAAGCTTCCATATTTCATATTTCCAAGAACAAGCTTTCCCCTGAAGCTGTCAAGTGTGTGTTTATGGGCTACTCCTAGACCAGAAGAGGTATCAGTGCTTTGATTCTATTCGACAGAAATGCTACGTCAGTGTTGATATCACGTTCTTTTAGTCGGTTATGTATACATGTGTCAGCTTGACTTCGTCTAACTCTGGAGAGGTCTACATTCCTCCTACTCCCATGTCGCCACCACCTCTAGTCGTGGTTCTCCTCTGCCACCACCACCTCCACCTCCTACTGTGGTTGCTCTTACGCCCCACCTTCGAGTACTTTGGCTCAATTTTACCACATACCTACATTCACATGCCACCTTCTATACCCCCTGCTCATGAGTCTTCGTCGTCATCCGTCATTCCCTAGGCATGTTCTGAGCACTTTGTTTCTACCTATAGCATTGGTGACTTGTCTATACAGCAGACTACTTTACAGGACGGGCGAGTGCCTCCTCCAGAGGTTACTTTACAGGCTGCAGATGGTACATAGGACCTTGATGTGCCCATTGTTTTCCGGAAGCAGATGCATACTTGTACTACGCTTCCTTTCGATGCTCACATTTCAATGGATTTTAGGAGGTTTGTCATGGGTTTATTAGTTGTAAAGATCTGACGAACATACCAGACGACTGTACGAGACAGTCAATGGCGTCTTGCTATGAAGGAGGAGATATTAATAATACCTCTTCTGCTACAGTCGTGTGGGACATGGAGCTTGGTCACTGTCCCTAGAGGGGCTTCTGTGGTTGGCTGCAAATGGGTATTTACGGTGAAGCACTCTGTAGATGGCAGTATTGATCTCCACAGTGCGAGGCTTATGGCTCGACGGTGTGTCCAATCCTATAGGGTAGCCTATCAGGATACATTCTCTCATGTGGCATGCTATTCCACTCTTCGAATCCTTCTCTCTGTTGCAATGGTACGAAACTGGTCGTTGTCCCAACCGGATGTCAAGAATGCCTTTCTATATTGTGATATGCAGGAGGAAGACAACAACCACATGGGTTCGTTGCAGAGGGGTTTTAGAAGGTTTGTAGACTTCATAAAGCTATCTATGGCCTTAAGCAGAATCCCAGAGCATGGTTTTAGATGCTCTCTGACTTGATATAGTAGCAGGGCTTCTCGAGATCGACTGCATATCATATACTATTTGTTTAGGGGACTTAAAGAGGTATCATTATTATACTGGTTTAGATGATATCGTTGTTACAAGAGATGATGTTCAACGTATTAGTACATCTAAGGAGTTCCTTGGACAACCGTTTGTCACTAAGGACCTTGGAGAATTACGTAACTTCCTAGGGCTTGAGTTCACTAGGAACGAGCGGGGTCTTATGATGATGTAGAGGAAGTATATTACTGATCTTTTCTCAGAGACATGAATGACAGATTACAGACCTGCCACTACTCCCGTGGATCCCATCATGAAGCTATATGATGATGATATAAAGGAGGTGGACAGGAGGAGATATAATGAGCTCATTGGGAAGCTTCTCTATATGATTATTACTAAGTCGACAGGCCGAACATCTTTTTACAATGTTCATTGGGAGCTTTTTTGTGTCATGGAATAACAAGAAGCAGACTTTGGTGACCAGATCTACTACTGAGTCAGAAAACATAGCCGTGGCATAGGGGTCCACTGAGATGATGTGGGTCAGATCCATTCTAATTGGCCTAGCTATTGATACACCATCCCATGCATCTACAATGCGACAACCATGCTTCTCTTTTTATTGCCAATAACCTTGCCTTTCATGAGAGAACCAAGCACATTGAGGTAGATTTTCACTATACATGTGACATGATTTAGAAGGGTTTTATCTCTACTTCCCACTTAAGGTCAGGGGAACATACAACATGTTTTCACCGAGGCTCTAGCCAGAGGGCCATTTCAGAGATGTTTTTCCAAGCTGAGCATGATTGACATCTATGCTCTATCTTGAGGGGGAGTGTTGAAAGATATATTTATCTTTCCTATTTTATGTTTTTTAATCTATCTCTAGTATGTAATTTGCACTGCAGAATTTTTTTTAGACCAAAGAGGGGGAAACACGTTATGGTGTCCACCCCAGTATTATTGTTCTCTAAAAAGGAGATATTACAAGGAGACTTATAGAGTCCACGATTCAACTAGAATCTTACCATGGAAGATTACATTTTTAAAATAAAAGCGTTGAGAGGAGAAGATAGAATTGTTACAAGCCAATCAGATTGCCTATAGCAAAGCGACCGGTCTCAAGATCTCATTTCTGAGGCGATGTCTTGCCCGAACTAAGGAAACCCAAAAATGCTCCAAACTCTGCAAATTTACCCATTTCACCCACTCTCCAACCAAACTGTAGAAGACTTCATGCAGTGGAAAAAAAGATGATCCACCGATTCAATATGTGCTTCGCAAAGGGGATAACTGTTTGATACCACATATAAGATTTTTTCACAACGGTCTCTCATCATAATTCATTTTCTGCGCAACAACCACATGAAGACTCCAATCCTTTTTGGCCAATTAAGATCCCAAATAAGCTTGCAATCACGGACCATGTCATCCGTCCTTGAGGGTGGTGGTCTAGAAATTGCACGATATGCTCTCTTGACGCAGAAAGTGTTATCCTTCCAAACCCAGTGGTCGTGTCCAGAAGGACATCCCAGATGTCTGAGCGATTCAAGGAGCAACAAATATTCCTCAAGATGTTGATAAGAGAAATCGGTCAAGAAAGACATCATCCAATTACCATCCTCCCAGCAGTCCAAGACCCTCGCACCGTAGTCGGCGGCTAAAGCAAAAAGACAGGGGAATCTGGAGGAAAGCGGATCGGAGCCGGACCAATTATTAGTCCAAAAAGCAAAGAAAGAGCCATCACCGCACATGTCTGAATAAGTCTTGAAAGCGAAGCATAACAAAGTTGACTCCTTTTCAAAAAGCCAACACCCGAGAGAGAGGCTGATGAGAGATATTGTCTTGAGTTCTAGCATTATATAGTTTACGAATAAGGCTGCAACAAAGATCTTTACTTTTCCTTAAATTCTACTCATCATTTAAGAAGGGCCTCATTCATTGAATCCAAGCGAGAGATCCCAAGCCCCCCAACCTTTGGGAGAGTTACTATCTCTCATTCAACAAGTTGTAAATCCGAACCCTCCTGGCCTTTCTTACCCCACAGAAACTGTCACAAAATCTGCTTTATACGATATCGGACACCCACAAGGAGGAGTCTGGAAGACATGAAATACACAAGGATAGCCGATAGAACTTCCTGCAACAAGACCAGATGACCGCCACGGGAAAGAATATCGCCTTCCAGCCTGATAATCTTCTCTCCAGCTTCTCAATCACCGATAACCTGCCAGACAATTTCAGCCTTCCAGCAGAGAGGGGCATGCCCAAATATTGCAATGGAAGAGAGCCAATGGGTGTACCAAGTTCATCGCACCAAGTTTGGGCATCATGACTAGACATCCCAAAGGTGATGGCCTTTGATTTGCCATGATTTAGCTTCAGTCCCGACATCTCACCAAAGATCTCCACCGTGGTCGCCATTCTCCAACCTGTCCAGGCAAACAACCATCTAATCATATTGTCTCCTCATCTCCTGGTTCGAGCGGACCTCCTGCTTGAAGGTAATCAACATCTTCTTCAGACCTATCAATTTCAACGCACCCCTTTGGTCACCGACCCATCCACTTAATGGTCTGTACAAAACATTGCAATCGTGCCTCTCAACCCTTCCTCCTACATCCAGGAGATCTACTTAAAAGAATCCTCTTATATGAATCTGTTCAAAGCATTGAATCTCTAAAAGGTTACCACACTTTTGCAGTCTATGTTAATAGAATATTTGCCTGGTATGACTTATAGATCTGAATGGAAGCTAATATGTAGTGAAATCACATAATGATGGAAAAGTCTTGGTTTTGTTGGATTGCCCTGTTGAATTTTTGGGAGCATGGTAGAGTGTTGATATGGATATTTCTTTTTCTCTTCTTGAATCAGATTTATAACTTTCTCTGTTTTCTTGTTCACAATATCTCAAGATATCTTGAATCTTTTCCCTTTAGATTTTAGATTTTTAAGTTGCTTTCTTTTCTTGCTCACCATGGCTCATATCTAATATACATTCATATAAGAAATGGCACATTCAGATATGTAGAATCTTTCCCCCGAGATTTTAGATTTTTAAGTTACTTTCTTTTCTTGTTCACAATGTCTCAAGATCTAATATACATTCATATAAGAAATAACACATTCTTCGTTTTTTTAGATAATGGATTTCCAACCTGGTGAATTTCTGAATGTGAAGGTATGACGTAATGCCATTTTTAGTGCCATTTTTAGTGTGGAAAAGTGAATTGCAGAACCATGCCTTTAGATGGATAGTTTCACGTTTTTACCTTATAATGAATCAATGATGAGGGTTATGATTAATTATAAACAAGATGTACTAGAGTCGTAGAATCCTTACCTGCATATAATTCATCAGATATAATGTGACCATTCTACATGAGGCCCCAACCCTGATTGCCCATTTAGTTTCTCTTGTAAATGGGTTTCCTGAATGCTGATTTACGTGGATAATGTCATAATTTAGGATGCCAAAGTCCAGTAAAAATGCATGCTCACTATATATCTATAATCGATATAAATTAGCTTTACTAGTACTTTTTGCATTGCAGGAGGTTCACTACAATCAACATGGCTTATTGCTACTAGAGGGACAGGGAATATATCGATTGGGAGATAGCTGGTATGCCTTCTATTCTTGATGATTTAATAACTTGTTCTAGAACCTTTTCCTTGCTTACTTGTAATGGTGTATTTATGATTTATGTGAAACATTTTTAAAGTATTTTAGGCATCTCCATTACAAGATTGCGGAACTCTGTTTACTTGTTATTGCAGGTATATTGTTTGCATGTGTAGAAATCAACAATTAGAGAAAATCATGGACACAGAACAATATATTTATGTGGAAATCCTCTTCTATAAGAGGGAGAACACCACAAGAACGATGACGTAGTGACCTTTCATGGGCAGCTAGGTTTTTCTCTCTATTTTAATACACAGGGATGTAAAAGAAACCGTTTAAATGTGTTACACCAAAGATACATTTAATCTGGTGCAAAAACTCAACACCCCACATTAAATTAGGCATATATGTCAATCATGCCCAACTTCTCGACATTCATCTCATGTTGTGTAGTAAGGAGGAACTTGGCGAAATGACCTGGTTTATTTATCCTCCGATCTCAAAGATATAGGGAATGAAATGCTGTTTGCATCAATCTTCTCTCAAATAAAATGTCGATGCATTTCAACATGCTTGGTGTGATCATGTCTAAAAGGGTTATTTGCAAGATGGTTAGCAATCGTGTTGTTACAATATTGCTTCATTAGAGGGTTGACATGGATACTTAAGTTATTAAGCATAATATGGAGCAAAAAGCATTTCCATCACTCCTAATGCTATCATACGATACTCGGCTTCGACATGAATCAAACTCATATCATTTGTTTCTTGCTTCACCATGTGATGAGGCTTCTTTTAAGGTAGACTGAACCACCAAAAGTATAGAGAAAATATCTATACATCTAACTTAATGATGCATGCCTTAGTATTCACCTTTTTCCCTTTGAGAAGAGTAATTCTTTCCTTGGATTCTACTTAAATAACAATAGTAAGATGCACATCAATATGCATGGTTTGAAATTTCGCGAAATTTCGCCGATATTTCAGTTTCAAGAGGTCATATGTATCAAAACTCCTATATATTTCGATTTCTTGGATTTCAACCGAGATGGGTCGAAATATCAATGATATTTCGACATATCGATCCATTTCTATTGAAATTCATGGGCTTCGGTACAAAATTTCTTGGATTTCGACCGATGTTAGCAAAATTTCGTCGATATCTATGTATATCAACGATATTATCTATATGAGCTTGATTTTACTACTTTTTTACCTATTCTTGATATGTATATCAACGAGACCCCCGTCTGGTTGGATATGGTACGAGAGGGGGTACATACGACGAATTTTCAACTTGGGGAGCTTCCTCCCCTTTGGATTTAAGCAATGAAGATAAAACAACTCTATAGCTTCTTTATATCCGATATAGTTTGTTCGTTTCATTCATTTGTCATTTATCTTCGTAAATAGATGCATCTTTACTTTTGTAATTAATTCTTTAATTCATTAGAACTTTGTCCACAATGGTTATTTCTATGAACGAAACATTGTTTAACTAATCATTATCTACATTTTAGAATCAGATATGGTGTGATATAAGGCATACGGATGAGAGATATGTGTGATATAAGTGTGCATTTTTAAGCTATTGTTGTTTTAAGATCTTGGATTGGATGATATCAATTTCGAGTATGTATCAGCCAAGAATCAACATTAACATCGATTTGGCCAATATGATCGATATGATCGATATGTGCGATATAAGCGACATATACGAGCAATATGTGTGATATAAGTGTGTATTTGTAAGTTATTTATTGTTGTAATAACTTGGAAGATCTTAATTTGGGAAAAATTGGTGAATTTTTGAGCCTTTTTCGACATTTCCACTGAAACGATCGAAATTTCTCGAAATTCCACCGAAATGTCGATTTTGGAGGGCACCGAAATGAAATTGAAATCGATATTTTGAACCTTGTCAATATGTACATGTATAAATTGGCTCGTTACCGTCACTTCTAGTGATTATTATTCAAAAAAAAACTTCATGTGATGTTTTATCCAATCACAAAATGACCTGCAAGTATATACTTTGCTTCTCCTATCTCTTACATGTCATCACCGGTAATGATTATGTCATCCACTTAGACCAGCTTAGTTAACATGTTACTGTTGGGAGAAACAATCACTTGCTTATTCATGAGGCAATAGGGTTGTCTTATATAGAGAGACCCCCTGAGCAAATTACATAGAGGATGGAAAAGAATAGAGAAAACAAAAAAGAAACAAAAAATAAATATCTCAACACTCCCCCTCAAACTGGAGTGTAGATATCAATCATGCTCATCTTGGAACAATGTCTCTCAAAAGGCCCTCTGGTTATGACTTTGGTGAGCACGTCTATTGTCTGATCTCCTGAACCAATATGAGTGATGGAGATGAAGGCCTTTTAGATCACGTCTCAGGTGTAGTGACATGCTGCCTTGATATGCTTTGTTCTCTCATGTAAGGCTGGATTGTTGGCAATGAAGAGAGGAGCCGGGTCGTCACATTGGAGGTGCATGGAAAGTGGCACATCAACTGTTAGGTTAGTAAGAACATATCTGGCCCACATTGTTGGGAAAATAGAAGAAGTTGTTTATTCCATCAGCCCTAGGCTCTCTTATATAGGAGAGTAGCCTATGGGTAAATTACATAAAGAGTACTGCAGGAATGGAAAATAATAAAAGACTACATAAGTAGATAATATATATGTTTACACTCCCCCTCAAGATAGAGCATAGATATCAATCATGCTCAGCTTGGACGCACACATCTGAAACGGGCCTCGCAGTAATGCCTTGGTAAAAATATATGCAGTTTGATTTTCTGAACTAACATGGGATGTAGCAATGAATCCCTTCTGGATCATGTCACTGATAAAGTGGCAATCAACTTCAATGTGCTTGGTTCGTTCATGGTATGTTGGATTGTTTGCAATGAACAAGGCCGCCTGATTGTCGCATTCTAAAGCCATAGGAAGTGGGACTTCTATATGTAAATCTGTAAGCACAGCTTTTACCCACATCATTTCTGTACTAGCTTGGGCCATAGCCCTATATTCAGATTCAACACTAGACCTTGCTACCACAGTTTGTTTCTTGCTCCTCCACGAGATTTGGGAATCTCCAACATACACAGCAAATCCAGAGGTGGACTTCCTGTCCTTGGGACACCCTGCATAATCTGCATCTGCACAGGCTGAGATAGAGATCACCTTGCCTTTCTTGAACAACAGACCCGCACATGGGGATGACTTGAGGTACCTGAGTATCATATGTATTGCATCCATGTGGACCTGACGTGGTTGCTCCATGAACTGGCTTACTCGACTCACAACAAAGGCTATGTCGGGCCTAGTGATAGTGATATATAGAAGTTTGCCTACCAGTTCTCTGTATCTTCTCCTATCCACCTCTGTATCATCATCATATAGCTTCATACTGGGATCCATTGGTGTGGTAGCAGGTCGGCAGCCAAGCATTCCTGTTTCACTCAACAGGTCAGTGACATATTTTCTCTGAGACATTACCAAGCCATGTGGATTTTTGGCGAACTCCAGTCCCAGAAAATATCTAAGAACTCCAAGGTCCTTGGTGACAAATTCGCTACCCAGCATTTCTTTCGCCTTCTTTATCCCTTGTACATCATCACCTGTAATCAAGATGTCATCTACATAGACCATGATTGCAATAATACCTCTGGAAGTCTTTTGTACAAA
Source organism: Ottelia alismoides (assembly GCA_037367405.1). Lineage (NCBI taxonomy): Eukaryota > Viridiplantae > Streptophyta > Magnoliopsida > Alismatales > Hydrocharitaceae > Ottelia > Ottelia alismoides. The sequence continues at coordinate 456,176 of JAZKJV010001865.1, read as the reverse complement.
CAAAGAATGATCATCATTTGAACGTTTGTATCACTGTTTCTCAAAAAGATCTGAGAGCTTCTGAAACTACGCTTTGGGACTCTGCTTAAGGCCATAGATAGCCTTATGGAGTCTGCACACCTTGGAACACTCCCCCTCAACAGCAAAACCGGGTGGCTGTTGCATGTAGACTTCCTCCTGTAAGTCACCATATAAGAAGGCATTCTTCATATCCAACTGATATAGCGGCCCATCACAAGTAACCACAACAGACAGTAAGATCCGTAGAGTGGAATGGCAGGCTACTGGCGAGAATGTATCAAGATAGTCCACCCCGTATGTCTGTATAAAACCACGAGCAACAAGACGAGCCTTGTATCTGTCAATACTGCCATCTGCATTCTGCTTGACTGTAAATACCCATTTGCAGCTCACTGGGGACACATCTGCACGTATAGGAACCAGACTCCAAGTTCCTCTAGATTGAAGTGCCGCCGTTTCTCCCTCCATTGCTAGACGCCATCTACTATCCTTCATAGCGTCTTGGTAACTCCGTGGAATATCTACAACTGACAAAGCAACTACAAAGTTCCTGAAATCTCCAGTTAGTCGTTCAAATGACATAGAAGCTGCTAAAGGATATGAAGTGCAGCTTCGTTTCGACTTGCGTATAGCAATAGGAACATCTAAATCAACCATGTCCTCGTCTGTCCTCTTTAACACATCCTGCTCAGAAACATCGTCAGATCCATCAATAGTAATATCTTCAGAACATACATTGGGCGAGCTAGTGACGAGTCATGACCATGAGCTGGAGCAGGCCTGCGGGTATAATGAAATGGCAGTGGTGAAACATGTATAGTAATAGGAGGTGTAGATGATGGTGGTGGTGGTGGTGGTGGTGTTAGTGGTAATGGTGGTGGTGGTGTCACATAAATGGCATCGGTATTAGTTGGAGGTATCAACTGATCACCTGTGGATGAAAAATACATTACGAATTCAAAAAACGTAACATCTGCACTAACTAGATACCGCCTGCGCAATGGATCATAGCACTTGTACCCCTTTTGAGTTATGGAGTACCCAACAAACACACACTTGACAGCCTTAGGAGAGAGCTTGCCAGAACTGGGAGACAACTGGTGGATAAAGGCAATTGAACCAAACACACGAGTAAGGGAGAACAAATCTTTACCAGGAAAGATAAGGGAGAAAGGAATCTTTTCACCTAGAACAGAGGACGGCATACGATTGATTAGGTAGCATGCAGTGAGAACCGCATCACCCTAGTAAGAATAAGGAGCATGACTCTGTATAAGAAGTGACCTAGTAACATCTAGTAAGTGGCGATGTTTCCTTTCAGCAATTCCATTCTGTTGGGAGGTATAGGCACATGATGTCTGGTGGATAATCCCTTGTGATGAGTAGTAACTAGCTAGGACATGAGTACACAATTCCAGGGCATTATCACTTCTCACAATTTTAACAGATGTGGAGAAAACATTACGAATCTCATTAAGAAAATTGATAATAATATTTCCTGCTTCAGATTTATTCTTTAACAAAAACACCCATGACACACGAGAGAAGTCATCCACAATAACTATATAAAATCTGTGTCCCTGATGATCAGAAACACGACTCGGACCCCAGATATCAATATGAAATAACTCAAACTTGGAGGTACTACTCCGACACTGACGACTGGGAAAGGTAGACCGATGATGCTTTCCCAACTGACAAGTCTCACATTGGATAGATGTGTGAGGCAGACCCTGGGGTAACACACGACGCAACTTCTGAAGCGGTAGATGTCCAAAGCGCAGATGCCATAGCAGAGGAGATACGGATCCAGTAGGTAGGGATGAGGTTCCAGCAAAAGAAGTCTGACTGAGGCGATAGATGCCTCCTTGTTCATAGCCACGACCAATCACATTACCCGTAAGGATGTCCCGAAAAACAAGAGAAGATGGATCAAAAATCGCCCGACATTGTAAATCCTTTGTAATTTGGCTGATAGATAATAAATTCATTGAAAAATCAGGTGCGTGTAACACATTTTTGAGCTGCATGGATGATGTCAGTCTAATCTCCCTCTGTCCAGTAATTGGGGAATGTGTGCCATTAGCAATGACCATTGTTCGACCTGGAGGGATATGTCTGTATCCTGCAAGTAGACTTTGATCGCCACAAAGATGATGTGTGGCTCCAGAGTCCATAATCCATGCTGAAATATCTGATCCACAGCTAGTAAATGCAAGTGTGCTACCTGATGTACTGGTAGAGGCAGAAGCGGATGCAGCAGCATCAGACTGGTTCTCAGTAGTGGGTGCTGGGCCAGATGGATGCATAATGCCCCTTAGACGGGCAATGAGATCATCAAAACGCTGATCTAAGGAGGCAGTAGATGGAGGCTCTATCTGCTCGGCGACTCGTGCGGATGCAAGAAATACATGCTTAGAGTAGCATGTATCTTCAGTTTGTCCAGTGCGATGACAGTAGGTACATATTGGCCGAGTACGACCTCCTCTACCACGAGGACCATGACCACGGGTACGAGGACCTCCACGGCCCTTGTTGGTAGCCATTGCTGAAGCAGTCTGATTCGTGACCGTAAAGAGGACAGTGATCCGACTCAGTCTGTGAAAGGCTTCCTCTATAGGAGGTATAGTAGAATCTGCCAAGATCTGAGACCGTGCCGCCTCGTACTCTGGATCAAGGGCAGTAAGGAAAACTCCTACCATAGTAGCATTTCGGTAGGTCTTCTGTTGCTCTGGCGTGGCTGTCAGGGGCATGAAGCTGTACAGCTTCTCGAACATCCCTCGTAGAGATGTGTATAGTGAGTGTAGAGGTCGTCCATTCTGCTTGATGGTGAATATGTGATGAATCTCATATTCATCATGCTAAAATTGGTCATTTAGGCTCTGTTCCCCATCATTGACTTGCAATTAATTATTAATAGAGCATTATTAGCATTCATACATGTGTTAATAATGTTTGCATTTCATCATGCATAAATTACATTAAAAATCCCAAATGTAAATTAGCCCAAAAGCCGCTAACTTCTCCTATTTTTAATTAATTCATCCTAACTCCGATTGACTCCAAACCGTCTCCATTGTGTAGATATTACTAACCTTATTAAATAAAAAATACAAAAAATTACTAACCCCAATAAGTGTCAAATAATCCCAAAGTCTAATTTTGCATCTGACGGACTAAAACGAACATATCTCCCACGTACAGTGTCCGATTTTGGTCTACTCACTTTTAAAGTACTCCATTTTCAAATACCTTCAAAACAAGACCAATTTCGTAAAATTCGGAGCTCATATGTGAAAGTTGGGTTTTGGGCCTCTTTTGCGCATTTTAACTTTTTGCTATTTTTGACCTTAGTTTTTATGTGCATAATTAACTCTTTTAATTTTATTTCTTTTTCATTATTGTTCTTTGATGGAAGTTTTATTAAGCGACACAAAAATCCAAATCCAGATCAAAACTGAATACAAATATACTGACCGAGTCCAAGTATCCGTTGTCGGTCTGTACAAAAGTTGTGTGTTTCTGACTTCTATTTTATTTTCCTAATTTCTTATTTATTAAAAATATAAAAAAAATTTGATTAATGTGTAATTAATTTTCATATATTTTATCGTATTTTTCTATAATTTTTATCTCCTCTAAACCACCAACAAAATACAAATCCCCAAAACCCGGTTTTCTATACACATGGAGAGCCACCAAAAATACTACTTCTTACAGGTGATCTCTTTTGCTCATGGGTCCTTTATGAAAGTTGTAGATCTCGTCGAGACGAACAACTTTCGTGAAGGAAATTTTTCGATCCGAGGTCTCCTTCTATTACTATTCCTTTTTTAAAGTCGAAATATATTTTTGGGATGCCACGTGGCAGCTCCAGGGCGTGCCACGTGGCACCCCACTTCCTCTCACTTCAGCCCTCTCCCCCGGGTCACGTGCTAAGCACGTGACCCCCGACCTCTACCTCCAGCCGTTGCAAGGCGTACCCCCAGCCGTTTCCCCTCCTTCCCCTTGCGCCTCCGCCATGCACGACCAACTCCCCCTCGCCATCACTTCTCGTCGTTTACAACCCTCTCCACCGCCAGCCGTTCCTCCTCCCGTAACGCCCCTCGCACCTCCTCCTATAAACCCTCCCCCTCGCCATCCAAGCTATCCGCCATTCCCCTGACGGCTGGTGACATCGGCCTGGCAAACCTTCTCACGGCGTGATCCAGAGCTCGAGCTCTGTTGCATCTCCATCGAGCTGCTCATCCCGCCACCCTCGCTGCGTGGCTTGAGTGATAATCGGAGCTGCTCCATAGCAGTCCAACTTCCAGGTACCCCCCTCCGTTGCTCCTTCTCCCCTCTCCTTCTCCTCATCCGACCTCACACAAGCCGAGTCCGCTCCCCCTCCGTTCACCCTCCGTGCTTCACATAGTGCGGGCATCACCATCCCCCCCCCCCCCCCCCCCCAAATTTTTTGCTGACCCTTTCAGGATCCACCGTCGCCTCCTCCTGCTCCTTCGAGCTCAGCCGCCCCATCGCCCCTCGCGCTCTGCCCCGCGCCTCGGCGCCCCTTCGCCGACTGCCGCCTGGGCCCACGACAGCTGCCGCCCCTTGCGCCGTGTGTCGGCCGAGGAGCAGCCTCACCCCCGAGCCTCGCCCGCATCTCCGCAGTACTGCTCCGCCATGTCAGCCTCCCCGCGCCGCCCCTCGCGCCGTTGTCGGCTGAGGAGCAGCCTCGCCCCCGAGCCACTGCAACCTAGGCTCAAGAACTCCGAGCTTGAGGTTCTCCATCCGAGCCTTAGGTTCGGCTCCGAGCCTGTGCCTTGGCGCCCGAGCCATTGGTTTGGCGCCCGAACCCTTGGTTCGGCGCACGAACCTGAGGTCAGCCACCGAGCCTCAGCCCCACCACCCGAGCCTCCTAGAGCAGTGGAAAAATTGCAGAAATGCCCCTGACATTTTCAAAATTTGCAAATATACCCCCACCAGGGGTAACTTACATCCGGGCCCCTCTAACTTTATAAATTACAGGTAAGTCCCTCCAGGGACTTCTTTGCAAGAAAAACTTCATTTTATTTACATTTTAGTCCTGTAATTTCTAGGGGCGCACATGGATCAGATTGAATCGGATTTTAGCTTAATCCGTGTCCAATCCATCTTAACGGTTTTTATTTTTCGAATCCGATCCATTCCACCAAATACTTTAATCCTATCCGATCAAATCCATTGGATTACGGATTGGATCGGATTTTATACTTGCATTTTCCCGCTCAATAATTTACTCTCTCGTGTTTATATGTTATAGCCCACTAGCCCTCGATATTTGAATAATATCTTACAAATCGATAAGATGAATAGATTTAAAAAGAGAGAAACCTAATCAAATAAAAAGTTGAAGGATTTCAGTAATCCATTTATAAAAATTTGAAGACCACGCAATCATGATCGAATTAAATTTGAAATTTTAAGATTGTTCTTATAAATGATGCATTTGTTTGTTTTTTTACGAGTGATTTTCAACAAATGATTCAAATAATAATACAAGTTACCAAATAAGGATACATAAACGACTTAAATAAATAAAAAACATGATTATGTAGTCGGATATTAGTGAAGTCCATGATTAACCCGAACACTTTCAAGAACACCCTTCAAAGCTGTATGATATATCATTAACAAACAATAATCAAATAACATCCATACGCGATTGATATCCAATACAAAACTAACTTAAATTATAGCCCACCACTTGAGAAGTATACCTCTCATTTAAATGAGACTTGAAATACATTTTTTTGTAAGATTATACTATATTAAAAATATACATATTTTATGAAAAATACGAATCAAAATCGCATATCAATTTAAAAATGAAAGGAATTGAAGTAATTCTTATTTATTCTTAGATGGGTGTGATACATTTGATCATGTAACTGATCCAGTTTCATCCCTATAATAAGGTTGCACGCTAGAACAAGTAAAAGATAGAACAAAGGGGTCAAGAATAATGATCAAATGTCTAGGCAACTATCCCAAAATTATAGTTGTTTTAATGAAGGACGGAAGAGTGCCAACATACTGAGGACAAATGGTTTCGCATGGGAGGAGGATGGCATTGTATGAGACGGGAGGTGACATCGCGAGGGAGGGGTCGGTGGGTTGTACTAAGGGGAATAACATTGTGTAGGAGGATGTCGAAATGAACTGCGAAAGAACTGAGAGGAATATTGGCAGCCAAGAGTGAATGAGATGGGGGGCTAGGAGGAGAATAACCGAACAGGGTTTACAATTTTACAGGTATAGTCATACTTTATTATTTTGATGATTTAACATTTGACCTTTCAAGAGAGAAAAAAAGGTAGTAGCAAGAGGACTTGTATCTAAGATTAATATGAGAAAAAATGAGATGAATGACATTGATTATGGTCGTAAAGGAATTAGAAATGTGTGCACATAGATATTATATGTATGTATGTATTAAGTTTGTTTGTATGCATATGTATGTATGTGTATATGTGTATGTGTATTAACGGATTGTCGGATTGGATCGGATCGGATTTCAGTAAAGATCCGATCCAAATCCATACTTGAACGGATTTAAAAAATTCCAGTCCGATCCGATCATTAGAATGATAAAACCAATCCAATCCAATGGCATCAGATTGGATCGGATTACAGATTTTATCCGATCCATGTGCACCCCTAGTAATTTCATTCTAGCATATCTTTTTCATACGAACTCCAAACTTTATTTTATTTACATTTTAGTCCTTGGAATTTCATTCTAGCATATCTTTTTGATACGAACTCCATTTTGAGCATATAATATGTCATTTTGAAGCTATTTCCATGCTCTATCACTTGGCATACTTTGTGGACAGATTTGAGGCTGTTTATTGATAATTATTATTGAGGATATCTGTTGATTTATTTAGACTAACTTTGACATATCTGTGCCACAATTACCTTGGAAAAATTGATGATTTCTTCTGCAGGAGTACGATTGAGGACTTTACATTGAATAAATCCCTTTGAATTATTGATTACAATATTTAGGGATTTAAATCACACGAATTTTGAGGATAAATATACTTTGATATTCTCGTTATTTGGAAGTAGGATAATCTATTACCTCTTATGCTTGCAATCAGGATTAATTTGAATATTTTTCTTGATCTATATCGGTTGATCTGTGTTAAATTTCGAGGTCATTGATTATTATATTTTGGAGCAAAAATCTTAATCTCAGATCATGTGCTGCACTGTTGTCCATGTATATATTCTTCGCATCTGCATCACATTTGCATCTCCTTGCATTGTATATTTTCTCAACACAAGAATTAAGAGAACATTAATTAATTATTTAATTTGATTTAAGACCACGCAACTAAAAATCACCATTCCCTGTGTTCGACCTTGGTAAACTTACCAAATAAAAATATTCCACAACATTCAAAGATTGTTTTTTGCTGAACCGAATTTGCCTCCTATGCTACGGCAATTATTCATTCTTAAAGAGGCAAATTTGACGTTCATCAAATGGCGCCGTTGACGGGGAACGACGAATTTTTAGGGTTTTAAATCATTTTTTGTAATTAATTTTTGCGAAATTAATTTTTGTGTCATTTTTTCCTTTTTGCATTTTTTTCCTTTTGCATTTCTTTTCTTCATCTGATACTAACCGCACTTTCTCTCTTCGCAGAATACTCGGAGATAATTTTGGAATTTAAATCAAGGACCTGCGAAGAAGACTGATTTTTAGTTTAATTTTTTGTGAGAGAGAGTTAGTATAGATTTAATTTTCTGCATTATTTTCAGGGTCCCTCTCTTTGAACCCTTGTAATAATTCAGATTGAACATTTATGTGGTGTGGGGTCTGTTTCAACCCCTTCTGTGTGGTTGGGATCCGAATTGAGTGGCATAGGACTTAGGCACATATACGCTTGCTTGTTTACTTTTGAATGTGCTTATAATTCGTAGGCCACACATTCACTAACCTAGACGTACTATAGATCGTTCAACATTAGCCAAAAATTTAAATCAATTCTTCCCGCTAATAGAACTATCTATTTAGGGCGTTTTTCATCTGTGCATATCATCTAGTGTAATTTTAAATTCCTTGTCTTGCATCTCGCATGAAGAACGCGGGGATTCACTTTAAGTCTTTCTCTTAAGCATGCATCATTGATTTACGTTTGCATTGGCTTTTCCGATTCTCCTTTCTCAAGTTTTACAACTTAGGATTCAAAGGAATTAGGACTGCTCCTTTGGCGTGAATTTCTATGCTTACATAAACTTCAGTGATAACCTCAATTTTGAAACCGGGACTGCTAATCAAGGTGACTGTGAGTAAAATTGACTTAAAATTAATCTGTGTTTGGTGGAGAGGAACCCACTCATTGTTTTTAAGGACAAGATCGCACATCTTAGGACAAAGCCAAAAACCGAAATGCTTCATTCAGACTACTGATTTTAAAAACAATTAGCTACTTTTCAGTGAGGGTGTCGGCTAGCCATTTACGGTCCGACTTCCCTTAGTAGAGTAGGTGGTTTAGAGGACACTACGGAAGGCTCCGTCCTCAAGTAACACGGGTAGCCGTTTAAACGGTAAGGGAAGATTGGACTTCCACTAAATCCTCGAGAACATCGATGCCACTGCAATCTTCCTGACTTTGAAATACTATCCTATCCTTCTGGCCTTAAAGACATCTATTTGAACTTTGATTTGAACTTGACCCACCGACATTTCCATAGCCCTGTTCTACAATTGATATTGGCACTTGCGGTGGCTAGGAATGGTCGTCCCAGGATGATGGGGGTTTGGCTAAGATCTTTAGTTATGTCTATGTCAAGGATTATCAAGCCCACTGGAAAGTCAAAATCACTAACTTTTACTTACACCTATATTGGCTGAAAGTAGGTGCAACTAGTTGTATGAACTCGGGACAGTCTTTGTGAAATATTTCGACACCTAACAACTCCGCTTAGTTTTTAAAACTGTTTTGTCATTAAATTAAAATTGAAAAGATAAGCGGCCGAACCCTAACGTGCCTTCACCAGTGTTGAGTGGGTGAATCAACGTGTTTGTTTTGTGTTTGATTTGTGTGCGTCAAAGACCTTGCAATCGCAAGCAAATCGTGGTTCGCTGATCATTCTATCACTCTTGACAAGATGTCGGCACAGTGGTCTTCTTTCCCAATCTCCACGACCATATCCCGATATTCTTCTTCTCATACTCCCTAGGGGTGGCTGCTCTTCAAATCAGGTTCCCCTCAGCCATCATTCTCTTCCCTCCCATACATCCCACCCTATGACCACACTTCTTCTTTGAATAACCCTCTCTCACATTCTGACAATCTTATGGACATGAGAGAGAGACCAGAATTGAGGATGAACAATAGAGTAACCGATACTGACAGTAGAACACGATTTCCAGTTACTTTGGATGACCATCCTCTTGAGTATAATAAATTTTCCTTCGAGAATACACGAGAAAACCCAAGTCAAGGAAATATAACTCATGACCATACCATAATGATGATGAACAATCAATACTCTAATCGAGGTTACATGCCAGAATCACGACATATGGAGAATGATTATTCAATCACCAGTCATGAAATGTTTGATGATGAGACTGCTCGGATTAATAATCGAGCAGATACTTTAACTGAGAGAATATATGATCTCATCCAGTCTATGCAGAATTCAGAAGAAGTGAGGCCACCACCATGCGAACCACTGGATTATCATGTGACTCACAATCAGACACAATCACTGACCTATGACTGACCATATTACAGAAAATACCAAAAAAAATGAAAAAATTGAAAATTCAAAAAAATTGGACAATTATGAAATGGAAGCATTTTGCAAGAGTCTGATCTTAGAGCTTCCATTGATCAAATCCATAGAATATGTGCCCGATCTTAAGAGATTTGTGAAGAGCTGACTGAACCCAAAAAAGACGGGCAAGAAACGATTCAAGACTAAATATCATGTCATATCTATGGCTAGTTCGTTGGTGATGAATCATAAAATCAAAAGCCACAAAGTCAAGCGGTTGACTCGGATCACATGTGAAATTGAGGATTCAACATTCACTCATGTTCGGTTAGATGACGACTTTACTTTAAACATCATCCCGAAGTCCGTCTTTAATCAACTTAAATTCGGACAACTCAAAAAGACTAGGGTGATCGTTCAATTACCCGATCGATCTACCAAAAGACCGCGGGGGATCGTTTCCGTCGTCGTAAATTTCCGAGGTAAAGAACATAAAGTGGACTTTATTGTCCTTGACATTGACCACCTCGGAAGGATGTTTGAGTCTCCTATCATTTTAGGAAAGCCGTTCTTAGCCTCCGCTAAGGCGATCGTCGATTGCGAGACTCAGGAAATCAAGTTCCCGAACTCAGACCCCAATGAACAAAACCCCAATGACACGCCCTGCTCTGAGGAAAACTTGCTTGAAAGCGACAGTTATGGTCAGAAGATAAATATTTCACGTTATCAGACATCTCCGCATGACACACTGATACAAACCCCTAGGAGAGTCACCTAGAAGTCTGACTGTTGGACAAAGTTCGGATTCTCACCACCCTATCACTGCTCCTAGGAAAAATCAAGATTTTGGAACTTATGAAGAATTGGACCAAATTATTGAAGATCACCACGATTATTTGAGTGGTCCAATCTTTGAGTCGGCAGTAATTCATGAGATACTTGAACCATATAAGGAACCGACTCTGGAAACATCCGATGTACACCAAAATTCACGATATCCGAAAGTGACATCAACACCCCCTGCCATAAACCACAAAATCACCAGGAACAATCTCCCTCGACCGAAGCAACGCATGACCCTTCAAGAATTGGTCGACTTTTACGGGGATTCATCTGATGAGGAACTAACGAATGTCACATCGATTACTCAAGACAAGGAGCTGAAGACTGTCCAACTTCCTCCAATACTTCCCAAGGTAACAAACCAACCAAGAAAGTCACCTTTGACCTTAGACATCATGTGATTTCTGAAGAGTCCTCGTCCGGTCCTGATGTGGTTCATCAGATAAGTGCAATAGGTACAGCTCTGATCCATGGGCACTTACCTCTGATCGACAAAAGTTGGAGATCCTCTGTAGACGACTACTATTCTCCTGAGGACGACTCCGACGATGGCTAGTCTTCTTCATCGGCCCCCTCTTCATCACACTCCACATCTCCATACTATCTCCCTCCACACTCCCGCAAGAAGGTCCGTCGCAAACCTCCTTGATCTTGTACATCCGCAAATCTACCCGGTTCCCCATCTGTAATTATCCGATTATACTTAGGCTGACCTGAGCCTAAGTATAGGGGGACCGCTACCATTGTTTATACAATGCTTCTCTTTTGTTTTTGACCCATCTATACTTCGTACGAGATATGTCTACGTTTCACTTTGTGCCATGAGGACATAGCACAAGCTAAGTATATGGGGGTATGTTTGTATATATCTACTTTATCCATAGCTCATACTTTAATCATTTTTATCTAACATCGGGGATGGGTGCAAGTAGTGTGTATAATACCTGTTTTTTTTTAAAAAACACTAAAAAAAACTTTTTGCATTAAAAAAATCACTCATGGTCTTGCATTTCATCAAACATTTCATGCATTCCTTGGTTGATATATTCCTGACACATTCACCATCACTCAAGGCTTGAGGATTTTTGAGGACACTTGATTTCTGAGATCTTGAGATTCTGAGTTAGCCTGCCTTAGTCATTAGGGTTTTTAGAACTTAATAATCCACACTTCCCTAGTTTGAAAGATTCGAGCGCTATATTGCACTCTTCATTTCTACCTTCAAAAAGAATATGATCAGCACAATCACTTTCACAACTGCATGATTGATGAGATGAGTTGAGTTATCACTTGAGGAACTGGGACTAGAGATTTGAGTTTAGACCCGATTTAATGATATTCGATGATGGGATAAAGTTAATGAAGGCTTCAGAAAACCTGAGTGTCAGCAAAAACCTAGCCAGTATGTGAACAAGATTCATATGCTATCTCTTTGATAAATGACCTAAGTGCCAGGGTGTGATGAAAATTAATGAAAATTATTGATCAGTGTGCGCCAACTCTTGGTAAAAGCAGTGGAGCTAGCCAACAACAAAAAAAAGAAGAAATATCAAAGAAAAGCTCTGTCATCCAAAGTCAAATTCCAAATGAGCTTCTACCAATGGCGAGCGCTCCCAAACATTTTCAAAGTGTCCACTTGGACCAAGCGCTAATTAGGACCAAGGAGTCGGGCTGACACCATAAAAAGGGCTCTGCATCGTAAGCGATACAAGTCTGGGTGTCGAAGGTATCTTAGATAGTCAAAAAAGACACACCCCGGTGTACTCCCAGAAAAACAAGTGCAGACGACTCCAAATTCACTTGAAGGACACATTGATCAACAAAATAAAAATATACTTGTATTGAGTAATAAGGCACTCGAGAGGCACTTTGTTCTAATGTAAGGGAGAGAAAATCAGACATAATCCTATGGCCTCCATCATATAGCCGTCCATCTACACTTTCAAGTCTGACAAACTAATGAGACGGTTGAGTGAAGCAGGAATAGACTTATTCCCTAGTGTTCATGATTAGGTCTAGAGGAGAGTCTCTTGGATTAGAACTTTGGGTGATGTCTAGACTTGACTCTCATGAATACAGTACACTAAAAATCATATCCTTATATTATATGTACAAACAGAGAGTCTGAAAATTAGAAAAGTTGGATTCCTTTTGATTAAAGCTTGGTTGAACCCAGAATTTTAGGATCACTCAAATTAAGGGTCTTCTCTGAATTAAGCCTTGAAAATTCACTTGCACAGTCAGGGATGTATTCAATTAAGTCATTCATTCATGATCGGGGACGAGCATGGTCTAAGTATAGGGATATGATGAATCTCGTATTCATCATGTTAAAATTGGTCATTTAGGCTCTGTTCCCTATTATTCACTTGCAATTAATCATTAATAGAGCATTATTAGCATTCATACATGTGTTAATAATGTTTGCACTTCATCATGCATAAATTGCATTAAAAATCCCAAATGTAAATTAGCCCTAAAAGCCGCTAACTTCTCCTATTTTTAATTAATTCATCCTAACTCCGATTGACCTCAAACTGCCTCCATTGTGTAGATATTACTAACCTTATTAAATAAAAAATACAAAAAAATACTAACCCTAATAAGTGTCAAATAATCCCAAAGTCTAATTTCACATCTGACGGACTAAAACGAGCTTATCTCCCACATACAGTGTCCGATTTTGGTCTACTCACTTTTAAAATACTCTATTTTCAAATACCTTCAAAACAAGACCAATTTCGTAAAATTTGGAGCTTATTTGTGAAAGTTGAGTTTTGGGCCTCTTTTGCGTATTTTAACTTTTTGCTATTTATGAACTGAGTTTTTTTGTGCATAATTAACTCTTTTAATTTTATTTCTTTTTCATTATTGTTCTTTAATGGAAGTTTTATTAAGCGACACAAAAATCCATATCCAGATCAAAAATGAAATCAAAGAAACTGACCGAGTCCAAGTGTCCGTTGTCGGTCTGTACAAAAGTTGTGTTTCTATTATTTTCCTAATTTCTTATTTATTAAAAATACAAAAAATTAGATTAATATGTAATTAATTTTCATGTATTTTATCGTATTATTTTATAATTTTTATGCCCTCTAAAACCACCAAAAAAATACAAAATCCCAAAAACCCGGTTTTCTATACACATGGAGAGCCACCAAAAATACCACTTCTCATAGGTGACCTCTTTTGCTCATGGGTCCTTCATGAAAGTTGTAGATCTCATCGAGACGAACAACTTTCGTGAAGGAATATTTTCGATCCGAGGTCTCCTTCTATTTCTATTCCTTCTTTAAAGTCGAAATTTTTTTTTGGGGCGCCACGTGGCAGCTCCAGGGCGTGCCACGTGGCACCCCACTTCCTCTCACTTCAGCCCTCTCCTCCGGGTCACGTGCTAAGCACGTGACCCCCGTCCTCTACCTCCAGCCGTTGCAAGGCGCAACCCCAGCCGTTTCCCCTCCTTCCCTTTTGCGACTCCGCCATGTACGGCCAACACCCCCTCGCCATCACTCCTCGCCGTTACAACCCTCTCCACCTCCAGCCATTCCTCCTCCCGTAACGCCCTCGCACCTCCTCCTATAAACCCTCCCCCTCGCCGGCCTTCCAAGCTATCCGCCATTCCCCTGACGGCTGGTGACAGCGGCCTGGCAAACCTTCTCGCGGCGTGATCCAGAGCTCGAGCTCTGTTGCATCTCCATCACGCTGCTCAGCTCGCCACCCTTGCTGCGTAGCTTGAGCGATAATCGGAGCTGCTCCATAGCAGTCCAACCTCCAGGTACCCCCCTCCGTTGCTCCTTCTCCCCTCTCCTTCTCCTCATCCGGCCTCGCACAACCCGGAGTCCGCTCCCCCTCCGTTCACCCTCCGCTCTTCACCGAGTGCGGGCATCACCGTCCCCCCCATTTTTTGCTGACCCTTTCAGGATCCACCGTCGCCTCCTCCTGCTCCTTCGAGCTCAGCCGCCCCATCGCCCCTCGCGCTCCGCCCCGCGCCTCGGCGCCCCTTCGCCCACTGCCGCCTGGGCCCGCGATAGTCGCCGCCCCTTGCGCCGTGTGTCGGCCGAGGAGCAGCCTCGCCCCCGAGCCTCGCCCGCATCTCCGCAGTACTGCTCCGCCATCGTCAGCCTCCCCGCACCGCCCCTCGCGCCGTGTGTCGGCCGAGGAGCAGCCTTGACCCCGAGCCACTGCCACCTAGGCTCGAGAGCTCCGAGCCTGAGGTTCTCCATCTGAGCCTTAGGTTCGGCTCCGAGCCTGTGCCTTGGTGCCCGAGCCATTGGTTTGGCGCCCGAACCCTTGGTTCGACGCCCGAACCTGAGATCAACCACCCGAGCCTCAGCCCCACCGCCCGAGCCTCCTGGCGCACGTGCTATGCACGTGCGCAGTGGAAAAATTGCAGAAAGGCCCCTGGCATTTTCAAAATTTGCAAATATACCCCCGCCAGGGGTAAATTACGTCCGGGCCTCTCCAATTTTTATAAATTACAGACTAGTCCCTCCAGAGACCTCTTTGCAAGAAAAACTTTATTTTATTTACCTTTTAGTCCCTTGAATTTCATTCTAGCATATCTTTTTCATACGAACTCCGTTTTGAGCATATAATATGTCATTTTGAAGCTATTTCCATGCTTTATCACTTGGCATACTTTGTGGACAGATTTGAGGGTGTTTATTGATAATTATTATTCAGGATATCTGTTGATTTATGTAGGCTAACTTTGACATATCTGTGCCACAATTACTTTGGAAAAATTGATGATTTCTTTTGCAGGAGCATGACTGAGGACTTTACATTGAATAAATCCCTTTGAATTATTGCTTACAATATTTGGGGATTTAAATCACACGAATTTTGAGGATAAATCCTGTACTTTGATATTCTCGTTATTTGGAAGTAGGATAATCTATTACCTCTTATGCTTGCAATCTGGGATTAATTTGAATATTTTTCTTGATCTATATCGGTTGATCTGTGTTAAATTTCGAGGTCATTGATTATTATATTTTGGAGCAAAAATCATAATCTCAGATCCTGTGCTGAACTGTTGTCCATGTATATATTTCTTCGCATCTGCCAAGGTTGCAAAGTCGGTAGTCGATACTCGGTCGGTTGGGTCATTGACTAAGGATTAATCAACAGTCGGATGATTAATCAGATTTAGTCGGACTTTAATCGGATATGATTTTTTTGATTATTTTAATATACAGATCATTTTATACATATATTTACATAGATTTTATACATGTTAACATTATCATAATGGAATAAAAGAAGTAATTGAATTTAAATGAAATATTAAGCATATTATAATAAGTTTGCTTTTAAAAAAAAGAAAAAAACATTGAAAAACATAGTATCTCGAAGCAAAAATCGGTCGACTAGTGTGACTAGTCGGAATTGATCAGTACTCGGTCGGTCACCCCACTGACTAGACTAGTCGGACCTACTAGTCGGGCCAGTTGGGCGACTTTTACAATACTGGCATCTGCATCACATTTGCATCTCATTGCATTGTACATTTTCTCAACACAAGATTTAAGCGAACATTAATTAATTATTTAATTTGATTTAAGAACATGCAACTAAAAATCATCGTTCCCTGTGTTCGACCTTGGTAAACTTACCAAGTAAAAATATTCCACAACATTCAAAGATTGTGGTTTTTGCTGAACCGAATTTGCCTTCTATACTACGACAATTATTCATTCTGAAAGAGGCAAATTTGACGTTCATCAATATGTCATGCTGAAGTTGCAGAATCTTCGTCTCATTCTTCGCTTGAGAGTATGTGGCAGCCAGTATATCCTACATTGCTTTGGCAGTGGGCTGATGAAGAATATCATTGGCAATCTCGATTGCCAGAGTACCTGATAGCCATACTTTGGCATATGCGTCATCCGCCTCCCACGAGGCATTAACTCCAGTCTTCTCAGTAGGCTCTTCTTCAGTAAGGATGTGTTTCTTACCGGTTGACTTCATCATACTCATGAACTGCATTGCCCACAGTTCATAGTTCGAACCATCCATCTTCACAATCGGCGTTGGACCTCAGGTGCGAGCCCCGCTCTCAAGAGGTGCATCTTCGATTTCTATTCCTGCAAAAGTCCTCGTAATTCAGTTTATCTCCCTTTAACACCAAGGGTAGATAGGAACCCGAGAGTCCAGTCGCTAACTCCGCTGTCGCCGTTTCGCTCGGGCTTATCCAAGAGAGGAAGGCTTTCTCAAATGTGATAGAAATTCGTTTCAAAAAAAAAGACAAGACTCTTTCTGAGGTTCAAGAAAGAAGGACATTTTACGTCCCTCGGGGACCGGCCTAATAAGGCACTTTTGGGCGAGGGGCAACCTAGCTTACCAGGAAAGAAAGTCTCCAGCCACAGGGCCCCGGGAATGCATGAACTGCTTTCCTTTCCCGGTCGCTTGCTACGGAGTCGTAGAAGCTGTCTCTGAAAGACTATGATAAGCCGTGTCAGAAGGCCTCCTATCAGCAGTGTCAGAAGAAGGACTCGGAGGGTCGCCGCAATATATCGCGAGCTGGCCTCGTACGGGAGAGAGAGGTAGAGCGAGTCGGTTGTCGAAAATGCGACTTCGGAAATGAGAGATGGCACGAGAATGAACATTCTGTAGTATTAGTAAGAGGAGGAAGGGTTAAGGATTTACCTGGTGTGAGATCTCACATTCTTCGAGGAAGCCTAGATGCTGTCGGATCGTTCCTCATTCATTTCTGGCATACTTGAATACAACTCAATTAGGTTCTATAATCTCAGTCGCTGCCTCACTCCGGTCTTTAGCCTCAGTCCCTCCACGAACCTTCGCCGAGCCACAAAGGCCTTTCGAAAGAGCTTCAGCCAATCAGTCTTCATGCATTTCTGCTTCCACTCTATTTAAAACCGAACCAGGGTCCAAGCTTCTTTCTTCATAGAAAAGCTGAGTTCTGGGATCCATTTTTATGTCGACTAAATTCCAGAATCCAGGGGCAGAATGAAGAAATCGAGAACTACCTATATTACACTCGCTTCCTACGTACTTGAATTCCTGTTGAATGAAGGAAAATGAAGGCATTTCAGTCCATTTTGACGTGGGCCTGCAAGATAGGACAAAGATGAGGGTCATGTAAAGAAAAGAGAAGTGGGGCCCGAGGAGATATGAAAGTCCTCGCAGGGGGGCTTGCATTTTGAGTCAGCCGTCGAAGTGAGAACCCAATCTATACGTCATTTCCGAAGACGAGAATCTTTCTGTTAGCAGTTTGTCCAGCTTTTGCTTCCACTTCCTTCGAGTTCCAATTCATGTCCATGACGATTTGTGCCTTATCAGGGCTTTCTAGCTCCACGGGGCCCTTTTTTCTTTCTTTTCCCTCAGCTGCGGGGCTCCACCGAGGAGTCCGGCCTATAAAGATATTATATAAAATGCGGAAGAAGAGAACTTCGGGGTGGGCCGTCGGGGCTTAGTATTAACATTCATAGGTAGAGGAGGGTCCATGCGCGGGCGTCGGCATAGAGGCGGATGAGGGTCATGTAAAGAAAAGAGAAGTGGGTCGACGGCCTTATAAAGAAATGTGACTGACAATTATTAGCAGTTGATCAGGCAGCAGTGCAGAAAAGGGATCCTTAGTCCAAGGTCGGGATGCTCAAATTCCAAGGTACGTCATTAGAGGGGCCCGAACGAGAGCGGAGGCTGCAGGGAGAAGGTATGATCATAAAAGGTCATTAGCCTCTTCCAAACATCATTCCGGACCTGGGAAACTGCCACCTCTGTCTACGGGCCACCTATAAGCGCCTGTAGGGTCTACTACACGCCTTCTCTCACTGTGCCTGATTTGTCGTACGTCCCTACTCCTAGCCTTCCTCACGTCATTGCTTCTTCTCCGAGAAAAGAAGTTCACGACCGCGTCAGGCTTTCGGAAAATTCCCCACAGCTGCCTCCCGGAGCGGTGATCCCTTGCTCTCACGTTCGAGTGTTTGCTCCTCGTTTAGGCCGGTGGAGCGTCGTAAGCAGAAAAAGCGGAATGCTCACTTCCCCGTCTGATGTCCCCCTAGGTAGGTCTCAGTGGGTGATCTTTCGCAGCAGTTTGTCCGCAGCTGGAGTCTTCGACTTATTCTCTCTTATTGTTTTCTTTCCTCCGTCATGCGTGGCTATCCCTCTCCCTCCTTCCAACTAGCATATAAATGTCGAGCGAGTCGTACCTTCGTTTGTTAAGACCGTTAGCGACTTGATATTGGAGGTGATTTGAAGTCACCGCTTTTTGGATCCTCGACTCCACTTTTCTATTATAGAAGAAAGGAGCATGCCGGGCGGCCTCCTGAAGGGGAGGGATCCCTTTTCGCCACTAGACTTTTAATAAGCTCGATACTGAGCCTCGAAAAGGTATGGGGGGAACCAGAGGAAGGTGTCGGGGGGAGGGGGGTCAACCCGGAAACTCAATCACATTCCCGGGACTGACCTAGGATGCGACGGTGGGATCCGTATACCTGATGTTCAATTGACTTCTCCGACAGCTGGGACAGGCGAACCTCAGGGGACGTAGTAGCATTTGCCGCGGCGGAAAGTCAGAAAGCGTGTTGCCACATGGGCACAGTCAAAGGGCAATGCTGGCCGAGGTGAGTCGTATTAATATATCGCGAGGGCAATTTATGGGTGGTCGGAAAGAGTATATAGAAGTGAATGAGTCTGCATGAAAGACGCCTGAGTAGCTGATATCCTTCTCTGCTTACCACGTGGGCTCTGACTTTTGATTCGCTGACCGCAACCTCGTGACCTCCGTCTTGCTTGTAATTCAAAAGAACTACAAACGTCGGATATAATCTAGTAGAGACCTCGAATGAGGGAAGGTAGCAGATGTAGGAGTCAGAGTCCGAGAAGCACCCCTCACCATTAGAGGTGGGATCCACAGAGGTCGAAGCCAATGCAGGGGTGTGGGTGTAGGAGCTACTTCACCCAGCACGTACTGTGGATAGTAGAATCGTCGTCTTTCCTCCTATTTGCATATCTCATACAAGCACTGTCATCACCGCCCCCATTCTTGGACCAAGTGGGGCCTCGGCTTTTCGAGAAATAGCGGAGTACTGGTTCAATACTAACTGGCATTCATCCACTGACCCCCCGGTTTATGGTCGGCCACCTCCCAGTCATGAAAGATCTCCTACATCAAAGCTGAGGCAACCGACGAACCAGCCAGCTTCAAGCGCAAGTGAGCCTCCGCGTGTCACAAGTGAACGAAAGAAGAGTTTCTGGGAAAGCGGTAGTCAGAGATGCGCTTGGAACTTGACAACAAATAAGGGCTCGCTTGCTCAAGCTTCAAAATACTGCTTGCCCTCGCTTGCGAAGAAAGTTGAGGACATATAGGAGACACCGGTGCTAAAACCTTTGATCGATACCTCTTCCAATTTCTCTTTAGCTTCTTTTCCCCCCCCACTCACTCACTCTTTGCCTTCGCTATTTGTAATCTAAAAGGCTATGGCTCCTCATTCTTGCTGAAGAGAGAGTTCGAATCGAGGAACTGATGAGCCCTCAAATCGACTTTTCATATCTAATGCAACCGAGCCCTATTAGAGCCTAGTTCGAAAAAAACTTCAATAACGTGTCAGCCAACCAACCCACTAGCACAAGACTGAGGCTAGAAGTTTTCTGGTTTGAGCCTATGTCGAGTATCTTATATCGTCAGATGTATTTAAGGGGGATAAAAAAAAGAAATATATTGATCATCTAATGATTATATATGAATATAGCTCTGATTTACGTCAGGAGTCCATTGATTCAGGGGAAAAGCAAATCAGATAATAGCCTGCAGGGTGGATTTCTCGGGCCCTTAAGAACTAGTGGTCGAGGTCGCAAGACAGGAGTTAACACTCGCACTCGCCCCCTCTAAAACATGAAACAGGCTTTTGTAGCTGCTTTATCTGCCTGAAGTCGTGTGAACCAGAAATGAATTAACAAATATGAAGCAATTCTGACTTTGAAAGAGAATAGTACTGGGAACTGAGCTCCGGGTCTGATTTACTGATTGACAAGGATGCGAGGCGAGGGGGAGGCGTTTCTATCCATTAATCGCGACAAGTAATAGAGCTCAAATCAAGAAGTTAGTGGTTGTTTTCATGACTAGCACCTCGACGTCCCATTGTCAGGTCTATTTTTGACACAATAGGGTGAGAAAGTCAAGCACTTTTGAGGGTGCGAATTAATGAGAAAGTTTCATGCTTCTAGACACCGATATCATTAGAGAGTGGTTGGGTGCTCCTACGGTTGTGCACTCGACGAAGGGCTTATTCCTCTTCAATCGGAGATTGTCCATGGTCCAAAAAAGGATTTGTCAACTTCATCTTGCTCCCTTGGTACTAGCCAAAACTCCAGACCAGACGATCTGGCGGTTATGGCTTTGATAGAAGTAGCTCCGCTAAGTGGAGTTCAACCGATTTACCTGCCCTGTATCCTACTTGATTAGGGAGAGTGGGATGCGTGGTGCGGAAACAGTTGCGGACTAGCGCTTCCAACTTCTTTTTTTAGAGGGAATCTCACTATTGGCTTGCCTTGCTTTTACTCGAGTGTGATCTGGAGTGACTTCTTGCACATTGAGGTAATTACGTGGGCAGTCCCAGAATCAGCGCATGCAGTCCTTCAGGACTAGTAGTCCTCTTGACTTCTCACCCACTTACGGCCACAGGGAAAGCAGCAGTGACCGTGCGAAGCCTTTGGGACCGCGGTTTGATCCCCTTTTCATCACGTCTCAGCCCGTCCTGTGTCGACTAATTGCACACCCTCTGGTATCAGACTCTTTTTTTCGCTTTGCTCGGGCAGTCCCTCTTGATGTGTCCCTGCTGTCCGCACCCACCGGTAACAGGTCCAGGGTCATGGCCCGGATATTATATCCGCGGAGTTTGAGTAAGTACATGTTGCTCTCGTCATGTATGGTGCGGGTGAAGTAGTAGGATGTCGCGCCACGCAGGTTGGAGCCCTGCTCCCATCCTCTAGCAATAGTCGCCTCTTTCACGTTCGCCAATGCGTATAGCCGCCGAAACCTGTCCTCCGTCTTGCCCTCCCCCGACCAATCGTCATACCAAAAACGAAAGACCGTACCATTGATAATCTTTGGACGAACCATGGAAATAAGCTGCTGTATGACAACACGGATGACCGCCCATAATGGTGATTCGAAACGCATTCTGTTCGCTAAAAACTAGCCCGATACTCCGTAAATTCGTCTTAGAACACTAACCACAAGAGACTCAGATGTGCCCGAAATCTTTAAGATCCACACTGAGATGAGTGCCTTGTTCAAGTTCTCCATATCTCGGATGCCCAGCCCGCCATCTTTGCGACTCCTCGTCATATCCTCCCTGCTAACCAAATGCGTTCCGCGATTCTGTTGCCTCCCATCGGACCAAAAGAACCTCCTCATAATAGACTCGATCTTCCTTCTAACTCCCACAGGCATCCATCTATTGGAGAAAAAGAAGATCCGAATCGCCGAGAGAACATGCTTTAGGAGAACAATTTTCCCCCCTTGGAGAGAGTAATTGCCTTCCAACCCGCCAACTTCCGCTCAACCCACATGATAACATCTTCCCAGTCCGCCCTTTTAAGTTTACCGGCAACCAATGGCAGCCCCAGGTACCAGATCGGGAGGCTCCCATGGGGACATCCCGTAGCCGAAACGACCCTGCTCTGCTCGTCCTCGCCCATACCGAGTGAGATGAACAGTGGCTTGTTATTGTTGATATCCAAACCCGCCATGCCGCAGAAGATATCTACCAGCTGAACCGCATTCTCGTTCTGCATGGCATATCCCCCCAAGAAAATTATAGTGTCGTCCGCATACTGCAGGAGGGGGATAGATATCTCCGCTCTACGATACCCCTCGCACCACCCCGGCGCCACCGCCTCCCGAAAAAGGACTGCCAGGGCATCCACCACCAGAACAAAAAGCAACGGTGCTAATGGGCAGCCCTGTCCAACGCCCCTCTGAGGCTGAAAGAAGCCCCCCTGCAGCGTGCCGTTCGCTAGAACCAAGAAAGAGGAGGTAGTGATGCATCTCTTCATCTACTCAATCTACTGCTCAGGGAAACCTCTCCGTCGTAGGGAGATCCTTCTTAGGGCACCCTGCAGAGTCTTCTTCTGCGCATGTTGAAATAGCAACATCTTCTCCTTTCTTGAATAACAATCCTGCACCTGTAGATGCTTTCAGATACCTTAATATCATATGTATAGCGTCCATATGTACTTGACGCTGTTTCTTTATGAATTCGCTAACCCGACTGACTGCAAAGTAGATGTCGGGTCTAGTGATGGTTACACAAAGAAGCTTTCCTACCAGCTCTCTATATCTTCTCTTGTCAACCTCATCTCTATCGTCATCATACAATTTCATGATTGGATCCATAGGGGTAGTAGTTAGTCGACATCCAAGCATGCCTGTCTCACTTAGCATGTCAGTGACATACTTTCTTTGGGTCATCACAAAACCCTGCTGATTTTTGGTAAAATCTAACCCCAGAAAATATCTTAGGGTACCAAGATTTTTGGTGATAAACTGATTGTCCAGAAACTCTTTCACCCTTCTATCCTTTGACTATCATCACCTGTAACCAATATATCGTCAACATATACCATAATAACAACTAAACCTCTGAAGGTTTTCTGTACAAAGAGAAAATGGTTCGCATTTGACCTTCTGAACCCCTGCTTCTGAAACAAATATGAGAGATTCTTAAACCAAGCTCTTGAGCTCTATTTAAGGCCATATATTGCCTTAAGGAGTCTACACACTTGTTGACTCTCCCCCTTAGCAGCGAACCCCGGAGGCTGCTGCATGTAGAATTCTTCCTGGAGATCACCATACAAAAAAGTATTTTTAACATCTAGTTGGAACAACAACCAGTCACGTACCCCTGCCACGGTTAGGAGAACCTGTAGTGTAGAATTTCGGGCAACTTGAGAGGTGTCTAAATAATCCACCCCATACGTCTGAGTGAAACCTCGTGCGACCAGTCTGGCCATGTTCCTGTCAAGTCTCCTATCTACATGATACTTCATAGTAAAAACCCATTTGCAGCTCACCACAGGCTATCCACTAGGGCAGGTACCAAGGTCCAAGTGCCTCCGGATTGTAAAGCAAACATCTCCTCCATTGCTTTGCACCACTAACTATCCTTCAAGGCTTCTTGATAATTCCGTGGGATGTCCACAATAGACATATCAACAACAAATCACTTGAATTCTCCTGTAAGACAATCGAACGACACATGAGAAGTAATAGCATATGATGAATAAGAGCGCATCTGCTTTCGAAGAGTAATGGACACATCAAGGTCGCTGGTTGTATGCCCAATAGTCTCCTGCTGAGACACATCTCCAGATCTATCATTAGAAATATTGTATTTAGGACATACCTCAGGCGTGGTGGAAGACGTGCTTTGAACATGAGCAGGAGGCGCCCGTCAACTGTAATGAAGACGTAATGGTGGAATCAGGATAATAGGTTGTAGGATAAGGGATGGGGGTGGTGATGGCGTAGGGGACTTGTTGGATTTGTAAGCCCTTGACGACCCATTAATGCAATAAAGTTATTGTTTTATCATGTCCTCCTAGAATAATTGAATGAATGCACTTTATTATTAAGGTCCTTTTGTACAACTAGGGTTATGTATTGTGGCCATATTAAATAACATGCAACTAGGAGGACACAACTGACTTCAAACATATGATATTCAATACAGATCCCTAGTCTGAGAAAGAGATGCCAATCTTTCTCTAAAGATTGATTTTCAACCGAGTTCTTGTTGCAGGTCCTCTACATAGGAATGGAGATTCAGAAGTGTTGGAGTTATCAAGTCAAAGAGTTGACTTGATGAGATCAAGATAAACTAAGACCTGATCGTAACTGTCACGATCAGGCACACATCATTTGACCTGAGACAGATATACATCTATATGCCTGAGTATGCATATTTAACAGACCAATAGGTTGGTGACCTAGACAAGGTTTATTTACCGGTGTGTTGTTGTGCCTATGAAGTCATATGAGATGTTTGATCTCTCGAAGGAATCATACAAGTTCATAGTTTATGAACCGGGTGACAGAGCTCACTTATGAGATATTTTGGGGTCAATATGAATTCCTTGCATGGTCATCTTGTTTATGAAATAAGACACGAACTTAAGATATTAATATATGATCTTGGAAAGTATATTATTAATATTATCGCCCGATTATCAAATGAGAAATTTATCGATACATTACGAAGAAGACAGTCAAACCAGGGTTTGAACTTTGAACTTATCAAAGTCTTCCAGTATGAAGGATGAATGAGTATTGGGAAAACTTAGGGTTACATCTGTTGTAATGGATCATCAACCATGACTCCATTCCAAGTGAGTGATGAAATAAGATGGGTTTCAGTGGCTCTATTTAGCTAGATGATTTGTGATTTAATTGTATTAAACCACAATTCATTTGAATCCAATTTTCAATTTCAATGTCCAAATGTTGGAAACAGAAATGGTTATGGAAATGGAAATATATAAGCTTCTTGAGCATATTTCTTCGCTCTAAATGGTTTGGACTATGATTAGAAATGGCCAAGGATGCTGGATTCAGCTCACCGACACTTTGTCCAGCTCATGGAGAGTGTGATGCGTTTCGTTGAGCTCACTGAGAGTGTAAAGTGTTACAACTCGAGCTCAACATTTGTAGGTGATGGATTTTTGTGAAAATGGTATAAACCTTGAAATTGAATAATTATCCACATTTCAAGTTATTATACATGGATAGTATGATCTCCCCGACATTATCTCCAAGTATCTGCATTTGTATCTCATGTCCTAATTGGATTAGGATTCATACCTATTGATGTCATTGTTGTAATAATAGTTATTATTGCAAGGGCAATTTTGTGAATAAGATTCACAAATATATCTCATTCATTAATGTGAATAGTGATTCACTATAATTAATATTTATATAGATGCGATTCATATAAATATTTATGTAAATATGATTTAAATAGTTTTTCCAAGGCATGAGATTGTGCGAATTTGATTCACATTTTTTGTAGATGTAAATTGAATTTACATTTTATTTCGTGCTCAAGAATATGTTTCATAAGTTATAAGCATTATTTTCATAATTTCTTCAATATTGATAATGTGATTATCAAGTTAATTAATTGATAAATAAAATGCAACAACATTGGCTATATTTAGTCAATATAGGCGTGCGTATTGAATATACATGATGTCAAGTGCTTGAGTCCTATTTCTAATGAGACTTTATATTGTTGCATTATTTATTGATTAATCAATTACTAAATCAACAACAAATACATTCCATATATGGAATTGGTTGGTCTTGTTTGATGACACATGGCACCCCTACAAAGAATCCTTGAGAAGAATTCTTTGTTGATTTGTTGCTGGATTTGTCAATAAAATTATTTGGAGATAAAAAGGAAATAATTGTATTGTTGAATAAGGATTTAGTCTTAAGCCTTTGATCAACAATCTAAGGGCTATCATTACACACACCTACTTGAAGAGAAGACTCTTTAATTAACGTGTACAATGTGTATAAAAGGACAATAAGACTCTCTTTTAGACACTTGAATTTTGGAGAGAAATAGTCCTTAGAATTTCGTGCCCTTGAGATATAGAAAAGTCTTGAGAGTCTCCATCTTCTCATACTCCTCTTCTTGTTACCCTAGACGACGTCTGGGTTCGTGGGAAGAAACGTGACTCATCATCGTGTCTACGAGAGAGATAAGCGCATATCTGATTCAATAGGTCTCTTACCATAGAAATCATGCTTCAAGAGGTAACCCTAATTTGTTCTTTTTATTCATTTTGAATATTATAAATTATTTTTAAAAATATTTCCATAGAATTTATAATTTCTGAATGCACATATTGTTGTGCTACATTTTCTAGTTCATGCGTTGAAGTGAGGTCGTTTTGGCAAAATGTTTACTAAATATTTTGCGTTTTTGTGATGAGTAGTAAATACTTTTTATTTACGTCCTTCAATTGGTATCAGAGCCTTAGTTTAGAGGATTTGGATTGCATCCAAGTCCGATGAACAATCGCCTAGATAATCGTGATTATAGGGTACATTGTCTTGCGACAGTTTTAACGATTCGAAAGTTTCGGCGACTTTCCAAGTTTGTACTGTTCTCCCCTTTTTATAAACATATTTTTGGGATATATATGAGTTCTAGAAGGCGCGGACTCATATCCAAAAGATGCACAAATTGTTGGTAACATTCAGGAGAAGATTCAGATGTTAAAAGCAATCACAGACTCCGATTTCGTCCAAAGATCGTAGCATTAAAGTTATGAATTTTTAGCTACTTCTTTTAGGTCATATAAAATGATAAAATATTGATTAATAAGTCATAAATCAAGTCCCCAATCAGTATGAAAAGTGCACGATTCCGACCGTGCGGCCTCGAGAAATTGGATTTCTCCGTAGGTGGAGTTGGAAGAGGACTTGATTGTCTTATTGACTTGTTTTTCATATTTTGGTACTCAAAATTGATGGAAATATATTAGATATATTTACATCAGGAGTTGGACCTAATATTTTAGAAATATCAGGGGTCACAATGAATCTTAAGCCCAAGTTATATGATGTCTTCTAATTTGAAATGCGTTAGTCGCAGCTTGCAAATTCGAATCCGAAATTATTGTTTATTTTGGAAATATGCAATAAAATAGAATATCTTTTTATTTCACATTTTCCCTGATTAATTATGCACTTGAATGTTTACAATTCCATTAGAAATTATGGAATTAATTTGATAATTTCACGAATTATATAGAATGTTGCACTAGACATCTTTTGAAATTGAAATTGTTTTGATTCAAAGAATTGTCTAGATTGTTGCACTAGACCTTTTGAAATTAAAAGAAGTTTTTGAGTTCAAAAAGTATTTAGATTGTTGCACTAGACTTTTTGAGAAATTAAAAAGAGTTTTAAACCTAAAATATCTTAGAGTTACTGTATAGTATCATACTCGGTCGAAAGATCGACAAAACCTCTTAGTACAATATGTACTGATTGTGTTGTCTCGAATTGATTTAGAGATGGTGTCTAGGCTATGGAAATGCTATTGGGTTACTTAATTGGCACCCTGCATCGCATTTGCAGTGGAAGTGCTCCTTGTTAATATTGTTTGTCCGACCTGGTTGGATCCGTTTCGATGAAAGGTGGCATGAGGAGTCATGGCGTACTTTAATAATTAAAATTGGAACAATAAATTGTACTATGTAAGGGTGTAATACTATATGGTAACCTCAAGTGCATAAAAGGATAAAACCTTTACTGGGATTACTTAAGTGTCGCTGTTTTGATTAGATTAAAACTAAGATAATAAGCATGTATCCTACTCTATCCCTTAGATTAATCATGAGAATATAATTCAAAATGATTAACCATTAATTTAGACATCATATGGACTAAGTCATATGATGACATCCATGGTCTCCCGTCATTGCGAAGAATTCGTCACCATGAGTTGTATTTTTGGGGACGCTTATGCGTTGTCATGACTCCTGAATACAAATAGGCATGGAATCGGGTTCTTCGTTTCTTGTATGCGTAGTGACCCCAATGTTGTTCCCCATATTATTGAGGCGGCATTGGATTACACCTAACTTAAATTGATATTCGCTTATTGACGGTTGGTTTTATCAACAACATGCTAACTCCATATATGTGGGGGTGTGGTGTGGGTGTTGAAGACAGAACTGAGAATACAAGTTGGACTTGTAAGGTAGAAAGAGTTCCTGCTTCTTTCATCGTAGGTGCATTTTCTCATATTATTGGGTGCAATAAAAATGGAAAGGAGACTCAGATCTCGTAGTGAGGTTTTGGTTAGCCTTCTCATGCTTTGATAGCTTATAAGGGAAAGCAGTTCAAAGTACAAAAAGGACGAGAGCTCTTGATTTAAAAATATTAAATTGTTTAATTTCCTTAATCAAGATATTAAAGTGTATTCAAATTTCTCAACCCACTTAACTATCTACTTGAGGTCAATTGGTTGACCAAGACAAATTATTCAGAATGAATCCATAATTTGGAACTCGTACTTGAGACATAACACATAGCGTATGTGCTCTCGTCTGTGAAGTATGTGAACCCTCAGACAGAGGATGCTTGTGAGTTCAACAAGAAGTGGAATGAGGATCACTCGATCGCTCGTTGCTACATTCTTGGATCATTGTCTAATGTGCTTCAGAAGCAACTTATAAACATTGAATCCTCTCGTGACATCTTCCTGAATCTGAAGGAGATGTGTGGAGATATAAATCACACTCTTTCTACATTAAAATTTATCGGAGAAAATAGAATAGCTTTCTATTATTGAGACCCTAGGGCTCTCTTATATAGGAGAGAAGCTCTGGGTAAATTACAAGAGAGGTACATGAAAGAAAGAGAAATAAGAAATAAATATAAAGAGATATTGATATCTCAACACTCCCCCTCAAGCTGGAGCATATATGTCGATTAAGTTCAGCTTGGAACAACATCTCTAAAAAGGACCTCTAGCATGGGTTTTGGTGAAAATATCAGCCATCTGATCTCTACGAGAAAATGGGAGGTGGTTATGATCATGTCTCTGGTATATTAGCAATCCACCTCTATATGCTTGTTCCATTCATGAAATGCAGGATTATTGGCAATAAAAAGAGCAGCTTGATTGTCGCAAAAAAGCTGCATGGGAAGGGGTACCTCAACAACAAGATCAGTCAATAGAGATCTAACCCACATCATCTCTGTGCTCCCCTGAGCCATGGCTCTGTACTCAGACTTTGCACTAGATCCATGGAAGGACATATCGATATTGATATCGTTTCAATATCGTGTCGATATCGATATATCGGCGATATATCGCTATATCTAGGAATCTTTCTGAAGAAAATGCCTGAAATCGGATATATCGATATATCGATTTCGATATCGGTCCCATGTCGATATCGATATATCGGCGATATATCGCCGATATATCGGGATACGGCCTTCCATGACTAGATCTAGCAACCAATGTATGCTTCTTGCTTTTTCATTACACGAGTGAGCTCCCAACAAAAGTAGCAAAGCTAGAAGTAGACTTCGTGTCTCTGGGGCATTTTGGATAATCTGCATCTGCACAGGCTGTCACCTCAAGAGATGTACCTATGCTGAATATAAGATCAGTGTCTGGTGAAGACTTCAAATATCTCATAATCCTATAGGCAACATTCATATCAACCTTCCTGTGATGCTTCATGAACTGGCTCACCTTACAACAAAGGATATGTCTAGCCTGGTGATAGTAGCATAGAGAATCTTCCCAACAAGCTCCCTATATCTCCTCTTGTCTGCCTCCTCAGTGTCCTCATCATATAATCTCGTGCTTGGATCCATAAGGGTAGTAGCATGCTTGCACCCTATCATTCCTGTCTCAAGTAGAAGATCTATCACAAACTTCCTCTAGGTCATCACAAGACTAGTTCCTAGCATACTTTAATCCAAGGAAGTAACGAAGACTACCAAGATCTTTAGTCACAAACTGTTGACCTAGGAACTCCTTGGCATCCTGAATGCCTTGCTCATCATCACCTGCGACAATAATATCATCAACATACACCAGAGTAGCTATTGTACTTTCCTGTGTCCTCTGAACAAAAAGTAAGTGATCCGCAATAGACCACCCAAACCCTTGGTGCTCTATCAACTCTGATATGGTACCAAGCTCTCGGACTCTACTTCAGGCAGTGAATCACCATGTGGAGCCTACACACCTTCTGAGACTCCCCCTCAACAGAAAAATCTGATGGTTGTTGCATATATACCTCCTCAAGTAGATCTCTATATAGAAACACATTCTTCACATCAAGTTGGTAAAGAGGTCGGTCCCGAGATATAGTAATCGGTAGAAGAATGCGCAGTGTCGAATTTCTGGCCACTGAAGAGAAGGTATCTTGATAATCCACTTCATAAGTTTGTGTGAACCATCGTGCTACAAGCCTTGCCTTGTAGCCATTCACGTTGCCATCTGCTTGTTGCTTCACTGTAAAGATCCATTTGCACCCCAAAACAACGGCATCTTGAGGAACAGAAACAACACTCCTGGTACTACGAGACTGCGAAGCGGTCATCTCCTTTTCTATGGCATATCGCCAATTGCTATCTTGTACGGCCTCCTAGTATGTTCGTGGGATAGTAACAGAAGAGAGTCCCACGACAAACCTAATGTACTCCTTTGAAAGATGATCCAAGGAAACATGAGCAGCTAGAGGATAAATGGCACAGTTACAACACAGTTTCCTTAAGGCAATAGGTACATCAAGGTCATCGGCCTCTTTGTTCTCTGATATTAGCTCCTTCTGTACAGTATCCCATGGTACAATTATATCAACAGTACCATCAGTAGAAAAAATGTATTCAGTACATGCCTAAAGGCGTGCTGGATGACAGGGAAGGCGTATGAGTAGAGGGGCGAGTAGAGGACCTACGAATGTAGAACCGTGGCAGTAACTGTGTCAGGGTAGACATAGGTGGAAGTGGTGGAGGAGGTGGAGGTGGAGATGACTGTGACTCAACATCGGGTGTTGTTGATGGAGATAACATAGGTGGTGGAATAAAGACATCCTCTCAAGAGTCAGAGTTAGACAACCTGTCACTTGTAGGAGAAAAAAACATAATAGACTAAAAAAGGTGACATCAACACTCACATAATACTTTCTCCCTACATGATCAAAACAATTATACCCTTTTTGAGTACAAAAATAGCCAACGAACACACATTTGACAGCTCTTGGAGAGATCTTGTCACGACCATGAGTAAAATTACGGATAAAAGTCATATACCCAAAGACCCTGGGAGTAAGGGAGAATAGGTCCTCGGTAAATGTAATCAAGAAAGGAACCTTTTCTCTAAGGACAGTGGAAGGCATGCAATTCACCAAGTAGCATGCAATGAGGATCCGTTACCCTGGAACGAATGAGGAGCTTGACTCTAAATCAAAAGAGTCCTCGTAACATCCAAAAGATGACGGTGTTTGGATTCAGCAACGCCATTCTGCTGCGAAGTGTAAGCACAAGAAGTCTGATGAATAATACCAAGAGATTTGAGAAAGTCAAACAACTGTAAAGTTGAAAACTCCAAGGCATTGTCAGTGTGAATAAACTTCATATTAGCAGAAAAAATATTCTTAATATTAATAAGAAACGATTTAATGACAGGATCAGCTTCAGACTTATTCTTTAATAAGACAACCCAAGGTAATCTAGAAAAATCATCCACATCAACCATATAGAACAGATGTCCCCGATAATCGGAAACACGACTAGGACCCCAGGTATCAAAATGAAACAACTCAAACGATTGGTTAATGTGACAACTCTAACTCGGAAAAGAAGAACGATGGTGCTTCCCAAGCTGACATGTCTCACACTCCAGGGTAGTACGAGTAGAGATCTGAGAAGAACATGACACAGCTTCTGCAGAGCAAGGTGTCCAAATCGAATATGCTACTTGAAAGGAGAAACAGAGCCAGAAGGAATGGTAGCAGCACCAGCACTGATGCAGAAAATAATTTCGCAATGGAGAAATAACTTTCGGTGGGAGAAATTTAGAGAGGGGAAGAAGAAATAAGAGAATAACACGCCAGATTGCGCGGGATATTAGAGAGGAATCGTGAAGACCACGTTGAGAGAGAGAATAACGAGAGAGAGATAATGAGATAAACTTAAATTTTCATATCAACTGAACTGTCGCTTACAATAGACTACCAACCCCTTTATATAGGAGAGGTGGACTTACAAAAATAGAAACTGAATCAAATTTAAAATCCCACTTGATCCTAATTGACTCTAATTGATTTGAATCAAAATTCAAATCTACCTCTATCCTAATTTGACTCTAATTCGAAAGTCGAAATTCAAATTTAAAATTGACTAACTAATTTTGGAGATCACATGCGATCTCTTTTATTTAAATAAAATTGCCATGACTCGAATAACGTAAATAAAATTAACAGATAAAAACATCAAGCCCTATATGTTAATTTTGTGCTGCATCAATTCTCCTCCGCTTGAAAAATTCGTCTCCCGACAAATTGCTCGGTCTTCGTTCC
The DNA here is from genome assembly GCA_037367405.1 of Ottelia alismoides. Taxonomy (NCBI): domain Eukaryota; kingdom Viridiplantae; phylum Streptophyta; class Magnoliopsida; order Alismatales; family Hydrocharitaceae; genus Ottelia; species Ottelia alismoides. The sequence goes on along the minus strand of JAZKJV010001865.1, from coordinate 423,449 downwards.
ATCGGGGGAGAATTCGATCTTGAAATCGTAGCTTCAAATTCCCCAATCACATCCTTTTCAATGTTACGTTTGTAATCTTTTTCAATTGGGGGGCGTCTCTGCAATTTTCGTACCCCTTCACTTAAAATGATTCCATAACATAACATGTCCTCCAATTGCCCCTTTTGATAAAAAATTTTATAACGGGGGCCTTCCCTGTAATTTTTCCAAATTAAATCTCTATCCCAAATTTTATGGGATCCGATTGAAGAGGGGTACCCAACCCTCGTTAGGGTTCCTCCTCCCTTTATACAGCGACGGCGGCAGGTTGATTGATTGCGCAGGAGGAGACTATAGCCGCGACGGCGAGAATAGAGGCGACATGGGCATAATACGGAGTGGCGATGCCAGGCTCGCCTCGTGGCCTGCCCTCGCTGCGGGAGATGGTTTCGGGGCCTCCTTGCCGAGGTGCGATTGTCGCGATGCCGAGCTTGCCTGCATGGCTTCCATAGTCGTTGGCAGCGGGGGATGGGGCTCCAATTGCGGCGGCGACGGTGGTGTTTACCATGTAGGTCGTGCAGGTGGTGGGGATTTTGGGGAAAGACGCATGAAGCATCGAGAGCGGGCCACAACGCCATATATAGACTGGGGGTGCGGGAGGAAGTCGCCCGCCCCATGGGGCTGTTGTGAATGAGGCCAGCACTGCCCCTAGAGTTAGCAGATGAACAAGCCTCTTGGACATCAACGAAGGGGGCCTCAACGGTGAATTCAACAACCTCCTCCGCAATGCTTTCATCGTATATGGGATCAACATATTCCTGGACAGCAACTTCAACCTCACAGAAATCGATAATTTCATAGTTTTCATCCGTACTTTCATCAAAGATCGGCTCTGTATCTTTATAGTTTTGTTGCACAGGAGTTGCGTCAATGAAATATTCTTCGGAACTGAAAATACCTTCGTTTTCCGAACGAAAATCAGGTTGGAGAACAACTACAGTGATCTGACTTTCGTTGTCGACGAACGAATCCTCACCGATTAGCGCATCCAACCAAGTTTGCACTTTGATGCTTGACATAAGGCGTTGCTTGAACTTTTGTTGACGCGCACGTGAACGCGCACCATGAGATATGCAACTAAGATTGAGTTGCAAACGCCAATACTCGACAGGATCGTCGAATCGTAGGAACAATTCGGTTTCCATGCTCTGATACCAAATGATGCAGAAAATAATTTCGCAATGGAGAAATAACTTTCGGTGGGAGAAATTTAGAGAGGGGAAGAAGAAATAAGAGAATAACACGCTGGATTGCGCGAGATATTAGAGAGGAATCGTGAAGACCACGTTGAGAGAGAGAATAACGAGAGAGAGATAATGAGATAAACTTAAATTTTCATATCAACTGAACTGTCGCTTACAATAGACTACCAACCCCTTTATATAGGAGGGGTGGACTTACAAAAATAGAAACTGAATCAAATTTAAAATCCCACTTGATCCTAATTGACTCTAATTGATTTGAATCAAAATTCAAATCTACCTCTATCCTAATTTGACTCTAATTCGAAATTCGAAATTCAAATTTAAAATTGACTAACTAATTTTGGAGATCACACGCGATCTCTTTTATTTAAATAAAATTGCCATGACTCGAATGACGTAAATAAATAAAATTAACAGATAAAAACATCAAGCCCTATATGTTAATTTTGTGCTGCATCAAGCACACGGAGGTTGGTCCAGTATGTAAAGTCCTCTCATCTCACGTCCACATCCAATCACACTGCCCGTGAGTATATCCTGAAACACAAGTGAAGATGGGTCAAATATGGCACGACAATGTAAATCTTTTGTAATCTGATTAATAAACAAACGATTCATATGAAATGCTGGAGCATGTAAGACATTCTGTATGCGCATCAAAGGGGCTAGGACAATCTCCCCCTGACCAACAATGGTAGATGAACCCCATTAGTAATCACCACTGATCTACCAGCAGGGCTAGATCTGTAAGATGGAAACTGAGCTCGATCTCCACACATATGATGAGAAGCTCTAGAGTCCATGATCCAATCTCTCAAATTTGAACTGCTACAACTGGTAAGTGCATAAGCAATACCTAACAAACTCGTAGAAGATCTGGCAGCAGCTGCAACATCTGAAGATCCTGCTACTGGGGTGGGCGGTGTAGTCATCTTTTCTCTCAATCTAGAGACAATGTCGTCAAGCCTCACATCTTGAGAAGGAGTCGGAGTAGTCTCTATCTGCTTAGCTACACCGACAGACACATGATATCCATTCTTCAGATAGCATGTCTCCTCCGAATGTCCTAGACAGTGGCAATGTGAGCATGGTCCTGGCTGATGTACTCCTCCTCGACCACATGATCCTCGTCCGCCAAACTGTGAAGTACCCCCTCTACCATGAGAAGCTGCCATCGTAGAGGGAGTTTGAGCAACAGTTGTAGACGAAGTAGTTATCCTTCTCAGCCTCTTGTAGACCTCCTCCATCGATGGTATCATCTCTCCATAAAGTAGTTGAGTACGTGATGCATCGTACTCAGAGTTAAGGGAGGACAGAAAAACTCCGATCATAGTAGTATTCCGTTATGGATGCTGCTGCTCAGTGCTAGTAGTAAAGGGCATAAAGGTATGGAGTCGCTCAAACATGCCTCGAAGATGAGAGGAGTGGGCATGAAGAGGTCAACCATTTTGCACGGTCGAGAATATGTCATGCTACAACTGGCCAAATCCGTGCATAGGCATCATCTTGCTTCCAAAAAGCATTAGCCCCAGTCTTGTCCGTCGACTCAGAATCAGTCAAAATGTGCTTCTTGTTATGGCACTGCATAAGTGTGCGAAACTGCATGAACCACAACTTATAGTTGGATGTTGGTCTCATCCATCTTTACGTTGGGAGCCAGACCCTTGAAGGCACTATACGACGAAAATACATTCACCCTTGTTCTCCAACATTGTGAACAAATGTCGAGACTCCAGAACAAAACTGGGAAGTAGACTACTCTAAGCAAGTCTACATAATCATATGGATTAGTGGTTGTACATGTACACTCGTACAATCATCCTCTTCAATCCTTGTTGTAGTCTAGGGTCGGAAAACATGATTTATGTCTCCGAAATCACAATTTACGATCAAATCAGGCCATATCAAGATGTAACAGTGGCCGGATTGCAGTCCGATGAAGATGGGGCGACTGTCGTCAACCACACGGGCGGCTGGGGGGCAGGTGGCGGTAGGTGCTGTCGTGCTGGAGGCAGCAACGACTGGCAACGGCCGATAGGGAGGGGGAAGGGGCCCGGAGCGACGGTCGGCACAGGTGGGCGATGCAGGTAAGGTTAGATTTTTGTGAGATACGAGAACCCCAGTTTAGGAATGTTGCTCCGATACCATGTTGGAGAAAATAGAATAGATTATCATTCTTGAGACCCTAGGACTCTTTTATATAGAAGAAAAACCATGGGTAAATTACAAGAGAGGTACATGAAAGAAAGAGAAAGAAGAAATAAATATAAAGAGATACTAATATCTCAACAAAATCCTCTGAGGATATTATGAAGAAAGTATCTCCCTCTAGCGGTGCAATGGTTGCACATGTTAAAGGGAAGCACGAGAGAAAGCGTGGATCTCGGAAGGGTTCGATCCAAGAGAAGTAAAAAAGGTCAAACCGTTGATTAATCTTCTAAAGCGTCAACACATCCGACACCTATAGAGATAGATGTCTACCTTCAATGCAATAAGCCAGAATTTAGGGTCAGAGGCTTGAGCTACTAGATCTGAAGGCATCTTTCGCTAATTGAATCAAGAAATTTGAGGAAAAGGAAAGGAAAGAGAGAACTTCTCAAAGTTCTATAGAGTCAAGCGACTACTATCTACTACGGAGAATCTAGAATCTTGTTTTTGATGCCAAGAATAAGTAGTTCTTCTTGCTTACTCCGCCTAAGTCGACAAAAATTCAGTTCGAAAAACACACTTCACTAACCCGGGTCTCCTACTTCTATCAAAGAAGCTCTATCTCCGAAATGTTTTGAGCTTTCTTTTCTCTAGCTGAACCACTCTTGGGAATCCAGACCTCGTTGCTGGAAAAATCCTCCTCGACGAAAAACATCATCGAGTCCCTCGACATTCCCGTGACAACTGGTACACGCACTCTAGTTCCTTCACTTGGGACAGAAAGAAGAGTGGGCTATCACCCATCCTCCTCATAACCACCTGAATCACCTGATGTATTCTTTCTCTCGCACTTGAAGAACTCACTTCTCTTTACTAAACTCTCTAACTTTCCCATGCCTCTCCTCTCTATCATCTCAAGATCTCTGGGCTTTGGCAAGAAAAGACAAAGAAAGGTCTGCTCTCTCGATGCTGTGAAGTGAAGCCGCCTGTGAATAGACGGTTGGGATGGGACCTAGTCAGAATCGACAGGCTTCTCAGCAACTAACTTCACTATTTTTCCAAGGGCTGTGGAAGCCTTCCTTTGCCAAATCAGCAGTTCCACCTTGCTGTTTGGGACATAGAAAGCATTGGGAAGGAGGAACCCTTCCTTATTTATTTGCCTGATTCATGATCCCGCCCTAAGCTAGCATGGGACTTTCAACCTCTGCGGAGAAAGAGAGCTCCTTGTTCTTTGTTAGTGAGCCCATTTGGGAGAAAAGAAAGGTTGGACCTGATGATAGAGAGTTTGTGAATCCTGCTTACCAAGAGACGTGAGTACCTAAAGAAGCTGTAGTAAAAAACTGAGGAGTTGTACTAGCGGTACGAGCCTTAGGGAAGGAAAGCGAGAGGTTAATCAATAAATCAATATCTAGTTTATATTCGATAGTCTAGTAGCTTTGATTCTCACTTGCTTCTCTTTCTCGCTAGCTTCACTAACAATTTCTTATATTAGGACGAAAAGCGGGTTCCCTTTTACCCTTCCCCCCAAAAGCACTTCTTCGCTTTGAATCTAGTCTACTGGGAAAGCAAGCACTCAAAGCAAGAGTCCTCAATCAAGCAGGACTATTAGTTCATAGCTAGACAACTGAATAAGCGCTTGATGACTCATTGCTTACCCATACATAGCTAGAACAACACCACGAACTCTCACGGAAACATTGTTCGTCGTACAAAGAATCCATAGTTCTCGTGAGGGTGGTAGTCATCCCTTGGAATGCTAGTTGTGCCAATCTTGCTTTTTCCAGTCTTTCTCACAGAAGAAGTGCATCCGTCCATCCCCTTCTTGCCGACTTGGCTTGATAGTCTCTCTCGTTTCGACTATCTTTCTCATGGCTTCACCACCTTCGCACACTCTCACCCCTCGGTGCTTAGCTCCAAGGCCCTAAATATCGGTGACTGACCAAAACGGAATTTCGACAGAAATTTCGATCATTTCGGTCATTTTTTATACTAAGGCCCCCATATTTCAGTCATTTCGGCCGAATTTTGATTTCGACTGGATATCGATATTCGATAGAAATTCGACCGAATTTCGCTGAAATTTAAAGCCATGCTTAGTTCTCCATCCTGACCTCTGTCAACCGGCTTTCGACAGCCAGCAAGAACCCTCTATAATAGGCTTTGATCTCTTCCGCGAGAAAGATGCTAGGCTATGAGGATTTGACCATCACTTTTCCCTCCTTCAAAGAGTCTTAGGGAAGGAGCTTTCTCTCCTATTCTTGTCTTTTCAAGCCTCACAAGCGGTTGATCTTTTACTTGATTTTCGAAATTAATGGCCTTATGAGCTATCGTGAATTGTGTGTTATATTTGACATATAGAATGAATAAATAAAGTGGGACCACATGCTTGCAAAGAATTCGACACACTTCTAGTTAACATTTACAGAACAAAAAATGAGAGAAAAGTCACATTCTATAATAAATAGTATTTAATGAAAGAAAAAGAACAAACAGAAATGAAAACAAGAAAGATTGATGAAGCTACCTATGTTTTATATATAACTAGACCTTCGGTTCCCATAGATTTTGAATATAACTTAGATCCGTAAGAAATTCTATGATATGGAAAGACATAACGTCTAACTATATTATTTACATATCAAATCAAAGTAGATAGTCTCTAAAGGAAAAAGAAGCCTAAAAGAAATATCGTTTGATTTCTTCAATAGATTGTAGGGCACTCTTTCTGTTTACATAAGGTGGTATTGACTACTTCTCCTATGCTTTTTGCCTGTCAGCATTTCTCTGCTAGCATGAAAGTTTCATATTTGATATAGTTAGAAAAACCTGTTGTTGGATTTGACTTGCATCCCTACAGGATGCTTCCGTTGCGGTTGACCAGAGGATGAGAGTAGGGTACGCAAGCGTACGAGTTGGAGGAGTGAGGGAAAGGGAAAAGAAATTGTATAGTATAGTCTGTCCCGACGTCTACCCGTTTTTCGCGATTCTCCTCCCAAAGGGTTACATCTACAACCACGGAGGGTGTAGTGAGATCATTTCCCAGCTAGCTTATATACTAATTGGACGCATTCCCGCTGTTCTGACTTAAACAAACCTCCGGAGGGTCATCTCAATTCTAGACAAGCTCACTTTGTGTTTTCAGTGAGAGGAGTAGTCCTCTTCCATTATTGGATTGCTTAGGGCCAGGGAGGAAGCTTGTCTCGAATTCCCTTCACTAAACAATCAAGAGAACTGGCGGGATACTAGAACAATTCTCCAGGAGAGGGTACTAGATCCCACACCCAAAAGCTAGGGTTGGGCTTGGTTAGAGTCCCCCTTCCGCTTTTGAAACCCCCAAAAGACAAGGCTCTTATTCCACAAGTAGATATTCGGGGTCCAGTCTGCATTGTAACAAGCCCATTCCATTTTCAACTACAATGCCCTAGGCTCGATATTACGGGACAATCTTTCTTCTATAAACAAGAAAATGAACTACATATTTTTTCTGATTATTATCGGGAGTTTTTTTGATGTTTTGATAGGTTTCTCTTAGAAAGAGAAAGGGGTTGTGAGAGGGTAGAAAAGGGGGTAGGCAGACTGAGCATGTTTGGTGTAGAAGGAATCCTTTGTTAGGAGATAATGGGAGGAAAGGCGGGATCCTCCATTTAGTGGGGGCAACTGCTCTATCTATAGGGCCCGAAGAAAGAAAGTTGATGCGTAACAACTTTTACAGATGGACGCGTCGGCTGCCAAGTCAGAGCCTTGACTCCATACTAAGTCAGAGCAGCCTTTCTTAGTTGGTGATATTGGGAGCAAGAAACTGAAAGAGAGCGTCAGTCGTAGAAGTGGCCAATTAGCTAGTACCTCACTCACTTTTTTCAAAGGTCGATTCCTCGAGTCTATTATATTTGAAAAGCACGACATTGATTTCGCTTGCTCCTGGATTTGGTCGACTTGAGAGAGGAAGACAGGGAAGGCCCTCTTTCACTTTCAATAGGAAGAATGATGCCTATTCCCTTTCTCTCGAATAACATATATAGTAATCAAGCTTCTGGTCTAGATTAGCTTCCTCATATGCGCTTGCCATGATCCTCCAACAAAGGTTACTTCCCACTGCTCTGCTACCACTTGTCATGTACGCTCACCAAAAGAAAGCAGGAACTGAACTATGCCCCTAGTTAGTTTGACGTCAGCCAACCAACCCCCTAGCACAAGGCTGAGGTTAGAAGAGCAGCCACAAACTCAATTTTTGTCTAGATCTAACAAAAATCAAGATTCAAGAGAACTTCTCCGACTTAAGAGATCATCTTTCTACAACTGATGAGGATGCCCCTCCCCTCAATGTCAAATAAAGGAATTGCTTCTAGTAAGGTAGTCGGTCTTCTAAGGGGGTGGGGAGGGAGCCGAGTGGTCAAAAAAAGAAGCGTCATGCTGAAAATCAATATCTTCTTCTATTAAAGACCTTGTTTCGATTGGGTGGTAAAAACCATTTTGACTAATTTGATTACCCCAATGAGGATACTATACACTTATTAGTGTAGTTTTTTTGAACTAAGCTAACTAGGGCTCGGGCACGCGAAAAGAAATCAGACTTGAATTCCCCACACCAAGTGTTTGCAAACTACTTCAATTCATCAATGCCAATGGAATCACTTAGAGTAGACGGTCGAAGGTCGTGTTGCCAGCCTCCCTGCTCTGATGGTAGCGAACCCTCAACAACAACTGTGTAAATGCATCGATATATATTTGTGGTCTAACAGATAGGAATATCAGCGGGAGTGGACACGTGAAGGGAAAAGCAGTTATATCACCCAGGTGTGTGCGATGGAGAGGTTGACAAAGGTTATCTCATCCTCTTCCGATAGTACATACAGTTCGTACCCTAGGACCTATCACATCTATCTGCTGTTTGCTTTCACATTGTACAAGGTCAAGGGTCAGATCATGGGATTCTTAACGGCTCCCTATTAGGGTAAAGTCACCTGCTAGGTAAAGCTAGTGTTAGATAATAGGGCAAGAGCGAGGGCTTGGTCTACAAGCGCAGACAACCATCAAGGATGAGAGGGTAGTGAGAATAAGGTATTGAGTTGCTGACTGAGGGCTTTAATTGGAATATCCTCTGGGTGATGCGAGGTAGTCAGCTTTTGAGTTCAGTTGTGTCCCTCGGACTTTCAGCTAATTGCTCACCTTTCTGCATTCTCCCCTTGTTTGACTTTTTTCCTAAAATGAAGAAGCTAGTCATACATGCGAAAGCTTGTAGGTAGGCATTAGTTCGCTTTCTAGGAGTTTCTATATCTAAGTACTTTAACAGGCTATTCTAATATTATTCAAATTTTGATATAGTATGAAAGGTCTTGAATTTTGGGGGGAGTCAAACCTTGGATTTTATATAGCCTCGGGTCTATATGTAATTATAGCTTCACGAGCATCCCGCTTGCATATAAATGCTATGTTTAGCTACTTACGGTAGGTTCTTTGTCTGCTCAAGATAATCCCAACCTCAACTGAGGATCACTTTTGGCTTTCTTCCGATTTATTGCAGGGTAGTCAGGCTGTGAGTCATCGACCGTACTCTTCATGAAAGTAGGCTCCTAACATAGATTAATCAAGAAAAAAGAGAAAAAATGGTGACCATATTCCGAGTTAAAACCTGGGAAACTGCCACCTCTATATACATGCCACCTATAAACGCTTGTACAGTCTACTACACGCCTTCTCTCATAGTGCCTAATTTTCCGTACGTCCCTACTCCGACAAAGCTCCACGGAAGGAAGACGCAACAACGAGCAAAGTGAAGGAGAAAGAGTTGTCCTCTTATGTCTAAGAATGTTAGGAATGAAAGTCAGTAAATGGATCCCGGAAAGTGGGTGCCTCTCTCTGGTCTGTTGGGAAAAATAAGAGTTATGTTTATTCCTTGAGCCCTAGACTCTCTTATATAGGAAGAGGCCTATGGGCAAATTACATACGGTAGACAAACGAAAAGAGAAATAGATAAAAGATACAAGAATATTAAATAAACTTCTACACTCCCCCTCAAGATGGAGCGTAGATATACATCATACTCATCTTGGATACACACTTCTGGATGGGACCCCGAAGCAAAGCTTTGGTAAGAATGTTTGTCGTTTGGTCTCCTGCTCTGACATGAGTTGTAGAAATGAAGCCTTTCTGGATCATATCACGTATATAATGACAATCAACCTCGATGTGCTTTGTCCTCTCGTGAAATGCAGGGTTATTTGCAATGAATAATGCAAGCCTGATTGCCACATTTTAGCGACATGGGAAGGGGAACATCTGTGTAGATCTGTCAGAACTGCACGAACCCACATCACTTTTGCACATGCTTGGGCCATAGCTCTATACTCTGATTCAATACTGGATCTTACAACTACTGTTTGCTTCCTAAAAAGCCTAATGTAGACTTCCTATCCTATGGGCACCATGCATAGTATGCATCTGCACATGTTGAGATAGTAATAGTGCCCTCCTTCCTAAACAGCAATCCTGCACCTGGAGATGACTTAAGGTACCTTAGTATCATATGTATAGCATCCATGTGTACCTGACGAGGTGGCTCCATGAACTGGCTCACTTTATTTACTGCAAATGAAATATCTGGTTTGGTAATTGTAACATAAAGAAGCCTCCCTACCAGTTCCCTGTATCTCCTCCTGTCAACCTCCTCAGTGTCGTCATCATGCATCTTCATGCTTGGATCCATGGGTGTAGAAGCAGGTCGACATGCAAGCATACCTGTGTCACTTAGTAAGTCAGTGATATATTTTCTCTAAATCATCACAAGTCCTTGTTCATTTCTAGCAAACTCCAATCCCAGGAAATATCTAAGTTCCTAGATCCTTGGTAACGAATTCACGGCCCAAGAATTCTTTTTCTCTTTTGTTCCCTGCATATCATCTCCTGGATAAGAATATCGTCAATATACACCATAATGACAGTCGTACCTCTGGATGTCTTCTGTACAAAGAGAGAATGATCTGCATTCGACCTTTTGAACTCTTGCTTCTCAAATAAATCTGAGAGCTTCTGGAACCAAGCTCTCGGGCTCTGCTTTCGGCCATAGATTGCCTTATGAAGTCTGCATATCTGTATACACTCCCCCTCAGCAGTAAACCCAGGTGGCTGCTGCATGTAAACTTCCTCCTGAAGATCACCGTATAAAAAGATATTTTTGACACCCAATTAAAACAGGGTCCAATCTCGAATGACGACAGCATATAGGAGAATCCATAAGGTAGAATGACGAGCAATGGGAGAAAACGTGTCAAGATAATCTACCCCGTACGTCTGAGTAAAGCCCCGAGCAACCAGTCGAGCCTTGTACCTATCAATACTACCATCTGCATCTTCTTTCACCGTAAAAACCCACTTGCAACTCACATTAGATACCCCAGTAGGAGCTGGAAAAAGGCTCCATGTACCTCTCGATTGAAGGGCGGCCATCTCTTCCTCCATAGCCAGACGCCATCTACTATCAGCTAATGCCTCTCGGTGAGTCCGTGGAATGTTCACAGCGGATGAAGAAAGAAGTCAGACTCATAGTGGGGACATGAGGAAAGATTATCTATTTCGACAGGTCGGAGCATGGAGGGTCGGAAGTCGGGCCCGGAACTATAGAAGCTGAATCTTAGGGCAGTCGCTAATGATGAACTAAGTACAGGGTCTTTTTTCTCCTAGCAGAACCCGAGGTTGTACAAGTCTTCCACGAGATTTCGAGACGTGAGCTGACTTTCGGTACTACAATCTATATGAAGTCTCCTGTCATATGCTCAAAGATAACATGAAAGGCAATCGGATATGAAGCACATGACCTCTTTTGCTTTCTCAGCGCAATAGGCAAATCAAGTTCTGCATCAACTGTACCACCATCCGTGTCATCCCCTACCTACTCCTGCTGAGAAATACCATCAGTCCCATCATTAGAAATAATGTTATCAGAACAAACCTAGGGCATGCTTGATGATTGACCATGATCATGAGCAGGGGTTGGCCATCGACTGTAGTGGTGTTGTAGAGGACGAACCAAAGACATGGAAGGTGGTGGAGGTGGTGGTAGTGGTGGAGGTGATGGGGATGGTGATGGAGGTGTAGGAGCTTATTGTGGTGCATACATGGGCGGAGGAGGAATATAGAACTCATCAGTTGTATTTGATGGGACCAACCTGTCACCTGTAGGAGAGAAAAACAATACTGACTCAAAAATCGTGACATCTGCACTGACATAATATCTTCGACGTAACGGATCATAGCAACGATGCCCCTTTTGGGTCCTGGAATATCCAACAAAAACACATTTGACAACCCTATGAGAGAGCTTGTCAACCCCTGGAGACAATTGGTGAACGAATGCAACGGACCTAAAGACGCGAGGAGTAAGGGAGAACAACTCCTTGTCAGGAAAGACAAGGGAGAAAGGTATCTTCTCCCCCAACACAGACTAGGGCATGCGGTTAATAAGGTAACATGCAGTGAGAATCGTATCACCCCAGAATGAGTACGGAGCACAACTCTGGATAAGAAGCGTACGGGCAACATCAAGAAGGTGGCTGTGTTTTCTCTCCGTGACACCATTCTGTTGGGACGTGTAAGCACAAGACGTTTGATGAAGAATGCCATGGGATGAAAGAAATTGAGATAATGTATGAGTACAGAATTTAAGGGCATTATAAGTTCGCACAATTTTGACATAAACAAGAAAAACATTTTGCACTTCTTTAATAAAATTCATAATATTGTTGCCCGCTTCTGATTTATTCTTTAACAGGAAGACCCAGGATAAACGACTAAAATCATTAACAACAAGTAAATAGAACCTGTGTCCCTGATGATTGGGAACACGACTTCGACCCCAAATATCAATATGAAAAAACTCAAATGGAGAGCTGCTGCTCCGACTCTGACGACTAGGGAAGACAGACCGATGATGCTTCCCTAACTGACAAGCATCACAAACGACGAGCGGGGTGAAATTTGAGGAAGGACTTGACAGAATATCTGAAACATATGATTACCAAAGCGCGGATGTCATAGATAAGGAGAGATATGTCCAGTGGAATGAGACGATGCTCCAGTATAAGGTGTATGGACTAGTCGATACAACCTGCCTTGCTCATGGCCATGCCCAATCACGTTGTGTAACATCTGGGTTCCAATTAAACCCAAACTCGACCGGATTAGGGTCCAATTAACCCAATAAAGTTGTTGGTCAATACTAAACAACCTAAAACGATCAAATGATCGTGAATCAAAAGTCGTTCGGACGAAATCGATCAAAAATCAATCACATCGTAATACGTGCCTGAAAAAGTCGTGACGCAAATTCGGAAACCGCAAAACAAACCGAGACTGTCATAAAATCCGATTGACGAAATAAGACCAATGGAATCGACCGTTTGTCAATCGGAGATCGTTTGGTATTTTAAATTCACAAAATTTAAATTCAAACTAAAACCGTATCTAAAAAATTTCGGAGGTTTAAAACCCATCAGAAGTATATCAATATTATAGTCATTTTGATCGTCGTGCAGACTGATCAAATGAAGATACCATGCATCGAAATCCGAGATTCGAAGTACGTGTACGGTAAACTTTAAAAACAAATAAAGTGAATTTTGGTTTTAAAAACAAGTAAATAAAAATTTTTTTTTATTAGACAGAATATACGTCTGTAACTTTAAAAAAAATAATATTTATTTTCTCCTGAACCTGACCATGTCCTTCGGTTGATTTTTTTTTAAAAATCTATATTAATAAAAAAGTTTTCTGCACACACATGTGTAGTTTTTTTCCCAAAGGCTCACATGCATACATCCTTCGTTATAAATTTCACTCAAGCCTTCCCCTTTCTTTTCCATCTTCGTTCTCCCCCTTTCCTCCAACAAAGAACCCATTAACTGACCTCCTACTCCAAGTTGCTTTTGTCGATTGTTGCAAAATATTGTTACTTTGCAAGCTTTTGTTTCCATTACATGTTACTGCTGTGATAAAGCATGTCTTCCTTAAATTTTGTGGATCTAAGGTACAATCTAAACTTTTAATTGCTGCTTTGCATGTCATATATCCTTCACAAGAATTGTGTTTTGACTATCCTTTTTCTCTTTTTCTTAAATTTTGTTGGCCTCTCCATACGTTTTTATGTTCTAATTTTTTTATTACTTCATCTCCTCTTGATATACTGAGATTAGTGCAGACCAGAGTGAGAGTTAAATTCTGGCTCTACATATTGAGTACGTTAAGATTTAAGAGAGAAATAATACCCTCTGATCTTGTAGTTTTGTTAACATCAGATGGATTATAAATTAGGCATTACATGTCGTAAATAGTTGTCTCAATGCTTGCAATGGCTACATCTTGCGGTTTAATTAGTGGTTCCGGATATGTACAGAAAAGTCTGTAGTATCAATAATCAGAAAGAAGTGTTTCCCATGTATCTCTCAAGTCATTTTAGTTGATGTATGCACCGTCTTCCATCATCTTAAGCTTGCATGTTCTCTCATTTAACATGAAAAAAATGCTGTATTTGATTGTTGTGGATATTGATACTCTTACGAATGTCCAGTGTCAGTCCTCTTTATCAATTGATGTAATGTTATCATGTCTCACATACGTGTGCATGTTGCTATCCAAGTGATTTTCTGGACTCTTTGTCCAAACTTGCCTAAATGGTGACAATACTATTTTATTAGTTTGCTAGGAATCATTCTCTTCATTAACAAGTCATTCAAGTGGAGCAACGTACTGTTGTTAAACCAAAAAATTTTCTTTACTCCCATCTTATTAAGGCATATGATAATTTCATTATTAAGACATGTGCACATGAGAATCTTATTGAAAACCATGTCTATTTCAGTTGTGATGAACATTACTTTCCCCTCAATCTAATATATTCCATGTTCAAATTATTTCTGAATTTTAATTCATCATGAATAATCTGGTAATCAAGCATGCGTATTTACTTTTAGGGATGTGGTTCAAATTATAGTTCTTAGTTAGTAAAAAATATTTTACCACGTGAATAGTCTAGTTTTTAAGCTTGCATACCTCTATTTTATACGAATTAAGATCAGATCCTAGAAAGAACTCAAAAAAATGGTGTTATAATTCTAGGGAATATATCTGATTAGATTTGTTTGAAGGAATCAAATTATTTGTATAAACAAATCTGTTAGTTATTATCACACCTTAATTTTGTAAATATTAAGGACACCAAATTGAAGAAGAATCAATCCTCAATTTATAATCAATATAAAACTATATCTCGATTACACGAATCACAATGATTATATATTATGTTGAATAATATCCATGTAAGGTAGTTGAGAATACGTTAGAAATCGCAAATCAGAAGGTGACAACTGATAATGGTGCCGGTTATGGTGATCTTTACATATGACTGTGCGAGGGCGTGGTGACCCTCAACGGGGGGGGGGGGGGGGAATAAGAAACCCAGTTCGGGGAGCGACCACCAAGTGCGTGGGTTTAGGATCCCAGTCCCTTTACAGATTTTTGTGCGAGCTCGTAGTATTTTTGTGCTCGTTGGGATCCTGACTTTTGACCAATCCCCTGACCTCTCTATTTTAGGATACCCATGTGGGGAATCCTTGGTTTTCTGTTTTTCGTACGAGTTCGTTTCCCTATATTAGTCAGATCGGTTTTCTAGAGTGACTTTTCCAGAGAGTCTCTCACCCGTCTCTAGGTCGTAGTTTTGGAATAGACCTTTCCCTCTATTGGACCACACTTCCAATTAGAGGGCGAGACGGAGGAGCCTCTTAGGAGGCTACCTTACAACTTGAGTTTTAATTACTTTTTTCGCCAATATATTTGGCGATGTTACATCTGAAATCATCTGGGTTACATTTGGGAGAATTTCAGTTGAACTCAGAGAGAAGTATTATAGATCTTGTCTAAGAGAGGAAGTTGAGTGTAAGTTGTTTTGACTAGAGTTGACTATAATTAAGTTAAGTAGACGTGCTAGAAACTTAGTTAGGATGCATTATACAACACCACATGCCTACGGAGGCACCCCAACCCTATGTCACTTTTCCATACCGTAGAGTCATATTGTGAGGTCACACATTAAGTAAGAACACAAACTACCTACTTAACTTAAGTATTTAAATAAAATCAAGAGTCATTCAAAATCTAAATCTTCCTTATTATAAAAATCCATATTTAAAAATTTTAAATAATAAGACATTAATAGTTATATGTATAAATATACATATGAGTCATCAACTATTAAATGAATATATATAATGTTATAAGCAATTGGGGAAATCATTACGTATATCAACTATTATATAATAATGTGATATATGGGAGGTAATGGGAAAATTTGAAGCATCCATCACAGTAGAATGAAAACTTCTTTTTCAAAATAAGTAGTTGTAACTTTTGGTTGGTATGATTTTCTACTTGTTTCTTTTGAATGCCTGCTTATTTTATAATATGAAATATGGGTGTACTAGCGCTAGCTGATGCCTCTTCTTCCTACCATATTTTGGCAGCAAGGAGCCTGCGACACAGTAATAGGTTAATGACTTTTAAAGATTGTGTTTATAGTAGACGGCACGGTCTCTTTTGGCTCAGCTTCTTTTGCTGTAACTTTTATTCTATTATAATGTAAAATGTCTTTTCTTTCTCTTATGAATATGTTGGGATATATGAATGTACAGTCAGCCCTTATGTACATGTTGTAAATACTTATGAAAATCAATGAAAAGATTTGTTGTGACACTTGTTGGTGTTTTATTCTGTGGTTGATAAAATTTTTATTCAATGTAAATATCATATGCAAGAGCAATAGCAGCGTAAAAAATTTTCCCTAATTTTCATAACTTAGTGTGATATCATGTGAATGAAATAGTGCGAATGCGGCGTAAACGGGCACTCGGATCCGAGGGTGTCTCATTTTGGTATCAGTGCCGTGGTACCCCGCTACATGCATTCGTCGTATTACAATTCCGACTACATTAAGGTCCTGAATAGCGACAGTCTTTCGACTTGTCGTAAGTCCGAGAAGGGAAATATGACATTCGAATTCAATCACTACAGATGTCACCAATTTTATTAATTTTCATATTATATCTCAAGAAGAGAAAAAACATATATGATAAGTACATACGAATGGCATTTTATGACTAAAAATGATTTTCAAGCAGATCCATGGTATCCCGACCAGGACATGAGATGACTGGCCAGCTGACACGCATACTGACTACTCTCACTGACCTTCAGCAGCAATAGGCTGCTATGAGAGGCCAGCAGGACCAGATTCTGGCGCAACAGACTGAGATTGCAGACCGACAGCATACGTCAGGACCATCGATAGTCACTAGAGGTACAACAACCTCATTTCGATGATCCACTTGAGGAGATACCAGAGCATGGAGCTAAGGAGGATGGAGACTTTGATAGGGAGCAGGACCCTGTTGACTTTGCAGATGAGGGTGCACACGAGTACTTTGCTATTAACAGGCACCAGCCGGTCTTCATTTCCTACTAGCGGGTCAATGTGCCCATGTTCGAGGGCACCGGTATGTGAGATGTAGCTGAGTAGTGGCTCAAGAGGGTGATGAAGGTGCTGAGGATGATTCACGCGCCATGAGACATGTGGCTATCTTTCATGGAGTACTCGCTGACAGATTTTACTGAGAGATGGTGGGATGTTGTAGTACTGCATTGGGCCGAGAGCCTACATGAGATGATTTTGAGACGAGGTTCAGGTCCCACTTCTTTTCTGCGAAGTGGAAGGAGTCCCAACGCCGTTTATTTGCACAGCTTCATCAAGGACGGTTGACAGCTAGAGACTACATCGTCAGATACACCGAGTTGTCACGATGTACACCAGCAGTTGCTGCATTTCCATAGGAGAATATGGAAAAGTTCATTAGAGGCATGTGAGAGGAGGTACCGGAGAAGCTGGCCGGATTGCACATCACTTCTATCTCTGAGACTACTGATTCAACGGAGAAGTTTGAGGACATCAGAGAGAGACGTTTCGGGAGCTCGTCTAGAGCAGCACCTAGACCGCAACGATCTTTTGGGCCGATTCGTCGACCATTTCAACAACAGAGGTCAACTAGGCGTTTCCGACCTCGCTCATCTCCATCGACTACTTTAGGAGGAGCACTAGTTCGACGTGGCACAGATTCCGCTCGACCATTTGTGTCGCAGCGAGCATACATACCACCAGCAGGATCGGCTCGGAGCATAGACACGACCACTCCATCTACCCGACCAGTCCGATATTACTAATGCCATGAGTGGGGACATTACCGACATCAATGTCCCTACAGATCTGGTGAGCCTCAACCACAGCCTTCACAGTCACAGCCACATGCATAGCATTCATGGAGTTTTTGTGGTAGGAACTCCAACTTCAGGAGGCAATAGCAGAGACAGACGCAGAGTGTGGCAGGTTCCAGTACTTCAACAGCCAGACGGGGTCAGTTACACGCAGTGATCGAGGAGCAGGCCCGTTCAACAACTACTGTGGTGAAAGTTATGGTCTCAGTCTTTGGCCGACCTTTCCATGTTTTGTTTGATTCTGGAGCGACATATTCTTTCCTTGCTTCGAGATTGCTAGCTTCATTAGGAAGAGTCGTACATACTCTATCTTTCTCCATATCACATCCGAGGGCCAGGTGGCCAGTTGTTTATCATTTCCCTGATAGTCAGGCATTTGCTAATACTGATTGGCGGTCACGAGATGATCGCAGATTGTCTATTACTACATCTTGATGAGTTTGACTTGATTCTAGGCATGGATTGGTTATCAGCTCATCATGCTCTTCTTGATTGTTTTAGTAAGACAGCTGTCTTCAGGATTCCAGATTTACCCGAGTTCACTTTTGAGTATACTTTACATGACTCCAAAATGGAGTACATTTCAGTGTTGAGAGCTCAGAGGCTAGTTGATCAGGGGTGCGATTTATACCTAGCATTCGTTCGGGAGGTATCTGATCTTGAGCCAATGGCGCAGGATATCCATGTAGTATCAGACTACCCAGATGTGTTTCCTGATGAGCTACCAGGATTACCTCCTGAGAGAGATCGAGTTCGAGATCACATTGCTACCATATACACAACCGATCTCGATGGCACCATATCGCATGCCACCAGCTGAGTTGAGAAAGCTGAAGTGCAGTTGCAGGAGTTATTTGACTTGTGATTCGCGAGGTCGATTACTTCACCTTGGGGAGCTCCGGTTCTATTTGTCAGAAAGAAGGATGGATCCATGAGGTTATGCATTGATTATCGGCAGCTGAACAAGAGAACGGTGAAAAACTATTATCCTTTGCCACGCATCGATGATTTGTTCGACCAGCTCCAGGGATCTTCGGTGTTCTCGAAGATTGACCTTCGATCGGGCTATCATCAGTTGAGGATTAGAGAGTCCGATATTCCGAAAAGCGCTTTCAGGACTCGTTATGGACACTACGAGTTTGTGGTGATGTTGTTTGGGCTCACCAATGCACCTGCAGCTTTCATGGATATGATGAACTGGATCTTCCATCCATATTTGGACAAATTTGTGGTTCGTGTTCATTGATGATGTGCTTATATACTCACGGAATGAATGGGATCATGTGAATGATTTACGGACTGTCTTGGATACATTGCGGGAACACAAGCTATATGCTAAGTTGAGCAAGTGTGAGTTCTGGTTATCCCAGGTCTCATATCTAGGGCATGTCATTTCTGGAGCAGGTATCACGGTCGATCCTACAAAGATAGAGGCAATCATGTCTTGGGAGCAACCCAAACAATTACTCAGATTCGGAGCTTCCTTGGATTAGCGGGTTATTACAGACGCTTCGTCAGTGGATTTTCACGCATTGTTCGCCCTCTGACACGATTGATGTAGAAGGAAGTTCCATTCATTTGTGACGATTCATGTGAGCAGACCTTCAGGATACTGAAGGAGAGATTGACTAAAATGTCCATTCTTGCTCTTCCTTCAGGCACTCGTGACTATGCAGTCTACACAGATGCATTTGGAGAAGGTCAAGGAGCAGTACTGATGCAGCGAGGCCACGTGATTGCTTACTCATCACGACAGTTGAGACCGCATGAGCGGAATTACCCTACTACACATGACTTGGAGTTGGCGGCAGTTGTCTTCGCATTGAAGATCTGGCGCTACTATCTATATGGGATGAATTTTGAGATATTTACAGATTATAAGAGCCTAAAGTATATCTTTGATCAGAAGGAGCTGAATATGAGACAGCGCAGGCGGTTCGAGCTACTGAAGGACTACGACTGCACGATCTCTTACCATCCCGAAGGGAAACGTGGTGGCTGATGTACTTAGCAGGAGAACTCATGCAGAAGGTACGACGAACTGGTTATACACATGGGATATGCTCGCCGCTCTGAGAGATTTGCATCCTCCGGAGAGTGCATCCATATCTACTGTCGTACCTCCACGATTCAACAATTTGTGGGATCGCATTGTCGAATGTCAGAAGACAAATCCATGGATTCGAGATAGATTCATGCGTGCCGTCAAGGATGGGGTTGATGATTTTGTTGTGGCGGAGTCTATTTTATGGAAGGCAGGTCGAGTATGTGCCCAACGACGAGCGATTGCATAGAGGCATTTTTGATGAGGCACACAGTTCACAATTATCCATTCATCCCGTTAGCACTAAGATGTATTGTGATCTGCTTCGACATTTCTGGTGGGATGGAATGAAGCGTGATGTGGCGCGGCATATCAGCAGATGCATGACCTGTTAGATGGTCAATGTCGAGCACATGAGACCACCAGGATTGCTGCAGACTGCAGTCTCTCCCCATTCCCGAGTTGAAATGGGAGAGCAATTCTATGGATTTCATCACAGATTTACCGAAGACCTCAGGTGGTCATGATTCTATTTGGTTGTTGTTGGCAGGTTGACCAAATCAGCCCATTTCATACCTGTCAGCATGACTTACACTCCATCCAGATTGGTCAGGTTATATGTGTAGAATATCATCAAACTTTATTGTATACCACACGAAGTGGTGTCGGATAGGGACTCGAGCTTTACATCGTACTATTGGCATCCGTTCATGTCAGCACTACAGACATAGCTGAAGATGAGTTCTGCTTATCACCTGCAGACAGATGGACAGAGTGAGCGCACCATTCATACATTAGAGGATTTGCTTCGTACATGCACTTTGTAGTGGAAAGGATCCTGGAAGGACCATCTGTCGTTAGTTGAATTTATGTACAACAACAGTTATCATTCCAGTATCGGCATGGCACCATTCGAAACCCTATACGGGCGAAGATGCCTCACACCTCTCAATTGGCGTGAGGTAGGTGATCATGCTCTTTACTCCGTAGATCTCCTGGAGGAGACCGCGAGGGATGTTGATCTTGTGAGATGGAGGCTTCTGATGGAACATAGTCTCTAGAAGAGCTATGCAGACTGTCAGCGAAGAGATTTGGAGTTTCAAGTATCCAAACTTTTCTTTCTTTTATTACAAATTTAACTTAATCTCATACTAATGACATTCCTATAAATTATATGTTGGAGATTGGGTATTTTTGCGAATATCTCCCATGAAGGGAATACATAGATTTGACGTTCATGGCAAGTTGGCACCGCGATATATTTGTTCATTCGAGATTCTTGCTAGAGTGGGGAAGGTGGCTAATCGAGTAGCTCTTTCTCCACACCTTTCAGGGATCCATGATGTTTTTCATGTATCCAACTTGAGGAAGTATGTGCATGACCCTCGACACGCCATCAGTTACGAGAATCTTGACGTGGAGCCTGACTTGACAATTGAGGAGAGGCCAGTGTTGGTAGTCGACATCACTGTGAAGAAGCTTCGCAGAAATGAAATTCCTTTGGTCAAGATGTTGTGGCACCGGCACAACGTCGATGA
Organism: Ottelia alismoides; assembly: GCA_037367405.1. Classification (NCBI taxonomy): domain Eukaryota; kingdom Viridiplantae; phylum Streptophyta; class Magnoliopsida; order Alismatales; family Hydrocharitaceae; genus Ottelia; species Ottelia alismoides. The sequence goes on along the minus strand of JAZKJV010001865.1, from coordinate 402,168 downwards.
GGCGATGTGGGAGACCGAAGCCGATATGCGGGCACGATACCCACAACTTTTCTACGATAATCATCAAAATAAGCAATTGTAATTAAATACATGTTAAAAATATATGGCTTGTTTTCCCTTTGAGGTTTTTATGGGTTCGAAATCTTTTGAGGTTTTTATGTCCAGATGAAACTCAAGTCACATAATAACCTTGACTCGAGTCTCGAGGACGAGACTCCCTTTGAGGTTTTTATATTTGTAACATCAGGGTTCCAATTAAATCCAAACTCGACCCCTTTAGGGTCCGATTAACCTAATAAAGTTGTTGGTCAATGCTAAACAACCTAAAACAATCAATTGATCATGAATCAAAAGTCGTTCGGGAAAAATCGACCAAAAATCGATTACATCGTAATACGTGTCCGAAAAAGCCGCAATGCAAATTCGGAAACCGTGAAACAAATCGAGACCGTCATAAAATCCGATTCGACGAAATAAGACCAAGGAATCGACCGTTCTTCAATCGGAGATCGTTTGGTATTTTAAATTCACATAATTTAAATCCAAACTAAAACCTTATCTCGAAAATTTCGGAGGTTCAAAACCCTATCGGAAGTATATCAATATTATACTCATTTTGATTATCGTGTAGAGACGATCAAATCAAGATATTGCACATCGAAATCCAAGATTCGAAGCGCGCGTACGATAAACTTTAAGAAGAACTAATAAATTGAATTTTGATATTAAAAATAAATAAATAAATAAATGAGAATTTATTTTATTAAAGAGTACAGAATACACCTTTTTTTAAAAATAATATTTATTTTCTGTTGAACCTGATCGTGTCCTTTGGTTGCAATTTTTAAAAATATAATAATAATAATAATAATAATAAAGTTTTCTGCACACACATGTGCAATTTTTTTCCCAAAGTCTTCCACGCATACATCCTTCCATATAAATTTCACTCAAACCTTGCCCTTTCTTTTCCATCTTCATTCTCCCCCTTTCCTCCAACAAAGAACCCATTAACATACCTTCTACTCCAAGTTGCTGTTGTCGATTGTTGCAAAATATTGTTGCTTTGCAAGCTTTTGTTGCCATTACATGTTACTGATGTGATAAAGCCTGTCTTCCTTAAATTTTGTGGATCTAAGGTATAATCTAAACTCTTCATTGCTGCCTTGCATGTCATATTTCCTTCACAAGAATTGTGTTTTGACTATCCTTTTTCTCTTTTTCTTAAATTTTTTTGGCCTCTCTATACGTTTTTATGATTTGGTTTTTTTATTACTTCATCTCCTCTTGATATACTGAGATTAGTCCAGACCAGAGTGAGTGAGTTAAATTCTAGCTCTAAATGTTGAGTACGTTAAGATTTAGGAGAGAAATAATACTCTATGATCTTGTAGTCTTCTTATAACATTAGATATATTATTGTTGGGAAAAACGAATGACTTATTCTATTCCATAAGCCCTAGGCTCTCTTATATAGGAGAGAAGCCTATGGGTAAATTACATAAAGAAGACAACTGAAAAATAAAATAACGAAAGGGTACAGGTACTCTATATGCGTCATATGCGTCAACACTCCCCCTCAAGATGGAGCATAGATATCAATCATGCTCAGCTTGGACGCACACTTCTGGAATGGGCCTCGAAGTAATGCCTTGGTGAATATATCAGCAGTCTGATTCTCTGATGTGACGTGAGATGTAGCAATGAACCCTTTCTGAATCATGTCGCGTATGTAGTGACAGTCAACCTCAATATGCTTGGTCCTCTCATGAAAGGCTGGATTGTTTGCAATGAACAAGGCGGCCTGATTGTCACATTCCAACATCATAGGAAGCGATATATCAAGACATAGATCTGTAAGTAAAGATTTCACCCACATCATTTCTGTGCTAGCCTGGGCCATAGCCCTGTATTCGGATTCAGCACTGGATCTAGCTACTACTGTCTGTTTCTTGCTCCTCCATGAGACTAGGGCATCTCCAACATAGACTGCAAATCCTGAGGTGGACTTCCTGTCCTTGGGGCATCCTGCATAGTCTGCATCAGCATATGCTGTGATAGAGATCTCCTTTCCCTTTTTAAATAGCAAGCCTGCACCTGGAGATGATTTTAGATATCTCAGAATCATGTGTATTGCATCCATATGGGCCTGACGTGGTTGCTCCATGAACTGACTCACACGACCCACTGCAAATGATATATCAGGTCTAGTGATCGTGACATACAGTAATTTGCCTACCAGTTCTCTGTACCTTCTCTTGTCCACCTCTTCTATGTCATCATCATAGAGCTTCATGCTAGGATCCATTAGTGTCGTAGCAGGTCGACACCCTAGCATACATGTCTCACTCAATAGATCTGTAACATATTTCCGCTGCGACATTACTAATCCATATGGATTTCTAGCAAACTCTAGCCCCAGAAAATATCTAAGGACTCCCAAGTCCTTGGTGACAAATTCGGTTCCCAGCCTCTCTTTTGCCTGCTTAATGCCCTGCTCATCATCTCCTGTAATCAAGATATCATCAACATAAACCATGATTACAATGATACCTCTAGCCGTCTTCTGTACAAACAAGGAATGATCAGCGTTGGAGCGTTTATATCCTTCCTTCTCAAAAAGATCTGAAAGCTTCTGAAACCACGCTCTGGGGCTCTGCTTAAGGCCATAGATGGCCTTATGTAACCTGCATACCTTGGAACACTCCCCCTCAACAGCAAAACCAGGTGGCTGTTGCATATAGACTTCCTCTTGCAAGTCGCCATATAGGAATGCATTCTTCACGTCCAGCTGATAAAGCGGCCAGTCTCTAGCAACTGCAACTGATAACAGGATCCGCAGAGTGGAATGACGCACCACAGGCGAGAATGTGTCAAGTTAATCTACCCCGTATGTCTGTGTGAAGCCACGTGCAACAAGGCGTGCCTTGTACCTGTCAATGGAGCCATCTGCATTGTGCTTCACTGTAAACACCCATTTGCAGCTCACCGGGCTGACATCTGGAGGTATAGGAACTAAGCTCCAAGTTCCTCTGGACTGAAGTGCCGCCATTTCTTCATCCATTGCTAGCCGCCATCTAGCATTCTGCAGAGCATCATGATGATTCCTTGGAATATCTGTAGCTGAAAGTGCCAAAGCAAACGTCCTGAAGTCTCCAGATAGCCTCTCAAAGGACACGGCTGCTGATAATGGATATTTGGCACAACTTCTCTTCGGCTTCCGTAGAGCAATTGGAACATCCAAATCATCTGTATTCTCATCAGGCTCCTGCAATACATCCTGCTCAGAAATGTCGTCAGATCCATCAACATTAATATTTTCATTACATACCATAAGCGGGCTAGTTGACGGGTCAGGACCATGAGCTGGAGGAGGCCGCCGGGTGTAATGGAATGGTAGTGGTGAGACAAGCGATGGTGGTGGCGGTGGTGGAGGTGGCGGTGGTGGTGGTGTGGGTATCTGAGGTGGTGGTGTCATGTATATGGCATCAGGGGGTATAGATGGTAGCTGCTTGTCTCCTGATGCTGAAAAATACATAACAGATTCAAAAAATGTAACATCTGCACTGATCATATACCGCCGACGCACAGGATCAAAACACTTGTACCCCTTTTGAGTTCTGGAGTACCCAACAAAGACACACTTGACAGCCCTAGGAGAGAGCTTGTCAGTACTAGGCGACAACTAATGGACGAATGCAACCGACCCAAACACACGAGGAGTAAGAGTGAACAGATCCTTGTCAGGATGAATAAGTGAAAACGGAATCTGTTCATTCAAGACAGACGAAGGCATACGGTTGATTAGGTAACATGCAGTAAGAACTGCATCACCCCAGTAAGAGTAGGGAACATGACTCTGTATAAGAAGTGATCTTGTGACATCAAGAAGGTGACGGTGTTTTCTTTCAGCAATCCCATTCTGTTGAGATGTATGAGCACAAGATGTTTGGTGAATAATTCCTTTTGAGGAGTAGTAATTGGCCAGAAGGTTGGTGCACAACTCTAAAGCATTATCACTTCTCACAAGCTTGACAGATGTAGAGAAAACATTTTGTATTTCATTCAGAAAATGGATAATAATATTTCCTGTTTCAGATTTATTTTTCATCAGAAACACCCATGACACTCTAGAGAAATCATCCACAAATACAATATAAAACCTGTGTCCCTGATGATCGGGAACACGACTCGGACCCCAGACATCGATATGAAATAACTCAAACTTGGAGTTACTACTCCGACCTGGACGACTGGGAAAGGACGACCTGTGATGCTTTCCCAACTGACACGCCTCACACTGAATAGGTGTGTGTGAGAGACCATAGGGTAGAACACGACGCAACTTCTGAAGCGGCAAATGACCAAAACGCAGATGCCATAATAAGGTTGAGACTTGTCCGGAAGAAGATGATGAGGTTCCAGCAAAAGGAGTCTGGTTCAGTCGGTAGAGGCCTCCTTGCTCATAGCCACGACCAATCACGTTGCCCATATGGATGTCCTGAAAAATCAAAGAAGATGGATCAAAAATAGCCCGACAATGTAGATCCTTCGTAATCTGACTAATTGACAACAAGTTCATTGAAAAATCTGGTGCATGTAGCACATTCTTGAGCTGCATAGAAGATGTCAATCTAACCTCCCCCTGACCAGTAATGGGGGAATGAGTGCCATTGGCAATCACCACTGTCCGACCTGGAGGGATCTGAGTGTATCCTGAAAGCAAACTCTGGTCGCCACACAGGTGATGTGTAGCGCCCGAGTCCATAATCCATGGTAAAGTATCTGATTTACTACTATTCAGTGCAAGTATACTACCTGAAGTACTGGTAGACGCCGAGGTAGAAGCAGCGGCATCAGAATGACTCTCTGTAGTCGGTGCTGATCCAGATGGTGGAATAATGCCCCTCAGACGGGCAACAAGATCGTCGAACCGTTGATCCAAAGTAGCCGCAGATGGGGGCTCTATCTGCTCAGCAGCTCTCGCGGATGCAGGAAATCCATGCTTTGAATAGCATGTATCTTCATTGTGTCCGACTCGGTGACAATAGGTGCATGTCGGCCTAGTGTGGCCACCCCTTCCACGGGGTCCACGTCCACGGCCCTGGTGATGAAATCCGCGACCTCTGTTTGCTGCCATGGCTGAAGAATTCTGACTCGCAGCTGTTGAAGGGACTGTAATCCGACTCAGTCTATGGAATGCTTCCTCCATGGGAGGAATAGTAGAGTCGGCCAAGATCTGTGATCGTGCTGCCTTGTACTAGGGATCAAGTGCAGCTAGAAACACGCCCACCATAGTCGCGTTCCTATATGTCTTCTGCTGTTCTGGCGTGGCTGTCAGGGGAATGAAGCTATAGAGCTTCTCGAACATCCCTCTTAGTGATGTATAGAGAGAATGTAGGGGGCGACCATTCTGCTTGATGGTGAAGATATCATGCTGGAGTTGCAGAATCTTTGTCTCGTTCTTTGCCTGGGAATATGTGGCTGCCAGAATGTCCCACATATCCTTCGCTGTGGGTTGATGGAGGATGTCATTGGCAATCTCAATTGCCAACGTGCCAGATAGCCAAACTTTGGCGTATGCGTCATCTGCCTCCCAGGAGGCATTGGTTCCAGTCTTCTCAGCAGGCTCTGGTTCGGTAAGAATGTGCTTCTTACCCGTAGACTTCATCATGCTCATGAACTGCATTGCCCACAGTTCATAGTTGGTACCATCCATCTTCACAATAGGCGCTGGACCATGGAATGCGCCAATAGATGGGATATCTGCCTTGCTCTCTGACATACTGGATAATGAAGACTGGAACGTCTGACAAAATATGTGATTTGTCTACAATGACATGGATGGGATTCGTTGCATGTGTAGACCTCAAGCAACTAACCCCATGTAGATCAAGATGTGTGTGTGCCCTAGGGCTTAGGGCTTAGCACACGTACACGCGTGCAGGAGGCACGCGCGCACGCAACTGGAGATGCACAGGGCTGGCTTGCGCACTGGCGTAGGAAGGTGCAAAGGCGCCGCTAGGTGCTGTGGCGCGCGGTCGCGTAGAGGAGCAGCACCGGCAGGAAGGCTACCGCGTGCAGGCGCACAACGCTATCGCCCAGTAGCGCACAACGCACACCAAGCAGAGGCGCGCAACGATTGCGCAGAGGAATTGCGCACAGCGCACCGGTGCTCCAGCAAGCACGAGCACACTCTCGCGCACAGCGCGCAGAGGCGGAATAGCAGCGGCGTTGGAGAGAGGCAATCCCCTTCGGCGTCGATGAGATGGAGAGAGAGAAGAAGAAGAGGCCGGCGGGTGGGGTCGGCTAGGGTTAGGGTTTCGAGAACTCTGGTCTAGGACCGTCGCTCTGATACCATGTTGGGAAAAACGAATTACTTATTCTATTCCATAAGCCCTAGGCTCTCTTATATAGGAGAGAAGCCTATGGGTAAATTACATAAAGAAGACAACTGAAAAATAAAATAACGAAAGGGTACAGGTGCTCTATATGCGTCATATGCGTCAACAATTATAAATTAGATATATTATAAATTAGACATTACATGTCGTAAATAGTTGTCTCAATGCATACAATGGCTGCATCTTGCAGTTTAGTTAGTGGTTCTGGATATGTACAGAAAAGTCTGCAGTATCAATAATCAGAAAGAAGTGTTTCACATGTATCTCTCAAGTCATTTTAGTTGATGTATGCACCTTCTTCCATCATCTTAAGCTTGCCTGCTCTCTCATTTAACATGAAAAAAATGTTGTGCTTGATTGTTGTGAGATATTGATACTCTGTTACAATTGTGCATGTTGTTATCCAAATGATTTTCTAGATTCTTTGTCCAAACTTACCTAAATGGTGACAGTACTATTTCATTGGTTTATTAGGAATCATTCTCTTCATTAACAAGTCATTCAAGTGGAGCAACTTACTGTTGTTAAATCCAGTAATTTTCTTTACTTCCATCTTATTAAGGCTTATGATAATTTCATTATTAAGACATGTGCACAGGTGAATCTTATTGAAAACCATGTCTATTTTAATTGTGATGAACATTACTTTCCCCTCGATCTAATATATTCCATGTTCAAATTATTTCTGAATTTTAATTCATCATGAATAATCTGGTAGTCAAGCATGCGTATTTACTTTTACGGGTGTGGTTCAAATTATTGTTCTTAGTTAGTAAAAAAAATTTTACCACGTGAATAGTCTAGTCGTTAAGCATACATACCTCTATTTTATAAGAATTAAGATCAGATCCTAAAAATCAATCAAAAAAATGGTGTTATGATTCTAGGGAATATATCTGATTAGATTTGTTTGAAGGAATCAAATTATTTGTATAAGCAAATCTGTTAGTTATCATCACACTGCAATTTTGTAAATATTAAGGACACCAAATTGAAGAATCAATCCTCAAATTATAATCAATATAAAATTATATCTCGATTATACAAATCACATTGATTATATATTATGTTGAATAATATCCAAGTATGGTAGTTGAGAATACCTTAGAAATCGCAAATCAGAAGATGACGACTGATAATGGTGCCGGTTATGGTGATCTTTACACCTGACTGTGCGAGGGTGCGGTGACCCTTAGTCGGGCGAGAGATAGGAAGCCCAGTTCGAGCAGCAGCCACCAAGTGCACGGGTTTAGGATCCCAGTCCCTTTATGGTTTTTACGTGAGCTCGCAGTATTTTTACGCCTCGTTGGGATCCCGACTTTTGACCAATCCGTTGACCCCTCTGTTTTAGGATACCCATGTGGGGGATCTTCGGTTTTCAGTTTTTTGTACGAGCTCGTTTCCCTGTACTAGTTGGACCGGTTTTCTAGAGTGACTTTTCCGGTGTCTCTCTCACCCGTCTCTGGGGCGTAGTTTTGGAGTAGACCTTTTCCTCTATTGGACCGTACTTCCAATTAGAGGGCGAAACGGAAGAGCCTTTTAGGAGTCTACCTCACCGCTTGAGTTTTAACTACTTTTTCGCCAATAGGTTTGGCAATGTTACATCTGAAATCATCTGGGGTTACATTTGGAGGAGTTTCAGTTGAACTCAGAGATAAGTATTATAGATCTTGTCTAAGAGAGGAAGTTGAGTATAAGTTGTTTTGACTAGAGTTGACTATAATTAAGTTAAGTGGATGTGTTGTGAACTTAGTTAGGATGCATTATACAACACCGTATGCCTACGTAGCACCCCAATATAAGCCACTTTTTCATACATTGGAGTTATAGTGTGAGGTCACACCAAGCAAGACCACAGTCTACCTACTTAACTTATGAATTAAAAAAAATCGAGAGTCATTCAAAACCTAAATCTTCCTCTTTATAAAAGTCCATATTTAAGAAATTTAAATAATAAGACATTAATAGTTATATCTATAAATATACGTATGAGTCATGAACTGGGGAAATTATTACGTATGCCATTAACTAATATATTATAATGTGACATATGGGATGTAATGAGAAAACTTGAAGCATACATCACAGTAGCATGAAAACTTCTTTTTCAAAACAAATAGTTGTAACTTTTTGTTGTTATGGCTTTGTACTTGTTTCTTTTGTATGCATATTAAATGCCTGCTTATTTTGTAATATGAAATATGGGTGTACTAGCGCTCGCTGACGCCTCTTCTTCTTACCTTGTTTCGGCAGGCAAGGAGGCTGTAGCACGGTAGTAGGTTGATGCCTTTTAGAGATCGTATTTATAATTGATGGTACAATCTCTTTTGGCTCAGCTTCTTTTGTTGTAGCTTTTGTCTATTATAATGTAAAATGTCTTTTTTTTCTCTTCTGAATATATTGGGATATATGAATGTACAGTCAACCCTCTTTTACATGTTGTAAATACTTATGAGAATTAATGAAAATATTTGTTGGTGGCACTTGTTGGTGTTTCATTCTGTGGTTGATAAAATTTTATTCAATGTAAATGTCATATGCAAGAGCAATAGCAGCGCGAAAATTTTTCCCTATTTTTTATAACTTAGTGTGATGTCATGTGAATGAAATAGAGCGAATGCGGCGTAAACAGGCACCCGGATCCGAGGGCATCACACGTTTTATGTGAGAATGTCCTGAAACATAAGAGATGATGGGTCAAATATCGCTCGACAATGTAAATCCTTAGTAATTTGACTAATTGACAGTAAATTCATTGAGAAATTAAGAGCATGAAGCACATTCTGCAACTGCATAGAAGGTGTTAAGGCAATTTGTTCCTATCCTGTGATGGAAGAATGAGTCCCATCTGTTATGACCGCTGTTCTTCCTGGGGAAACTTGCTTGTAGGATGTGAGCTGATGTCTGTCTCCACACAAATGATGCGTGGCACATGAATCTACAATCCATTCTGCGGTACCTGAACTCTGGTAGAAAGTAGAAGTGTAAGCACTACCTGAGAAACTAGCTTCTGTAGTAGCAGCAACGTCCAAGCTGCTCTTTGAAGCAGGTGGAGAGTACTAACTGGAGGCATGATATCACACAATCAAGACACAAGTTCATCATATCGTGGATCTGACACAGGTGTAGCACCATGATGCTCAATCTGTTCTGCTGCACGGGCATATGCTGGGAAACCATGCTTGGAGTAGCATGTATCTTCTGTATGACCAGTCCGATGAATGTAAGTGCACTGTGATCCACGACCAAGACCAATCCTACCACGTGGTCCTCGTCCACGAAAATGAGATGGGTTGCCTCTTCCGCGAGAGGCTGCCATAGCAGAAGAATTTAGCACATTAGTAGGGTTTGAAATGTTGATTCGGCTCAATCTCCAAAAAGCCTCCTCCATGAGAGGAATGGTAGCATCTGTCAGAATCTGAGAAGAAGCAGCATCATACTGTGAGTCAAGAGAGGCTAAAAAGACTCCCACCATCGTAGCATTCCAATATGTCTTCAACTGGTCTGGAGTAGATGTGAGAGGCATAAAACTATGAAGCCTCTCAGACATTCCCCGCAATGCAGTGTAGTGAACCATTTACTTTATCATAAAGATGTTAGTCTGGAGCTGTAGGATTTTTGTCTCATTCTTGGCTTGGGAATACGTTGCAGCAAGGATATCCCACATAGCTTTGATAGTAGATTGGTGCAGAACATCATTAGCAATGTCTGGAATCAAAGTACCAGACAACCAAACCTGAGCATATGCATTATCCGCTTCCGATGAGGCATACAACCCTGTCTTCTCCGTTGGTTCATCCTAGATAAGAATATATTTCTTACCCATCGATTTCATTAGTCTCATGAACTGCATGGCCCATAACTCGTACTTGCACCCATCCATCTTAACAATAGGCGCATGACCTCTGAAGGCGCCTGTGGTGGGGATCTCTACCTTGCTTTCTGACATGGTGACTGGAGACAACTAGGGTTGTAGACAAGATAAACTTTGGTCTACCCTATATGACAATGTTTGATCACATATGTAGACTTTACACAACCAAACCCATCAACTATTGAAGCGATTCCCCTTAGAGAGGACACGACCGAACCCTAGGGGCGGCGGAGCACTTGAGATGGCAGCGACACACGGGCCTAGGAGAGGGGCGACAGGGGAGGGACCCTAGGGCACGGCGGGCCTAGGACATGCGCATGAGAGAGGGCCCTAGGGCACAGAAGGTGGAGCGCAGCTACGTGCTGGGGGCCGACCTGCGTGCAGGAGACCGGGGCGACGGAAGGCTGAACGACGCGCAGGAGACCGGAGTGGCGCGCGGGAGAGAATGGGGGTCGAACAACGGTTTGAAGGTGGAAGTGTTAGGGTTAGGGTTCGGTACAAGAGCTCCGGTCTAGGACCGCCGCTCTGATACCATGTTGGGAAAAATAAGAGTTATGTTTATTCCTTGAGCCCTAGACTCTCTTATATAGGGAGAGGCCTATGGGCAAATTACATACGGTAGACAAACAAAAAGCGAAATAGATAAAATACAAGAATATAATATAAACTTCTACATGGTCGAAGCAGTCGAACCACTGGCGGGGCGGGAGGTCGACTTCCTTATAAAGAAAAATTGTCTAGTATGAAGAGTCAAATGCGAAGCGGAGAGGTAAAGGGAAGAAAGACCTTATCATTAGGCTTTGGGCAGTCTCAACTTTTTATATAATTAGCCACCTTGGATCCTTGCTCATCGCCTAGGTCCTATCCTCCCAGAACATACCCGTCTGTTAGCTCGGTAAGCTGAACCATCACTTCCTATCTGATAGCCCTGAAAAAGACCCCCATTTACCAGAACAATTATCCATCATGCTTTAGTTTTTGCTGCCAACCTCGATCAGTTGAGAGAGGTTTGCCCAACTATATAGTTGGGAGCTGTCAGGACTGTACTATATAGTTGCGGAAGGATGAGGATTGCACCATTGCAAAGAAAGTCGCTTTCATCTTCCTAGGCGGGACATGCTTTCCGGGTAGAGACCAGGCCAGGCACCAGGACACCTTGCAGCCTCCGGGGGAACTAATTGACGGAGGACAAATATCTGAGGGACTATAATCTGGGAAGCAGTGTGACTTCTGCTTTGATATTAGTAGTTATCATCGAGGATGCCCACATGATGAGAGGTAACACATGAACTTGTTGATAGAGGCCCAGAGTATCGGACTACTCACTATATCCACTCGCACGAAGATCTTTCACCTAGTTTATGAGATGCAGAATCATGTAAGCATCATTCATATGTACCTGCCCAGGTTGTTCCATGAACTGGCTCACCCGACTAAGAGCAAATGAGATATCTGCTGTGGTAATTATAACATAAGTAGTTTCCCAACCAGTTCTTTGTATCTCATCTTATCCACTTCCTCTGTATAGTCCCGCACTGGGTTCCATAGGAGTAGTTGCAGGTCTACACCCACTCATGCATGTCTATAACATACTTCCTTTGCGTCATCACATGACCCTCTTGGTTCCTAGCAAACTCTAATCCCATGAAGTATCATATATAACCAAGATTCTTCGTCACAAATTATCTAGGGAACTCCTTAGCCTTTTTAGTCCCCTGCACATCCTCTCCTGTAATGAGGATAGCAACATAAACCATAATAACAATTGTGCCTTCCTGGGATCTCTGAACAAACAACAAGTGATCTGCATTTGACCTTGTGTACCCTTTCTGCTCAATCAAGTCTGAGAGATTCTGGAACCATGATCTTGGGATATGTTTAAGGTCATAGACAACCTTATGAAGTCTACAAACGTGCTGACACTCCCCATCAATAACAAATCTTGGTGGCTCTGGATGTAGACTTAATCCTGAAGATCAACATAGAGAAATGCAGTCTTGTCATCAAGCTGAAACAATGACCAATCTCACATGACAACAGTAAGAAGAACCCAAAGTGTAGACTGGTGGCCCACCTGGGAGAAGGTATCCTAATATTCCACCTATACGTCTAGGTAAACCCTTGCACAACAAGCCTCACCTTATACCGATCCATTGTATCATCCGCCCGATGTTTCATAGTGAACACCATTTGCAGCTGACAACATATGCTCTAGGGGGCACTGGGACTAAACTCCAAGTGTCATGTGACTGTAACGCAACCATTTCCTCCCCCATTGCAAGATGCCACAGACCGTCTTGCATTGCTTCCTAATAGGACTGTGGAATCGCCACGCATATAGGCCAACAACAAACTTCTTGAAGTTTGTTGACAAATGTGCCAAAGAAACAGTCGTAGCAAGAGGATATGAGACACATGTACGCCTCTGCTTCCTCAACGCAATAGGCATCTCAAGATCATCAACAACCTCCTCAACATGCTAACCATCCTTTTGGGTATGAACCTGCTCGTCCTGGACAATAGCTTGTTGTAGAGACAACTCACCATTGCCAACAATAGAAATATTGTGATCAGAATATACTTAAGGCGTGCTGGATGATTGGAGAGGACCTTGAGCAGTAGACGACCTATGGACATTGAAATGTGGGAGGAATTGGGATATGGGACTAGGAGGAGGTGGAGGAATCATAGGTTGTATTGTAACAGGAGGTAGTGATGAAGGAGGCGGAGACATGTAAACCTCCTCTCCAAAATCTGATAGAGTGAATTTGTCACCTGTAATGGAGAAGTACATCACATACTCAAAAAAGGTGATATCGACATTAATATAATACTTCCAATGAACAAGGTCATAACATCGGTATCCCTTCTATATCTTGGAATACCCAACAAAAATGCACTTGACAGCTCTGGGGGCAAACTTGTCAAAACTAGGTAACAACTGATGTACATATGCTATAGAGCTAAACATGAGGAATGCGAGAGAATCGATCCTTCTCAGGGAACATATCGAGAAAGGAATCTTCTCACCCCAAGACAATGGAAGGCATACGATTCACAAGATAGCAGACGATGAGTACACCATTGCCCCAAAAGGAGTGAGGAGCACGACTCTGAATCAATAGAGTCCATATGACATCAAGTAAATGGCTATGTTTATGTTCATCAACACCGTTCTGCTGAGACGTGTAGGCACATGATGTCTGATGTAAAATGGCAAGCAATCTAAAGAAATGTGAAAGCTGTAAGGTACAGAATTCCAACACATTGTCATTGCGAATAAATTTGATAATAGCAGAAAAGATATTATTTATTTCATTGATAAATGATTGGATTGCATTCACAGCTTCAAACATATTCTTTAACAGAAAAACCCATGATAATCTTGAAAAATCATCTACAACAACAAGATAGAAACTATCCATGATGGCCGAGGACACGACTCGGACCCCAATATCCAGATGAATCAAGTCAAAAAGAGAATCACTATTACGACCCTAATGACTCGGGAATGAAGACCAGTGATGCGTTCCTAGCTGACAGCTTGACACTGGAAAGTAGAATGAGGAGAATTTTTAGGAAGCACACGCCACATCTTCTGAAGGGGTAGATGACCAAAACGGAGATGCCACATAAAAGGAGAGACTGATCTTGCAGAACTAGGTGAAGCCTCGACATGAGGAGTATGGATCAATCGATCTAGACCTCCCTACTCACGGTCTCATCTAATCACCCTGCCCGTGAATGTCCTGAAACATAAGAAAAGATGGGTCAAAAATAGCTCGCAATGTACATTTTTAGTAATCTGACTTATAGACAACAAATTCATGATAAAGTCAGGTACATGAAGCACATTTTGAAGACGCATGGATGGCGTCAAACGGATCTCCCCCTGTCCAGTGATGGGAGAATGAGTCCATCAGTGATGATCATTGATTTGCCAAGCGTTATCCATCCGTATGATGCAAAATTTTCTCTATCTCCACATATATAATGAGAGGCGCTAGAATCCATAATCCATTCTGTAAGATCAACCCTACTACAACTGGTGAAAGCATAAGAACTACCTAAGATACCAGTTAAGGCAGAGGCAGCCACATCTAAAGTATTCGAAGACCCGGAAGGCACGATAGGAGGTATGATTTCTCTCAAGCGAGAGACAAGATCATCAAATCTCTGATCAGAAGTAGATACATCAGGCGTGTTACTCTACTCAGTAGCACGACCAGATGATGGAAAATCATGCTTAGAGTAACATATATCCTCAAAGTGGCCATTATGGTGGCAACAGGTTGATAGCGGATAAGGACCACGACCACCTTATCGACCACGAGACCCTCGACCCCTGTGCTGTGAAGTACCTCCTCTACCGCGGGATGCGGCCATCGCATAGGAGGTCTGTGATGAAGTGGAAGATGGAACAATGATCCTCTAAGGCAACAATATGCCTCTTCCATGGGAGGAATAGTAGCATCTGTCAGAATCTGTGACCGAGCGGCTTCATATTCTTAAGAGTCGCTTAGAAGATGCCAACCATCGTGGCATTCCTGTACTCCTTCTGCTGCTCAGGTGTAGCCACAAGAATTACGAAGCTGTGAAGCTTCTCGAACATGCCTCGGAGAGATGTACATAGAGAATGCAGGTGTTTTTTATTCTTCTTGATAGTGAATGCCATGTTGTAACTGCAAGATCTTTGTCTTGTTTCTTGCATGTGAATAGGTAGCAACTAGAATATCCCACACTGCCTTGACAGTGGGTTGATGCAGAAAATCATTGGCGATCTCTATCGTTAATGTAACAATTAACCAGATGCGTGCATATGCATCGTCGCCTTCCCATGAGGCATTTATTGTAGTCTTGTCAGTCGGCTCCTTTTCGGTAAGAATACTCTTCTTACCAGCAGACCACATCAAGCTCATGAACTGCATGACCCATAGTTCGTAGTTCGCTCCATCCATCTTGAGCATTGGCATCAGACCTCGAAAGGTGTCTTTGGAGGAAGTATCAACTTTATTTTCCAACATGATGCTGAATTCAAAGATTGTAACTAATAAATCAAATAAAAAGTTATCTCTACGGACATGAAGGGAATTGATTGCATATGTAGACTCAAGTTGCAACCATTCTTATCAATGTGAGGAGAGTCTTAGGGCAAGAGAGGATAATTTATCAATATGAAATCACCATGGAATCCTCAAAATCAGATCGTATGTGACCATTCGATCACTAGTACAGTGCGCTAGAACTCCTCGTGACTGAGCCACGCAATCCTAGCTAAGCTTGGGGCCACAGAGTACAGGAGAGAAGACAGAGCGGCCTCTCTGCAGCAGCAGGGAATCTACACGAAGGGGCAGCGGTGGTGTCAGGCGGTGCCAAGTAGCTGCGGTAGTGGTGGCGAGCAGCGGCGTGAATAGGTTGGTAGGGTTAGGATTTTGGGTATGAGAACTCTAATCTAGGACCGTCGCTTTGATTCCATGATGGTGGAAAAATAAATCTATATGATTCAAGAGACCCTGAGGCTCTCTTATATAGAGGAGAGTCCCAATGGGTAAATTACATATTGTGGACATCATAAATAGAGAATAAATAAGCAATACAGAAATATAGAAATATCTCTACACAAATCACTTCAGTTAATTTAATAAAAATATGGTTGATGAGTAATTAGAAGCATCTAGAACCATTTTTATTTTTAAGAAATATTAAAATACGACCCTTTTAAAAATCCAATAAAGATTTCATAAATTAAATTCCATGGAAAACAAAAGTTAACGAATTTCAGTAAAGTAATTCCAAATTTTCTTTTTTATCCTCTTCTTAATGGTTTTCTTGCAAATTTTTCAGAAATATAAACGAATTTAAAATGCGTAAACACTGCTAGAATCAATGCTTTATTCCAAAAATCGTAAATAAATTGGTATCCAATGAAGATTCAATGCATGTAAAATGAAAGAGCATTAATTAATAAGGCTACTTAATGAAATAAAAATAACAATTCTCAAATGTACAGTTTGCAAGATATTAAATGATGTTCTCGGGGTATACATGCAAATAAATAAAACTTAAAAGTGTTTCGATGGACTTCTCTTCAATTTCCAAACTTGGCTGGTTTCCTCTACAATTTACCCATAAATGTGGGTTTTTTTGAACCTTCCCGAAGTAGCAGGGACCTCTTTGAAATTCACCGAAGTCACGTGCAACGGTGCATGTGAAGGCTAGGGTTAGGTCTTAGCGCATTACGGAAGCGAAAAGATCATATCAAATGCGATCTAGAGTGACTAGTCATACTAGTTGCTCGAGGCAGCGGAAAATAATTTTTTTTAAAGAGATGAAACCACCCTTGTCTCTAAAGTAAGAGACCTCCTATCTCAAGTTCGATCCAACTAAGGAGATGTTCGCCAGCGCGTGGATGAGACACGCGCTTCTCACAATCCAAGTCGATGATCCAAGTTGAATATCCTGATTTCGTCTCACGAAATTTGACATCTTCTTCACGAGCAAGGGGCACCGAAGAAGACAGAGATCCATGAGCAGTCGATCTGGCAACACAACGAAATGGCGATGACGACGATGCTCTCTAGGTCAAGATGTGGACATCCACTCTTGAGAGAGAGAGATGGGGCGTGTAGAGATAATGTAGGAGAGTGTTTGCTCTTGCAAATATATTGTAGAATAAAAGGTTAGGGCTACCCATCCTTTTATACAATTTTGGATGTCCATGGATTACAATCCATGTGCTCACAAAATCAACAGTTTAGAGTGTTTTGTACTTGTAGTCAATGGCCATGATTTTGTTGCATAAATTTACAATAATTTTTATTAATTTAAATTAAACAAAATATATGGAAGAATCTTCGATATAATTTAATTTAATTAAATCAATAAGCATAGAAGGATTTGAAAGGAGGCAAGCTTCCTTCCTTTCATGGAGTGGACAACCATCTTGATTTAGGACTCAAGGATGATCGTCCACCCTCCATAAGAGGAAACTGGCTTCCTTTTGCCAATTATGTAAGATCTTGTATCTCACATAATCCGTCATTATTTGCATCAACTTTTATTGCAAATTTATTCACAAAAATAATTCCAAATTATTTTGTGACCATTTCAATCTTGTCATCGATAAAATATGAATCATATTCGTATATCCAAAATAAAATGTAAATTATATTTACAATTAATTGTCCAATATGAATCCAATTGACATCAACATTTAATTCATAGATACCAATTACAATTAGCTCCCTCTAATATATCATGAATCGCATTTATAATTGATATGATTAATATGGATAATGATATCCACATTGTTCATATATGTGATAATTAAATCATATTTAATTATCTTGGATCTCCATTCTTGTATGTCTAAATAATATGAATCATATTCATATTATTCATGATAATTAAATCATATTTAATTATCAATTTTCTAATGCCCAGATATATTATCAACAATGCAATTATTCTTGAACTCTTTATAGAATACCGCACTTTCTCCACGGATACTTGGAGATAAGGACACGACGATTGTACGTTCCACGTATAATGACTTGGATATTGAGATCATATCTCAAATCCAGATCTCGAGGACCTATCAAAAATGTATGATTAAATCAAAGCATTAAATCTAATCTTCTCATTGCATCTACATCGCATTCAGATCAATGATCAACATTTGGACTAAGATTAGATTACTTCTATACTGAGAGAAGTGACTAAAATCCAAACACGTTTCACCACTCTCTCAGAATGAAAGCGTCATGGTTATACAATCATTTATGATCACATCACCCTCGAGTATTCCTAATACTCGTACATCATGCATACTTGAAGACCTAGAATAAACCCAAAGTTTTTGATCTCATTTAGACTGTCTTCTTCAGTGTTTTATCATTAAGTTTCTCATTCAGTCATTAGGAGTTTGTATCGATCATATGCTTCCCAAAAGCATATATCATACCTACAAATTTTTGCCATGCTTCCAAAGCAAGACGACCATGCATAGAATTTGATCGGTCTCAATACCTCATAAGTGAGCTTATGTCTTCTGGTTCATTAGTGAACATTTATAATCGCCTTGAGAGATCACATTACTCATATGCCCTTATATGCACACCAGCTCGCCAGTGTATAGAACTTGATTAGGTCATTAGCCTATTGGTCTACGAAGTGAACATACTAAGACATATAGCAATTCATTTGTCTCCGGTGAGAGGATGTATGCCTATATTGTGACAATATACGACAGGTCTTGATTATGTCGATCTCGTTAAGTCAATTCTTTGACCTAACTTATCTGACACCTCCGAATCTCTATTCCTATGCAGAGGACATGTATCAAGAGGTCGGTCATATATCAACTCTTAGCAATCATTTAACGGTGCTTGATGAGTCCTCAATCTAACTCTTTAAATATCATTCAAGTGACATCCTCTATGATTCAACCATTAAACCAACAACTGTATCATTATTAAGATGGCCATGGTACATAACCTAATTGTACCAAAGGACCTTATAAGTGCATTCATTCATTTAATCTCATAACAAAGAGTGAAATAAACCAATAACCTTTATTAATATATCAAAGATTCAATAACATTTATTGTAGAAATGGCTCGCCGCGGGCTCACATGGCTAACAACATGGATTTGGGATATGAGATGTGTGATTGGAAGGTCATTTGGTGCTACTAATTTCACAGTCCTAGTGCTTCTACATGGTGGTATTGGTTTTTCTGATGTCTGAAGATCAATTGGTGAGGTTTTATTCTCTGATCTTTGATCTAGGTGGTATCCTTGAATGATTGAACGTCCGGAATCTATTAAAAAATCAATTGTGCAGATGGAAGGGGTCTAAGGATAAAATAGAGGTTGTTGCATGCCCGCTTCCTTCTTTGGTCTTCTGTAAGGGGTTAATAATGGCGAGCTTTACCGGATGGCACACGACTGGTTGTCGGTGACGACGTCGAGATGAAGTCTATATGCGGTTGAGGAGGTGGTGGTATTGTTCTTTTCTTCAGGTAGTGTGGAGGTGGTGCTTGTCCTATGATGGATGCCATTCCTGATGCTCTACAGGGGCCCACCATCAAAGACATGGAAATGCCCACCATCAAAGACATGGAAATGAAAATGATGGCTCGAGCACTCTCTCTTGATCACCCTTTGCGTTAAGCTTAAACAAAAAAACGATGGATGGGGGCTCCACGCAGGCTGATGAATGGAGTTGATGCTCTGATCAGGTATCTATCGAAGATGGAAGTTTGTGGAGGTTCGGAACGGAATGTATGGGGGGCAAGGACTAAGAGGTTGACTGTAATCTCGATGGTTGTAGTGGGTTTTGGTTCGATGGGGAGAAGTTGCAAAAGGGAAGTAACAAATATATGATGCTAGAGAATATGTTGAAACAACGAAGTGGAAGGAGAGTAAGGATAAAGGGAATGTTGGGCTTTGATCTTCTCGAAGATTGAAGCACAGAAGTGCTCTACTTCCTCATTTCGATTTGTGCAGGTGGAGAAGCTCAACACCTCAATGGAGATGCGACAGAGGGAGATGCCCTTCTAAATCATGTCTGGACATGGAAGAGGGTTTACCAAAGTCCCCGCTGATGTCATCGACGAAGGGGTTTTATGGATTCTCTCTCTCTTTGATCTTACGTATGATCTCGAAAGTTTGATGTGTTGATGTTTTTATAGGCGAGAGAGTGATGAGGATTGAGGGTCACATGGGTTGTTTGAATTGGTTGCTTGAGGGTTTGGGTTCGAGATTGTTGGGAAAATGAGAACTTATTTATTCCATACGCCCTAGGCTCTCTTATATAGGAGAGTAGCCTATGGGTAAAATACATAAAGAGTCCAACATGAAAAAGAAGATGTGAAAAGGTACAGACGAGAATAACATAGAATAACATATATCTCTACACTCCCCCTCAAGGTGGAGCATAGATATCAATCATGCTCAGCTTAGACGAACTCTTCTGGAACGACCCTTGAAGTAATGCCTTGGTAAAGATGTCTGCAGTTTGGTCCCCTGAGCTAACATGAGATGTAGAAATAAACCCCTTCTGAATCATATCTCGTATGAAGTGATAATCAATATCAATGTGCTTGGTTCGTTCATGAAACGTTGGATTATTTGCAATGAATAGAGACCCCTGATTGTCACATTCCAGAGCCATAGGAAGCGAGACTTTTATATGTAGATCTGTAAGCACAACCTTCACCCACATCATTTCTGTACTGACCTGGGCCATAGCCCTATATTCAGACTCAGCACTAGATCTTGCTACAACCATTTGCTTCTTGCTTCTCCATGAGACTAGAGAGTCTCCGCCATACACAGCAAACCCCGTGGTGGACTTCCTATCCTTAGGACATCCTGCATAATCTGCATCTACATTCTACACATGCTGAGATAGTAACCTCCTTGTCTTTCTTAAACAACAGACTTGCACCTGGAGATGACTTAAGGTACCCGAGTATCATATGTATAGCATCCATGTGTACCTGACGTGGTTGCTCCATGAAATGGTTCACTCGACTCGCAACAAAGGAGATATCGGGTCTGGTAATAGTAACATAGAGAAGCTTGCCCACCAGTTCTCTGTATCTTCTCCTATCCACCTCATCAGTGTCGTCATCATATAATTTCATACTGGGATCCATGGATGTAGTGGCAGGTCAACAACCAAGCATTCTTGTTTCACTCAACATGTCGGTGACATATTTCCTCTGGGTCATTATCAACCCATGAGGATTTCTGGCGAAATCCAATCCCAGAAAATATCTAAGAACTCCAAGGTCCTTGGTGACAAATTCACGACCCAGTATTTCTTTCGTCCCCTGAATTCCTTGTTCATCATCACCTATAATCAAGATATCGTCTACATACACCATAATTGCAATAATACCTCTGGGTGTCTTCTGTACGAACAAGGAATGATCTGCATTGGAACGTTTATACCCCTATTTCTCAAACAGGTCTGAGAGCTTCTGGAATTAAGCTCTGGGGCTCTACTTAAGGCCATAAATAGCCTTATGAAGTCTACATACCTTAGAATACCCCCCCTCAACATTAAAACCAGGTGGCTCTTGCACCGCAACAGAGAGGAGGATCCGTATGGTGGAATGGCGAGCAATCGACGAGAATGTATCAAGATAATCCACCCCATATGTGTGTGTAAAGCCACAAGCAACTAGGCGTGCCTTGTATCTATCAATGCTGCCATCTGCATTCTGCTTAACTGTAAAGACCCACTTGCAGTTCACTGTAGACACATCAGTAGGTGCAGTAACAAGGCTCCAGGTGCCTCTTGACTGAAGAGCAGCCATTTCTTCTTCCATGGCTAAACGCCATCGACTATCCTTAAATGCATCTTGGTACCGTGGAATATCCACCGCTGATAGTGCAATGACAAAGTTCCTGAACTCTCTAGTTAAGCGATCAAAAGACGCAATAGATGTTATAGGATATGACGCGCAACTGCGCTTCTGCTTCCGAAGAGCAATAGGTAGATCCAAATCACCTGCGTCCTCATCTGGCCTCTGTTACACATCCTGCTCAGGGAAATCATCAGATCCATCAATGTTAATAATATTCTCAGAAGATACCTCAGGCAAGCTAGATGATGAGCGGTGACCATGAGCAGAAGCAGGCTGACGAGTATAGTGGAATGGCAATGGGGAAACAAGAACAGTGACAGGAGGTGTAGGAGATGGTAGTGGTGGAGGTGGTAGAGGTAATGGTGGTGGTGGCATGTATATAGCTTCAATAGTGTCAGAGGATACCAACTGATCACCTGTAGATGAGAAGTACATAACAGATTCGAAAAAGGTAACATCAACACTAACGAGATACCTCCTGCGCAATGAATCATAACACTTGTACCCCTTCTGTGTTCTGGAGTACCCGACAAAAACACACTTGACAACCCTAGGAGAGAGCTTGTCAATCCCTGGAGACAACTGGTGGACAAAGGCAACCGAGCCAAACACACGAGGAGTGAGGGAGAACAATTCTTTGTCAGGAAAAACAAGAGAGAAAGGAATCTTCTCACCCAAGACAGACGACGGCATGTGATTAATGAGATAACATGCCGTAAGAACAGCATCGCCCCAGAAAGAATGAGGGGCATGACTCTATATGAGAAGCGACCTGGTGACATAAAGTAAATGACGATGTTTTCTTTCCGCAACCCCATTTTGTTGGGAAGTATAGGCACATGATGTTTGGTGTATAATACCTTGAGATGAAAAATAATTAGAGAGAGTATGAGTACAAAATTCCAGGGCATTATCACTTCTCACAATTTTAACAGATGCAGAAAAACATTACGAACTTCATTGATGAAATTGATGATAATATTCCCCGCTTCAGATTTATTCTTAAACAGAAAGACCCACACACACGAGAGAAATCATCCACAATAACTATATAAAACCTGTGTCCCTGATGATCAGGAACACGACCAAGATACCAGATATCGACATGAAACAACTCAAACTTGGAGGTACTACTCCGACACTAACGACTGGGAAAGGTAGACCGATGGTGCTTTACCAATTGACAAGCCTCACATTAGATGGACGTGTGAGGTGAAACCTGGGGTAATACATGACGCAATTTCTGAAGCGATAGATGTCCAAAGCGCAAGTGCCACAGTAATGGGGTGATGGATCAATCAGGTAGAGAGGAGGCTCCAACATAAGGGTTCCGACTAAGATGATAGAGGCCGCCTTGCTCATAGCCACACCCAATCACGTTGCCCGTAAGAATGTCCTGAAAAATGAGAGAAGATGGATAAAAAATTGCTCGACAATGTAAATCCTTTGTAAGTTGGCTAATAGACAACAAATTCATCGAAAAATCAGACGCATGTAACATGTTCTTGAGATGCATAGATGGTGTCAGTCTAATCTCCCCCTGACCAGTAATCGGGGAATGTGTCCCATTAGCAATAACCACAGTACGACCTGGAGAAACCTGTCGGTATCCTGTAAATAGACCTTGATCACCACACATATGATGTGTGGCACCAGAGTCCATAATCCACTCTAAAGTATCTGATCCACTAGTGCTAGTGAAGGCATAAGTGCTACCTGAGGTACTGGTGGATGCAGAAGCAGCAACGTCGGAGTGACTCTCAAAATTAGGCGTTGATGTAACAAGACCAGATGGAGGAATAATGCCCCTCAGACGGGCTACAAGATCATCAAAGCGTTGATCCATAGATGAAGCAGATCGAGGCTCAATATGTTCAGCTACTCGTACAGAAGCAGGAAACCCATGTTTGGAATAGTATGTGTCTTTGGTATGTCCAGAACGGTGGCAAAAAGTGCATGATGGCTGAACACAGACTCCTCTGCCCCGAGGTCCACGACCACGGACTGATGATGACCCCCACGACCTCGATTGGCTGACATGGCCGAGGCAGTCTGATTTGCAGTAGACGAAGGAACAATAATACGACTCAGCCTGTGAAAAGCTTCCTCCATAGTAGGAATAGTGGAATCCGCCAAGATCTGGGAACGTGTTGCCTCGTACTCTGGATCAAGGGCAGCCGAAAAACACCCACCATAGTGGCATTCTTGTCACGACCCGTCCCGCTAATCGGAACGTGCTGCGACAGAGATCTTTCTTCTTCTTTTTCCTCAAGTAAACATGTGGCAATCTCATAAAAATAAAACATTTGTATTTGAAGTTCTCAACACCAAGAAGTGTATTACACAAGTTCTATCTATTACAACTTCTTACAAAATAACACAGACAGTGCAAAAACAAAGAAAAGCAAAAGACACCTCCTCCAAGTTTATCAGTGCTCCTTTCCCCTGCTATTCGTAGTTCTGCTGATCTGTACATAATTATAATATAAAGGGATGGGTCTAAACCCATTTATGAGCTTAGACCCAGTGAAAGGATCTCAAGCTTTTTACATATAGCTAAAATCTAAAATATGAGCATCATGACAAGAATTTATGCTGAAAACTGTGAAATAGCTTGAAAGAGAAATCTTTATGACAGAAATTACATATAAAACATGCTAGTTTTGCTATTGAACGCTGAAATCACTTCAAAAGCAGATAAACTGAAACATAATCATCACTATCAAGCTGTTTGTACTAATCACCACTGTGGCTAATTTATTGATTCATGGACGCTGAAACAAAGCTAAGTCATACGCGCAGACGGTCCCAAAGACCAAAAACACCCTGCATACGGCCCAAAGCCTATATGTATACAGAATGCGGACCCAAAGTCCTCTTGATACCATATATAATGGTTTGCCATATCTAATGGCGGTTTCAGGGTCATATCTAATGACATCACCATATCTAATGGCTAGTTCATGATTTGTATAAAAGAGTTACTGTGGTGCTTATCTTCTGATTCTGATTCTTTTCTTGTCACTAATAAACCGTACTTTTGCTAATTCAAGCTCATAATAGCTAAATCATGAACATAAAATACTCTTGACATAACATACATATTCTGACAACTAGAACTTATTAAGAACTTGAAAACCGATCCATAATGCATAGTAATCGTAGAAAACATAATTCTTCATATAAAAACTCATATCTAAGTAGTGAAACTTATGTCTCGTGTTCCATTAAGAACAAAATGCTTAACAACGTGTTATCATGATAAAACTCGTGAAACGACGTCTGAAATATGTTCTAAAACCCTGATTTCATATCAACTGTATGGTACTTGTAATTCATGCGTAAAAGCTTTAGAAAACACGATTTCATACTTGCTATTCAAACCATGCGTAAAAGCTTTAGAAAACAGGATTTCATACTTGCTCTTCAAACCATGCATAAAAGCTAAAGACTAGTGCTTTAAAATAGCGCTTGAGAATCCCTCACCTGATCGATATCTATCTCGAGTCAAGATCGCCTTTTTTGTTTAATCTCCCTCTATAGTCGTCCTGGATTTGAGTACACGGATCGATGCGGACAGAACTTCGTTACGACTTTTAAAAACGCTCTCGATCACCGACAGGGCTTTGCCGTGGCTCCTCTCGTGCTCCTCCCGCAACTTCGGCGGCCTTGCGGCTCTATGGTGGAGAGATGGGCGTGAGATGAAGTGAGGAGGAGTATGGGGGGTCATGGGTATTTATAGGCCTCCACCCCCTTTACATGTGTGACATGTGTCAACATGTAAGGGAGGCTACAAGACACATGTTGTCTCTTATCCATGTATGAAGACACATGGCATGGCACATGGCTTAATCATGATAAAACTTGTTGCCCAAGTAATAGGTTTGTCTTATCTATGAGATAACTTGTTTCCCAAGCAAGGTGTGGCTTATCCACGAGATAACTTGTTGCCCAAGCAAGGTGTGGCTTATCCACGAGATAACTTGTTGCCCAAGCAAGGTGCTACACCATGACACGTGCTAGTCTTAGGATAATGACACATGGCACTAATGAGGTTTTGACACTTGTCCTGACTATATAACGACACGTGTCCCATGATTTCCTCTCCATGTGTCCTACTTTTGCTAATGACACTTAATTATCACTAATGACAGTTAATTAGCACTAATCATGCTTAATTAATCTTAATGAAGTGATTATGGCTAATGAGTGTAAATCTATGTTAATGATGCTTAATTATCACTAATGACGGGTAATTAGCACTAATCATGCTTAATTAGTCTTAATGATGTGATTATGGCTAATAAGTATAAATCTATAACATTATGGGCACTATGCAAGTAGTGGCTTCTACTACTTATAAGGTACTACCAAAATTCCAGATTACTAGATGTGGTACTATGTTTTGAGGTGCTACACAATTCAGAGGACCTTTTGAAGTCCATTTTTATACAAAGTGGTCTCTGATATAAACACAACAAGTTTCAATGAAATCATTGCATCAAGGTGAATCTACTGACTATGGTATCTGTAAAGTGTGAACAATATCAATCCAATATTTCCTTGAAATAACATTTGATAACATTCAAAGGCATAGTGTACAAAACGCGTATTACAATTCTCATAGGTCTTCTGTTGCTCTGGAGTGGCAGTGAGAGGCATGAAGATATAAAGCTTCTCAAACATTCCACGTAAAGACGTGTACAATGAGTGTAGAGGCCATCCATTCTGCTTTATTGTAAAGATGTCATGCTGAAGTTGCAGAATCTTCGTCTCATTCTTTGCCTGTGAATAGGTGGCAGGCAGAATGTCCCACATTGCTTTGGCAGTGGGCTGATGGAGGATATCGTTAGCAATCTCAATTGCTAATGTTCCGGATAGCCAAACATTGGCATATGCATCATCTGCCTCCTATGAGACATTGACCCCTGTCTTCTCAGCAGGCTCTTCCTCAGTAAGAATGTGCTTCTTACCGTCGACTTCATCATACTCATGAACTGCATGGCCCACAGTTCGTAATTTAAACCATCCATCTTCACAATAGGCGATTGACCTCTGAAGGCGCCTGTATATGGGATGTCTACGTTGCTTTCTGACATTATGATAATGGAAGACTAGGGGAGTAGACTGAAGATATGATCATCTACACGGACATTAACGGGGTTTAGTTGCATGTGTAGACTCAAGCAACCAAACCCATTAATCCGGAAACACGCGCATATATGCGCACAGATGCGCGTGCAGGGTCACGAACAGGGGCACGCATAGTAGCACAAGGACACACACAGAAGCGCGCACGGCACAGCTTCATGCGCACAGCTTTACGCGCACAGCTTCACGCGCACAGGCGCGCGGCTTCACGTGTACATGCGCACATGCGCGTGCATCTACGCACAGGAGCGTGCGCAGGCGCACAGGAGCGGTGCGAGACCGAGCAGGAGGCAGCGCACAAGAGCGCCGACATCGGGGCGACGCGAGGCGCGCATGCGGAGGGCTCGAGGGTGGAGGCTAGGATTAGGGTTTGGTTCGAGAACTCCGGTCTAAGACCGTCGCTCTGATACCATGTTGGGAAAGTGAGAAAACTTATTTATTCCATACGTCCTAGGCTCTCTTATATAGGAGAGTAGCCTATGGGTAAAATACATAAAGAGTCCAACAGGAAAAAGAAAATGTGAAAAGGTACAGACGAAAATAACATATATCTCTACAGAGATAATGGAGAGTAGGCTTTTTACTAAATCAGGTGGATGATCAGAGATAGAGAAGATCTGATTCGGTTTGATTGAACGAGGAGAATTGGATTAAGATGGCATCAGATATTTGATTTGCAAGAGGGGAAGAAGGATTGGGAATGATTGATGGAGTGGACTCGATCTGATGTGGAATGAAGTGATTAGGCGAAAGCAATTGGTGCGCATCGTTGACCAGAGTCAATAGGCGTTGTGTGAGGTATATTGGCTCTACGAATGATCTGAGTCAATAGGCTTGTGGCATGTTAATTGGTTGGCTATTGACCAAAAAAAGAATAAAATAAAGAAAATTAAATATTAAATGTAGAATGTACTCATGCAAACATGACTAAAATGAAACTTGTAAATCTCAATGTGTTCTACTGTTTTTAGATTGAGAGCTATCAAATAAAAAAAATGTACTAAGCCTTCTCCCACTATAAGTAGGGTCAGCTACATGGATTCGTGCTCAAATCCATGTTGAAAGATTCGACTACTTTTTACGCTGGCCGTCGACTACCTAACGCAACCCCTGCAAGAGTAAATCACATCATCGCTAATATGTTATTCGCAAATGATATTCTTATCTACCTCAAATTTGATTTGTATGCCTTTAAGTGTCTAAATTCACCCCTCAAGTTTTAAAGATCTCTGGCCTCTATGTTAACCAAGATAAATCTACAGTTAATTGGCTAAATCTTTCGGATATGGAAAAAAAATTGGCCTCAAGTATCTTTGGATGGGATTTTGCAGATTTTCCTATAAGATACTTTGGGATCCCATTGTCTCTAAAACCTTAGAAAAAACCCTGATTGGATCCCCATTATTGGATCCCCATTATTGAAGAATTTGAGGAAGAACTACTTGACTAGAAGTTAAGAATGTTATCCCTCCCATCTCGAGTATCACTCCTAAACTCTTCAAAACCCCTAAACATGACATCCTTGACATAGACAAATATAGGCAGTGCTTATGGAATGGGAACAATGAGGATAAAAACAGACACCGAGCCATATTGGGAAATCATTCAGCATAGCTCTAATGCTGCTACATTATAATCTAAATCTTCTAGGGATCAAGCCCATTTTGTATTAACAATTATTAATTAACCCATTAATGCAGCCAAGATGTTGCCAGCTCCTTGAGTTTGTACCCTCGCACCCGTCGTCAACTAGCTGCGAAGATATAAAGCCCCTCCTATGTCAGCTCCCTTGAAAGGGAGAAAACCACGAAGCCAACTCGACCCAAATTACGCCACTATAATCTCTAATAATATTGTTCTCCCTTGAGGCTATACAAAGTCGAATCTTCTCTCAATGGTGCATCAACAAAGTATCACATCAAAGCGAGTTGAAAGAAAAGGTGATTGAGAACTATCACCAAGATTGTGGCTGTTCGACCAAGATCTAGAGTTGCCTCTTCCTGATGCCTCCTCGACTGATCTCCAATTGCTATCAAGACCCAATCCGAGGAAATGGAAGGATGAGAGTAAGGGAAGAGGTTGCAGCCCTGGCTTCTTCCACAAAACCACACAATAACAACAAAAGGAATGAGTGAATGTTATTCTCGATTTTGTCCGCTAGAGCCCAATTAAGGGTTGGTTAAATTGCTCCCATGCTCAAAGGGGCTACTTGCATGAATGCCCTTCCAATGGGCTGTAAATTGGGATATTTACAGCCTAACATGTACGAGAGCAAGAAGGACAATGAGTATCTCGAGGAGATCAATTCTTGTGCACGCGACTGCTAGAGGACTCTATTGCCTCATGGCAAGGATTTGCACTACAGGCAGCATAGCGGATTGGAGAAACCCATCATCTTTTAACAGACTATGAGGAGATGATAAAGAACAAAAAAATTAGATGCATAACTCATTCTTAAAAGGCCCTTAGGGCTTTCAGTGCAGTGCTCTGATACCATGTTGAAATTAAGTTAATGCAATAATCAAGAATAAAAATGCTTTATTTAAGAGATTTTAATTGACTAGGATTACCATTCTACTACATGATAGAAGGGACTCCTATGGTCAGATGTTCATAATATTTTTCATAAACATTATTAGTTGTATATGGGTGTATATATAGCATCACCGAGCCATAGAAGTCCTAATATTCAAAAATATGGGACTAAACAAGAGAGTGACGCTGTATCTTGGAAAGACCAATCAACCATTTATTCATGTACATCTCCCTAACAAGATGATTTCATATGGCACATAGGTGGGGAGATGCATTAGTACATATCATTAGCAGATAACATTGCTTTAGTAGGCATCACAATAAATAGAGAAGATAGGAAGCTTGAGTATTGGAGGGAGGATTTGGAAAGTAATGTTGTCGACCAAGTAGAATAAAGAGCTTCCTTATGGATTGGAAGTTTATTGTCAAAGAATTTAAAAACGTGATAGAAGTGTTAAGATTATCACGCATTTCATTTTGAAGAACGATGTATCCAAATATTTGTATTTCATCCTATAAAGGGATCAGAGAATTGATTGAGATGCCACTCATAAGACTATAGCAGAATGGTGGAAATTGAGAGAAGCATCATATATACCTTTGATAAGAAGATATCTTTTGAAGATAAGAAGGTAAATACTCTAAAATTACAATGTAATATGCAATTCATTATGCTAGTTAGAGTTATAACTTACTATTAATGTGAAAAGAGAAGACTAAAATGCATTATCAAGAGGTCCTAGGGTTCTCTAATATAGAGAGGAGAACTCATGCTGGGCAAATTACATAATATAGACAAAAAAATGAGAATACATGAAAATAAGAAAAGATAAAATATATCTTAGCACTCCCTCTCAAGATGAAGCATAGATGTAAATCATGTTCATCTTGGTGCACGACCTCCAAAATCATCCGCTACCTAGAACCTTGGTGAACACATATGTTGTATGCTCCCCTGAGCTGACGTGTTAAGTAGAGATAAAGCCCTTCCGAATCATGCCACGAGTGTAGTGACAATCTACCTCAATATGCTTGGTCCTCTTATGAAATGTATGGTTGTGGACAATGAAAAGAGCAGTTTGGTTGTCACGTTATAGATGCATAAGAAGAGGTGTGTCAATAGCTAACAGATCCGACCCACGTCATCTCAGTTCTTTCATGTGCCATGGCATCACATGGCCCTGTTGGTTCCTGGAGAAGTCAAGTTCTAGGAAGTAACTTAAGTCGTCAGGGTCGTTGTTTCAGCTGAATGCAGATGGGGCACCAACATCTGCATTCATGTTGGTGGAGCTCTGGCGACACCTCTGCTCCTTGGTGAGAACCAGGTTCGTCATGGTTGTTGTTTCAGCTGACGTAAGTCGTTAGGGTCGTCAGGGTCGCTGACATGGTTGCACTAGTGCAAGATATCTCAGAGAAGGAGGCCAAGCGGGCATTATTTCAGCTGAATGCTGATGGGACGCCAAGCCCGGATAGGTTCCTGGTTCTTTTCTACTGGGTATTTTGGGATGTGATCAAGCAGGAATTGATGGAGGTGCTTGCGGAATTTCAGGATGACAATTGTGGTTGGCCCTGTTGGTTCCTGGAGAAGTCAAGTTCTAGGAAGTAACGTAAGTCGTCAGGGTCGTTGTTTCAGCTGAATGCAGATGGGGCACCAACATCTGCATTCATGTTGGTGGAGCTCTGGCGACACCTCTGCTCCTTGGTGAGAACCAGGTTCGTCATGGTCGTTGTTTCAGCTGACGTAAGTCGTTAGGGTCGTCAGGGTCGCTGACATGGTTGCACTAGTGCAAGATATCTCAGAGAAGGAGGCCAAGCGGGCATTATTTCAGCTGAATGCTGATGGGACGCCAAGCCCGGATAGGTTCCTGGTTCTTTTCTACTGGGTATTTTGGGATGTGATCAAGCAGGAATTGATGGAGGTGCTTGCGGAATTTCAGGTTGACAATTGTGGTTTTGAGAGACTTAATAAGACATTCATTTTTCTGTTTCCAAAGTAGGATAGATCGAACAATGTGGAGGATTACTGGCCGATTTCTTTGTCTAATGTTGTTTTTCTAATTATTGCAAAGATTTTGGCGAATAGGTTGAAGGGAGTGCTTGACATGATTATTTCGCCGGAGTAGACGCCATTTGTACCAGTGAAAGCTATGGCCAATAGCTTGGTTATGGCGTATGAGATGGCGATGGACTGGAAAAGGGGCAAGGCAAAGGAGTTGATTTGGAGGGTAGATTTTTGAAAGGCATATGACAATGTGGACTAGAGATTCGTGTGGGCTTCCTTAGAGAAGAGAGGCTTCCCGGACCTATGGATTTCGTGGGTCTAGCGACGCATCACAACTGACTCTCAAGCCATGCTAGTCAATGGCAGTTCAGAAGGGAGCTTTTTCCAACCGCAGAGGGGTATTAGGCTAGGATACCCTCTGGCTCTGCTCTTGTTTGTGATTATGGCGAATACAATGGTGGTAATGATGAAGCTGGCTATTGGAGGTGGTTGGTGTGCTGGATATGAGAAGGAAGAGATTTCGATCCCGCTTCTACAATATGTTGATGACATTGTGTTGTTCCTAGGGGCTAATGAGGTACAAATGCGTCGGGCATCAACCGTCTTGGATATTTTTGGAGACATTTATGGCCTGCAAATTAACAGACGTAAATCATCGATGGTCCCTTTTGGCTTCAATGAGATGGAGATACAGAGTACGGCGACGATTTTGGGTTGTCCTTTGGCTTTGTTGCCGATTACCTATTTGGAGCTGCCTTTGGTGGCGGGGCGGTCCAAGTCTTGGGACTGTCAGATACTGTTGGGGAGTTTGGAAGGGAGGTTGGCAGGGTAGAAGGCATCCATGCTCTCGAAGGGGGGAGATTGATTCTATTGAAGGACGTTCTTCCAGCCATTCCTATATTTTTCTGCTCCACGAGACTACTTCTGGTAGTTGTTTGGTCAAGGATTGAGATTTTGATGAGGCGTTTCTTCTGGAGTGCACTTGGTGGACTGGAGCAAGGTGACTGCACCAAAGGCAAAGGGAGGCCTGAGAGTTCTTCGGTTGGAGGAGATAAACAAAGCGTTTATGGCTTAGTGTGTGGTCTAGGTCTGGGGAAAATATGACGATCTGGTGTGTAGGTTGATGAGGAAGCTCTATGGGGTGTCCATGTTGTGTGCCTTCGTTCCGGGGCGATTGTCGTCATCGTTATGGAAGGGGATTACTGAGGTGATCCTGGAGTTGGAATTGAATCTGAGACCGGTTTAGGGGGATGGATTGGGATTTCGCTTTTGGATGGATGATTGGATAGGTGATGGGGTGTTGGGCAATCCATACATGTGCCTCTTGTAGTTGGCTGACAACATGGAGGTGCCAGTGAAAGATGTTTGGATGCATGGTGCGTGGTCTCCGTCGTTCGCCTCGAGTTTATACGATCGCAGGATTTAGGAGTTCATGGCTTTGCAGGAGGAATTGGTGCAGGTGGAGGGACTGTCGGAAGGTAGGGATCACTTTATTTTGGGTGATGGCAGATTCTCGGTGAAGAAGACATCGATTTTCGGAGGATGATGGGGAGGGGTGGACGAGGAGGTTGTTGTCGACAACATGATCATCTGGAGGAGCAAAGGTTCCTAACCATATCGGGATCTTTCTGCGGTTCTTTCGGCTTGGTAGGATTCTCACTCAGGCCCGTCGGAATTTGCTGTTAGGGGTTGGAGTGGATCCTTGTGCTATATGTGGGGCAACGGTGGAGGACGCTGATCATCTTTTCTTTTCATGTTCCTCCTCTGCTGAGATCCGGAGCAGAGCCAACTTTGCTTTGTTTGATGGGTGTTATACTGAAAATGTAATTGAGCACTGTAGAGTTTTAAGCTCGTTTTGGACAATGTAAGTAAATTTAACACTTTTTTTTATAATTATATATACACAATTTTTGTCGTGGGTCCCAACGTGGGGTGCCACCCCATTTTCCTTCAAAAAAGGATCGACTAATTGCATGTGGTTTTACCCATACATACGGGGTGGATTATCTTGACACCTTCTCTCCTGTTGCTCGTCACTCTACCCTACGGATCCTTTTATCAGTTGCAGTAGTTCGGGATTGGCCTTTGTTACAACTTGATGTCAAGAACGCATTTCTGTATGGTGATCTTCAGGAAGAAGTCTACATGCAGCCGCCGTCGGGATTTGCTACTAAGGGGGAGTGTTCACATGTATGTAGATTTCATAAGGCAATCTATGGGCTTAAGCAGAGCCCGAGAGCTTGGTTCCAAAAGCTCTCAGACTTGTTTGAATAAGGCAATCTATGGGCTTAAGCAGAGACCGAGAGCTTGGTTCCAGAAGCTCTCAGACTTGTTTGAAAAGCAGGGGATCAAACGGTCAAATGCAGATCATTCTCTTTTCATACAGAGAACCTCCAGAGGTATGATTGTTATTATGGTATATGTTGATAATATACTTATTACCGGAGATGATCTACAAGGAATAAAGAGGGTGAACGAATTTCTGGATAACGAATTTGTTACCAAGGATCTGGGAGCTCTCATATATTTTCTGAGACTAGAGTTTGCCAGAAATCAACAAGTCTTGTGATAACTCAAAGAAAATATGTCACGGATTTGCTAAATGACACGGGTATGCTTGGATGTCGATCTGCTACTACACCCATGGATCCAAGCATGAAGCTATATGAAGATTATACTAATGAGGTTGAGAGGAGAAGATACATGGAACTATTACGAAAGCTTCTTTATGTTACAACTACTAGAGCCGATATTTCATTTGTTGTAAAGTCGGATGTGTCAGTTCATGGAACAACCTTGTCAGGTACGTATGGATGCTATACAGATGGTACTGATGTATCTTAAATCATCTCCAGGCACATGATTGTTTTTTAAAAGAGGTGGCACCATTACTATGTCAACATGTGTAGACGCAGATTATGCAGGGTCCCCAAAGGACAGGAAGTCCACCACAAGGTTTGGTATATTGGTTGGAGATTCACTTGTCTCATGGAAAATCAAGAAGCAAACTATTGTTGCTAGATCTATTGTTGAATCTGAGCATAGGGCTATGACACAAGCATGCACAGAAATGGTATGGGTTCGAGCAGTCCTTACAGATCTACATATAGAGGTTCATCTTCCGATGTCGCTGAAATGCGACAATCATACTGCCTTATTCAGTGCTAACAATCCTGCATTCCATACGAGGACAAAACACGTTGAGGTCGATTGCCATTATCAAACTGTTGTTTAAGGAACATCTTAGCCGCACTAATACGTTGCACATTATCTCTTGTAATAACGATATCATCAACATAGACTAGTATAACAGTTATACCTCTCTGAGTCCTCTAAACAAACAATTGCTATATCAATTCGAAGAGCTTCTGGAACCATCCTTTGGGACTCTGCTTAAGGCCATAAATAGCCTTATAAAGTTTGCAAATCTTCTGACACTCCCCCTTAGTAACAAATCCGAGGGTTGCTACATGTAGACTTCCTCCTGCAGATTACCATAGAGGAATGCATTCTTCACATCAAGTTGGGACAAGGACAAGTCACATACCACTATAATGGAAAGAAGGATGTGCAGATAGAATAACGTGCCATGATAGAGAAGGTATCTTGATAGTCCACCCCATAAGTTTGGGTGAATCCATGAGCCACAAGCCAAGCCTTGTAGCGATAAATGCTGCCATATGGGTGGTGCTTCATTGTAAACAACCATTTACATCCCCAACCACAGAAGCCCCTTGGGGTAGTAACCAAGCTCTAAGTGTCACGGGATTGCAGTATGGCCATCTCCTCAATGGCAAGACGTCACTAACTGTCTTGCATAGCTTCCTGGTAAGTTCGTGGAAACTCTGCGGTTGACAGACTAACGATAAACCTCTTGAAATGCTCCAAAAGATGCCCCAAATGAACATGAGAAGCAAGATGATACGTAGCACATGTATGTGTTGGAAAGAAAAAGAGCCCACCCATGTGTTTAGTACCACATGGGGGAGCGATCACTATTGGGTCTGTCCGTGGGGCTATATAAGGAGCCCCACACCCCCTGTACTCATTGAGAACTTCAATAGAAGAAATGCCCAATTCAGGGGCTTCTCCCGTGGTTTCATCCCGCTCCTGACAGAGTAGGGTTCCACGTTAAATCCCGCTGTCCTTATTTTCCTTATCTTTTCCATGTTCGCTTCCGCATATTTATTTCTTCACATGGTATCAGAGCGGGTCGATTCTCGAGGAATTTAAATTCTTATTCATGTTCGAGATTCGTTGTTTTTTTTATGTCAAAGATTTGTTCGAGATATGTTCTGAAAATCTCCGTTGCTTATTTACTCGAGATCTGTTCGAGACAGAGATCTGTTCATGGTTGAGTTTTTTTTTAAACCCTAGCAAAGTGTTTCAAATGGCATTTGATCTCCATCTACAGCAAGCCCTATTCAAATCCAGCCGCT
The DNA here is from genome assembly GCA_037367405.1 of Ottelia alismoides. Classification (NCBI taxonomy): domain Eukaryota; kingdom Viridiplantae; phylum Streptophyta; class Magnoliopsida; order Alismatales; family Hydrocharitaceae; genus Ottelia; species Ottelia alismoides. Next base: position 366,383 of record JAZKJV010001865.1, on the reverse strand, counting down.
CGCCTTCATCTCCAGATCCAGGCGCATCTCCTTGCGCACATGCAGATCCAGGCATCTCTTGGTTGGTCTCCTGATCGCCAGGAAGCACCAGGTGGCGGAACCAGGCCTCCAGACGGAGGTCTCCAAACCTATAGGTCTGGATTGATGCTACATCGCAGGCCTCGCACGGATTTCGAAAAAAAAAGAACCAGGCGCAAATCCAGTTCCGGTGGCGATCAGCCTCCCATGCGTGATTCATCCTTCCTGCGATCCCATCCAAGTCTCCCACACGGGGCAGTCGGCCCATGATACAAGGCGCAGGCCCTCCGGCAGCGCAGACCTTTGAGCCTCCAAGCGGAGGCGCATCTCCGGACCCAGGAGGCGCGCGCGCACTGCCACACCTCTTTCTAGTCACGCGCGACTCCCAGGCGAACGATTGAGCCTCCAGGTGGCCCTCAAGGCGCGGGATTCTTCAGTTGGCGGCGCATCCCGCCTCCAGGCGCTCTCTCCCATCCTATTCTAGACCTCACGGCCTCCACGCGACCCCACGGCCACCATGCGCGTGAAGATCTCTCAGGCGCATGGCTCGCGCCCCTCCTCCAGTCGTGAAGACACAGGCGCAGCCCATCGCGCTTCATCTTCTCGCGCGATTCTTCGCGCGCGCGCAAGCAGTGCTCCACTCGACCCCCGCAGCCCTCATCTTCCTCGCGAGCTCCTGAGGGCATCTCCAGCGACAAGTCCCCAAAAGGGGCAGCGACGATTGAAGGAGGCTCCTGTGCAGGTCCGAGCTCCACGCTCCATCCGTTCTTTCCATCCGAGATCCCAGGCGGCGACACCATGAGCCCCCCCAACGGGGTGCGTGATAGATTAGGGGTTCCTACGGGAACCCTAAGTAGTGGGCCCCATTATTTAATTAAAAAAAAGGGAGGGGGAGGACCGTTCATTTGTCTTAAAAAAAAGAGGCGTAGGGAGTTGACAGGAGAGAGAAAGTCCAAGGCTTGGTTTGTTAAAAAAAAGGGAAAAAGGAGAGAGAGTTTTCCTTTAAAAAAACAAATTTGAGAAAACGACGCGTACATTTGAAAGAGCCATGCGCATGTACTTTGAAAAAAAAACAGAGAGAGAAAGAGGTGCGTACAAGAAAAAGCCGCACGCATATGCTAACAAAAAAACGAAAAAAAGAAAAAAAAGTCGCGTACAAGAAAAAAGTCGTACGCATAAAAAAATGTGATTCATGTTTGCTTCTCCCAACTTGTCTATTATTTTCATTATTCTCACAAGTTTGGGAGAAAGGGGGAGTAAAAGCCATATGCATCCTACATCATTGGCTGACAGACCAAACACTCCGGATTTCACAGAATATCAAGCCATCTTCACTGTGCACCGATCTTCGTCGTGATGTCTCTATCCTCGACATCGACTCCGCACTGGATTTGTTTTCTTAAAGGCACGACGGAGACAAAGTCCGGTGACCCGCAGGCACGACTGAGACAGAGATCCGGTGACCATGCAGGCACGACAGAGACAGTCCGCTGACCTTCCAGGCACGACAGAGATACGTTCCGGTGACCTGATATACCCGTCAGCAAGCGGGTTTGTCTACCAGTTGCGGATACATACGTTTATTGTGGTGATTTCAAGTGAAGATGTAATGGTGTATATTTTTCTTTATTGTTGCAAGTTGCAGCTGTCCCAGCTACCAACTTGAGGGGGAGTGTTGGAAAAGAAAAGAGCCCACCCATGTGTTTAGTACCACATGGGGGAGCGATCACTATTAGGCATGTCCGTGGGGCTATATAAGGAGCCCCACACCCCCTCTACTCATTGAGAACTTCAATAGAAGAAATGCCCAATTCAGGGGCTTCTCCCGTGGTTTCATCCCGCTCCTGACAGAGTAGGGTTCCACGTTAAATCCCGTTGTCCTTATTTTCCTTATCTTTTCCATGTTCGCTTCCGCATATTTATTTCTTCACAGTATGCCTCCGCTTATGTAGGACAATGGGCACATCAAGATCATTTGTAACTTGTAGAGTAGCCTCCTTAGAAGGAACATGCTCATTCTGTATAGTGGTCTGCTGCATAGCCAATAATCAGTGCCATCAGTAGAAACAATGTGCTCAGAATATACCTAAGCGTATTGGGTGATGGGGAAGTCCCATAAGCAGGGGGAACATTAAGAGGCCTTTGAAGATAAAATGTGGTAAAATCTAAGTCAACATACTGGGTGGCGAGGGTAGAGGAACCACAACAGGAGGTGGTGGAGGAATCAGTGGAATTGGAGGCGATGGTGGCTTAGGAGGAGGCATGTAGAATTCCTCTACAGAGTCAGACGGAGTCAATCTTTCACCTGTAGGAGAAAAGTACATGATAAACTAACAAAAAAAGATATCAACACTGGCATAGTACTTCAATCTAATGGATCAAAACAACGGTACCCCTTTTGGGTACGAGAGTAGCCAACAAAGATACACTTGACATCTCTAAGAGAGAGCTTGTCCTGAGTCGGAGTCATGTGGTGCACGGATGCCACAGAGCCAAAAAACACGGGACATAAGGGAGAACATGTCATTCTCGAGAAATACAATTGATCGAGTAACAAGCAGTAAGAACCGTATCACCCCAAAAAGATTGGAGAGCACAACTCTGAACCAGGAGGGTCTTCGTTACATCAAGTAAATGACGTTGTTTACATTTAGCAACACCGTTCTGCTAGAAAGTGTATGCATACGAGGTCTGGTGTATGATGCCAAGAGATCTAAAGAACTCAAAAAGTTGTGAAGTGCATAATTTCAAGGCATTGGCAGAGAGAACATACTTAACAATAGCAGAAATATTCTTTATTTCAATAATGAATGTTTGAATAATAGGCCCAACTTCAGTCTTGTTTTTCAAAAGAAAAGTCAATGATAGTCTTGGAAACTCATCCACAGCTATAAGATAAAACATGTATCCCTGATGGTCAGGAACACAACTAGGATCCCAATTATCAAAATGAACCTACTCAAAAAGACTACTACTACTATAACTCTGACGACCAGGAAAAGAAGATTGGTGATGCTTCCCAAGCTGGCAAGCCTCACACTGGAATATGGATCGAGATGATATCTATGGGAGGATATGACATTATTTAAAGAGGAAGGTGACCAAAATGTAGATAGCACATGTATGAAGAGACTAATTCAATATGAATGAAAGAAGCACCAGTATATGGAGACTGGACCGGTCTATAGTGACCCCTTGCTCACTGCCACGTCCAATCACCTTGCTTGTGAGTTTGTCCTGAAACAAAAGAGAAGAGCAGTAAAAGATGGCACGACAATGCATAAACTTAGTGATTTAACTAATAGACAATAAATTCATTAAAAAATTAGGTGCATTTAGTACATTCTACAGGCTCATAGACAACATCAAATAGAGCTCACCCTATCCTGTAATAAGGGAATGGGTCCTATCTGCAATGACAACAGATCTCTTGGATGAATAAATCTATATGAAGGGAATTGAGCCCTGACTCCACACAAGTGGTGAGATGCACTCGAATCCATGATCCAATGTGTCATATCTTCCATGTGACACTAATAAGAGTGTAGGCTATATCTAAGGAGCTAGAAAAGACTCTGCTAGTGACTGCAACATCTGGAGGGCCTGTAGGTGCACTAGTCGTGGTGGCAGCATGAGTCATTATCTCTCTCAGATCGGAGACAATATCATTTATCTTTTGATCTGTCTTAGGACAAAAATGGCAGTTGGCTCAACCTGCTCGGTCACACTAGCAAAGGAGGTATGTATGCTTCATATAGCATGTCTCTTCGGGATTACCAAGTCAATAACAGTAAGTGCAAGGACCACACTTATGTCGACCTCCTCTGCCACAGGCACCACTTCCTTTGAACTTAGAAATACCTCCCTTGTCATGGTATTCGACAATAGCCGAGGACGTATGTGTAGTGATAGTGGATTGGACCGTAATCCGTAAAAGATGGTTGTAAGCCTCCTCCATAGGAGGTATAGCATCACCCGTGAGAAGCTGGGTGTGTGCTGCTTCGTACTCAGGGTCTTGGGTTGTACGAAAAACTCCAATCATAGTGGCATTCTTGTACGCCATATTTTGCTCTATAGACGTGGTCACTGACATGAAGCTGTGTAACTTCTCGAACATGCCTCAAGGCAAAGAATAGAAGCTCTGCAAAGGATGACCATCTGTTTTGTCGTGAAAATGTCAAACTGCAATTGGAGGATGTTGACCTCATTCTCCGCCTGACCATATGTGGCTGCAACTACAAGTATATCCCACATCCCCTTGGTAGTGGGATGATGTAAAATATCAGTGGCTATCTCTGTGGTGAGAGTCTCAGAGAGCCAGACACACGTATATGCATCCTCCTACTTCCAAGAAGCATTTTTCCCAGTCTTGTTTGCTTGCTTGGGTTGTGTCATAATGTGCTCCTTGTTAATTGCACTGCATTAGGGTCATAAACTGCATGAAGCACAACTCACAATTGGTCCCATCCATATTATGATGGGTGCCGGGCTCTTGAAAGCACCAGACAAAGAGAAAACATCACCCTTGCTTTCTGACATGATGATAAATCTGTCGGATAGAATTCGACTGGGCAGTTGACCAATCTGAAGATGTATACATGATCTTATAGGGATTGGGTGTGTGTGCGGACTATTCCACAACTGTTCGCATCAACATCAACTATATGTTAAGGCGGATGGGTTGATTTAATGGCCTAAAATCACCCCCAAAATGTCAAAATCAAACATTGGGGTCTGCCCTAGATGGTATTGGATGCAAAGAACGTAGCCATGACACGAAGGAGACGTGCTAGTGGCCTTGTGGTGCCACCACAGGCAACCTGGGGTACCTCATAAGCAGCTGGGTGGCGGCCGGAATGCCGCACGTGCGGTCTGGTAGACTTGGGGTGCCGTGCGAGTAGCATGGTTGGCCTGGGATGCAACTGGCAACGACGAATCAACGAGCGGTGGCTGTGAGAGAACGTGGAAGAGGCTTGCTGGTGGAGCTAAGGGCTCAGGGATACTGGAGCTCCGATCTAGGACCATCGCTCTCATACCATGTGGATAGAGAATACTAAATTTCATTATTAAGAGGCCCTATGGTTCTCTTGTACAGAGGGAACTCTTATTGGACAAATTACATAATAAAAACAAGAAATGCTGCAACAGTTATTAAGTGCAAATGAGAGCTAATGCTACAGTTCAACGCTGCAAGAAGTTAGAAGAGCCTTATAATAGAAAGTAGAGGACACCAAAGAAATGCCGTAAGGGAACTCCTCACATGGATATGCCATGTATGTAATTGAACCTGGGTATGACCTAAACTATAGATGTTTGGAAGCAAAGATCCAACTAAACCCACTTAGTGGAAAAGGCTTGATCATTATTGTTGTAAACTATTCATCATCTCTTACAAAAATTATGGACATTAAAATTGCCTTTTTTAAGGTGAGATTTTTAAATTCTAATGTGTGTATTTACGTATTCTGTACAGTGGTATTAACTTTTGTTTATTGGTTTTGTTTTCCGAAGTTCACATTCTCCACGATTGATTGATATAGATATTTGTTTATAAGGACCGTAGTGTATATTATCTGACAGCTCTTTAAAAGTTAAACCATCCCCCTTGGCTGGTCTGTGAAGGTATGAACGGATGCAAACTCCAAGTTCGTGGACAGAAGTCCATACCGAACCTGATAAATTGTCTAACTTGTTTGCCTTGATATTTTCCTAGTGGTTTGATTTTATATTGGATCTTCAAACTGAGGTGCTTGAGAGTAAGTTTTCCTCATCATGAATTGGTTCAATTGCCTTGCTGCTGCAACCTATCAAGTTGCAGAAGTCCTGAAAGTTAGGTCGGTAAAAAATGTGCATTATTTCCAGATTGAGGAAAATAAACAGCTTTCTGCTGGATTTTTTTGTTGGTTATATATATTGTAGCAATATGAGGGCTGGCACTTGTTGAGGGAATAAAACAAGATACATTCCATCAAACCCTAGAGCTCTCTTATATAGGAGAAAAGCTCTATGGGTAATTTACAGAAACAGGACAATAAAAGTAAATAACGTAATTATTCTAACACTCCCCCTCAAGCTGGAGCATATATATCTAACATGCTCAGCTTGGAACAACAGTGATGGAATGGACCCCTAGCAAGAGCCTTGGTGAACATGTCTGCAATCTGATCTCCTGATGATACATAAGATGTCCAAATAAGCCCTTTTGAATCAAGTCCTGTGTATAATGACAATCCACTTCAATGTGCTTTGTCCTTTCATGGAAGGCTGGATTATTGGCTATGAACAAGGCTGCCTGATTATCACATTTAAGATGCATAGGAAGAGGTACTTCAATAGTTAAATCAGTCAAAACCGATTTAACCCACATCATCTCAGTACTACCTTGTGCCATTGCCCTATATTCTGACTATGCACTGGATCGAGCCACGACAGTTTGTTTCTTACTCTTCCAAGCTACTGGTGAGCTGCCAACAAATACAATAAAGCCTGAAGTAGACTTTCTATCATTAGGACACCCAGTATAGTCTGCATCAGCACATCCTGTGATGGATATAGAGGTATCTCTTCTAAACAGAAGACCAGCACCTGGAGACAACTTCAGATATCTCAAGATCATAAAAACAACATTCATGTGAGCCTGCCTGGGTTGCTCCATGAACTGACTTACCCTACTAACCGCAAAGGATATATCAGGTCGGGTAATAGTAACATACAACAACTTCCCCACTAGCTCTCTATATCGTCTCTTGTCCACCTCCTCAGAGTCATCATCATAAAGTTTAACATTAGGATCCATAGGAGTAGTAGCTGGTCTACATCCTGCCAAACCTGTCTCAGATAACAGGTCAGTAACATACATTCTTTGTGTCATTACCATGCCTTGCTCATTTCGTGCAAACTCCAATCCCAAAAAATAATGAAGTGTACCCAGATCCTTCGTAACGAACTGCTTGCTAAGAAAATCCTTGGCTGCTTGAATGCCCTGCTCATTACTGCCAGTGATAACAATATCATCAACATACACTAAGATGATCACAATACCTCGCTGGTCTCTCTTTACAAAGAGAGTATGATCTGCTGTAGATCTGACAAAGCCCTTTTGTTCAATCAACTCCGAGAGCTTCTGAAACCAAGCCTGTGGACTCTGCTTCAGGCCATATATGGCCTTATGAAGACGGCACACCATACTGGACTCCCCCTCAGCAGTAAACCCTAGTGGCTGCTGCCTATAAACTTATTCCTGCAAGTCACCATACAAGAAAGCGTTCTTGACATCCAACTGAAATAGGGGCCAATCACGGACAACATCAACTGCAATAAGGATCCGTAAGGTAGAGTGGCGTGCTACTGGAGAAAACGTCTTCTGATAGTCGACCCCATATGTTTGGGTGAACCCACGAGCAACCAACCTGGCTTTGTATCTATCAATTGTACCATCAGCCCGATGCTTAACAGTAAACGCCCATTTGCTGCCCACTATTGACGAACCCGGTGGAGCATGCACAATACTCCACTTACCACGCGACTGCAACGTCGCCATCTCTTCCTACATAGCTAAACGCCACAGACTGCTCTGTAGTGCCTCCTGATATGACCGTGGAATGTCTACCGCCAACAATCCAACAACAAACTGGCGAAAGTCCGTAGATAAACGCTCCAACGAAACCTGAGATCCAAACTCCATCCCATATTTAGGATTCATCGTCCGCGCCCGCTTCTGCCTTCGATGTGCAATAGGGATATCTAGGTCATCAACTGGAGGAGTGGAAGTATCATCAGTACCCTGTACATCCATCTGCGCAGGCAAATCACCTGTGTCATTAGAAGAACTCAAATGATCAGTACATACCTCGGGCGTACTGGATGATAGAGGAGGCACATGAGCAGAGGGCTGACGCTGATAGACCTGAGGATAAAATGTAGTAGTTGGTGGTGGCGGTGGTGGTGGAGTTGGCATTGGTGGTGGTGGTGGTGTCGGAGTAGAGCATGGAACAGATGGAGGAGGAGGAGGCACATAGATATCATCTCCTTCCTCTGAGTGAGTGAGTCTGTCACTTGTAGGAGAGAAATACATAATGGACTCAAAGAAGGTGACATCTGCACTAACATAGTATCGTCGTCGAACTGGATCAAAACACCGATATCCTTTTTGGGTTTTGGAATAACCCATAAACACGCATTTGACAGCTCTGAGAGAGAGCTTGTCAAGACCAGGAGAGAAGCAATGAACAAACGCAACGGACCCAAAAGCGCGTGGTGTTAGGGAGAAAAGATCTGTTTCGGGAAACGCAGTAAAGAACGGGATCTTCTCCCCTAACACAAAAGAAGGCATACGGTTAACCAGATAGCATGCAGTTAGAACCGCATCCCCCCAATAGGAGTGAGGGGCGCGGCTCTGAATCAAAAGGGTTCTGGTAATATCCAACAAGTGACGATGTTTTCTTTCAGCCACCCCATTTTGTTGGGAGGTATATGCACAAGACGTCTGATGCACAATCCCATGAGACATAAGGAATTGAGAGAGTTGAGTACTGCACAATTCTAGAGCATTGTCAGACCGTATGTACTTCACTCTAGCAGAGAAAATATTCTTTATTTCATTAATAAAAGACTGAATAACATGACCAGCATCAGACTTATTTTTAAGAAGAAAGACCCAAGATAACCTAGAAAATTCATCTACAGCAACAAGATAAAACATGTGCCCTTGAAGATCAGGGACACGACTAGGACCCCAAATATCAAAATGGAGTAACTCAAACAGACCATGACGACTTGGACCTAGACGACTCTGAAACGAAGACCGGTGATGTTTCCCAAGATGGCACGCCTCGCATTGAAAAGTAGACCGGGGAGAAATCTGTGGAAGGATATGAACCATCTTTTGCAAGGGAAGATGACCAAAGCGGAGATGCTATGTGTAAGGAGAGACAGATCCAGCACTAACGGAATAGACACCAGCATAAGGAGACTGCACCAGTCTATAGAGACCCCCTTGCTCACGGCCAGTTCCAATCACTCTGCCCGTTAGGATGTCCTGAAACACAAGAGCAGATGGGTCAAATATGGCACGATAATGTAAATCTTTAGTGATTTGACTAATCGACAATAAATTCATTGAAAAATAAGGATCATAAAGAACATCCTGAAGCCGTATTGCAGGGGTCAACTGCACCTCCCCCTGACCAGTAATAGGAGAGTGTGTCCCGTCCGCTATCACCACAGATCGTCCTGTCTGAGTTGCACTAAAACCATCCAACTGCTTCTTATCACCACATAAATGGTGAGATGCTCCTGAATCCATGATCTATTCTGATAGATCTGCTCTGTAACAACTAGTAAGAGCATATGATGTACCTGACGTGGATGCTGATGCTGATGCAGCTATCTCCGAAGATCCTGAAGTACTTGTTGGCCCCTGAGTAGGCATGATCTCTCTAAGTCGCGCCACTAACTCCTCGAACCTCTGATCCGGGACATGGGAAGGACCCCCTTCCTGCTGAGTCTGCTCTGCCACACGTGTTGTAATAGTAGGAAACCCATGCTTAGAATAACATGTTTCCTCAGTGTGACCAGTCCTGCGACAGTAAGTGCACGGCTGTCGAGGAGGTCTGTTACCTCCTCCTCTGCTACGGCCACCTCTACCTCGAAACTGTGGAGATCCTCCCCTGCCACGAGATGCTGCAATGGCTGAGGACGTCTGAGATAGCTGAGATCCACCATGAGATATGGAGAGTCTACCCAACCTGCGATAGGCCTCTTCCATAGGAGGTATGGTAGCATTTGTAAGAATCTGTGCTCTGGCGGCATCATACTCCTGATCAAGGGCTGCTAGAAATACTCCTTTCATCACTGAGTCCCTATATGCCTTTAGCTGTTTTGATGTGGCTGTCAACGGAATGTACCCGTGTAGCTTCTCAAACATACCTCTCAGAGAGGTATACAGGGTATGAAGAGGACGTCCGTTCTGTTTCGAGGTGAAAATGTCATGCTGAAGTTGTAGGATCTTGGACTCGTTCTTTGCAGGAGAATATGTGGCAGCAAGGATATCCCATATAGCCTTCGCAGTGGGTTGACTCAGAATGTCGTTGGCTATTTCCATGGATACGGTACCAGATAACCATACACGTGCATATGTATCGTCAGCCTCCCATGAGGTATTAACTCCAGTCTTCTCAACAGGTTCCTCTTGTGTGAGGATATGCTTCTTGCCATTGCATTGCAGAAGACTCATGAACTGCATGGCCCACAGTTCATAGTTTGTGCCGTCCATTTTCACAACGGGTGCTGGACCTTTAAAGGCACCCAGAGACGGAAGATCTACCTTGTTGTCTGACATGATGACAATAATATTCTGCAACTGGGGTTACACGACTAGACAATAATGTCTACGTGAACATATATGAAGGCAGTTGTGGACGTAGACTCATACCACAACGCCCTCCATACCATGAGGGTTCCTCTGACGAGTTCGGCTACAACCCAATCACGATAGGGCTACAGCCCGATCACGGTAGAACTGATAGGGCCACAGCCTGAGCACGCGCGTAGGGCGCACAGGGCACAGGACGCGCGTAGGGGGCTCGCGCGCAGGAGGGCACGCACGCAAGAGGGCACGCGCGCAGGAGGGGAACTCGTGCACAAGAGAGGGCGCGCGCACAGGGGAACACGCGCGCAGGAGGGCTCGCGCGCACAGGGGACCTGCTGCCGGGAAAGCTTGCAGGAGGCGGCGGAGGCGCGAGGGGCGCTCAAGCGAGTAGAGGCGGCGCCAGCGGAGGCTATTGGTGGGGAGAAGGAACTAGGGCACAGTCTCCGGTCTAGGACCGTCGCTCTGATACCATGTTGAGGGAATAAAACAAGATACATTCCATCAAACCCTAGAGCTCTCTTATATAGGAGAAAAGCTCTATGGGTAATTTAAAGAAACAGGACAATAAAAGTAAATAACATAATTATTCTAACAGCACTGAAAATGGATAGCCCATGAAATTTGATTTACTGGCAAAGACTTCTCCCACTATAAGTAGGGTCAGCTATATGGATTCTTGCTCAAGTCCATGTTGAAGGATTCGACTATTTTTTAGTCTAGCTGTCGACTACCTAATGCAACCCCCACAAGTGAGGGATTTGAACCCTGGTCTTTTGGGTTGGTAGGCACATTGCACTGCCACTACCTTTTAAGTGTGTTTACTGTGTACATTTTTTGTTTACCCTTTGTTGTCTGTGATCTAATTTCTGTCATGCTGTTATTTTCTCAAACCACCTACATCTAAACAGGTACCCCGTTCAAGCTGGCGATGCTATTTGGATGGCACCATTTGTTCCTCAATGGTCAGTACCAGTTATTATATTATAACTATCATATTCTCAGATTGTACAGTTTCTCCTGTACGTGGCTATTCTAGTATATTTCAATTTTAGAAGGTGATAGACCTCTCATATAATCTCAGGTATGCAGCACTTGGGAAGGCCAGGTCAAGGTATCTGTTGTACAAGGATGTGAACATGAATCCGCTCTAGAGGTTGACACTCCCAGCTATGGTTTGAACAGCTTGATGAGATTTCTCATATACCTGTTCATGAAATTGGGGAAAGAGAACTCATAGTCAAATCAGAGAAATACTTGTTATTACAAACGATACTCATGGAATTTAAGATATAGCTAGGCATGTAAATCATACTTGGCATGATATTAATCACATCTGTGTTAAAAAAATGGAGGACTTTACGGTAAATATGGCACATTTTTCTACATTGCAAGCGGCATTCAGATTTTCGTGGAATCTATGTGCACAGGGGCCGTATGTCCTTGCAAGAAGTGCATGCAAATACCCCCCTTGGTTTCCCTTGGCTTTTTTTCCTTGCGCTCCTTAGGTTTCATTCTTTCCCTTCCCCTTGTGGTCGGAACGAGCCTCAACTGTCTAATTTTTCAAAGCGAAAACATTTGCTCCATCTGTTCGCTTCTCCTTGTTCCCATCTCTTTGGGGATCAGTCTACATATTTTAGCATCTGATCTCCTGTTTAGTTTCTGTGGTAACTGCTGATTCCAAATTTAGCATCTACTGCACTTCTTGTATGCCAAAACTTCCTTTCGAACTTTAACTCATATTACCCTATGCCTCTCTTTATCGCCCATCCTCATGTGCAATGCTAGAACTTCTGAATTTGATGCTTGTATGAAATGTTAATGGAAATTGTGTAGTGCATCCAACTTGTGCAACAAATTTAATAAGCACATTGAGCATGGATGCACGTACACTGTTGAATGAGTAATCTGTAACCTAGATACCAAACTTGGTTGTTCTGATAAAGCAGATTTTTGCATACGAAATCAAGATTCTGCCTAAGGACACCTATCTGAGCAATCAGTTGTGAAGTTTATGGGAGACCTGATTATGGCCAAAGCAGAGGAGTGGATGTTGCGAATCACGGAAGCGGAATACGTACACACGATCAAGTAAGCAAGCACAAAGACATTTATTTTCAAGACGTTTTGTGGTGGCAATATGTTTCAATATGTGGAGAAAGAAAGTAACATAGGATATCGAGAGCCCTAACCCTAGATGAGTAAATATAGTAATCCTGTACAGAAGGATCCTTGACGAATAGTTCCATATGCTTGAATACAAATACAACCATTAATAAAAAAACTTCGCTGCAAGCATTGCCCCCCCCCCCCCTCCCACCCTTGTTGGGTGACCCCTTGTGTTACTTGGGCAAGGAATGATTGGAAGGCGTGCATATGGTGGTCTTTCATCCTGGTCAAATGGTCAGGATTCGAGTCATGTCAACAAACACCACCAGTGTTATGGAAAATTATGACACTTCTAGATAAACTATCCTGAGAGGTTGAGGGAATAGACTTGACCCAGAATAGAAAAGTGACCATGAAGGCTGAGTCCAGTCAGGTGACTTTCAAGTCCACGGCTCGTGTGTGTTGCTTCCATAGGATGAAGGTGATATTGTTCCAATAGTGCCTGAGCTGGACTGCAATTTTATCATATAAATAGTTACAAACTCCTAGTAATTGAAAAAAAAGGAAATTGTTGTTTTACTTTGTTGGCGGTAGTGATTGGATAAACATCGATAAAGTATAAAACTTAGTAAGAAAATGCAAGGTAACACTATCGCTATGAGATAATCATAAAGAATAATGACAGAAATAAGAAAACCCAATTGATGATGTATGCACTTTCCAAGTGTGCACTTTCCAAGGTAACATTGGAAACACAGTCGTATGCACTTTCCAAGTGTAACATTGGAAACATTGGAAACACAGTCATATGCACTTTCCAAGTGTGCAAATATTCAGAGGTAGCTCTGGGATATGGACGTATTCTTTAATCAAAACATGTGGCGTTGTATACATAGTGCAAACAAATTCGATTGAAGTGAATGCGAATAGATAATGAAAAAAATGGAGTTGGAAAGGAAGTCTTGATAACTGGAAAATAAGTGGGAGTTGGTCTATACTAATACTACTGAAAGTCTTCATTGTGGAAATTGTTGAACTATGGGAGTTGGTCAATGCTACTTGTTTTGTTCCCATATGCAATGTGTGCCGACAAGTTCTGGTGGCTACTTGTAACCTCGTGTCTAGACCTGCAACGTTATTGAAATCGTCTCATCGAGGCTTTAACATCCTGCGTTCAGTTGCGTTATCTCATCTCAAAGCTTTACATCATATGTAATTAGAAGCATAGCTCATGACCATTCTCTGGAGATGATCGATTGAGAGAATGGTGTAGCAAATCGTGTCCCATGTCGAAGCGAAATTCGGAGTAAGTTCTGCACTCCACTGTAGAACATCACCTATTTGGTAGGAAAAGATGGTATATTTGCATAGGATCACTTTGATTTTAGAATATTTATTCCATTATGCATTGTAAATTTCGTACAAATATGCATTTTATCCTTGTATTTCATACTATTTTTGCATTGAATTTTTGATACCGTGTTTGAAATTCTTATTTTATGGCCATTGTTTCATTGTAATAATTGATATAACTAGTTTTTAATTTCCTTGAGTAGCTATAAAATTATGAAAAATCATAGGAAATATAATTAGATGCCTTTTGAGATTAATTTACATATCTCGATTTAGAACATAAAAAAATTAAGTTTGATGACATTCATAATTAATTATATTAACGAATCTTCATGTATTAAATATAATATATAATATTTTCAAAAAAATAGAAAACATAACCTTTGAATAGATATATAGCATAATATATATATCAAAATTATTTGTTTTTGTTTTTATAAATAATCAAATAACTTTATACAACATATTACTTAAAAATAAAATAATTTTGTATTACCTATATAGCACTTAATTAATTTTAATAAATTGTAAAAAAAACTTAAAAATTGATTTTTTTTAATGTAAATACAATATCATGACTCGTTCACCTTATAGATTTCACATAAAAAATAATTTTGTATTACATTAAATGATTATAAAGTTTAATTTTATTGAATAGATACAAAGTTGAATACAAATAAAAAATCTAATAAATTTATCTTCACAATGCTTTTAATTATACGCATTTTGAATAAAAATGCTTAAGAAATAAATAATAATAATGTTTTATAATAAAAAATACATTAAACTTATTCATCCATTAAATAACATAGCATTATCACTCTAAATAAAAAATAGTTATTATATTATTAAAAATAACACAAAATAGTAACTTTATGTAGAGTAATAATATGCATTTAATTTTTTATGTCTACAAATATGAACCTTACATAAATTAAGTATAATAATGAGTATAAATTTGATAGCTTAAAAAAGATACATCAAATAATTATTTAGTTTTTTTTGTAATATAAGTAAATTTATAAATAATTAAGTAAATGAATAATAATTAAAATGAAATAGAACTACATCATATTCTTTATTTAAATATGTATACATCTTTATATTACTTATATGGCTCTATTATTATATTAAATACTTTTTAAAGTTTGTGTTATTTTGTTCATATAAAATTGAATATAAATATAAAATATAATAAAATTCTTGAAAATACTTCTAATTATGTGGGTTTAGTATAGAAAATGCCTAAAAAATAATAACAAATTATATGCAGCAATAAGAGACACATTGAACTATTTAAAAGCTTAAATATCTTATTTTAAATAAAAATATAAGTACTTAAATTGTTAAAAAATACATCAAAATATAAATATATGTAAAACAATATTATGAATTTTAATTATTTTTATCTTTATATATGCGCCTAAATATATGAATTAAAGTATAACTCCGTAAAATTAATATCATTAAAATATTTTGAAATAAATAATAACTTATATATTTATTTATAAAAAAATCCTAAATGAAATAAAAAAATTAAACAAAAAAGTCTGGTAAAATAAAACAAAACAAAAATACATCATTTTCCTAATTTAAGTATGTATAAACCTTTATCTTACTTATATATCTTAACCCTTAAGTGATAAATTGAGTTAAAATATTTAGTCTGTTAATTAGATAATGTAATAATAATATGAATAATTATAAAATAGAGTGTATATATAATACCTCTAAAATTTATAAAATATGCAAAGATAAATATTAACAAAAAAATCAGTAAATATAAAATTGATTATAAATAGAATAAAATCTAATTTAAAATATATGAAAAGAAAACCATATAAAATATAACAAAATTAAACACTCAAACTACATAAAAATAACATTAAATTTTTGTGTTACAATAAAGGCTAAGTACCTCATAGTAATAATATAAAACCATATCATAGCCTAGGTTGATTAACGGTGATTATGTGATTCATTTCATTTATTCTTTCATTTTATCAAAAAAATTATGGTAAAAATACATGTAATTACTCATTAGATTTTATTCCTTAACGAATTATATCTCTTGAATAAAATGTATTTTTAACACTAAATAGAATAATCAGAAGAAGGAAGAGAAAATAGGTAAAGTAGAAAATAAGTTCATTGGTTCATATCCATTTATAGAAAGTCCTATTTTGACAAAACTCATATTTGAACTTCTTTGTAAATAAAACTACTTATTAAAAATGTCAAAAAATAACTATGTTAAATGGTGTGAGATTCGACTTTAGGATCGATTGATTACTTGTTCATTTACTCAATAAAATTTCTCGATTTCTTTAGAATTAATAACAAGTCTTTTTAACTTAATTCTTTTTGTAACATGTACATAAAAATACAAAGAAAGTACAGAAATATAAAATAAAATCAGCAATGAATAAATGTTAATAGAACTCAAATCGAAAAAGTTGCAATGTCCAACTTCCCGACTAACACCCCACTTTGTATGAACTTCATATCTGACAAACTCATTTTTAAATATCAAGTTAAAAATTTCTCTATCCGATGAAGTTGGTATCATTGAAATTGAAGCTAATATGCAAAAATCGCCTATATGATATATCTACATCTGAGCCTATTTATTTACATATCTGTCTTTATTGTGAGTTTCATTTAACTTGTATTTATCTCTTATTGTACACATTTTATACTTTCTAAGTAAAATAAAATCCTAAATAAGGTGCTTATTAACTAATTACAATAAAATTTGAATCATAAAAATATGTATAATATATATTGCACACATTTATATTTATTTATTCTTATATATGCTCTCCTAAAAATCTAACAAAAAGTTATTTATGTACATGATGAACTTCTTTTTGTCTCTCTTAATAATGTAGAATAGTCGTATGGTACATGAGGTGAAAATGATCCATCAAAAACCACCATTTAGAATAGGTGGAGAATTTAACTTGGCAAGTCTACCAATGTCGAACCCAGGGACATGAATCTCCTCGACGATTAATCAGATGTTAATATCTACATCAAGTGATTGAATATTCTAACTAGGTCAATAGACAGACACCTTACACAAAACAATGCGCAACACAAAATATGATGCCATGTGTGATGCAATATAAGATGCAAGGATGAGATGCAATTTTTATTTTGATTTAGTGCAATTTAAATGTGGTGTAATGTGTAAAAAAATGTCATTATATGCAAACAGATATACATGCACAAATATGCCCTACATTGATCAGTGAATTGAGCAATAAAGATAGATTTAATTTCATGAGCAACTAATGCATCAAAATTAATCAATGGATGATCAAATACATTAACATCAATGAGAACTTGACACTATATATATATATATATATATTAAATTTATCGTACCATTCTAGTGTTAAAATAGGAAATAAAGGGTGTCATTAGATAGAGCATCAAATAAGCAGAACAATGAAATTGAAATCATTCAAAAGGAGTTTGAATGCTCAACTTAAAAGGAAAGAGGTCCATGGGCATAAATGCAAGAATAACATGAGAAATAAAAGAAAAAACATATCAACAAGGTCCTGAGAAGGGCATAATTGCAATTATCAATAAGTGTTAGGCCCTCCCTGTAATTTTTCCAAGTACACTGAGACTTATTGATAATTCTTGAAACCGATAGGGTCTCCTAGCAATTTACCCAGGAACGCATGTGAGGCACGTGTGCCTGGACCTAATTACAAATCTGGAGAAGACGGATGACAACGCTGCAATGATCTAGCCCCCTCATGCGCTGGCACGCACCCGAAGGATTGGATTCGTACTTGGAGTTAGTTGTAGGTTCGGGGCCACATGGAAGGCTCTGATGCTTCAGTTCGTGGTGCAGGCTAGAAACCAATTAGGGTCATCCTATCAATGAGATCGGATGGCACCTATACTGCACAAACTCCTCCTCCCTACCTTCGCATGGTGTCCATGGTGGTGCTCCGGTGAGCCTACCTAGACTCCTCCTTGATCCATCTGATCATCTGAAGCACGGGGGGGCTTCACATGAGGTCAGCAAATCTCCTGGAGGGCTGGAGGAGCTCAAGTGGCGCTTGGATCATGGAGACAGTGAAGGCTCATCGAAGACATTGCTCTAGAATGGAGCAGCCTTCGAAACTAACCATTGAAGACTTAGGGTACCTGCAGGTGTTAGAAGCATAGCTGAAGTGTATTGTAATGTTTGTGAGTGAAATGAAGGATCGAGGGGCGGCGAAGGAGGTGAGGTCCCAGGTGGGTTCCTCCACAGTGATGGTGGAGAATTGGAGGGGAGTTGCTTGTGGTATGGAGGAAGGGAGACGATGATTTGGACCCACCGCATGGATCAGAGAAGTCCAACAAAGGTGGAGGTGCGTACAATTGGTGATGAAGGTAATGGAGTTATGTGAATTAAATCAAAGAAAACATGATGCTTAAGTGAAGAAGATTATCTAGGGATCTGACCGGAGAGCAGAATGGCAACACGGGGCTTGACCACTCATCAATTCCATCACCCCATGTCACGGAAAAGGGAAGATGCATAGTCGAAGCTCCGCGGAATGGTGGACACTGCTCAATGGAGCTAGGGGTGGAGTATTTGTAGGTGAATGTGATCAGCTACAGGAGGTGGTGGAGGTGGATTGTAACGGTCACACACAACCCTAAGGTTTGGGCCGTGATGGTTTAATGGTTGTGCGAAGAAGATGGGGATTAGGGATAAACCGATGAGGCATTATATCATTATGAGGTTGACTAAGGTGGCTGCTAAAATTTGAAGGGGGACGAGGTGTAATGAGGGGTGATGTAGGGCACAACCGTTACTGGAGGTAGGAGATGAGGTATGGACTATTGGATCATGTGATCCATCGGTCTTGATAAAGGCAGGTATGGTCGGTTGTGATGAGATCCATCGAGTAGATCTAAGGCTGAGAGAGAAGCAAAAGCATTGTCTCTGATGAGATCTAATGATCTCATTAGATGGCTGGAAGAAGAGCGGGTAAGAATAGCGGAGATTGGATCCATCAAGGAGTTCCAACGGTTGAAAAAGAGGCAGGAAGAGATGAAGGGTCGGGCCATGTGGATGACGCAAGGGGCGTCACACGACCTAATGAGAAAATTAGAAAAGGGTAAAAATATAGTAAAGTCAAAAAAAAATAATTACAATCCGAACTAAGAAAAAGTCAAAACATGAAAGTTGTAGATCTCAATAAGATCTACAAGTTTCATGTTGATCAAAAAGTCCAACAAGATCATATGTACAAGGACATATTTTTGTAAGTATTTTTAAGGATTAAAAACACTTGTTTTAATTTCTTTTATCATTTTTTGTAATTTAATCTATTTTTGATGTCAACACAAATATGTATAATAATTACTCTAATTTTTTTGGGATTTTTGATGATTAATAAAATACATGAACTAAGGTACAATAATATAGTTAAATATATACATTAATTAGGGTCAGTTATAAACATGGGTTAGTTTAATAATATTAGTTCATTAGCATTAGGTTTTATTTATTTGTTTAAGGTAAAATAATAATGATTGATAAATAATATGATAAATCTTAGATTCATCAATATGCTAAATTATTCTTTAAATCAATGAAATATAAAATTGGTATATATTTTGCATGAAAAAATGACTAAATCAAAACACATGTATTATAGGCATAATATACACGTATTTTGTTGTGTTTCCATGATTTCTTTTTATTAACAAATGTATTTTGATGAATATATGATTCATCTTTCTAATTAGCTGAAAATAGAGATTAGTCTCTAGAATTTAGGATCATTTCCATGTTAACTTCATAAAATTAACTTTCAAACACTTGTAATTAATTTGCATAAATCAACATTCATCTCTGCATTCATATTCGTCTGTATATTTTCACAAAACTTTATCTATTTTTAATTAATTCATGCTAACTCCAATTAACATGAATCGGATCCCTTGTCTACATATCACTAACCTTAATCAATGAAAAAATCCTAAAATTGCTAACTTATACAGATTCAAAATAATCCCAAACCATAATTTCAGGATAGAAAGACAAAAATGTTGATATCTCTCACGTACAGTGTCCAAATGTACTCTACTCACTTTTGAATTAGTTCCATTTAATTATCTTCAAATCAATACCAAATTCAAAAGAATCAGTTCATTTTTTTGAAAATTGAATTTTGGGACCTAATTGCGCTTGTTTATTTCTGCTAATTTTGACCTATCATTTCATGTGGATATTTTACTTATTTTGATTATTTTATTTTTCATTTCTTTAATTTATTTCTTTCTTTAATAAATTACATAAAAATGCAAACCCAAAAAAAATCAAAAAAGTAATAAAAAAGACAGATTCTGACTTGAGCTTACTTACCTAAGCAACCTGTATATAATTCATTTCCCTAATTTTTTAAAATTAATACTAACTTAGAAAATTTCTAAAAAAAATGCCAATTTGAGTCCATTGCATCATTTCATAACATGTCTGATTTTTTAATACATTATTTATGTACAGAAAATCAAATAGAAATTGAAAACCAAAAACTCTGATATTTTATATGCATAAAATATGACAAAAAAGTAAAAATATCTTTCATTCCTTGGTCCATTCACATTTGGATCCTTCATGTACGTTGTATATAATAATTAGATGCCCATTTTTATTTTATTTTATAAAATTTCCATTTGGGTCTATCTTCTATTTTTAATCGATTTATTCATGCATTTTAAGTCCTGATCAACATTGGTCAACGTCGCCACGTGTCACATCCTCAATGAAGCCACCTAGCTCCTGGTCAAGGTCCTCCAGCCCAGTCAACCTGCCCTTTCTCTCTCCAAGTGTCAAGCATGTGATCCTACCACTTTGCCCCCTCACGTGTGTCACATCCGGGCACTTAACCCCCTCGTATGTGCCTGGAACGTGATCCCCTTCTCCCTCCTCCTCACGTGCCAACACACGTGATCGTCTTCTCCCTAGCCGAGCCACTCCACCTGACTCCCTTTGACCTTCGTCTAACCTCTAATGATTCCCATCTCCAATCACCTCTGGCTAGGCCACTCTATCCCTTATCCTCTCCAACTACATCATCTAAAACCCATTCGCATAACTAACTTTATCTCCATCTCCGACGATCTCTAACCACCCCTAATCCTTATCGCCTAAAACCATCACCAACATCATAACCCCCTTCTCCAATATTCTCACCCTCTATCTTATCTCATCCATGTCCACAACTAACCTAGTTCCATATTTAATCCAATAGCAACTCTCAGCCAAATCTTCATCCGCCATACCTTTTTCCTCCTGAAGCAATAGAGATACATAGAGCTCGAGATTGGGCTGGTGATAGCGACCCAGATCCTTCGAGGCGACGACATCAAGGCAACATCCACAAGGAGATCACTTTGTGATGTTGCTCCATTTGCAGCCAGCAAAGATTCGAGCTATTCCATTGGGATTTGAGGAGAGAACCTGGAGTCGGAGACCTCCATCTCTCCAATTCTTAGGCGATTCAAAAACCTCCATACCCTTCGTCATCTTCTTCTCTTACGGAGCATCTACTTCTTCTTCTTTTAATCATTCTTCGTTACCTATATAAACCATCATCACCATCATCTCGACATCGATAACACCACTTTACCTCGTTGGAGTTTTATGCCATCGATAACTCCACCACCCCTACTCGCCATCCGCCATCGCCTCCCAAGCCAAGAAGAGCCCCAGTTCTATCCCCAATCTACCGATGTCCTTTGATTAAGAACTTAAAGAATCTCGATCATCCAAAGACGCCCAGCTCGTGGCCCAATGATCCATCTCCATCGAACAACCCCAATCAAGCCCAAGTTGCGGAGCCGAACCTAGCACCTTGGGGAAACAGAAGCGATGCGAAGCCAACACATGGAGCTTCAGGATGCCCAACTACCATCCACATGTGTCGCACGTGTGTGGGGTCAATTTACACAAGAGCTCCTCGCCTTCTAGGAAATAAAAGAGAAGTCCAGGGGTCACGTGTGTTGCATGCGTGAACTTTGATAAATTGTAGGTGGCCCCTTAAATTTTTAGGAATTACATATGTACCCCCACTAGGGGTAAATTATAAGGAGACCCTACGACTTTGGAAAATTGCAGAACGATCCATCTGAAGGGTATACTTATATGAAAGACTCGAATGACATAGCCGGCTCGACCGACAGGATGAGGTTGGCCGGCTAAGACCTCAGACTCGATCGTCTACGCTCGCAAGCAAGGTAGGACTGTGGCAGAGTCAGGAAAGGAACAAAGGGCGTTGAACTAGTCATTTCTGGGACGTCATTATAGGGGGCATGAAAATTCTGCTTATTTTTATTACAGTTTAGTCCCTAACGGGGAGGAACTAATTGATTTGTTGTCTTGATTGCTTGATTAGTTGGCGTGCTCTCTTTACATCTCATCATTGCATCATTTTATCCATTATTTAAAAATAATTGAAAAATCACATTTATTTATTTCTCTCCCAATATAGCATAACATTAGTTTCCTGCATAAAAATTAATTTTGAAAATCCATGCATCATATTTGCTTTGATCAGTAACTACATCTCTTTTAAATGAAAACCCATACAAAGCTAAAAATACAAAAATGCAAAAAAATATTCATCTATTTTGAAAACCTAATTTCTGAATTATTTGAGAATTAATTTTGAGCCTCATATTACCTCATTGAGTTTGACCTTGGGACTTACCCAAGTAAAATAAATAACTTTGATGGCATTGAAACTTGATTCACTATATCATTTCTCGGTTGATCCATTTTCGTCGAACCACCATCCAGACAAATCTCCCCACATGCATCGCACGTGCGGTGGTCAATTTGCACTAGAACCCCCTACCTTCCAAGGAATTACACATAAGAATAGGGGTCACGCGTGTCGCGCGCGTGACCTCAAACAAATTGCAGATGGCCCTCAAACTTTCAAGAATTACATATAGACCCCTGTTAGGGGTAAAGTACAAGGAGACCCCATAACTATGGCAAATTGCAGAACATCCCTTTTGAAGGGTATACTTGCGAGAATTCTACTTTTTTTATTAAATTTAAGTCCCTAAAGTTCATATAATCATACCATGAGCAATATTTATCATATTTCTGCAAACTTGGTTTCGTTTTGAAGTCTACTTGATCCTCAATCTCAGAAAACACTATGATCTATCTATTAAGGCATTGTTGGATTATTAATTATTCAATGAGTTTATTTGATTAATGAGCCCTTATACTTTCAGTTATTGATATTTATTGCTAAATAATTAATTGTAAAAATCAAGGAATTAATTTAAGAACTTTTATTTGGGATATAGATTGAAATTAATTGACGTATTATCTTTGAAATGAATTGAAGGGGGGAGGAACTAATTGATTGGATATCTTGATTGCTTGATTGGTTGGATTGCTCTCATAGCATCTCATCATTGCATCACTTTATTCATAATTAAATCTCATAAAAAATCACATATATTTTTTTCTCTCCCCACATGCCATATCATTATTTTCTGCAAAAACATTAATTTTGAAAAGCCATGCATCGTATTTTCTTTTATTATTTATTACATCTCTTTTAAATTAAAATCCATAAAAAGCTAAAAAGTAACAAAATGCAAACAATATTCATTTCTTTTGAAAATTTAATTTCGGAATTATATTAGAATAAAGTTTGAGCCATAATATTACCTCCCTGAGTTCAACCTTGGGACTTACCAAAATAAGATAAATAACTCTGATCGTATTGAGACTTGATTCTCTATCTCATTTCTCAGTGTGATCCATTTTTGACGAATCTTTGAATTACCCAGTTACAACAACAATAGATTAAAATTAACAAGGGAAATTTCAATCTTCATCAAATGGCACCGTTGCCAGGGAGTTATACAGTTTCAGATTATTTTTTAGATAATTTAGTTTTTTAGTTTTCCATCCTCGGGTAGTCTGACCCCCGGTTTTCATGTAATCATTTCTTTGTTTATTTTATCAACATTTTTATTTCTTTTATTTTTGTATATATTTTTTGTGAACTTCTCTTTAATATTTGATCTCTTATTCTTTTTGTGTGAACCACTTGATGACTTGGAGCGACTTTCTCAAGGCTGACACATCTCGGAGCCACCGGAGGCAAACAATTCTGTGGGTCGAGACCGTTGAGGAGGTGTGAAGAATTTATTTTTTTCGGATTGAGCATGTTTTAGTTATTTATTTTTGTAATTAATTTGTAATTATTCTGCCTATTTCCAACAGTCATCATTTAAATACCCGCGCTTGTACCCAAGCTGGACACTCAACCTATTGGGCCCGTTTTGTAGTGATTGGCGCAGTCTTAGGATTGCACTACAACTATTAGAGCTAACAAGTTTATTTGTGTGCTTGTAGGACTAGGCCCACACTCTCATATTAATTAGACACACTAGATTGAATCTCACTTAGCTAAATTAATTTATTCTGTCACTCATTAATTGAAATTCCTATTATAGGTGTGGTTTCCCATGAATGCATTAGACATATTTCTTAGGGAAATTTAAATTAGGTTTGTCATCCTAAATAGAGATTAGGAGGAAGCATTGTAGGTATCTCTGACTTAGCATTCATAATCATGTTTCATGTTGCACAACTTTTTCGATTTCCCTCGATTTTCACTCACCGAGAATTTGAATGAAATTGGAATCCTTATGTTGACATGCTTCAATCTCCACTCAAATTCAAGTGATAATAAAATTACAACAAGGGGACTGCTAAACATTATTGACTAATTAGATAAAAATTGAACATCATTGATTGTGGGAGAGCAACCCCATCCTTGTGCGCAGGTACATACGTCCAGACTTCGAGTGGGCGAGGACATAGCCGTAAGGTTAGAGCCCAAAAACATGTACCTACACCCTATCTCTCCATATCTGACTCTTATGTATTTGGGAGCAGTAAATGATCACCTTCTACCATAGTTGACATCTTGGGTATGTCCGTCCACTATCTTCTTTAGGGTATGATATAACCCGGCTGTCCGGGAAGATCACTCCTTTGATCAAGGGATAGTAGAACCACATCTAGGCGTCAGAGAATCACCATGTGGGTAACATATTCAAAGATTGTTTTATCACCAATTTAATACTGCAAAGATAATTGGTCGAACTTTCATGGCCTTCATTGTAGGAAGTTGGTGAATTTGGGGTTTGCATTCTGTAATGAATTGCATGCGTTTAGAGCTCATTGCACTTGTATATCCACATATCGAGGTTCGTAAATTATTCACCTTCATTTTCGAAGATGTAAAACATTGGTCTTCATACCCAGACTTCGTGGGTCGAGCGTACATGATCGAATCCCGATTGTCTTCATCTTCATTCTCATTTCAAAAGAACCACCTTTTCAATTAGGTTCTTCCCCATCCATTATCCAGTTCAATTTCAGTCCATTACCCACTCCTTCCTTTGTTGAATATTCAAGATATGAACCGCTCGCAGAATCGAATGAGTATTTACATAAACACAATGGAGAGAGCGAATTCGAGGATGGACATGTGCATAACCAAATTTGACAAAGAAATATGATTCTTGATTATGATTGAGAATTCACTGTTCGAAACATCCCCTACTCGGGATGACTTTATTTCCAAGTACGACCAATTTTCCTTTGACCATACATTTGAGATTAGAGTCAAGGAAATAGGACTCATAACCAGGCCGCTACCACAGAATATGACTATTACCTGGCTCAGAATTGCATGTCGGAGTCATGCATGACGAGTACTGTTATTTATCTCCAAATCACGAGACGATAGCGGATGACATAGCTTAGATTAATCAAAGATATGATGATTTGACCGAACAACTCGATTATGTCATCCAAATGGTTAAAAATATGATGAACAATCATGAAGAAGTCAGGATGCCACAAAGCAAACCTGAAATAAATAATGTGCAAAATTTTCAGGCACATACACCTCAGGAATCATACTAGTCCACTGAACCTTCTACTAACTTTAATAAAATTATCAAAAATATTAGGAAAATAGAAATTCAAAAAAATTGGATAGCATTGTTATGGAAGCATTTTGTAAAAGATTGATATTAGAGATTCCATTATCAAGGCCATAGAGTCTGTGACCAATCTTCAGAGATTTTGAAGAGTTGATTACCACACAAGAAGAAGGGTAGAAAGAGATTTAAAATAGAATTTCATTTAATCACTATGGATAGTTTAATGGTGATGACCCAAAAGAGAAAAAGTTGTAGAGTCAAATGGTTGGGTAGGGTTACTTGTGAAATTGAGAGCACTGAGTTTACTCATGTTCGTATTGACAATGACTTCATCATGAACATTCTCCTGAAGTCCATAGTTAACCGACTTGAACTCGGACTGCTCAAAAAGACCAGATTGATCGTTCAATTTCCTGACTGGTCCACAAAAGACTGGGAGGAGTTATTTCTTTCGTCATGAACTTCCAATGTGTTAAATACAGAATGGACTTTATTGTCCTAGACATTGAGCACCGTGGAGAGTTTTCTGAGTCTCCCATCATTCTCGGGAAGCCGTTAGTAGCCTCTGCTAGAGGGATTATCTATTGCGAGACTCATTATAAAAATTTCAAGACTAAGACCATAATTATCAAATACTCGAGGACACACCTGACCCTGAGACAATCGAATATGAAACCGACTGTCGTGACATAGAGGATACCCCAGAGTCAAGCACTTCACAAACCTCTCCATAGACCACAAACACAACCTTAGGAGAGACAACTGGGGATTCGACTGTCGAGGCTACTAGAGTTGATACCAAGGTGAATAAGCTTGATCTGGACTTATAAATGAGATTTATCTAGACACATCCAATCCAGCTAAATACATCCAATCCACCAAACCCGAACACAATCATTTTAGATTTCCTTTATCATTACTGTGATCTATCACCTGAGCTGACAAAGCCTAAACCAACTCATAGGGGTATCATATACTTGGTATGCGTACTGACCCTACAAGAGATATGCAGCATACATGGTGATTCATACGATGAAAAACCAATGGCCAACACCTCACAAACTCAGTTTAGAAAGGCCACTTTCTCTAGTTCGGTTTCTAGTAGACGGAAGAAGCACTCAGGTCCTTCTCCTCTCCTTGCTTTAGGTTCTAGAAAATCGACTAAGTACATCACCATAGGCTTGAATTATTCTGAAGACTCCTCCCTAGGGTATTGTACACAGACCGATGTAATCAGATATGACCAGACATATACTTCTTCATGAGACTATTCATCATCTGAGGTTGGAGATCCTATATTGAACATTACCATTCCGAGGATGACTTCGACGATGGCTAGGAACTTTCTACATCATGTTCTTAATTTCCATATTCCCTCCGACCATATGTCTGAATGAAAATCTACAGAAAACCACCTTGAACATCATCACCTTCTCTACCGATCCCATCGATTCCCTTTGAACTTCTTCTGTACTTAGGCAAAAGCCTAAGTAAAGGGGGGGGGGGCTGATGACCGTCATGTTTATAACCACCTTCACTCTTCTTGTCCTCGATTACCCCATTTTTTCTCTCTTCTATACTTAGATTGACAAGGAGCCTAAGTATAGGGGGTAGTCAAATTCTACCTCCCTCATATTTTTCTTTTGCATCTTCCTATACTTAGCATATGCTAAGTATAGGGGGGAGTGAGTCACATTTGTTTACATATATTGCATTGCATCATACTATATGGTATTGTATTTCATGTATATAAAACTAACATGAGGTATGAATAATTTTTGTAAAACTTGAGGAAATCTGTCCAATGCGTAGAAATTTTTGTACAATGCAAATAATGTGAATAAAATTCTTCAAAACAACAAAAAACAACAAAAAGCACAAAAAAATTCACAAAATTCAAAAATTTAATTTTTTTGCACATCAAGCACCTACATGTCTTTCAACATTTCATGCATATGTATTAGTGAAAACACTTAGGTTCTGAACCAAATTCTGAGCAGAAATCTAGAGTGGTCTTGACTTGGCCTTAACCCACCTAATTTTCAGAGGAACTTCATTAAGAAATGGGATTTTATAATCATGAGGTCATAGACTTAATTCTTCAAGTTCCACATGAGAATGTCCAGACTTCGGCTCTTAGTGTCTAACATGGTCGCCTCATTCTGAGTACGACTCTAGAATAGGGAATTAATCTGGACTCTAGCACTATGCACTTCGTTCAACTCAAATTGGGTGTTGGAATACTATGTGAGCCTTTTTCCTGGTAGTGTGGGCATCTAACAATCAGAGTACCGGTTGAGATAAAGTTTTGGATGAGGAATGGACTGCTAGCACAATTTTTCTAAGACCTCAAAATGTGGGTGGAACAACTGACTCTATATCCGTCGAGGCACAAAAAATCCATGCATATCAACAAAAAATCCATATAAGGAAGAAGCCAAGTACTAAATAAATATTTGACTACAAATGTCCAAGCTTCAGACAACCTGCATATCTTGGTGGAGACTTGGTCACACTAGTCAAACTCCACATGAGAGGTGACTACACCGGTCATCCTCCAGTTCTTTTCTCAATTCTTCTAATAACTTCTTCCTCTATATTTGTTGCGAACTAGCACACACCTGAACTTAGAAGGAAATACATAACTCCCCAAGGATGAGTAATTGGAATAGAGGTTTGCATGGTAGTTCAACATTTCGGATGGGAAGAGCTAACACCCTTCACACACATGAGATGGTTATTTAAAGTTCAAGGTGTATGGTTTCAGAGGAAGACTGATCTAAGATGACTTTGAGCCAAAACTGTTACAATGATGTGTAGAATTTGAAGGCTGTTGATTTTGAAACCCTAATCTAATAGTAGTTCCTCCCAAACTATTAATCCAAAGGTCGGATATAGCTCCATTTTCACCTATTGCTCATGATCTTGGTATGGAATCCAATCCCATTTCACTTCTTCATTTCTTTAGTTACTCGGGGGACAAGCAAGGTTAAAGTATAGGAGATTGATGAATATGTGAATCACTCTAATTAGCTAAAAATAGAGTTCATCTTGAGAATTTAGGATCATTTGCATGTTAACTTCATAAAATTAACTTTTAAGCACTTGTAATTAATTTGCATAAATTAACATTCATCTCTACATTCATATTCATCTACATACTCTCACCTAAATTTACTCATTTATAATTAATCCATGCTAACTCCAATTGACATGAAACTGACTCCATTGTGTACATGTCACTAACCTTAATCAATGGCAAATCCTTAAAATGGTAACTTGTACAGATTCGAAATAATCCCAAACCCTAATTTCAAGATATAAAGACAAAATTGTTGATATATCTTCATAAATTATACAAATGTACTCTATTCACTTTAAAATTAATGCACATTCAATTATCTATAAATCAAGGTCAAATTCAAAAGAATCGGAGTTCATTTGTGAAAATTGAATTTTTAGACCTAACTGCGCATTATATATTTCTGTTGATTTTGACCTACCATTTCATCTACATACTTTATTTATTTTTATTATTTTTTTCATTTATTAAATTTCTCTCATGCTTTAATAAATTACATAAAAATAAAAAAATCAAAATAGCAATAAAAAAAGAAAGATTTTGATACGAGCTTTCGGACCAAAGCCACCTGTATATAATCCATTCCCCTATTTTTTTCTAATTAATACTAACCCAAAAAATCCCAAAAAAAAATCCATTTGAGCCCATTGCATCATTTCATAGCAAGTATAATTTTTGCATACATTATTTATCTATAGAAAATTAAATAAAAAATATAAAACCAAAAAATCTTGTATTTTATATAGATAAATATCACAAAAAATATCAATATCTTTCATTCCATGGTCCATTCATATTTGGGTCCTTCGTGCACATTGTAGGTCACAATTAGATGCACATTTTCATTTTGATCATTTTGCCATTTAAATCAATTTTTTATTTTAAATTGATTTATTCATGCATTTAAGTCTAGGTCTACGTTAGTTAACAACGCCACATGTCACGTCCTCAGTGGAGCCACCTGGCGCCTGGTCAAGGTCCTCCTGCCCAGTCAACCTGACCTTTCTCTCTCCACGTACCAAGCACGTGAGCCTACCCCTTTTCCCCCTCACGTGCGTCACACATGGGCACCTTAACCCCCTCGCTCATGCTTAGCACGTGATCTCCTTCTCCCTCCTCCTCACGTGCCACACACGTGATCGTCTTATCCCTGGTCGAGCTACTCCGCCTGACTCCCTCCCACCTCTGTCTAACCTCCAAAAATTCCCAACTCCAATCACCTCTGGCTGAGACACTCTTTCCCTTATCATCTCCAAATACATCATCTGAAACCCACTTGTCATAACTAACTTTATCTCCATCTTCTACGATCTCTAACCACCCCTAATCCTTATAACCTAAAACCATCACCAACCTCATAACCCCCTTCTCTGACCTTCTCACCCCTCTGTCCTACCTCATCCTGTCCACAGCCAATCTGGTTCCATATTTATTCCATTAGCCACCCTCAACCAAATCTTCATCTGCCATACCTTCTTCCTCCTGAAGCAAGAGAGAGAGCCCAAGATTAGGCTGGGGATAGTGGACCAGATCCTTCGAGGCAATGACATCTAGACGAGATTGACAAGGAGACCACCTTGTGTTGTTGCTCCATTTGCGACCAACAAAGCTTGGAGCTATTCTGTCGTGCTTTGAGGTGATAACCTAGAGTCGAGACCTCCATCTCTTCCAATCCTTCATGCGATTCGAACACTTCCATACCTCATCATCATCTTCTTCTTATTCTTCTTCCAATCCTTCATGTCGTGCATCTACTTCTTCTTCCTTCAGTCGTTCTTCCTCTCCCGCGTAAACCATCATCACCATCATCTCGACATCGACAACACCACCCTGCCTTGTCAGATCTTCACGCCTCCGATAAATCCTATACTCTGACTCACCATCCACCATCGCTGCCCAAGCAAGGAGGAGTTCCAATTCCAGCCCCGACATACAGACACCCTTGGATCAAGAACTCAAAGAATCTCAGTTGTCCAAAGATGTGCAATTATATCCCTCGGATCCATCTCCATCGGAAGGCCCCGATCAAGCCCGAGCCATGGAGCCGAACCTAGTGCCTTGGGGAAAGCGAAGCAACATGAAGCCAATTCATGGAGCTTCAGGATGCCAAACCACCATTGTGACCAGTCTCCCCACATGCACCGTACATGCGGTGGTCAATTTACACCAAACCCCCTCGCCTTCTAGAGAATTACATAGAAGTCTAAGGGTCACACGTGCCACGCATGTGACCTTGGAAAAATTACAGGAAACCCTTCAAACTTCTAGGAATTACATATATACCCCTACTTGGGGTGAATTACAAAGATACCTTCTATGACTTTGGCAAATTGCAGAATAGTCTTCTGAAGGGTATACTTGTAAGAATTCTACTTTTTTGTTACATTTAAGTCCCTAAACTTCATAGAATCATATCTTGAGCAATATTTGTCAGATTTCTATATATGTATATCATTTTGGAGCATACTTGATTCTATATATAATAGAACATTATGATCTATCTTTGGAGGCATTGTTGGATTATTAATTATTTAAGGTATTTAATTGATCTAATGAGCCCTTAAACTTTCAGTAATTGATATTTACTTCTCAACAATTAATTGCAAAAATTAGTTGGGGACATTTATAGGAATCTAGATTGAAATTAATTGGTGTATAATCTTTGAAATGAATTAAAGGGGGATGAACTAATTGATTGGTTGTCTCGATTGCTTGATTAGTTGGCTTTCTCGCTTTGCATCTCATCGTTGCATCATTTTATTCATCATCTAAAAATCATAAAAAAATCACATTTATTTATTTCTCTCCCCACATAACATAGCATTATTTTCCTTCATAAAAATTAATTTTGAATATCCATGCATGATATTTGTTTTGATTATTAATTACATCTCTTTTAAATTAAAACCCATAAAAAGCTAAAAATTAAAAAAAAACAAAAATATTCATCTCTTTTGAAAACCTAATTTCTGAATTATTTGAGAATTAATTCTGAGCCCTCATATTACCTCTTTGAGTTCAACCTTAGGACTTACCCAAGTAAAATAAATAACTTTGATCGTATTGAGACTTGATTCTCTATATCATTTCTTAGTGTTATCAATTTTTGATGAATCTATGAATTACCAAGCTACAATAACAATAGATCAAAACTAACAAGGGAAATTTCTGTGTTAATAAATTTTACATCATCCTTTAAAAAAAATATTTATCTATATTTTATGAGTTATTTATTGAACTTCATTTACTATTTATTTTATAATGTTTATTATAATTTTATTTTATAAGTCAAAAAATTCTATTTGTCTTTTAGCAGTCATTTGAACATGCCCTAAGCCCATTGAAAAATAACCATTGGGAATGTTGACCCACTCGGTCAACAACTCCATTTCCATCTTTTCTTCCATTCTCTGCATGTCGCATATTCCTTTCCTAGGATTAGTTCACCATATCCAAATCTAGTACCCTTTGCTCGCTGGTGACTCGTCGACCTAATCTAACTACCTGCTTCGACCAAGCCTTGCTCTCGACCCAATCATCTCGAAACCAACAGCTCATGCTAAACTTTTACTTCTTTTTCGAACCTTCACTTCTCCTATATATACCCTACAGGGAATTTCATCTGAACTTGATCTGTCAAATATTTGAGTTTCCTCTTAGCTCTTGTGAGATTTTATCTGAGTGATAGTTAGGGAGTTTTTCTATAGTTGAGCTTTGATCTGCTAGCCGGCAAGTTCGAGCAGTAGGGTAGTTGAATCTTTATTGTGTGAGCCTAGAAAAGTAGCCTTCCTATTGAGGCTATGATCCAATCCCACGTAAGCTCCCACTCATTCTTATGTAGGTAAAGATCCTCTTTTGATTTCTTCTTCTTCTTAACTAGTTCTTTGTTGTTCTATATTTTTTGTTCTTCTATTGTGATTTGTCTTATTTGAATTCCAACAACCACACAACATGTTGTGATATGTATCACATGCCATCACCCACATGCATTGCACAACATTATGCCTCACACACCATCATCCAAATGCATTGCACAACATTTCGCCTTCTTCATCTTATACCACAACCTATTCATCTCATGTCACTCATATCTCAGATTAGATCACATTCCTTAATTCACTTTAGAATCTCCATCCATTGCACCTGCAGATACCGCATTTCAGATTGTTAGAGTATACGTTAGAGATGGGCAATTGGATTCCTCCAGGGTCTAATTACCACATCCATAGTTTCAGTTCGACATCATCTGTGAGTGAGACCCAGTCATTCTAGTGGGGCAATAAAAGAAGCCTCACACCCATTGTAATAGTGGAGAGATTCAGTATAAAAGATCCGACCATTGAACAACCTTCTCCAGTGGCTTCATCTCATTTCTTATGGAGTATGGTTCCATGTAATATCTAATATTCTTCTGTAGTTTATATTTCTTTATCTCTAATACACTTCCACATTATCATTTTCTACACGGTATCTGAGTGGGTTCAATTTTGAGATGTTTTTGAAGATTCTTGGTTTTAATGTTTATGATTATTCGAAGATCTGTTAATGTCAATGAATGCCATTGTTTAAGCCTCGGGCACATCATGGAAGCGTGAAGGTTGCATCGAATACAACCAAGAGCAACTAGTCATACTAGTTTCAAGGAGCAATGGAATTTTAAAAAATTTTAAATGATGAAACCACATGGCTCGAGAACACTTCTCGAATTGTTTCATCAAGATCACAAACAATAACTCTTGAAGTATGTTTACGATCGCTAGTCTCTAAAGCAAGAGACCTCATGTCTCAAGTTTGATCCGTCGGCAAGAGCACTTGTAGGTGCGTGGATGAGATGCATGCTTCCCACAATCCAAGTTGAAGATTCGAGGGTGGAACCTCCTGATTTCGTCTCACAAAATCCGTGATCTTCCTCATAGGAAGTCAATCCAGTAGCACAATGGCGTGTCGACAATGGCAATGCTTTCTACAACAATAAGGTGGACATGCCACAATATTGTGAGAGAGGGAGAGTGGACATGTATCAGAATGAGAGAGAGGGAGAGATTTCAACTTGATGAGTTGAGGTCTTGTTGTGTCTTAAGGAAAGGGCAACCAATGCCCTCTCTTTTATAGTATATTGGACGATAGAGATTAACAATTAATCTCAAATCAATGACCATCAAAATTATTGTTTTAAATTGCAACCATTAATTAATTTAAGAGAAATCAAATATATCCTTCCAAGATAATTCAATTTATATTAAATCGATTAATATACATATAATTTGGAAGAGAATAATACATATTATCTTGCAACAACATTTATTGCATACATTATCTCATTAGATGATCCACACTATCATGCAATAACATTTATTGCATAATATTCACAAAAAAGACAATTCCAAATTATCTTGTCAAAATTCCAATCATGTCATTGACAATTATGGATCTTATTCAACCATCCAATATAAAATATAAATTGATTTTACAATTAATATTTTTAATGTGAGTCTAATTCAAATCAACATTTAAATTGTAAATTATATTTACAAATAAATCTCTCCAACATATTATAAATCATATTTAAAATATCCATGATTATTATCGATAGTGATATCCACACTAACCATATCTTTGATAATTAAATCATATTTAATTATCTAAGATGACTATTCTCATATGTCCAAATAACATGAATCGTATTTGTATTATTCATGATACGTAAATATTTAATTATCAGATATTTCCAATGCTTACATACATAATTCAACAATAGAATTATTCTTGAACTCTTTCAAGTATATTGTGCTTTTTCTACGGATACTTGGAGATACGTACATGTCAATTATACATTCCATGTATAGTGACTTAATTGAGATCCATATCTCAAATCTGGATTCAAAGATGTTTGATCAAATCAAACTGTAGATCTAATCTTCTCATTGCGTCCGAATCACATTCAGATCAATGTCT
This sequence comes from Ottelia alismoides, assembly GCA_037367405.1. Classification (NCBI taxonomy): domain Eukaryota; kingdom Viridiplantae; phylum Streptophyta; class Magnoliopsida; order Alismatales; family Hydrocharitaceae; genus Ottelia; species Ottelia alismoides. The sequence goes on along the minus strand of JAZKJV010001865.1, from coordinate 331,488 downwards.
AACATTTGATCTAAGATCAGATTATTAATCTACTGAGAGTAGTCACCAAAATCCGAACCTGATTCATCAATTACTCGGAATGGAAGTATCATGGTTATACAATTGTTTACGATCACCTCACCCTTGAGTATTCCTAATACCCGTACATCATGCATACTGGAAGAACTAAAATAAACTCGAAGTTTTATATCATTGTCTCCTTCAGGGTTTTATCATTAAGTTTCTCATTTGATAATTGGGAGCTGGTATCGATCATATACTTTCCAAAAGCATATATCATACCTACAAATTCAATCAAGTTTCCAAAGAGAGACGACCGTGCACAGAATTTGATCCCAATATCTCATGAGTGAGCTCATGTCTTCCTGTTCAGTAGAGAACCTGTGTGATCCCTTTGAGAGATCGTATCACACATATGCCTTCATGTGCACACCTACTCGTCGGTATATAAACCTTAGCTAAGTCATCAACCTATTAGTATGCCTAATGCACACAATCAGACATACAACAATACATCTGCCTTCAGCTAGAGCATGTGTGCCTATATCGTGATCGTATATGACATAGGTCTTCGTAATCTTGACCTCTTTAAGTCAACTCTTTAAGCCAACTTATATGACACCCATGAATCTTCATTCCTATGCAGAGGATCTGCATCAAGAGGTTGGTCAGATATCATCCTTTAGAGAAGGATTGCTATCTCCTTCTCAGGCTGAATAAATTTTCTTAATAACCACTTGACGGTGCTTGATGAGTCCTCAATATAACTCCTTAGATATCCTCCAAGTACCAGCCTCTATAATTCAGTATTTGAATAAAAAACTATATGATTATTAAGATAGCCAAGGTACATAACCCTAATTATACTAAGGGACCTATTATGAAAATTATTTATTCTTTATTTCATGTTAGGGAATGATGTGCAATAATACTTATTGCATAATGGCTCATTGTGGATCACATGTCCAAAAATCTCCCACTAGCCCAAAGAGCCATTAACGGGCTAATTTTCAAACCCATACTCATGTGCAAATCATAAGATATTTAGAAAAAATGTCTTAGTACGTTGACTAGTCACTATATTCCCGAGAGACTATGCCAAGTCCTTTTACGAACTTGTATATTTCCTAGTAACAATGCTCACATCCGATGCGAATGTTGCATCTCATGCAATCAATTCTCAATCTTGCTGAAGTAGTTATAGTGCATTTGACACTATAACTCAATAATCATTATAACAAACAAATAATTTCTATTATCCTTAGCAAAATATCCTTATGCTTGGATATCTCTATCTCCTTAGACCAAGACCTACTCTTAAGTCTTATAAGGTTTTTGTAAGGAAGAAATTTTAGATCACTATCTATAAAGTCTTAAGTTCTTGAATATAAGACTTTGAGATCATTATCTCTAAAGTCGTGTCCTCTTTCAATATGTTGTTATTACTGCAATTAATTATTTCATCTCTAGAGTGGGATTGATAACACTTTACTACTCCCACTACATGGCAGACATATGGCTTTTTTACACATCTAGCATACAATGGGCTTCCTATACCTAATGCACTAGGGCATAAAGCTTTAGCATTCACATCCTCAACACTTGGAGGTGTTATCCCTTCAGATAGGCCAGTACATGATGAATCTCCATTTCATCAACCTTATCCTATCATTTTGGCCTTAAAAACCCTAGCTAATGCATATAAATAGCATTATTATATATATTAACATTTATTATTTATTCCATTTATTATGCATAAAATATTGTTTTTAATGACAAAATTATAGAATAAAGAAATAAAAAGAATAAAATGTGAAAGGTATTTTATGTCCCTTGAAGATCCGCGAACTACCCTCTTTAATTTGTGTTAATTAATCGTGTGAAGATAAATGTGTCATTTCATTGTAGGCAGGTAATTGGAATAAATCAAGAAAATAACCACAATTAATCAATTTAATTTAATTCGAATGGCTTTATGTTTGATTTATTTGGGCAAGTTCCAAGGTCGAACACGAGGAGGCAAAGGAACATCCTAGGTTAATGTCTATCAAAGTTTGTGCACAGTTTTCAAGGCACGATATTTTTTGTTATTTTTAATGAAATTTAAGAATGCAAAGGAAAATGAGGTCAATTTTAAGAACTATAAAAATGTCAATCAAACGTTGTCTAAAAATTATGAAACTTGGCTAAATTGTGGATAATGCTGAAATAAATGCAATGTTAAATTTTTGGAAATTTATGATGAAATATGAATATCTAATGAATTAATAAATTCAAAAAGTGTGAATCTTAATAACTAATTATAATAAATATTAAACCTATTTATTGTCAGGAAATAAAATTATCTAAGATAGAGCAATAGAGCAATAATTGAACTATCCTAGAAAAATCCTAGAACCTAAAAATGTTGAGTTTAATACCTATTAATAATTAAATTACTACAATGCACAAAATGATTTTACAGGATAAAATATGCATGCAAATGCAAAGGCACAATGTAATTAACAATTAATTCTATTATCAGTGAATGTTTGGTAATTTTTAGAGTAATGGTTAATTATCTTGGAATTTTTGAGCATAGAATGGGCAAAATATGTAATTTTTCACGAGATTAATAATTATTAATTAACCACAGAGAATAAAAATATCGCAAGCATGCCATTGTGCAAAGAATTAATTAAGAAACACAATGCAATTTACAACAATAAAATAAGAAGATGATAAATAGAGGTTCAAAATAAAGGGATAACACAACGTTCATCTACAATTTACAATAATAAAATAAAATAAGAGAAATGTAGAGAGAGGGATCTAAGTGTGATTACCTACACCCCTAGAGAGTTTATGCAAAATTTCCAACAATGCATGTGCGTGGCACGTGCCTTCTGGGCTGTTGGTAGCTTTAAAATTCTGTGGACCCCCGGGGACCTTCTTGCAAACTTTCCAAGCGGTCAGGTGCCTAGCATGTGACCCCTGGGCCTTGCTATGCTATGGAGGAACTGGGAAGGGGCTCTATGCAATTAACCCCCCAACTCACGTGCCTTGCACGTGAGAGGGGGCTTCGGTCTTCGAACTCGATGGAGGAGCAGCGGCTTGGCTTCAGGGGTGGTGGAGCTGGATCAAAGTAGCTGTAATGGGGTTGAGGTCTCCTTTGCTACGATGCGGTTCAATGGAGCAGCTGGAGTTGGCGGTGCATGGAAGACAAAATCATCGGTGAGGAGACGACTCGACTGAGCGACACATGCCTCACCCAAGAGATGGCGATGGAAGACCTTGATGTCGAAGTGGCTGTTGAAGACGCGGCGGTGGTATTGGGTGAAGAGCTCGTAGGAGTGGTGGTGTTGATGGTAGAAGGAAGAGCTCCTCGCTCCAGGAGATGTCGGTGAAGTAGGAGGCATGTCCGGTGGTGTTGGTAGCAATGGGGGAATGCATGCAGTAGAGGTGAAAGTCGTTGGCTCAACGACGTTGCGCGCAGGAGCATGGAGCAGCTTCGCGACTGGGAGGCTGCTACGAAGCTCCTTGGCTTCGGATCTCGTCGAGACGAGGGGAGCTGAGCTTTCACCACTGGGGCCCTCTTCCTGTGCAATTGGTTGAAGGGTTCAACCTGGTAGGGGGAGATCGTCTTATAGTAGAGGACAGCGTCGTCGTGCATGGAAGGTCGAAGGCTGATTGATTGACAAGAGGCGATCAATTGGGATTCGACTCAATCGGGAAAGTGATAAGATCTGATGGGAATACAAATGATGAGATCTTGAGATTGGAAGGGGATTGGGTGATGAGGGTCGACCGACCATGATTAGGAAGGTGGGCGCGAGAAGGAGCACTGGCTGATCACGAAAGAGAGGGTGAGCAAGATACGCAAAGAGATAGGTGGCGGCTTTTAGGGCAGGTGGTCGGAGATTGCAGTGGGCGATGCCCGCTCCAAAGGGGGGAGAAGATGGGCACACGTGCTGGACACATGCGGCAGAGGCATGTGACCTGCACGTGCATGCTATTTTCTTTTCTTTTAAAATAATATTTTTTTTGTAAAAAATGAAACATAAAAGGCTCAAAAGGAGTAACACGTGGCAGCTCTAGGAACTGCCATGTGTCAACTCCATAAATTTCAAAAATAAATTAAGAAAGATAAATAGGAAAAAATAGCAAATGACCTCAGATCAAAATTTTATCTTTACTAAAGTTGCTCGTCTCGATGAGATCTGCAACTTTCATGAAGAGACCAAAATCAAAATCGATCATTTGCACAAATAGATTTTTTGGGGTACTCTATGTACATAGAATGCCTTGAATTTTGGGTTTTAGATTTTTTTATCATTTCTAAATAAGATAAAAACTGAGAAAAAGTACTATAAAATCAAATATAATTATTTACACATTAAAATATTTTTTGGATTTTATTAAGAAAGAAAAATAAGAAATAAAATAAAATCGAAAGAGGACTTTTGTACAGACTGTTAGTGAACACCAAGATTTGGTTAGTGTCTTTAATTTCAAACTCATTTTGGATTTAGATTTTTTATGCATTTAATAAAACTTTCATTAAATAAATGAAAAATAACTAAAATAAAAAGAGTTTATTATGTTCATAAAATAATAGGTCGAAATGGGGTAAAAACAAAATGTACAAAAGAGACCCAAAATCGAACATTCACATATTAGCTCTGATTCACTTGAGCTTGATCTTATTTTGAAGGTAATTGAATGTACATTAGTTCAAAAGTAAGTAGGATTAGAATAGGATAATATATGAGGAAGATATCAGTGTTTTAGTCTTACAGATCTAAAATTTGGGTTTGGGTTTATTTCTCAATTATTTCAATTAGTGATTTTTTTTGTAATTTTTCTTTATTCTTGTTAGTAATATGTACAAAGTGGAAGTGGTTTTAGGTGATTTGGAGTTAGCATTAATTGGTTAAAAATAAGGGAAATTAGCTTATTTTACAGGTCAAATGTGCTGGGATTTTTGGCTTTTTATTTGTGCAATTATGCATGATAAAATGCCATTATTATTTACATATGAATTCTAATTATGAAATATAGATGAAGAAATGCAGCTAAATTTTGGGGATCTGATGTTAATGATTATCTTTTAGAGTGACGAATCATGGATTCCTCAACCCCCTGTACTTAAACCATGCTCGTCCCCAAGCATCTAAAGAAATGCAATGAGGTGAAATGAGATTGGGTTCCATACCAATACCATGAGCAGAAGGTGAAAATGAAGCTAGACCCAACCTCTGGATTATTAGTTTGGTAAAACTTATGTGAGAATTAGGGTTTTCAAATCAACAACCTCCAAGTTCTACACATCATTGTCACAACTTCGTCTCAGAAGTCATCTTAGATCAATCTTCCTCTCAAATCATATCCCATGAACATTGAACAACTACATCATGTGTGTGAAAGATTTTAGCTCTTCCCATCTAGAATGATAGACTACAATGCAAACCTCTCCTCCAATAACTCATCCTCGGGGAGTCAGCTATTTCCTTCTAAGGTATGTCACGCCATGTTCACAATCGAAAAGAGGGAGAAATTAGAAGAAGGGGAAAAGAACTAGAGGGTGACCAGTGTACTCATCTCTCCTTATGAAGCCGACCAGTTTAGTCAAGTCTCCACCAAGATTTGTAGGTTGTCTTGAAGCTTGGACCTTTTTGGTCAAATATTTATTTGGTAGTTGGCTTCTTTTTGTTTGGATTTTTTGGTAGCTCTGCATGGATCTTATTGTGCCTCAACGGATATAGAATCTCTTTTTTGTACATGTTTTGGGGTCTTGGAACAAATTGTGCCCAACCATACATCCTTTTTCCAAAGCCTTATTTCAACCTGTACTCCGGTATTTAGATGTGCATGCTACTAAAAAAGAAACTCACACAGTCTTCCAACACCCAGTCTAAGTCGAGCTAAGTGCATAGTGCGAGAGTGTAGATTAATTCCCTATTCAAGAATCGTACCCAGAATAAGCCTACCAGGTTACACACAAAGTCAAACTCCGCACATTGTCATGCAGAACTCAAAGAATTAAGTCATAGACCTGAAGCTTCTAAAATCCTCTTTCTCGGTGAAGTTCCTTTGAAAATTAGGTTGATTAAGGTAAAGTATAGACCACTCTCGATTTCTGCTAATAACTCGATTCAGAACCCAAAGACTTTTCACAAATGCAGGAAATGCTAGATGAAGTGCAGACATGTGAAATGAAACACATTTTTTAATTTTGTAGCTTCTTTCTCTCTTTTTTGAGATTTTTTAATGCAAGATTTTTTAGCAAAAATGAATAAGAAGACATTTTTTACAATTTTGGTTGCACACATAATTTGGACACAAACCATGTTAGCTGCAAAATTCTCTCTTTTTTTGTTTTTGTTTTCCGATTTTTTTGCTTTTACAAGTTAGTTACTCATCCCGTAAATATATATACTTATGTGAAAGTACGAGCTATGGTTAAAATATATACACATTATATATACACCCCCCATACTTAGCGAATGCTATGTCCTCAGAGCACAACAAGCATAGAGAAGAAATTGCCCAGGCTAAGAGTAAGAGAGTGAACAAGAAAAAGAAAAATAGAGATTGGCATGACCCCTTGTACTTAGGCAATACATAGTCTAAGTATAGAAGAAGAGTGAAGATGAGGCAGATAATGGGAGATGTGGATGAAGAGAGAATATATAGTGGCATCGGGTCCCCCTATACTTAGGCTCTGGTAAGCCTAAGTATGGAAGAAGTGTGAAAATGGGGCGATCGAGAGAAGGATTGGATGAGGAGAGTGGTATATACAGATGGCATTAGTCCCCCCTTATACTTAGGTCGTGGCCTAAGTATAGTTAGAAGATGTACAAGGGAACCGATGAAGTCGAGAGGGAGGGAGGGTTGCCGATGATTAAGGAGGTTTTCGGTAGATCTTTTTGTGAACCTATGGTGGGAGATTGTAATGATTGAAAGAAGGTGAAGTAGATGAGTCTCAGCTACCGTCAGTGTCATCCTCAGAAGAATCATGCTGGAGAGTATTTTGTAGGAAGAAGATGAGGCATAGAAGTCCAGGGATTCCCAGCCATCGTCGGAGGTATCCTCAGAAGAAAAATACTTGAAGGTAGAGGTACTCCAAATATTTTTATTCTTAAGATGCTTTATCAATATGTGCTTAGTCTTAGGGTCAAGTGGTTCATCCTCGGATGATGAATACTCCTAAGCACCCATCTCAGTCTGCTCATAATAAATAATTCCGGTATATGTAATGAGACCGGGAGAATCGACTCTAGACGAATAACAGTGAGGAGAAGGAATAGTCCAACAGGGGTCAATATTTGGCTGCTTGCTCAGATAGGTCTTTAGAGCTGCCGAACTAAGTTCACTCATGTAGATTACCTTGTCCGGACCTGATGAGGAATTATCAGAAGATTCCTTTTCTAGAATGTCGAAGATGACTTTTTTAGTTTGTTTATCAGGAAGGGTAAATTTGGTCCTTATTATTTGAGATGTGTTGACAATTGGGTCCTCATTAGATGAATATCCATTGTTATTCTTCCCTGGTCAACGGACATCCTGTGTATGTGTTCTCAATTGGCATGTCATTGGTGCAGCCCTGTGTTGGATCGGTTTGATCAAGGCAGTTAGAGGAGGTCTTGTCCAAATCGGGGTAACCATACACGTGTTTCCTCATCACCATATAAAAAGTCTCTCATCAGGTGATATTCCATAATATTTGTCATGATACTAGTAGAGGTGAAAGTAGCAGGGAATGGGAGGAAGAGATGAGTCTCTCAACCAATGGTTTTCTTAGCAACCGTTATCTCAGTTGGAGCAGCGGGGTAGGGCTCATCTACCGCTTGATATTTATGGCTTTTATCGGCTTTGTGGGTTACCTTATGTCATGTTTCCTCAATGACTGGTTGATCTTGAAGTGCTCCCAATGCTGTGAAATTGATTTCCTGAGTCTCGCATTCAATAGTTGCCTTAACTAAGGCTACGAACGGCTTTTCGAGAATTATTGGAGATTGGGTGAATTCTCCTTTATGTTCAATATCAATGATCATGAAGTCCATCTTGAGCGGAGCATCTTGGAATCGTACGATGACTGGAATTGTTCCTCTTAATTATTTTATAGATTGATTAGCCAGCTAAACAATCTTTCTTGATTTCCTCATTTGTCCGAGTTTGAGCTTCTCAAACATGAAGGTGAGGAGGATGTTGATTGGTGAGTTATCATCAATTTGGGAATGGGTGAATGTTGTAACATTGATTCCACAGTCAAATCGAGGCAACCACTTTACTCTACAGCTCTTGGTATATCTTCTCATTATAAAAGAGGTGGCCATTGACAGTATATGTCTTTCGATCTTTGTTCTCTTCCTGCCTGGCATTTTTGACATTAATTTACTCTTTATAAATCTTTCTAGGTCAAGGAAGTGTTCAATGGCCTGATGTAAGGGAAGTTCAAACATCATTCTTTCATCCGGTGATTCCCTTAGAGTAGGATCCAAATTCTTCAATTCTTCTCCTCTTTCATTTTTACGTATTTTTTCGGTTTTTCATATTTTTGGATGCTTTTGAATTTTTCATTTTTTTGGGTCTTTTCAGTGTGATGTGTAGATGAGTTGTTTTTCAAAGTACATGAGGAGCTTAGATATGTGGGGTTAGAGGCATCTCTAAGGGAATAATATGCAGAAGTGTCACTATCAAAGTCTTCCCTAGGGTATGTGGATTTCTGAGTTTTCTCTAGAATTTCAACTTTAGATCCAATCATTTTATCTTCCACTTCCATACCCGAGCTACCATAAAATGAAATTAACTAGTCAGTGAAATTTCTAAATTTTCCTCAATTAATTCATATCTCTTATTACCCTAGAAATGTTATCCTTCAAAAACTTTTCATGAACAATCATGGGAGCAGTCTATGTAGGTTCCTGAGAGTTCTCTCGTGATCAAATCATTTCATCTTTCATATTCATGTATGAGATGGGCGAAGATCCTCTCGGAATATCCAGTATATAATCGTTATCTTTTGAAATTTTCTCTTGAAAAATCATGGAAGGAGTCTGCTCAATGGGAGGATTTTGCGAGAATATGTAGGTCTCATACTCAGCATACAGTGACTCAGGCATGCATTGCTGGGTTGAGTAGAGTCCATTTCCATGGTCATGATTGGTCGTATCCTCCAATAATGGAATCATATAGGGTCCATGTATGTTGATATCATCAGTCTGGTCCTCTGTATGTGTGGGTTGTCTGAAGGAGTGGTATACGGGTTGGTCAATAGAGATCTGGTCAACGGGGTTAATCAAGTATGGATGATTGTTAGGTGCAGGCCGCTCCATTCATTTTGATCGGGCCATCATATTATTTCCTAAGGTCCAGTCTGGATGTATTTCTAGGCATCCTTGACATGTCCCAACAAGATCGTGAAGAAAAGTGAAGTTAGTTGGGCTTAATGTCTCAGCCAGTCATGTGTCTCAAAAGTGATTTGATCTTTAAATGGTTCATGAGTTTCGACGGGAAATCGGGAATAAGATGGTTCAGTCCAGGATGGCAGCTGATCATGTGTGGTCACAAGTGGTATAGGTGGGAAATGTAAGCTGTGTTGAGTTCGATCGGATGATCCAAGTAGACTGGATTGGAATTCATCGAGTGGGCTAGATTCATCCGAGTGTAAGAGTCTCCTGCAAATGTTGGAGGATATCTAGAGGAAGAGAGTTTAGATGAGTTGTCATAATGGATCTTGGATAAAGATGTTTTAAGTGCAATGGATACTCACAAGAAGAAATCCTAATTTTTAAATCGAGGGAGAGTGATGGCACCAGTGTATGGTTTTTGACTATTTGTAGTCGGTTCATACACTTCAATGCAAACACAATTCAAACCCCAGGTTCACCAACTCACACAATGAAGGCCGCATGAGTTCGATCAATTATCTTTTCAATTTTAATTGGTGATAAATTCGATCATGTAGATCAATTAGCTAGTTGTTAGGTGCTGGAAATTTTCCTAAAGACTAACCCGAATTCTTATGACAAGTTGCACCTACTTTCAACCAATATGGGTATAAGTAGGGATCGTAAAGTGGCTCCCCGTTACTTAAGTATGGAGCCATACACATTGTCCTTTAAACCACCTTCTCTGTTAAGGTAATCCGGACTATTTACCAGCTACCTGTATTTCCTGACTGAGAAGTAATACTCATTTTTATAGAATAAATAATCTAAATGGAAATCCCGGAGCTTGATTCTATCCTTACGTGTGCGTCCCTCACCTCTCAGAAAGATAAATGAATACGAGGACAATGTTCTTCTCCCGCAAACATTCTCAAATTTATGATTTATTTTGAATCGGCCTCATTTAGTAGTCCCAATTTTATTCAGGTGATCACCGAAAAATTAGATGTGCAGAAATTCACGTCAATCATCCTGTCCAAATCTCTTAAGTGACGAAACATGAGGTAGAAAATTCGGGAAAAGCTGATGCGCGTGGAAAACAATGATGAATGCTCAATCAGAATACTTACAATGATTCCTCGCAATTTTCATGTGGGATGCAATACAAGAATTAAAAATTATTCTATATGAATGCAAACCTATAAAAACCACACATATCAGAAAGTTCTATTGCCCGTGAAGAATTGAGTTAAGATTTTAACTAAGTTAAACGATCTAATGTACGTCTCGATTAATATGCAGTGCGATCCTAGATTATACGAGCACAGTTAAAAAATCTTAGAAGCTCTAATAACCGTATGTGCAGGTATAACTTACGAGCCACTCAAGTCAGGCCCCACCCTCACTGGAGAGTGAAACATGCCACGACACACCATAGAAAAAGTCTTTAGGTCTTGTTACACACAGAGAGTCCAAACGGACACCATTGTAAATGAGTAATAAATTACAAAAATTAAAATTGTAGAAATAATAATCCTAGACTCTACGCTTTCTCACGACTCAACTCCATCTTAATTTTAATAAGGCTTGGCGGCCGGTGAAGATGCGTCGGTTTCGTGAAAACCGCTTCATGTATGTCGGATACCTCCCACAAAAAATATGAGAGAGTGTGTAAGAAAGTGAGACAAAAATAACAAAAATAAAAGATAAAAAATAAATGCTGAAAAATAAAATAAAATAAAATAAAGACAGGAAAAATTATGGAAAATGTACAGTGATGAGATTCGAGGGTCAGACTAACCGAATGTATGGAAAAACTCGTACTAATTTTCTAAACGAAAAACCAAAGTCGTTTGCCTCCTTGACAACGGTGTTGTCTGACGAGTCCGAGAAACCGTTAGTTAATTTTTGTTAATTAATCATGCAAAAATAAGTGTGCCATTTCATTTTAGGCGGGTAATTGGAATCAATCAAGAAAATAACCACAATTAATCAATTCAACTTAGTTCGAGTGGTATTATGTTTAATTTACTTGGGAAAGTCCCAAGGTCGAACTCGAGGAGGCAAAGGAACAACCTATCTTAATGTCTATCAAAGTTCGTGCACGGTTTTTAAGGCGAGATATTTTTTGGTCAATGGCCCGATGTAAGGGAAGTTCGAACATCATTCTTTCATCCAGTGCTTCCCTTAGAGTGGGATCCAAATTCTTCAATTCTTCTCCTCTTTCATTTTTATGCGTTTTTCTGGTTTTTCAATTTTTTGGGAGTTTTTGAATTTTTCATTTTTTGGTCTTTTTAGTGTGATGTGTATATGAGTTGTTTTCCAACGTACATGAGGAGCTTAGATATGTGTAATCAGAGTCATCCCAAAGGGAATAGTATGCAGAAGTGTCACTATCAAAGTCTTCCCTAGGGTATGTGGGTTTATGAGTTTTCTCTAGAATTTCATTTTAGATCCAATCATTTTATCTTCCATCTCCATACTTGAGCTACCATAAAATGAAATTAACTAGTCAGTGAAATTTCTAAATTTTTCGTCAATTAATTCATATCTCTTAATTATCCTAGAAATGTTATCCTCCAAAAACTTTTCATGATCAATCATGGGAGAAGTCTGTGTGGGTTCCTGAGTGTTCTTTGTGATCAAATCATTTCATCTTTCATATTCATATATGAGATGGGTGAGGATTCTCTCAGAATATCTAGTATATAATCGTTATCTTCTGAAATTTTGTCTTGAAAAATCATGGAAGGAGTCTGCACAATGGGAGGATTCTGCGAGAATCTGTAGGTCTCATACTCAGCATACCGTGACTCGGGCATGCAATGTTGGGTTGATTATGGTCCACTTCCCTGGTCATGATTGGTTGTATCCTCAAACAATGGAATCATATAGGGTTCATGCGTATTGATATCATCAGCCTGGTCCTCTTTATGTGTGGGTTGCTTAATAGAGTGGTACACAGGTTCGTCAATCGAGATTTGGACAATTGGGTCAATCAAGTATGGATGATTGTTGGGTGCAGGCTTTTCCATTCATCTTGATGTGTTTATGGGAATTGTTGACCTATCCCAACAAGATCGTGATGAAAGAGTGGTCAGTTGGGCTTGGTGTCTAGACCAGTCATGTGTCTCAAAAGTGATTTGATCTTTAAATGGTTCATGAGTTTCGACGAGAAATCGGGAATAAGATGGTTCTGTCTAGGATGACAGTTGATCATGTGTGGTCACAGGTGGTAGAGGTGGGAAATATGAAGCTATGTTGAATTCGATCGAATAATCCAAGTAGAATGGATTGGAATTCATTGAGTGGGCTAGATTCATCTGAGTGTGAGAGTCTATCGCAAATATTAGAAGATATCTAGAGGAAGAGGGTTTAGATGAGCTATCATAATGGATCTTGGATAAAGATGTTTTCAGTGAAATTGGTACTCACAAGAAGAAGCCCCAATTTTTAAATCAAGGAGGGAGAGTGATGGCACCGGTGTGTGGTTGTTGATTATTTGAAGTGGTGTTGATTATTTGAAGTGGTTCATGCACTCTAATACAAACACAATTCAAACCCCAGATTCACCAACTCACACAACGAAGGCCGCAAGAGTTCGACCAATTTTATTTTCAATTTTAGTTGGTGATAAATTCAATCTTGTAGAACAATTAGCGGTAGTTAGGTGCTGGAAATTTTCCTAAAGACTGTCCTGAATTCTTAGGACTAGTTGCACCTACTTTCAGCCAATATGGGTGTAAGTATGGATCGTAAAATGGCTACCCGTTACCTAAGGACGGAGCCTTATGCATTGTCATTTAGACCACCCACTCTGCTAAGGAAATCCAGAATGTCTACCAGCTACCCGTATTTCCTCACTGAGAAGTAGCTAATCATTTTTATAGAATCAATAGTCTAAATGAAAATCCTGAAGCTTGGTTCTATCCTTAAGTGTGCATCCCTCACCTCTCAGAGAGATAAATAAATACAAGGACAGTGTTCTTCTCCCGCAAACATTCTCAATTTTATGATTTATTTTGAATCGGCCTCGCTTAGCAGTCCCAATTTTATTTATGTAATCACTGAAAAATTAGATGAGCAGAAATTCACGTCTACCGTCCTGTCCCAAATTCTTAAGTGACGAAACATGAGGTAGAAAATTCGGGAAAAGCAGATGCACGTGGAAATAATGATGAATGCTCAATCAGAATACTTATAATGATTCCTTGCAATTTTCATGTGAAATGCAATACAAGAATTAAAAATTATTCGATATGAATGCAAACCTATAAAAGCCACACATATCTAAAACTTCTATTTGCCGTGAAGAATTGAATTAATATTTTAATTAAGTTAAATGATCTAATGTGCGTCTTGATTAATTTGCAGTTGGTCCTAGATTCTATGAGCACAATTAAAAAAAATCATAGAAGCTCTAATAACCGTATGTGCACGTCTAAGCTACGAGCCACTCAAGTCAGGCCCCACCCTCACTGGAGAGTGAAACATGCCACGACACACCACAGAAAAAGTCTTTAGGTCTTGTTACACACAGAGAGTCCAAACGGACACCATTGTAAATGATCAATAAATTAAAAAAAGTAAAATTGTAGAAATAATAATCCTAGACTTTACACTTTCTCACGGCTCAACTCCATCTTAATTTTAATGTGGCTTGGCGGCCGGTGAAGATGTGTTGGTTTCGTGAAAACCGCTTCATGTACGTCGGGTGCCTCACACAAAAAATAAGAGAGTGTGTGTAAGAGAGTGACACAAAAATAATCAAAAATAAAAGATAAAAAATAGATGTTGAAAATAAAAAAATAAAATAAATGCAGGAAAAATTATGGAAAATGTACAGTGATGAGATTCGAGGGTCAGACTACCCTAATGTATGGAAAAACTCGTACTAATTTTCTAAATGAAAAACCAAAGTCATTTGCCACCCTGACAACAGTGTTGTCTAACGAGTCCGAGAAACTGTTAGTTAATTTATGTTAATTAATCATGCAAAAATAAGTGTGCCATTTCATTTTAGGTGGGTAGTTAAAATCAATCAAGAAAATAACCACAATTAATCAATTCAATTTAGTTCAAGTGGCATTATGTTTGATTTGCTTGAGAAAGTCCCAAGGTCGAACTCGAGGAGGCAAAGGAACAACCTAGGTTGATGTCTATCAAAGTTTGTGCACGGTTTTCAATGCGATATATTTTTGGTCAATGGCCATATGTAAGGGAAGTTCAAACATCATTCTTTCATCCAGTGCTTCCATTAGAGTGGGATCCAAATTCTTCGATTCTTCTCCTCTTTCATTTTTATGTGTTTTTTTGGTTTTTCAAATTTTTGGGTGTTTTTGAATTTTTTCATTTTTTGGTCTTTTTAGTGTTATGTGTATATGAGTTGTTTTCCAAAGTACATGAGGAGCTTAGATATGTGTAGTCAGAGTCATCCCTAATGGAATAGTATGTAGAAGTGTCACTATCAAAGTCTTCCCTAGGGTATGTAGGTTTTTGAGTTTTCTCTAGAATTTCAACTTTAGATCCAATCATTTTATCTTCCATTTCCATACCCGTGCTACCTTAAAATGAAATTAACTAGTCAGTGAAATTTCTAAATTTTCCTCAACTAATTCATATCTCTTAATTATCCTAGAAATGTTATCCTCCAAAAACTCTTCATGATCAATAATGGGAGAAGTCTGTGTGGGTTCCTACGTGTTCTTTCGTGATCAAATCATTTCATCTTTCATATTCATGTATGAGATGGGCGAGGATTCTCTCGGAATATCTAGTATATAATCGTTATCTTCTGAAATTTCTCTTGAAAAATCATGGAAGGAGTCTGCTCAATGGGAGGATTCTGTGGGAATCTGTAGGTCTCATACTCAACACACCGTGACTCGGGCATGCAATGTTGGGTTGAGTATAGCCAACTTCCCTGGTCATGATCGGTTGTATCATCAAACAATGGAATCATATAGGGTTCATGCGTGTAGATATCATCAATCTGGTCTTCTTTATGTGTGGGTTGTTTAAAAGAGTGATACACGAGTTAGTTAATCGAGATTTGGTCAATTGGGTCAATCAAGTATGGATGATTGTTAGGTGCAAGACCCTCCATCGGGCCATCTATTATTTCCTAAGGTCCAGTCTTGATGTGCTTATGGGAATTATTGACATATCCCAACAAGATCGTGATGAAAGAGTGAAGTCAGTTGGGCTTGGTGTCTTGACCAGTCATGTGTCTCGAAAGTGATTTGATCTTTAAATGGTTCATGAGTTTTGATAAGAAATCAGGAATAAGATGGTTCCATCCAGGATGGTAGTTGATCATGTGTGTTCACAGGTGGTAGAGGTGGGGAATATGAAGCTATGTTGAATTCGATCGGATGATCCGAGTAAAATGGATTGGAATTCATCGAGTGGGCTAGATTCATCTGAATGTGAGAGTCTATCCCAAATATTGGAAGATATCTTGAGGAAGAGGGTTTAGATGAGCTATCATAATCGATCTTGGATAAAGACGTTTTAAGTGCAAATGATACTCACAAGAAGAAGACCTAATTTTTAAATCAAGGAGGAAGAGTGATGGCTCCAGTGTGTTGCTGTTGATTATTTGAAGTGGTTCATGCACTCTAATGAAAACACAATTCAAACCCCAGGTTCACCAACTCACACAATGAAGGCCGCAAGAGTTCGACCAATTTTCTTTTCAATTTTAGTTGGTGATAAATTCAATCTTGTAGAACAATTAGCGAGCTATTAGGTGCTGGAAATTTTCCTAAAGACTGGCCTGAATTCCTAGGACTAGTTGCACATACTTTCAGCCAATATGGGTGTAAGTACGGATCATAAAATAGCTACCCGTTACTTAAGGACGGAGCCTTATGCATTGTCCTTTAAACCACCCACTCTGCTAAGGAAATCTAGACCGTTTACCAGCTACCCACATTTCCTCACTGCGAAGTAGCTAATCGTTGTTATAGATCAATAGTCTAAATGAAAATCCAGGAGCATGGTTCTATCCTTACGTATGCATCCCTCACCTCTCAGAGAGATAAATGAATACAAGGACAGTGTTTTTCTCCTGCAAACATTCTCAATTTTATGATTTATTTTGAACCGGCCTTGCTTAGCAGTCCCAATTTTATTTCTGTGATCATTGAAAAATTAGATGAGAAGAAATTCACATATACCGTCCTGTCCCAAATTCTTAAGTGACTAAACATGAGGTAGAAACTTCGGGAAAAGCTGATGCACGTGGAAAACAATGATGAATGCTCAATCAGAATACTTATAATGATTCCTCGCAATTTTCATGTAGGATGCAATTCAAGAATTAAAATTATTCTATATGAATGCAAACCTTTAAAAACCACACATATCAGAAAGTTCTATTGGCCGTGAAGAATTGAGTTAAGATTTTAAATAAGTTAAACGATTTAATGTGCATCTCGATTAATATGCAATGTGGTCCTATATTCTACGAGCACAATTAAAAAATCTTAGAAGCTCTAATAATTGTATGTGCAGGTCTAACCTACGAGCCACTCAAGTCAGGCCCCACCCTCACTGGAGAGTGAAACATGCCACGACATACCACAGAAAATGTCTTTAGGTCTTATTACACACAGAGAGTCCAAACGGACACCATTGTAAATGAGCAATAAATTACAAAAATTAAAATTGTAGAAATAATAATCCTAGACTCTACGCTTTATCACGACTCAACTCCATCTTAATTTTAATGCGGATTGGCGGCCGGTGAGGATGCATAAGTTTTGTGAAAACCGCTTCATGTACGTCAGGTACCTCACACGAAAAATAAGAGAGAGAGTGTAAGAGAGTGACACAAAAATAATCAAAAATAAAAGATAAAAAATAAATGCTGAAAATAAAATAAAATAAAATAAATGCAGGAAAAAATATGGAAAATGTACAGTGATGAGATTCGAGGGTCAGACTACCCGAATGTATGGAAAAACTCGTACTAATTTTCTAAACGAAAAACAAAGTCGTTTGCCTCCCTGACAACAGTATTATCTGACAAGTCCGAGAAACCATTAGTTAATTTGTGTTAATTAATCATGCAAAAATAAGTGTGCCATTTCATTTTAGGCGGGTAATTGGAATCAATCAAGAAAATAACCACAATTAATCAATTCAATTTAGTTGAGTGGCATTATGTTTGATTTACTTTAGAAAGTCCCAAGGTCGAACTCGAGGAGGCAAAGGAACAACCTAGGTTAATGTCCATCAAAGTTCGTGCATGGTTTTCAAGGCGAGATATTTTTTGGTCAATGGCCCAATATAAGGGATGTTCAAACATCATTCTTTCATCATGTGCTTCCCTTAGAGTGGGATCCAAATTCTTCAATTGTTCTCCTCTTTCATTTTTATGTGTTTTTCTGGTTTTTCAATTTTTTGGGTGTTTTTGGATTTTTCATTTTTTTGGTGTTTTTAGTGTGATGTGTACATGAGTTGTTTTCCAAAGTACATGAGGAGCTTAGATATGTATAGTCAGAGTCATCTCTAAGGGAATAGTATGCAGAAGTGTCACTATCAAAGTCTTCCCTAGGGTATGTTGGTTTATGAGTTTTCTCTAGAATTTCAACTTTAGATCCAATCATTTTATCTTCCATTTCCATATCCCGAGCTACCATAAAATGAAATTAACTAGTCAGTGAAATTTCTAAATTTTTCCTCAATTAATTCATATCTCTTAATTATCCTAGAAATGTTATCCTCCAAAAACTTTTCATGATCAAACATGGGAGAAGTCTGTGTGGGTTCCTGAGTGTTCTTTCGTGATCAAATCATTTCATCTTTCATATTCATGTATGAGATGGGCGAGGATTCTCTCGAAATATCCAGTATATAATCATTATCTTCTGAAATTTTCTCTTGAAAATCATGGAAGGAGTCTGCTCAATGGGAGGATTCTGCGGGAATCTGTAGGTCTCATACTCAACATATCGTGACTCGAGCATGCAATGTTTGGTTGAGTATAGTCCACTTCCCTGGTCATGAATGGTTGTATCCTCAAACAATGGAATCATATAGGGTTCATGTGTGTTGATATCATCAGTCTGGTCCTCTGTTTGTGTGGGTTGTCTAAAAGAGTGGTACACAGGTTCGTCAATCAAGATTTGGTCAAGTGGGTCTATCAAGTGTGGATGATTGTTAGGTGCAGGTCGCTCCATTCATTTTGATCGGGCCATCATATTATTTCCTAAGGTCCAGTCTTTATGTGTTTATGGGAATTGTTGACCTATCCCAACAAGATTGTGATGAAAGAGTGAAGTCAGTTGGGCTTGGTGTCTCGACCAGTCATGTGTCTCGAAAGTGATTTGATCTTTAAATGGTTCATGAGTTTCGACGGGAAATCGGGAATAAGATGGTTCCGTCTAGGATGGCAGTTGATCATGTGTGGTCACAGGTGGTAGAGGTGGGAAATATGAAGCTATGTTGAATTTGATAGGATGATCCGAGTAGAATGGATTGGAATTCATCGAGTGGGCTAGATTCATCTGAATGTGAGAGTCTGTCGCAAATATTGGAAGATATCTGGAGGAAGAGGGTTTAGATGAGCTATCATAATGGATCTTGGATAAAGATGTTTTAAGTGAAATTGATACTCACAAGAAGAAGCCCTAATTTTTAAATCAAGGAGGGAGAATGATGGCACTAGTGTGTGGTTGTTGATTATTTGAAGTGGTTCATGCACTCTAATGCAAACACAATTCAAACCCCAGGTTCACCAACTCACAATGAAGGCCACAAGAGTTCGACCAATTTTCTTTTAAATTTTAGTTGGTGATAAATTCAATCTTGTAGAACAATTAGCGAGCTATTAGGTGCTGGAAATTTTCCTAAAGACTGGCCTGAATTCTTAGGACTAGTTGCACCTACTTTCAGCCAATATGGGTGTAAGTACGGATCGTAAAATGGCTACCTGTTACTTAAGGACGGAACCTTATGCATTGTCCTGTAAACCACCCACTCTGCTAAGGAAATCCAGACCGTTTACCAGCTACCCGTATTTCCTCACTGAGAAGTAGCTAATCATTTTTATAGAATTTACAGTCTAAATGAAAATCTCGGAGCTTGGTTCTATCCTTAAGTGTGCATCCCTCACCTCTCAGAGAGATAAATGAATACAAGGAAAGTGTTCTTCTCCCTTAAACATTCTCAATTTTATTATTTATTTTGAATCAGCCTTGCTTAGTAGTCCCGATTTTATTTCTATGGTCACTGAAAAAATAGATGAGCACAAATTCACGTCTACCGTCCATTCCCAAATTCTTAAGTGACAAAACACGAGGTAGAAAGTTCGAGAAAAGCTGATGCATGTGGAAAACAATGATGAATGCTCAACTAGAATACTTACAACGATTCTTCGCAATCTTTATGTGGGATGCAATACAAGAATTAAAAATTATTCTATATGAATGCAAACCGACAAGAACCACACATATCAGAAAGTTCTATTAGCCGTGAAGAACTGAGTTAAGATTTTGACTAAGTTAAACGATCTAATGTGCGTCTCGATTATTGTGCATTGTGGTCCTGGGTTCTAAGAGCACAATAAAAAAATCTTAGATGCTCTACTAACCGTATGTGTAGGTCTAACCTACGAGCCACTCAAGTTAGGCCCCACCCTCACCAGAGAGTGAAACATGCCACGACACACCACAGAAAAAGTCTTTAGGTCTTGTTACACATGCGAGAGTCCAAACAGACACCGTTGTAAATGAGCAATAAATTACAAAAATCAAATTATAGAAATTAAAATCATAGACTCTACGCTTTCTCATGACTCAACTCAATCTTAATTTTATTGTGGCTTGGCGGTCGGTGAAGATGCATCGGTTCCGTTAGAACCACTTCACGTACATCGGGTACCTCACACGAAAATCAAAGAGAAGAGTGTAAGAGAGTGATACAAATTATAATAAAAAATAAAAGCAAAAAATAAATGTTGAAAAAAATAAAATAACGTAAATGCAAGAAAATTATGGAAAATGTACAGTGATGAGATTCGAGGGTCAGACGATGCGAATATATAGAAAATCTCGCACTAATTTTCTAAACGAAAAACAAAATTCGTTTGCCACCCCGACAACGGTGCCATATGAGGAGTACGAGAAACCCTTAGTTAATTTGTGTTAATTAATCATGCGAAAATAAGTGTGTCATTTCATTGTAGGCAGGTAACTGGAATCAATCAAGAAAATAACCATAATTAATCAATTCAATTTATTTCGAGTGGCATTATGTTTGTTTTACTTGAGCAAGTCCCAAGGTCGAATTCGAGGAGGCAAAGAAACAACCTAGGTTAATGTCTATCAAAGTTCTTGCATGGTTTTCAAGGCTGGATATTTTTTGGTATTTTTATGCAATTTAGGAACGCAAATGAAAATACGACCGATTAAAGATTAGAAAATTAATGTCAATCAAACGATGTCTAAAAATTATGAAACTTGGTCAAATTGTGAATAATGATGAAATAAAGGCACTGTAATTTTTGAAAAATTCTGATGCAAATATTTAATGAATTAATAAATGAAAAAAGTGTAAATCATAACAATTAAATATAGTAAATATTAAACTTTACTTATTTTCAGGAAATAATATTACCTAAAATAGAGAAATAATTGACCTATCCTCAAAAAATCCTAAATCCTAAAAATATTGAGTTTAATACCTATTAATAATTAATTACTGAAAAACACAAATGATTTTTATAAGATAAAATTTGCATGCAAATGCAAATATATTTGGGCACAGTGTAATTAACAATTAATTCCATTATCCGTGAATTTATGGAAAGTTTTAGAGCAATGTTTAATTATCTATGAATTTCTAAGCACAGAATGGGAAAAATATGTTATTTATCACCAGATTAATAATTATTAATTAACCACATAGAATAAAAATATCACAAGCATGCCATTATGTAAAGATTAATTGAGAAACAAAATGTATTTTTTGGATAAATAAAAAGATGATAAATAGAGGTTCAAAATAAAGAGATAACACATGGTTCAGTTTGTAATTTACAATAATAAAATAAAATAAGAGAAATAAAGAGAGAGGGACCTAAGTGTGATTACTTACACCACTAGGTGAGTTTATGCAAAATTTTCAGCAATGCACGTGCATGACACGTGCCCTCTAGGCTACAGGTAGCTTTGAAATTCCGTGGACCCCTGGGAGCCTTGTTGCAAACTTTCCAAGCGGTCGCGTGCCTTGCATGTGACCCTAGGGCCTTACTGCATAATGGAGGAACTGGGAGGGGCTCTATGCAATTAATGATCTAACTCACGTGCCTTGCGTATGAGAGGGGGCTTCGGTCTTCGAACCTGACGGAGGAGCAAAGGTGTGGCTTCAGGGGAAGTGGAGCTGGATTAGAGTAGCGGCGATGGGGATGAGGTCTCCTCTATTGTGATGCAGTTCGATGGAGCAATTGGAGTTGGCGGTGCGTGGAAGATGAAACCGCCGGTGAGGAGAAGACTCGAATGTGTGACACATGCCTCAACCAAGGAGATGGCGATGGAAGACCTTGACATCGAAGCCGTTGTTGAAGATGTGGTGACGGAGTTGGGTGAAGAGACCACAAGAGTGGTGGAGTCGACGGTGGAAGGTGGAGCCCCTCGCTCTAGGAGATGTCGGTGAAGTAGGAGGCATATCCGGGGGTGCTCGTAGCGGTAGAGGAACACATGTGGTGGAGGTGAAAGTCACTGACTCAACGACATTGCGTGTCAGATCATGGAGCAGCTCCGTAGCTGGGTGGCTGCTACGAAACTCCTTGGCTTCGAATCTCATCGAGGATGAGGGGGGTCGGGCTATCACCATCGGAGCCCTCTTCCTGTGCAATCGACAGATGGGTTCAACCTAGAAGGGGGAGCTCATCTTATAGAAGAGGACGACGTCGTCAGGCATGGAAGGTCGGGGGTTGATTGATTGACGAGAGGCAATTGATTGGGATTCCACCCAATCACGAATCTGATGGGGATATGAATGATTAGATCTCGTGATTGGAAGGGAATTGGGTGATGAGGGCCGGTTGGCCAAGATTAGAAAGGTGGGCATGAGAAGGAGCATTGGCTAATCGTAGAAGAGGGGGTGAGCGAGATTCGTGGAGAGATCGACAACGACATCTATGGTAGGTGTCCGGAGATTGCTCTGGGCGACTCCCGCTCCAAAAGGGGGGAGAAGATGGGCGCACGTATTGGATACATACCTCAGAGGCATGTGATAACATGTGCTTGCTCTTTTTTTCTTTTAAATAATATTTTTTTTGTAAAAAATTAAATATATAAGGCTAAAAAAATGAGTGACGTGGTGACTCCACGAGCTGCCACGTGTCATCCCCTGAAAATTCGAAAATAAAATGAGACAGTTAACTATGAAAGAACTAGCAAACAACCTTAGATCGAAAAATTTTCTTCATAAAAGTTGCTCATGTCGATGAAATCTACAACTTTCATGAAGAGATCAAAACTAAAATTGATCATTTGCAAAAGATGATTTTTTTGGGGTACTCTATGTACATAGAATGTCTTGAATTTTGGGTTTTGTAATTTTTTATGATAAAAATTGGAAACAATTATGATAAAATCAACGATAAATATTTACACATTAATTTTATTTTTTGTATTTTTATTAAGTAAGAAAAATAAGAAATAAAATAAAATATGAAAAGGAGGACTTTTGTACAAATTAGTGAACACTGAGATTATGTTAGTTTCTTTGATTTCAAATTCATTTTGGATTTGCATTTTTGTGCATTTTCATAAAACTTTTGTTAAAAAATAAATGAAAATAAATAAAATTAAAAGAATTAATTATGTACATAAAATAATAGGTCGAAATTGGGTAAAATACACAATGTACAAAAGAGGTCCAAAACCCAACTTTCACATATTAGCTCCGATTCACTTGAGCTCGATCTTATTTGAAGGTAATTGAATGTACATTAGTTCACAAGTGAGTAGGATTAAATCAGACACTATATGAGAAAGATATCAACATTTTAGTTTGACGGATATGAAATTAGAGTTTAGGTTTATTTCTCAATAATTTCAGTTAGTTATTTTTGTATTTTTCATTTATTCTTGTTAGTAATATGTACACAGTAGAGGTTGTTTCAGGTGATTTGGAGTTAGCATGAATTGGTTAAAAATCAGGGAAGGTATCTTATTTTACATGTCAAAGTGCTGGGATTTTTGGCTTCTTATTTGTGCAATTATGCATGATAAAATGCCAATATTATCTACATATGCATGAATGATAATTATGAAATATAGATGAAGAAATGCAGGTGATTGGGATCTGAGCTTAATTATTATCTTTTAGCATGATGAATCATAGATTCATCAACCCTAAACCACGAGACCTTGGCATCTTGATGATTGGGTCGATAAGGAATAAAGTAGGAGGAAATACGAGCCAATAAATCCACTAAAAATCCTTTCTTTAATTCATCTATAAAAAAGCACTATTTTATTTTCTATTCTTTATACCTCAAATCAATAAATATTTGTACGTAAAAGTTTTAGATAATAATATAAAGAAAAATACAAAATTGAGTTTACACAAACAATATACAGTGTACATTTTATACTCAAAATAAAAAGCCAAAGCCTAAACTTCCCAGACCCATATCTCCTAAATAAAAACTCAAAATGTATTAAAATCACCTTTAATTGTATATAACTTTTAACAAGCTATTTAATGAAGGTGGTATCATATTTTTTGGTGCTAAGGTATAAAATTTAGGTTTTGGACCCCTATTGTATAGTATACATGATTACAATATTCATTTTTATTTATTTTTATTATCTTTATATTTTATATTTGTATAATTTTTAAACATTATTTATAGTATATGTACATATTTATAATATAATAAAAGCATAGAGAAAACACAAAATAAAATATGCATGTGTAAATACATAGATGAAATACATATATTTATACCAATATTATATATATATATCCCTATTTATTTAAGTGTACAAATAACATCAAAAAATAGAATAAAAATATTGTTGTGTACACAAAAATAAGATTTAAATATATACAATAAGAGAATAAAATAATAAAATAAAAACACAAAATAAAAATAAAATACCTAAAACATAGATTAATATACCTATAAATAAGACTTTAAAAATTAACATGTAATAACTAAACCCAATAAAACAGATATAAATCATATAAAAACACTACATATAAAAATAATACACCTTTTTTATTTTATACCCAAAAAATAAAATTATTTACTATTTTAATTAATTATTTTCTAATAAAAACCCCTGTTTTGTCGCGACCTGGGCTGACGTGGCCCAATCACGTCATGTGGGTTGACGACTTCCAGTCAACTCAGCCCTTGACGCTTCTGACTCGTCAGACATGTCTTTTCCCCATTTCTACCATTTTCCTGTTCGAGCCATCGAGCCTTTTCATCATTTCCCCATGCCACGATCTACTTCAATCATCGTTAATCTTCGCCTAATCCTTGGATCCCTTATACAAAGACCAAATTTCTTCCAAACCGTTGGTCAATAAGGGTATCTACTTTATCTGTAAATAAATAACTTTCCTCGGCCTTCCTTTTTGATCCTTATTGGAGCCCCAGATCCCATCCTTGGTGAGTGTCGGAGGTCAGGTGACAATCGAGACCTTCCTCGTGCCTTGAGAGCATCAGAGCAAGGAGGAAAGGTGATCGACGACAGTGGTCTGACCTGCCCTGCTCGTTGCCCACCAGCAATTATAAGAGCTTCACATTTATTTCTTTTAGGTAGAATTACTTCCCGTAGTTTATTTGTCGCATTTTATTTCATGATTCAACACGTAGATTATATTAGATGAGATTAATCCCCTTGTCGGAGCTCTAGAGCTCCGACCGTGTTCTGACCCTACTATTGCTATTCCTGATGCACCTTTTCCAACCCACTATCTTCCCCCGCACATTCTTCATCTGATATACTATATGGACTAACCTGATCGGACCCCGGTCAGCGAATCAGGGCCCCTCCTCTGCCATACACTGGAGACGCTTCCACTCCATTCATTCCACGTGCATTCAGCTTCAAAATCAGGCCGAGCACCTTCGTCTCAAGACAAGGAACTTCTTTGTGCAGGTCCCACGCTAGAAGGGCTCTTATTGGGACAAGAATCGCACATGCAAAAGTTCACCACGTGCTCCAGTTTCTTCGACATAACAGGATGCCATCATTGGGTCTTGGACCTTCTCGAGCTACGAACAACCCTCGCGATCATGTAGAGCTCAGAGTTGCATCAAAGATCGCCAGAGGAGCGAGGAATCAACGATCGACGATCAAGGATGCCTACCTTTTTCCATGTTCTTCCATAGCAGTAGTAGCCATTCGATAGAAGGTGCACCCCGGATTGCACCAGAGACGTTCAATCTCCAAAGCCAAGACCGTCAGATCTTCGTCCAATATCTAATCAGAGACGTCTAACCCCGAACCGATATCGGACGTGCAAATGATACCACATGTATAAGTGAAGTCCATCCAGCCATTCACTAGAGCGCCTTCAGGGGTAAATTGCATATCTTCCCCCAACCTTTCTTGTAATTATTTATTAGTTTTGTAAACATATTATGTAGCGTAAATAAAATGGACTTTTTGCATAGAGGCCCTTGAGTTTATTGCAAATTGCAAATGGCTCTAGTCCAGCTCATCTCACATGTTGTCCGACGTCAGCTGGGAAAATTGCATATATTCCCTTGTATGTTCTTGTATTTATTTTTAGTCTAATAAATTTGAATATAAGTTGTATATTTATGGGAAAATTGCAAATCAACCCTTGTCTTTAATTTTATTTGCAAATATGCCTTCCTAGTTCATGTATTTTTTGTGCTTGAATTTCATTTATTAAAAATAGAATGCATGCTCTAAAAATTATGCAAAAATGAGGTTAGATGCCTGCTATCATGTATATCCATGCTCTGTATTTATTATGGCATTCTAGGCATTTTTGCTATTTATTAAAAATCAAATGAGGTTGATTTTGTCCCTATTTAACTTAGAAAACACAAAAAAATAGAAAAACATTTAGAAAAGTTTGAAAAAATTTATGTGTTGTTTATTTAGTATTTTATATTTCCAGACCAAAAGTCCCTAAAAATAGAAAAGCAAAAGAAAAAAATAAAAAGCTCCAAAATCCAATATAAAAATCTTAAAAATCCCAAAAATATTTATTTTTATCTTTGAATTTTCTTTATATTATTATCTATAATAAAATTTATTTGAAGAATTTTGGACCTTATTTGATATTTTTAATATCCACATCAATTCTATTTATTTATTTAATCCTTGATTTGAGATATTTTTTATTTTAAAAATATATAAAAATATGCAAAAATTATAGAAAAACACAAAAACATTAGAAAAAATTATAAAATCCGAAAACATTTTATTTTTTACGTACTAATAATATTTATTAGTATATATAATTATTATACCTTGTATTGTAAATATATACTTATATATTTTCTATACTATATAATTAAAAGAAAAAATATAAATTCAGAAAATATATAAAAAAATAAAAATTAAAAAATTAGAAACACATATGTATATATATTGAAATACAAGAAATATAGAAAATTTAAAACCCACCAAAATAATTAATGAATAAGAGAAAAGAACATTTTTGAGTATCATTGCCTAATCTACCACTTGCTCACTGAGTTTGACCTCTACACATGGTTGCACACTATACACTTTTGTTGCAGAGTTATAATAAAGTTTGACTAAACATTTTTTTATTATTCATTGCTATA
The DNA here is from genome assembly GCA_037367405.1 of Ottelia alismoides. Classification (NCBI taxonomy): domain Eukaryota; kingdom Viridiplantae; phylum Streptophyta; class Magnoliopsida; order Alismatales; family Hydrocharitaceae; genus Ottelia; species Ottelia alismoides. The sequence continues at coordinate 304,311 of JAZKJV010001865.1, read as the reverse complement.
TTTATTGTGGGTTAACTATTGTTTGAACGAGGGATTTTTTGTGGGTCACTAAGCGATACTTATGTCTTAGCTCCTATTAGTGAGGATCATTCTTTTAGACCCGCAAGGAGATTTTCCCGTTCAACAGCACCATATCTTAAGGGAAAGAAGTTTTCCTTGGAATTTTCCAAAAAAAAAAGAATACGTCCAAGATATACCACTAATACGATGGTCCTAATGCTCTCTTATCTTTGCTTCTAAACATCTTAAAAACTAAGATCTAAGAGGCATCCTTGAGAGCTTTATCTCATGGTATTGAACAACCAGATTACAAAACACTCATTATCATCCTTGTACCATTCAAAATGATTAGAATCTTTACCTACATTTAGCATGATGAATACAATGGCACTCCCACTAAGCTTTGCATGGTTCATAAAGACTCTATATGAAATCATAACCTTTATAATTTCATAAAACTGATGTTCCAACTATGAGAATCTTATTTGAGTCCAAGGTAAAGTTGTTTTAGCTTGCATACCTTGCCTTGCTCAACTATAAAGCCCCGAGGCCATTTCATATGAATATCCTTATTGAGGTATTCATAGAGGAATGCAATCTTGACTTCCATCTTGTAGATGTCATAGTAAAGTTATGTAGCTATGGTTACCAATATTCTGATGAGTTTAATCATGGTTACTGGAGAGTAAGTCTCATCGCAAGCGATGTCTTCTCTTCATGTGTAGCTCTTGGCTACTAACCATATTTTGAAGGTCTCTACCTTCTCATCAAGTTTCCTCTTTCTCTTGAAGATCCATTTATGCCTAACGGGTCTTACCCTTATAGGTGGATCCTCAAGCATCCATACACAATACTTGTGTATGACGTCTAACTTAGACTTTATTGCTAACATCCACCTTTTCATGTCATAATCTTTAGAAGCTTAATCATATGAAGTTCAATCATTGTCAGACTTATCTAACATATGGAATCCATAACCTTTAAGTGGTCTTACAACCCTCAAACTGATTTGAAGAGGTATGAGTGTTTCATTTTTAATTATCCTTTTAGTTTCAGATTCTAGGAGTGTCATTATCCAATTAGTATTCAACGAGTCATTTTACGTCATTCTTATCTTGATCTCAGGAGAGACACCCTCTAAGAATCATATCCTTAGAGATGAAATTTTTTAAGAATCTCAAGATCATAAAGTAGGTATCCAATACCATCCTTTATATTCCTAATGAAGTAGCACTTTCAAGTGCTAGATTCTAGCTTTCTTGTATCCATGTTATGGCATGGACCAAGCAACCCATAAATCTGCAAGTGTCTAACACTGGCCTTTGTTCCACAACATAGCCTACGATGGTTTTTTTGGGTTCAAATTTGTTGGAATCTCATTAAGGATATATATATATATATATTGCAGTCTCTACTGCATGTATTCGAAACTATGAGGAAATTATGCTAAGAATCATCACTAATCAGCTCATGTCAAACATGATCAAATTGCATCTCTCTACAACTCTATTGAGTTGAAGTGTATTAGGAGGAGTGAGATAGGAATGACATTCATTTCTCTATAAGGCATTCCTTAAATTTATCTAATAGGTATTGGCTACCTTGGCTAGATCAAATTCTTTTCATCTTCCTTCTAACCTTGGTTCTCAACCAAAATTGTGAAATCTCATAACATTTCAAAGATTTTTGATGGTTAAGCAAGAAATCTCATACCACAAATAATCATCAATGGATATCACACCCATTAATGTTCATTATGATAAAGATAATTTGCATACATTAGTATGTACGAGATCTAGAATACATGTACGTTTTACACCATTCTCGAAAAATGGTGCATAAGACATTTCACTTTGAATATAATATTCATATGTATGTAAGCTTTGAACTTTCATATTATCTAAAGTTAAATATCTCACTAATCTATTGATCTTATCAATAAACATATGTCCAAGACTTGATGAAAGATCACTGTCAAATGATCATTATCCTTCTTTTGATTGTTTACGGTTTAATTTCCACTGTTAGAAATGTTAATGAATCATTCATTAGAGTCCCGCAGATGTTATATTACTGTCTAAAATATATCCGTCATAACTCTTTATTATAGGTATAATCTAGAATGTATGTTTCTTTCTAATAAACTGAGAAGTAGACAATGAATGTAATCTAATATCTACGTCATAGAGATACTCTCTAAGACTATGTGCTCTCCCACTGAAAGTATGAAACATATCTATCCAATGGATATTATTGCAACAACTACATCAACTTCCATATGGATGACTATTAATCATTAGGATCAAAATTTCTAATCTTCTAAAAACATATGCAACCAATTTCAAGTGATAGTATAAGAATGAGATACAAATATCGGACTTCAATCTTATCAAATAAGTAAGTTGATTTCAATGATGACATGTAGATGTAGATACCCCGATGCACTATCCGAATCCTTCTCTAAGGATTTTAGATAGTATGATAATCATATTATCTGTACATCAGCTTGTTGCAATATTTGCATTCATCCAACTCTTTGGATGTTATATGTATGGAAGTTACAAAAGTATAGCCAACTCTTTGACTCTCCTTCTTTCATGAGTTGTACCCATGATTCCACTACGTTTCCATAACAATTGAACAACTGTTGCTTAATATAAAGGATATCTTAAATTGAACATGTCCTTAAGGGACTTGAATATAGGAGTATTTCAACATTTATTCTTGCTTCATCCCATTCATATAATATGATTATTATGATATTTCATGAAAGAATTATGAAGAGATAGTAGAATGATGACTTCATCATATCCACATTCATCTTAACTTTAAAAGACTTTGGTTTAGGTAGGTATTCAGACATTTTGATTACATCATCTCTTATCGAGCCACCCTTCTGCATGTTACAGTGAACCATCTCATTCATGATTAAATATTGAGAGCACATACGTTTGCCAATACATATTCCTTGGTATTAAGAAGGATCTTGACAATTACGATCATCATCAACATGTTACTTCCAAAGCACATTCGATGAGAGATTAAGACAGTAGATACACACAAACCCCACATTTTTGCCTTGTTGTCTATTCAATTGTCAATCATCATCATCATGAAAAAATTTACACATTGTAATCATATACATTATGTGTCCAATTGCAAGTACTAAATCTTAATCATGAATCTAATATATGGTATTTTATTGGTTATTACTGAGTATATATTTGAGTGGCCTTAATGAAGGTTAACTGAAATAAGAAAATTTGCATATATATATATATATATTACTTTGATTAACAATTTCATATCAACATTGTCATGCTTTTTATTATTTTGAAAAAAAACATTCTTTTTCACTTTCATTACACCCCCAATAATATGAGGATATGCAACTATAGTAAAGGAAGCATGAACACTTTCTCTACAAGTCAAACTTGCATACCTTTCAGTCTTTGGCACTCGAACCCACCACCCCTAAGTTGATGTTGCCTCGTTGTCACTTGAACCAATGGTCAACATGAATAGTACTCGACATGCACAATCCGAAGTCCCCCAATAATATGAGGATAGGACAATGGGGTCACTACACAAGCGATCTGACTAAGATGAGTAGAGGAGTAGTCTGATCTATGACTACACTGTATATTGCAGCCGGATCTACGCCCGGACGACTCTGTAATACAACCCATGATGATGGGACCTCCCGTCTTAATGGAAGATCATGGGATCATCATATGAATTATCGATGTATGTTTAAATTGTATTAAGCATCCAATGTTTAATCCTAAGGGAAATCCATTCTATTTGATATTTATTAAATATATAATAGATTGTGATAATTATTGGATAATTAATTTAATTAAATCAATGATCCAACAAACATTCTTGATTGTTACTTGAAAAAATGTTATTATTTCAAAATACATATTATTAAAATTTTAATAATTAGAAAATACATTACGATCATTTCAAGCATTATCCATCCCTTACTCATTGTCATGTTCAGTTGTGCACAAGATGTGGGATAGACCAATAATGCAGCAATCTGCTACCTTAGCGATCCCCGACTAGACACCATATCTGCTTTAGTTCAAGATAATCTAATCTGGTCATTTTGTATTTGAGATGATAATCAGACTTTCAACAGAAGTTATACCATATAATATTTATCATAATCATTTTGAAAAATATAATAAGGAGATTTGCTAAATAAATCATCAATCATATTCAAGTAACAAAGTTTGTTGGAAATGTTGTAGTAACCAATTCAATCAAGATCAACTATATTATCTTGTTGGTATATGTATTTCTAGATAAGGTCATTCAAAATATTTATCATTATAAAATATTTCATAAATATTTAATAAATAATTATTTTAGGTGATTGATTTTTAGTAATTAATTGAATGTCTATCTCATGGGTCTTGTTCAAGTTTGTTATGTTTTAGCAGGGACACGTGTTCACTAAAACTAACATACGTTGAGCAAATAAACGACAAATTAAGCAAACTAAATTTTCATAGTTTGCCAATTTGATTTATAACAAAATTCAAGTGATAAAAACACACTCAAGTATTTTAAAATAGATTATCAAATGATTATGTCTGAAACCGTTATTCCGGTAACTGTGGACACATGCCCCCTAAAACGGTCATAACTAGAGCAAATGGACTCCAAATAATGCAAACTCAAGCCCTATGATATGCTAATATGATGGGGAATGTAATCCAAGTGATGAACTGACATTTTAAGTCTTTTAAATAAGGCAAACAATTCACACAAAATAGGGTTGCGGAAATCGTCAGGAAAAAAACATCCCATAGAACAAATTGATGCACATGGCATCCTAGGCTTATGGATCATATTCAAAACCTCCAGCCTATGTCTCTGATATCATTTGAAGGCTACGGTTTAATTCATAAATGCATCACAGAGGCGTGAAGGTCGTATCGAATACGATCAAAAGCAACTAGTCATATTAATCGCAAGGGGTGGCGGAATTTAAAAAATGATGAAAAACACATGGTTCGAGAATAGTTCTTAAACCATTTCATCAAGATCACAAATGGATAATAGACTTACTCTTGAAGTGTGTTTGCAATTGCTAGTCTCTAAAGCAAGAGACGTCATGTCTCAAGTCCGATCCGTCGGCAAGAGAACTTGTAGGTGCGTGTGTGAGATGCGTGCTTCCTATAATCCAAGTTGAAGATCCGAACAAGGAACCTCCTGATTTCGTCTCACGAAATCCATCGTCTTCCTCAGAGACAGTCAATCCAGCAACACAACGATGTGGCAGCGGCGATGATACTCTCTACAACAATAAGGTGGATGGGCCACAATATTCGAGAGAGGGGGGGGAGAGGACGTGTATGAGAATGAGAGAGATGGAGAATTTTCAACTTGATGAGTTGAAGTATTGTTGTGTCTTAAGGAAACGACAACCCTTGCACTATCTTTTATAGTATATTGGATGGTGGAGATTATATCATAATCTCAAATCAATGGCCATGATTATTGTTGCTTTAAATTGCAACAATTAATTGAATTAAGATAAATCAAATATATCCTTTCAAGATAATTTGATTTATATTAAATCAATTAATATATGGATAATTTTGAAGAGGATAATCCATATTATCATGCAACAACATTTATTGCATAAAATATCTCATTAAATGATCCACATTATCATGCAACAACATTTAGTGCATAATATTCACAAAAGATAATTCCTAATTATCTTGTGAACATTTCAATCACGTCATTGATAATTATTAATTTTATTAAAAAATCCAATATAAATATAAATTGAATTTACAATTAATTTTTTAATGTGAATCCAATTAAAATCAACATTTAAATTGTAAATTCTATTTACAAATAAAGCTCTCCAACATATTATAAGTCATATTTATAATATTCATGATTACTGTAGATAGTGATATCCACATTAATCATATCTTTGATAATTAAATCATATTTAATTATCTAATATGACTATTCTCATGTGTCCCAATAACATGAATCGTATTCACATTATTCATGATAATTAAATCACATTTAATTATCAAATATTTCCATTGCCTCAGATATGTATTTCAATAATAGAATTATTCTTGAACTCTTTCAAGAATAATGTGCTTTCTCTGCGTATACTTGGATATAAGTATAGGGCGATTGTGCATTCCATATATAATGACTTGGATATTGAGATCACATCTGAAATCTAGATCTAGCAAACCTCTCAAAGATGTTTGATCAAATCAAACTGTAAATCTAATCTTCTCATTACATCCGAATCACATCCAGATCAACGTCCAACATTTAGACTAAGATCATATTATTAATCTACTGAGAGTAGTCACCAAAATCCAAACCTGTTTCATCACTCTCTCAGAATGTAAGTGCCATGGTTATACAATCATTTACGATCACATCACCCTCGAGTATTCCTAATACCTATACATGCTGCGTACTGGAAGACCTAGAATAAACCTGAAGTTTTAGATCATATTTGAACTGTCTCCTTCAGGGTTTCATTATCAAGTTCTTCATTTGATCATTGGGAGCTGGTATCGATCATATACTCTCTAAAAGAATATATCATACCTACAAATTCAATGAATCTTCAAAAGCGAGATGATCACGCACAGAATTTGATCCCAATATCTCTTGAGCGAGCTCATGTCTTTCGATTCAATAGAGAACTTGTATGATTACTTACATCGTATTACTCATATGCCAGCTTGTCGGTGTATAGACCTTGGTAAGGTCATCAACCTAATAGACCAGCTAATGCACACACTCAGACATATAGCAATACATATGTCTCCGATTAGAGAATATGTGCCTATATCGTGATAATATATGACATAGGTCTTGGTTATCTCGACCTTGTTAAGATAACTCTTTGACCCAACTTATCTGATACACCTGTATATCTATTTCTATGCATAGGACCTGCATCAAGAGGTCGGTTAGATACCAGCCTTTAGAGAAGGATTTTTCATCTCCTTCTCAGGTTGGAGATCCTTTCTTAACAATCACTTGATGGTGCTTGATGAGTCCTCAATCTAACTCCTTAAATATCAGCTAAGCACCAGTCTCTATGATTCAATATCTGAATCAACAACTTCATGATTATTAAGATGGCCAAGGTACATAACATAATTGTACTAAGAGACCTATTATATAAATTAGTTATTCATTATTTCAAATTAGGGAATGATTTACAATAATATTTATTACATATTGGCTCACCGTGGGCTCTCATGTCTAACAACCGAAGTTCGAGGAAATTCCAAAGTTGTGTCAAAAATCCTAGTTTGGCCCCATCATTACTATTCATCCAAGGAGTTCTTGCAAGCATCATTCATCTAGGATTTTTGATAGATTCCTAATTGTGAAACCCCCGAAACCCAAACAGGGACTAAAATGCAAATCTTTACTGAGTTTGGACTTGATTGTAAAATCTGTACTTGTCCAGTGATAAAAAAATTCGAGTAAGGAGTCCATTGCATAGTGCTCGTCGATAGCTTTCCAACGAGTCCTAGAACGTTAAAATCCGACTTTGGGAGCTCAAGTTATGGTCATTTTAGCAAGGAGGGGTACAAGTCACTTTCAGATCCGAACCCGGATCCGAATCCGGGTCGGACCCGTATATTCCGCCCACCCTCCCTTCGCCAACCTCGCCCAAATCGTCCAACCTCTCCTTCTCTCGACCTCCAGCTCTCCCCTCCTCCATTCCTCTCCCCTCTCCTTCACCAAGGGCCGCCGGAGCGCCTTGGATCGACGACCCAAAGCCAGAAGGTACGATGCTCCCCCCTCCTCTTGCTGCGGATTCCACTTGCTCTTATGACCTCGTTTGCTTGAAACTCCATAGAGCCGTAGGATTTCATCGCAGATGGATGATTTCACTGGTGGATGTTTATCATTCCATCCTACATATCCACTGGGTTATAAGGCCTCAATCCCTTTCTAATGGCTATAAGATGCATTATATTATCTCCTTAACCTATGGTAATAGAGCCTTGTCGACCATGTGACTTTCTTGAAGTATTGGCAGAAGCAAAGTAAATGATTCGAAATGTGCTAGAAGTGGCACGGGTATGATGATGGCTTTTCCAAAACTTGAAATATCATTTTCTAGTCAGTTGTAATATAATGCAGCAAACATCCATGGCAACAGTTCAGAAAACATGTAGATAGGGAAGTTAATTTATGGACATTGGATGGTCAAGGTTAATCCTAGATCTTAACCACAGAAGGAGTGGTCAATTCCTCCAAATGATCACATAAGATCAGTCTATGGAGCTTCCCAGTTTGTAACGACATATTGTTTGGAAGAATTAAATAGCATATGACAGGAATGGTTATAATTCTTCTGCTTGGGTCGAGTAATAGATATTGCAGACTTCACCGGGAGCTAACTTGTCTTAGTTTTCCATTTCCAAGTTTTGAATATTATTTCATCTATTTAAGGACATCACGTTACATGTAGATGGTTTGGATCTGAAATAGTTGTTTCCTGGTGGTCATGAGGAAGAAGAGGACATCCGTGCACTGACAGTGCTACCATTATTTCCAGAAGGACATAAATTGTTTGGCTTGTGTGTCATAGAGAGCTTAATAAAATGCAAGACTGAGGCTGCTTGAACTGACTTAAAGTGGTTTGATCCTTCCCAAGGTCCTATATAGCGGAAACCATGAACATATACCTGCATCTTTCTCTAACTTGCCTCCTGGGTTGTTGTGTTGAATTGCTGCAATTAAAATGGCATCTTAGACATATCTATAATCTTTTTAGACGCGAGTATATCGTGGATATGGTGTCAAACTATCACTAGAGAAATGTTGGTTGTTGTTCGCAAGTAGTGACTTCCACGGAAATTTAAGCAAATAATATTTATAAGCATCTCAAATGTATCGGTAATAGACGTTATTCTTGGTGTTGCCGGTCATATAAGGATTCATCTGTGAGAGTTTCTAGTGGATCTAAGCCGGCATAATTATTGAACTATTCTTCTAAAACCACATCTAGCATTGGTTTAATTTGAGGTATGAGGCTACCTAGAGATCCCACTGGATGTCAATATTGCCTCGTGCACTTCACATGACATTCTCTTACAATAGTTGTAACATTAGTTGCTTGCATATCTCGGAAGTTGGGATCTATATTACGATGGTTAATAGCGAAATCTCTAATATAAGATAGGAGCATACATCAACAATTGGGCACGATAAAATATGCTTTGATTCATGAGCCATCTTTGTGCTCAGTAGAGGCCCATCCTGCTGGTTTCTCGTCCACACCACGATGAATTGATCTCAAGTGCCATTTGTGCAGGGGAGTAGTTGTCACTAAGGGAGGGGCATGCACTCTTGGGGCCCCGGGTAGAAGCCTAGATGACCGCGATGCCAACTGCTATTGTAGCTGCGATGGTTGGTGGACATGTTGCTTGGCACACCGAGGTGCTGATTTGACGGTGTTGGCCTCGGCACTTGCGTGTTTTAGCCCGGTGCTCGAGCGCGGGCCAAGTAGTCGTGGTTGGTCGTCTAGTGTTTCGCTTGTCACTTAGAGTTAACACTCGTATACGGGCCAATGTAGGCCACATTGGCTGGTATTCTGAGTGGGAGCGTTAAGAGGGGAGTTCCGGGAAATATGGTTAATGAAGTTGGGAATGGGATATCAGTCTCCTGTGCATATGGAGGATTGGGTTGTCGCGATGAATGGCGAGTTGGGAATTTAGTTAGGATGCATCGTTATCCACGAAGCTTGGTTACTCATATCCATATCTAAAAAAAAAGAAATGTAATTCTTTGTGAGATCAATTACCCTGTTTCTTTCTCTTTTGCACACATTTATCCTACATTTCTTGTTGTGTAGTTTGTTTAAATCGTATTGGGCAACTTTGCTCATAACGTACCTACGTGTGGATCCGCAGGTTCGCAGCAGTGATTGTTGGAGGCACCACCACTTTTTATGCAACGTCACGACACTTTTTGTGGTATAGTCGTCAGTAGTTTTACTATCCTTCTTTACTTGTATCATTTTTGTTGAGAGACATGGCATGTAATATGTATAATTGTGGACATGTTATTTATTCTTACATGTATAATTTGTGGACATGGAATGATCAATGATATGTGATTATGAACAGGTCATGAATGGAAAAAGAAAATTTTTATATTTCAGTAAATTGTGTTATTTCTCCTGCTTATGTGTATGTCATTAGTATTCGAATGTGGAATGTATGTGCGTGGATTGGTTTGCCGAGTACCCGGATCCTAAGGGCATCACAGATTGGTATCAGAGCCGTGGTAATCCATTCCCTTCCATGTATATTATTCTTTATTGGTATTCGAATATTGGATAGTGTTGAAGTCTTCTGACCCAACATGAATCCATAGGAGAATAACACGATTTCAACCATGTCCACATGTCTCTCATAATGTCTCTCTAAAAAAAAGCAAGTACTAATGCCTTAGTTCTTTATGCAGAACCATGCCGCCACGCGTAGACCAGGATGTGGCACAGCAGTTGGCTCTCCTTGTACAGGCGGTGCAAGGGATCCAACAGCGCCAAGAGGCACTTGAGCATCGACTCCAGTAGTAGGACTCCTCCTCCTACCGTCCCTCTCACGATGGGGAGGAGAGCGTCGACTTGTCGTTCTCTATGGATCCTGAGCGGCCAGAGGATACAGATGCTTTGCAGAAGCATCAGAGCACTTACGCAGCGTACCAACGGGCGGCGGTACCAAAGTTCTTCGGCACTACCACCCCTGACGATGCAGAGCTTTGGATGTCAGAGGTGTCCAAGGTTCTGAGGATGATACATGCACCCGAGGATACTTGGGTATCTTTTACTGAGTACTCTCTTGCTGGGTATGCTGAGCGGTGGTGGAATGCCACCAAGGAGCACTTGACCGAGCCCATCACTTGGGAGATCTTCTTTGACGAGTTCCGTGCAGAGTTCTACCCGGACCATTAGGTGGAGGATCAGAGGAGAGAGTTTGCTGAACTGACACAGGGGTCGATGACGGCCCAAGAGTACATGATCCGATACACAGAGTTGTCTCGCCATTCCCCTGCTACGACTGCTTACCCTCAGGAGAACTTGCAGAAGTTCATCCGAGGGATGCGCGAGGAGGTTCAGGACAGACTTTCCACCTTGGACCTTACCTCCATTAAGGAGGTTACTGCAAAGGCGACAAAGTGGGAAGCTACACAACGTCGATTGCATGGGGTTCAGTCGCAGTTACCTCCACCCCAACCTAGCCGAGTTGCGCGTCGGGACTTCTCTCGGTTCCGTAGAGACCGTCGCCACCACCCGACAGCGGCGACACCATCCACTAGCAGGTTTGCACCATCGCCTACCTTGGGACAAGCCTTGGCAGGATGAAGTTCAGTTTCTTCTCATCCCCCTACGCAGACAGAGCCATGGACTTGGGGGTGGCAGTTCCGCTTTTGGTGGGAGATTGTCACAGGCAGACAGTCGTACTTGCTACCTTTGTAGACAGCCGGGCCACTTCAAGGCCCAATGCCCTTTGCGTACTAGTAGCGTTGGAGCGCAACAGCAACAGAGTGGAAGACCAACTGGGTCTTCCAGCCAGTTTCAGAGATCAGGATCCCGTCGAGGAGGACGTGACTTCCAGCGAGCCCCACAACAGACAGTTAGTGTTGCAGGATCTAGTGCACCACGACGAGGACAGCTGAATGCCGTAACACAAGAGCAGGCCCACGCTTCCGGATCGGTCGTCAAAGGTATGATTTCAGCTCATGGAACGTCTTTACATGCACTGTTTGATTCAGGGGCTACACATTCCTCCCTTGCACATCATATGGTGCCCACATTGGGTAAGTCAGTGATGGAGGTTACTTCCCCGTACTACATCAAGGGTCCAGGGGGCCAATTGTTCATTATCCGCCATGCAGTGGAGGATGTGTGTGTATAGATAGGTGGACATGAGATGCTTGCATTCTTGTTGTTGATACAGTTAGAGGATTTTGATATCATCCTGGGCATGGACTGGTTAGAGAGGCACCATGCGTGCCTGGACTGTTTTGGGAAGACGGTGGTCTTCTACTTACCTGGAGTGCCTTCATTCCAGTTCGATGGGTGCTTATCTGAGGGTGGGATTGAGTGTATCTCCGCCTTGAGGGCACAACAGTTTCTTACCCAAGGTTGCGAAGGCTACCTTGCCTACGTGGTAGACTCAGCGACACAGGATCAGATGATGGAGGATGTCAGAGTTGTGCATGAGTTCCTTGATGTATTTCCAAATGAACTGCCTGGATTACCGCCAGTACGAGATATAGAGTTTGAGATCACGCTATTGCCAGAAACACAAGCGATTTCTATCCCTCGATACAGGTTGGCCCCAGCTGAGCTCAAGGAGCTCAAGGTACAGTTGCAGGAGCTATTGGAGAAGGGTATCATCCGCCCCAGTACGTCACCATGGGGGGCCCCGGTCCTGTTCGTGAGGAAGAAGGATGGATCCCTAAGGCTATGCATAGACTACAGGCAGCTGAACAAGAGAACGGTCAAGAACCGTTACCCACTCCCCAGGATAGATGATCTATTTGACCAGTTGCAGGGAGCAGCAGTGTTCTCTAAGATTGACCTGTGATCGGGTTATCATCAATTGAGGATCAAGGAAGCCGATGTAATGAAGTCTGCATTCCGCACCAGATATGGCCACTATGAGTTCTTGGTAATGCCATTTGGACTCACGAATGCACCTGCCGCATTCATGGATTTGATGAACTGAGTCTTTCGTCCGCATCTGGACAGATTTGTGATTGTGTTCTCGGGCTACAATCAAGTAGCCATAGCTCATGAGGACCAGGAGAAAACCACGTTTACATGTCCCTTTGGTACCTATGCTTTCAGGTGCATGCCCTTTGGGTTATGCACTGCTCCTGCTACTTTTCAAAGGTGCATGATTGTTGTATTTGCCGAAATGGTCGGTGAATTCTTGGAAGCCTTCATGGGTGACTTCTCGATCCACGATGATTCCTTCGATTCCTATCTTAGTAATCTGGATTGAGTCCTCAAGCGATGTTGTGAGGTCAATCTGGTGCTCTCGTGGGAGAAAAGTCACTTCATGGTGACAAAGGGCATTATGTTGGGGCACGTCATCTCCAAGAGAGGAATGGAGGTTGACCCAGCCAAGGTGGACGTGATCAGACGACTCCAACCACCAACAAATGTGAAACAGTTGCGGTCCTTCCTCGGGCACGTTGGATTTTATCGAAGATTTATCAAGGATTTCTCTAAGATTGCCCGACATCTTGGTGCCACCTGGGTGTATGGAAAGTCTTGAGCTATGCGCCCCATCCAGGATCTCTCTCCTCAACTCCTTGTCATCTGGTACACACACACGGTCCCCCTTCCATACGATGGATTCACGGACTCGAAATCCGTCGAATTCATCTTTCAAGCATCTATGGTACAAGTCTTGGATTGATCTATCTGTTGCCCTTGAACGATCCTATCCCACAAGCTGTGATACTTGGCTGGCACTGTCACTGCATCGGATGTGCCCTCAAATGGATGCCACTCACTAAGAGCAGTGAGCACATCCCAAGTCTGCAACCAGGCTGCCGAACCCTCAACGTATGGTCGCCTACTCAAGGCATCTGCTACCACATTTCCCTTACCAGGATGGTAGGAGATGGTACAATCATAATCTTTTAGCACTTCCATCCACCGCCTTTGCCTCATATTTAGCTCCTTCTGATCAAAAATGTATTTGAGGCTCTTGTGGTCTGTGAAGATCTCAAATGTCACCCCATACAAATAGTGACGCCATATCTTTAATGCAAAGACTACGGCCGCCAACTCCAAGTCATGAGTGGGGTAGTTGCGTTCATGGTTCTTCAGCTGTCGTGACGCGTATGCCACAACCTATCCACGTTGCATTAACACTGCACCCAAGCCTTCCTTGGAAGCATCCGTGTACACGGTGAAATCTAAGGTACCAGAAGGAAGGGTGAGGATGGGCGCAGAAGTCAATCGCTCCTTCAACGTTCGAAAACTCAGCTCACATTTGTCACTCCAGACAAATGGCACATCCTTTTGCGTCAACCGGGTGAGGGGTAGAGCCAACTGGGAGAACCCTCTAACAAACCTCCTGTAGTACCCAGCGAGGCCAAGGAAGCTGCGAATCTCTGTAACCGTCTTGGGTCGCTCCCAAGACACCACTGCCTCTATCTTGGCGGGGTCAAATGACTCCCCCGCTCCAGAAACCACGTGGCCAAGAAACGCCACCTCAGAAAGCCAAAACTCGCACTTGCTGTATTTGGCATATAACTGGTTCTCTCGGAGCGTCTCTAGTACGGCGCGGAGATGAGACTCATGCTCGTATTCATCATGAGAGTAGACTAGAACATCATCCCAGAGACCTCCGCCAACACTTTTGGTGGGAAGGCATGAAGAAGGACATAGCCGAACATGTTAGCAGGTGTCTTACTTGTCAGATGGTGAAGGCAGAACACCAAAGGCCTCCTGGTTTACTGCAGCCTCTCCCCATTCCGGTATGGAAATGGGAGAGCATCTCCATGGATTTCGTCACATCATTGCTGCGCACCCCTGGAGGGCATGATGCGATATGGGTCATCGTTGACCGGTTGACCAAGTCAGCACATTTCATCCCGGTCAACATGACACATACACCAGTGCAACTAGCCAAGTTATATGTTCAGCACATCATTCGGTTGCATGGGATACCCAAGGAAGTAGTGTCAGATAGAGATTCCTGTTTCACATCACACTACTGGGGAGAGTTCATGAGAGCCTTGAAGACAGAGCTACATATGAGTTCAGCCTACCATCCACAGACAGATGGGCAGTCTGAGAGGACCATTCAGACCTTGGAGGATCTACTACGAGCCCATGTGGTTGAGTGGAAGGGATCTTGGAAGGATCACCTCCCACTAGTTGAGTTCACATATAACAATAGCTACCATGTCAGCATAGGCATGGCACCTTTTGAGGCGTTGTACGGGAGGCGGTGCACCACTCCTTTATGTTGGCAGCAGGTGCGTGACAATTCCATGTTCACCCCACAAATCATTGAGGAGACATCTAGGGTGGTGGATACTATTAGAAGGAAATTGTTGACCGCACAGAGCCGTCAGAAGAGTTACGCCGACCGGCGGCGTAGAGACCTTGAGTTTCAGGTATGTTGCAGTATATTCGTGCCCTGATGGGTATAATTCTTAGGCAGTCCTGTGTATCTAAAGCATTTTTCCACAGGTCGGAGATTTCGTGTTCTTACGCGTATCCCCAACGAGGGGCGTACAACGTTTCGGAGCAATAGGCAAGCAAACACCGCGTTTTGTGGGACCGTTCGAGATTTTGGCTCGTGTGGGGAAAGTAGCCTACATGGTAGCCCTTCCCCCACACCTCGAGGGCATCCATGATGTATTCCACGTGTCGAATCTCAGAAAGTACATCCGAGATCCTCGACATGTGATCAGCTACGAGGACTTGACGGTGGAGCCAAACTTATCCTTCCCAGAAGAGCCGGTGCAGATTTTGGAACACGCGGTCAAGAAGTTGAGGCGGAAGGAGATCCCTTTGGTCAAGGTTCTGTGGTGAAGTCAAGACGTTGAGGAAGCGACGTGGGAACCTGAGGCGGACATGAGGGAGAAATACCCTCAATTGTTCACAGGTACGAAACTGAAGCCGTAGTCGAGTTCTTTTGTGATTTTTATGGGCTTTGCTCTCTTTGAGATTTTTATGGGCTCATTCCTCGGTGAGGCTTGGACACAAGGGGTTCTGACATTGAAATCAACTAGAGTCATATTAAGTCTCGGGGACGAGACTTCCTTTGAAATTTTTATGATGTGAAACCCCCGAAACCCAAACAGGGACTAAAACGCAAATCTTTACTGAGTTTGGACTTGATTGTAAAATCTGTACTTTTCCGGTGATCAAAAAATTCGAGTAAAGAGTCCATTGCATAGGGCTCGTCGATAGCTTTCCAACGAGTCCTAGAACGTTAAAATCCGACTTCGGGAGCTCAAGTTATGGTCATTTTAGCAAGGAGGGGTACAAGTCACTTTCAGATCCGAACCCGGATCCGAATCCGGGTCGGACCCATATATTCCGCCCTCCCTCCCTTCGCCAACCTCGCCCAAATCGCCCAACCTCTCCTTCTCTCGACCTCCAGCTCTCCCCTCCTCCATTCCTCTCCCCTCTCCTTCACCAAGGGCCGCCGGAGCGCCTTGGATCGACGACCCAAAGCCAGAAGGTACGATGCCCCCCCTCCTCTTGCTACGGATTCCACTTGCTCTTATGACCTCGTTTGCTTGAAACTCCATAGAGCCGTAGGATTTCATCGCAGATGGATGATTTCACTGGTGGATGTTTATCATTCCATCCTACATATCCACTGGGTTATAAGGCCTCAATCCCTTTCTAATGGCTATAAGATGCATTATATTATCTCCTTAACCTATGGTCATAGAGCCTTGTCGACCATGTGACTTTCTTGAAGTATTGGCAGAAGCAAAGTAAATGATTCAAAATGTGTTGGAAGTGGCACGGGTATGATGATGGCTTTTCCAAAACTTGAAATATCATTTTCTAGTCAGTTGTAATATAATGCAGCAAACGTCCATGGCAACAGTTCAGAAAACATGTAGATAGGGAAGTTAATTTATGGACATTGGATGGTCCAGGTTAATCCTAGATCTTAACCACAGAAAGAGTGGTCAATTCCTCCAAATGATCACATAAGATCAGTCTATGGAGCTTCCCAGTTTGTAACGACATATTGTTTGGAAGAATTAAATAGCATATGACAGGAATGGTTATAATTCTTTTGCTTGGGTCGAGTAATAGATATTGCAGACTTCACCGGGAGCTAACTTGTCTTAGTTTTCCATTTCCAAGTTTTGAATATTATTTCATCTATTTAAGGACATCACGTTACATGTAGATGGTTTGGATCTGAAATAGTTGTTTCCTGGTGGTCATGAGGAAGAAGAGGACATCCATGCACTGACAGTGCTACCATTATTTCCAAAAGGACATAAATTGTTTGGCTTGTGTGTCATAGAGAGCTTAATAAAATGCAAGACTGAGGCTGCTTGAACTGACTTAAAGTGGTTTGATCCTTCCCAAGGTCCTATATAGAGGAAACCATGAACATATACCTGCATCTTTCTCTAACTTGCCTCATGGGTTGTTGTGTTGAATTGCTGCAATTAAAATGGCATCTTAGACATATCTATAATCTTATTAGACGCGAGTATATCGTGGATATGGTGTCAAACTATCACTAGAGAAATGTTGGTTGTTGTTCGCAAGTAGTGACTTGTTGTTCGCAAGTAGTGACTTCCACGGAAATTTAAGCAAAAAATATTTATAAGCATCTCAAATGTATCGGTAATAGACGTTATTCTTGGTGTTGCCGGTCATATAAGGATTCATCTGTGAGAGTTTCTAGTGGATCTAAGCCGGCATAATTATTGAACTATTCTTCTAAAACCACATCTAGCATTGGTTTAATTTGAGGTATGAGGCTACCTAGAGATCCCACTGGATGTCAATATTACCTCGTGCACTTCACATGACATTCTCTTACAATAGTTGTAACATTAGTTGCTTGCATATCTCAGAAGTTGGGATCTATATTACGATGGTTAATAGCGAAATCTCTAATATAAGATAGGAGCATACATCAACAATTGGGCACGATAATATATGCTTTGATTCATGAGCCATCTTTGTGCTCAGTAGAGGCTCGTCCTGCTGGTTTCTCGTCCACACCACGATGAATTGATCTTAAGTGCCATTTGTGCAGGGGAGTAGTTGTCACTAAGGGAGGGGCATGCACTCTTGGGGCCCTGGGTAGAAGCCTAGATGACCGCGATGCCAACTGCTATTGTAGCCGCGATGGTTGGTGGACATGTTGCTTGGCACACCGAGGTGCTGATTTGACGGTGTTGGCCTCGGCACTTGCGTGTTTTAGCCCGGTGCTCGAGCGCGGGCCAAGTAGTCGTGGTTGGTCGTCTAGTGTTTCGCTTGTCACTTAGAGTTAACACTCGTATACGGGCCAATGTAGGCCACATTGGCTGGTATTCCGAGTGGGAGCGCTAAGAGGGGAGTTCCGGGAAATATGGTTAATGAAGTTGGGAATGGGATATCAGTCTCCTATGCATATGGAGGATTGGGTTGTCGCGATGAATGGCGAGTTGGGAATTTAGTTAGGATGCATCGTTATCCACGAAGCTTGGTTACTCATATCCATATCTAAAAAAAAAAGAAATGTAATTCTTTGTGAGATCAATTACCCTGTTTCTTTCTCTTTTGCACACATTTATCCTGCATTTCTTGTTGTGTAGTTTGTTTAAATCGTATTGGGCAACTTTGCTCATAACGTACCTACGTGTGGATCCGCAGGTTCGCAGCAGTGATTGTTGGAGGCACCACCACTTTTTGTGCAACGTCACGACACTTTTTGTGGTATAGTCGTCAGTAGTTTTACTATCCTTCTTTACTTGTATCATTTTTGTTGAGAGACATGGCATGTAATATGTATAATTGTGGACATGTTATTTATGCTTACATGTATATTTTGTGGACATGGAATGATCAATGATATGTGATTATGAACAGGTCATGAATGGAAAAAGAAAATTTTTATATTTCAGTAAATTGTGTTATTTCTCCTGCTTATGTGTATGTCATTAGTATTCGAATGTGGAATGTATGTGCATGGATTGGTTTGCCGAGTACCCGGATCCTAAGGGCATCACACTAATCCTTAGGCGTCAGAGCAATCACTGAACACGACAAGTCATCTCCCAGGAAATGGATGGCAGCAATCATCCTGCAACCCAATTAGATTGCCTAGGATTTTCAGTCATAGGCTACGATCAGGACCACATCGCCGAATCTCGAGGTCCTGATGGCATAGCCCTAAATCTTAAGAAAGAAGAAGAGATGTCGTACATCACTTATGCATAATAACATTTCAATGAAGAAACTCATCTTCTAGTGGTTTCTCCAGAAGGCGACGACCACCATCAACTAGAACCTAGATTGTACTCACCTCTCAGCCTTCTCTTTAAATCCTCCAAGATTTTCCCTGACAGCAGATCCTCCACACAGTGCCATCTTTCTCACTAATAGTAGCCCCTTCCTCGAGAGCAGCTCTCATATACTAACATCAAAGAAGCACGACCCCCAGCATGCGATAGTGCCACCCCTCGCTACAGGAGATGCTCAAAGTGCATAGACCATGTCGAGCATCCAATAATGGTCATCACCTCCAACTACAAGAAGAGTCTCATGCATTGAGAGACAATCTGACAATATTGGCGGCATGTTTCTAAAGAAAGGTTCCAATTGGGAATTCTAAACTGAAAATCGGGTTGAGTTTTTTATTTTTACAAAATTTCCAAATAGTGGGGCCAGTTTTAAATGGACTTCCCAATTAAAAAATGGTTTATCATTTATTTAAAAAAGGGGAGGGGAGTTTAGTTTCGACCCAATGGGCACTTTACTGCTATTGGAAAAAGGGCTTCTTTGCTTGTAAAGCCTCACAGACCTTATTATTTGATTTATGGCCCAAGGGGCCTTGCTAAAAAAGGGGGAACTATATAAAGAAATGCAATTTCTTCTTTGGAAAAAGGAAATAGTACAATAAAAAAGGAAAAGTCATATGCAAGAAAAGGAATGATTTCAAAAAGTCAAAAAAAGAGAGATCGGCTTATAGATTTTATTTTCTCCCACGTCATTTTATTCTCCCAACTTGGTCAATGTCTCATTTTCTGACAAGTAGGGGAGAAACAAGGATCATTTGTAGAGTTCTGTAGTTCAAAATCAGATTCTCCATTATGGATTTTAAACTCTACCAGTTCGATTACAAATTTGCAATCATTATGTAACAGGTCCCCATCTTGATTTGGGCTCAAGTTCTCATCTGATCCATGGAGAATCTAGAGTAGAGATTTCACTCATTTAACAAGTGTGGACTAAGGGTTTTCATGTGGATTCATAGGGTCTCCATAGTAGAGATCCTATTCTTTGAGGCAGTTGGGAGGGACTCAATTTTTCGACAAGGAGACTCTTTTTCAAACACCATTCTCTAGCGTCCATGGATTCCGATGAGGATATGTTTCCATTGCTTTCTCTATATTTGGTCCTTCAGAGATATGGAGTAGTTGGGGGCTAGAGTTCTCCAACGATGAGACACATTTAGTTTCAAAGACTTGGCGGAATATAGAACATACGTTCTTTGACGAGGAGATACATTTCAGTTCACACTCCATCCCTTCAGTTCCTCCTCATCAACACACCTTTAAAAGCAATCTCCTCAATAGACAACCAATAAAGTATGCATTGAGTTGATATTGTCTATAGTGTATGTATTGTATGAGAGAGTAATTTCTTTCCAATTGTCGAATCTGACTATTGCATGCTTCAACTTCGGGAGTGTTAGAGTTTGCGTTAGAGATGGGTAATTGGATCCACAACCACAAGTTTGATCCCACATCATTTATGAATGGGACTCAGTCGTTCAGTCTGGTGGGGCTATATAAGAAGTCTGACACCTATTATAATAATTGAGAGATTCAGCACAGAAGATCCGACCCTTGAGATGCCTTCTCTCTTGGTTTCATCCCACTGCTTATTGAGTAAGGTTGCACGTATCCAATGTTCTTCCATCTTTAAAATTTTTCAATCTCTGATATCCTTTTGCATTATGGTTTTCTACACAAATCGTCTATGGACCATGAGTCATGATGAAGTTGCATTTGATCAATTCGATCTGGAGACATTTGTGGATTTGTTAGTAGTATTAAAAATTATGGTTTGATAGTACATGATAGAGCAGAATTGATAGACAATAAGATTATGTTCGATTCATTGAAATATTGAGAGATTGATTACCGTAAAACAAAGAACATTGAGATCTGAAATGATCTGAATATCAGTAAGGGAATGCAGATTTACGAAATTTCCTTCTCTATTACTATATTAGACCAGCCATGCCGTTGATAGATTGCCAAAGAGAAATGGTATCTATCATCTTTAGATTACTTCAAATATGGACATGTGCCCTTGATGGGGTCAATTCGATTAGCCCGATCTTCTCATCCGAAGATCTGATTTGATCCACTTCATCTTTAAAATATTCAAAATCTTCATCTTTAAATTAAAAAACACATAAAAACATTAACCAAAAAGCATAAAAATATATAAACGCAAAACACATAAAAAATATAAAAAGGCCATCCTAAACTACCCCAAGGTGTGTCTTGTAATGTAATCTTTTCTTTAGAAATGGCATTCCTATGTCTATTAAAGAAAGAGATTGATTAAAATTCATATGATATCATGCATTTATAAGCAAGAATAAATTCCTAAATTTCTTAGTGTATAGATTATATATCCAAGCAATTTTCTAGAGAGATCCATAATTATATTTGAGTGTCCATGCATATTATATTAGCAAATTCAATTGGAGATTATATCTTTCCATCATATATCATAGCATTAGATAGAACCCACATAAAACATCAAGACTTCTTGTTTTAGTTCTATAATGTTTATAAGCCATTCATTTATGATCTTATCAGCTATATTGATCAACATATTATTAATGGATTTATCATTCACGGGTTTAGATTAGTCGAATTTCCATATGAAATCTTATTTCAATTTCTGTAAGCACACATATATAATGATACATCAGGGCCTCATACATACATGTTAGAAATCAATCCTATATACTAAAGATGAGTCAGCTTCCCATCTTTAAGGGATCATACATGTTCATTACTGAATTGAAGACATGAGCTGACTCATGAGATATTGGATCAAACTCTGTGCACGGTCATCTTGCTTTGAAAGCTTGATTGAATTTATAGGTATGATATATACTTTTGGAAATTTTATGATCAAACCTAGGTAAGATATATACTTTTGCAAAGTATATGATCAATACAAACTCCCAATGATCAAATAGGAAATTTAATGATAAAATCCTGAAGGAGACAATTCTAATGTGATCTAAAACTCTGGGATTATTCCAGGTCTTCCAGTATGCAGGATGTACGGGTATTAGGAATACTCGAGGGTGATGTGATCGCAAACTATTATATAACCGTGATACTTCCATTCTGAGGGAGTGATGAAATAGGTTTGGATTTTAGTAACTCCTCTCAATAGATAAATAATTTGATATTAGTCTAAATGTTTGACATTGATCTGAATACGCTTCAGCTACAATGACAAGATTAGATTTATGACTTTGATTTAATCAAACATCTTTGAGAGGTTCCCCTGATCTAGATTTTAAGATATGATCTCAATATCTAAGTCTATACATGGAACATACAATCACCCTCTATTTATCTCAAATTATCCATAGAGAAAGCACATTATTCTTGAAAGAATTCAAGAATAGCTTCATTGTTGATAATGTATCTGAGCATTGAGAAAATTTGATAATTAAATGTGATTTAATCATATGAATAATATGAATGTGATTCATATTATTTGGACACATGAGAATGGACATTCAAGATAATTAAACATGATTTAATTATCATATATATGAATAACATGGATATCATTATCTGGTTTAGTCATAAATATTATAAATGTGACTTATAATAGTTGGAGAGATGTAATTGTAAATAATATTTAAAAATTAAATGATGATGTGAATTGTATTCACATTGCACAATTAATTGTAAATGAAATTTAAGTTTTATTTTGGATGCATGATTATGATTCACAATTTATCATTGGCATGATTGAAATTATCACAAAATAATTTGGAGTTATTTTGGTGAATAATTAGAAACAAATTGGTTGCACTTGTAGAATATATGCTGAGATAATAGATCTCAACTTTTAAGGAATTAAAGTACACCCCTTTCCATACAAGGGGGGCAACCAAGTTGAGCTCTATTAACTCATGGCCATCCACCCTATGTATGGAAGGTGGGTTTCCTTCCTTCCAATACATTCCAAGTTTGATGCTTTGACATTAAATTGAATTATATTGATTGATTTTCCATATATTTAATTTATTTTGAAGATAATAATTTCTTGTTGCAAATTTATGCAACAAAATCATGGACATTGATTGAAAGCACAAATCAATCTCAACCATTGGATTTGTGTGTACATGGATTATAATCCATGGACATCCAAAATAGTATAAAAGAAAGGGTAACCCAAGCCCTTTATAATATACAATAACTATCTCCCTCTCTCTCTCTCCATATTCTCTCTCACACGTCCCTATTGACAAGGTAATCTCGAGGATTGGTTATTAATGATATAAAGTCGTCGTTGCGATCTCCAAAATTGCCAGCTCAAATAAATAAATTTTAATTTTTCTTCTCGATCCAATAATTACAAGAATAACAAAGTGAGAGAAATTTTTGTTACTTATTCAGTTGTATAGATAACATGATCGAAATTAGGGAGGCTATAAATCTCGAGGGTTATTCAAATAATCGATAAAAACCAATTAAGGGAAAAAGAAATCTCAATTGCAAACTATCTTGTTTTTTTGCGAGTTTTTTCTTTTATTTTTTACTTTTTTTATTTCTATTTTTTAAAGATTTAAATTTTTGCAATTTTTAAATGTTCAGAAATATGATTTTTAAAACAAATTCATGCGTAGAAGAAATATGCAAATTTTTTATAGATTTTTCAAATATGAAAAAATGCTCAAAAATGTACAAAGATTTTTTTGTTTTTTATGAATCTTTTACTTTTTTGTATTTTTTAGAATTTTTTAGTTTTTTTCAGAATTTTAAAATGAATAAATACATGGGAAAATGCAAACAATAGGAAAAAATGATTATCTCACAATTTAAAAATAGGAAATGAAATCTAAAATTACAAAAATTATTTTTAGTAAAAACTAGAGGAAATTATCTATAAACATGAACTCACATCAATTTTTTTTGATTTTTTTTACAAATTATATGATTTTAAGATTTTTAGTATTTTGCAGTTTTTTAGATTTTATAAATAATTATTGCGTTAAATTAGTATAAAAATTAAAACTCACCAAAAGCAAATTAATCTATTTTTTTGGAATTTTTGACGCAACATATGATTTTTTATGAATTTTCAAATTTTAGATAGAGAAAATGACACTATTTTTTATTTTCTAATAATAACAAATGATGATATAATGCAATGGAAAATTTATGCTAGAAATATACACACGTCAGGAATATACATAAATTTTTGTAGAATTCTCAGAGCAATGAAAACATTTATTTCAATATAAAAGACAAGCCAATAAATAGTCTGGAAATTCAGGGACTGAAACGTAAATAGTTAAAGTTTTTGTAGAAAAAGATAATAGAAATAAATATACGAGGAGAACTTGCAATTTACCCCAGTGAAACATGCGACATACGCGACTGGAGCTGATATGGGTTATTTTGCAATTTTGAAACCTTAGGGGGGCTGAAATACAAATTTTCCAGTTTTTTAAAAAATCCCCTTAAGATTTCTTGTTTGGGGGACTTTCTTTCGTCTCACGCAAGCCAAAAGCACAAGGGCAACAGAGGGGGTTGCGCCGACGCTCCTCTCTTTTCTCTCTCAAGCCATGGTCAGCGACTGTGGTGAGGCGCAATGGTGATTTGTGGTGCAGTGGCGTCAGGCTGCGACAGATGATGGCTGGAGATTAAGAGGGAAGCACACACCCTCTGTTCGTGAGCTACGACGAGCAAGGCAGTGATAGCGGTGCTCACAGGTCAACAGAGAGGTACAACTACTACAACGGTGGTGGAACTGATCTGGTCGATACGACACACGACTAAGGAGGAGGAGGGGTGGCACACGCCCCACTCTAGACGACAGTGTTGGATGCCGCGTCGAGATGATGCGGAGGGAGACTTCGTGCGGGGGCGGTCCACGGTGATGCTGGGCAAAGCTCACTAAGATGGGCGGTGGCAGGCGCTGCCTGCTGTGCTGGGGGCCAGTGGTTGACGATCTGAGCGGATGTGAAGGCCACTACAGGCGGCTGCTACTATGGACGGGTAATGGGCACCGCCTACGGGCTGGAGGGGCAGCGCCTGTTGTGCCTTTTTTATTTTTTTATAAAACAAAAACAAAAGGAAAGAATAAATAAATAAACTTTTTTTAAACAGGAACTGCAGATATATATATATATATTATTTTAATCCTTTTCTTTTTATTTATAAACAAATTAGGATGCAAGCACGACAGCTCAATCCCAAAATCAAAATAGAATACGTGAACGGTGATCCGGTGAAAAATAAGGAATGGATCCAGATCTATAGGCACCGTACGTGGTCGGAGGTGGTAGATTATGTGAGGTAGAATGTGAACGTGAAGATATCGAGAATGTGAAGGTGGAAAATCGAGTCAAATTTAAATTTCTGAGGAATGATTGACTGCGATTAAGATCTACGAATTAAAAAAATGATGATGAAATTTAAGGCATGAAAATTAGTCTAAGATTAACCTAGATTAAAAACAAGAAAAAGTGGATTTCACCTTAGGAGCAGAAAAGACCGTAATCTCCTCGACAAAGGTCGACTCTCTGTCACCGGATGGCTTGGAGGCTAGGCACCCTTTTGCGACAAGATAACTCTCAGAAATAGGCTCCTCTCCCCAAAGATTGATTAAGTTGAAATGACAGAGGAGGATCATATTAATAAATAAAAGGATGGAGTTTGAATTACAAAAAAATGAAGATAAGAGATAAGATAAAAATTTGAAATGAGATAAAGATAAGAAAGGATTAGTTGTTAAAATTATTTACAAATATCAATTTTTTTTATGTTTTTATCACTTAATTAAATCGACTAAAAAATAGTATTATTTTATTTTTTGTGGTGGTTATTTAAGAATATCAACTATATACATATACTATATACATATGGTACATTATATACATAGTTAAATATGGAAATTAGTTTTTTTAAAAAAATTATTATATTTTATATTTTTTTTATTTTTTTATTTTTTATTTTATAGAATTATTAAAAATATTTACAAATACAATACGTACAAATAAATGGTAAAATTGCACAAACCACCCTAGAAAATAGACTTTTCAACCATAACTTCAAAAATTATGAAACTAAGGCCATTTTAAAGACAATTTAATTTATAATACAATGGAAGTGAGTTTGGTTCAATTTGAGTTTATATGGAGCAGGAATTGATCTTTCAATTATTGCTTTATGGCTTTTTCCCAATGTGATTACTTTTATTGTGTACACGATTTTGTTTTGCAAACATTTTTATTATTTAAGAAACATATTTATTTACAACTTTTGTTTTGAAAATTATTTAATTTGAGGTCAATTTATGTGCAAATAAAATAGTGTAAGTATACAAATATACACAACATATTTATTTGATTTTCTGATTAAGGACCCTATCTCCCCCTACTTTATTCTTGGTCGATCAGGTCAAGTCTTGACCTTCTCTCAGGGTTTGGGTCAGTCTGTATTTATTACATATATAAAGTCTTTTTTCTTCGCTTTTCTTTTCTTTATTTTTCCTTTATTTATTTATTTTAGGTTAAAATAGTAATAAGTGTACAATATTTACACAAAGATGCAAGTTAGTAAGAATATGGAGTTAGTATTATATGCATGTGTTTTATAAGAGATTTTAAGCTATAATAAACAAAGAAAGATGATGAAATGCATATTCATTATCCCCATATGCTTTATCTTTGCTTGTCCCTTAGAAAACACTTATTTGAATGAATAAGTGAATAAAAATAAAAAGAAAGGTGAAATAAAGAAATTAGGACAATATTGAGTATTAAACTTATCTTCATAAAGTTGTAGTATGAAGCTCTGTCAAACCTAATGTAGCGGAACCTTAATGAGAAATAGATTTAAAACCTAACAGCCTCTAAGTTCCACAAGACTCCTATTCATGTCTCCTCAATAGTCAGGTCAGAACAAGTCTACATACACAAATTCTTATGACTATGAATCCTTACTTGTACAGTGTAAGTGAAATATAGCTCCCCATCTTAAATGTAGCAAAGAATCAGCCTCTCTCAACAAGGTAACTCTAGTCCCCCGGTCTAGCAACTCTTTCCTCGGGGATCGAGGATATTCCCTTCTAAGTTCAAGTACAACCAGCTCAAGAAGAGGATATGGAGAAAAGAATGGACGGTAACTAGTGTAGCTACGTATCCTTGGATGCATGACCAGTGTAGCCAAGTCATCCAGCTGCAAGCTTACAAATATTCGACTTTGAAGCTCTTATTATTTTATTTTTTTCTTTATCCTTGTATGTACGCTCCGGTAGACATTTTACTTTTCAATAAGGCCTATGCACTATTGGAGATTCTACATTTTTTCCTTTTTTTTGAAAATATATACAAGGTGCAACATGTACATAAGGAGTTTTTCCTCTTGAGCTAGTAGACTATCCCTCTTTTGAAGCATTATTGCAACCCCATAGCATCCTGTCTTTAGTCCTCAATGCTACTAAATGAGGTTGAGATGGACAACTCTCCCTAAAGGAAGATGAGAGGTTCCACTTCGAAGTATTACCCTCGTATGCTACTCCAAGCCAAAAGATTCTGCCTCCTCACTACCTCCTCCATGAAGAGATACATGTAGAATGCTTGTCCAAGATAAGCCATGGTTTGAAAGAATCATGTGTGTGTTGTTAAATGTTCTACTTAGACTAATCAAGATGGCATGTGAACATAGTCTTATGAACTCAAAGAATTACGTCACTAGGACCTGAAAAGTCTTGACTCTAGTTCTTATAAGGTTCCTCTAAAGATAGGTGGATTAAGGCCCAACTAAGATCCATTCTTCAATTTTATTCCAGACTTAGTTTAAATGTCAATACATTCCTGAAAAATGCACATGCAAATGCAAGAAATATGTACAATACAAAAAGAAAGAAATTTTTTTTGAAACAATTTCTAATTTGAACTTTTTATGGATTTTTGGAATGAAAGAAAAAAATGATGCACATGTGAAAAGAGATTTAAAAAAAAGGAAAAAGGGTTAGTAAAATATATATAAGTATATACAAGATTTTTTTATTTTTTGTTTGTTTTTGTTTGTTTTTGTTTGTTTTTTTGTTTGTTTGTGTTTTTTTGTTTTTTGTTTGTTTTTGTTTCTTTTTTATTTTTTCATTTTTGTTTTTTTATTTTTGTTTTTTAAAGGTGATAAAAAAGGAAAAATCAATGAAGAGAATGTAAAGACTCAATGAAAAAAACCAAACACACAAAAAAACAAAACCAAAACAACATAAAAACCCTAAAAAATAAAAAAAACAAAACAAAAAATCCTTGTATATACTTGTATATATTTTACTAGCCCTTTTTTCTTCAAAAGAAAACTCTTTTCACATGTGCATCATTTTTCCTTTCTTTCTCAAAAACCCATAAAATGTTCAAAATTAGAAAATTCTTTCAAAGAAAGGAAAAAATTACTTTCTTTTCTTTTTTGCATTGTACATATTTCTTGCATTTGCATGTGTTTTTTTAGGATAGTATTGACATTTAAATTAAGTATGGAATAACGTTGAAGAATGAAGCTTAGTTGGGCCTTAATCCACTTAATTTCATAGGAACCTTATAAGAAATGGAGTTAAGTCATTTTAGGTCCTAGCGATTTAGTTCTTTGAGTCCATAAGACTATGTTCACATGTCATCTTGATTAGTCTATGTAGAATATTCAACAACACACACATGATTCTTTCAGACCGTGGCTTATCTTGGACAAGCACTCTACACGTAGCTCTTCATGGAGGAGGTAGTGAGGAGGCAGAATCCTTTGGCTTGGAGTAGCATATGAGGGTAGTACTTCTAGGCGGAACCTCTCGTCTTCCTCTAGGGAGGGTTGTGCATCTCAACCTAATCTAGTAGCATTGTGGTCTAAAGATAGGATGTTGTGGGGTTGCAATAATGCTTCAAAAGAGGGATAGTCTACTAGCTCAAGATGAAAAACTCCTTATGTACATGTCGTACCTTATATATATTTTCAAAAAAAAAAGAAAAAAAATACAGAATCTCCAAAAGTGAATAGGACTGATTGAAAAGTAAAATGCTTGTCGGAGTGTATATACAATGCTAAAAAAATAAGAGCTTCAAAGTCAAATTTTTTTAAGCTTGCAGCTGGATGACTGGGCTACAATGGTCATGCATCCAAGGATAGGTAGCTACACTGGTTGCCGTCCATCTCCTCTTCTTGAGCTGGTTGTACTCGAACTTAGAAGGGAATATCATTGCTCCTCGAGGAAAGAGTTGCTAGACCGGGGGACTAGAGTTACCTTGTTGAGGGAGGCTGTTTCTTTGCTACTTTTGAGATGGGAAGCTATATTTCACTTACACTATACAAGTAAAGATTCATAATCATAAGAATTTGTGTATGTAGACTTGTTCTGATCTGACTGTTGAGAAGACCTAAATAGGAGTCTTGTGGAACTTAGCGGTTGTTAGGTTTTAAATCCATTTCCCATTAAGGTTCCGCCACACTAATAATCCAAAGGTCTGACAGAGCTCCATACTATAATTTTATGAAGATAAGTTTAATACTCAATATTGTCCTAATTTCTTTATTTTTCCTTTCTTTTTCCTTTTCTTTTATTCACTTGTTTTTTCAAATAAGTGTTTGCTAAGGGACTAGCAAAAGTAAAGAATAGGGGGATGATGAATATGCATTTCATCATCTTTATTCATTTATTTTAGCTTAAAATCCCTTATAAAACACTTGTATATAATACTAACTCCATATTCTTACTAACTTGCATCTTACTATTTTAGTCTAAAATAAATAAAGAAAGAAAGAAAGGAAAAATTAAGGAAAGATAAAAAAAGAGAGGATTGTATATATGCAATAGATACATGCTGACCTGAACACCGAGAGAAGGTCGAGACTTGGCCTGATCAACCAGGAATAAAGTAGGGGGAGATAGGGTCCTTAATCAGAAAATCCAAAAAAATGTGCTATGTATATTTGTATACTTATATCATTTTATTTGTACATAAACTGACCTTAAATTAAATAATTTTCAAAACAAACGTTGTAAATAAAAATGTTTTCTAATTAATAAAAATAATTGCAAAATAAAATCATGTACAGAATAAAAGTAACCACATCCAGAAAAAACCATAAAGCGATAATTGAAAGATCAATTCCGGCTCCATATGAACTCAAAACCAAACACACTTCCATTTTATTCTAAATTTAATTATCTTAAAATTGGTTGTGATTTCATAAATTTTGGCGTTACGGTTGAAAAGTCGATTTTCAGGGGTGGTTATGTAATTATACCATTTATTTGTACATATTGTATATGTAAATACTTGTAAATATTTTTAATAATAAATTAAAATAAATAAAATAATATAATTAAAAAAACTAATTTCTTTATTTATCTATGTATAGAATGTACCATATGTATATAGTATATGTATATAGTTGATATTCTTAAATAACCACCATAAAAATTAAAAAATTAATATTTTTTATTCAATTTAATTAAGTGACGAAAATACAAAAAAAATTTGTAAAAAATTTAGCAACTAATCCTTTCTTATCTTTATCTCCTTTCAAAATTTTCTATTATCTCTTATCTTCATTTTTTAAATTCAAACTCCATCCTTTTATCTATTAATATGGCTGCTCCTCCGTCATTTCAACTTGATCGTTCTTTAGTGTGAGGAGCCCATTCTCCGAGAGCCATCTTGTCACAAAAGGTTGCCTAGCCTCCGAGTCGTCCGGTGATAGCGTGTTGGCCTTCGTCGAGGTGATTACGGTCTTTTCCGCTCCTAAGGTGAGATCCATTTTTCTTCTCTTATTTTTAACCTAGGTTAATTGTAGTTTAATTTTCGCATTTTTATTTCTTTTTCATTTTTTCTCTAGATCGTAGAACACATCACGATTTGATCTGAATCTGATCCTATATTTCATCTCACTTTCTTGATCCTTTTGCTTCACTACCTTCACAATCTCTCACCTCCGACCACGCACGGTGGTCAGAGACCCACTTCCAACTGCCATTTTTCTTGGAACGACACTCGCTCACATATCTTGATTTTATTTTTATAATAATAATCGGGACCGAGCTGTCATGCTCGCATCCTCGTTTGATTATACAGAATAAAAAAACAAAAAATATATATGTAGTTTTTATTCCTAACATTTGTTTGTAGGAATAAGGAAAAGATAACAAAAAATCTTAAAAAAATAAATATATAAAAAAAGACTTTTGAAGTTCCTGGTTAAAAAAATAAAAAATAAAAGTTTTTTCCTTTTGTTTCTGTTTTATAAAAAAAATAAAAAAAAAGTCATTGCAAAAGCCGCCCCTCCAGCCCGTAGGCGGTGCCTGCCGCCCGCCCACAGCCGTGGTCGCTTATAGAGGCCTTCACTTTTGCCCAGATCGTCAACCACTGGCCCCCACCACAGTAGGAAGCGCCCGCCACTACCTATCTCAGCGAGCTCCGCCCAGCATCACAACATACCTCCCCCGCATGAATTTGCCCTTCACGCCATCTCGATGCGGCAGCCAACACCGCTGCCTGGAGCGTGGCATGTGTCGCTCCTCCTCCTCCTTAGCCGTATTCGATATCGACCCAATCTGACCCACCATCACTGCCGTAGCTGCAACTCTCCGTCGACCCACGAGCGCCGCCATCACCACCTTGCATGTAGTAGCACGCGAATAGAGGGCGTGTATCGTCCTCTTCATCTCCAGTCATCATCTGCCACAGCTTGATGCCATCACAACACAGATCTCCAGTGCGCCTCACCGCAGCCGCCTCTTGTGACTTGAGAGAGTAAAGAGAGGGGTGGCGATGCCCACCCCTATGGCTTGTGTGAGAAGAAACAAAGTCCCCCAAATGAGAAGGGGTTTTAAAAAATTGAAAAAACTGTATTTCAGCCCCAAGGTTTCAAAATAGCAAAATATCTTTTACCAGCTCCAGTCACGTGCATCACACGTTTCACTTGGGTAAATTGCAACCTCTCGCCGCATATTTCTTTTTGCTATCTTTTTTATGCAAAAACTTTAAAAAATTAAGTTTCTGTCCTGGAATTTCCAGACTATTTATTGGCTTGTCTTTTATATTGAAATAAATGTTTTTAATTATCTGAAATATCTACAAAAAATTATGTGGTCTCCTGCTGTGTGTCTTGTAGTAGTATAAAACTTTCATTGCATTTATTTTTATTTGGTATTACATAAGAAATCAAAAACATGTCATTCTTTCCTATTTGAACTTTGAAAAATCATAAAAAATCATATATTTCGTCAAAAACTCCAAAAAATTAGATTAATTTTCTTTTGGTGACTTTTAATTTATGTACAAATTTCACACATTAATTATTTATAAAATGCAAAAAAAAATGCAAAATACTAAATATCTTAAAATATATATAAAATTGTAAAAAAAAATAAAAAATGTGATTTAAGTTCCTAATTTTAGATAATTTCCTCTAGTTTTTACTAAAAATAATTTTCATAATTTTTGATTTCATTTCCTATTTTTAAATTGCAAAATAGTCTTGTTGGTTCACTATTTGCATTTCCCCTCATTTTTATTCATTTTAAAAATACAAAAAAAATATAAAAATCTATAAAAAAAATTACAAAAAATAGTAAAAAATAAAAAAAAACACAAATAGAATTTCTTTAGACATTTTTGAGCATTTTGGATATTTAAACCCCCCCCCAACAAACTTTTATGAATTTATTTTGAAAAGCATATTTTTCAAAATTAAAAAATCTCCAAAAAACAAAATCATTAAAATTTTGAAATTCAAAAAATAAAAAAAAATAAAAAGACAAAAATTTTTTTTTACAAAAAACCAAGATAGTTTAGAATTGAGATTCCTTTTTCCCTTAATTGATTTTTGTTGATTATTTGAATAACCCTTGGGATTTGTAGCCTCCCTGAGTTCGATAATGTTAGTTATACAGGTAAATAATTAGTAAATATTTCTCTCGCTTCATTATTCTTGTAATTAGTTATTGACTTGAGAAGAAAAAACATTTGTTTGTTTGAGACAGAAATTTTGGGGATTGCAACGACGACTTTATATCATTAATAACCAAACATCGAGATTACCGTGTCAAGCTCCATTCTTCAACTTTATTTTTGAATTAGTTTAAATGTCAATACTATCATGAAAAATGCACATGCAAATGCAAGAAATATGCACAATGCAAAAATAAAGGCAATGACTTTTTCCTTTTTTCTGAAACAATTTTCTAATTTTAAACTTTTTATGGGTTTTTGAAAAAGAATGGAAAAATGATGCACATGTGAAAGAGTTTTTTGAAGGAAAAAAGGGTTAGTAAAATATATACAAGTATATACAAGGATTTTTGTTTTGTTTTTGTTGTTGTTTTTTTGTTGATGTTTTTTTATTTTGTTTTTTTAAGGGTTTTTATATTGTTTTTGGTTTTGTGTTTTGTTTTGTTTTTTTGAAAGGTTATCAAAGTCTATATACACACACACATGGATTTTATGAATTTATAGACATATCCCCAAAAATAATCATATTTAGAAGTACGAGTTATGTCTAAAGTATATATACAATATATATGACACCCCCTATACGTAGCTCGAACTATGTCCTCATAGTGATCAGAGAGTGGCAAAGGAAGACATAACTCGTGCTAAGTATAGAAAAGTGAAAAGAATCATATGCTAGAATGACTCAAAGAAAGGATGAAAAGAATAGAAGTCGGTGATCCCCCCTATACTTAGGATCAAGTAATCCTAAGTATAGAAGACTGTACAAAAGGGGAAAATCGATGCAGAGAATGTACGGACTCAATGGAAAAAACACAAAAAAGATGATATGAACAACATCACCCCTATACCTGTATAGGCAACAATAGGAGTGATAAACAAGACGAATATGAACAAAATAAATCATTCACCCCCTATACTTAGGATAAAGCATCCTTAGTATAACATATATACACATAGAAAAGTGGTGAATGATAAAACAAAAGAAGAATGAATGAAACAAAAGGATATACAAAAGGAGTGGCTGTACAAAAGTTAAGAAGGTCGAAAGCAGACCTTCTTGCGAGATCGCTGAGGAATGGATCTAACAAGTTAGGGTCATCGTTAGACATAAACTGATCAGGATCGACCAAGAATGTATCCTCAGTAGTCTCAGAGTGTACATACATGAATCGGTCAGTGGAAGTAGTGTGGTCATGTCCTGCCTGGAAAGTCTCGCAAATATCAAAGTAAAAAGGCTCGAATTCATTATCAGAAAAAGTAAGATCAATTCCAGCCAGACAAGCCTCTACTGGATCACCATCTTCATCAAAAGGCCCAAATTCTTTTATAAAAGAAATCAAATCAAATTTGAATTTATCAGTCTCATCTAAATCAAGGTGAATAGGAACGGACTCATCAGTGAAAGTAGTCAAATCATGTCCATCCTGTCTAGTCTCAGAGCCTGCTTTCCTCTCTACGGTGTCTATTGTGTAAATCCCACGGATGACATCAATACATCACATACCAGAAGGGGAAACTCCAAGGTTCGTGCTTTCCAATTCTTCCTCCCTGAAGAGGAATTCTTGGGTCTCAGTATCATCCAACATACAACAAGAATCTCTGATATTATCATCAAGGTCAAGGTCCTTGGGGTTGGCTAACACGAGCACACTCTCTTGGGATGCAGGTCTTTAGTCAGTAATGAGTGTAGTGATCAACACATGGATCCTTACATCAGAACGAAATCTAATATCTTCTGATCCATAATCAATAATGGCTCTCGCAGAGGCGAGGAAAGGCTGTCCCATGATAATTGGAGGGTGCTTCATAGGGGTGGAGGTCTCCATGGGCAATACGACAAAATCAGAAGTGAAGTTCATGCCCTGAATAAGAATGATAGTGTTTTCTAGAATACCCTTCTACCTCTTGATAGATCCATCAACAAATTGAACTATCATCCTGGTTTTCTTGAGAGGCCCAAGATGAAGAGACTATACCATAGAGAAGGGTATTATATTGATTGATGCACCACCATCAAAGAGAGTGTTATCACAAGAATAGTCAGAGATGGAGCAACTTACAAGAGGTGTGGTAGTGTTCCCTTTCTTAGATTGTGGACGGTGAGAGATGGTGTTTCCAATGGCCATGGTCAGGATGCGACGCTCAGATTTGCTCCTCCACTTTCTCTTCTTGTGTTGAGGAGCAGATAAATGTGTCTCGATCTGGCGAAGTGGGGCTTTAATGATCTCATGAAGAGTGGTCACCACTTTAGGTTCAGTCAATGTTTTTTTTTGAATTTTTAGACCTCCTCCAATCAAGGGGGAGATCAGAATCAACATATACACGAGGATTTCCAAGAGCAATCTGTACAATGGCATCCTCAGGGTCAAGGATGGGACATGTGGCGAATGACTGCGTGGGAAAATGGTTTGGCATGGCTGCCGTATTCTCACAAAATGAATCAACAATGTGTCTCCTAAAATCTTTTTGGATTTTTAAAATTGTCTCATTTTTTTGTATTTTGGGCGATTGTAAGCTCTCATGATTATCCTCAAGTTAATCCATATCCTCAAATAGTGGAGCAGCATTCTGGCTCTTATTTATGTTAAATAGATTGTTAATCATCGAATTCATAAGCTCCATCATCTAGTTCATGGTCTCAAGTGTGGAAATCATGAAAGGCGACTCCAAAATCCTAGGATTGGGTGAGTGGAATGAGGGTAGGTGAGAATCAAAGTCCCACTTATGAAATAATAGGTTAGGAGGATATGCACAAAAATCAGGAGGAAAGTCTTCTTGGAAAAGGAATGTGGATCGGCTGGAGGGTACGAGGGATCCGCGAAGATCGCATTAAAATAACTCCAGTAAGCCATCTCCGAAATAAGAGAAAAATGATCGGAAGAGCACAAGGGTCGAGTTAAAAGATGTGGAGAAAAAAGTGCAAAAGCGCAGAAGGATCTAGTATGCACACAATCAATCAAACACATACAAACCCCCAGTTCAACAACTCAATGTAATGTGAAGACTATGAAGATTCGGTCAATTATCTTGTCAATTTTTAGAGTTTGGTGAGAGTACAATCTATCAGAGCGGTTAAAGCAAGCTGTTAGGAACCCAATGCCCCTAGGAGACTGTCCCAATCTCACAACTAGTTTTTCCCAACCAGTATGGGTGCAGATCGTTTACCGGCTACCTGATCTGCCCACTCTGCTAAGGAAATCCCAAACCAGTTACTAGCTACCCAGTTAAGTCCTCAATGGAGAATAACTAATCACAAGACAATAGTATGAAGAGAGTTCAGGCGTAGTTCTATCCTAGTGTGTAGGTCGCTCTTTTACTGCAGATAAATTAAACAAGGCGAGGGTTACTTTCCCAAATATAATGATTTTTCCTTATGTTTATTTTAGGTTTGAGTTTTCTTTAGCAGTCCCTAATTTTAGGCAGTTATCACTTGGTTTAAATATTTTCAATTAATCTCCTACCGAGTGTCCAATTTCCTTTTTAACTTATGTGAGTGAAAACAAGGAAGGAGATCAGAAATGTCAATGCGCGATTAAAAACAATTATGCATGCAGGGTTTAGAGATGTGTACCTTGTCGCCAGCACTCTACATGCATGGTGATCTGCGTAGAATTTAAATATAGAAAAATAAACTAACCTATATGCAAATGCAAGTAAACCGTCGTAACAATAGCTTCTATTAACGTGCAAGAACCAATTAAATTTTACTAAGTCCAATTATGTTCTATTCTATAGGTACAAAAATTCTTATTTCCGGTGTTTAGACCTAATTAATTACCTGGCTCAAGAAAATTTATAAATCAATAGGTAGCTCAAGAAATCCGCTTGAAATAAAGAAAAATAAGGCCATGAAAACAAAACCTTTGAGGTCCCCCATGTGCACTGGCACTTGGGAAAACATACCCCGCAACAAATGAATGTCTCTTTACAAGAGTTCAAATGTTAGAAATAAATAAAACAAAATAATTTTTTTGCTTGGTCTCTTTCAAATCTTCTCCTCCTTCTCTCATGCTATCCTACGGCTGGTGAAGAATCAAGCCGCCTCCGCTTTGCTTGGGTGCTTCGATTCTCCTAGGATCGCCTCCTTTGCTCCGCGGCACTCGTAAGAAAAAGAAAAGAGAGAATGTGTAAGAAAGACAATTATCAAATATGAGCAAGAAAAATGAAATAAATGCAGTGAATATGAACAATGGAATAAATTTTGAAAAATATAAATAAATATGTACAACCAAGAATAGCATGTCAAAAGAGAAACCTAACTACCCTCACCGTATCTCCCCGACAACGGTGCCATTCTGTTGACATGGTAATCTCGAGGATTGGTTATTAATGATATAAAGTCGTCTTTGTGATCCCCAAAATTTCTGGCTCAGACAAACAAATTTCATTTTTTCTTCTTCAGCCAATAATTAATTACAAGAATAACAAAGCGAGAGAAATTTTTGCTACTTATTTACCTGTATAGCTAACAAGATTGAACTCAGAGAGGGTACAAATCCTAAGGGTTATTCAAATAATCAACAAAAATTAATTAAGGGAAAAAGGAATCTCAATTGCAAACTATCTTGGTCTTTTTTGTGATTTTTTGTCTTTTTAATTTTTTTATTTCTATTTTTTATTTTTTGATTTTCAAATTTTTAATGATTTTGATTTGCAATTTTTTTAATTTTTAGAAATATGGATTTTAAAACCAATTCATGCATAGAATAAAGATGCATTTTTTTATATTTTTCAAAGATGACTAAAATGCTCAAAAATGTCCAAAGAAATTTTTTTATTTTACGATTTTTTTACTATTTTTGTAAATTTTTAGAGATTTTTAGGTTTTTCAGATTTTTAAAATGAATAAAAATGACGGAAAATGCAAACAATGATAAAACATGATTATTTCATAATTTAAAAATTGGAAATGAAATAAAAAATTACGAAAATTAGTTTTAGTAAAAACTAGAGGAAATTATCTACAAACAAGAACTCCAATCACATTTTTTATTTTTTACAAATTTATATGATTTTTTAAGATTTTAAGTATTTTGTATCTTTTTGGATTTTATAAAGAATTAATGCATGAAATTTGTACAGAAATTAAAACTCACCAAAAGAAAATTAATCTATTTTTTGGATCTTTTGACGCAATATACAAATTTTTATGAATTTTCAAATTTCAGACATATAAAATGACATTGTTTT
Organism: Ottelia alismoides; assembly: GCA_037367405.1. Taxonomy (NCBI): domain Eukaryota; kingdom Viridiplantae; phylum Streptophyta; class Magnoliopsida; order Alismatales; family Hydrocharitaceae; genus Ottelia; species Ottelia alismoides. The sequence goes on along the minus strand of JAZKJV010001865.1, from coordinate 266,122 downwards.
TTATTTTTTTATAATAACAAATGATGATAAAATGCAATGAAAAATTTATATTAGAAAGTTTCACACATCAGGGACATACATAAAATTTTGTAGAATTTTCGGAGCAATGAAAACATTTATTTCAATATTAAAGACAAGCCAACAAATTGTTTGAAAACTCAAGGACTGAAACATAAATAGTTAATGTTTTACAGAAAAGGATAATAAAAATAAATATGCAGGGAGAAGTTGCACTTTACCCAAGTGAAACGTGCAACATACGTGGCTGGAGCTGACAAGGATTATTTTGCAATTTTGAAACCTTGGGTGGCTGAAATAAATCCCCTTAGGGTTTCTCGTTTGGGGGACTTTGTTTCATCTCATGCAAGCCAAAAGCAAAAAAGCAGCCAGGGGGTGTACCATCGCCCCTCTTTTTTATCTCTCAAGCCGTGGGCAGTGCCTGCGGTGAGGCGCGGTCGCGATCTATGGTGCGATAGCGTCAGTCTGCGGCGGATGATGGATGGAGATGAAGAGGGTGACACACGCCTTCTGTTCGCGAGCTACAACGGGCAAGGCGGTGACGGCGGTGCTCGCGAGTCTATTGAAAGGTGCGGCTACGATAACGGTGGTGGGTTTGATTGGGATGATACAATGTGAATCTAAGGAGGAGGAGGGGCGACACATGCCCCGCTCCAGGTGGTGAGTATTCCCACATGTTACGCGGGTGACCCGGGTTCGATCCTCGGCAATGGTGCCATCTGACGAGTCCGAAGATGCCCTTGTTAATTATGGGGAATTATCAAGAGTTTAAATTAATGTCGTTTCGTTGTAGGCGGGCAATCGGAATCGGTCAAGAAATAACCACAATTAATTAAGTCAATTTTCAATTACATGGTTTTTGTTTATTTTACTTGGGCAAGTCCCAAGGTCAAACTCAAGGATGCAAAGGAACAACCTAGAAATTTTTCTATCAATGTTCGTACACAGATTTCAAGGCGGTCTTTTTTTTGTACTTTTAATGCAAATTTAGGATGCAAAATACAAATTAAGACAATTTTAAGGACTAGAAAATGAATATTAATAAAACAATGTCTGAAAAATATGAAACTTTTCCAAGATGACAATTATGCTGAAATGAATGCACTGTATTTTTTTGGAATTTTTAGGTGCAAAATTTTTTTTATGGATTTATGAATGCAAACATAGTGAATTTAAATTATTAATTATAATAAATATTAAACCTATTTATTTTAAAGGGATAAATTTATCCAAGATCTAGCAACTAGGTGACTGATCTCAGAAAAATCCTAAACCTCAAAAATATTAGATTTAATAGCTATTAAAAATTAAAGATTGAAATATACAAAATGATTTTTATCAGGTAAATTATGCATGCAAATAAAGTTATTTTTGGTAACGATGTGAAATACAACTAATTATACAACAATTATCTTTTGGTAATTTTTTTGAGCATTGGTTAATCTCCTATGAATTTTCAAGCACATAATGGGCAAATATGCAATTTTCCACAAAACAATTAATTATGAATTAACCACAGATCACTAAAATGTCAAAAATATGCTAATACGTAGAGAATTAGTTGAAGAACAAAGTGCTATTTTTATAAAAATAAAATGATGCAATAAAGAGGTATAGAATAAGGGGGAACACAGGGGTATTTATACAATTGCAATATTAAATAATATAAAAATATGCAAACTTGGGGTATAAATGGAATTACCAAGGCTGATGGGGGTTGAACTACAAAATTTGCAAGCGGACACATGCTTAGCACTTAACCCTTGGTTGGTGGGGATTGACGTGCGAATTAGCGGAAGTTAACGGGCGCTCATGCAATTTTCCTAGAAGGTCACGAGCTTGGCAAGTGACCTCTAGGCTGGGGCTCTTCTGGAATTTGGTAGAATGTGAGGGATGGAATTGCAAGTTCCCCCAACGCACGTGCTCCTCACGTGCATTGGGGCCTCGGGCCTCCTGCACTCGGTTCTGGCATGGTGGAGCGGTGGTGCTTGGCCGTCAGTCGGAGAAGGGCTGGTGAAGGGCTGCTGGAGGCGGCGGTGCTTGGTCGTCGGTCGGAGGTAAAGCGATGGAGACGCGTGGTCGAGCTGCTAGAAGGAGGTGCTCTAGCCACTGGCATGGATTGTCGATGCAGAGATTGGTCGGAGCTACTCAAGGAGGAGAAGTCGAAGACGGAGACGTCAGCGTTGACGAAGCTTCTGGGGCAGGACTGGAGCAGCTATCAAAGTTGGAGCCGAAGATGGGTAAAGGCGTAAAGGTGATAACGATGGTTGTCAGAGTTCAACGGCAAGATGCTGGAGCGCGGGCAAACACGTGCGATGCGCGGTGTTGCGACAAGCTCAAGAAGCTTGGATCTCGCTGGGATAGAGATGGTCGAGCGAGTGCTGTCACCAAAACACACACCCTTGTAGAGGATGTAGTCGGTGGATGAAGACGGGTGGGGGGGGATCCAGCGAAGTTAAATAGGAACGGTGGAAGGCTGAATCGGTACTGGCGATGATTGATGATAGGGGAGATATGAGATTGAGAGGGGCGGTGATTTAATTGGAGATGGGGATCGGATGGGATCCGATTGGGTGCAGGCAGCTGTGTTGTTTGAGGAAGGTGACGACGATCGGGGACGGTGGCGGTGAAATCCAAGGAAGGCGATCATGTGATGGGGTGGCCGAAGATGGATTTGGGAATCGCACGAGATCGTAGGGGAGTGCGGGGCTGATCTAAGATGAGATCCGATGAGGATCTTGAGGGATCCGGGATGGAGTGCGACAATAGGATTCACAGAGGAGATTGGAGGCGGTGCCACCTCCCGATGGGGAAAGGGATGCAGAGATAGGAGATGAACAATGGTCGTCCGACCGGCTGAGATTGGACGGCCAGATGGGCGTCGCATGGCTGTACGAGGGAGAGTGATAGAAGCACGTGCAGGGCATGTGTGTGGGAGGCACGTGCTCCGCACTACGAGTCTCTTTAATTTTTTAATTTTATTTTATAAAAAAATGAAATTAAAAAGTCCAAAAATGGGTGACCTGTGGTGGCTCCAGGTGCTGCCATGTGTCCGCCCCAAAAAATCGAAAATAAAATATCATAATAAATATGTAAAAAATAGCAAAATGACCTCGGATCGAAGAATTTTCTTCATGAAAGTTTCTCATCTCGATGAGATCTACAACTTTCATGAAGAGACCAAAACCAAAATCGATCATTTGCACAAAGCGATATTTTTGGGGTATCCTATGTACATAAAATAACTTGATTTTTGGATTTTATAATTTTTTTTGTAATTTTAAACTTATTAAAAATCTGAAAAATGATAAAATCAAAGGTAAATATTTACATATTAATCTAATTTTTGGTTTTTTTATTAATTAAGAAAAACAAGAAATAAAATAAGAAATGAAAAAGACAATCTTTGTACAGACTGTTAGTGGAGACTCGGATTTAATTAATTTCTTTGATTTCAAGCTCAGTTTGGATTTGGATTTTTGTGTATTTTAATAAAACTTTTATCAGAGAAGACAAATGAAAAAAATAAAATAAAATGAGTTAATTACGTACATAAAATTATAGGTCAAAAACCACTAAAATACAAAATGTACAAAAGAGGCTGATGAATCTACGTTTCATCATCTTTATTCTATCATTTTGGCCTTAAAAACCCTAGTAAATGCGTGTAAATAGGCTTAATTTATGCATTTTAGCATTCATGCATCATTGTATAAATATTGTATAAAATGCGGTTTCTAAAGCTAAAATTATAGAATAAAGAAAAGAAAAGAAAAGGAATAAAATATTGTAAATATTTTATGACCTAAAACCCCGAGACCTAGGCATCTCGATGACTATGTCGACAAGGAATAAAGTAGGGGGAGATAAGGGCCAAAATACAATAAAAATTCCTTTTAATTCATTCATTCTTTATTCATTTTAGGACCTATTTTTAGTTCCACTTTTTACACCTCAAATAAAGAAACTTTGTACATGAAAGTTGTAGATAATTAAATAAGTAAAAATACAAAATTGATTTCACTCAAAAATAATGTACAGATAAAAAGTTATGATGTGAATAAAATTCCAGAATCCCAACTTCCCAGACCTGTATCTCGCAAATAAAAACTCAAAATGCTTCAAATTCACTTTAATTGTATATAATTTAAAATAAGCTATTTAACGGCGGTGGTTTCGCATTTCGCGGAGCTACGGTTTGAAAGTTGAGTTTTGGACCCCTATTGTATACTTGTACAGATTAAAATATTCATTTTATTTATTATTCTTTATTTTTATAGTTTTATGTTTTTATAATTTTGTAAATACTATTTATAATAAATGTGTATATTAAAATCAGAATAAAAACTCAAAGAAAATACAAAAATAAAATACTTGTATATAATATACATAGGTATAATACATGTATATATACCTATATAATTCATACTTTTATTTTATTAAGTATACAAAATACTTCAGAAAAATAAAATAAAAATATATTTAAGTATATAAAAATATTTTATAAATTTAAAAATAATAAATAAGAATAAATAAACTAAATACACAAAATAAAAATAAAATATTAAAATATATAGATAAAGATACATATAAAGGGTATAAAAGGTAACTTGTATTTTTAAACCTCGTAAAAATAATTAAAAATCATAATAAAATAAGTTATAAAATAATAAATAATTTTTATTTTGTAACCATAATTTAATAAATTCATCTACTATTTTTAAATGATTTTTTAAATTATTTCTGAAAGGGTTTTTCCTGGTTGGTCCACGTGGACCAACCAGGTGGTGTGGACCGTTGACCGAAGGTCAACTGTCTGACCTCCTCTGCACTCTGCATTAGACCTCGTTTTTCACCTGATTTTGCGGATTTTTCGAGGTCAGAGTTTTCATCTTTTGATGTCGAAATCTTCTGCATTTTTTCTCCCCATAGCTCAAGGATACACGCCTATAGTTCTTATTAGGGATTGCGTCACTAAATCGATGCATACACTTCGATCTTTGAGCCCGTTTCACCATCCATTCAAAAACATCCCATCTCCTTCCATTGATCTTCGAACCATCTTTTGACCAAGCCCTTCCCCTCCGACTTGTGCCCTGGACCGACGAGTGTGATAGGCTCGCCTCCGGCCGAGTGGCGCGGCGTTAGGAGAGGTCGAGGACGGTCTCCACCCACCTCCGGCGTGCCGCCGTTGAGGTCCTCCATCTCTTGGCTTTTCCAGCCAATCGAGGTACTCTTTTGCTTGTCGTCTTCACTATTTAGCTATCGGTAGGATCAAGCTATAGCTTTGTACTTTAATTACGTGTTTGATCAGAGTTTTGAGCCTTCATTCCCATCCTAAGACCCACGTCGGAGTTCTGCTCCGACCACCACCACTACTCCCTTTCCCCTGCACACCCATCTTCGCAAGAAGGCCCAGGTTCATTTTTTACTTGTGCTAACAACTCTGCAGGAGCTGGTGCCCAAACGACCCTGGAATGGGTCGATTTTGAAAGACTTGAAGCACCTGGAGCGCCCCACCTTCTCCTGTTGTGCCCAACGTCACCGGCACTCCAGGCACTCCTTGGAGAACTTCCCCGGAAGAGGAGGAGTTCAGGCTCCATTTTGACCCAGTTCTGACGCATCCAGGTGGTCGGAGTGGTGCTGGAAGCACGTTCGAGACTCAACTCAGCCGAGTTCTTGAGCTGTTGTTCCAGCCCTTCTCTGTGCCGTCTGATCTTCACACCTCTCCAAGAAGCACAGCGGTCGTTGGATCGACCCAGCATTGCCCGTCGGATCAGCCTGGTCCATCTAATCGTGGCCCTTTGTTTCGAACCGGTATCTTCATGCCTACAGCTGACACGTGTATTAGTAGGACGGATGCCACCGTATGCCAACGCCATTTGCATGGGTAATTTTGCATCCTATCCTGCCATTTTTACATTTTATATTTAGTGTTATAATTATTGTAATAGGTTAAGAACTTTTGGTAATTTTGTAGCAATGTCCCTAGACTTTTTATATTTGCACTCTCGTCCTTGCCAGCGAGGCACACGTGTGCTTGGCCATTTTGCATACAAGAGCCTATATTTTCTCATATTTTAAATTAGTCCTAAAACTTTTTTGTAATGTTGTATACTTTTTGTAATCGATTCAGCCCGTGGATGTTTTGAAAATTACGATTTGGTCCTTTCGCAGTCGCGTGCCTACGTACGTGTTCCTGGACACTTTTGCGGGCACATCCTCGGTATTTTGGCTATTTGTTATTGGTCCAAAGAGTTTTTAATTATATTACATATTTTTCTGGAAATTTTGCAATCAACCCCCTGGACTTTTGCTCATTTACTAAAATGCTTCTGCTAGATTGATTTTTCTTTTTGTTGTATCTGTTTATTGCATGTATCTATAAAATTCTAAAAAATCTAAAAAAATCACCTTGTGTTCCTGTTGCATTCCTTTATCACTTCATATTTTTATTTTGCATTTTATTGCATTTTAATATTTATAAAAAATAAAAACAAGCATTTTCAGCACTGTTTGCATTATAAAATCCCTAAAAAATCTAAAAACACATCAGAAAATTCCCAAAAAAAATATAGTTTGCTTATTTTAGTGTGTTCTAACTTCAGTCCAAAAACCACTAAAAATTACGAAAGAAACACATAAAAATTACAAAACCCCAAAACCTTTATAAAAATATTAAAAATTCTACAAAAATCCTAAAAATACCATTTTTGTCTCTGAATTTTCTCTGTTCTATTATCTTTATTTTAAAATTAGTTTGAGGAATTTTGGACTCTGATTTTTATTTTTCATCCTCATTTTAATTTCGACCAGCAACTTAGTTCATTGTTTTTCAGTATTTTTGACTTTAAAAATACCAAAAAAATTAAGAAAATTCCATAAAAATCACAAAAACATTAGAAAAATACAAAAAGCACAAAAACACTTTATTTCCCTAATTTTGAATATTTTTACTTCTTATTATCTCTCTCATCTCTCTTGTATTTATATATTCGATATAGTTTTATATCTTATTTTATAGAAAAGAAAATATAAAAAAATATAAAATATAAAAAGAAAATATAAAATCAAAAATTAAAAATCAAAATATAAAAATATAAAATTTAAAAAAATAATAAAATATAAAATTTTAAACCCACAAAAAATAGCATAAATAGGCACATACATCACAGTCACACTTGTGCATTCACTTGCCCCGTTCTACTTGTCTGCTCCCTGTGTTCGACCTCTACACATACTTGCACCTATACACATCTTTGTTGTAGAGTTATAATAAATTTTAACTCCGCACCACTTTTCATTGCTTGATTTCTGTTGTGGGTTAATTGTTGTTTGAATTTCGGATTTCACTGGAGGTCAACTCAGCGACTGCTGGTTTACCTTGTGAATCGACACGACCTCCCGCAAAATTCGCGTTCAAGAGAGGCCCAAAACCCAACTTCACATATGAGCTCCGATTCACTTGAACTTGGTCTTGTTTTGAAGGTAATTGAATGTACATTAGTTCAAAAGTGAGTAGGAACAAATCAGACACTGGATGAGGAAGATATCGAGGTTTTGGTCCGGAAATCCTAGAACTAGGGTTTGGGTTTTTGGTCCACGTATTTAGGATAGTGATTTTTTTAGTTTTCATTAATTCTTGTTAGTGTTATGTACATAGTGGAGGTGTTTTCTGGTCATTTGGAGTTAGCATGAATTAGTTACAAATCAAGGAAGTTGGGCTATTTATAGGGCAATTGGATTGTGATGTTTGGCTTCTTATTTTGTGCAATTATGAGTGATAAAATGCAATTATTATCAAAACATGCATGAATGATAATTATGCAGAATAAATGAAGAAATGCCAATGATTTTTATGGATTTGAGCTTAATTCATGATTTTTAGAGTGATGAATCTGAGATTCATCATGTGCTCGCTACCGCATCGAGATGGCACAGAGGGCGACTTTGCGCAGAGGCGATCCGCGATGATGCTGGGTGGAGCTCGTTGAGATAGACGGTGGCGGGTGTTTCCTGTTGTGCTTGGTCTGGTGGTTGACAATCTGGGAGAAAGTAAAGGCCGCTATAGGCGGCCGCGACTATGGATGGGCGACAGGCGCTGCATGCAGGCTGGAGGGGCAGCGCATGCCGCATCTTTTTATTTATTTATTTATTTATTTATTTTATTTTTTATAAAATATAAATAGAAGGAAAGAAAAATAAATAAAAAACTTTTATTTTTTTAAACAGGAACTGCAGAAATCTTTTTTGTATATATTATTTTTGTAATCTTTTTCTTTATTCCTGCAAAACAAATGTTAGAAAGAAAAAACTATATATAATTTTGTTGTTTTTATTTATAAACAAATTAGGATGCGAGCACGACAGCTCAATATGAAAATCAAAACAGAAAAAGTGAACGGAGATCCGATGAAAAATGATGAATGGATCCGTATCTCTGGCCATCGTACGTGGTAGATTATGTGTGATAGAACGTGAACGTGGAGAGACCAAGAATGTGAAGGCGGAAAATCGAGTCGGATTTAGAATTTTTGAGGAATGATTGACCACGATTAAGATCTACAAATTTAAAAAATGACGATGAAATTAAAGGCATGAAAATTAGTCTAAGATTAAACTAAATTAAAAATGAGAAAAATTGGATCTCACCATATGAGAGGAAGAGACCGTAATCGCCTCAACGAAGGTCGACTCACTGTCAACGGATGGCTCGAAGGCTAGGCACCCTTCTGCGATAAGATAACTCTCGGAGAATAGGCACCTCTCACAAAAGATTGATCAAGTTGAAATGAAGGAGGAGGAGCCATATTAATAGATAAACAGATGGAGTTTGAATTTCAAAATTGAAGATAAGAGATAAGAGAAAAAAATGAAATGAGATAAAAGTAAGAAAGGATTAGTTGTTAAATTATTTACAGAATTTTTTTTGTATTTTCATCACTTGGTTAAATTGAATAAAAAATATTATTTTTTTTATTTTTTGTGGTGGTTATTTAAGAATATCAACTATATACATATACTATATACATATGATACATTATATACATGGTTAAAGAAGGAAATTATTTTGTTTTTTTAATTTTTATTAATTTTTTTTATATTTTTATATTTTATTTTTTTATTTTAAATATTTATTAAAAATATTTACAAGTATTTACAAATACAATATGTACAAATAAATGGTAAAATTGCACAAACCACCCCAGAAAAATGACTTTTCAACCATAACTCCAAAAATTATGAAACCACGATCATTTTAAAGATAATTTAATTTAGAATACAATGCAAGTGAGTTTGGATCAATTTGAGTTCATGGAGCCAAAATTGTTCTTTTATTATCACTTTATGGCTTTTCCGAATGTGGTTCCTTTTATTTTGTACAAGATTTTATTTTGCAAACATTTTTATTATTTAGGAAACATTTTTATTTACTACTTTTGTTTTGAAAATCATTTAATTTGAGGTCAATTTATAGACAAATAAAATAGTGTAAGTATACAAGTATATACATCATATTTTTTTGGATTTTCTGATTAAGGACCCTTTCTCCCCCTATTTTATTCTTGGTCGATCAGGTCAAGTCTTGACCTTCTCTCGGGGTTCGGGCCAGTCTTTATCTATTACATACATACAATCTTTTTTTCTTTTCTTTTTCTTTCTTTATTTTTCCATCCTTTATTTATTTATTTTAGGTTAAAATAGTATTAAGTGTATAATATTTACATACAGATGCAAGTTAGTAAGAATATTGATTTAGTATTACATATATGTGTTTTATAAGGGATTTTAAGCTAAAATAAATGAATAAAGATGATGAAATGCACATTCGTCAGTCCCCCCTCTCTCTCTCTCTCAATAATATGGTTGTCTATATTATTGACTTAGAGAAACTCATAGTAGTCGCGACGTCGCTGTGCTGCTGGATCAATTGCTCATGGATCTCCAACTTCTTAGATGAATCTAGATTGTGAAGAAAACATTGTAATTGGTGAGACAAAAACAAGAGACTCCAATCTTGGATAATCAACATGGATTATGGGAAGCATGTGTCTCATCACCGCACCTGCAAGTGCGATATTCGTTGGATCGGACTTTGTTGGACATGCGAGCCCACGACTATCCATTATGCAATAAATGTTATTGCAAATATCATTCCTTGGTCTGAAATGAAGAATAATTAATTTGCAGAATAGGTCCCTTAGTAAAATTAGGGTTATGTACCATGGCCATCTTAATAATCATATAGTTGTTGATTCAATTGTTGAATCATAGAGGTTGGTGCTTGGATACATATCAAAAGACTCATATTGAGTACTCATCAAGCACCACCAAATGATTATTAAGAGATGATCTCTAGCATGAGTAGGAGATGGAAATCCTTTCTCTAATGGGATGATATCTAACCGACCTCTTAATGCAGGTCCTCTGCAGAGGAATAAAGATTCAGAGGTGTTAGATAAGTTAAGTGAAAGAGTTGACAAAACAAGATCGACATAACCAAAGACATATGTCGTATGTTGTCACGATATAGGCACACATCATCTGACGGGAGACAGACGTGTTACTATATGTTCTAGTATATACATTTGGCAGACTGATAGGTTGATGATCTAATCAAGGTCTGTGCATTGGAAAGCTAGTGTGCATAAAATGGCATAGTAATATGATTGCTCAAAGGGATCATACAGGTTCATTACTGAACTGGAAGACATGAGCTCACTCATGAGAGATATTGGGAATCAAATTCCATGCACAGTCATCTCACTTTGGAAGCTTGACTAAATTTGTAGGTATGATATTTGCTTCGGAAAGTATATGATCAATACATGGGTATGATATGTGCTTTTGGGAAAGTATATGATCCATACCAACTCCCAATGATCAAATGAGAAACTTAATGATAAAAACTTGAACGAGACTGTATAAATAAGATCTAAAACTTCGGGTTTATATTTGGTCTTGTAGTATACAAGATGTACATGTATTAGGAATACCAGAGGGTGATGTGATCATAAACAATTGTATAACCATGATGCTTCCATTCCAAGGGAGTGTTGAAACTGGTCTAGAATTTAGTGACTCCTCTCAATACAGAAGTAATTTAATTTCAGTCCAAATGTTGGACATTGATCTAAATACGGCTTGGATGCAATGGGAAGATTAGAGTTATGGCTTTGATTTAATCAAACATCTTTGGGTGGTCCTCTTAATCTAGATTTGAGATATGATCTCAATTTCCAAGTCACTATATGTGGAACTTTCAATCGCGCTATCCTTATCTCCAAGTATCCGCGGAGAATGCACATTGTTCTTGAAAGAGTTCAAGAATATTTCCATTATTGATAATGTATCTGATCATTGAGATAATTTGGTAATTACATGTGATTTATTTATTGTAAATAATATGAGTATGATTCATATTATTTGGGACATGAGAAGAGTCATCTTGGAAAATTAAATATAATTTAATTATCAAAGATATGATTAATGTAGATACAATTATCCATAATAGTCATGGATATTATAAATATGATTTATAATATGTCGGAGAGATTTTATTGTAAATAGAATTTAAAAATTAAATGTTATTGTGAATTGGATTCACATTAGATAATTAATTATAAATTAAATTTACATATTATGTTGGATGTATGAATATGATTCATATTATTCAATGGCTTGATTGAAATTTTCAAAGAATTAATTTTGGAAAATATTTTGTGAATTTTTGATGCAATAATTATTATAACATATTGATTTAAATATATAAATAAGGGAAGACTAAATCTCCTTTATGGTGGCCGTCCACCTTGACTTGTTCAAGAGGGCGGACAACCACCCTATTTTTAGCAAAGGTACTTGGTCTTCCACAATATCTATGTTGATTATTTTAAAATGAATTAATTATTATCTTGATAAGGATATAGTTAGTTTGTTTTAAATCAATTCTTGTATTTTTTGAGCAACAAAACATGGCCATTGATTAATAAACTTTTAATCTACATCGTAGATTAAGAGAGCACATGGATTGAGATCCATGTACATCCAACTAGTATAAAAGGAAGGGTAGCCCTAGCCGTTTATAATTGATAATTCCAAGAGGAATTAAACTCTCTCCATCTCTCTCTCTCTATCTCTCTCTCTAGCCGCCCCCTCTCTATATCAATATAATGGCCATCCACTTATTGACATAGAGAATCTCATAGTCATCGTGACGTCGTTGTGCTACCGGACCAATTACTCATGGATCTCCATCTTCTTCAGTGCACTTGGCTCGTGAAAAAGACATTGGATTTCGTGAGATGAAATCAGGAGGCTCACCACTCAGACCAACAATTTGGATTGCGAGAACCATGCGTTTCATCAATGTGCTCGCGAGCGTCTCCTCCGTCGGATCGGACTTGAGACCAAAGGTCTCTTCGTTTAGAGACTACGATCACAACCACGCTTCAAGAGGTAACCCTAATACCTATACGTGGTTTAGATGAAATGTTTTGAGAAGTGTTCTCGGATCATGTGGTTTCATCGCTTTAATTTTTTTTAAAAAATCTGTTTCCCTGACTAGTCGCTCCCGATTGCATATGATGTAATCTTCACACATCTCTGACGTTCTTAAGGATCTTTATATATCCATAAAGTGCTAGCAGAACCTTGGTTGAGGTCCAGAAAATGATCTGAAACCCTACGAGAGTAAGGGTCTTGTTTTAGATGCACGAGACTTATTGTTTTTGCATTGGATGCAAGATTCGAATCGATTTTCATTAAGGAAAAATATACTATTTGTGCACTATTTGGATATGTTTTTGGTTATTAAAATTTATTTAGAATTTCTACATATGTCCTAAAAACAATAACCTATAATTCATACCAAAAGTGCATGAAAATGATTCGAAGAGTTCCAGCTATGAAAGTTGTTTTGCATGAATTCACATATCTGTAAGGAAGTTAATTTTACTTAATGTTTTACCATCATGAAATTATGAAATAAACACTTCTATTAAGTATAATCAAACCAGCAAACTACTCGAATTTATTTCGTGTGATTGTGACTCTGTTTGCCCTAGATAATGCATAATTAGTTGACATGGGTAGGAAGATGATTAGATCATAAAACCTCTTTACTTAATGTGTAATTAATTCAATGGAAATCATGGAAATTATAAATTTACCTTTATTAAATATTATGGATAATAATTATGAAAATAATTGATTAATCATCATAGGTTATTGAATGAATGTTTCATGAAAGCCCAATTTTATCCTACAATAGTTGTAGGACAATCTTTACATGCAAAACAATATTACCTGCATACGATTCGGGATTTGTCTAATAAATCTTTTTATAATATTAATCAAAATAATATTGATAAATATTATAAGGTATAAATTAAGTTGAAAGACTGAATATCATCTCAAATACAATATGTTCAAATCACATTATCCTAGCCTGAGGCGGATATGGTATCTAGTCGAGGATTGTTCACGTAGCAGGTTGCTTCGTGAGCGGTCTGTCCCCATTATGTGCATACTGGACATGACAGAGGGTAAGGAAAGGATAATGCTTGAAATGATTATGAGATATTTTTCTAATTATTAAAATTCGAATAATACATATTTTTGAGACTATACCATCCTTCAAGTAATAAATAAAATTATTTGTTAGTTGACTTAATTGGATTAATGATTGATTTAATATATTTGAAATAATTAGATTCAATTACACACTTTATTATGAATAGAGTTGTAATTACCATGGAAGAATTAATTATGTGAACATGATTCATACTAATTTATTAATATTTGAACATGATATGGATGATCACATAAGTGATATCCATGGTCTCTCTTCAAGGTGAAGGTTCTATCGCCATGGATTGTATGCATGAGACACTTGTCCAACGTGGCAGCTCCTGCATACAAGCGCACATGGATTGGGCTCTTTGCTTCTCTAGAGAGTAAGGTTGTATACGTAGTGACCCTGATATCAAGTCCTCATAATATTAGGGTGAGATTGGATTGCAAATAGCGAGTGTTATTCCTGTTAGTGGTTGGTTCAATTAATAATGGATCAACATCACCTTAGGGGTAGTGGACCCGGGTGTTAAAGATCGAATTGGGAAATGCAAGTTGGATTTGCAAGGCAGAATGTGTTCCCGCTTCTTTTTATTCGAGTTGCAAGTTCTCATATTATTGGGATGTAACAAAGGTAAGAAAGCGATATCTGATCTTGCTTGAGATATAATAGTAAGTATATTTCTTAATAAGGAACACACTTTCAGATTTGACAAGGCAAGACAACTTCGATATAAAAATCCTAAATAAAAATAAAATATGTATTTATGCAAATAATTCTTATTTTAGATAACCTAAATCAAATCTACTCAAATTGTACTCAATGATAATCAGTAAAATATCTTGGAGTGGCTCCATGATCGAGATATTGTACTTGTGGTTGGACACATAGTGTGTGTGGTTGAAATGTGCAAGTCTCCTCATAAAATGAGGGATGCCAATTAAACAGACAACTGGACAACACCCCATAGTTTGTATGTCTCTGTAGTCTTGATCTCTCATCGAATAAGCTTTGGAAGTGTCACGTCGATGATGATCGTAATTATTAAAAAATCCTTAAAAAATCTAAGAAGATGTTTTGACATACATATGTGCTCTTGACATTTAATCATGAATGACATGGTTCACTGCATTGTGTAGAATGGTAGCTCGATAAGAGATGATGTACTCAAAATGTTTGAGTAGGTACATGGACCAAAATCTTTAAGAGTTAAGATGGATGTAGATATGATGAGTGTCATCATTCTACTATCTATACTCTAGTCATTCATGAATCTTTATCATATTGTATGAATTGAATGAAGCAAGTATAAATTTCGAAATACTCTTATATTGAAATATCTTGAGTTCAACATAAGAGATTTTTTGTCTTAGGAAATGGTTGTTTATAGATGAATGGAGTGTAGCGGAATCAAGGGTTTGACCCAAGTGAGAAGGAAACAAAAGTAGTTAGGTGTACTTCTATGACTTCCATATGACATAAAACAAGTTGGATGAATGCCAATATTGCAATAAGTCGATGTAATGATAGTATGACTATCTAGAATAACTAGGTTCCTTATAGAAGGACTCAGATAGTGCATCTGAATAATCTACATCTACATATATAATCATTGAATTGACTAGATTATTATATAAGGTTAAAGTCTAATAATTGTATCTCATTTTTCTAATAACAATTGCAATTGGTGACGTATGTTTTAGAAGACTAAAAAATTTGATCTTACTGTTTAATAGTTATCGATATGGATGTTGATGCAATTGTTGCAACAATCTCCATTGGATAGATAGACTACATATTTTCAATGGGAGATCCCTTAGTCTTAGAGAATGTCACTATGGCCTACATATGAGAAAACACTCGTTATTTATTTCTAAATGTTGGAAATAAACATGTATTATGGAATAGATATATCGTAAAGAGTTATGATGGATATAGTTCATCTAGAGTACTCTACTAATTTATTATATTAATGAATGGTTCATTAACATTCCTAATACTGAACATTAAACCTTTTAAGATCAATAGGAGGATGAAGATGATTTGACAATAATTTGGCATCAAGCCTTAGATATATGTTTGTTGATGTAATCAATAAACTAGTAAGCAATGAAACTTTAGACTGTCTGAAATTTCAAATCTTACATACATGTGAATATTGTATTTTCCAAGTAAAAATATCCAATACACCCTTCTTTGGGAATGGTGTAAGATGTCATGGTATTCAAGATCTCATACATATTGATGTATGTAGATCATATGTATCATAATAAATATTAATGATATGCGATATCAATCGATGATTTTTGTGGTATGAGATTTCACCCCTTTACCTTGTAAACCTTCGAAATGTTGAAAGATTTCACAATTTTGGTTTAGAACCAAAGTTTAAAGGAATATGAAATGAATTTGATCTAAACTAGGTAGCCAGTACCTATTATATGAATTCAAGGAATACCTTATGGAGATAGGAATATAATTCCTATGTCACTCCTCACAATACACCTAAACTCATTAGAGTTGTAGGGAGATGCAATTGGATCATGTGTGACCTGATTTGATCAATGGTGACTATTAGCATAATTACCTCTTAGTTTCCAGGTATATATGTAGTAGAAACTACAATATATATCCTTAATAAGATTCCATGCAAATCTGGACCCCAAAACCATCATAAGATATGGTTTGGAACCTAGTCTTGTGTTGGACACTTGAGGATTTTGGGTTGCTTGGTCCATAACATTGTCATGGATGCAAGTAAGATGGAATCTAGCACTAGAGAGTGCTACTTCATTAGGAAAATAAAGGATGGTATTGGATACCTACTTTATGACCTTGAGATTCTTATATTTCATCTCTAAGAATATGATGCTTAGAGTATGACTTTCTTGAGAATCGAGATGAAAATGAAGTAAAGGAGCTCATTGAATCTTGAGAAGATAATGTGGCTTCTGAAATCGGAAACTAAAAGGACAATTAAAGATAAAATACTCATACCTCTTAAATTTAATTTGAGGATGGATTCCATGAGTCAGACAAGTCTAACAATGATATGACTTCATATGATGAAGCTTCTGAGGATCATGACATGGAAAGATGGATGTTAGCAATAAATTCTGAAGTAGACTTTATAGACAAGTGTTGTGTATGGACCCTCTAGGATCCACTTATAAGGATAAAGAGGGAACCTGATGAGAAGGTAGAGACCTTCATAGCACGGCTCGTATCAACAAAATACACACGAAGAAAAGACAATGCTTGTGCTGAGACTTGCTCTTCAGTGACCATGCTTAAACCCATCAGATTATTGCTAACTATAGATGCACAATTTGACTATGCCATCTTCAAGATGGAAGTCATGATTTCATTCATCTGAGAATTCCTCATCGAGGATATTCATATAAAGTAGCGCCATGGCTTCATGGATGAGGAATGCAAGGTGTGGAAGCTTAAAAAACTCCATCTATGGACTCAAATAAGCTTCTTATAGTTGGAACATCAGATTTAATGAAATTATAAAGGTTATGATTTTATATAAATTCTTAATGAACCGCGTGAAGCTCAGTGGGAGTGCCATTGTGTTCTTCGTGCTAAGTGTAGATAATATTCTAATCATTTGGAATGATGTAAGGATGATAATAAGTATTCTATAATCTGGTTGTTCCATTCCTTGAGATATGATCTCAAGGATACCTCTTATATCTTAGTTCTGAAGTTGTTCAGAAGTAAAGAGAAGAGGGTATTGGAACCGTCACATTAGTGGTACACCTTGGACATGTTCCATTTTTTTGGGAAATCCCCAAGGAAGACTTCCTTCCCTTAAGATAAGATACTTACCTACCTAAAGGGATAACACCTCAAAGAGTTGAGGAAGTGAATGCTAAAACTGCTTGCCTTTGTGCATTAGTTATGACTAGCTTGGTGTATGCTAGATGTGTATAAAAGTCAGATATCAACCATACAGTGGGAGTAGTAAAATATTACTAACCCTACTATGGAGACAAAACACTTGATTACAGTAATAAAACCACCTTCAAAAAGGACAAGACTTTTGAGATAGTGATCTCAAAGTCTAATCTTCAATAACTTAAGACTTTATATATAGTGATCTAAAAGGTCCTAATTGCAGATGCATTATACAACTTAAGACTGGGTCGTAGTCTTAGGAGATAGAGATCTCCAGGAATAACAGTATTCTTATGAGGATAATTGAAATTACATACTGATTAAAATAATTATTGAATTTTAGTGTTAAAGACACAATAACTGCTTTCACAAAATTGAGTATTGGTTGCATAAGATGCAATATTCGCATTGGATGCGAGCACTGTTACCGGGAGATTTGCAGGTCCGTAGTTCTCGGGAACATAATGATTAGTCAGCTTACCTAGTTTTTTCTAAATAGCTTATGATTACCTAATCTGAAATGAAGAATAATTAATTTGCATAATAGGTCTCTTAGTACAATTAGGGTTATGTACCATGGCCATCTTAATGATCATGCAGTTGTTGATTCAATTGTTGAATCATAGAAGTTGTTGTTTGGATGAATATCTAAAGAGTTATATTAAGAACTCATCAAGCACTATCAAATGATTATTAAGAGATGATCTCCAGCCTGAGTAGGAGATGCCAATCCTTTCTCTAATATATTAATATCTAACCGACCTCTTGATGCATGTCCTCTACATGGAATAGAGATTCGGAGGTGTTAGATAAGTTAAGTCAAAGAGTTGACTTAACGAGATCAAGATAATAGATAACCACCTCTGCTTACACCAACCTATTCCATTTTATATAAGTTTCAAAACAACAACCCATTTCAACAAATAATCCAATGTTGTGACCCTACAAAATGGGAAAACTACCTTTGCTTACATAACACCACAAACTACTGAGAATCAAATCTAAGATGAAGAGGACATCGACAATGAATAGGAACCAATTGAGACCTCCACCCCTCCTCCTTCCTCCCCGACCATAATCATCCCCTTTCCTGAAGCTCTATGCAGGAAAAACACTAGATCAACCACCATCAATCCTGAGTTAGAGAAATTATTTTCGGATATTGTCCTTGAGATTCCGCTTCTAAAATCCCTAGAACAAGTCTCCTCTTTTCCCGCTTTTTAAAGGAAAATGCAAATCGAAGAGGAAATCAAAGGGAAAAAATAAGAAGGATCATGAAGACATTAACAAATATATGCTACCTCGAGCAACATCCAATGCCATTTCCCAATTTATGCTCACCTAGAAGAAAGATCAAGGAGAATCTTTGGTAAAATACACAATCAGTGAGTTGACCTTTTGTTGATACGGATTTTTTTAAGTTTTTAATAGATGAAAATAAATGTGTGATTATTGTTGCAACCCAAAGATCCCACAATAAAAAATATTATTTTTTTATTCTCAAGCAGAAATAATTACAAAAAATAGCAAGAGATTTTTCTATTTAATTTACCTATATAGCTAACAGGACCAGTCTTAGGGAGTCTACAATCTTGAGGGTTATTCTAATAATTGAAAAAAATCAATAAAAGAAAAAGGAATCTCAATACTAACTATCTTGATTTCTGTAAGATTTTGTATTTATTTTTTTTATTTTTTATTTTATGATTTTTAGTTTTTATTGGTTTTTAGCTTTGCAGGTTTTTTTTAAAAAAATAATTTTCAAAACAATTTTTATATAAAAATAGATAATGCCTATTTTTTTGGATTTTTTAAATATGACAAAATATCTAGAAAAGATAAATAAAAATAATTTTTATTTTTGACATTTTTTACTACTTTTGTATTTTTTCTGAGATTTTTATATTTTTTAGTATTTGTAAAATGAATAAAACAAGCAATAAAGTAAATAATGAACTCACAAGATTATTTTGCAATTATAAAATACAAATAATTGAGAAAATTACAATCACTTTCCATAAAAACTGCAGGAAATTATCTACAAACAGGAAGTGAAATCACAGTTTTTGGATTTTTCTACAATTTTATATGATTTTTATAAGATTTTGAGTATTTTGCATTTTTTGGGTTTTAAAAATAATTAATGAGTGAAATTTACATAGAAATTAAAATACACCAAAAGAAAGCTAATCTATTTTTTGAATTTTTTAAGTAATATTTTAATTTTTTGATTTTCAAATTTCAAATAGGAAAAAATGCAATGATTTTTTTATTTTTTAATAATAACAAATTATGATAAAATGAAATGATAAAATTATATTATGAACATATACACATCAGAAGCATATCTTGTATTTTCAAGAATTTATTGACCAAAGATAATATTTATTTCAATGATAAGAGAATGCAATTTAACGTCTGTAAATGCAAGGATCAATATGCAATTGTTCAATGTTTTGCCATTAAAAGATAACAAGAAATAAATGAAAAGGTGATAAATGCAAATTACCTAAATAAGTGTGCACTACATGTGACTTGCTGGAAGAAGGGGTTCTCTTTGCAAATATAAATAACTCCGGGGGTTGATTGATAAATTTTCCATTTTTTAATATCCCCTTACGGTTTCAGAGGGCTTCCTTCGTTTTTGTTCGATGCAAGGGAGGTGTGCCGCCTTGCCTTCTCCACCAAGTTAGGTTGGCGATCGGTGCTCACCTTGTGGCGGCCCTTCGCGTAGAGGAGGGGCGTTGATTTTAATGGAGTTTGGCTGATGGCGAATAGGTGTTGCGATTAAGGTGGACAAGCGATGGGCGGTGGCTGAAGGAGCTCGAGGGGACGGGGCTCCTGGTGGAGAAGGTATGATGATGGTGGATCAGCGGACAGGTGGCTGGGCGACACATGCCCAGGTCAGTAGTAGAGGCGATGTTGGTCAAAGGGTCGCTGGTGGCTTGCGTGGTCGGCATTCGAGGTGGTCGCGTGCGGCAACGGGCTGGATGGCGGACGGCAAGAGAGCTCTACTAGCAGGGACTCGCGACAGTGGGGTGCCCGCCTCTCGCGATGGGAGTCATTCGTGCTGTACGCGAGAGGGAGGGGGTTGTGGTGAAGGGCAAAGATGACTTGCGGATGACGGAAACGGGGTTCATAGGTGGAGGATCTGCAGGCGGTTGGCGTATGGTGGGAGAGCTCTGTGGGCGGCCGTGGCCCCTATTTTATTTTTCTAGTATTTTTTCTGTAAATAGTAGCTGTATATTTTGTTCTTTATTTGATATTCCGGTGTACTTGCAATAGAATAAAGATAGAAAAAAATCGACTCGAGCATGACGACTCGATCTAGAAAGAAAAATAAAAAAAATAATAATGAAAATAAATGTGAAAGGTGTCAGATCTGGTGAAGTGAGAGATCGAATCCGTGTCTTGGAGCACCGTGTGTGATTGGAGGTGAGAGTTCATGTGAGGTAGAATGTGAACATGGAGAGATCGAGAATATGAGATGGAAAATCGAATTCGGGAGCAGGTCAAATTGTGATGATTGATTAAAAATTATTAATTAAGATCTAGAATAAGATAATGACAACGAAATTAAATATGCAAAAATTAAACTATGATTACCTAGATTAAAAACAAGAAAAAAATATGGATCTCACCGAATGGGAGCGGATAATGTCGTGACGGCCTGAACGAAGGTCGACTCGTTGTCACCGGATGGCTCGGAAGATGGGCGCCTCTCTACGACAAGATAACTCTTGGAGAATAAGCGCCTCTCACCAAAAGATTGATCAAGAGAAAAAAAGGAGAGGAGCTTAAAAAGGAGAAGAAAAATCAAAAAAGGAAAAAGAAATAAAAAAAAGAAATTATGCATAAAAAAGAAAGTGTTTAGTGATTGTTTAAATAAAAAAATAAATACATAAATAAATAACAAAAATCGTAATTATATAAAATAAATAAAATAATTAATTTGTAAAAATTAATTAGCCACCTTAATGGTGGTTATTTAAGGTATACATTCAAATCTATATACATGGTAGGTTTTCAAATCAAATAAATAAATCTGATTTTTGTAATTTTATTAATTTTATTAATTAATGTTAGATATTAATTTTTAGGTTGTTTTATATAAGGAGGTTAATTTTATACATATCATATATTCATAAGGTACATTTTATACATGTACAAATAAAGAAATTTTTTATTAAAAAAATGTTTTAACAAAAATTTTTATTTATTTTATCTTATTGTGAACAATATTTACAATTATTAAAAATATATATGTATAAAAAAAATAATAAATACAATTAATAATTGGTCAAATTGCAAAAACCACTCCAAAAATATTCTTTCAAATCGTTATTCCAAAAGTTATGAAATCACAACAATTTTAAAGATAATTTAATTTATAATACAATGGAAGTGAGTTAGATTCAATTTGAGTTCATATGGAGCCGGAATTGGTCTTTTAATTATCGCTTTATGGCTTTTTCCGGATGTGGCTACCTTTATTTTGTACATGATATTTTTTACAATTATTTTTATTATTTAGAAAACATTTTTATTTACAACTTTCTATTGAAAGTTATTTAATTTGAGGTCAATTTATGTAAAATAAATAGTGCAATACAAACATACAAAGAATAAATTCACAACTTTTACAAAATATATATTTTCTGATTTTCTGATTAAAGACCCTATCTCCCAATAATTTATTCCCTATCGATCAGGGCAAGTCTTGACCTTCTCTTGGGGTTCGGGTCAGCCTATATCTATTGCATATATACAGTCTCTCATTTCTAACATTTTCCTTTATTTATTTATTTTAGGTTAAAAAATAATAAATGTACAATATTTACACAGATGCAGGTTAGTGAGAATAAGTATTTACTATTATATACATGTGTTTTATAAGGAATTTTAAGCAAAAATAAATGAATAAAGATGATGAAATGCATATTTATCATCCCCCTATGTTTTACCTTTGCTAGTCCCTTAACAAACACTTATTTGAAAGAATAATGAATAAAAGAAAAAGAAAGGAAAAATAAATAAATTGAGACAAAATTGAGTATTAAATTTATCTTCATAAAGTTGTAGTATAGAGCTCTGTCAAACCTTTGGATTATTAGTGTGGTGGAACCTTAATAGGAAATGGACATAAAACCTAACAACCATCAAGTTCCATAAGACTCCTATTCTAGTCTCCTTAACCGTCAGGTCAGAACAAGTCTATATACACAAATTCTTATGACTATGAATCTTTACTTGTACGGTGTAAGTGAAATATAGCTTCCCATCTCAAAAGTAGCAAAGAAACAACCTCTCTCAATAAGGTAACTCTAGTCCCTCGATCTAGAAACTCTTTCCTTGGGAGTGGGGATATTCCCTTCTAAGTTCAAGTACAACAAGCTCAAGAAGAGGAGATGGAGAAAAGAATGGATGGTAACTAGTGTAGCTTCCTATACTTGGATGCATGACCGGTGTAGTCAAGTCATCCAGTTGCAATCTTACAAAAATTTGACTTTGAAATTCTTATATTTTTATACTTGTATATACACTCCGACAGGCATTTTACTTTTCAATCAGGCATGTCATCTTTTGGAGATTCTGTGTTTTCCTTTTCTTTTTTTTTTTGAAAATATTTACAAGGTGCAACATGTACATAAGGAGTTTTTCCTCTTGAGCTAGTAGACTATCCCTCTTTTGAAGCATTATTGCAACCCCACAACATCATGTCTTTAGACCTCAATGCCACTGGATCAGGTTGAGATGCACTACCCTCCCAAGAGCAAGACAGATATTCCCGCTAGTTGTTAGATACCTGTGTGCTACTCCAAGCCAAAAGATTCTGCCTCCTCACTACCTCCTCCATGAAGAGCTACGTAGAGAGTACTTGTCCAAGATAAGCCACTATCTGAAAGAATCATGCGCGTGTTGCTAAATATTCTACTTAGACAACTCAAGATGACATGTGAACATAATCTTATGGACTCAAAGAATTAAGTTTCTAGGAGCTGAAAAGTCTTAATTCCATTTCTTATAAAGTTCCTCTGAAATTAAGTGGATTAAGTCCCAACTAAGCTCTATTCTTAAACTTTATTCCAAACTTAGTTTAAATATCAATATTACACCGACAAATGCACATGAAAATGCAAGAAAATATGTACAATGCAAAATATATATTTTTTCTTTTTATCCTTTCTTCTTTTTTTCTTTTTCTTTTTTTAAAGAAAAGGGTTGATAAAATATATACAAGTATACACACAGATTATTTTTTTTAAAGAGAGAAAAGGTCAGTAAAATATATACAAGTATATACATTTTTTGTTTGATTTTATTTTTGTTTTGTTTGTTTGTTAGATTTTGTTTTTGTTTTGTATTCATTTTTTGTTCTTTTTGGGTTTTTTAATGAAAGGTGACCAAAGTCTATACACACATGAATTTTACAAATTTATATACATATCCAAAAAAATAATCATATTTAAAAGTACAAGTTGTGTCTAAAGTATATATACAGTATATATAACACCCCCCTATACTTAGCTTGAACTATGTCCTCATAGTGATGAAAGAGCAGCAAAGGAAGACATAACTCGTGCTAAGTATAGAAAAGTGAAAAAGACTCCTATGCTACAACGACTCAAAGTATACAAAACGAATAGAAGTCGATAATCCCCCCTATACTTAGGATCAAATAATCCTAAGTATAGAAGACTGTACTAAAGGGGAGAACCGAGAAAGAGAATGTACGAACTCAACGGCTCAACATGCCCGCCTATATTTCAGGTAGAATAGCCCTAAGTATAGAATATCAACAAGTTGGTGGACAATCGAGAGATCAGAAGAATAAAAACACAAAAGAGACGATATGAACAACATCACTCCCCCATACTTAGGGTAGAGTATCTATAAGTATAAGAAACAACAAGAGTGATGAACAGGACGGATATGAACAACACAAATCATTCGCCCACCCCTATACATAGGATAGAGTACATCCTAAGTATAGCTTACAGATACAGATAAGAGGTGAACGATAAACAAAAGAAGGAAGAAGCAAATCAAGACGAAATACATATATACAAGGTAGAAATTATTGAGTTGCCTCTCAAACAACACTAGAGTTTACACCCCTACCTAGGCACAATGGTGAGGATAATGACGTATCAAGGTTCTGGATGACATCTGTAATGCAAATATCATACTACGATGTTGTTTGGTATGAGAACAACAACGTGGTCAAAAATGTGAATGAGGACACCCAGATAGGCAATCAGGCGGATGTTTGCTATTGGGTAAATAGATGTGTACATAAAATCGGGCACCGGTAGCACCGAAGAAATCTTCAACTCATGGCCAGAGTGGAGTGAATGGTTGGAGCCGAAGAAATCGAATGTGGAGAAATAAGGATTTGCCATGGAATCCTCTATCTCAATCGCCGTCTTGAAAATATATGGAAGGTCAAGATCAGGAGACTCAATAAGAAAGTATATATCCGATGCATGTTAATGGAGAGATATAAGATATATCATCGAATAACTCAGGGGTTGGCCCGTCCCTGCGAGGGTCGTCAAGGAGAGAAGAAATATCAAGTTCAAAAAAATCAAAAGTATCAGGATCAGATGCACAACCAGGGAATTAGGAAACTCAAATAATGAGAAGACTTGTCTCGTGATCTGACAGATCAGATGCACAACCAGGGAGTGAAATCAAGTACAAAGTACACACCACCCGCAGATAACCCTCAGGGAGATGTGAGAAATCAGGATAATTCGATGGAGAGAATGAATGATTATATTCAAATAACAGGTTCTCTCTCGAAGTAAAGAAAAATCAACCAATCGATCAGGAATATCAGGCTCAAAGAAATCTTGGTCAAGATCAAAAAGATCATCTACCTACCAGAGTGAAGGGATTTGAGCTTGGGAAATATTGGACAACATTTGACCCACAGAAAGAAGGGTGGGAGGGAGGGGAAACGTTGAGTGACGATTTTTTTAAAAGAGCTTTCTAATGATATGGAGAGAAAAGATCGTAACTAACTTAACACCAAGCACAAACAAACAAAATGTAAACCTTAAAGTCACCAACTCAACTCAATGTGAAGACCGTGAAGGTTCGGTTAATTATCTTGTCAATTTTAGGATTAGGATATCAAACACAAAGTTGTACAAACATTCAGGTTGGCTTATGGGATTGGGGCACTAACCTTAGTTTGTACCTGAGCAAGTAAATGCAAATACAATGAAGGGGTTCCTCTCTCAAAACAATGATGGGAATCAATTACGTTTAATTTTAATAGTCCGAGTGATATTAGCAGTCCCAACTTTAAATTTTTTAGTTTTCACCTTTTTTATATTTTTGAATAAAAATACATCTAATGTATTTTTTGATTTTCTTTATTCCTATAACCACAAAAATAGAGGGAAGAAAACAAAAAAGCCGATGAACGAGAAAATATGAAATGCAAATGCTAGAGACAAACGCGCGTACCTGACTCTAGCATTCAACATGCAATATGATCCACACATAAAAAATAAAACTAAACTATATACAAATGTAAGCGAGAACCATCCTAAGCAGTAGCTTCTATTCAGGCAGAACCGAATTATTATTTTCCTATGTCCAAACGATCTATAGGAACAGAAATTCTTTTAGGGATGTGGACCTAATAACTAAATGGCTCAACTAAATAAAACCTAAGGCTAGGGACTTCACTCACGAAAAACAAAATAAAATAAAGTCAGAAAACACAAATCTACAAGAAACAAATAAAAAAATTAAAAAATAAAAGCGATAAAACAAGGAGAAAATAGCGGTGAGGTCCCCTAAGTGCACCGATACTTGGTGAAACATACCCTAAATAAGGTATACAGTGTCCTTTTTACACAAGTTTGAATAAAGAAATAAATGCTAAAATCTATCCAAGATCCAAATGATTGGTCTCTCTCAAATTTTCTCCTCCTCTGGCGCTCTCCTATGGCTTCGAGAAGAATCAATCCGCCTTCGTGTCACTAGAGTGCACTGGTGCTCCTAAGAAAGTCGCTCCAACTCATCGGTCCCTCGTAAGAAAAAGGTAAGCAAGAATGTGTAAGATATACACATATAAAAATATGAGTAAAAAAAATAAATTGTTATGATCATAATGAATATGAACAATGAAAGAATGTCAAAAAATATAGACAACAATTAACAACCAAGAATAGTAGGTTAAAAGAGAAAGATAACTACCCTCACCGAGCGTCCCCGACAACGACGCCATTTTGTTGATAAGGATTTTTCGGGTTTTTATTAGATGAAAATAAATGTGTGATTGTCGCTGCAACCCAAAGATCCCGCAACAAAAAAATATTATTTTTTTATTCTCAACCATAAATAATTACAAAAAATTAGCAAGAGAATTTTGCTATTTATTTATCCTGTATAGTTAATAGGATCGAACTCAAGGAGGCTACAATCCTGAGGGTTATTCTAATAATTGAAAAAATCAATTAAGAGAACAAGAATATTCAATGCTAACTATCTTTATTTTTGTAAGATTATTTTATTTTATTTTATTTATTTATATTTTTTTATTTTCTGATATTTAGTTTTTATTGGTTAAAAATTTTAAAAATGTTTAATTTTCAAAAAATATAATTTTCAAAACAAGTTTTATACAAAAATAGAGAATGGTTATATTTTGGGTTATTCAAATATGACAAAAATATACAGAAAGTCAAACAAAAATAATTTTTGGTTTTGATGTTTTTCTACTATTTATAATTTTTCATAAATTTTTAGATTTTTTTAGGATTTTCAAAATGAATAAAAACATGGAATAAAGAAAACAGTGAATACA
Source organism: Ottelia alismoides (assembly GCA_037367405.1). NCBI lineage: Eukaryota > Viridiplantae > Streptophyta > Magnoliopsida > Alismatales > Hydrocharitaceae > Ottelia > Ottelia alismoides. The sequence goes on along the minus strand of JAZKJV010001865.1, from coordinate 238,796 downwards.
CACAATTATTTTGCAATTCAAAGTACCAAATAAATAAGAAAATTATGACAATTATTTTCCCAAAATACTACAAAATATTATCTACAAAAAGGAAGTGAAATCATAATTTTTGGACTTTTCTACAATTTTATATTATTTTTATACGATTTTGAGTATTTTGCATTTTTGGGGGTTTTTTGCATAGAAATATCAATGCGCCAAAAGAAAACTAATCTATTTTTTTGGAATTCTTTTTGCAATATTTTAATATTTATGATTTTTCAAAACTCAAAAAACAAAAAATGTAATGCTTTTTATTTTTTTAATCATAAAAAATGATGATAAAATGCAATGGGAAAATTATACTATGAAGAGATACACATCAGGAGCATAACATGAATTTTCAAGAATTTACTGACCACAAATAATATTTATTTCAATGATAAGAGCATGCAATTTAAAGTCTGTAAATACAGGGACAAGAATGCACCCGTTAATTGTTTTTGCATTAAAATATAACAAGAAATAAACAAAAGGTGAAAAAATGCAAATGACCCAAATAAGCATGCACTACATGTGACTTGCTGGACTGCGAGATTCTCTTTGCAAATATAAATAACTGTGGGGGCTGATTGATAAATTTTCCATTTGTTTACTATCCCCTTAGGGATTAAGAGGTCTTCCTTCATTTTTGTTCAATGCAAGGGAGGTGCGCCACCTTGCCTTCTCCACCAAGCTAGGGTGGCTGCCAGTGCTTGTGGTTGCCCTTAGCGCAGAGAAGGGGTGATGATGTCAATGGAGCTTGGCTGATGGTGAAGAGGTGCTACGGTTGAGGTGGACAGGCGACAAACAGTGGCTGAAGGAGCTCGAGGGGATGGGGCTCCTGGCGGAGAAGGTGCGGTGAAGGTGGATCATCGGACAGGTGGCTGGGTGACACACAAACAGGTTGGCAGTGGAAGCGACGTCAGTCGAGGGGTTGCCGGTGGCTCGCGCGGTAGGCGTTTGAGGTGGTCACATGCGACAACAGGTTGGATGGCAGATGGCGGGAGAGCTCTGTGGGCAGGGACTCGCGGTGGTGGAGCGCTCGCCTCTCGCGATGGGAGGCATCATGCTAGGGGGGTGCGACAAAGGGTGACGATAGAAGCAAGGCTCGTAGGTGGAGGATCTGCAGTCAGTTGGTGCGAGAGCTCTGCAGGTGGCCATGGGACCTTTTTTGTATTTTTCTATAAATAGTGGTTGTATATTTTTTCTTTTCTTTTGAAATTCCGGTGTAACGGCAATAGAATAAAGATAGAAAAAAATCGACTCCAGCACGACGACTTTGTCAAGAAATAAAAAAAAATAGTAATGAATAGAAATGTGAATGATTTCGGATCTGGTGAAGTGAGAGATCGAATCCATGTCTCCGATCACAGTGCGTGATCGGAGATGAGAGATCATGTGAGTTAGAATGTGAACATGGAGAGATTGAGAATACGAGATGGAAAATCGGATTTGGGTGCAGGTCAAATCATGATGATTGATATAGAATGATTAATTAAGATCGAGAATAAAAAAATGACAACAAAATTAAAAATACAAAAATTAAACTACGATTAACCTAGATAAAAAATAAGAAAAAAATATGGATCTCACTGAATGGGAGTGGATAATGCTGTGATGGCCTCGACGAAGGATAACTCACTGTCACCGGATGGCTCGGAAGCTGGACACCTCTCTACGACAAGATGGCTCTTTGGGAATAGGCTCCTCTCATAAAAAGATTGATCAAGAGAAAAAAGAAGGAGAGGGGCTCAATAAAACGAAGAAGAAAAATCAAAAAAGAAAAAGAAATAAAAAAGAAATTATGTACAAAAAAGAAAGTGTTAGCGGTTGTTTAAATAAATAAATTAATTAATTTAAAACAAAATTTGTAATTATATAAAATAAATAAAATAATTAATTGATAAAAATTAATTAGCCACCTTAATGGTGGTTTTTTAGGGTATGTACTCAAATCTTATATACATGGCAGGTTTTCAAATCAAACAAATAAATCAATCAATCAAATTTTCATAATTATATTATTTTAATTAATTAATATTAGATATTAATTTTTTGGTGGTTTTTATATAGGGAAGCTAATTTTATACATAACATATATTCATAAGGTACATTATGAACATGTACAAATAAGGAAATAATTTTTAAAAAATACAATATTTTTTTATTTACTTTAAAATACTACGAAAAATATTTATAATTACTAAAAAATATAATATGTGCAAAAGTAAAATAATAAATATAATAAATAAATAATAAAATTGCAAAAACTACCCTAGAAAAACGTCTTCCAAACAGTAACTCCAAAAACTATGAAACCTAGCCGATTTAAAGATAATTTAATTTAGAATGTAATGGAAGTGAGTTTGATTCAGTTTGAGTTCATATGGAGACGGAATTGATATTTCAATTATCAAATTATGGCTTTTTCCGGATGTAGTTACTTTTATTATGTACATGAGTTTATTTCGTAATTATTTTTACTATTTAGAAAACAATTTTATTTACAACTTTTGTTTCGAAAATTATTTAATTTAAGGTAAATTTATGTAAAATAAAGTAGTATAGATTTTATTTAAATATACAAAGAATAAATTCAAAATATTTACAAAATATATTATTTGGATTTTTCAGATTAAAGACCCTATCCCCCTACTTTATTCCCGGACGATCAGGTCAAGTCTTGACCTTCTCTCGGGGTTCGAGTCGGCATGTATCTATTGCATATATAGTCTTTTATTTTGTTTATTTTTCTTTTATTTCTTATTTATTTTTTAGTTAAAATAATAATAAATGAACAATATTTACACACAAATGGGATTTAGTATTACATACAGGTGTTTTATAAGGCATGTTAAACTATAATAAATGAATAAAGATGATGAAATGCATATTTATCATCCCCTATGCTTTACCTTTGCTAGTCCCTTAGCAAAGACTTATTTGAAATAATAAATGAATAAAAGAAAAAGAAAGGAAAAATAAAGAAAGTAGGACAAACTTGAGTATTAAACTTATCTTCATAAAGTAGTAGTTTGGAGCTCTATCAGACCTTTGGATTATCAGTGTGGCGGAACCTTAATGGGAGTCAAGTTCCATAAGACTACTATTCAGGTCTCCACAACATTCAGTCAGAACAAGTCTACATACACAAATTCTTATGACTATGAATATTTACTTGTAGTGTATAAGTGAAATATAGCTCCCCGTCTCAGAAGTAGCAAAGAAACAACCTCTCTCAACCAGGTAACTCTAGTCCCCCGGTCTAGCAACTCTTTCCTCGAGGAGCGGGGATATTCCCTTCTAAGTTCAAGTACAACAAACTCAAGAAGAGGAGATGGAGAAAAGAATGGATGGTAACCAATGTAGCTACCTATCATTGGATGCATGAACAATGTAGTCAAGTCATCCAGCTGCAAGCTTACAAAAATTTGACTTTGAAGCTCTTATGTTTTATACTTTTATATACACTCTGGAAGGCATTTTACTTTTTAATTAGGCATGTCCACTTTTGGAGATTCTGCATTTTTTTCATTTCTTTTTTTTTTGGAAATATATACAAGGTGCAACATGTACATGAATAGTTTTTCCTCATGAGCTAGTAGACTATCCCACTTTTGAAGCCTTATTGCAACCCTACAGCATCATGTCTTTAGACCTCAATGCCACTAGATCAGGTTGAGATGCATTAGCCTCCTTAGAGGAAGACGGATATTCCCACTAGTTGTTACATACATGTGTGCTACTCCAAGCTAAAAGATTCTGCCTCCTCACTCCGTGAAGAGCTACTTGTAGAGTGCTTGCCCAAGATAAGCCACAGTCTGAAAAAATCATGCGTGTGTTGTTAAATATTCTACTTAGACTACTCAATACAACATGTGAACACAGTCTTATGGACTCAACGAATTAAATTGCTTGGATATGAAAAATCTTAATTCCATTTCTTATAAAGTTCCTATGAAATTAAGTGGATTAAGGTCCAACTAAGCTCCATTCTTCAACTTCAAAAGTCAAAATTATCTTAAAAAATGAACATGCATATGCAAGAAAATATGTACAATGCAAAATAAAAAATTTTCCTTTTTCTTCTTTCTACTTTTTCCTTTTTTTTCTTTTTTTTAAAAGAAAAGGGTTGATAAAACATATAAAAGTATATACACCGACTAAATTTTTTTCTAAGAGAGAAAATGTTAGTAAAATATATAAAAATATATACATTTTTTGTTCATTTTTTTCTTTTTTTATGTTTTCTAATGAAAGGTTTACAAAGTCTATATATACACATGGACTTTACAAATTTATATACATATCCCAAAAAATAATCATATTTTGAAGGTATGAGTTGTGTCTAAAGTATATATCCAATATATATGACACCACCCCTATACTTAGTTCGAACTATGTCCTCATAATTATCAGAGAACGGTAAAGGAAGACATAACTCGTGCTAAGTATAGAAAAGTGGAAAGGCTCCTATGCTACAATGACTCAAAGAATACGAAATGAATAGAAGTCAGTAATCCCCCCTATATTTAGGATCAAATAATCCTACGTATAGAAGATTGTACAAATGGGGAGAACCGAGGAAGAGAATGTACGAACTCAACAGCTCAACTTGCTACCTGTTGAGCGTGAAATTCGAGGATTTTTGATTTTTTCTTTTTATCCCCGGCAACGGCAAAATTTTGTTGAGGAAGGAATTTATTGCCAGGAATTTAATTGATGAATAGGTCGTTGCTTTTATCCCCAAAACCCGCGTCAACAAAAAATATTTTTTTTTAAAAAATTTTTTTTGCTACTTATTAACCTGTATAGCGGACAGGGTCAAACTCAGGGAGGCTACAATTCCCGAGGGTTATTCAATTAATCAGAAACTAATTAAAAGAAAACATGAATCTCAAAGGATAACTATCCTTGGTTTTTGTGATTTTTTAACCTTTTTATTTTTTTATTTTTTTTATTTCTAATTTTTTTATAATTTCTTATTTTCAAATTTTTAGTGATTTTTATTTTGAAATTTTTTTAATTTTCAAAAATAATGCGAACAAAGTGATTAAACTCAGAAAATATGCAAACCAACTCTTTTTGCAATTTTCAATTATGCCAAAAATAATTAGAAAAAATCCAAAGAAAATAATTTTGGGTTTTAAAAGTTTTGAAATGTTTTTGAGAATTTTTGTGGAATTTTCAGATGTTTTTGTATTTTTTCTAAAAATCGAACAATGAAGAAATAAGAAAATGTGAACAGCCTGGAGTAATTTGCAATTTAAAAATATTTAAAATGCCCAAAACTCCTGGCTACTATTTTTAGGGCAAACTAGAAGAAAATATCTACAAACAGAAACTGAAATCACAATTTTTGGATTTTTGTAGAATTTTTTATGATTTTTCGAAGATTTTTGATAATTTTCAATTTTTTTGGGTTCTATAAATGATCAAAGCGTGAAAATTGGTCAGAGATTAAAAGACAGTGAAATAAAACTACTCTAGTTTTTTTTGGAATTTTTAGAGCTATTTTCGAATTTTTATGAATTTTCGAATTTCAAGCAAGAAAAAATAACACTATTTTTTTTTATTTTTTTAATAATACCAAATGAGGACAAAATACAACAAAAAAAATTTATGCTAGATGGATATGAACATCAGGAACATAGCAAAATTTTCTCAAAATTTTTGAATCACAAATAGCCTTTATTTCAATGAAAAGATCAAGCAAGTTATTGTTCTATAGTTCAGGGACCCAATTGTAAATAGTGCAAATGTTGCGGACTGAAATGTAATTTACTTCAAGTTTTTGCAACAGCTAGAACAATAAATAAAATTAGAAGAAATTTCGCAATTTACCCAGTGAGAAGCTTGCAAACATGTGATAGATCTGGCAGGGGCGTACTCGTAATGTTCAAAACCTTTGGGGCTCTTCACGCAATTTGTCCAAATGAAATAATAAACCCTAAGAGGGTTTCGTTCTCTGTTCCTTCAATCCCAAGGGTCAAAAGGGGAAGGGGCCGCCGCCCTTGTTCTTCTTCACGCGCCAAGGCGGTGCGGGCGGCGCATATGGCGGCGTTGGAGGCTTCAGTGGATGGCGGCGGATCTTCGGAGCGACGCGATGGCGGTGTTGAGGACGGATGAACCTCGGCGTCGCTGGCGGCAGAATGCTTCAACGGCGGGGAAGCTGCAGCGGCGTGGGTGCGTAGGCGCAGCTGTCTATAGACGGGGGCGATGCGGCCGGGGTGCGGGCCACGCGTCGTTCACAGGAGGAGCCTGAGCGGAGGCGGCGTCTCGCGGGGCGCGGGGGCGTGCACGCCACGCGGAGGAGGACGGTGCAGCGGGCGGAGCGCCGCGGGAGGAGCGGCCTTGCGCAGTCTTCGAAGGCGGAGGGCGACGCACCTGCGCGCGGGCGGTGGGATCGGCGGTGCGCCTGCGCGCGGCCGGCGCTTGAGTAGGATGGCCGCTGGGCTGGAGGGCGCGGCTCGGCGCGGCGGGCTTTGGTCGAGGGTGGCGGCGCCGCCCCACGCGGAGCGGTTGCTGGCTCCAGAGGAAGGCGGGCAGGCGGCTGGAGAATGGCGCGGGTGGACCGCTGGCTTGCAGTGGTGGGCGGCGGGGGTTGGCCACCCCGCAGCCAGTGGCGTCTCTTTTTTTTTTTTGTAATTTTGTTTTGTTAGCTTATGTAAACAGTGAATGAATAAAAAAACTTTTTTTGTAATGTTTTTTTTAAACCGAAAAACAGAAAATAAAAAGGATAGGGAATTTTTTTTAATTTTCTTTTATATTAGTGATCCTGCAAAACAAACGTTAGATATAAAGGAATTTTTTTTATTTATCTACACATAGGAATATGGACGGGGATTCGGCGAAAATGGGAGAATGAATCCGATTCTCTGGCCACCGAACGCGGCCGGAGTTGATAGATCGTGAGAGATAGAAATCGAACACGTGGAGATCGAGATGATGAGGTGAAATCGAGTCGGTGGCGGATAAAATCGAGATGGAGATTTTAAGATCTAGAGAAAAAAATGACAACGAGACGAAAATACGAAAAATAAAACTACGATTTAACTAAGATAAAAATGCAAAGAAAAATACGGATCTCACCTTAGGAGCGGAAAATGGACCGTGATCGCCTCGACAAGGCCGACTCGCTGTCACCGGACGGCTTGGAGGCTAGGCAACTTCCTCGACGAAATTTCTCTCGGAGATCGGGCTCCTCTCTCTAAAGATTGATCAAGTTGGAATGAGGGAGAAGGAGCCATATAAATAGAAGAGATGAAATTTGAATTTTTTAAAGAGATAATGGAGATGAAAAATTAAAATGAATTTTTGAATTTTTTGGTGGGAGGGAAATGAAATTTGAAAAAGAAAATAAAAGAGAGATAAAACTAATTACAAAATTATTTATTTTTTTGAATTTTCGTCACTTATTTATTGGAATAAAAAAATGTTATTTTTTTATTTTTTTATGAAGGTTAATTAAAAATAACAACTATATACATATACTATATACATATGTGACACTATATACAAGGATAAATGACTAAATTGGCCCTTTTTTGTGTTTTAAAAATTTATTATTTTTTTAATTTTTATTTTTTTTTTAAAAAAAATCAGTGGGATTAATTTACAATATATACAAATACAATATGCACAAAATACATGGGAAAATTGCACAAACCACCCTAGAAAATCGACTTTTCATCCGTAACTCCAAAAATTATGAAAATACAGCCATTTTGAAGATAATTTAATTTCGAGTTAAATGGAACTGAGATTGTTTCGATTTGAGCTCATATGGAGCCGGAATTGGTCTTTCAATTAGTGCTTAGTGGCTTTTTCCAAGTGTGGCTACTTTTATTCTGTACAAGATTTAATTGTGCAATCAAATTTAGTAATTAGAACACATTTTAATTTACAACTTTGATTTTGAATGTTATTTGATTTGAAGTCAATTAAGGTACAAATAAATTAGTGTCAGTTTATACAGATTTATACAAAATGAGTGAGGACACATTTTTTTGGATTTTCTGGTTGAGGACCCTATCTCCCCCTACTTTATTCCTGGTCGATCAGGTCACGTCTTGACCTTCTCTCGGGGTTCGGGTCAGCCTGTACACAATCTTCCTTTTTTTATTTCTTTTCTTTATTTATTTTTTTTATTTTCTTTTCTTTATTTTTCCTTTCTTTCTTTATTTATTTATTTTAGGTTAAAATTAGTCAGAAATGTACAATATTTACACAGATGCAAGTTAGTAAGAATATGGAGTTAGCATTATATGCAGGTGTTTTATAAGGGATTTTAAGCTAAAATAAATGAATAAAGATGACGAATCGCAGATTCATCACTACCCTATACTTAGGGTAGAATAAACGTAACTATGGAATATCAACAAGTTGGTGGACAATTAAGAGATCAAAAGAATAAAAACACTAAATAGATGATATGAACAACATCACTCCCCCTAGACTTAGGGTAGAGTATACTTAAGTATAAGAAACAACAAGAGCGATGAACAGGATGAATGTGAACAATACAAGTCATTCACCCCCCATACTTAGGATAGAGTACATCCTAAGTATAGCACACATATACAGATAAGAGGTGAACGATAAACGGAAGAAGGAAGGAGCAAATCAAAACGAAACACATATATAGAAGGTAGACATTGTTGAGGTGCCTCTCAACAAGTGCTAGAGTTTACGCCCCTAGCTAGGCACAAAGGCTAGGATAACGAAGTATAAAGGTTTAGGACGACATCTGTAATGCGAATACCTTACTGTCGTTGTTGTCTCGGTATGAGAACAACAATGTGGTCAAAAATATGAACGAGGACACCCAGATAGGCAATCAGGCGAGTGTCTAAAACCGAGTAAATAGACATGTAGTTAAAATCAAGCATCGGTAGCACAAAAGAAATCTTCAGCTCATGGTCAGAGTGGAGTGAATGGTTGGAGCTGAAGAAATCGATCGTGGAGAAAGAAGGATCTTTCATGAAATCCTCCACATCAATCACCATCTCAAAAATGTATGGAAGGTCAAGATCAGGAGACTCAATAATAAAGTAGATATATGATGCATGTAATGGAGAGATATCAGGTATATCATCGAATAACTCAAGGGTTGGCTCATCATTGCGAGGGTCGTCAAAGAGATAAAAAAGATCAAGTTTAGAAAAATCATTAGTATGGGAAGAATTAGGAAACTCAGAATAATCAGTAGACTCGATCTCGTGATCTGACATATCGAATGCACAACAAGGGAGTTAAATCAAGTATAGAGTACACACCGTCTGTAGATAACCATGGGGGAGATGTGAGAAATCAGGATAATTCATGGGAGAGAACGAGTTATCTCTCGAAGTAAAAGAAAAATCGTCTAATGGATCAAGAATATAAGGCTCAAAGAAATTGTGATCAATATCAAAGAGATCATTGACCTACCATAGTAAAGGGATCTGAGATTGGGAAATATTGGACAACATTTGACCCTCAGAGTGAAGGGTGGGAGGGAGGGAAAACATGAGTGATGATTTTTTTTAAAAGACCTTTCAAATGATATGGAGAGAAAATATTGTAACTAACTCAACACCAAGCACAAACAAACACAATGCAAACCCCATATTCACCAACTCAATGCAATGTGAAGGCCGTGAAGGTTTAGTCAATTATCTTGTCAATTTTGGAGTTTGGTTATTAAACACAAAGTTGTACAAACACTCAAGTTAGCTTATGGGATTGGGACACTAACCTTAGTGTGTACGTGAGAAAGTAAATGTGAATACAATGAGGGGGTTGCTCTCCCAAAAAATGATGTGAATCAATTACATTTAATTTTAATAGTCCAAGTGATATTAGTTGTCCCAACTTTTAATTTTTTATTTTTCACCTTTTTTTGATATTTTTGAATGAAAACACATATAACGTATTTTTCGATTTCCTTTATTCATATATCCACAAAAACAGAGGATGGAAAATGAAAAAGCCGATGCATGAGAAAATATGAAATGCAAATGCTAGAGATAGAGGTGCGTACCTGACTCCCACACTCTACATGCAATATGATCCGCGCATAAAAACAAAACTAAACTATATGCAAATGTAAGCGAGAACCGTCCTAAGCAGTAACTTCTATTCGAGAAGAACCAAATTATTATTTGCCTAAGTCCAAACGATCTATAGGAATAGAAACTCTTTTAGGGCTTTGGACCTAACTACCTGGCTCAACCAAATAAAACCTAAAGCTAGGGTCTTTACTCATAGAAAATAAAATAAAATAAAGTCAGAAAACACAAATATGCAAGAAATAAATAGAAAAATTTAAAAAATAAAGCTATAAAACAATAAGAAAATAGCGGTAAGGTCCCCCAAGTGCACCAGCACTTGGTGAAACATACCATGAATAAGGTATATAATGTCCTTTTTACACAAGTTTGAATAAAGAAATAAATGCTAAAATCAATCTAAGATCCAAATGATTGGTTTCTCTCAAAATTTCTCCTCCTCTTGTGCTCTCCTATAACATCGAGAAGAATCAATCTGCCTCCGTGTCACTAGAGTGCACTGGAGCTCCTAAGAAAGCCGCTCCAGCTCGTCGGGCCCTTGCAAGAAATAGGTAAGCAAGAATGTGTAAGAGTCACATGTATAAAAATATGAGTTAGAAAAATAATTTTTTATCAACAATGAAAGATTGTCGAAAAATATAGACAAAAATTTACAACTAAGAATAGTAGGTCAAAAGAGAAACATAACTACCCTCATCATGCATCCCCAGCATCTGCGTCATTTTGTGGATAGGGATTTTTCGGGTTTTTATTAGATGAAAATAAATGTGCGATTGTCATTGCGAACCCAAAGATCCCACAACAAAAAATAGTATTTTTTATTCTCAAACAGAAATAATTACAAAAAAATTAGCAAGAAAATTTTGTTATTAAATTTACATGTATAGTTAATAGGATCGAACTCAGGGAGGCTACAATCCCGAGGGTTTTTCTAATAATTGAAAAAATCAATTAAAAGAAAAGGGAATCTCAATGCTAACTACCTTGGTTTTTGTAGGATTTTTATTATTTTTTATTTTTTTATTCTTTTATTTTTCTGATTTTTAATTTTTATTGGTTTTTCATTTTGCAAATTTTTTATTTTCAAAAAATATATTTTTTAAAAGAGAATTTTATACAAAAATAGAGAATGGCTATTTTTTAGATTTTTCAAATATGACAAAATATGAAAAAATCAAATAAAAATATTGTTTGTTTTTTATGACTTTTTTTTACCATTTTTTGTAATTTTTCAGAGATTTTTAAAATATTTAAGGATTTTCAAAATGAATAAAAACAAGGAGTAAAGCAAATAGAGAACACACAAGAATATTTTACAATTTAAAAATACCAAATAAATGAGAAAATCATGATAATTATTTTCCCTAAAACTATAGGAAATTATCGACAAAAGGTAGTGAAATCACAATTTTTGGATCTTTCTACAATTTGATATGATTTTATATGATTTTGAGTATTTTGCATTTTTTGGGTTTTAAAAATAATTAATGAGTGAAATTTGCATAGAAATTTACATACACCAAAAGAAAACTAATCTATTTTTTTGGAATTTTATGCAATATTTTAAATTTTATTATTTTCGAATATCAAACAAGGAAAAATGCAATGTTTTTTATTTTTTTAATAATAATAAATGATGATAAATTGCAATGGATAAATTATATTATGAAGAGATACACATCAAGAGCATAACATGAATTTTCAAGAATTTATTGACCATGATAATATTTATTTCAATGATAAAAGCATGCACTTTAAAGACTATAAATACAAGGACCAGAATGCAATTGTTCAATGATTTTGCATTAAAAGATAATAGGAAATAAACGACATGTGAAAAATGCAAATTACCCGAATAAGCGTGCACTGCACGTGACTGGCTATATGGCGAGGTTCTCTTTGCAAATATAAATAACTAGAGGGGATGATTGATAATTTTTCAAAATAAATATTTTTTTGGATTTTTTTAAAAACTTTTTATATTTTTTGGTATTTTCTATGTCAAACAAGGATTATTTCTGATCTTTTTTAATCAATAGGAAAAAGTTCTAAATGCAAAATCTAAAAATATAGCATGAAAGTGTGTGCAATCAGGAGCTTAACCCTATTTTGGGGGTTGTTTTGAGCACCAACACTATATTTAATAAATGGAACTAATACACAAAAATTACTGAACTAGCAAGGGCATATATGTAATTAAAAATAAACTTGAGGTGCTTCTTGTATTTTTTCTAAAAGTTTATAACTAAAATAAAAAAATTAACGAAATAAAATGAAGTATAAATAACTGTGGGGCTTGCCTACAAAAATGCCAGCTCGCGTGGGACGACATGTGAGATGACGTGGAATGGACTGAAATGCAAATAATAAAACCCCGTGCATCTTTTTGCAAATATTATAAAAATTTAACACATCTGATGAATGTTTGTATATTAAATATAAAATACAAATAAGGGGGTGAAAGCTGAAAATGCCCTCCACATGCACGCGATGAACCCCTCTGATTGATCCATTAAAACACATGGTGTGCTTTGGTGTTGTGATGTCGGTTCACCTTGGACGTATCAGATTAGATCTCCTATGGGAGATCAACGGCTCTGGGTCTCTACATCTAATGACTATGACGAATTTGGAACGAGCCTGATGATCAGGCAATAGAAAGAGGTGGTGGACGAACAAGTAGGAAGCTCCACCGATGCGAGCTTCCTCCAATGAAATCTCTCCTTCCCGATGTCCTCTACTGCTCCAAATTGGCCAAAAAGTTTCCTGCAAGGATCCTCCATCTGCTGGAAGGCATAAAAGGCTTCGGGGATGGACGACGGGCTCCCCAAAAGGACGAAGAAGCTCGAGAGCTTCATGAACCTCAAGCAAGCACAAAAATCATCTCCAGTAGTTCTTTAGCCTCCAATCATGCACAGAAACAAACCAAGGTCAAGGGAAAACTACCTCTAACCTTTAGCGGGGGAAATGGGTCAGATATGGGTGGTGCAGCGATTGCTCCGGCAAGGTGGTGGTGGTGGAGCACCGGGATTCTGCTCCAGGGAAAAGCAAGTTGGATGGAGTGGACAAGGGCATGGAGAAATGTCAGGAAAAGAAGGTGAAGGTGGAATGCTTGTCGTAGAACAGTCAGAAATGGGCCGAGATGTTTGCCAGAGCTTGCCACTGGCAAACTACGAATCGAGTGAATTAAGCTACGTTGAGAAGCAAAGAATTAAACTAATGATAGAAATGAAATAAGAGATTAAAAACTAAGATAGAAAGAGAGAAAGATACCTCGACTGGACGGAAGCCAGGAGATGGGGACCTCATACCGTGAGCGATGGAGATGGCCGGAATCAACCTTCAGACTTTGCCTTTCCTCGCTACAAGAGGCTGGAGAAGCTCTTGTCAACATCTGCGATCTAGAGCACGGGAGAGGAGGTCAAAATAGGGGCCCAAGGGATTCGAATTCGAGAAGGGGTCTCGAGAGGAGGTTATTATCAGGTGATATGAGCGGGAGGAAGAACAGAGTAAAACATACGAAGCAATGGTTCACGCCTCGAGGAATAGAGCATGCCTTTAAGAGGGATGATCGAGGTAGAAAATGGAGAAGGAATCTACCCGAAATAGTGAAGACCTCAGGCATCAAAAATCAAGGAAGAACGGGTCGAACGAGGTTTGTCAAAGTGGCAGGGCTAGGCCAGCTAGTTGATCGAGGTTAGCTAGTGAATCAACTTGGTTGGTCCACATGGACCAACCAAGAAAAACCAACCCATAAATTATTTGTAATTTAAAATTAAATAATAAATTATTTTATTAATTTTAAGTTACAAAATAAAAAATGTTTGTTATTTTTGTAGTATTTTAATCTTATTTTTATTTATTTTTTTGACCTTATTTATTTCAAATTAATTTTTAGGGTTTCATTTTTAAATATATTCATCTATGTTTTGGTTATTTTTTTGTATTTTTAATTTTATTATTTTATTTTCTTATTTTAAATATTTATAAATTATTTTTATATACATAAATATATTTTTATTATATTTTTTGATGTATCTTTTGCACTTAAATAAATAAGGGTATAAACTATATTGGTATTTCACCTATGTATTTTGTATACATATTTTACTTTATTGTTTTGTTCATGATTTTATTGTGTTTTAAATATGTACTATATTATAAATAAGATTTACATAATTATAAAATATAAAATTATAAAATCAATAAAGAATAAATAAAATGAATATGTTATTCAGGTTTATTGTACAATAGGGGTCCAAAACCTAACATTCACACTTTAACTCCAAAAAATATGAAACTACTTTCATTAAATAGCTTATTAAAAGTATATACAATTAAAGGTGATTTTGATACATTTTGAGTTTTTATTTAGGAGATATGAGTATGGGAAGTTGGTATTTTGGCTTTTTATTTTGAGTATAACTTTTACATTGTATATTATTTTTGTATCAAATTTAATTTTTATTTTTATTTGTATTTTTATCTAAAACTTTCATGATAAAGTTTCTTTATTTGAGGTATAAAAAATAGAAAATAAAATAGATCCCAAAAGTGACTTATTGCTGAATTAAAGAATGACTTTTATTGATGATTTTTCGCCCGTATCTCCCCCTACTTTATTACTTATCAACCCAATCAACAAGATGCCTAGGTCTCAGGGTTTAGGGTCATAAAATGCCTTTGGTATTTTATTCTTTTTCTTTTCTTTTCTTTATTCTATATTTTGGTATTAAAAAATATATTTTACAAAATAAATGGAACAAATAATGAATGTTAATTTGTTCAAAATAATGCTATTTACATGCATTAGATAGGGTTTTTAAGGCCAAAATGATGAATAGAGGTGATGAAATGGAGATTCATCACCCCTCTATACTTGCCTTTGCTAGTTTCTAGCAAACACTTATGCAATAAAAGCATAAAAAACAAAGAAAAGAAAAGGAAAAAAGTGGATTGAATTTAATTCTCAAACTTGTCTTCACAATATCAAAGTTTGGAGCTCAGGTCATACCTTGGTGTGAGAATGTGTGTGGAACTTGGTCGGGAACTAGATTTAAAACACAACAGCCTTCCAGAGTTACAGAACTCAGTTCAAACAACCTCAATAGCCATGTCAGAACAAGTCTACATCATATGCAAGCCATTATGACTACGAAGCTGACTTGTATAGTGTAAGTGATAGTGGCTCTTCCCAACTGAGATAACGAAAGAACTGACTTCTCTAGTATGACAACCCAATGCTTCCCCAATCTAGCAACTTTCTACTTGAGGAGCGGGGTATTCCCTTCTAAGTTCAAATGCATCCATCTCAAGAGGAGGAAAAGAATGGGCAGTAGCCAATGTAGCTACGTATTCAGGGATGCATGACCAGTGTAGTCAAGTCATCCAGTTATAGGCCCGCAAATATATGAATTTTGAAGCTCAATCTTGCTTATTAACTTTACAAATATGTACACTCCGACAAGCATTTTATTTTCAATCAAGCCTGTCCATTTTTTGGAGTTTTTTAATACTATATACAATAGCATTTACATAAGGAGTTTTTCCTCTTGATCCATAAGAGTACCCCCCTTTTGAAGCATTATTGCAACCCACACTCTCATGTCTTTAGTCATCGACACCACTGGTTGGGTTGGGGTGCACTTCCCTCCCCAGACGAGGATGAATGTTTCCACTCGTGTGCGTCTCATACCAGCAAATCCAATCCTCTCACCACTCCAACTGAGTCGAGCAAAGTGAAAGGTTCAAGTGTCCAAGTTAGGTCACTACTAATAAAAGTCATGTGTGCATCTCGAAAAGTTCTAGTTTAGCAGTTGAGGTATCTTGAACCCTGTCCTG
This sequence comes from Ottelia alismoides, assembly GCA_037367405.1. NCBI lineage: Eukaryota > Viridiplantae > Streptophyta > Magnoliopsida > Alismatales > Hydrocharitaceae > Ottelia > Ottelia alismoides. Next base: position 222,882 of record JAZKJV010001865.1, on the reverse strand, counting down.
AGTCTCAAAGAGTTAAGTCTGAATAGACCTGAAGTACCTCAAATCTAGTTCATATAACATCCCAGTGAAGTTAGGTGCATTAAGGTCCAACCAAGCTCCAATCTTTGACTTTATCTAGACTAGTTCAATTATCAAACTCAATCTGAAAAATGCAAATGCTATGTGAATGCTATGTACAATGCAATGAAAATCTTTTTGTGATGCAATTTTTAAAGTTTTAAACTTTTTATGGGTTTTTTAAAAGATTTTGCAATTTTTTATGGAATTTTTCAAAAAGATTTTTGCAAATGTTTTTGGAATTTTAGATTATGCAAAAGTTTTTGGGATTTTTCAAAATAAAATATTTTGGAAATGAGAAGTAGGCACAAATATTTACACAAGAGTGCATCACTTATTTACAAGAATTAGGGTTTAAAGGATTTACACAAGGGATACGTTATTTATTTATATAAATATATACAGTTGGTGAAAATTTTTGTGTGATGTATATATTCATCAAACTTATTTGAAAATGATTTTTCAAACAATTTTGAAAACTCTAATAAAAATAATTTTTGCAAATAATTTTGCAAACATTTACAAACATTTGAAAATCATTTTGCAAAGGATTTTCAAATAGTATGTAAAGATTTTTCAAAATATTTTTGCAATCATTTGCAAATAGGTTTTTAAAATATTTTTATTTTACACAAATAAAAGAATTTTTTACAAACAAAATATTTTTTCAAAGGTTGAAAATATTTAACAAAACATTTTCCAAATAGGTTTCAATGTATTTTTTCAAAAAGATTTTCAAACTATTTTTCAAACATTTTGCAAAAAGTATTTTTGCCCGATTTATTAATTAGTATGTACAAAAAGAATATGAGGAATAATAAACAGCTTTTTATAATTGATTTAATGAATTGTATTTGTATATATATAGTATTTTAGCCATATTTTTTGAAGATACGAAATTACGAGTTATGGCTAAAGTATATACGTAGTATATACGACCCCAATATACTTAAGTTAAGCTATGTCCTCATAGATCAGAGAGAAAAAGAGAAGACATAACACATAGTAAGTACAGAAAAGCCTAAAGAATAAATGAATGAAAGAATGAAGAAATGAACGAATGGGAAGTTGTCCATCCCCCCTATACTTAGGTTCAAAAAATCCTAAATATAGTATATTGTACACAAAGTAGGGAGGGTCGAGGGTGGGAATGAACAAATCACAACTCGGTCTGTCTCCCCCTATACTTAGGGTGAGATATCCCTAAGTATAGACAATAAGAGGAGATAGTGTAGGGGATCAATGAATGAAAGAACTTGGGGCACACAACCCCTATACTTTGGACAAAGTACGTGGTAAGTATAGCAGCGGTCAAAAAGAGGTGATATATTTGGAAAAAAAAAAGAAAAAAGAAAATGAAAAGAAGAAAAGAATAAAAAGATCACTCAACTCATCTACCTCCCCTATATTTAGGACAGAGTACGTCCTAAGCAAGCAAAACACAAAGAATGTGGTAGATGAGAAAAACGAGAGATGGAAGGAGGTAATACTAAAGCGTATGTATAAAGAGATGGATAAACAAAGAACTAAGAAGGTAGGAAGAGGACCTTATTAAATGAACGCTGAGGAATAGATCTGATAAGGTGCAGGTCGATATCAGGGTCCTCAGATGACACAAACCCATCATGATCGACCTGGTGCAGATCCTCAACAATCCTAAGGTGAGAAGGCATGGATGGGTCAGTAGAAGAAGTGTGGCTAGGTCCAGCCTGAGGTGTCTCACAGATATCAAAGTGAAAAGGCTTGAACTCATCAATGGAATTACTCAGGTCAAGTCCAGCCTATAGAGTCTCCAAGCCATCATCGAAGGGCTTGAATATATTGATGAAAACAATAAGATCAAATTCAACCTTTGAAGTCTCTCCTAGATCTTCCATCTGCTCTAAAGTGTCAATCGTGTAAATACCACAGATGTCATCAACATAGTGCCAATTATAGGAAGAGGGAACTCCAAGGTCTATGCTTTCTGAGTCTTCCTCCCTGCGGAGGAATTCTCGGGTCTCATCATCAGTCATAAAGCAACCTTCTCTGATATCGACAAATAGGTCATAGGTCTCGGGGTCAGCTAAAAAAGGTGTATTCAAATCATGTGTAGGTCTCTAGTCGACAGTAGGTGCAGTGGTGACTACAACGTTCCAGTTATCAGGACGGAAGCGAATCTCTCCTGATCTATAATCAATAACAACTCTCATAGAGGTGAGAAAAGGTCGTCCCTGCATGATTGGAGAGTGATCCCCAATGATAGGGGTCTCCATGGGCAATACGACAAAGTCAACAATTGTATCTCATGACTTGAATCCAAATGACAACATTCTCTAAAATATCCCTTGACATCTTTATTGATCCATTAGCAAATTAACAAATCATACTGGTTTTCTTGAGAGGTCCTAAGTGAAGAGACTGTACCAATGAGAAGGGTAGTATGCTAATTGAAGCACCGCCATCAAGGAGAGTGTGATCACGTGAGTAGTCGGAGATGGTGCATCTAATGAATGATGTAGTAGTGTTCCCTTTCCTAAAAGAAGGGCGGTGGGTGATGGTTGGGGCAGTGGCCATGGTCAAGATATGACGCTCAGATATGCTCCTTTACTTTCTCTTCTTGAGTTGAGGAGAAGATAAATGGATCATGGCCTTGTGAAGTGGGCTTCAATGATCTCAGGAATAGCAGCCACCACTTCAAGTTCAGTGAATATTTTTTTTGACTTTTTAGATCTCCTCCACACAAGGGAGGAGATTGGAATCAACATCTACACAAGAATGACTAAGAGTAGTATTACAGTGTCATCTTAGGGTCAAAGGTGGGACATGGGGTGGGTGTATGTGTAGTCAGATGGTATAACAAAGGTGCCCTCTCCTAGCAAAATGGCTAAACTATGTGTATCCCAAAATATTTTTGTAATTTTATTTTTTTCTCATTTTTCTTTATTTTGGTCGACTACAAGCTCTCATGGATGTCCTCAAACGAATCCATAAATCCAGAGGATAAATCATAAATGTGGATCTTATTTAGGCTAGTGAAGTCATCAATCCTCAAATTGATAGGATCCACTAACCGGGTCATGTAATCAAGAGCGGTCTTCATGATAGGTGACTCCAAAATCTCAGTATCGAGTGACTGATATAAGGGTTGTTGGTGTGGGAAAAAATCCAACTCGGGAGCAAAATACTCCTTGAAAACTGGATTATTAAAATGTGAATGTAATGGTGGTCGTGATAATGGGTGAAAGTCAAAATTCGATTCCTGAAATAGTCGCTTAGGCAGATATGTACAAAAGTCAGGAGCAAAATCCTCCTGATAAAATAAAGGTGGACCAGCTAGAGGGTATGAGGTATCATCAAAGTTCGGATAAAATGCAATCCAGTCGGCCATCTCCGAAAGAGAAAATGACCAGGAGAACACGATGGTCAAATCAAGAGATGTGAGAAAAAAAGGCGCAAATGCACAGAGTGGATCTAGTATGCACACAAACAATCACAAACAATCAGACATAAAACAAACCCCTCAATTCAACTACTCAACTCGTTGATGACCGTACAAGTTCGGTAGTTTTATCTTGTCAATTTTTAGAGTAAGGTGAGAATACAAAATTATAAAAGCACATAGGTTATTCTGGGATTTGGGTACTACTTCTTAGTGTGTACGCAGGTAAATTAAAAGTGAATACAATGAGGGGGTTACTCTCCCCAAGACAAATATTTTTCTTTTGATTTATTTTAGGGTCAAGTAAGCTTAGCAATCCCAATATTATTTGTTATCACTTTTTTTGGATTTTTAATGAAAATGCATGAGCCTAATGAGCGATCAATTCATTTTAGCTCCTAAGTAACAAAATTAGAGGGAGAGAGTGAGAAAAGTAATGCAAGAAAAATTGATGAAGAATGCTAAGTAGAAATGCTCACCTTGCCTCCAGCTCTCTTCATGCAAGAATGCTAAGCAGAATTGAAACCTATCTATATGCAAATGCAAAGCTAATAAAATCTCCCTAGGATAGTAACTGCTATTAATTTGAAGAACAAAATGCTAATTATTCAGAAATAAGACCAAGGTTCGGTCTTCGATGCCAATCGGTGCCCACCACAATGGGTCCTGCACGCGTTGTATGCAACCTCTCTCGACACGTGGTCTCAAGTCCAAATAAATAGCAATTCAAAATTTGACTAAATCCAAACGGGAACTATAGGTGCATGCAATGGTAATTAAGTGTTTGGCATTAATCTATCATCAAGCATGTCCAAACACTAGGGCTCAATCACACAAAATTGAGGAAAATAAAATCATTAAATAGATAAAAAGAATAGCGAGAAAATGCAGCAAAAACCAATGAGGCCCCCAAGGGAACAATCCCTCAGGTAGTGGACCTCGTGAAGTATCAAAGCCCAAGAGAGTCTTGAGTTATTACAAATATATAGTCTCTCTCACTTGAATTACAAAAACAAATAAATAAATATACAAAGTGATATCGTCTTCAAAAATCCTCCAAGTCTCCTTTGGTGCTCTCTCTTGGTAGCTAGATCAGAAAAGGTGATACAGCCTCACGTGGGTGCGCATGCACTCCTAGAAGAGCTCCTCCCTCGATTAGCGATACCTCGCAACAAAGTCAATAAATAATAGGGTTAGACAATTCAAAAATAGTATCCAAAAAATAAAAAAATAAAGTGGAAATAGACAAACAAGAAAACACGTGCAAAAATCCTATCTACACGATGATGCTCCCCGACAAATAAACCATTTGATAACCGGGGATTTTTAGGGTCAGATATGTCCTCGTAAGGTGAAGACAAAGTCACTATGGCAATCGCTCAAGAAACCCTGATAAATCAATAATTAACCCAAAATTAAGAATCAATCAATGAAACTAACTATGTGGAGTTAAATTTATTATAACTCTACAAAAGATGCATATAGTGCAAGTATGTGTAGAGTGTCGAACATAAGGAGCAAACGAGAGAATGGGGCAAATTAATACACAAAAATGTGTATTCCTCTAGACTATTTGTTTTCGTGGGTTTGATTTTTATATATTTATAATTTTGTTTTTATATTTTCTTATTATTTTTAATTTTATATTTTTAATTTCCTTTTATATTTTCTGATTTTAATTTTTTTTCTTTTAATTATATAATATATAAAATTTAAGGTAATATATACAATATAGGGTAATATATAAGCAACTAAAAAAGAGAAAAATTTAGAATTAAATATTTTTGGGTTATTAATAAACTTTTACTAATTTTTGATTTTTTTGATAATTTTGCCAGTTTTTATATATTTTTAAAGTCAAATCTATCCCAAATAAGGGAAATAATAACTTGACAGAACTGAATTGAAGATTAAAAATAACAATTTAAGTCCAAACATCTTCAAATCATTTTTAATCGATAATAATAATATAAAGAGAATTATAAGACTAAAAATGGTATTTTTGGAATTTTTGAGAATTTTTTAGATTTTTATAAAAGATTTTGGGGTTTTTAGTTTTTATGTGTTTTCTATTTCTATTTTTAGAGTTTGTGGTTTCTAAAGTTGTAAAATAAAGAGATGAACAAAATAAATATTTTTTTTTGGAATTTTTCAAAAATTTGTGTATTTTTTGGTATTTCCTATGGCAAACAGGGACTGTTTGTACTCTTTTTTATTTTTAATAAATAGCAAAAAGTCATAAATTCAAAATATAAATATATAATGTGAACGTTTGTGCACTCTTGGGGATTTTTTGGAGCATGTACACTATATTCAATAAATGGAACAAACACACAAAAATAACTAAATTGGTAAGGGTATAAATGTAATTAAAAATAAACTTGAGGTGCTTCCTACAATTTTTCCAAGAGTTTGTAACTAGAACTAAAAAATTAACAGACTAAAAAGAAATACAAAAAACCGTAGGGACTTGCCTACAAAAACACCACCTCACATGGGACAACACGTGAGGTCATGTGGACTGGACTGAAATGCAAATAATAAAACTACAAGGGTTTTTTTGCAAATATTAAAATAAATTAGAGGCTTTTTTTTTGCAAATATTACAAAAATTTAACAGAGCAGATGAATATTTAGAATATTAAATATTAAATACAAAAAGGGGAAAAGGCTGCAAAATACCCCTTTACGTGTGTGTGATTAACGACTCTGAATCGATCCACTAAAACACGCGGCGTGCTTTGGTGCTGCGATGTCGGTTCACCTTGGACGAATTATATTAGATCTCCTGCAGAAGCTCAAGGGCTTAGGGGCTCTGCATCCAACGGCTATGGTGAATTTGAAATGGGCCTAATGATAGGACGACAAAAAGAGGAGGTGAATGAACACGGAGGAAGCTCAGCCGATGCGATCTTCCTCCAGTGAGATCTCTCCTTCCCAGCATCCTCTACTATGCCAAAATGGCCAAAAGCTTCTTTCAAGGATCCTCCATCGACTAGAAGGCACAAAAGGCTCCGGGGATAACCAGAGGGCTTTCAAAAAGTCGAAGAAGCTCGTGAGCTTCAGGAATGTCATGCAAGATCCAAAATCACCTCTAGTAGTTCATTGGCCTCCAATCATACATAGGAACAAAACAGGGTCGAGGGAAAACTACCTCAACCCATTAGTGGGGGAAATGGGTGGTGCGGCGGTTGCTCTAGCATGGTGGTGGTGGTGGAGCACCGGGATCCTGCTGGAGGGAGGAGTAGGTTGGATGGAGTGGATAGGGGCATGGAGACACGTCAGGGAAAGAAGGTGAATGTGGAAGGTGGGTCATAGAACGGTCAGAAACAAGTGGAGATGTTCACCTGAGCTAGCCTCCAACGTACTACGAATCGAGTGAATTAAGCTACGATGAGAAGCAAAGAATTAAACTAATGATAGAAATGAAATGAGAGAATACAACCTAAGCTAAAAAGCGAGAAAGATACCTCGACTAGCCGAAATCCAGGAGATGGGGACCTCATGCTGACGAGCGACAGAGATGACTAGAATCTACCTTCAGACCTTGCCTTGCCTCACTACAAGCGGCTGGAGAAGCTCCTGTCTCCAGCTTCAATCCGGAACATGGGAGTGGGGGTCAAAACAAGGGCCCAAGGGACCCGAATTATAGACGGGGGAGGCTGTGTACTGGTGATAAGAGAGGAAGAATGATGAGGTCAAACGGGCGAATTAGTGGTTTACACCTCGAGGAATCGAGCAGGCGTGTAAGAGGGATGATCGAGGTAGAAAAATGAATAAGGAATCTACCTGAAATAGTGAATACCTCAGGCAACAAAAATTGAGGAAGAACGAGTCGAATGAGGTCTATCAGAGTGGTAGGGATAGGTGAAAAATGAAAAGATGAGAGTCGCTAAGTAATGGCCTGACAACTCAGGCTCACTATCGCTAAAGCGACTACTCCAATCCTCACGTTGATCAACAATTAACCCACACAAATAATCAAGCAATTAAAATCAAGAGTTAAAATTTATTATACCCTAATAAAACTATATAATGGCAAGCAAGTAGGGGTCGAACTCAGGAAGCAAAGGAGTAACGTAGGCAAGAAAAAAGTCAAGCACCAAATATCATGTTAGTCACTTAGCCAAATTGAAACTTTTTGTGGGTTTTTAAATTTATATATTTTTTAATTTGATTTGGAATTTCTGATTTTTTATTTGATTTTTATATATCTGATTTTTTTCTTTTTATATTTTATATATCTTTTTATATTTTCTTTTTCTTTTAGAATGTAAAATAAGATATATATATATATATATACACACGATAAAGAAAAGAGAGGAAATGTTTTTATAAAATTAGGAAAAAATAAGTAAAATTCAGAAAATAAAATATTTTTTTGTTTTTTTATATTTTTATAATGTTTTGTAATTTTTGCTAATTTTTTGGTATTTTTAAAGTCAAAAATACTGAAACCAGGGAATAAAATAAATAGATGAGATTAAAATGGAGATGAAAAATAGTAAACAGATTCAAAAATTCTCTAAATTAATTTTAAATTAAAGAGAATAAAGGAAATAAAAATTTGAAATAGGAAATATATTTTTGTGATTTTTTATGGATTTTTATTATTTTTATGAAGGTTTTTAGAATTTTTATATTTTTTCTGACTTTTCTTTTTTATTTTTTAGTTATTTTTGCTCTGAAGATAAAATACACTCAAATACACAAAATATAGTTTTTTCGATTTTTTTCAAAAAGTTTTTATATTTTTTTATGTATTTTCTAATGCAAATAGAGATGAAAATACAAGTTTTAGATTTTTTTATAAATAATAAAATGCAGTAAAAATGTAAAATAAAAATATGGTGTGGTCGAGGAATGCAACAGGAACCTAAGGTAATTATTTGGGTAGTTTTTAGGATTTTATAGATGTATGAAATAATATAAATAATAAAGAGAAAATACAACCTTTGTAGGGGTATTTTTGGAATTATGCAAAAGTCCAGGGGCCAAGTAGTAAATATTCAAGAAAAATATAACGCACAAAATATATTTCTGGACCAATCTGAAATAAGCAAAAGTCCAAGGTTGTATTTGCAAAATTTCCAAAGTCACGTGCACGGGACACTTGACCTAGCAAGGACATGTTCGTAATTACAAGAAACCTGAGGGTCTACATGCAAAATTTACGAAAAATATATAACTGCCTACAAAAGTTTGAGGACTAAACGAAATACAAAAATGCCAAGGAGTCAGGCTGCAAAATCGCCTCCTCATGTGAACCTTCATGTGAGTTGACGTGGCCTGGACTATTATGCAATTTTTCAAAGTATGGGGGCCTAAATATAAAATGTCCGGAATAAAATACATGGTAAAGGAATGTTTTAGTTTTAATATTTAAATACATAAATAGCTGGGGGCATATGTGCAAAATACCCACAGCTGAGTCGATTCGACGGCGGTGGTCCTTTCATGTGACACGTTGCGGCACGAGGACGACTAATACCGGTTCGGATCGAACCGCTCAGATTATATCTGGCTAAATGATCTGACGGTGACGGGAGAGGCAGATCTAAGGGCTCCTGGAGGATCTGGGCGGTGGGCCATGATTGAACGGCTGAGGACGTCGATGGAAGAACAGGGAGGAGCTCTGGTTGGGCGAGTCTCCTCCGACCGGCTAGTCCCCCTCCGTCGCGTGTTGAAGCTCCAAAAGGGTCTGTCCACTTCCTGCGAGGCTTCTATAGGTGCTGGAGGTCCCAAAAGGCCCTGGTGAAGACCGGTGAGCTCCCGGGAGGGCGGCGGAGCACACATCTCCAAACCACCTCCGGCGAGTCTTCAAAACTGCCTTCGAGCGCGTGGAAAGCTATTGTACCTACAGGAAGAGTCATGAGAGTAATGTGCAAATTGTCGCGACCCTCCAATGGGCAAGAAAACGGTGGTTGGCGGCGTGGTGGTGTTCATCGTCGGCCGGTGAAACTCGAGGCACGACCAGATGCAACACGAAGGGATTTTTATGACGATCTAGCGAGATCCGATGAGAGGGAGATGTAGAGAGGAGCTACGGTGATCCTAAGGGCTTGAAAACGTAGAAATAAGAGAGAAAATACTCAACAAAATGACGCCCGAGGATGGCTCAGGTGTGACACTTCAGCGAGTGGATACGACTTGATTCAACACCGCCGCGGATCCCTGGAAGTCGGATTCGACACCTGCTTTCACCAGGAGGAAGTTGGGCAACCTAGGGTTTGGCTTTTTGGGTGGAAGAGTGATCAAGGGGCCAAGGAAGATCGGGAGTCCTTTTGAATGAGTTGACGGAAGGGCTAAAAGAACAAGGTGAATCTTACGTATCGTTGATCCAATCCCCAAGATTTAGCGTGGCGTGCATCCTCGATGCAAGGGGAGAAAAAGGTCTGAAGACACTATCACAAAACAATGCAAGATGGGACCTTGAAAAAATCGTGAAACGGGTCAAAAACCTGTTCTAACAATGGCAGGGGTCGGGGTCAGAGAGTTGACCTTGGGTCAACTCTTCGGCCCTCCTGGTTGGTCCACGTGGACCAACCAGGAAAAAACCCGGAAAATGATTTGTAAAATCAATTTAAAAAAATAAACGATTTTATTAATTTTAAGTTATAAAATATAAATTATTTATTATTTTCCAACATATTTTATTATGATTTTTATTTATTTTTTAGAGTTTTAAAATTACAAGTTCCCTTATAAGGGCTATAGAGGTATATATATCTATATATTTTAATTTTTTGTTTTTATTTTGTATATTTAATTTTATTTATTTTGTTAATTATTTTATATATTTATAACTTATTTTTATAAACTTAAATATATTTTTATTTTATTTTTCTGATGTATTTTATACACTTAAATAAATAGAAGTACTAATTATATATGTATATTTACAGGTATTATACTATGTATTTGTTTACAAGTATTTTAATTTTATATTTTCTTGATGTTTTTATTCCACTTTTAATATGTACATATATTATAAATAATATTTACAAAATTATAAAAATATAACATTATAAAATAATGAATAATAAATAAAATGAATATTTTAATCAGTACAAGTATACAAAAGGGGTCCAAAACCTAACTTTCAAATCGTAGCTCCGAAAAATATGAAATCACCATCATTAAATAGCTTATTAAAAATTATCTACAATTAAAGATGATTTTGATACATTTCCAGTTTTTATTTGAGAGATACAGGTCTAGGAAGTTGGGATTCTGGAATCTTATTCAGATCATAACTTTTCATCTGTATATTATTTTTATGTGTATGTTTAATTATCTACAACTTTCATGTACAAAGTTTCTTTATTTGAAGTATTAAAAGTGGAACTAAAAATAAGTCCCAAAATGAATAAAGAATGAATTAAAAATAAAAGGGGTTTTTATTGGTTTGTGGCCCTTATCTCCCCCTATATTAAATAAAAGGGGTTTCAGATCGTAAATTATTTACAATAATTTATTCCTTTTCTTTTCTTTATTCTATAATTTTGCCTTTAAAAATATTATTTTATACAATACTTGCACAAATATGCATGGATGATAAAATGCATGAATTAACAATATTTACATGCATTTACTAGGTTTTTGAAGGTCAAAATGATAGAATAAAGATGATAAACGTAGATTCATCATCCCTCTATACTTTCCTTTGGTAGTCCCTAGCAAACACTTGTGCAATAAGTGTAGAAAAGAAAAACAAAGAAAAGAAAAAGAAGAAAATTGGATTTAGTTTAATTATCAAACTTGTCTTCACAAAATCAAAGTTTAGAGCTTAAGTCGGGCCTTTGGAATTTTAGTGCGGGCAGAACCTTAATGGGAACCGGATTTGAAATCCAACAGCCTTTGAGAATCCCAAAACTCTGCTCAAGTCTCCTCAATATCCAGGTCAGAAATATTTCAACTCATACGCAAACCCTTAAGAATATGAGTTTGACTCATACAATGTAAGTGATAGTGGTTCTCCCCAACTAGAATGACAAAGAGACTGACTTCTCCAGTATGAAAACCCAATGATTCCCCAATCTAGCAACTCCTTCCTCGAGGAGCGGGGTATTCCCTTCTAAGTTCATATGATAACCAGCTCAAGAGGAGGGGTGAGGAGAAGAATGGACGGTAGCCAGTGTAGCTACCTATCCTAGGATGCAAGACCAGTGTAGTCAAGTCATCCAGCTGCAGGCTCACATAATTTGACTTTGATGCTCAAGCTTTCTTATTTTCTATACAACATATGTACACTCTGGCAGGCATTTTATTTTTATACAGGCATGTCCACTTTTTGGAGTTTTTTCGAAATACTATTTACAACAACATTTACATAGGGATGTTTTTCCTCTTGATCCAGTAGACTATCCCTCTTTTGAAGTTTTATTGCAACCCACACTCTCCTGTCTTTAGAATTCCTCATCACTGGACGGGTTGGAGTGCACTTCCCTCTCTAGAGTAGGACAAATGTTTCCACTTGTGTACATCTCATACCGGCAAATCCAATCCCCTCACCACTCCAACTGAGTTGAGCCATGTGAAAGGTGCATTTGTCCAAGTTAGGTCATTATCAACAAGAGTCGTGCGTGTGCTCCAAAATACTCTACTTAGGAAGTCAAGAATCCATTGAACCAAGTCTCGTGATCCTCAAAGAATTAAGTCAACTAGACCTGAAGTACCTCAATTCCAGCTCCTATAAGGTTCCTGTTATTAGGTATATTTTAAGGTCCAACCAAGCTCCAATCTTCGGATTTTACTTAGACTTGTTCAACTATCAAACCCAATCCAAAAAAATGCTCTTGCTATGCAAATGCTATGTAGAATCAGAAAATATTTTTGTGATGTAATTTTCAAAGATTTTAAACTTTTTATGGATTTTTGAAAAGGATGATGCACATACATTTTTTGTTTTTTTTTCAAACAAAATTTTCAAATGTTCTTGGTATTTTTAATTTTGCAAACGTTTTTGGGATTTTTGAAAAGAAAATATTTTGGCTAAAAATTAGGTTAAAATATTTACACAGGGATGCATCTCATATTTACAAGAAGTAAATTTTAGGAAATTACAAGGGCAACTGGTCAATTTTTTAAATATATATAATGGATTTTTGTGTGATGTATATATTCCTCAAACTTATTTGAAATTCATTTTACAAACAATTTTGAAAAACTATAGTCCAAAATAATTTTTACAAATATTTTTACAAACATGTACACACATTTGGAAATCATTTTGCAATGGTTTTTTAAACAGTAAAAATAGTTTTTCAAAATATTTTTGCAACCATTTTCAAACCATTTGCAAATAGTTTTTCAATCATTTTTATTTAACACAAAGAAAAGAAATTTTACAAACAAAACATTTTTACAAAGCTTGAGAATATTGAACTAAATGTTTTCCAAATAGTTTTCAAAATATTTTTTGAAGAGATTTTCAAACTCTTTTTCAAACATTTTGCAAAAAAATTTCTCCTGACTTATTAATCAGTAAATAAAAAAAGAATTTGAGGAATAATAACAACTTTTTATTAAGTGATTTTAATGAATTTAATTAGTGTAATTAACCATATTTATTAATAAAAATACGAAAGTACAAGTTATGGCTAAAGTATATACGAAGTATATACGACCCCCCTATACTTAGCTTGAGCTATGTCCTCATAGATCGAAGAGAAAAAGAGAAGACATAACTCGTACTTAGTATAGGAAAATCTAAAGAATAAATGAACAAAGATACGAATGAAAGAGAAGTTGACTGTCCCCCCTATACTTAGGATCAAATAATCCTAAGTATAGCAGACTGTACACAAAGCAGGGAGGGTCAAGGGTGGGAATGAACAGAAGTACTTCCTAAGTATGGAAGACTGATAAAAAGGGGTGGCACCTTTTCGATTGATAAAGAAAGTAGAAAAGGAAACGAAGAAAAGAAGAAAAGAGATCAGAAGATGGAATATGAACAACTTGGGATGCACATCTCCCCTATACTTAGGATAAAGTGCATCCTAAGTGTAGCAATGATGACGGGGATGACATCTTATCAGTAGAATAGGGAAGAAACGAAGGAAAAGAAGAAGAGAAGAAAAGAAGAAAAATCATTCAAAAATGTTTTTCTCTGCTCTGTCTTCTGCTGCCGCTTTGGAAGTATCAGGTTCATCCTTATAGATCACTTGAATAGAGTCAACGACAGACATGAATGTATCATGTTCAAAGTAATGCTTTAGAAGCTGTCAATTGACTACAAATGGCTATGCGTCAGCTGACAAACTAGATATTAATAAACTTCCATTGTCTCGCACATGCTTTACCATAAACGGCCCAATCCATTTGCTCTTCAATTTGCATGAAAAGATCTTTAATTTTGCATCAAACAACCACACCTTCTGACCTGGCTCGAAGGACTTGCGGCGGATATGCTTGTCGTGCCATGTTTTGACCTTCTCCTTGTATATCAGGTTGTTGTCCTATGCATAATCTCTGAATTCCAATAATCTGTTCAGATCCAATTTTTGGTTTTTCCCGGCTTTCTCAGAATCCAAATTACAAATGTTGATGGCCCATAAATATTTGTGAATCAATTCAACGGGCAGATGACATGGCTTGCCATATACAAGGTGGTAGGGAGACATTCCCAAGGGTGACTTGTACATTGTTCTGTAAGCCCAAAGAACTGAATCTAGCAGCTGAGACCGTTTCTTGCGACCCGGACACACAAGCTTCTGTAGAATTGTCTTGATCTCCCCGTTTGAGTATTCAACTAAGCCATTGGACTGTGGGTGGTAAGGTGAAGCAACATGATGTTCAATGCAGAATTCTTGAGTTAGCTTCTTCACCTCTCTGTTTATGGAATGACTACCCCCATCAGATATTAGAATCTTGGGGATCCTGAACTGTGCTATGATGTGATCTCTCAAAAATCGATAGACAGTCCTACTGTTGGCAGTTCGGGTGGGGATAGCCTCCACCCAGTGACTTACATAGTTGACGGCAAGAAGAATATATTCATAGCCCTGGCTGTTGGGAAATGGGCCCATAAAGTCTATGCCCCATGCGTTGAAGACGTCTGATATCTAAATGAATTTCAAAGGCATCGTGTCTCTCATTCCTATGGTTCGTCCCATCTTCTGACAGTCAGTGCAGCATTTGACATAATCGCCTGCATCTTTAAATAGTGTAAGCCACCAGAGGCAACTCAGAAGAACTTTTGCTGCCATTCATCTGGCTGAATGATGTCCTCCAGAATCTTGATTATGGCACAAGGGGAGGACACTAGGAACTTCCTCCTAAGGAATGCACCTCCTCCGGATACAGTATGCCCTCTCTCGAAATAAGTATGGATCCTCCCACTGGTAGAAATGTATTTTAGACAAGAATTTCTCTATTTTCAACTTCGGCCAATCCTGTGGGATTCTCTTGGCCACGAGATAGTTCACAATGTCCGTATACCATGGAAGCGAGGTGACTGATAGAATTGCCTCATCTGGAAAGGTCTCTATGATTGGTTGCAGGCTCAGCTCAGGAGATTCTAGTTTAGAAGCCTCAATAAATGGTGGCTACGACATTCTTTACCCCAGCTTTATCTCTGATTTCAAGACAAAATTCCTGGAGGAGAAGGATCCACCGAATAAGGTGTGGTTTGGCGTCTTTCTTCTGGATGAATGATCAGTATAGATGATCACTTTGGATTCGAGGAGATAGGATATGAACTTTACCAAGGCAAAGACTACCGCTAGCAGCTCCTTTTCAATGATAGTGTAGTTTCGTTGGGCTTCATCGAGTGTTCGACTAGCATAGTGAATTGCAAATGGTACATTATCTTTCCTCTGTCCGAGTACAACACCAATGGCATAATCTGATGCATCGGTCATTATCTCAAAAGGCTGAGTCCAAATCTGTGGCTGCAAGACATGGGCTTGAGTGATAAGTTCTTTCAGCTGATTGAAGGCAAGGAGCACACGATCATCTACACTAAATTTATTCTCCTTGCCGAGCAACTCAGTCAAAGGTCTGAACAGTTTACTGAAATCTTTGATGAATCGGCGGTAAAAACTGACATGGCCCAAGAATGACCTAACTTGCTTGATTGTTGTAGGTGGCTCAAGTTTAAAAATCACCTCCACCTTGGCTAGGTCAACCTCCATGCCACGTTTAGAAACAATGTGACCCAGCACGATTCCTTCGGTCACCATGAAGTTGCTCTTTTCCTACGAGAGCACCAGATTTACTTCACGGTACTTCTGTAAGACTCGGTTTAAATAATTCAGACATTGATTGAATGAGTCCTCGTAGACTGAAAAATTGTCCATAAAAACCTCAAGAAAGTTTTCCACCATGTCGGTAAAAACTGCTAGCATACACCATTGAAATGTGGCTGGGGCGTTGCAAAGCCCGAACGACATCCGTCTGAAGGCATATGTACCAAAAGGGCAGACTAACATGGTCTTATCTTGGTCTTCAAGAGTGATAGCAACTTGATTATACCCAGAGTATCCATCCAAGAAGCAGAAGTATTCCTTCGCGACCAATCTCTCTAAGATCTGGTCGATGAAGGGTAAAGGAAAGTGGTCCTTCTTGGTGGCGAGATTAAGTCTTATGTAATCCACGCACACTCGCCAAGAAATGGGTACTCTGGCCGTGATCTCCTCTCCTTTATAATTCTTGACGATGGTGATCCCTGATTTCTTTGGCACCACATGCAGAGGGCTCACCCATTTGCTGTTGGAGATAGGATAAATGAATCCGTCATCGCACCATTTCTGTATCTCTTTCATAACAACCTCCTGTAGATTAGGATTGAGTCTTCTCTAAAGTTCTCGAGAGGGTTTGCAATCTTCTTCTAGGAAAATACGATGTGAGCGGAAAGATGGATTGATCCCATGGAGATCAGAAGTTCTCCAACCTATTGCCTTGTGGTTGCATTCAAGAACATACATCAGACAAGATTCTTGGTCTGCGGTCATATGCGCATTGATAATGACCGGGTACATGTTAGGTTCTCCCGCAAGAAAGGCATATTTCATATTGAAGGGCAAGGGTTTCAACTCTGGCGGGGCCGGAGCTACTTCAGAAGTGACTTCAACTATTAATTCTGGTGGAGATTCTTTCATCTGTTCAACATCCACCATGCTTTGTTCTGCGTCCTCATTCAAATCTCTATAGAATGTTTCAATAATTTCCTCTTTATAACAAGATTCATCAATAATTTGCTCTTGAGTTTGAAGGCACATCATCGCCACCTGGGTCTCCTCAAGTAGACCATCATCTATCTCATCATGATTGATAAGGGGAAATTCGACTGCGGTCTCCAATCCTTCCATGGGAGAGAGAGGAATTCATGGATCTCGTTGTCATCCATAAAGAGATTAGTATCTTGAATTTCAGCTAAAAAGTTGCAGTCTTCGGAATAATCAATCACCCTTGCACATGTCGCAGATGTTCCTTCTGATGGTCTAGAATCAGACAAGGTTTCAATTTTGATCGTTTCATTGCCAACGCCAAAAGTAATTTCTCCAGTCCCATAATTCACCACTGCATTTGACGCCCGCAGGAATGGTCGTCCAAGTATGATCGGGGTGAGGAGCAGAGGTGCAGAGACGTCCATGTCTAATACAACAAAATCAACGAGAGTTGCTTCCCTTGAACTGTGACTATCACGTCCTCCAATACACCCCTTGATCGCTTGATTGATTTATCTGCGAACTGCAGAATCATCTTGGTGGGTTTGAGCGATCCTAGTCTGAATTCTGTGAGTAATGAGGCTGGCATCAAGTTAACAGAAGACCTGCTATCCAGCAGAGTGCGTTCGAACTCCTGATTGAACATTTGACAGCAAACAAGAGGTGATCCATTATCTAGCTTCTTATCTGGGAGATTGCTGATAGCATTGACTGTGGCCATTGTAAGGATGTGCTTCTTAGGCTTGCCACCTTTGTACCTAGAGTTGTGCAGATGAGGCCTACGCTTATTTGTACATGCATCTTTCAGTCCTTTCTTCACAGCTGGCATGTACTCAAGAGCTTTCATTAATGGCATATTCAAGACCAAATTCTGAATAATCTCAATAATGGCAGGGTCGGATAAAGCATTTTTCAAATTTTACATTTTTTTGTGTTTTTTCATTGCTTCTGGAAAGGAATATTTACAAAATCTCCAACAATTACATTCAAAATAATGTCCATATTGTTGTTTACAAGTAGAGGCAAAAAGGTACAAAATCATTATAATGTGTGGACCAAAAACTACAGGCTCGGCTTTTGGTACTGGCTTTGGCTTTGCTGCAGGTGCAAAATCCTTCAAGGCTGACGCTGGTTCCGGGACATGTGCATTCATCTCCAATGCCAGCAGATCTCCACCGAGGTTTTTGTCATCTCTTTGTGTTTTTGTATTTTCTTCATTTTTTGTGAGTTTTCTGCAGATGGTGCTCCTCCAAAAATGTTGCGTGGTCCTCATGATAGCTAGGCTGACGACTCCCCGTCAGACACAATGTGCTTTCCATTCGCAACTGCTGATGACTGCATCGTCCTACCGCTCCTGAGAGTAGTAGCGTTAGATATAAACAAATCATCTACCTGAGTTGGGCAGATCATTGCAAGCTACATGCTCCTTGCGTCGGAAGTTATTCGGATTGGCCTCGACCTGGGCTGGTATGACAGTTTTCGTAGTCGTCAGGTCGTCAATCTTCTGGGTCATCTCATCCATATTTTTGACAAGTTATTCAAGACAAATGAGGGCTGGGTTCACCGATACAATCTTAGATGAATCACCTCCTTGGGGCCTTTGGCTTTGATACTGTGGAGGGGGTTGTTGTTGGTAACCTTGCGAAAAATGGTGGGGAGGAAAACGAGAGGGATATTGTGAATACTGTTGGGAGGGATATGAATTATGATATGCTGTAGCCGGTTGCTGTGGATGGTGGATTTGATTACGGTAGCCGAATTGTTGCTGCTTGTATCCTTGCCTCCATGAGTTTCCATATTGCTGCAACTGCTGATTCTGAGGCTGGAAGGGCTGGAAGTTCCTACCTCCCTATTGTTGCTAGTGAGGTGGCCGGTTGGTCGAGTTCTGACCCAGGGAGTGTCCTTGAAGATGGGTCATCTGCTGTTCATGTTCCCACACACTGTTGATTTCTTGAATTTGTGGTGGGGTAGGAGGAAACTGCTCTGGATAGACTGGCTCTAGCTCTGATTGATAGACAACCATCTGGTTCTAGGACTGCGATGGTTGCTCCAGCACTGCACGTAGTATATGTGCTGAACGGGCTGGGGCTGCAGAGTCGGTTGAGGTGTTTGATGCAATGCAGTCTCCTTCCCCTCAGCAGACGGCTCGGCAGTGGTAGACACAAAGTTGCACATGTTGGCATTAAGGGCTCGAACTAGCTGCTCCAGTTGTTGAGAAATCAAGTCGAGCTTCTCCAAACCATGGGTTCTCTTCTCAATGACGAATAATTTTTCAAGATCTTGGAACCTGTTCTCAATAATCTCAACTTTAGACAAATGGCTCCCGATAATGCTGAGGTTAGAGCTCTCGTCCTTGTCTTCAGTGTGAGTAGCCATGTTCACTTTCTTGCTGATGGTGGTGGGCATCTTCATGTAGATGCGTGATGAGGACTGAGCGACCTCTCCTTCAGCCATTTCTTTAAAGACATTCCATACCACATCCTCATCATTGTTAAAATGAGAGCCACCGAAAGCGACATCAATGAGCTTTTGGCTCTCGAGAGAAATCCAACCAAAGAAATGTTGTACGAGACTAGTCTTGGAATCACGTGGTGGGGTCACTTCTCCTGGAGATCTTTAAATCTTTCCCACGCTTCATGTATTGTTTCGTGGGATTGTTGATAGAAACAGGATATGCGGGTATGCATCTAGTTCAAGCGACCGAGAGGGTAGAATTTGTGGAGAAATGCGGACTTTAGCTCCTACCAGGTCGTGAATACCTTCTCAAATGGTAGACCCAATATAAGGCCTTATCTTGGAGGTTGAAAGGAAAGGCAGTCATTTTGACTACCCCCAATGGAATACCAGGGTAGTGAGCAGTGGCACAGATACGACCAAACTTCTTGAGATGGATATATGGTTCCTCAATGGTGTTCCCATGGAATGTGGGAAGCAGAGACAAAAACTGTGGCTTCAGCTTGATGTGGGCGTGAATTTGTGGAATCTGGATCCACTCGGTGATACGACCCGCTCCATGGTTGTATGTTTGTTTCAAGGTCAGCTTCAGCTGTGGTGGTTCTGCATCCATTTTGTTAAACCCGGGTCTTCCCACTGAAAACTCGTCTCTGGCACCTTCCGGATTGAACTCTTAGTCTGGCTCATCCTCCCGTCTGCCATCTCTCACATCGGCCCTTCTTCTCAAGTCATTAAGCATATCTTGGAATGCGGTCTGGGCCAAAGCCTGATTGGTCAGTTGCTGTTGGATAGCCTGGATAGAAGGGAGCAACTAACTATTGACCTCATTTTGTGTGGTGTACTGTCCTTCCCCCTAGTCTACCGGTTCGGTTGGCTAGGGCTGCAGACCCTTTCCTCTACAAGTTGGAGCCATCTCAGAATAGACTTGAACTTCGGGCTCATGTTAGGGTTGAGAATCTGCATGATGGAGTAAACCCTGATCAGTTTCTTCCTGAACACCAACTGCTGTGACAAGTATAGAATTAAAGTCAATCCCAAAAAATTGTGAACGAAGCATAGGATATTGACTGAAATCGATCGCCATCCACAGAGGGTTAATTCTGGGACAAGGGTAATTCTGATTTCTTTAAAGGGAAAGATCTAATTCGTGTTATGAGTCCATCCCAAATAACGGATTTATTGGTGAAAGGAAAGTGTTGAAAGAAGAGAGAATAGGGGAGTCCAAGGAGAAATTTGCAAGATCTGAACTAACTTCTTGGATATCACCCCGCTTTATTGAAGATATTGGCGACACGGACTTGATGTAGACGTCGCCAGGATCCTGACTAAACCATCCATGTGACGACATCTTGAGAGGGTCAAAAGGGATAGATGATGGATGAAGAGTACGAAGGTAGACAAGAAATAAAAGGAATGTAAAACAGTAGAGGACTCATACTGAGCGAGGGTCAAATGGAAGAAGAGCGAAATTGCAAAATGCATGATGTTTTTGATGTTGACCATAATAAGGCTTAGCAATCAAACCTCAAAACAATGGATTCACCAACTCAACACGTGGAGCCATGGAGGTTCGGCAATTATCTTTGTTGTTTTTAGATTTGAAATCAGGCAATTTATCTTGTAATGAGTCCTTAGAGCGCTACGCCTATAGGAGAGAGAGTACTGCTAGAAAAGTATCCCGTACTTGTCATCCACCTTTGTAACCTGTAGTCTGCACTTTTTGAGGTCCTTGTAACCCTTCCTATATCCTTACTCAGCCAAAGAAATAGAGGGAGGAAGCCGATAGCCGAAATCAATACTTTGAAAATTGCTCGCAACAGAATCACCTATGAGCGT
Organism: Ottelia alismoides; assembly: GCA_037367405.1. NCBI lineage: Eukaryota > Viridiplantae > Streptophyta > Magnoliopsida > Alismatales > Hydrocharitaceae > Ottelia > Ottelia alismoides. Next base: position 201,942 of record JAZKJV010001865.1, on the reverse strand, counting down.
GCAAGAACCTACTCGGTGAAGGCGTGGCCTACACAATAGAGATTCATCATTACCGACCCAGCCCTACTTGTCTACGTACGATAGAAGCGCCAATACTTCGGAAATCCAAGCAATACACAAGGTAGCCACAGACTGGGTTTTGAGCTCTAATCCTTACGACGTCGCTCACCACACTAGGAAGGAGACCTTCCAATACTACCTGAAAACAAATGAGGGCCTTGCTCACCCCAAGTCAATGAGTCCAATTAATCAATTTATTTAGGTCAAGTATTTTTAGCACAGTCCCTTTTTTATGTTTTTGTGTTATCACTTGTGTTGAGTAGATTCAATGCAAGCGCCTAACATTTTTGTATTTTCTTTGATTCCTAATTGATCCAAAAATAGAGGGAGAAGATCAGAAAAGCAATGCAAGGTGACACTAAGATGGAAATCTCACTTAGTGCCTGAATGATGAATGCTCAGTTAGAAAACTTACAGTCCCCCAGCTCTCTCCATGCGGGATGCAAAACAGGAATATGTAAACCTATACTAAATGTCGATATGCACACGGAAGTTGTCCTAAGCAGGCAATTGCTACACGTGAAGAACCAAATGCTAAGTACTCAGAATGAAGCCTAAGTCCGATCTCTGATGCCGATTGGTGCCCGCCACAACGGGTCCTGCACGTGATGTATATGACCTCTAGCGGCACGTGGCTTCAAGATTGAGTACTATAACAATTAATTATATCTAAGTCCAAACGTAGAGACTATATGTACATGCATTGGTTATTAGGTGTTTGGCCTTAGATTACACGATCAAGCACGCCTAAAGACTAAGGGCTCATTCCATAAAAGAAAGAAAACAAAATCGGAAAACAAAAAAATGCGATGAAAACACGGCAAAATTGTGGTGAGCCCCCAAGTGAACAAACACTTAGAAATTGGGCTCGAATGTCCAAAGTCTTGTGTACCTGTATTATTACAAATAAATCTCTCTCACAAAAATAAAAAACTAAACTACCCTCTCTCTCTCTCTCAAGAGCCTCCTACTCTCTCCTACCGCTTAGGGTAGAAAAGCTGGCTCTGCTTCCCAAGGTTGCGTAGAATCACCTAGGTGATCCTCCTCAGTCCATGGTCCCTCGCAAGAAGACAAGAAAAAGATGTCGGACAGTTCACAATTTAATAATAATGTAAAGAGAGATACTAAAAAATGGCTAAGCAAGTGACAAGATAAAAACTGCTCTACAAGCCGATGCTCCCCAGCAACGGCGCCATTTGAAAAATGAAAAGACAGGAGTCGCTAAGTAATGGCCTGACAACTCAGGCTCACTGTCGCTGAAGCGACTACTCCAATCCTCACGTTGATCAATAATTAGCCCACACAAATAATAAAGCAAATAAAAGCAGGAGTTAAAATTTATTATACCCTACTAAAACTGTATAATGGCAAGCAAGTAGGGGTCGAACTCAGGAAGAAAAGGAGTAATGCAGGAATGATAAAAGTCAAGCACCAAATATCCTGTTAGTCACTTAGACAAATTGAAACTTTTTGTGGGTTTTTAATTTTATATATTATTTTATTTTATTTTTGATTTTTTATTTGATTTTTAATTTTCTGATTTTTTCCTTTTTATATTTTACCTATTTTTATATTTTCTTTTTCTTTTAGAATGTAAAATAAGATATATATATACGATAAAGAAAAGAGAGGTAACATATTTATAAAATTATGTAAAAGTAAGCAAAATTCAGAAAATAAAAATATTTTTTTGTTTTTTATAATTTTATAAAATTTTTGTAATTTTTCTAGATTTTTGATATTTTTTGGTATTTTTAAAGTCAAAAATACTGAAACCATGGAATAAAATAAATAGCTGAGATTAAAATGGAGATGAAAAATAGTAATCATATTCAAATATTCTCTAAATTAATTTTAAATCAAAGAGAATAAAGTAAAGAAAATTTAGAAAGAAGAAATATTTTTTTTGTGATTTTTATGGATTTTTAATATTTTATGAATGTTTTTAGAGTTTTTATATTTTTATGATTTTTCTTTTATATTTGTAGTGATTTTTTGTCTGAAGATAAAAGACACTCAAATACATAAAATATAACTTTTTTGCAATTTTTCGAAATGTTTTTATATTTTTATGCATTTTCTAATGCAAATAGAGATGAAAATGTAAGCTTTTGATTTTTTTTCAAATAATAAAATGCAGCAAAATTGTAAAATAAAAAATATGGCATGGTAGAGTAATGCAACATGAACCTAAGGTAATTGTTTTGGGATTTTTTAGGATTTTATAGATGCATGAAATAAATACAAATAACAAAGAGAAAATCCAACCCTAGAAGGGGTATTTTTGTAATTATGAAAAAGTCCAGGGGCCACGTTGTAATATTCCAGAAAAATATAACGCACAAAATATATTTATGGAGCAATCCGAAATAAGAAAAAGTCTAAGGTTGTATTTGCAAAATTTCCAAAGTCACGTGCACGGGGCACGTGACCTGGTAGGGACATGTTCGTAATTACAAGAAAGCTGAGAGTCTACATGCAAAATTTACCAAAAATATATATTACCTACAAAAGTTTGAGGACTAAACGAAAATACAAAAATTCCAAGGAGTCAGGCTACAAAATCACCTCCTCACGTGAACCGTCACGTGAGGTGATGTGGCATGGACTATTATGCATATTATCAAAGTAGGGGGTCCTAAATATAAAATGTCTGAAATAAAATACACGATAGAGGACTGTTTTAGTTTTAATATTTAAATACAAAAAAATCTAGGGGCGAATGTGCAAAATACCCAAAAATGAGTCGATCTGATGGCGGCGGTCCTTTCACTTGACACGTGGCGGCACGAGGATGGCTGATACCGGTTCGGATCAAACCATTGAGATTAGATCTGGCTAGATGATCTGACGATGATGGACGAGGCAGATATAACGGCTCGTGGATCTGGGCGGAGGGCCTTGATCGAGCGGCTGAGGATGTCAATGGAAGAACAGGGAGGAGCTCTGGTTGGGAGAGTCTCCTCCGGCCAGCTAGTCCCCCTCCGTCGCGTGTTGAAGCTCCAAAAGGGTCCGTCTGCTTCCTGCGAGACTTCTCTAGGTGCTGGAGGTCCCAAAAGGCCCCGGTGAAGACTGGTGAGCACCTAGGAGGGCAGCGGAGCACACGGCTCCAAACCACCTCCGACGAGTCTTCAAAACTGCCTCTGAGCACGTGGAACGCTATTGAACCTGCCGGAAGAGTCACGAGGGTCGTGGGCAAATTGTTGTGACCCTCCAATGGGTAAAAGAAGGGTGGTTGGCGGCGTGGTGGTGTTCGTCGTCAGCCGGCAAAACTCGAGGCACGGCCAGACGCGACACGAAGGGATTTTTACGACAATCTAGCGAGATCCTATGAGAGGGAGATGCAGTGAGGAGCTACAAAATAAGAGAGAAAAGACTCACCAAAATGACGCACGAGGATGGATCAGGCGAGGCACTTCGATTAGTGGATCCGACTCGATTCAACACCGCCGCGGATCCCTGGAAGTCGGATTCGACTCCTGCTGTCACCAGGAGGAAGCTGGACAACCTAGGGTTTGGCTTTTTGGGTAGAAGAGCGATCAAGGGCCAAGGAAGGTCGGGAGTCCTTTTGAATGAGTTGATGGAAGGACTAAAAGAACATGGTGAATCATGCATATCGTTGATCCAATCCCAAAGATTTTGCCTGGGCGTCCATCCTCGATGCAATGGGAGAAAAAGGTCTGAAGACATTATCACGAAACAATACAAGATGGGACCACAAAAAAATCACGAAACGGGTCAAAAACTCATTCTGACAACGGCAGGGGGCGGAGTCAGAGAGTTGACTGCGGGTCAACTCTCCGGACCTCCTGGTTGGTCCACGTGGACCAACTAGGAAAAAGCCTGGAAAAGGATTTGTAAAATCAATTTAAAATAATAAACAATTTTACAATTTTTTGGTTATAAAATAAAAAATATTTATTATCTTTTAAAGTATTTTATTATGATTTTTATTAATTTTTTAGAGGTTTAAAATTACATGTTCCCTTTTAAGGGTTATATAGGTATATTTATCTATATATTTTAATGTTTTATTTTTATTTTGTATATTTAATGTTAATTTTTTTGTTTATTATTTTATATATTTATAACTTATTTTTATAAACTTAAATATATTTTTATTTTATTTTTCTGATGTATTTTATACACTTAAATAAATAAAAGTACTAATTATATAGGTATATTTACAGGTATTATACATATGTATTTGTATACAAGTATTTTAATATTATGCTTTCTTGATGTTTTTATTCCACTTTTAAAATGTATATATATTATAAATAATATTTACAAAATTATAAAAATATAAAAATATAAAAATATTGATTAATAAATACAATGGATATTTTAATCGGTACAAGTATAAAAAGGGGTCTAAGACCTAAGTTTCAAACCGTATCTCCGAAAAATATGAAACCACCATCATTAAATAGCTTATTAAAATTATATGCAACTAAAGGTGATTTTGATACATTTCTAGTTTTTATTTGAGAGATACAGGTCTGGGAAGTTGGGATTCTGGAATCTTATTCAGATCATAACTTTTCATCTGTATATTATTTTTATGTGAAATCAATTTTGTATTTTTCTATGTTTAATTATCTACAATTTTCATGTAAAAAGTTTCTTTATTTGAAGTATAAAAAGCAGAACTACAAATAGGTCCCAAAATGAATAAAGAATGATTTAAATAAAAGGGGTTTTTGTTGGTTTGTGGCCCTTATATCCCCCTACTTTATTCCTTGTCGATCTAGTCATCGAGATTCCTAGGTCTCGAGGTCTCGGATCATAAAATATTTACAATATTTTATTCTTTTCTTTTCTTTTTTATATAATTTTGGTTTTAAAAACAATATTTTATACAATATTTACACAATTATGCATGGATGATAAAATGCATGAATTAACAGGATTTACACGCATTTACTAGGGTTTTGAAGGCCAAAATCATAGAATAAAGATAATGAAACGTAGATTTATTAATAGGTTATCTAGTTGATCGAGGTCAACTAGTGGAGCTACCTGGTTGGTCCACGTGGACCAACTAGAAAAAACTATCCATAAAATATTTATAGATGTCAAATTAAATAATAAATGATTTTATTAATTTTAAGTTATAAAATAAAAATATTTGTTTTTCTATAGTATTATATTTTTATTTTTATTTATTTTTTGAGGTTATTTATTACAAATTATTTTTTAGGATTTCATTTATAGGTATATTCATCTACATTTTGGTTATTTTGTTTTTATTTTGTATTTTATATTTTATTATTTTATTTTATTATTGTATATATTTATAAATTATTTATATAAGCATAAATATATTTTTATTATATTTTTCATATGTATATTGCGTACTTAAATAAATAGGGGTATAAAATATATAGGTATTTCATCTATGTATTTTGTATGCATATTTAATTTTAATGTTTTATTCATGGTTTTATTGTCTTTTAAATGTGTACATATACTATAAATAAGAAGTAAAAATAAAAAAATATAAAATCTTAAAAATAATAAGAAAATAAATAAAATGAATATTTTATTCGGGTATATTGTACAATAGGGGTCCAAAATCTAACTTTCACATCTTTACTCCAAAAAATTTGAAACCACCTTCATTAAATAGATTATTAAAAGTTATATACAATTAAAAGTGATTTTGATACATTTGACTTTTTATTTAGGAGATATGGGTATGGGAATTTGGGATTTCAACTTTTTATTCTAAGTATAACTTGTACACTGTTTATTATTTTTGTATGAAATCAATTTATTTTTTATTTGTATTTTTGTTATAACTTTCATGTATGAAGTTTATTTATTTAAAATATAAAAAATAGAAAATACAATAGGTCCCAAAAGTGACTTATTGATGAATTAAAGAATGAGTTTTATTTGTGATTTTTGGCCTTATCTCCCCCTACTTTATTCCTTCTCGACCCTGTCATCAAGATGCCTTGCTCTAGGGGTTTAGGGTCATAAAATGCCTTTGACATTTTATTCCTTTTCTTTTTTTCCTTTATTCTATAGTTTTGGAATTAAAACTATATTTTTATACACAATAAATGGAACAAATAATGAATGTTAATTTGTAAAAAAGAATTCTATTTACATGCATTAGCTAGGGTTTTTAAGCCCAAAATGCTAGAATAAAGGCGATGAAATTGAGATTCATCACTCACTTCTATTGATTTTGAGACTGAATGAAAACTATGCTATACTCGACATACAAAATGGTTTTGCCCCTATCCATCTTTCCAAAGACCCTCTAGAGGTTAGTCCGAACACCTCTCGCTCCACTTATAAGGACATGTCTCATCAATTGCCACATACAATATGAAATCTACACTCGAAGATCCACCATGCCCTCTCACTGATCGGGTAATTTTTGAATTGGATAAAGCCTGTGATACAATGGATACTAAAACTCCATTGACAGCTCTGGTCATGACCATGATGGAGCCTCCATTTAAGACCAATTCAATGATAAACACATCAGAAGAAACTGTCCCTCTAACCCCAACGAACCCCATTATCGAACTCAAACCTTTACCGTAAGATCTGAAATACGCTTTTCTTGGTGATGATCACACTCTACCGGTCATCATTAATACCAACCTAGAACACACTCAAGAAATCCAACTCATGAAAGTTTTAAAGAGAAATTCTCAAGTGATTGGATGGAAAACTACTAATTTGAAAGGAATAATCCCAACATTCTGCACGCACCACATATACTTGGAAATGACAATAAACCCTCTCAAGAAAAGCAAAGATGATTAAATCATAATTTACGAGAAGTTGTGAAGAATGAAATATAAAAGCGGTCAAGTGTTGAAATCATTTATTCAATAGACGATAGTCCTCGGATCAGTTCTCTCCAGGTAGTCCCCAAGAAAGCTGGTTTAACAATTATGAAAAATGAAAAAAAGGACATACCTAATAGAGTGGCAACATCTTGGAGAGTTTTTGTCGATTATAGAAAACTCAATAAGGCTACACGAAAAGAGCGCTTTCCACAACCACTCATTGATCAAATCATTGAGCGACTAGCTAGAAAAGAGTTCTTTTGATTTTTAGATGGATATTCCGGCTACAACCAAGTTGCCATAGCATCGGAGGATCATGATAAAACAACCTTCACCTATCCTTTTGAGACCAACCGTTGGACGAGATTTACGGGTTTTCAATTATCTGAATATGAAATAAATCTGTCGTCGACCCAAAGAATCTGCAAAAAAATATTTTTTCTCAAGCCAATAATTACAAGAAAATGTGGCAAAAGATTTTTGCTACTTATTTACCTGTATAGCAACAAGATCGAACTCAAGGAAGCTACAATTCATGAGGGTTATTCAAATAATAAAAAATCAATTAAAAGAAAAATGGAATCTCAAATGCTAACCACCACAGTTTTTGTGAATTTTTTATCTTTTTGATTTTTCCTATTTTTTTATTTCTATTTTTATTTTCTGATTTCAATTTTTTTAATGATTTTTTAATTTTGTATTTTTTATTTTCGAAAATATAATTTTCAAAAAAAAATATGAATAAAAGAAATGTACTTTTTATTTTTTTTAATATATGACAAAAATGCTTAAAAATATACAAATAAAATCTTTTTGTATTTTGATTATTGTTTTTACTATTTTTGTAATTTTTCAGAGATTTTTTAGGATTTTTAAAATGACTAAAAAAAGGAGAAAATGTTCACAGTGAGCACATAGGATTATTTCTTAATTTTAAAATATGATATGAAATAAAAATTACAAAAATTATTTTTATTACAAAACTAGAGGAAATTATCTACAAACGAAAACTCAAATAACATTTTTTTAGATTTTTCTACAATTTTATATGATTTTTTGAGATTTTTAGTATTTTACAAATTTTTTGAGTTTTATAAATAGTTAATGCACAAAAAATGGATAGATAATAAAACACATAAAAATAAAACTACTTTAATTTTTAGAATTTTTTTAGCAATATTCAAAATTTATGATTTTTCAAAATGCAAACAGTAAAAGAAATCATGTTTTTGATTATTTAGTAATATCAAATGATAATAAAATGCAATGTAGAAATTAAACTACGAAGATGCACACATCAGGAACATAACAAATTTTTTGCAAAATTATTTGACCAACAAAAGTATTTATTTCAATGAAAAGAACATGCATATAATGACTGCAAAGACAGGACTAAAATGCAAATACTTCAAGCTTATGCATGAAAAATTAACAAGAAAGAAAAATGAAGTAGAGATCACAATTTACCCAAGATAAATGTGAAAAGCTCGCTACTTGAAGCTTTGGAGGGGCTCTTACATAATTTGAGAAAACTTCCAGGCCTTTATTGTAATTTCCCCACAATAATATAACTAGGGTTTTAAGAGTGGGCTCTTCGTTATCATTTATTCTTCCTCAAGCCAAAGGGGTGTTGCCCCTCCCTTCTTCGTCCCAAGCCAGGCGGCGACGGATTTGAGAAAGGGCGTGGGGAGGATGGTCCTCGACGGGCGCGCGGTGGAGATGGCATAACAACGGTGAGGGGCTATGGTCCTAGCGGCACATGCGTAGGATGTCGGTTGACGGATTAGGCGGCATGTCGTTCACAAGATGGCAGAGGACGACGACGATGAGCTGTCGTGTGCAGGAGCGTCAAGCACCTAGCAACGGGAGCTTGAAGATGGAGGGGTGACACACACCCCTGGAGGTCGATGGCAGTCGTGCCGCGAACGTTGGTCAGTGGCGCTGTAGAACGGGTGGCTCGTGGCTAGGTTGCTCGTGGTTGTAGGAGGGGTCTCCAAGCATGGCCACTACGGGGCGACACACGCCTCCATGGCAGTGATGCAGCAGTCGGTGGATGGGTGGCAGGTGCTGCCTGCAGGCTGGAGGGCGGCGCATGCTACGGTTGATTGGAGATTATTTTTTTATTTTTTTAAGAAACAATACAGGCAAAACTTTTTCTATTATATTTTTTGTAAAAACAGAAATGACAGAAACTCTTTTATTTTATTTTTTTGATTTTTTTTATAAAAAAACAACTGTATTTTTTGTAATAATTTTTTATTCCAGCAAATAAAATATAGATATAAAAAAATTATTCGAGCAATAATTAATCAAATAGAGAATCAGTGGGCGAAGGGGTTTCGCCGTAGATGGTGGATTGGAAGCGAGTATCCGACCACCGTACGTGGCCGAAGATGAGAAGTCGTGTGAGGTAGAACGTGAAGGTGGAGAGATCGAGAATATGAGATGAAAAATAAAGATCGATGGCAGATCGAATCATGATGGAAATATAGGAATTAAAATCTAAGATCTAGAAAAAAATGAACTATGAAATAAAGACTAAAAATTAAACCTAAAATTATTCTGTAAAGAGATCGAGAAATAAAGGGAAGTGGATCTCACTGTGGGAGTGGAAAATTCTGTGATGGCCTTGATGAAGGCCGACTCGCTGTCACTGGAAGACTCGGATGCCAGGCACTGATGAATCCACATTTCATCATCTTTATTCTATCATTTTGGCCTCAAAAACCCTAGTAAATGCATGTAAATACCCTTAATTCCCACATCTTAGCATTCATGCATGTGCATGTAATTAATGTATAAAATATTGTAATTAAAGCCAAAATTATAGAATAAATAAAAGAAAAGAAAAAGAATAAAATATTGTAAATATTTTATGACCTGAAATCCCGAGACCTTGGAATCTCGATGAATAGATCGGCAAGGAATAAAGTAGGGGAGATAAGGGCCTAAATACGAAAAATCCCCTTTGTTTTCATTCATTCTTTATTCATTTTGGGACCTATTTTTGGTTCCACTTTTTATACATCAAATAAAGAAACTTTGTACATGAAAGTTGTAGATAATTAAATAAGAAAGATACAAAATTGATTTCACTCAAAAATAATGCACAGATAAAAAGTTATGGTCTGAATAAAAATCCAGAGTCCCAACTTCCCAGACCTGTATCTCCCAAACAAAAACTCCAAATGCATCAAACTCACCTTTAATTGTATATAATTTAAAATAAGATATTTTATGGCGGTGGTTTCGCATTTGGCGGAGCTACGGTTTGAAAGTTGAGTTTTGGACCCTTATTGTATACTTGTACAGATTAAAATACTCATTTTATTATTTATTAATTATTTTTATATTTTTATATTTTTTATTATTTTGTAAATATTATTTATAATAAATATGTTTATTAAAATAAGAACAAAAACTCAAAGAAAACTCAAAATAAAATACCTGTATATAAAAGACATAGGTAAAATACTGCTATACATACTTGTATAATTTATACTTTTATTATATTAAGTGTACAAAATACATCAAAAAAAATAAAAATATTTTAAGAGTACAAAAGTACTTTATAAATTTATAAAATAACACACAAAAATAAATAAATTAAAAACACAAAATAAAAATAAATTAACAAAAAATATATATAATACACCTATAAAGGGTGTAAAAGGGAACTTGTAATATTGTACCCCATAAAAATAAATAAAATTCACCATAAAATAATTTAGAAAATAACAAATATTTTTCATTTAATAACCTAAAAATAATAAAGTCTTACTATTTTAATATGAATTTACAAGGTATTTTTCAGGGGTTTTTCCTGGTGCAGTCTTCGTTGACCTCGGTCAACTGTATGCCCTTCACCCCTGTAGCATGTCAGACCTCGTTTTTAGCCCATGTTTGACGATTTTCGAAGACCGATTCTTTCATCAAATCGTGTCGAGATCTTCACGACTTTTCGGCCCCTACTATCGAGCTTTCACTCACTTGCGTTGTTTCGGGGAATGGATCGACGATTTACCCAATATTCCTCGATCTTTGGTGCACCAGAACCATAGAGTCAAACCCCTTATATGCCACCCCCGACTTCCCTTTGAATTTTGAACCCCTCATTCTAGGTTAAGCTCCCATCTCTTGTGCCTCGAAGCTCCAGGAAGGTGACAGCTCCTTGTAGAGACCTTCGGGTGGGTAGAGCATTGCCTGAGGTGGCTCCACCACCTCCCCCTTCGCCGACGGTTGAGGTATCTTCTCCCTCTGGCTCCGGCCATCGAGGCAGCCTCTTTTCTCTTTCATTTACGTTGCATTTAGTTTGCCTTAGTCTTAGGATCAAAAGCCCCAAAGAAATTTCAAGTTTCATCGAGCCAATCACCCTATAGACCATCTCGCCGGAGCGCTCCTCCGGCAGAGCTCCGTCACATCATTTCGCGCCACCACATCCACTCCGCGGGGTCCATGCACTTTCCCTGGACCCTTTCACGATTTCTTGCAGGTCAAAGCTCGTTGACTCGAGCCTGGGAGCACTTTTGCGCCTCGCCAGAGCTCCGTGGAGCTCTCCAGCTCCGACGCCCTCCCTTGCGAGCCTCGGCCATCGCCGAGATCTTTTGGAGCTACCAAGAGATAGACAAAGACCGCAGGAGTCTCCAGCCCCTTTTGAAGCCTAAAAGATCGCCGGAGAACGGAGCAGGAGCTCGGAGAAAGTTGCCTCGTCGGCGTTCCTCCGCTGTTCTTGCTCCGACCTTCGGAGCCGTTGGATCGAGGCGGAGCTCCAGATCGCCCAGTAGCTGTTGGATCGCGCCAAGCCCCCCATCATCAGATCTTCAGCCGAAGATCTAATCGTGGCCTTCCATTGCCGAAGCGGTATCGGGCGACGACGTGCAACCACGTGTCAAGTGGGAGATTCCCCACCGTTGGATCGCGCCCGAGTGGGGTATTTTGCATCCTTACCCCGCGTATTTTTGTAATTTTCATTTAGTCCATAAACTTTCAGTTGCAGTATAAAAAGTTTTGTAATAATTATATTTAGGCCCCTGAACTTTATATATTTGCACGTAGGTCCTCGCCACATCACCTCACGTGACCAGTACACGTGAGGTGCGAGGCATTTTGCAGAGGACCCCTCGCGGGTCTTGGTATTTCACTTCAGTCCATGAACTATTGTATCACGTGTAATATTTTTGGGTAAATTGCATAATAACCCTTGGGATTTTTGTATTTTACACTTAGGTCCTTCCCAGGCGCATGCTAGTCATGCGCTGGGTGGGTATTTTGCAGGTGTACCCCAGCGGGTTCTGATATTTGTATTTGGTCCATTAAGTGCAATATTCAGTATTATATTTTGTGTAAAAATTGCACGTAGGCCCTGAAACTTTTGTCTAATTACATTTATACTCCAGCCAGCTGTGTAATTTTTATTGGATGTTTGTATTTGTTTAGTACATCATTTTAACTCGAAAAATTACCAAAAAAATATCATAGGTTCCTGTTGCATTGCTTATTCACGCTATATTTTTATTTTTCATTTTTGTTGCATTTTAAAATTTATAAAAATAAAAAACATGCATTTTAGCTCCTGTTTGCATTAGAAAATGCCAAAAAAAAATCAAAAACCCTAGAAAAATTCCAAAAAAATTACCTAAGGTGTATTTTAGTGTGTTTTAGTGTCAATCCAAAAATTATTATTAATTTCAAAACAAAAACCTAAAAAATTAGAAAACCTCTAAAAACTTCATAAAAATCTAAAAAATCCTAGAAAATTCCTAAAAATATAAACTCCCTTTATGTAGTTTCTATATTTTATTGTCTTTTATTTAAAATTAATTTGGGAAAATTTTGTTACTTTTTTCTATTTTCATTCCCATTTTAATTTCGGCCAGCAGTTTTATTCACTGTTTCTTGTAGCTTTTAAAAATACCAAAAATATTTAGAAAAATCCCCAAAAATCACAAATATAGGAGAAAAATATAAAAAGATCAAAAACAATTTTATTTCCTAATTTTGAGCATTTTTCCTTATTTCTATAAATAGCTTATCACCTCTTTTTTTATATTATTTATATATTCTATTTACAAAAAAATATAAAGTATAAAAATAAAAAAATAAAAAACAGTAAAAACAAATTAAAATACAAAATAAAAAAATAAAAAAATACAATTTTAAAAACCCACAAAAACATTGCATTTTTGCAGACACATCACATCACATTTTGCACTTTGCCCGATCTATCCTGCTTGCTCCCTATGTTCGACACTCTACATACTTTCACTATACACATTTTGTAGAGTTAAAATAAATTTTAACTTCACTTCTATTGTCATTGTTTGATTTATATTGACGTGGGTTAATTATTGACTAAATTCGGATTTCTTAGCGGTCACCGCAGCGACTTCTGTGTTCCCGCCTTGTGTGGAATACACGACCGCTAGATTTTTGGGTTTATCAAATAGCGCCGTTGTTGGGGAGCAACAACGTATAGATCATGTTTTTGTTTGATAGTGATTGCTTGTTTACATTATTGCTTGCTTTATCTCTCTATTTTTGATATCTACCTTATTGAGCTATCTGACCATTCTTATTTCTTGTCTTCTTGCGAGGGACCGCGGATCGAGGAGGATCGCCTAGGGGATCTAGTGCAACCTTGGGAGGCGGAGTCGGCTGTTCTAGCCCAGCTGTCAAGAGAGAGCAGGAGGAGTGAGAGAGGATAGTTAGCGGCTTTTATTTTCTTTTGTGAGAGAGAGATTCATTTATAATTTGTAATAATAATTTGTAATAATACATGTACCTTGGACACTTCAGACACTCATGCCTAATTTCCAAGTGTTTGTTCACCTGGGGGCTCACCGCGGTTTTCTTCGCGTTTTCTCGCTGTCATTTTCTGGTTTTGTTTTATTTTTTCTTTTCTTTTATGGAATGAGCCCTTAGCTTTTAGACTTTGCTTGATCGAGTAAATTAGGTCCAAACACCCTAATAACCATTGTATGTACATATAGTGTGTTTTGGACTTAGTCTAAAATTAAACAGTTGCTTCACCATCTTCGAGCCATCGCGCTGCGAGCCCACCCTGCCAACCGCTGCTCCTGAACTCGATTTGTCGAGACGAGGAGGGGTGAGCCTAGACCGGACTCTAGGATTGAGGATTGGTGATCAACTTGTGGTTTTTCACGCTAGCAATTGCCTGCTTAGGACGATTTTCGTGTGCATATCGGAATTTAGATTAGGTTTAAAATTCATGTTTTGCATCCCGCATGGAGAGAGCTGGAGGCGATGTAAGTCTTCTATCTTAGCATCCATCATTTAGGCACAAAGGTGAGATTTCCATCTTGGTGTCACCTTGCATAGCTTTTCTGACTCTTCTCCCTCTGTTTTTTGGATCAATTAGGAATCAAATAAAAAAAACAAAAATGTTAGGTGCTTGTTTGAATTGACTCAAAGCAAGTGATAACACCAAAAAAATTAAAAAAAGGGACTACTAAAGAAAACTTGACCTAAATAAAATTGGATAATTGGATTCATTGCTTGGGGTGAGTAATACCCTCACTTGTATTCAGGTTGCATGGGAAGGTCTCCTTCCAAGTGAGCAGAGCGGCTTCGTAAGGATTAGAGCCCAAAACCCAGTCTGTGGCTGCCTTGTGTATCGCCTGGATTTCCGAAGTATTGGCGCTACTATCGTATGTAGACGAGTAGGGCTTGGTCACCATTGATGACTATCTATTGTTTAGAGCATCGACCTTGTCTGAAGTATCGAACATAGGCCACGCCTTCACGGGGGTGTCTGTTTCATTGTCTTGCTTCCGAGTAGGATCTTGCACGCTCACGGGTGATTCCGTTGCGAGCGAGATCCGAAGTATTGGTTTCGCCTATCGGCTTCCTCTCTCTTTTTTTGGCTGAGTAGGGATCCAGGAAGGGTTACAAGGACCTCAAAAAGTGTAGGCTACAGGTTACACAGGAGGAGGACAAGTACGAGAATACTTTTCTGGCAGTACTCTCTCTCCTATAAGCGTAGCGCTTTAAGGACTCGTTGAAAGATAACTTCCTGAATTCAAGCTAAAAACTACAAAGATAAAAGACGAACCTTCACGGCTTCATGTATTGAGTTGGTGAACTCTTTGTTTTGTGTTTGATTGTTAGTTGGATTTAGGTCAAGATCAAAAACACCGCACAATTGTGCGCAATTTTGCTTCCCCCCTTCCTTCTTCATTTCTCAACCTTGCTCTTCTCAAATAAACACGATGATGGGACGGAGATCTCTTAGACCGTCTTTGGCAGCACCGCTATCTAGCACTCCTCCCTATTCATCTAAGACAACCTCGGGGAGTCCAGACCCACTCTCCGAGCCTGAGTTCACTTCCTTCCTGTTCCCCCTTGACCACCCTTCTCCTTCCATCAGTCTAAGAGTTTCAGAGTTCAGTGCATCACAGAGCTCAGAACATTTGACGGCACCTGAGATGGGTTCTTTTGCCTTTTCAGAGAATCCAGCTATGGCGGATAGAGGAGAGCACCCAGATGAGCACGAGCACCCTCCATTCTTATACGATCAAGCTGCCATCAACAATTTATTGTTAGCATCCCTGGAAACTATGTAGAGACAGATCCGAGACCAGGGAGTATTCATGGGTGATCTCATGAGGGAGATTGCGCAGATACAAGAGGGACGTGAAGACATACCTGGGGGTGGAGGAGGAGATATACCAGTAGTAGCAGGCGAGGGAGGAGAACCGAACCAGGAGCGGCCGCCATAAAAAATCATGAGGGAATTGCACAATCCAGCGACATCCCTCACTCATCGATGGATCCGACTCCCCCCCCCATCCATGGAGACGTTGAGCTTCGCCCACACACTATTCAGCTACTGCCAAAATTTCACGGGCTGACGACCGAAGAGCCACACCTCCATCTGCAAGAATTTGAAATGATCTGCAGTACAATTCATGACAGGCTGGTGACTGAGGACACCATCAAGATGATCGCCTTCCCATTCTCCTTGGTTGACAGAGCCACTTACTGGCTGAAACATTTGGGGAGGTTCGTCGACACTTGGGCAGAACTCCGGACCGCATACTTGAACAAGTATTATCCGCTCGGTCGGACGAACGCAGCGAGAGCTATGATCAGTAACTTCATAATGATCTCTAATGAACAGTTCCATGAAGCGTGTGATCGATTCAGAGAGCTCATTGACCGGTGTACACACCATGATATATCCAAGCCCAATCTGGTTCAAAGTTTCTTTTGTGGGCTTACACCGGAGCTGAAGGGGCTTGTTAATGCCTCTTGTGGTTGGTCCTATTTCTCCAAAGGTGAAGACGATGTTTGGACCATCTATGAAGGGATGGTAGAGAACTCGACAGTTATGGCCCAAGCCAGAGTCTACACACATCAGAAGCCCCCCAAGGAGCGGGATCATTTCAGAGGATCGCCAGCATCGATGCCGGTCCTCACACTCCGTCGGTAGCCGCAGCCTAAGCCGAATCAGCTGCAGCCGACATGGGCATCATTAGTGAGAAGTTGGACCATCTCGAGATCCTCGAGAAGAAGCAGATGCAAGGACTGGCCCAGATGGACCAGATAACCAAGACCATGAGTGACCTGAAGATGCAGATTCTTTGCGTCCAGATGGCACAAACATCTTCTCAACAGCCTGCCAGGTCATAGGCTGATGCCAGCAGTAGCAGCTCAACCCGACCCTCTGCCTTGTACCGCCAGGTCAACCACATTCAGGCAGAGCCGGTCCCGCTGTTACAGTACTACCCATTGCAGCCATCATCTCAGGACACTCAGATGGTGGTTTATCAGCTGGATCAACCACAGGCAGTTCTACCTCACCATCCTTCGAGCAGGAGCCATTGATGGAAGTCAATGGGATATGGTACGACCGGTACCCGCAGCCCGGGATTCGTTGTGATCACCCCGGATTCCATTGGGGCAATGGTGGCACCTCATCTCAGCAGCAGCCCCCGGCTCAGGGATATCAGAACAGCCAGCAGCAACAGCAACATCCCCAGTATGCCCATCAGCAGAACCATCATGGTCCTCATCCCACCTATCAGGGACAGCAGTGGAGGCAGCGTCAGTCGCCTCAACTGTCATACTCCCAACCATCTCATCATTACTCTCACCAGCAGAAACCTCATTTCCAGCAAGGGAACACTTCCGGTTCTCAGGTTCCCACCTTTGAGAACCCAGCTCTCGAAGACCTCGCCCGCTTGATTTCTGACCATCAGGCATCCTATCGGCGGGATATGGATGAGTTCCGGCAGGAGATGAGGGATTTAATCAAGGGAAAAGCCGCCATACTAGCTCAGATTGAAACAAAAACAATCTAAAGAGGAAGTCTGAGCAGGTACAGTTTACAGAGGATACTTCTCATAGTGACTATTTGAGTGACACGTCTTCTTTGTATGATGCTAATTTTGTGACTACTAGGAGCAGTAGGATGCCAGCCAGCGGCACTTCATCTAAGAGACAACCACATGCAATACCACGAGCGCCAGATGAACCACGAGCGCCAAATGAGCAGAGGAGCGGTGCTGATACCGCTAATGATGTTGAAGATGGCGGTGTTGATGCCGCTGATGATGTTAAAGACGGTGGTGCTGATGCCACCAATGATGGAGATCCAGACGACGGTACTGGGGCTGTCGTGATACCCTATGCAGACGGTGGTGCTGATGCCACCATTTTTGATGTAGAGCCAGAGCGCAGTGCTGATGCCGCGAAGACAGGTGCTGTTGGTGGTATTGAGGCCACCACTTCCACTTTTGTTGAGATCCCACATGTAGTGTTGCCACCTTTTGTATCTAAGGACTGTGGTAACAAAAAGATCAAAAAATGAATAAAGGAAAGGTTTCTATTTATACTTCAGATCCATATGTGTTGAATGATGATCATGGTATGGATTCTATTCCTTCACAGGCATAGGAACCTATTCCTAGTCCTCCATCTGCGGAGGCCCCTTCCATCCCCTTACCAGAAGCACTTCACCAGGCGAAGGGGAATAAAAGAGAATATCCTAAAAAGACCCAACAGGTAGAGTTTAGCAACCAGATGATTGACCGATTCCACATTTAGCTGACTCTACAGGAAGCACTTGAGCACATCCCCCTCTTCAAAAAGAACTTGAAAGAGAAGACTACAGTCCGTAAGAAGAGGAGGTACCACAGAGATCAAATCCATGTGCTCACCTATTCCACTTGCTGCACCATTCAGAACAAACTGCCAGCCAAGAGACCAGATGCAGGAGCCCCCTATGTCAGATGCGAGATTCAAGAGCAACAGTTTGATCGTACTCTATTAGACAATGTCTCTTCTATTAACCTTCTTCCGACAGCCTTACTCGACCAATTCGAGTTCGGTCCTCTTCTTAGCAGCATGACAGTCCTTCAATTTGCTGATAGGTCGACTAAGAGGCCGATGGGGTTGTTGAGAGACGTGGTTGTTACCATTCAGGGCCCTAAATTCCCCGTGGACTTTGTTGTATTGGACATGGAGATCCCTGAGTCGGTAACCGATGCCCCCATCATACTTGGACGCCCATTCTTGGCCACAGCCAAGGCGGTGACCGATCATGATAGTGGGAAGGTATGTTTTCGCGTGGAGGGAGAGATCATACAAAAAGAGACGATCGAGGAAACCAGAGCGAGAGAATATGCATGCTCTTAGCAGTCCAGCGAGGCCGCGCAGATGACAGAGGAAGAGCTAGACATCCACCTGGAGTGTGATTTTGTGATGACAGATGATGAATCCAATTGGACAGATCCCGTAGCACAGACCCTCGCCTTGCCTACAGATTCACCATACTTACAGCTTATGGCAGTCGAGGGCCTGGAGAGCACACCCCCGGATGAGGATACTTTTGTGGCTGACAATTGTGGGACGAGTGATGCAGATTTTTAGTCTTGTTCTTCTAGTTCAGATCCCTCAGACTCAGACATTGATTGGGATGAATTTGATAAATACTTGTCGTGTCTGATTTCTTCTGAGTCGACAGCCATGACGGAGTGCGGGACAGTATAGTTTATTGATGATTCAACAGGGTTCCCTTCGTCAGATGTTCATTCGCAGCGAGAGTTCTCACATGCAGACCGGGTAGCCTTTACACAGACATATCAGAAGCCAGATCTGCCACCTCCCAGTTGTCCAGAACTGAAACCCTTGCCGCAGTTGCTGAAATATAGATTCCTTGCGGGTGAGTCAGATATGCACCCAGTCATTATCTCAGCAGGTTTGACTGGAGAGCAAGAATCTCGTCTGATGGAGGTTCTTGAAAGATACCACAAGGCAATAGGATGGAGTATAGCTGATCTCCAGGGGATAAGTCCGGCTCTGTGCTCCCACCACATCTATCTTGAGGAGGACGCTAGGTCGTCGCGTGAGTTCCAGCGACGGCTGAACCCAAATCTTCGAGATGTGGTCATAAAAGAAATATCGAAGTGGTGGAGCGCCAATTTCATCTACCCCATCTCCGACTCCAAGTGGGTTAGTCCATTACATGTGGTACCCAAGAAAACGGGTATCACTACAGTTATGAGTGAGTCTAGAGAGGAGATAGCTACCCGAGTACCCACTTCTTGGAGGGTTTGTGTGAACTACAAATGATTGAATTAGGCCACCAAGAAGGATCATTTCCCACTGCCATTCATTGATCAGATTATCGAGAGGCTAGCTGGGAAGAGTCACTATTGTTTCCTCGACGGGTACTCTGGATATAATCAAGTGGCCATTGCGTCCGAAGACCAGGAGAAAATGACATTCACCTGTCCGTTTGGGACTTATGCTTTCAGACGGATGCCCTTTGGTCTATGTAACACCCCCGCGACATTCCAAAGGTGCATGCTGTCCATTTTCTTGGACATGGTGGGTGACTGTTTAGAGGTCTTCATGGATGACTTCTCGGTCTATGGTGATGGGTTCGATGCTTGTCTTGACTGCCTAGGCCGTGTGCTTCAACGCTACATAGAGGTCAATCTTGTCTTATCTTGGGAGAAGAGTCACTTCATGGTGACTCAAGGGACGGTCCTTGGTCATATTATCTCAAACAGGGGCATGGAGGTCGATCCGACTGAGGTGTATATCATTAGAAAACTCAATCCACCGTCCAATCTGCGTCAATTATGGTCTTTTTTGGGGCATGTCGGTTTCTACCAATGGTTCATTCAGGACTTCAGCCGTATTGCCCGACCGTTTACTCATTTGCTGACGAAAGACACTGAGTTCATTGTAGATGATAAGTGTCTTGCATCTTTTGAGACTCTCAAGAGTATGGTTGTCTCGGCTCCTGTCCTTCAGCCACCTGATTGGTCTCTCTCATTCGAGATCATGACGGACGCTTCTAATTTTGTCGTTGGGGCTGTGCTTGGACAGAGGAGGGATGGATGGTCGTTTGCCATTCACTACGCCAACCGGACTTTGGATGCCGCTCAACAGAATTATACTGTGACAGAAAAGGAGATGCTGGCCGTAGTCTTTTCTTTGGATAGGTATATATCATATATTCTCGGATCTAGAGTGACTATTTTTACAGATCACACTGCCATCCGGTACTTAATGGCTAAGAAGGATGCCAAAGAACGCCTTACCAGATGGATCCTTCTGCTCCAGGAGTTTGATATTGAGATTAAAGATAAACCTGGAGTTAAGAATGTGGTGTCGGATCACCTTTCCTGCTTAGAGAACCTTGAGGAATCTGAGCCCAGCGCACCTATCACTGAGACGTTTCCAAATGAGGCGATCTTGGCGATCACCTCGCTCCCGTGGTATGCCGACATTGTGAACTATCTTGTTGCCAAGACGGTTCCACAAGGTTGGCCCAGGCAGAAACTCGAGATCTTCCTGGTGAAGGCCAAGTTTTATTGGGAGGATCCCGTCCTTTATCATGTAGGAGGGGACAACATCTAGAGGAGGTGCATTCCTCAAGAAGAGCAGCATAGCGTCCTCACATACTGCCACAAGCTTGAGGCAGGAGGACATCATTCTGGGAGACGGACAACACAAAAGGTGCTTCAATCCGGCCTTTGGTGGCCTACTCTCTTCAAGGATTCAGATGAGTTCGTGAAGAGATGTACTGACTATCAGAAGATGGGTACTTGCAGACAGAGAGACATGACGCCCATGCAACCCATTCACTTTTGTGAGGTTTTTGATGCATGGGGGATTGATTTCATGGGCCCATTTCCTAAGAGTCAAGGATTTGAGCACATTTTGCTCGCTGTAGATTATGTCAGCTGATGGGTTGAGGCCATCCCCGCCCGAGCCGCAGATGCTAAAACCGTTTGTTGATTTTTGAGGAAAAATATCATTTCACGGTTCGGGGTACCTAGAGTCTTGATTTCAGACGGGGGATCTCACTTTATCAATGACAAGGTTAGGGCCCTTGCAGATGAGTTCGGCATTGACCCTCGTGTTGCCACGCCGTATCACCCTCAGACTAATGGTCTTGCCGAAGTATAGAACCAGGAGATAAAGACTATCCTACAGAAGGTTTCCCGCCTAGACCGAAAGGATTGGACACAGCTTTTGGACTCGGTCTTGTGGGCCTATCGGACATCCTTCAAGAATCCATTAGGGATGTCTCCCTTTCATCTCGTCTATGGCAAGCCGTGCCATCTGCTAGTGGAAATCAAGCACAAGTCACTTTGGGCAGTCACTGAGTTATTATTGGATCCCGAGAGTATAGGAGAACAGAGGAGAGCAGAGTTGGCAGCCCTGGAGGAACTGAGAGATACAACCTTTTCTAGCAGCCTACAGTACAAGGAAAAAGTGAAGACATGGCACGATTCTCACATCAGCCATAAACAGTTTGAGCTAGATCAACATGTATGGTTGTTTGATTCCAGGCTGAAATTATTTCCAGGGAAGTTACAGAGCAAGTGGAAGGGTCCGTATGTGGTCAAGAAGGTACATGACAATGGTAGCATTGATATATCCGAGCCGTCATCTTCCTCTACTTTCCGTGTTAACGGTCAGCGCCTGAAGCTATATCTAGATCATGATCCGACGACCGTTGATGTTGCCCCCATTCTTCTGGTATGAGATGTACTCTTTGACTCATATCATTTGCATCTCATACATGGTGATCACTTCCATCTTCCGTTGTATAGATCATATGTCCATACCATTCTTTTTCCATCTGTTGATATCTTTTCTTCTTTTCCTTTTCTATTTTCTTTATCTATTAAAAAGGTGTCGCCCCTTGTTGTCAGTTTCTAGACTTAGGACGTACTTTGTCCTAAGTATAGGGGGGTGTGCACCTTGAGTTTCTCTATTCTTCGGTCCTCTCCATTGTCTCATCTTCTTGTCTATACTTAGGGATATCTTACCCTATGTATAGGGGGAGACAACCTGAGTACGATCTGTTCATTCCCACCCTTGACCCTCCCTGCGTTGTGTACAGTCTGTTATACTTAGGATTATTTTATCCTAAGTATATGGGGGACCGTCAACTTCTCATTCGTTCATTCATTCCTTTATTCATTTATTTGTTAGACTTGCCTATACTTTGTACGAGTTATGTCTTCTCTTTTCTCTCCGATCTATGAGGACATAGCTCAAGCAAAGTATAGGGGGGTCGTATATACTACGTATATACTTTAGCCATAACTCATACTTTCGTATTTTCTTAATAATATGGATAACAATTCTTTTAAAATTCATTAAAATCCTTAATTAAAAGATGTGGTCATTCCTCAAATTTTTTATATATATACTGATTAATAAATCAGGTGAAAATGTTTTTTGCAAAATGTTTGAGAAATAGTTTGAAATTCTTTGTGAAAATTTTTTTGGAAAACTATTTTGAAAATGTTTTGTTACATGTTTTCAACGTTTGTAAAAACATTTTGGTTTGTAAAACTTATTTTCTTTGTGTGAAATAAAAATGTTTGAAAAAATGATGTGCAAATGGTTTGAAAAATGGTTGCAAAAATATTTTGAAAAATCTATTTATACTGTTAGAAAGCCTTTGCAAAATGATTTTCAAATGTGTGTACATGTTTGTAAAATGTTTGTAAAAAATTATTTTGGACTATAGTTTGAAAAATTGTTTGAAAAAATTTTCAAATAAGTTTGAGGAATACATACATCACATTTAAAATTCTTTATTATATATACTTATAAAATTGACCACTTACCCTTGTAAATTCTTAAAATCCACTTCTTGTAAATATAAGAAGCATCCCCGTGTAAATATTTTAACCTAGTTTTTAGCCAAAGTTTTTGTTTTCGAAAATCCTAAAAACATTTGCAAAACTAAAATGCCAAAAATGTTTGAAAAATCTTTTGAAAAAAAATATAAAAAAATGCATATGCATCATCATCATCTTTTCAAATATCCATAAAAAGTTCAAAATCTTGAAAATTGCATCACAAAAATATTTTCTGCATTTTGCATATCATTTGCATAGCATGGGCATATTTCGGATTGATTTTGATAGTTGAACAAGTCTAAGTAAAATCCGGAGATTGGAGCTTGATTGGACCTTAAAATCTACCTAATTAACAGGAACCTTGTAGGAGCTGGAATTGAGGTACTTCAGGTCTAGTTGACTTAATTCTTTGAGGATCACGGGACTTGGTTCAATGGATTCTTGACTGCCTAAGTAGAGTATTTCGGAGCACACGCACGACTCTTGTTGATAATGACCTAACATGGACACCTGCACCTTTCACATGGCTCAACTCAGTTGAGGTGGTGAGCGGATTGGATTTGCCGGTATGAGACGCATACAAGTGGAAACACTTGTCCTCCTCTAGGGAGGGAAGTGCACCCCAACCCGTCCAGTGATGACGAAGTCTAAAGACAGGAGAGTGTGGGTTGCAATAAAGCTTTAAAAGAGGGATAGTCTACTGGCTCAAGAGGAAAAACTCCTTATGTAAATGCTATTGTATATAGTATTTCAAAAAAAAAATGATGATCAGACCTGTACAAAAATAAAATGCCTGCAAAGTATGTACATATGTTGTAAAGTCAATAAGCAAGCTTGAGTTCCAAAGTCAAATATGTGAGCCTGCTGGATGACTTGACTACACTGGTCTTGCATCATAGGATAGGTAGCTACACTGGCTACCGTCCATTCTTCTCTTCACCCCTCCTCTTGAGTTGGTTGCCACTTGAACTTAGAAGGGAATACCCCGCTCCTCGAGGATGGAGTTATTGTATTGGGGAATCATTGGGTTGTCATACTGGAGAAGTCAGTCTCTTTGTCATTCTAGTTTGGGAGAGCCACTATCACTTACATTGTACTAGTCAGACTCATAGTCGTAAGGGTTTGCGTATGAGTTGAGATATTTCTGACATGGCTATTGAGGAGACTTGAATAGAGTTTTGAGATTCTCAGGGACTGTTGGATTTCAAATCCGGTTCTCATTAAGGTTCCGCCCACACTTAAATTCCAAAGGTCCGACTTAAGCTCCAAACTTGTTTTATACTTTTATTTTATTAAGTGTACAAAATACATTAGAAAAATAAAATAAAAATATTTTAAAGTGTATAAAATTACTTTATAAATTTATAAAATAACACACAATAATAAATAAACTAAAAACAAAAAATAAAAATAAAATAATAAAATATATAGATAATATACCTATAAAGGGTGTAAAAGGGAACTTGTAAAATTGTACCCAAAAAAATTAATAAAATTCACCATAAAATAATACCTTGTGAGTTTTAGGATCATAAAGTTGGTATCCAATAACGTCCTTTACATACCCTATGAAGTAGCACTCTCGAGTGTGAGATTCTAGCTTACTTGCATCCACGTTCTTTGCATGGACAAGCAACCCCAAATCCATAAGTGTCTAACACTAGGTTTGGTACCATACCAAAGCTCATGATGAGTTTAGGTACCGATTGCTAGGAATCTTTCTTGGGATATATATTGTAGTCTCTATTATATATATTCAGAAACTAAGTGGTAATGTACTTTATTCATCATTGAGTAGATCATGTCCATGATGGTCCTATTGCGTCTTTCTGAAACACCATTAAGTTTGAGACTTCCAGAAGGAGTGAGATTGGAGACAATTCCTTTCTCTTTGAATTATTCTTGAATTCATCTGAGAGGTACTCGCTACCTAGGTCATATTGAATCCATTTGATCTTCCTATCGGTTTTGGTCATTAACAAAAGCCTTGAACTCTTTAAACTTTTCAAAGATGTCATATTTATGATGTATTAGGAAGATAAAATTGCATTGAGAATGCTCATCAATAAACGTCAAATAATATCGATATCCATTTCATGTCCCGATACTAAAGGGACCACATACATCAGTTTATATTAGGTTTAGAATACCCTCGCATCTTTTATCATAATATTCAAAAAGGCAGCCTAGTAATTTACCTCAAATACAATATTCATAGGTAGGTAAAATTTGGACCTGTAGAAAATCTAAGGGTCCATCCTTTATCAATATATTGATCCTATTAATAGATAAATGACCAAGCCTTTTATACCAAATCATGTTAGAATGATTTCCATCCTCTTTGGTTATTTTAGAGTTTTTATTAGTGGTATTAACATTCATGACATATTCATCAATGCACAATTCATAAAGTCCACCAGACGTTAGAATAACAACTGTAATATATTTATCACAATGATTTATGACAAGTTTATTACAAAATAGAAACAAATATCCATTTATAACTAACTTATATATATATATATATATATATATATATATAAGGTTCCTTCTATCATCTGGAACATAAAAACACTCTTTAAGTATTATGACTCTTCCACTAGATAATGGTAGTTGGTAGATCCTGACGGCTACTGCTGCAACAATTGCATCAGATCTCATCTGGATGACTTTCTTTCCTACATCAAGATTCTTAGTTTCTTGAAATAGATGTAATAAAATTCATACATGAAAAGAAGCACCAGAATCGATGATCCAACTACCTTATTATCCTACGAGAAAGTTGGTTTCAATGATGAAAGTAGATTTAATACCTATTGGGGTTTTACCTTTCTCCGCATATTTAAGGTACTCTAGGCAATTAAGCTTCTAGTGTCCTAACTTCTTGCTGTGATGACAAACATCAGTTTTCTTCGATGCCACTAGTGTGGAAGCATTAGAAGACGAGCCAACAACTTGACTCTTATTCTGAGTCGGACCCTTCCTTGACCCCAGCTTCCTACCGTGCTTCCCCGTAACCTGTGCAACCATTGCACTACCAGCAGAATTCTTTCTTCATTACATCTTCTGTACACTTTAATGAATCCATGAGTTTAGCATTAGTCAAGTTCAACGTGTTCATGTGGTACATTATCACATAGTTATTGAAAAACTTGGGGAAACAATATAATGAAGTCGGACTGCATTTCTGCATCCATCTCAGCCCTAGAGTTTCCAATTATGACAGATAACCAAACATTTTGATTACATTTTCATGAATGGAAGTCCCTTGCTGCATTTTGCAGCGAATAATCTTTTTCATAACGTTATAATTCTGAGTGCGGTTGACATCATTGAACATCTCTTTGAGATTAATTATTATATCCTAACAAGTTTCCATATCCACATGTCGCTTCTGAAGCACATTGGATAAAGATCCTAGAATATAACACCGAGCCAATGTATGATATTCATCATATTTCTCATTGAACTTGTTTTCTTCCGGTGTTTGAGAGTTTGTGTAATCATTCTTGGATAACACATAAGAGATGTGATCCGCAGAGAGAAGAAGATCCAAATTACGGATCCAATCCAAGTAATTTGGCTCGGTGGTTGACCTACAAGATCCTACTGAGTAGGTTCATGGATTTCATTGTCTGAAATTAAGAATGTACTTTATTAGAACATATAAATAATTATATATTCAAATTTTTAAGTTTTTAATCAAATTAATCTTGCCTTTTCAACTATGAATGTTCATTTCTTTATTTACTTTCAAAGTAAGAGATATACTTACCGATATACCTCTAGCAAGAACTGGGATCTCCTTCTTACCTTTGTTACATCTCAATAATATGAGAAACTATAACTCGGATAAAAAGAAGCAGGAACACATTCCACCTTGCAAGTAAAACTTGAATTTTCCAATTTGGTATTTAACACCTGATCCCGTCACCTTAAGGCAATGTTGACCCGTTATTAATTGAACCTACTGTCAACAGGATTAGAACTTGCTATGCGTAGTCCAATATCACCCAATAATATGAGGTACTGATAGTGAGGTCACTACGCACATGACCTAACTCTTTTGAGAGGCAAGGAGTCCGATCCATGTGCGCTTGTATGCAGAAGCTGTCACTTCAGACATGTGTCTTCTACATACAATCCATGGTGACAGAACCCTTCACCTTGATAGGAGACCATCGATGTCATTTATATGATCCTCCATATGTTGTTCAAATTTTAATTAATTATTGTGAATCTCATTCACATAATCAACTCTTTTAAGGGAATTACATCTTTATTCGTAACAATTCATTAAAGGGAATCACAAAATTTTAATTAGATTTAATTCATTTAATTACGTTAAATAAATTATCAATCCAACAATCAACTAACAAACAGTTAGGGTTTGCTTGATATCACTATATAGTATAATCTCTCACAAGTGCATGTTATTTTGTATTTTAATAATTAAAGAACAACTTGACCTACTCATATTATTCTTTCCTCAAAAATAAATCCGACCAGTACACTCGAGTTATGCTGTGAGGGAGCATTTCCTTGACATGCAAGGCGCTAATTAGTAAACCCAACTAACATACCCAATCTAGAAACCTTCACCAATCTGATTGAGAACAATACAAAATAATGCCAATGTATGCGTTTTAACGACCAACTTTGATGACCATAATTATACTATATAATTGTCACTAAGAAATATTAGGCATTTTAAAATAATATTGAGATCCTAAAATTTCTAAACATATTAAGTAACCATGTTTTGCATGTAAAAGTTGTCCTACAACTATTGTAGGATAAACTATAGTTTTCATGAAACATACATTCAATGAGCAATGATGTTTAATCAATTATTTTCATAATTATTAGGCATCAAACTAATCAAGATAAATTAATAATTTTCATGATTTCTATTGATTGATAAACACATTAAGCAAAGATATTTGATGATCCAAACATTATCCGACCTATCTCTACTAAATATGGAATATTTAGGGAAAACGGAGTCGGAATCACAAGAAATGAATTCGAACGGTTTGCTGGTTTGATTCTCTACTTAATAAAAGTTTTTATTTAATATTTTACAATGGGAAAATAGTAAGCAAAATTCATTTTCTTATAGATCTGTGAATACATGCAAAAACAATTTCGTGGCGGGAACTTTTCGAATTTCATTCATGCACTTTTGGTACCAAAAAATGCTACTTTTTTGGGACATGCTTAGACTTTCTAAATATATTTTAATAACCAAAAAACATACCTAAACAATGCACAAATAGTTGTTTTTTTAGCAAAAAATAATTCAAAACCTGCGTCCAATGCAAAACAACAAGTCCACGCGCATGTGATTTACAAAACCTTGTTTACCTATGATTTTGCATAATATACAGGACCTCAACCAAGGCTTTGATACCACTTGAAGGTTATAAAAAGAACCTTAAGTGCATCACAGATTTGTGAAGATCTCATCATATGCAATCAGGAGCGACTAGTCATACTAGTGGCTCGGGACAGTGGAATTAAAAATTTAAAGCGATGAAACCACATGATCCGAGAACACTTCTCGAGTTATTTCATATAACCTTCTTTTTCTTTTCTTTATTTTTCCTTTCTTTCTTTATTTATTTATTTTAGGTTAAAATAGTAATAAGTGTACAATAATTACACATAGATGTAAGTTAGTAAGAATATGGAGTTAGTATTATATACATGTGTTTTATAAGGGATTTTAAGCTGAAATAAATGAATAAAGATGATAAAATGCAGATTCATCACTACATGAGGAGGTTTATGATGGAAGTTTTTATAGAGATTTTATCCCCCATCGTAGAGCAGATATGATGCGATCGTTTATCAGAGATTTCACTTTAGATCCCCAAGAGCCATGGCATATTTCATGGATGAGGTTTCTTGACCTCTTAAGAAGATTTCTGGACCATGGAATCTTGAAGACTGACCTTGTTCAGATCTTCATTAGGGGGATGACCGTAGAGAGATGAATCCTCATTCATCACTCTTTATTCTTTTATTTTAGCTAAAAATCTTTGCAAAACACCATGTATATGTTTGTAAATAGAATAAATTACCAAATAGCATGCATTGTGTAAAATGCAATAATTAGCATATTTTTTTGCAAAAATACAAGAATAAAGTAATAAAGAAAAAGAGGGAAATATTTAGAATAAATATTGAGTGACCTGAACCCAAGAGAGGACCTAATATGGGTCTGATCGCCAAATAAAATATGTAGAGATAGATAGGGTAACTCAACCATGTGTAAAACCCCCTCTTAGTGTATATATTTTATTTTCATAAAAAAAAAATAAAAATGTGTTTCTCTTATTTTGTATATATTTATAAAAATAAAATTAAAATCAGAAAAATTAAATAAAAACAAAAAGAAAATAAATTCTCTTTCTTCATTGTATATATGCCACGTATATATGACTAAAATACCTATTTATTTTACCCTTGTAAATAATTAATAAAAATCAAATAAAATTTACTTTATATCCAAAATTTTAGGGTGTAAATAAATAAAATATAAAATTGGGATAATTGTACAAAAATAAAATAAAAAAATAAAAACAAAAGATACATAGGTATTTTTACCTATATAAAATAATATATAATGTATATACATAATTTATTTTTCGTTAAATAAAGTTCAGTAACAAATACTTTGAAAATTAATAAACATTTTCTATTTTGAAAATATTTTTAAATAAAGCCATTTACTATTTTCAATTTAATTTCTAAATAATTATGAAATGGCGCCTCCTGATTGGTCCACAGGGTGTTGACCCCCGGTCAACCCCCCCCAGGACCACCTTTCCGTGGATCCACATCGCCGGCCTGATTTCTCCATATTTTCCTGACATGATCTACCATCCATTCACCCAAACACTAGGCTCCGATTGTTGATGCATGATCCATGACGCATGCCCGATCGTTTCCTTAGGGGTCCGTGCATCGGATTGCATGCCCGACTCCCATCTTCCCGAACCCTACTAGTATAAGACCTCGCCTCCAGCCGCAGTTTCAAGCACCTTCGACCACCGTCTTCGACTCCCAGGACCTCCACTCTCTAGCCTTGAGTGACAGCAAGCCCGAGGGGGTGTTGCAGTGAGGAAGGAGACGCCCTAGCCCTAGGTCCGACGGTCATCGCCACCGCGCTCCGCCATCGGCGACCTCGAGCCTCTCGAGGCATCGATCCATTGAGGCGAGGATCCCAGGAGGTAGCTGACCTCCACCATAGACTCTTCCGATCATCAGGTACCCTTGTTAGCCCGTAGCCTAGCTTGAATTCCAATCTTTAGGTTTCGCGCCGTCGGCCTTCGCCGGTCAATTCCCGGTCATCCGTTCACCCATTTCGCCATCTGACCATCCCTACATCTTCACGAGACCTCTCCGCACGTTCTTCACCCCTCTGATCATCCTGGTTCGCCACGCAATAGGAAACTCTGGTCTCCTCCGCTGCCACTCGCCGGAGACCCACGCACCGACTCCCCCGATCTCAGTAGCCTCAGAGGACCTCCCTAGCACGCACAGTAGCTGGACGAAACTCACCAGCATTAAGTTCATCAAGGACCCTCCATCGCCATTAGATCAGCCCCTCGCTCCAATTCAGATCTCGACCATCCGTTCGCAAGGGACTGCTGACAGTTAGATCCATCTGAGGATCAGATCCGAGCCGCAGATTGCCGAAGGGGCATCCGAGAATCACAGCCGTCCGATCATATGTGGAGCTGCCTTGCAGTCGTCGGATCATAATAAAGGTATAAATATCACTTAGGCCCCTCTTTCTTTAGCATTTATAGTTTAGTCTTGTAAATATTAGTTGTAGTTGTTTTTATTTTAGAATAATTGCACTTTGGACCCTAGTGTTTTGAGATATTGCATTTTAGTCCCTATGAATGATGAGCACGTGCGTTGACACGTGATTTATGGGTTATTTACATTGTTTCCCCTGCACTTTATTGCTGTTACCATTTGGATCTTTATAAATAGGAATTACATATATACCCCTCTGTGTGTAAATCACGTACTATCCGCGTGCTTGTTTGGGCTTTTTGCAGTTTCAATCTCGAATTTATTGTGCATGTTATTATTTGGCTGAAAGGTTTTCATTAATTGCACTTTGGTCCATGTGTGCTGTGCCTCTTTTATTGGTCGAATAAAATATAAAATAAACTCCAAATCTTGTGAAATTTGGACACGTGGCTCCTTGCCACTATGTAAAAAATTCACTATTTTTTGGGACATTTTTGCTTTGATTTTCTATTTTTAAAAATTCAAAACCTTCATTTTATCTACTGTTTGAATTAGAAAATCAACTAAAAATATTAAAAACCCCTTAAAAATTCTAAAAAAAATTGTTGTGTGCTTATTTTTGTGTCCTTTAGCTTCAGTTCAATTTTTGCTTAATTTGGATATATAAAACCCCTAAAAATTACAAAACCCTAAAAACTTTATAAAAAATATTAAAAGTTCAAAAAAATAAAAAAAATGCAATTTATTTTCTTGTAGCTTAGTTTTTATTTTAAGTATTTCATAAAAATTGTCTATAGATTTTTAGAGGTTATTATTTCGTATTTTTTAATAGCCTTTCAAATCTGGCTGCACATTGATTTCAGTTTTTTGCCTTCTTTCATTTTTATAAAATCCATTAAAAATCATAAAATTCTTAGAAAATTACCAAAAACACATAAAAATATAAAACCTAAAGATAATTTTATTTTAATTTTCTGGCTTGATTTGTGTTGTTAAATAGTTTGTTGATTGAGCTCTTTTTGCCTTGTTTTCTATTTTCTTCATAATTAAAAATCACAAAAAAAATATTAAAAACCTATAAAATCCACCAAAAACATTTTTCCCTTTTGTTTGATTTTTAGACTACTTCGTAGGCCATTTGGCCAATTCGTACTCCTTGTGTTAGACCCTGGTCGCTATACGAGGTTAAATAAATAGCAAAGACCGCTATTCGGTTGTTTGATTGATTATTTTATTTTGGTGGTCTTATATTTTCTTGTTGATTGAGCCTTGCTATTTGGGTCGCAACAACCCTGATTATTTTTACCTTAGCCCGATAGTGAGACGCTTGATCATCAGAATGGCGCCGTTGCCGGGGAGCACGACTTAGTAGTCGTTTTTGTTTTCGATTTTCGTTCGCAACTTTTTCCGCGGCTTTTCGTTTCTTCTGTGGCTTTTCACGGCTTTTTTGTCTTCTTTTATTTTCCTTTATTTTATTTTTGTTTTTTTGTTTTTGTCTGTTTTTTTATTTTATTTGTTCTTATTTCTGTTTTTATTTTTGCCTATATCTTCTTTTATTTTATTTTTTTGCATTATTATAATAGTTGTGTCTGACATTCTTCTGTTTCACTTTCTTGTGAGGGACCAAGGACCAAGGCAGCTTTCTTCGGAAAGCCGAAGCAACCACGGAAGCCGAAGGCAGCTCCCTTCTTTACGGAGCTGCAGGAGAGCGCGAGGAGTTGAGCAAGAAAGAGGAGAGGATAGACTAGCTTAGTGTAGTTTATTTTCAGTTAGATTTGATTATTGTAATAATATAGGGACTCAGAGACTTGGACTTGTGGATTGTCGAGGTCTGTTTCGTCGAGCACCGGTGTGCTCGGGGGACCCCATCGGGTTTTTCGCGATTTTGTTTTATGGCTTTTCTTTTTATTTTGTTCCCTGAGATTTGGCCTTAGCTTAGGAATTTCTGTGCTTGCGGCATAATTGATTAGGACCCCAGCCTAATTTGATTTCCTGTTCCTATAAATCGTCTAATCGGACCTAATAAATAATTAATAAGAAAAAGCTAACCTGGTCACTCGAGGGGTCACGTGCCGCTAGAGGCCGTATACAACGCTGGCAGGATCCGTTGTGGCGGACACCCATTGGCATAAGAGACCGGACCCCGACCCTCCCGTTGACCTGTTAGCTACTGTCTCTCCATGTAGAAATTCCTGTTATGGCCGATTTCTTCGTTGCATCATATAGGTAGTTTTATTACTGTCTTTACTTTTATGTGTGGATCACCCTGCATGTAGACTGTTGGAGTCAGGTACGCATCTCTTACTCTGCATGCATCATCGTGTTTGACCACAAATCAGCCTTTTCATCTTCTACCCCATTTTCTGGACTTAATAAAATCAGGAGAACCGAAAAATTCGTTAGGCGTTTGCTTTTATTTGAAAAATACCTAAAAAGAGAAAACCATAAAATTGAGACTGCTAAAGCAAATTGGACCTAAAGCATCGCGAATAGCCACTTTCCCTTCCCCAGACCAAAACTAGAAAACAACCGGTCGCAGGGGGGTTCCGGGGGGAGTCAGACAGAGGGGGGGAAGAGCGAAAGCAGTTAAGGTGCGTTGAGCAAGCTGTGAAAGTCACAGGCTACGAAAACATTTTCAAACAAATTTCACTATATACCATTTTCAAAGAATCAAGAATGAGGATATTAATCAACATCTGCTTTAATTAAACCTAATTAAATATATCAATTTGAGTTCCTGAAGTCTTGTATTCTTTCGGTGGGGGCGCTCTAGCTTTGTGGGTCTCTTTCTTTTCTCGTTGGTCTATAGTTTGAGCATATCAACAACAGCTTCCTGACTTCCTTGTGTTCTATCATCTCACAAAAAAAATATTGTATTGGGATAGTAACCCTAACATTGTATGGTTTGATTGGGCGAGAGAGTGACCCACACCCTAGGTAGAGCCATATCTGACCCCTTTTCAGACTACTACTTTTGGGCTAGTCGTTCTCCAGTGAGGATCGCTCCGATCTCCAGTAAAGCGGGTCACGATATCCTTAACAGAGCAAGCCGATCAGGTAGCCGGTAAACGGTCCGCAGCTTGTACTGGCTAGGAAATATCTAATTCAGGATTGAGACAGTCTCCTGGGGGCATTGGATTCCCAACAGCTCGCTTAATCGCTATGTTAGACTGTTTTATCACCAAAATAAAAAAGATAAGATAAAAGATCGAACTCTTTCGGTCATCAGCTCGCATTGCGTTGGTAAATTTGGAGTTTTCTTGACCATCCTGTTTGCTTCCCAGATCCCATCTGCCTGACTCCCCATATCAAGATAATGGGTCGGAGGTCCCTTAGGCAGCCTCTGGTTGCACTGCTTACGAGCACTCCGGCACGTTCATCTAGGTTGGCTCACGAGAGTCGAGACCCGCTCTTCGAGCCCGAGTTCGCTTCCATCCTGTTCCCCCCAACCACCTTTCTTCTGATATTCCTGAGGTGCCCGATCAGAGAGAGCAGCAGATTGATGATATTTCGACACCTGAGCTTAGGTCTTTTGCCTTTACAGAGACCATGGTCGGCAGCAGCGAGGACCACACCGATGGACCGAGAGCCGAGCAGACATACGTGTTGGACCAGGGTGCGATCAACAACACCTTGATAGCTTCCCTCGAGACGATGCAGCAACAGATTAGGGATCAGGGAGCTTTCATGGTAGAGATGCGTCGGGAGATGGAGTGGATGAGAGCCGACTGGGAGCTATGTAGACCCGGTGGACCAGTGATACCTGAGGGAGAGCAGCCAGTACAGCCATCTCAGCCAGCAGCAGGAGCCCGCCCTATGAGAGAGTTGCACCACCCTATGAGAGAGTTGCACAACCCTGGTACAACTCTAACCCACAGATGGATCGTGCTACCAGCCATAGCGGGGGACTTTAAGTTCCCGCAACAGACTATTTAGTTGCTTCCCTGCTTTCACGGGCTCGCCGCCGAGGAGCCACACCTTCATCTCTAGGAGTTCGAGATGATCTGCAGCATCGTCCATGATCGGCAAGTGGACGAGGACACCATTCGGAAGATTGCTTTCTGTTCTCTCTAGTAGACAGAGCAGCCAACTGGCTGAAGCATTTGGGGAGATTTGTGACTACCTGGGAGCAACTCTGCACCGAGTACTTGAACAAGTACTATCCACTTGGGTGGATGAATGCAGCGAGGGCCCTGATCAGCAACTTCTCCATGCTCCCTAACGAGCAGTTCCATGAGGCATGGGAGAGGTTCAGAGAGCTTACCGATAGAAGCCTGCACCATGACATCTCAAAGCTGAACCTAGTTCAGAGCTTCTTTTGCGGGCTTACACCAGAGCTGCAGGGGCTGGTGAATGGATCATGTGGCAGTTCCTACTTCTCCAAGGATGTGGATCAGGTCTGGGCCATCTATGAGGAAATGGCTGAGAACTATACAGTGATGTCCCATACCCAACTCTACACTCAAGGACGCCCCCATCCACAGACCGTGCAGTTTCAAAGGATAGCATGGGTCGATGCCGGTCCTTCTACTTCGTCAGCATCAGCAGCACAGGCCGAGTCGACGGTCGCTGACATGGGTATCATCAGCGAGAAGCTGGATCGGATCGAGATGATTGATAAGAAGCAATGCCAGGGTATGATGCAGATCGATTAGATGGCACAGACGCTGAGTGACCTAAAGACACAGATCGTGTGTCTCCAAGAGGCACAGACGGCTTCTCAGCCATGTAATAGGTCACAGGTAGACCCAGGCAGCAGCACGAGCAGCAGTACCCAGCCCTCCGCCCAGTATCGACAGGTTCACCATGTCCAGGCGGAGCCATACCAGCAGCAGCTGCAGCAGTAGTATCTTCAGCCGCCACCATATCAAGATAGCCAGATGGTGGTGTACCAGCCTGACCAGCCTCTAGCAGTACTCCCACCACCCACCTAGGACCAGGAGCCATTGATGGATGTCAACGAGATATAGTATGACCGACCCCAGCTCGGTATCCAACGAGACCATCCCGGATTCTGCTGGTCGGCTGGAGGCACCAGTTCCTAGCAGCAACCTCCAGTTCAGGGTGGCCAGTACGGCCAGTAGTGTGAGCAGCACCAGCAGCCCAAGTTCCCAGCACACTAGCAGGCATCCCCCACCAGAGATCAGTATGGTCCTCGTCCCTATCAGCAAGGACAGTCTTGGAGGCAGCAACAGCCTCAGCAACAGTATCATCCCTAGTACCCCTCTCACCCTCAGCAGCAGCAGCCTCAGTACCAGCGAGGCCACTCGTCAGGTTCTCATGGGCCGACCTATGAGAAACCCGCACTAGATGACTTAGCCAGCCTCATGTCCGAGCAGCAGGCTACCTTTCGACAAGAGATGGATGATTTCCGTCAGGAGATGAGGGAGATTGTGAGAGGGAAGGCCACCATCCCTACCCAGATCGAGCCGAACCCAAACAGCCTGAAGAGGAAGTCTGAGCAGGTAGAGTTCACAGAGACCACCACTCCTAGTGATTCCCTTGGTGATATTTCTGCATATGTGTTTGATGCTAACTTTGTTACACTTAGGAGCGGTAGCATTCCAGCAGGTGGCGCCTCGTTTGAGCGATGGCCCCATACCACTTCAGGAGTGCCAGACGAGGAGGAGAGTGGTGCTGATGCGTCTTAGACACATGATGATGATGGTGGTGCTGACACCACCGCAGATGTTGATCCAGCCGATGGTATTGAGGCCGTCGCTTCACCATATGGAGGAGGTGGTACTGATGCCACCAGACCAGTTGCCGAGCCAGAGCATGGTACTGATGTCGCGAGTCTAGAGGTCGAGGGTGGTGCTGAGGCCACCATTTCCAGTTATACTGCTAGTCCTATTGTTTTTCCTGTTATTCATGTACCTCAGGACATTTCTGTGAATAAAGGAAAGGGTTTGATATTTTCCGATCCTCCTGTCTTTCCTGATGATGTATGTATGGATTCTGTCGTGCTTGAGCAGCCCAGACCCGATCCTAGTCCTTCATCTGAGAAGGACCCAACAGTCCCCTTTCCCTAAGCACTCCGCTTGGGTAAGGGGCATAAAAAAGAAAATCAAAAACGCCCCACCAGTTAGATTTCAACCAGCACATGATGGATCGATTTCAGATACAGTTGACTCTACAGGAGGCCTTGGAGAACATACCTCTCTTCCAGAGATCACTCGGAGACAGGACCACAGTTTGGAGGAAGAGGCAGAACCATCAGTCAGAGATCCATGTGCTCACTCGCGCCACATGCTTTGCGATCCAGAATCATCTGCCGGCCAAGAGGTTAGATGCAGGAGCCCCATATGTCAGATGCCTTATTCAGGAGCCGAGATAAGATCGTACTCTATTAGACAGCGGGTCTTCGATCAACCTACTCCCGGCAGCCTTACTCGACCGCTTCGAGTTAGGCCCTCTACGATAGAGCACGACAATCCTTCAGTTTGTTGATCGATCTATCAAGAGGCCGAAGGGGTTACTGAAGGACGTTGTTGTCACGATTCAAAGCCTGAAATTCTCCGTGGACTTCGTTGTGTTGGATATGGAGATCCCTGAGTCTGTGACCGATACCCCCATCATTTTAGGACGCCCGTTCTTGGCCACAACCAAGGCGGTGTACGATCATGATAGCGGGAAGGTATACTTTCACGTCGACGGCGAGAGTATACAAATAGAGACGATCGAGGAGGCTAGATCCAGAGATTCAGCTTGCTCATAGCCGACATCAGATTCAGAGCAGATGACAGAGGCAGGGCGAGACATCCACCAGGACTGTGATTTTGTGATTACAGACGTTCTAGTATTTTTTCAAAAAAGCCCCCACACTTTTTTGTTACTTTCTAGCCCTTGATCTTTAAATAATCATAAAATACACTGTGATAGTGTGACTCACTTGTGTGGCATAAGATATTAGGTGTGAAATTTGCATATTATCCCATACTTTTTATTTCTGTTATTGTTTCAGTCTACTAATAACTTTCTTTATAATTTAGTCCCTGTTCGACAGATTTATTCATTTTTGTTAATCGTGCTTATTAAAAAGTTAATCATTCTTAAAAATTCTATTAAAATTGTCAATGATTCCTGCTTATAACATTTGTCAGCCCAAATTTTGGTTTGTAAGAACAAATTGTTTTATTATTTTTAATAATTAAAAAAAATATTCCTTATTTGTTGTAGGTAATTAATAAAAATTTAAAAAATCCCTTGAAAAATTCTACAAAAAATTATGTGTGCATGTTTTTACTTGTTTTATTTACTATATAAATTTTATTTTCAATATCTTTATAAAAACCAAAAATCATAAAATACTAAAAATACTAAAAAATTCACATAAAATCATGGAAAACTCTTAAAGTAGCTTTTAATAAAGTTTGAAAAATTACCTTCATGTTTCTGTATATTTCTTTGATTTTTACTTTTATTTAAAAAAACCCCAAAAATATTTTCCTTATTTTATGTTTTGTATATTTCTTATTTTTATTGTTTTTAAAAGCTTAAATGCCTAAAAATATTCAAAAATTCACAAAAATAATATTAAATTACCAAAAACACAAAAATAATTTTATTTGATTTTTTTGCGTATTTTATCGTACTTTAAAAAACAAAAAGAGTTTTTTTCTTGATTCTATTATATTCTTTTTATTTATTTGTTTTAAAAATTTAAAATATAAAAATCTGCAAAATTAAATATCATTAAAGATTACAAAATCGGCAAATATAAAAAATATAAAAATTAAAATCTTATAAAAATATAAAAAGATAAAAATCCCATAACATGACCATGAGTAGAAAAATAAATAGATTGCTTTTTATTAATTGATTTCTCTTTGATTAAAAAACCCTCCGGATTTGTAGCCTCTTCGAGTTCGATTTTATATGCTATACAAGTAAATAAATTGCACCTTCTTTTGCTCACATTTCTTTGCTTTATTTTTCTTGAGAAATAATTTTTTTTGTTGAGGCTTATTTTTGTTACGATGACAGCTCACCTTGTGTATAATTTCCATTAATAATTAGAACCCACAAAAAGTCCTTTTCAACACGGGTAATGAAATCTATAAAAACTTCATCTCTTGGATAGTGATGAACACATCCTCTAACATGACCCTAGGCCGCTTAACTGATCTATTTACGTACTATAGAATCATCTTGGTTCGCTTGAGCGGACCTAGCCAGAACTCTATGAGTAGTGAAGAAGGCAACTAATTAATAGACGATCCACTATCGAGGAGTGTATGCTCGAAATCTTGGCTAAAAAATATGACATCTGATAAGAGGAACTCCTTTGTCATTATTCTTATTTAGGAGATTGTTGATGGCATTAATTGTGGCCCTAGTTAGAATATGCTTCTCGACCCTCTTGCATTTGCTTTTGTGGGGTTGATGCTTTGTTGTACATGCCTCCTTCAGTCCTTTCTCGGCATCACACATGTATTCCTTAGCTTTAAGTAATTGCATTTCAAGTATAATATTTTGTAATATTTCCACAATGCTAGTGCAGACAAAGGACTTTTCATTTTTTCTGTTTTTCATTTAAGGCATCTGAAAAGGAATTTTTACATTATGCAAAATATCATCAGTATGATTCATGTCCATGTCATTCTATACATGTTGATTGCAAAAGGGGTACATTTACCCACGACATATGGATAACAAAAATATGTAAGTTTGGCTCCATCATTTTAGACAGGATCGGCTATCAGTGCTGATGTCTCCAAGGCAGGCGCTGCTTTGCCTTGGTTTCTACTTTTTTTGGATTTTTGTATTTTCTTATTTTGGCTTTTTATTTTGGGTAATGCTCCTCTTTGAGGTTCTTCGGCACTTAAGGTGTGCTCAACTGATGATTCACCTTCTAAAGTTTTGTTCTTACCCTTCGCGATTGCAAATGGTTGTAGTGTCCTACCGCTCATGAGAGTCACAGAGTTAGATAAAAAGAATTCATTTGCATCTAACACGGGTGGGGCATTGCAAGCTACCTGCTTTTGCGACGAAAGTTGTTCATGTTAGCTTTGACCTTTGTTGGAATAACCGACTTTGTAGCAGTTAGGTCATCTAACTTCTGGCTCATCTCAGCTAAATTCTTAAGTAATTGGGCCAAAGAATTAAGTGTTATGTTCATCAGTCTGCCATTGAGGGTTCAATAATTTTGGGCTATTAAGACTGATAATTTTGTGATAGGTACTGACTGTAATCCTGAGAGTGATGATGAGGAGTATATTATAGATATTGAGGATGAGGGTACTGACTTTTGGAAATGGGCAACCGATTGTTGCTAATGGTACTATGGCTAGTGATAAGCCATCTGCTGGTAGTTCTGCCTCCATGTGTATCCTTGCTGCAGAGGCAGGTGATGGGATTGGTTCTACTGGAGAGCATTCCCACTTTGTTGTGAGTGATATGTCCTAATAGTCATATATCGATCTTATGGCGGTCCCTAAGGATGGGTCACAT
The DNA here is from genome assembly GCA_037367405.1 of Ottelia alismoides. Classification (NCBI taxonomy): domain Eukaryota; kingdom Viridiplantae; phylum Streptophyta; class Magnoliopsida; order Alismatales; family Hydrocharitaceae; genus Ottelia; species Ottelia alismoides. The sequence goes on along the minus strand of JAZKJV010001865.1, from coordinate 161,702 downwards.
GCTGTTCATTATTCCAAATGCCATTCACCTGTTAGATATGTGGTGGAGGTAGGAAGAATGACTCAACATAATAAGGTTAGGGCTTAGGATGATACACGACAACCTATCTTTATGACTATTGTGGTTGTTGCTCGGGTAATTGCATATAATACACACGCTGGACTTGAGGCTACCCTAAACTTGGTTGAGGCACTTATTGCATTGTTTGCTCCTTCTGCTCGGTAGATGTTTCAACTAATGTCGCCACAGAGTTGCAAGCACTGATGTTAGTCATCAACAACTCCAACAGCTTGGAGATCAAGTCCATATTATCCATACTCACTGTTCTTTTCTCGATCACAACCAACTTCTCTAAGTCATGTGATCTTTTCTCAATAATATCCACCTTGGATAGATGGCTCCTAATGCTCAAGTTAGAGCTCTCATATCTATCCTCTGCTTGTGCCACCATGTTCACATATTTACGGAGAATTTGTGGCTATTGCTCAAACGAATGGGATGAGGAGAGTGAAACATTTCCCTTAACCATTTCCTTTAATGTTAGGGTAGTGAGTTGTGCTGTAGATGCATCCAATTTGCTGCACATGGATATATGGTTCTTCATCCAAATTCCTTGGGAAAGTCGAGAGAAGAGATAGTAGCTGAGTTCTCATCTCAAAAAGTTCGTGGATCATAGGAATCTATATCTACTCAATGATTTGCATGGCCCAAGGGTTATATGTTTGTTTGAGTGTGGGCTTGCGTTGTTATCTCCTTCCATCTCCCCCTCCTCCATGGGGTCCAGCCATGAAATGGTTATTGTCATCCTTTCTATGCAGATCATCCTATCCTCCTTGGGTCTCTCTCCTCTGATGTAATCCTCAAATCATTCATCATTTACTGGAAGGCAATATGGGCAAATGCTTGATAAGTCAGTTGTTGCTATATAGCCTAGATTGATGTGAGTAGTTGCCTATTCACTTTACCCTAGTCTATGACCTGATTTGAGCTCGGTTGTTGCGGTCACTTCCCTCGACCTTGTGGAGCCATCTGTGATTTTGATTCTATTTTTGGCTCCAAATCGGGTCCTTGATCTGCAATAGGAAAAACACCTCGATTAGTACATACGTAAGCACCATATAAAGAAAAGGGTTCATAATTTTATACAATTCTAAAATTTATTATGGATAAAGAGGTGTAAGGACTGAAATCAATCTCCATCCAGAAGGGATAGAATTTGAGAAGAGAATTTTCTCAATCTGTGTGAGGTAGAAAATACAGGGAGTTTTGAGAGCAGTTCCAAAATCTGAATCGACATATCAGGAAATGCCCTGAATCATTGAAGATGTCGAAACCATTGAATTAATGTGGGTATCAGCGAGGTCCCGACTAGACCATCCATGAGTCGACAACCAAGAAAACTAAAGGAATATAGATGAGGAGAAATGATCATGGAGTTGAACAAGAGGGTAAATAGAACAGACACATAGAAAGAAGGCTCAATGTGAGCAATTCAAAAAGGAATGAAAACAGAGGTAAAGAAAAAATGGCACAAGTGTGGGAGACTAATATTTGAACCTAGAGTATATTTAAACTAACACAAACCAAATGATTCACCAACTCACACCTATGAAGTCGTAAGAGTATGTATATTTTTTATCTTTACAGTTTTATTATTAATCAGGCAATATTATAGCAAGTCTTTAGAGGCTAGACCTATAGGAGAGTGAGTACCACCAAAAAAGTATCTCGTACTTCCCACTTCCTTTGTAACCTTTAGTCTGCACTTTTTAAAGATTATTGATATCGATCCTGGGTCGGTTACTCATCCAAAGAATAATAGTGTGGAAGACGATAGTGGCGAATCAAGTACTTCGGACCAAGTCAGCAAGTAGACTAGGGCCTACTTGATCATGGGACGATGAGACAAACACCCTTGTGAATGGATGGTCTAAGATCAACACTTCAAACTAAGTATGCAAACAGATGAAGCCCTACTCTCCCATGTATGATAGAAGAGTCAGTACTTCACCATGCCGAGGTGATCATCAACACAGCCACAAACTGGGTTTTTGGCTTATTCCTTATGGGTTGTGCCTCTCTCAATTTGGAGTGTACCTGAAAATAATATTGACTTTAAAAACCCAACTCAATGGAGTCCATTATGAATTTTATTTGTGGTCAAAGTTTTACTAGCAGTCCCCATGTTTTATTTTTTGCTTTTCAAATTCTTGAGTATTTTTCAGAAATATTTGCTTATTGATTTTTTGGATTTTCTTTAAGTCCTAAATTAGAAAAAATAAAGAGAGAGAGATAGTGGTAAAGCAATGCGAGGTGACACTATCATTGAAATCTCACCCTTGTGTCAAAATGATGGATGCTCATATAGAAGACTAATAGTGATTCCCAACTCTCTCCATGCAGATGCAAGGCAATAATTTAAAGTTACACTATATGCTTTATGTAAATGATGTAATCGCTCGAAGGAGGAATTACTATTAACATGAATAACTATTTTGATTCAACTAAGTCCAAGCGTTGAGATCTATAGTACATGCAGGAAATTTGGCTTTGAACCTAGTTATTTAATCGGTCAATCCTAAAATTTAAGGTCTCATGCTCCCAAAACAAATGAAAATAAAAACAAAAAGCTCAAATCATGAGGAACAAATAAAAAAATGGAAAATATGGAAAATAAAAGGTAGAATGTGGTGAAAACACAGAAAAACTAACCAAGTCCCCCAGTTGAACAATCACCTGATAAAATAGACTTGTGAGAGTTTGAGTGTTCAATTGTTCAGGTCATGTATTATTACAAATTAATTAAATAAATCTTTCTCGCCAAATAATCTAAATCTATACTAAGGCAATCATGTACGCCTTCTTGTATCCTTTGCTAGTCTCTCCTACTGGTGGGAAAAGAACCATTGGTGTCCGCACCTATTGGGTGTGCAGAATCTCCAAGAAAATCCTCCCTATATAAGTGGGCCCTTCGTTGCAAATTCAAACAAGAAGATGGTCAGATTATTCACTGATAAAAATAGAATAAAAAAGGGAATATAAAGTAAAGTGAATAATGGCAAAATAGGCTAAGTGTGTACCCTATGCTCTACAAACCATTGCTCCCTAGTAATGGTGTCATTTGAAATGAACTAGAGGTACCTATCTTTTGGTCATCGAGGACCTGCGGTGTCTGACAAGAAAATCCAACAATCATTGTATCGATGCCTCTCTCGGCTCTCAATACCTAATCCCAAGTGATAATTTCAACAATTAACCTACAACAATAATTAAGAATAAAAGTAGGTGAGCTAAAATTTATTATACCTACAAAAATGTCTATATTGACAAATAGTAGGGGTTGAACCATAAAGGACCACATAAGGTAGAGAAACAAAAACGAATATAAAACTTATGATTTCTTGTATTTTTTATTTTTATATGATTTTATGGGTTGATATATATCATGTTCTTAATTTTACAAAATTTTAATTTTAATGTTTAAATACAATATAGGATAATATATACTATATAATGGAGGAACAGGAAAAGTTGTTTTTCGGTTTTGAAAATATAACAAATAAACTAAAAAATCAGAAACAAAATGTTTTGGGGTTTTATAAAATTTTCTCTATTTTTTGTGATTTTCAGATACTTTTTGAGAATTGTATGGATTTTTAAATAAAGAATACATGAAATAAATAAAACAAAAAATGTAGGGACTTGAAATGGGCTCAATAAATAGATATCAAATCGGATTAAGCCAAATTTTTAATTTTCCTAAATATTTGATAATGAAAAGAAAATTTAGAAACTTAAAACATATTTTTTTGTTTTTTCTCTGAATTTTTAGATTTTTTATAAGTTTGTCCCTACTTTATGTTTTATAGGAGTTTTTCTTAATATTTTTCATAAATATTTGTTAGGAAAATAAAATATAGCTAAATAAATAAATAGGATTTTTTTTGGATTTTTTCAAAACATGCTGTAATTTTTATGAATTTTTAAATGCTAAAGTGGAGAACATACAGTGTTTTTGATTTTTAGAAATAGGAAAATAATTTTTATTTATAAATGTGATAATACATGATTTCAAGCACTTAAGATATTTTTCCTAAATGTTTTAGTTATTAAATGTTATTTTTAATAATAAAAAACAAAAACAAATTTAAATATGCAATATAGGGACCTAGTTACAATTTCCTAAGAGTTTCATAGCATCTATAACATTTTAGCAAAGTCTAGAGGCATATATATAATTTTCACATGTATTTAAAATATAATACACATTGTAGGGGTATAAATGCAAATAAGTTAAACAACCGGAAAAATCAAAGCATTAGGACCAAATAAAAACATAATACTCGGAGGTGGTTCCCTCAAATAACTGCTCCCTCACGCTCACATGCATGTGAGGTGACGTGGATAGGACTAAAGTACAAATAAAGATAATCTCATGGTCCCTAATGTAAATATTACAAAAATATTTCAACTACAAATGATAGATTAAATACTAAGCAATAAATACAAATTGGTGGAGGGTTTACGGTGTAAAATACCCTCGATGCATACTAGTGGATGACAGATTGCATGCCATTTATCCACGTGGATGGTTGAGATGAGTGGATGATGCTTCATAGATGGAAAGAGAAGATTAGATCCTATCTCTTGATCAGATGGCTATGAGGCACCTCATCATGAGGTTCCTACTCCTCATGGTGATGTGTTCTTCATTGTACGGCAACAAAGGATTCTGGATGAACATACGAAGAATAGCTCCTGTGCAAGCTTCTCTTTGTCAAATCTTTGTGGTCCTACATCCCTAAGAGATCGGAAGAGGGGCAAAATGCTCATGGGTTCATCCTGCAACGAATGAGGTCTTCAATGGGTTCTAGGTCATGGTGGGAAGAGACATGGAGCTTCTGTTTAGCACAAGCACCTGTAAGGTGCGTTCGTGGTTCAAACACCCCTCAGATGAGGTTTTTGTGGCTCGAAACCTACTCCAATAATCTGGGCTTGAGGATGAAGTTTCTCGATCCAATAGTGAGCAAAAATGGTGGTTGGATGGTGCAAACAAAGGTCTTTGATGATGCAGTGGAGATGGAGACCAGATTCCTAGATCTAAGCAAGATCTAAGAATATTGATGGGTTGGGGTGATAAAATAACAAAAGGGGAAGATATGGAGGTGATCAAGAGAGTCGGAACGCAAGCATACATGTGGTACAGTAGTTGGAGCTCTAGTCTCTTGCGAACGGAAAAAATAGTAATAGCACTACCGTACTGGATTAAACACTAAACTAAGATTAAATATAAACTGTTGAGAGGAAATGTTATCTAAAAACCCAAGCTATCATTCATGAACAGATGAACCAAGGAGCAGAAGAAGCTCCACTAGAAGCGCGTCCGACAAGGCTAGATCTCATTCCTCTACCTCTTACTCCACGCCTAAGTCCAAGGAAGCTCGCCTACTGTTACTAGGGAAACTCCAGATTAAGGAAGAAGGTGTTGAAAAGGGTAAAAATGAATCAAACTTTCAAATAGAGGTGGAGGGGATATTATATAGGCAGGGGTTTCTTCTAGGGTTTACGCTCGATTCATTGCTCCATCGGCCAAGGAATCAATTAAGCGTGAAAGTATGTGGATCAGATTCATCAACCACCTGGGAGTCGGTTCTTCAATCGTTTCTACATCCAGGTACCTCCTTTGGAGCGCTCTCTTGCACAGAAAGGTCGATGATATCAAGGAGAAGGTTCCATCCCAAACTAATTAGGCTGCTACAACTATAGGAATGGAGGTGTGGATGGTCTCCAACAAGCGATGGAATTGAGACCGGATTTGTTGATCGGTGTGTTATCATGTTGGATTAAGGGTCCACAGATTGATAGGATGATGGGAAGCGAGAAGAAGATGAAAGATGGGTCGTCAATGATCGGATTCATAGTGAAACAGGTGGTCATGGCCTAGTACTCTGGTGAACTACAAATATATGATTTAACCTGAATCTAAGCTAAACTGCATAAAATGAAATGCTTGATTAAACTAAAAAATGAAAATACAACTAAACAAACGTAATTTAACAGCTCATACATGAATGTAGAGCAGGGAGCAGAGACCTTCGCTAGAGCTGGAGTTCGAGAATGGTTGACCTCCTCTCTAGTGCCTTTGTCCACATCGACACCTGCTAGAGCTAGCTGCTTCACCAGGAAGCTCAATAGAGCAAAGAATTGGGGTTACGTATATTGAAGAGCGATCGCAATAAAAAAGGAAGTCTAGGTGGTTTATTTATACATATGTGGAATCGGTTTCTTGTGACGGGGATGGCATGTGGAGGAGAAGTGGTAGGTGAAACCTATTACTATGGCATGTAAGAGGGGAGTGGGAGCTACATGATGTTGGTTTCTTGAGCGATATCGAGTCGAGGAAGATGGAGTGAAAAAGGGAGACAATAGAGGGTCAGTGTTCTGATAAGAGTTAGAGTATGGGAAGTATAGTTGACCAGTGGGTCAACAATCCTTGAGTTCTCGTCGGTCCAATTCAGAACAAATGAGACAAAATATAAAAGAAAAACTTTGTTAATTGATGAAATAATTAGTGAATAATTTTAATAATTAAAGCATAAAATATGAAAATGTTTATTACTTTTTGAACTATGTTATCATGATTTTTATTTATTTTTATAGCAATATTTATAGGATGTTAATATTTACATGTATATTTTTAGGTGTTGAAAGAAAAATCGGGTTTTAAATATTGAAAATAAATATGATGTCATTGCAATCCAAACAATCCCTTAATATAAAAATTATTTACTTCTTGAGACAAAAGTAATTACAAAAAAGCAGTAAGAGAAAATTGCAATTTAATTTACCAATATAGCAACAGGATCAAACTCAGGGAGCCTACAAAATCCCAAGGGTTATTCACACTATGCTTGATTTATGAATATATTTTATTATTTTTATTATTTTTATTATTTTTATGGATTTTTAGTTCATATCTTTGTTTTGCTTTTCTGATTTTATATATTTTTTATTTAGCAAAAGCTATATATATATAGGGGCCGGGGAAGCTGCACCCGTGGGTATAGCTAAATAGCTGCACCCGACCATTTTTTTTCATTGATTTTTTGTACTTTTGAAATGAAACCTAGGGGGATTTAAATCACCATATATAACCATGATATCAAACCAATTTCAACTAAATTTGACACTTCTATCATGTCCATCAAGACTATAACATTTTTACGGTCTCAGAATTATTGAAATTGACCCTATCTAGATGGGCATGTTGGGAATGTTTGTTTTGCATGAAATTTGAAACACATATTCCACTCAATAAATAAGTAAATCCCCATAGGTTTCCTTCAGAAAAAATCAAAAATCAATTTGAAAAAGGCCCAGGTGTAGCTAGTTTGCTGTACCACCAAGTTTAGCTTCCCTTTTCTCATAAATATAAATATAAATATATATATATATATATATATATATATATATATATATATATATATATATATATATATATATATATATGGGGTTGGGGAAGCTGCACGGCGGGTGGAGCTAACTAGCTGCACCCAGCCATTTTTTTCATTGGTTTTTTATGTATTTGAAATGAAACTTAGGGGGATTTAAATCACCATATATCACCATGATATCATACCAATTTCAACTAAATTCGATATTTCTATCATCTCCATCAAGGCTATGACATTTTAACGGTTTCAGAATTATTGAATTTGATCATATCTAGGTGGGCATGCTAGGAGTGTTTGTTTTGCAAGAAATTTGAAACACATATTCTTGTCAATAAATTAGGTAAGTCTCCATAAGTTTTTTCCAAAAAAAATAAAAAACCAATAAGAAAAATGGTCGGGTGTAGCTAGTTAGCTGCACACGCCGGTGCATACTCCCTTTTCCCTATATATATATATATTAAAAAAACTAAGGAATATGAACATAGAGGAAGTAAATCAATAAGATAATGCACTCTTTTTGGATTTTTCAAAGATATCAAATATTTACAGAAAATTACGATAAATTTAATTTTAGGTTTTTGATAATATTTTAATATTTTTGTAATTTTCTAGAATTTTCACAATTTTTAAAAACTTTAACTAAATCAGAAATAAGGAATGAAATAATTAAGGAACAAATCAGAAGTTTTTGGATTTTTTAAAAAATAACAAATAACATTAAAATTGAATGAAAAATATACAGATGGAGAGATTTTTTATTTTTGATAGAGGGATTTTATAATTTTTTGGAATTTTCTAAGAATGTTTATACAATTTTATTATTTTTGGTTTTTTTTGCAAAATTTATGTTTTTTATAGATGATAAAAATATGAAAGTTGGCCAGAAATAAAACCAACACAAAATATGCAAATAGGATTTTTTTAGAGTTATTGAAAATGTTTTAATATTTTTTTATAAATTTTGAATGCAAACCGGAAGTTTTTATGCTATTTTCAAATTTCAATAAATACTAGAAGTAAAGGGAATATAAAATAAAAATTATGTATGCAAGGATGAGATAACATGAACCTATCAAAATTTTTATGAATGTTTCTCAGGTCATTTGATAATTTTTATTTGATTTTTCATATGCAAATGAAATAAGCAGGTTCACAGGGACTAATACACAAATATGTTAAATATGCGAACTGGATATTAACAAATAATAAAATTACTGGGTGAAATATGCAAAAGTTCAATAATATCACACACCGTGGCATGTGTGCCTCGCTAGATTGTACTAAAATGTAAATAAAATAACTTGGAGGTCCAAATAGTAACACACAAATTCAATACAGTTATTGCAATTATTCGAACAAATCAAGTGACAATCATGATTGCATTACAAAAGGATCAAATTGTAAATAAAATAAATGCAAAGATGAAAGTGCAATCGCTCAAAGAATGACAGAAAGACCCATGTCCTCGTACAGACTTATTTGCTAATAAAATAAACATCAAGGGCTCGAGGTGCAAAGTTACCCTTTATTGACGTGGCGTGAAGGATGGTCGTCATGCGTTGATGCTTGGATGTGACGATCATGAATGAACTAGGTGTGGATGGTGTCAATCAAATCTGGAGATCCAAATAAATGACCGGCCTTTAAGGCTTCACGGACGATCATGATCTAACATGGTCCTCCGTTCTTGATCGTGCAACTGTGAGGCTGTTTGAAAGAATTGGGATGAATGCGGCTTCTGGCGAACTTCGATCGAATGATTTTCTGTCCATTTAGCTATGTTTTGCTTCAATTCTCACTCAAAAGATAACTTAACTGATTCTGCATCTCAAGAACATCTTGGATTGACGTGAAAGCTCGATACCAATGATCTAGAAGATAATGAAGAATCCTTCTCCAGGAACCAGCTTCAGCTTTGGAATTTCCGTTGTACGTGAATTCTGATGCTCCTTTGACCTGCAAGTGATGGACCATGCTCGGAGATGTTCACTGCCAAGAAATCTGGTCAAAAATGTGTAAAATGGGGGAGAGTAGAAGTCTTCGGTGAAGGTGGTAGGACAGGAAACCAGGCTCCCGATCTTGAGTGATCGAGAGATGGATAAAAGGTGAAAGAGCTTGAGAATAGTTGTACGATTGTGACGGCATGATTGGAATGTAGTTTAGATGATCGGAACTCCTCTGATCGTGCGGATCAAAAGTAGAATGTGATTTGCGGATTTAGCCTATTAGTAAGATTAAAGACAAAATTAAAAGTACAAAAATGTAAACTAACTAACAATGATTACCTACGAGTAGAAATAGGGACGAAAGCACCTCGATCTACGGCTGGATGGAGAGGCGAAGACATGGCATAGGAACTCCAACGACGTGGTCGAATCACACACCTAAGGCACTCACTCGCACTCCTAATCGTGGGGAACTGTAGCTGTCACCTACACCTCACTCCTGGTATCGATTTCAGGGAGGTAGATGGTCGGAGGACGGATTTATTTCTTAGCAGAGACGAAGGTGTTCTATTTATAGAGTGAAGTCAGGATATCGTTTTGAATTCGAAGTCAGAGCTATTAGTGGAGCGCTAGGTGGAATTGAGGTGCTAGCGTGAGTGAGACTTGAAAAAGTAAAACAATCAGATAAGAGAGCGTAGGTTGTTAATAATCGAGTACGTAGGGAAAGTGGATGAAGTATAGATGGTGAGTGATATCAGCGGAGGAAGGGCATTGGCTGAAGAGTTGAGCCGCGTCAACAGACCCGAGTATAGCCAATCAACGCAAGCCTGGAATAAGATGAAATAGACTACATGACAAAAATACAATAAACGATTAAATAATTAAATAAAAAAGAAAATGAATGAATTAAATTAAATAATGTAAAAACATGTTAGGAATAATTTAAAGTAAATTTTGGTGATTTTTAACTAATTAAATAATAGAATCACATGGGTTAACATAAATACATTATATTATTTACAGGTATGTATACCAATATACAGACTACTATGTTTTTTTATTAATTAATTTTGTACATATATATACAATTTTGTATTTTATTTATTTACAAAAATTTACAAGGATTGTAATGATATTTGTATTCAATTTTTATGAGTTAATTTATTAGGCTAATTAAATATGTATAGGTACAATATATACATCATGATACATATACAATAAATATATAATTTAACTTTTGTTGATTTTTTATTTTGTAATTTTTATTAGTAATTTATATGGGTTAAATATAATATTTACAAGTAATATAATATTCACAATTATGCACAGGAAAATAATTAATTAAATAATTCACACAGTATATACATGTACAGTGTACAATAATACCCTAATTAGCTACATTTTACACCTTGACTGAGAATTTTATGAAATCACCTCCATTTTAAAGATAATTTAATTTGGCTTACAATGAAAATGAGTTTGATGAATTTGGAGTTCAGGTGGAGAAGATATTGGTCTAGAAAGTTTGTAATTTGTGGCTTCTGGAGAGTGTGATTATGTACACTATATACACAGATTTATTTTGCAATTATTTTTGTTATTTACAAGAGATTTTTATCATGATTATTTATAAAGAGTAAGGTTATAAAATAATTAAATAATTTTATATTATAAACAATATTATACAAGTGAGGAACATATACAAGTATCAAGTATATTTTTGGTGAATTTTGGCCTTATCTCCCCCTACTTTATTTCTTTTTGATCAGGTCAAGTCTTGACCTTCTCACGGGGTTTGATTTAGCATGTATCTATTACATATATGTAGTCTTTTATTTTCTTTTCATTTATTTATTTATTTTTGGTTGAAATGTGATAAATATACAATATTTACACTAAGATGGAGGTTAGTAAGAATATAGATTTATTAATATATACAAGTGTTTTATAAGGGAATTTAAACTAAAATAAATGAATTAGATGATGAAACGTCGATTAATCAATAGGTACATATACTTGTATTTAGTGTACTTTATTTTCTTTTGTACTTAATCTACATAATAATGTATTTACATATTTGATATATTTATAAAAGTATTTGATACATATTCATGTTTTTGTTTTATTCTTGTTATTTTATTTACATACCTAACTAGATACATGTATGTACATTATAAGTATAAGATACCTATATATTATAATGCATTATTAATTTTAATATCTTTTTAATAGTTTTATTTTGTGTTTATGCTTTAAATGAGTTTTAAACAATATAACAATTATTTAAAAATAGATGAAGAGTAAAAATACAAGGAATAAAATATATGGATATTATATACAAATACAATGTACAATGGTTCCCCAAAAGGCCTTCTTTTGTGTCTTAATTCCATCTTTAATGAAACAACCTTAATTTTATAGATAATTTAATTTTCAATACTTGGAGGTGAGTTTGGTTTGTATGGAATAGATATTCATCTGTGAAGTTTGGTTTGCAGCTTTTTATCTGTGTCCCAGTTGCACTATGCATTACTTTTATGGGCGATTATTTTTCAATTTTCTATATATTATTTTATACAAGTTTTATATTCAAAACTTTATTATTTGAAGTGTGTATAATAAATAATAAAAGCTGTTAAAAATGAAATATTTTTAGCATAAATAATTAGGGTTTAGGTATAGTATATTTACCCTTATCTCCCCTTATTTTGTTCCATGTCGACCAAGTCAATATTGACTTGGTCTCTAGGTTTAGGGTTTTTCAGTATCTTTGATACTTCATTTATTTTTATTTTCTTATTTATTTATTATTTTATTTTTATTTAGATAAAGATAGTTACGTACTATTTACAAATAAATAATGAATGTTAATTTCTACAAGTTAGATGCATTTTACATGTGTTTTGACAGGTATGTAAAGACAAAATGGAAAAATAAAAGTAGATGAATGGCTATTCATCACCCCCGTACTTACCTTTTCTAGTCCCTAGCAAACACTTATTAGATGATTAAGTGACATAAATTAGAAAATACAAGAAAAGGAAGATAAAGAAATTAGAATAATAGTAACTTCTAAACTTATCTTCACAAAATAAAAGATTGAAGCTCAGTTATATGGATTGTTAGTTTGTTCGGAACCTTATTTGGAATATGATCTAAAACTTAACAACCCTTATGTTCCACAATCCTCTATTTCGTTCGCCGCACTAGCCAGGTTAGAATAACTCCATTCATATGCAAACCCTTATGTCTATGAGTCTCACATGTACAGTGTATGTGAATAACTGTTCTTAATAGAAATAGAAAGAGACAGTCTCCCTCAAGAGGATAACCCTAATATAGCTATTATTTTCTCGAGGACCAAGGTATTTCCTTATAAGTTGAATCACAACCGCCTAAAGAAGAGGGAGTAGAGAGAATAATGAATTGTGTCCAGTGTTGTCACATATCCTTTGGAGCTTGACCAGTGTAGTCAAGTCTCCAACTGTAGGCAACCTTTATGTCATTGACGAAGCTTGATGCCTTGCTTATTAGAATACATACTCCAACGAGATTGATTTTTCATTGATTTTGCCAGTCTATTCTTTTTGAGTTTTGATTTTGCATTTTTTATACTCTATAATCCATCATTTACATAAGTATTTTTTCTTCGTAAGCTAGTGGACTATCCCCCTTTTTGAAGCTTCATTGCAACCCACAATGTGCCATCTTTAGATGTCCATGCCACTAGACTGGGTTGGGGTGCATTGGACTCCTATTGGGGTGATGTATGTTTCCACATGTGTGCTTCTCAAGCAAAATAATCATGCCCTCACCATCTCATCTGAGTTGAGCTAAGTGCAGAGTGCTTGTCCAAGTTAGATCATTATCGACAAGAGTCATGCGAGTGCTTCAAAATACTCTTCTTAGGTTAATTAAGATGACATGTGAACATATTTTTGTATACTCAAAGAATTAAGTCTCGTTGACCTGAAAAGTCTTAATTATAGTTCCTATAAGGTTCCTATGAAATTAAGTAGATAAAGGTCTATATCAAGCTCTAATATTTGAATTTATTTAGACATGTTCAATTGTCGCATCATTCAAGAAAATACTTATGCAATGCAAAAAATATTTTTGTGAAATCATTTCATGATATTGAACATTTTATGGAATTTTCAAAAAAGTTTTACAATTTTTTTATGGAGTTCTAAAAACATTTTCAAAATTTTTTGGGAGTTTTGAAAGGGGCTAGTTAATTAAATGTATTAACAAGTATTCAAGAATTTATACGTTTTTAGAAGGAATTTTATATATGTTATATACATGTTTTATACAAGTTTATAAAGAATTTGATATATTTTTGTATATGATTTTATACAAAAAATTTATTTTCAGAATTATCGAAAGGATATTATCTGTAGGGTTTTTCAAAATCATTTGAAAACATTTTTGCAAAACATTTGTCAATCGTTTTGAAAACATATTTTGCAAGTAGTTTTACATTTAAAAAAACATTTTTACACACAATTTTTACAAACATTTTATAAATATTTACAATAGAATTATTTTTCAAATGATTTGGAAATATTTTACAAAGGTTTTTCAAAAATATTTTATGACGATTTTCCAAATCTTGTTACAATAGTTTCGAACTATTTTTTACAAATATTTTTCAAATCATTTTTACACATATTTAGATGATTTTATTCTTTATTGTATTTATTCGTAAAACCTTACCCAATGTAGTATATATTTTCCATATTTATTAAAAATACAGAAAGCACGTGTTTTGGCTAACGTATATGTACATATATATAACCCCCAATAATTAGATCAAACTATGTCCTTATAGTGATAAAAAACAATAAAGGACGACGTAAATCATGCTTAAAAAGTCTATACTACAAAAACTCAAATAAAATAATAAGAAGTCGATCGTCCCCACTATACTTAGGATCAACTATTCCTAATTATAGAAAACTATACACAAGCATGAATGATCAAGGATTAGAAATGACAGAAAATCAATGTATAGACTTCTCTCCACCTATACTTAGGGTAAAATATCCTTAAGTATAGAAAAGAATTATCAATAGGTTAGACGACAAATAAAAGAACAAATATAGCTTATAAATAAAATCAACTACGAAAGAATGAAACATCACTCCACTTGTACTCAGGGTAAAGGATCCCTAAGTATAAGCAACAACATGAGTAATGAAACAGAACAAAGAAACAACACTCGACTCATCCACCTCCCCTATACTTAGGATAAAGCACATCCAAGCAAGGTAAACATATGGATTGAGGTGGATGCAAGAAACAGAAGTTGGAATGAAAAAAATGAAAGGAATATATATATAGGGACCCTTTCAAATGAGGTGGGGTCTCACCAGTTTTGTGGTGAGCCATCAACGAGATCCATTAGATCATGATCCAATGGTATGATGTCAAAAAGGGTATTTCCGCCTATTTGTTTCGGGTTTAATTGGATATTCATTTAAAGACATTGGTGCCATTTTAGGCTCGTTTTATTAGGAATTTTTCGTTAATTCCTCTATTCGCTGATTTCCAAAAATGTTCTCAGTAAATGCAACTTAAAGCATGTATTTGGTAAATACGAATGATATTATGTGACATTTTGATTTTGATTTTGTAAAATTCAAATAATATATTTTTAGCATTCCCATTGTATAGTTTTTTGTGGAATTATTATTTTAATTTGTAAATTTTATATTGCCACTTGTAATAGATCATATGCAGTTGCAGTTTCTTCAAACTGCTTTGTAGATTTCATGTTTTATATAATTGTGTGTCTACATTGGATCTTTGTAATTGTTTCACGACCATTTGTAATTATTACGTATTCATTTGTAAAAATGCTCAGCTGCTTGGTAATATTTGCATGGAACTCTGCAAAATAAAAGTAGAATGTTAGAATTTGACAGAATGTAAAAAAATGCCAGGAGAATGTAAAAAGTAATCCGACATATGTAAAAGCCATTCTGTGATTTGTAAGAAAAGCGATAATTGTAAAAAAAATAGTATTCACATAGTGCCACAGAGCGGTATGCCTTCCTATTTGCAGTCATGCTCCCTTCTCCTCCTCCCTTCATTACCTTCTTCAATGGCATTCCCTCTTCCATGCACGATCGTCGTCAATAAATCGGAGAGAGGGAGCGAGGAGGACGTACAACGTCGTTAACAAATCGAGAGAGAGAGAGAGAGAGAGTATGTGCACCATCGTTGACAAATCACGAGAGAGGGGGCGCATTGTTCCCTCCCTCCTACGCCTCCTCCTCCTCGCATGATCGTGCCCTCCTACCTCCTCTCCTCCTCCACACACGACCGTCGCACACCTCCCATGCAGCCGTTCGATCCTGCTCCTTGTGTCGCCGCCGTCTCTATTTCCTGCACAAAATTGAATTACGTTTTGAAAATATGGAAGGCAATTGATGGAGATAAATGTGGGATTTCACATTCTATATTTAGAATGTGACAAATGACCAAAATAGGTTTTTTAACATTAAAATAATGCAATTAGTGTGTCATTTATCACAACCGTGTGATTTGAATTAAATGAATGACATGGAGGGCTCACCACAAAAGTGGTGAGACACCGTCTCATTTGAAGTTTCTCCTATATATATATATATAGAGAGAGAGAGAGGGAGAGGCCGAGGAAGCTGTTTTGTGTAACAACCAAGTTGGTTGTTACACGAAGTAATTCCTCCCCCCCTTTATTTTCATTTTTTCAAAAATTTCACAATGTATATTCATCTATATATACCTCCTACATGTCATTCAAATTTTGAGAGAAACAGAGACTTCTATGCCCTCCATTTAGAACAGAGAGATTACAGCAAATTTTAGACCGTTGAAATTTACACGGTCTAGATGGACGGCATAGGAGTCTTCGTTTCTCATGAAATTCGAATGACTTGTAAGAGGGATATATATATAAATATACATGGTGGAAATTTTGAAAAAAAATATAAAAAAGGGGAGGAAATTGCTCCGTGTAACAACCAACTTGGCTGTTACAGAGAACATCTTCCTTTTACTCACATATATATATATATATATATATATATATATATATATATATATATAAGGAGATGAGAATCTATAATGATTTAGAAGTTGATGAATCTACATTCCATCACCTTTATTCTTTCATTTTGGCCTTTAAACCCCAGATTAATGCATATATATATCATTATTTTGCATAAAATAACATATATTATTTATTGAATAAATATTGTATAAAAAGTCTGAATTTAAAGCTAAAATAAAAGAATAAAGCAAAGAAAAGAAAAGGAAATAAAATACCAAAGGTATTGAATGACCCTATACCCTGAGACTTAGGCATCATGATGACTGGGTCAACAAGGATAAAAGTAGGGGGAGATAAGGGCAAAGAAACACAATAAACCGTAATTTCCAATTCATAAGTCTATTTTGGGACCTATTTTATTCTTATTATTTAACTTTGAAATAATAAACTTTGTACGTGAAAGTTGTAGATAAAAATACATAGAAAAATACAATATTTATTTCACATAAAAACAATGCACATTGTCCTTTCTATACTCATAATAAAAATCCAAAATCCCAACTTCATAGACTTGTATCTTCTTCATATACACTAAAAATTCAACAAAATCACCTTTAGTTGCATATAACTTTTAATTATCAATCTAATGAACGTTGTTTCATTAAAATTGATGTTAAGATGAAAAAGTTAGGTTTTGGACCCTTATTGTACATTATACTTGAATTAAATATTCATTTTTTTATTCTTTATATTTTTTAATGACTTTGTATTTTTATAATTTTGTAAATATTATTTATATTAAATGTACATGACTAGAATAAAATAAAAAACATAAAAAATATAATAAAATAAATAAGAGTACAAAAATATATATGGATTATACATACTTATACCTATAAAATAAATGCATATATTAAGTTAATTGTACAGAATACATAAGAAAATGCAAAAAATATATTTATGCATATTTAATAAATTTATATATATAAGGTACAAAATCATAAAATTTAAAATACAAAATCAAAATAAAATACAATATATATAGGTAAGTATACCTATATTTATACTTGCAAATAGTAACATACAATAAATTAACTTGAAAGAATAAATAAAAATGACCATAAAAAACTACATAAAATAATATATATTTTTAATGTTTTAACCTAAATTAATACAACTATTAATTATTTTATTTTGAATGATTTAGGAATTTTTCATCTATTTTGTCTTTTCCTGGCATATGTGGACCAATGGGGGTGTGGTCTGAGTTGATCATGGTCAAATCCCCACTCCCCCCTAGGTCTGTCTGACAGGCATTTGACCTGACCTTCTGATGAATCTCCATTTCATCACCTTTATTCTATCATTTTGGCCTTAAAAACCCGAGCTAATGCATCTAAATAATGTTATTTTGTACAAATTTACATTCATTTTTTGTTCCATTATTGTGTATAAAGCATAGTTTTTATGCTAAAATTATAAAATAAAGGAAATAAAAGAAAAAAATAAAATACCAAAGGTATTTTATGACCCTAAACCCCGAGACCCTGTCAATAAATTATTAGGTCAACAAGAAATAAAGTAGGGGGGATAAGGCCCAATAATACAATAAAATTTCCATTTATTTATTCACTAATAACTCTCTTTATTTTATATTTTTTATACCTCAAATAATAAACTTTGTACATGAAAGTTGTAGATAAACATACAAACGAAAATACAAAATTGACTTTGCACAAAAATAACCTGCAGAGTACATTTTATACTCATAATAAAAAGCCAAAACCCAAACTTCCCAGACTGATATCTCCTCAATAAAAACTCAAAATGCATCAAAATAACTTTAATTGTATATACTTTTAATGATCTATTTAATGAAGGTGGTTTCACTCAATTTGGAGTTAAGGTGTAAAAGTTAGATTTTGGACCCCAATGTATAGTATACCCAAATAAAATGTTAATTTTATTTATTTTTTATTATTTTTACAATTTTTATTTTTATATTTTTATAAATATTATTTATAATATATGTACATATTTAGAATAGAATAAAACCATAAAGAAAACACAACAATAGAATAGCCTATATAAATACATAGATGAAATACCTATACTTTTACCTATATAATATATACCTCCATTTATTTAGTTATACAAATAACATCAGAAAAATACAATAAAAATATATTTGAATGCGTAAAATTAATCTATAAATATATAAAATATGTGAATAAAATAATAAAAAATAGACAAGATATAGGTAATTATACATATAAGTGTACTTCTAAATAATAACTTGTAATAAATAACATCGTAAAAATAAAAAACAATAATTGAATACTACATAAAATAACAAACATTTTTATTTTATACTCTACAATTAGTTAATTCATTACCGATTTAATAAATATTTCACGAAAAATTTCCACATTGGAATTTTATGGTTGGTCCTCGTAGACCAACTAGAAACAAACCCAAGTTGACATGGGTCTACTATTCGACCAAGGTAACCTACCCCTGTCAAAACGAGAAGACACCTATCTTCTTCAATTTTTCCTATGTTTCTAATCATTCATATCTGAGTAGATTTTTCACCAAACTCTTCTATGATCATCCCCAATCCACACTTTACCCTCTAAAACCTTATACATATCTTTGATTCATCCACAATAGTCGATCAATAAGGACTCTTCTCCATGCCTATAAATAACACCCCTCCTTCTCTTTCCTCGTTTGATCCCTCACCAAGGACTATAGCTTATCCAACCTAGTGCATGAGAGCCAGCTAGTGATAGGGGCACTTTCCCCAAGTTCAGAGAATCGTTGGAGGAGGAGAGCAGGTCCAAGGCGATGCTCTAGCTACCATCCTGCTCCCTGCATCAATGCATGTATAATAGCTATGCAACTTTCAATTCTTAGGTAACTTTATTCATCACATTTCCATTCCCGTACTTAGTTTAGGATTTATTACATTATATTCATAGTTTTTCCCATTTTAGTGTTCACCATAGTATCTAGGGCTCTTATCATTCCACCGTGCTTTCGCCAGTCTTCGATTACCACGCTCACCCCATCATCTTTCCCATCGAGTTCTCCATCTGATACGCCCATCAAGACCCCCTGATTACCTATTGGTTAGCGAATTGAGGGTCCTCCACCACCTTCCGTCGGACCCTCTCTGACCGCCCTCCATGTTTATGCGCTCTAGCTTCAAATTGGGTTGAGTCGAGTTGCCTCGAGCCCAAGCTTCTCTTTGTGCAGGTCCCAGCTTCAAAGGACCCTTCGGGGGTCATCTCTGAACCTAGAAAAAGACTCCAAGTGCCCCATGTTTCGATCGAGCTCCAGGACCCCAACAATGGGTCTCAGACTTTTCTGAGAGCATCACTAGTTGCAGAAGACCTCCCCGGTCACGTAGTGCCAAGAACAATCGAATAAGATCATCGGAAGAGAGAGCAATCACGGATTGAAGGGAGTGGGAAGCTTTTTTCTTCCCTATTATTTGAAGCGAGAAATCAACGTCCGATCCAAGGATGAGCTCCAGGTTTAATACCAACAGTTGGATGCGAGACGAAGCGAAGCACGCTGGAGCCATTGGATCGAGCTTAAGTGATCTAATCTCCACAGTTCCCTCACATGAAACTGGGGTAACTTTCATTGAGCTCCTCTCCTTCTAATACAATAAATACCATCTTTAGTGTAAATAGTTTAGGATATTTTGCAATAAAGCCCTTCATATTTTATGGATATTACGTATGAGTCCGTGCCAGCTCAACTCAGGTGGGTTCCCCACGTGAGTTGGCCATTTTGCATGTAAACCCTAGCCACTTTTGCAATTTCTCTTTCAGTACCAAATTTTGTATATTTAGTGTATTTTTGTGATGAAAATTTGTACAAAGGACCAAATAAATTGTGTAATTGCATGTAAGCCCCTCCCAAACACATATATTTTTATATCTTATGCAAAATTTGTAATGAGGCCTCTAGAATTTCTATGGAGGTTCTGTAATGAATATGAAGTTTATTTTAATTGCGTTTTTGTTCTTAGCAGCACTCGAATTACATTTACATGGGATTTTGGTTAAAAATACCCCTAGTTCGATTTTAATTTTGCAAAAATTACTTTGTATGCCTTGAATGATGTATTTAATTGTCGTAATTTTTAATTTCAATTTCTATGTCTTTAAATCCCTATTAAAAATCGAACAATGGCTTTAATTTCTCAGTTTAAATATAAAAATCACAAAAATAATTAAAACAACTTTAAAATTTCTAAAAAATTATATTATATATATATTATCTTGCATTTTAACTCTATACCAAAAATCACATAAAAGTCTCGAAAGAAAAACATAATTTGAAAAACACCGAAAAACTTGTAAAAATCAAAAAGATGATTTAAAAACCCAACAATATTGTTTTTTCTTTTATTATTTTCTTTATTATGCCTATTATGTGTTAAAAATGATTTTAGATATTTTTGGACTTATTTAACATTTTTAATCCAAAGTTCATTCTTCTTAATTAAAATTCCTTGTTTTACTCTTTAATATTATTTAAAAACCCATAAAAATGTGCAAAAAAACTATTTAAAAAATAAGAAAAATAGTAGAAAATATGAAAATAATGTTTTCCTATATTTTTAGGCCATTTCTATGTATATATCTTATAATCTATTTGTAGTCAAATACATGCATAAATATACCCTATACTATTATATATTATATTATATATTACTTACTTTATTTTCAAAAAATAAAAAAAAATAAAAATTTGGAAAACTAAAACCCCTAAAACTTTTAAAATCTTAAAAAATTCCTTACTTGTCTTTGATAGTCTTTTTTATATTCATCTCTATTTATGACTATCTGTATATTACTATATATTTACATTATTATGGTTATTTAGATTATTTGTGTTTATACATAATATATATAATATGTTTTAGTTATTTAATTAATTAAAAAATGAAAAACCATAAACCTAGACAAAAATAGAAACAGAAAGCATGAGTACATAAAATAGGATTAGCAATAATCATAGGCTGCCTAGCTTGCTCTTTGTGGTTCGACCTCTACATGCTTATACCCTGCACACATATTAGTAGAGTCAAAAATAACAAATTTTTTTATTAATTGGTTCATTTGTTGATTGTGGGTACTTGTTGATTGAACCAAGATTTTGTGAGTGGTCACCTCAATGACATGTTATCTTCACTTTTCTTAAGTGAGGATTATTTTAGACGCTCACTAAAATTCTCTTTATCGAATGGCACCATTGCTAGGGAGAAACGTGTGTAGCCAATTTTGTGTATACATACTTTTATTCATTCATTCATTCATTCAATTGTTGTACAAAATTTTCTATCTCCTTCTACTTGTATAAATCTCATTCTTTATTTTGTTAAATTATTTGAATAATAGTGCTAATGTATCTATTTGTTATGTTTGTTGGGAGGGCCCGCTATGCAAAGACGACCTCTTAGGAGGGTGATGCAACCAAGCAAAGTTGAGATTGGTCTTCTTCACATGATAAATTGGAGTGGCGGCTGAGCAAGAGGGATACTTAGAATAGATGTGTATTTTAGATTTTTTATTTTCGTGAGAGAGAGATTTATTTATTCATTCTTAATTTGTAAAAAATATGGACATGGACACTACTCCATCTCACGAGCTCCATTGCCCGAGTGATTGATCACTTGGGGGCCTCCTCATGTTTTCTCGTGTTATTACTGCCTTGTTTTATTTTGTTTCTCGATGTTTTGAGTTTTCTGCCTTTTTTTACTTATTTTATGTGCATGGAGCCCTTAGACTTTAAGTTTCTTGAATCGATAATTAGGTCCAAACCCTAATAATAATTACGTGCCTTATAGTCTCTTACATTTGGATCTAGTCAAATTAATAATGGTTAATTGTTTTGTCTTGAGATCGCATGTTGTGAGAGGTTGCATATAACGTTGTCAGGACCCATTATGCAGACATTGAGTGGCATCAAAGACCAGACTTTTGGTCTTATTTCTGAATAATTAACATATAGTCCTTCACGACTAATAGCATCTATTGTTTAGGGCATATTTTTTTGAATGCACACCACCATGTAGATATGTTTAGAAATTATGTTTTGAATACCACATGGAGAGAGCTAGGAAGCCCTGTAAGTCCTCTAACTCTGAATGCATCATTAGATTCGATGATGAGATTTCCATGATCGAATCGACTTGCATGGTTTTTTCTCTATATCCCTCTAATTTTGAGTACCTAGGACCTGATGAACCTCAGGTTCATCATGCTAAAATCCATATATTAATCCCCAAGATTAAAAAAATCAATAAAAAATTAGATTAACTATTTTATATATTTTGGTTTTAAAAATAAATTAAAAATACAAAAAATAAAATACAAAAAAAGCTGCAGCGTTTTATCCCTTAAAATGCTCCTAAAAATATTTCTCCCTTTGTTTAACTTATTTCATGTTTTTGATCAACAAGAAACTTGTAGATCTCGTTAAGATCTACACTTTTCATGTTTTGAGTATTTCCTTATTCGTCTTTTTTATATTTATTTTTTATTTCCCCTTTATTTTTATCTTTGAATAAATCTCATTCGGCCAAGTGGCTCCTTCTAGTTGAGCCACACAACTCGGCTCCCCTTGCACCACCCGCCTCTCTTCCAAATTGTCCCATCACCTTCTAGTAATGTCATCTCAATTGCCCGTTTCCCCTTTATTCTCCACCCTATGATAATTTCACTACCTTCATCCCGACATTCCATCCGCACCCTTTTTCCAACCATCCGATCTCATCTTATATCAGATCTGAATGGCTCATCACCACCTGTTCCACAGCTGCACGATCAAACCAGATGATCGGATCGCCACTCTTCGATCGATGCCTCTAGATTAATCTGGAGTGCTCTCTTCCGCTCGCACCGTAACCGTTGGATCACTAGATCCAACATCCAAGCCACCGTTTCAACATCCCATATCCCCGTCTCTCACACGATTTCCAATCCTAACCACTCTTCCCCTTCCTATTTCTCCGACCTCCATAGCCACCTCCACCATTCTCTGAACACGACCACCTCAAGCCCCAACTGTCGTCACCCTCGCAGGCCTCAAGGCTTTGCACGTCCCCCTCTCTCTCGTTCCATACCACGATGTATAAATCTTGAATTCCATCACCTTGAACCTTCAAACTTCGCCTTCAAATATGTTGACTCTGCCCTTCTTCTCCCTGATCCTCCTTAACACGGGTCGTGGCCCAGTTCCTTTCCTCCCTTCTGTGACATATAGAGGACAGATTGAGGAAGCAAAGATGACCTCCGGTCCCAGTGTCAACCCATGGCCATGGTAGGCGATGACACGACCCTAGCCCAATCGGTGAGCTACTTTGAAAGGTCGCTGAAGTCCAACGAAGACTGGAGTTCAACTTAGAGCTCAGCCTAGATCGTTTCATTCGCCGTATGCTTCTGCAATCTCTAGGTAAGTCCTATCCTCTCTTTCTTCTTATTTCTTGGAATTAATTAGGCACTTTCACGTACTTTGGTCCTCAATTGATTAACTCACGAGTTTCACCTCATTCTACTCATCCTCACTCCACTCGAAGCTCACCACATCCTCTTCTCCATAACCTTACAAAACCTGCACCACCTCCACTTTAGCTCATCGAAGAAGGTGCTTTGGTACCCCAATCCTCCGTCCGTATGAGACCCCATTCCACTCGCTTCACACAAGACCTACACGCTTTAGCTATTTCCCACTAACACTTGCAGGTACACTCCTTCAAAGATGAACTTCCAGTGGAGCTAAATTCTCAAGCTCCGCATTCAGTGTTGGTCCATCGACAGCCACCTTTAGGAAGAGATGTGCCTTCCCCGTGCTCCAACTTTGGTCGCCAATCTTCCAGGGTTCTTCCTACATCTTCAGTGTTCATGGAGGACGACGGTAGAGCTCTTGCGGTCCTGTCGGAGGTCCATTTGTGATGACATCTAGGGACGGAGGAGGAAGCACCAGAAGGTACAGATGTCGTTGGATGGTACCCCTCTGATGCCCATCCAACGGCTTATAATCAACCACATCGCCACTCTGAGGAGTGGAGGTTCGGGCATTCTGACCAGCGCCTGAAGCTCCAGATCCCTCCACGCGTCGTTCAAGCCAAGCATCGAGCCTCGCCTCCATCCGAGCCTAGACGTCATGTGCTCTGGTCATGTGGGGGTGGGTATATTGCATTTGTGCCCTACCATTTTCTTCAAATTACATTCAGGTCCTTCCAGGTGCATGCAAAGCATGCCTCTTGGGGTTATTTGCAAACCAGCCCCTCCGGGTTTCAAAATTGCAATATATCCCCCACGTTCATGGAAATTTTCAAGAAGGCCTTGCGGTTATTTTTAATTATACGTATGCCCTTATAGGGACTTGATTTTGATGATTTTGTAATTATTTTCATGTTTTCATCACATTTATGCCCCTGGACTATTTTGAGAATATCTTGAGAACATGATCTCCATTTAAGTTTGTTTCAATTTCATTTTGAAGCATGTTTCATTGTTTATCCAGTGGTATTATTTGATTCTTGTTTGGACACTTAAATCAAGATGATAAAATCTAGTTATTTAGTGTCATACATTTGTTGATTTTTAATGCCATTTGCTACTTATTTGAATAAATTTGATACATGAATTGCTCCTGAAATTGACCACACTTTTATTGCTCAATGATTTTATTTATGTAGGGCATCTTTGCACATCTTTACATTTGTATCACGTTGCATTATAAAAACCAAATAAAAATGTTTGTTGTTCATGCATCATCTGTCTTCACTGATTTCGTCATGTTCCCTTGTTTGTTGACCTATTTAGTTGTTAATTAATCACTTGATCTGAATATTAAGAGTTTAAATAGCAACTTAAGTGGCTCGTGTCCCTGGGTTTGACCTTGGTACACTTACCAAGTAAAATAAATTCTCCACCTATTTGAAAGGGTGGTCTTTGACGATGATCCATTTTCATCTTTTGTGCTACTGTTAAAGACATAGAGATGTAAAAATGCAGCCCGTCAAATGGTGTCATTGCTAGGGACACGGCTCATCTTTTGTTTTATTTAGGATTTTAATATTTGATCAAGTCATAGTTTCTAACTTTAAGGTCAGGTAGTTTGTTTCGCTTGCATTGTTTTTTTAATTATCTAATATCCATCTAATGCTTGCTTTTGTGGCAGGTACCCTTGGTGACCAAGGATGCTTGAAAGATATGGAGGCAAGGAGCAGGAGCTCCCACTACGAGGAGCCGCATAAGCACCATTACATAAATTAACGAGAATTATCGTGTCTCACATTTTTCATATATTCTTGTAAAAATTGTCTTTACAGCGGTCTTCATTTGAAGACTAACGATTGTAAATGAATAAAGAAACATTGTGGTTGTGTGGGATCTATACCACTTGCGTGTCGACTTAGAATTAGGCACGCGGCTCTCCGAGCTTTTTTATTTCATATCTTATGTGTTTGATCGTATCTAGGACATACTAAGAAAAATTGAGATGCACGTAGACAATGCTTCAATTAGCCAAAAACAAATATATTCTTTCCCCACTAATAGAAGCATGCTAGGTGTGGTTTTCATCGACTTGGATACATTTAGTATTGGATTCTCATTCCGTCTCATAAAGAAAGCTAAATGCACTGAGAGTTTTTCTCTTTAGCAGAGATCATGATTCTATCGTATGCATCGATTTTTTTCGACTTCTCTACCAAATTGATCACCTAGGATTTAAATAAAAATTGTGAATGATCGTTAGATGATGTATGCTTGATTTATGCTATCATTAAAATCAATGATAACCTTGAAGCAAAAATTGGGTATGTTAATGCAAGTCGAACAAACAAAATGGAGTAAAATTATTCTGGGAGAGAAACACCCTCTTTACGTAGGATATTATGATTTGATGTACCATTAAGCCTTGCATAAATGAGAATAAACTTTTATTGATCACCAATAAAAATGAAAAGATAAATGACTAATAATTGTTGGTTTCATGTGTGAGTTGGTGAATCAATGGTGTTGCTTACTTGATTGAGCCTTCTTTATGGATTTTCCAAACCCTCCCATAGATACTAGGTACTCCATTCATCTCCAAATATCATTCACGTGTATATCCATCCTAACTTCTCTGTTCTCCTCAGCTCTCTCCAACTAAACTCATCCATCTCATTACTTAGGCTCTTATCATCCTAAGTATAGGGGGACCTGAGTCCCCGTAAATTTCAGACTCATTTATCCTTCTTTCCAACACTTACGATATGTTAACCTAAGTATAGGGTGGTGTCCTCCTCAGTTCTAGTATATCTTCCTATATCTTAACTTGATCAATGGCTTTGTATCATTTAGTGCTATGAGGACATAGCATCAGTTAAGTATACAGGGGTATACCGTATATATTGTATGTATACTTTAGGCATTGCTCTTATTTTGAAAATTTTGAAAAATTTTAGAACTTTTTTGGGCTAGAGTATACATTTTCTTGAACTAAGTTGGATGAAATGTTTTCAAAGTTTAGAAAATTCTCTAAACTATGTTACATTATTTTGAAGAAAATATATTGAAAATGATTTAAAAAATGGGTTTTACTTGTTTCGAAAAATCGTAAAAAGTTTGTAAAATCAATATATATGTGACACAATTTGGAATATCTTTTCATAAATCTGTTAAAAAATGAGGGTGCAAACAAGACTAACTTGTGTTTGTAAATCTTCTTTAAAAAACCCAACTAATGAGTTGGTTTAGTCCCTGACACTTACACATTCACACAGGACTAGTGAAGTTCAAGAACACTTGGTTTATGAGGTCTTGAGATTTTGAGTTAACCAGTCTTAGTCATTAGGGTCTTTGACTGAATTATTCACATTCCCATAGTTTGAAAGATTTGTGTGCTATGTTGCATGCTTGGTCTCTACCTTAAGAATTTTATCAACACCTCACATACACGACTGCAGTTATGATGAAATGAGTTGAAATTTCAATTGATGAACTAGGATGAGGGATTTGAGTTTGGACCCGATTTTATGATGCTTGAGGATGGGATAAAACCAATGAAGGCTTCATGAAACCTGAGTGTCAACACCTTTAGCCAGTTTGAGAACAGGGTTCTTGTACTATCTCTTGACATTTACATATGTGCCAGGGTATGATAAAATCTAAAACAATTGCTGATCAGTGTGCGCCAACTCTTGGTAAAAACAGCGGAGCTAGCGAAGAGCAAAGAAAGGAAAGAAAGAAATGCTGAAACAAAAGCTCTCACCATACAAAGTCAAATATTGTAGAGCATCCACCAAAGGTGAGCTCTCCCAACCATTTCAATGTGTCCACTTGGAGCACCGCTATTAGGGCCAAGGAGTCGGGCTAGCACCCAAAAAGGTCTCTACATCGTATAGTAATACAAGCTGTGTGTCGAAGGTATAATAGATACTCAAAAGAGACACACCATGGTGTACTCCCAGGAAACAAGTGCATACGACTCCAAATTCTCTTGGATAAACAAATAAAAAAAGTACATGTGTTGAGTTAATAAGGCACTTGATAGGATTCTTGTTCCAATGAGATGGAGTGAAGAAATGAAAGAATACAATGCCCTTCATCAACTGAACTTCCATATACACTTTTAAGTCTGACAACTAAAGAGACGGTGGATTGGATGCAAGAAATGGTTTATTCCTTAATGTTGAGGATCGGGTTCTTAGAAGAGTCTCTTGGACTGGAACATTTGGTGAAGTTGTGACCCTACTCTTGTAATTGCAGTCCACACTTAAAGTCATATCCCTATTATATATGTATACAAAGAGAGTCTGATGATTAGGGAAATTGGATACCTTTTGATTAGTGCTTAGTTCAGCTTAGAATTTTAGGATCTCTAAAACCAGGAGTTCTTGAACAGATCATGTCTTGTATTGACATGCACAATCAAGGGTTAATCCAACTTATTCATGCTTTAGATTCTCGAGGACGGGCATAGTTTAGGAATAGGGGGATGATGAACCTCAGGTTCAATATGCTAAAATCCATATATTAATCCCCTAGCTAAAAAAATTCAAGAATAAAATAGATTAACTATTATATATATTTTGGTTTTAAAAATAAATTAAAAATACAAAAAATACAAAATAAAAAATGATGTAGTGTTTTTATCCCTAAAAAACACTCCCAAAAATATTTCTCCCTGTGTTTTACTTGTATCGTGTTTTTGGTCAACATGAAACTCGTAGATCTCCTTAAGATCTACAACTTTCATATTTTAAGTTTTTCCAAATTAGTCGCTTTTCTATATATTTTTTATTTTCCCTTTATTTTTATCTTTGAATAAATCTCATTGGGCCGCGTGGCTCCTTCTGGTTGAGCCACACGACTCGCCTCCCCTTGCGCCTCCCTCCTCTCTTCCGCATCGTCCGATAACCATATGGCAACCTCATCTCAACCACTTGTAGCCCCTTCATTCTCCACCCTCCGAGCATTTCCATACCTTCATCCTGACCTTCCATCCGCACCCTTTTCCAACCATCTGATCTGATCTTAGATCATATCTGAACAACTCATCACAACCTGCTCCACAGTCGCACAATCAGACCTGATAATTAGATCGCTACCCTTCTATTGGTGCCTCCAGATTTAATCTGGAGCGTCTGCCTCCGCTTGCACCACAACTGTTGGATCACTAGATCCAACGACCATGCCACTATCTTCAACCTCCCATTTCCCCCACTCCCTCACGATATCCACTCCTAACCACTCTTCCCCCTTCCTATTTCCCCGACCTCCATAGCCACCTCCACTACTCTCTGAACACGACCACTTCAAGCCCCAACTATCGTTACCCTCACGGGCCATCTGGCTCTGTACGTCCCACTGTCTCTCCTTCCACACCACGATCTCTAAAGCTCGACTCCCATCACCTGGAACCCCCAAACTTCGCCTTCAAATACGCTGCCTCTGCCCTTTATCTCCCTGGTCCACCTTTACGCGGGTCGAGGCCCAGTGCCTCTCCTCCCTTCTAAGATAGAGAGGGGATAGTTTAAGGATGCGAAGATGACCTCCGATCACGGAGTTGACCGATGGCCATGGTAGTCCATGACATGGCCCTAACCCTACCAATGAGCTGCTCTAAAGGGTCTCCGGAGTCCAGCGAAGATCGAAGTTCAACTTGGAGCTCAGCCTAGATCATTTCGTCTAACCTATGCATATGCAATCTCCAGGTAAGTCCTCTCCTCTCTTCCTTCTTATTTCCTCGAATTAATTAGGTGCTTTCATGTAATTTAATCCTCAATTGATCACCTCACGAGCTTCGCCTCACTCTACTCATCCCCGCGCCACTCCAAGCTCGCCTCCTCCTCTTCTCTATAACCTGACCACACCCACACAACTTCTTCTTTGGCTCGCCATAGAAGGAGCTCCGTGATGAACCTCAGTTTCATCATCTTTATTTCTTATAATTAACCCCCTTGCTTAGTGTTTGGTCAATAAATCCCTGTTAATGTCCTATAATTAACAGAGTCCTTAATAAATTAAAAAACCACAAAAAAATGGAAAAACAGAAATCAGTGGTATTTTTTAGACTTAAAAATACCTTCAAAAATATTTCGTGTCTTTGTTTGATCTCTTCTCTAGTTTTGGTCAACATGAAACTTGTAGATCTCGTCAAGATCTACAACTTTCATGTTTTGAGGTTTCTCAAATTCGGCCAATATGGCTCCAAAAATAAGAAAAACATTCTGAATAATTTGATTGGGCCACGTGGCCCGTTCTGGGGGCGCCACGTGGCCCCGCCTCTCTTGTCTTTTCCGCCTCTCCTACTGGCCGTTGGATCGGCCTTTTGATCCAACGGCCAGGCCTCATCCACGCATGCTCAAAATCGGAGCCATCCGATCATTCCTCCTTCTCATCTAAACCGCACGCTTGCGCCTCACCAAGAGCGCGCCACGTGGCGCTTCGAAGACCTTCTGATCGCGCGCCAATGTTCTAATCTGAGCCGCTAGATCTTCCTTTATTTTTAGCCATCGGATCAGAGCTTCCTTCTCATCTAAGCCATCCACCAGCGCCGCATCCGCAGCTCGCCACGTGGCAGCGCCTGATCCCTTCGATTGCACCGCCCCGGATTTGATCTACGCCGTTCTCTCGCGCTTAGCCCTCCACCGTTGGATCACCAGATCCAACATCCCCCGCATCATCGTCAACCTCCGGCCTCTTCTTCTCTCCCACGATCTCCACTCACGCAACCCGCTTCCCCTTCCTATTCTCTCGCCCGCACCAGCCATCCCTTCCACTCACCAACTACCATCCGACCTTCCTCCATCACCCACGATCTCCGCGCAAAACTCCACGACCTCCGATCACCTTCCAGTCAACCCATAACTACTTCGAAACCCACGTCTTCCATCATCAGCTCCGCCACCTTCCCCTTCAAATATCGCGCTTCCCCCGTCATTCCAGGCCATCCACCTTTACGTGGGGCTCGGCCCAGCCCTCCGCCACCTCCCGGTGACAGGGGGAGGTGGCTGGATTGAGCGATGACGACTGCTGCCCCCGGTGAGATCCATCGCCGGCCATGGCGATGTCACGGCGCCTCCAGGCGACCGCCTGAGCTGCGTCGAGTAGCTGCCGACGTCCAGCGACGACCAGAGCTCAATCTCGAGCTCGCCCCCAAGCTCCGCTCCGCCTCCGATCAGGTAAGTTCTTCTTCTCCTTCCTCTGCATTTTTACCTTAATTTCCATTAATTTTCTAGGCCGTTACACTCTCTCTCCCGTTCCGATGACCATCGCTTAAGCTCCACCATCGATCCCCCATCCTCGCGACACTCTCCAACCATCCCTCTTTCTCTTCCAGAACCCCTTCACCCTCCGACCATCTCCTCCGCCCTCGCGGCGGAGGAGCTCCGAGCTCACACCTCCTACGCCCCTACGAGCTCTCATCCCACTCACCTACACAGTCCACTCGTGCTTCGGCTATGTGTCACTAACCTTGCAGGTCATCCTCTCAATGATTGGAGCTTCGCCGGAGGGCACTTCTCCTCGGCCGTTCTCGACTCCAATGATCTGGTTGTCTTCGTCAAAGGGACCATCGCATCGCCCGGGCTCTAATCTTCCTCGACGACCTTTCAGTAGCCTCGAGCGAGCACCACCGGGCCCAGGAAGGAGCGGCGGAGCTCGAGCCCCGCCGTCGGAGTCCAGAACGCACCGCCAGCTGAAGTCGGAGGAGAAGAAACAGCAGCCATTGGATGAGCCTTCATCGGCGATCATCTCACGGCCCAGATGAGGCCGCGTCATTGACTTCAGTAGCCCTTGGATCATCTGGATCCAATGGCCTCCAACAGGCCACGTGGAGTCACCTGAGCACGCAGTAGCCATCCGATCATCAGGATCGGGTGGTTCACAATGAACCACGTGGCGTTACCAGAACCTCCCCGAGCCTCCGTCTCCGACCCTCCAGGCTTGGGAGTTCCAAGCCTCCGCCGAAGCAACACCGAACCTGCAGCGAGACCGAGCCTCTGCCGAACCTGACTCCGAGCCTGAGACAGCGCGTGCTTGGCACGTGCCTCTTGGGCAAATTGCAGAGACTCCCCACGGATTTCTTCAATTTGCAAAAAGGTCCCCGCGCGTTTGGTAAAATTACAGGGAAGGACTCGCGCCTTATTTTTATTTCTTTTTAGTCCCTCCCAGGGACCTTTTTGTAGTTATCCTTTCATGTTTTCTTGCATTTATGCCCCTGTCTTCTTTTATGCATATCATGAGCTACATAGCTCCAATCGAGTTGATTTCAGTTTCATTTTGAAGCTCTTCTCATCCTCTTTATTATGGCGTGCTTTAAGTTCAGATTTGACACTATGAACCGTGGTGTATTATTTTAGCATTTAAGTGTCCTGTTTTATTTGTTTGCCCTGTCTACTTGCTTAATGAGGGTAGAATGCTTCTTAATGTTAACTCTGTTTAACTTGCATTTTTTTCTATGACTCAAGTGATTTTTATTGGGCATAACATTCGCTTTGCATGTTCATTTATTTGCATGATAAAAATGTTTAAAAAAATGCATGTTTATTTTTAATGCATTGTCATGTTGTTGCTTTGACCTATATACCTTGAACTCAACACTTAATTAAATAGACTTAAATCCGATCAATACGAGAGGGGCTCGTGTCCCTGAGTTCGACCTTGGTATCTTGCCAAGTAAAATAAATAACGATCACCTCATTTTGATTGACCATCGTATATCCCTAAATGAGGTGATCTCTTTGACGACCAGAATCGGCCCGACTGCACCGACATTTCTGAGTGCTAATTTAGCATTATTAAAGGGCCGATTTTTGCGGCACGTCAAATGGCGCCGTTGCCGGGGACACGGCTCATTTCTTTTATTTTTTGGATTTTTGTGTGTTTAATTTAGTGTGCCTTTTTATAGGTCATTTAACCGCATATTTTGCATATAAAATTTTTTTCTTTCTTATTTTATCTCTAACAATTGTTTCTGTGGCAGGGCCCTTGATGGATTAAGGAGGCGAGGAGCAGGACGTTCCTCGCTGCAAGGAGCCGCAGGAGCATGCTTGGAGCAAAGGAGGAAGAAAAGGAAAAAAATGTGTCGCATTTGTTGTTGCATTTTATTTATAATAATTCGTCTTTTACAGTGGTCTTCGATTGAAGACTCGCGATTGTAATCGAACGATCATGGTTGTGTGGGGATCGTCCCCACTTGAGTGTCGACCTAGGATAGGCACGCGGCTCTCCGAGCTCTTTTTAATTTTTCAATATTTTTTCGTGCTTGATCGTAGGTAGGACACACTAATTTTTATAGACGCACTTAATCTCGCATCACTTAGCTAAAATTGATGAAGATTAATCACCGCTAATAGATGCATGATTAGGTGCGGCTTTTTCGACTTGCATACATGTTGGATTTGAATTTTCAAAACGGCCCCAGTTTTTTCGCGGCTTTTATCGTCAAATCACTACATGATTTCTCGCTTAGCCCAGATCGCGTTTTTCTTCATCGAATACATGTTTTTCACGGCTTTCATTTCCTAGATTGATCACCTAGGATTAATGGAAAATGGAATGAACGGTAGACGATGATTTTCTAATTGATGTGCTAACTTTAATTCAGTGATAATTTAAAATAAAATTGGGACTGTTAATTGCAAGTCAACCTAAAATGGAGTAAAAAAATTCGGTTTTGGGAGAGCAACACCCGCGCATACGCCTTGATTTTTAAGTCACATTTTCTTCGCGTAATTATCTAACGTTTTATCACCAATAAAACCGACAAGATAAATCAACCAACCTTGGTTGGTTTCATGTGTGAGTTGGTGAAACTAAGGGTTTGCTTGCTTGAATTGGGCCTTTGTTGCGACACACACCCTAGAACCTTAGTCACTCCATTTCATCTCCTAAGATTCAACCGCTCACGTGTAAATTCATTCCTCTTCTTCGTTCACTTTGGGTTCCTTCTAACATTAATCATCATCTTTATACTTAGGCTAATCTCAGCCTAAGTATAAGGGGGACCCAAATCCCCGTGATTTTCTCTACTCTTCCTTTCTTGCCTTTATACTTAGGTTATTTCTAACCTAAGTATAGGGGGGCCCCTCTTAGCTCCCGTATATTCTTCTATATTTAAACGGACCTATGTACTTGTAACATCTAGTGCTATGAGGACATAGCAAAGTTTAAGTATAGGGGGTATACCGTATATACAGTATATTTACTTTAGCTATAATCTGAAAAATTTGAAAAATTAAAAACTTTTTGGCTAAGGTAAAATTCGTTGGACTAAGAGAACTCAAATGATTTCGCGGTTTTTTTCGATATTATGTTACACTATTTTCGAAAATGATTTTTGAAAATGTTTTGAAAACTTTTTTATTTTGTGTGACATGGTTTTGAAAAATCGCCATCTCTTTTTCAAGAAAAGTTGAGTCTAACTTGTGTTTTAACTTTATTAAAATCCTTAAAAATGAGAAAAACCGAAAAACCCTTTAAGAGCTATTAGTGACTACTAAGCCCAATTATGAAAGCCGCGTTCAGTGAGGGTTCGCCCTTAGCAGATTGGATGGTTTAGAGGACATCGCGTAAGGCCCCGACCTCAAGCAACGGGCTTCGGCCTGTACTTACATCCATACTGGCTGAATTGTGGATGCTCAATTGAGCTTAGAAAGATCGAATATCTCTTGAAGTTAAAAAAAAAAGGTGTCTTGTTTTTGAATAAAGAAGTTGGATTAGTCCTCTACACTTTCACTTTCACCCAGGATCTGAATTAGTCAAGGAGACTTAGCTTTTTGAGGTTTTTGAGATTTTAGGTTAACCAGCTTTAGCCATCAGGGTGTTAGACTTAATCATCCACATTCCCCTAAGTTTCTAGATCTGCATGCTATATTCCATGCTTAGTCTCAGACAGAAAGAATATGATCAGCGCATCACATTCACGACTGCGGTTTTTGATGAGATGAGTTGATTTTTCACCCGAGGGATTGGGATGAGGGAGTCGAGTTTGGATTTGATCTAATGATGCTCGAGGATGGGATAAAATCTTTGGAGGTTCATGAAACCTGAGAGTCAGCAATATTAGCCAGTGTGAGAACTTGATTCTTATACTAATCTCTTGACATTAACCTAAGTGCCTGGGTGTGAAAAATAAATAAAAAAATGTTGATCAGTGTGCGCCAACTCCTGGTAAAAGCAGTGGAGCTAGCCACCAATTATACAAGTCAATGAAATTCAAAGAAAAGCTCTCATTCCACCAAAGTCAAATATCAAAGAGCTTCCACCAAAGGCGAGCGCTCCCAAACTTTTCAAAGTGTCCACTTGGACCACCGCTATTAGGACCAGGAGTCGGGCTTGAACCAAAAAAGGGCTCTGCATCGTAAATGCTACAAGTCTGGGTGTAGAAGGTACGATAGGTACTCAAAAAAGGCACACCCCGGTGTACTCCCAGGAAAACAAGTGCAGACGGCTCCAACTTCTCTTGACGGACGCACTGATCAACACCAAAAAAATGTGTTGCGTAAAAGGCACTAGAGAGAATCCTTGTTCCAATGAGAGGGAGAGAAGAATTGACACAATCCCATGCCCTCCATTTCTGGCCTGCCATCTACATTTTCTAAGTCTGACAACTAAAGAGACGGTGGACTGAATGCAAGATTTGATTTATTCCCTAGTGCTGAGGATTGGGTCCTTAGGAGATTTTCTCGGACCAAAATTTTGGGTGAAGACTTGACTCTACTCTCGAAATTGCAGTCAACACTAAACTCATATCCTTTAATTTATATGTACATCAGAGAGAGTCTAGAGAAGTAGAGGAATTGGAAGCCTCTTGATTAAGGCTGGGTTGAACTCTAGAATTTTGGATCTCTAAAGTCGAGTCGACTTGATCAGCTTGGATCCTGTATTCACATGCATAAGGGGGTTAATCCAACTTAGTCATTCTTTTTGATGCTCGAGGACGAGCATAGTTTAAGTATAGGGGGGTGATGAACCTCAGTTTCATCATCTTTATTTCTTATAATTAACCCCCTTGCTTAGTGTTTGGTCAATAAATCCCTGTTAATGTCCTATAATTAACAGAGTCCTTAATAAATTAAAAAACCACAAAAAAAATGGCAAAACAGAAATCAGTGGTATTTTTTAGACTTAAAAATACCTTCAAAAATATTTCGTGTCTTTGTTTGATCTCTTCTCTAGTTTTGGTCAACATGAAACTTGTAGATCTCGTCAAGATCTACAACTTTCATGTTTTGAGTTTTCTCAAATTCGGCCAATATGTCTCTCAAAAATAAGAAAAACATTCTGAATAATTTGATTGGGCCACGTGGCCCGTTCTGGGGGCGCCACGTGGCCCCGCCTCTCTTGTCTTTTCCGCCTCTCCTACTGGCCGTTGGATCGGCCTTTTGATCCAACGGCCAGGCCTCATCCACGCATGCTCAAAATCGGAGCCATCCGATCATTCCTCCTTCTCATCTAAACCGCACGCTTGCGCCTCACCAAGAGCGCGCCACGTGGCGCTTCGAAGACCTTCTGATCGCGCGCCAATGTTCTAATCTGAGCCGCTAGATCTTCCTTTATTTTTAGCCATCGGATCAGAGCTTCCTTCTCATCTAAGCCATCCGCCAGCGCCGCATCCGCAGCTCGCCACGTGGCAGCGCCTGATCCCTTCGATTGCACCGCCCCGGATTTGATCTACGCCGTTCTCTCGCGCTTAGCCCTCCACCGTTGGATCACCAGATCCAACGGCCCCCGCATCAACGTCAACCTCCGGCCTCTTTCTCTCCCACGATCTCCACTCACGCAACCCGCTTCCCCTTCCTATTCTCTCGCCTGCACCAGCCATCCCTTCCACTCACCAACTACCATCCGACCTTCCTCCATCACCCACGATCTCCGCGCAAAACTCCACGACCTCCGATCACCTTCCAGTCAACCCATAACTACTTCGAAACCCACGTCTTCCATCATCAGCTCCGCCACCTTCCCCTTCAAATATCGCGCTTCTTCCGTCATTCCAGGCCATCCACCTTTACGTGGGGCTCGGCCTAGCCCTCCGCCACCTCCCGGTGACAGGGGGAGGTGGCTGGATTGAGCGATGACGACTGCTGCCCCCGGTGAGATCCATCGCCGGCCATGGCGATGTCGCGGCGCCTCCAGGCGACCGCCTGAGCTGCGTCGAGTAGCTGCCGACGTCCAGCGACGACCAGAGCTCAATCTCGAGCTCGCCCCCAAGCTCCGCTCCGCCTCCGATCAGGTAAGTTCTTCTTCTCCTTCCTCTGCATTTTTACCTTAATTTCCATTAATTTTCTAGGCCGTTACACTCTCTCTCCCGTTCCGATGACCATCGCTTAAGCTCCACCATCGATCCCCCTTCCTCGCGACACTCTCCGACCATCCCTCTTTCTCTTCCAGAACCCCTTCACCCTCCGACCATCTCCTCCACCCTCGCGGCGGAGGAGCTCCGAGCTCACACCTCCTACGCCCCTACGAGCTCTCATCCCACTCACCTACACAGTCCACTCGTGCTTCGGCTATGTGTCACTAACCTTGCAGGTCATCCTCTCAATGATCGGAGCTTCGCCGGAGGGCACTTCTCCTCGGCCGTTCTCGACTCCAATGATCTGGTTGTCTTCGTCAGAGGGACCATCGCATCGCCCGGGCTCTAATCTTCCTCGACGACCTTTCAGTAGCCTCGGGCGAGCTCCACCGGGCCCAGGAAGGAGCGGCGGAGCTCGAGCCCCGCCGTCGGAGTCCAGAACGCACCGCCAGCTGAAGTCGGAGGAGAAGAAACGGCAGCCGTTGGATGAGCCTTCATCGGCGATCATCTCACGGCCCAGATGAGGCCGCGTCATCGACTTCAGTAGCCCTTGGATCATCTGGATCCAACGGCCTCCAACAGGCCACGTGGAGTCACCTGAGCACGCAGTAGCCATCCGATCATCAGGATCGGGTGGTTCACAATGAACCACGTGGCGTTACCAGAACCTCCCCGAGCCTCCGTCTCCGACCCTCCAGGCTTGGGAGTTCCAAGCCTCCGCCGAAGCAACACCGAACCTGCAGCGAGACCGAGCCTCTGCCGAACCTGACTCCGAGCCTGAGACAGCGCGTGCTTGGCACGTGCCTCTTGGGCAAATTGCAGAGACTCCCCACGGATTTCATCAATTTGCAAAAAGGTCCCCGCGCGTTTGGTAAAATTACAGGGAAGGACTCGCGCCTTATTTTTATTTCTTTTTAGTCCCTCCCAGGGACCTTTTTGTAGTTATCCTTTCATGTTTTCTTGCATTTATGCCCCTGTCTTCTTTTATGCATATCTTGAGCTACATAGCTCCAATCGAGTTGATTTCAGTTTCATTTTGAAGCTCTTCTCATCCTCTTTATTATGGCGTGCTTTAAGTTCAGATTTGACACTATGAACCGTGGTGTATTATTTTAGCATTTAAGTGTCCTATTTTATTTGTTTGCCCTGTCTACTTGCTTAATGAGGGTAGAATGCTTCTTAATGTTAACTCTGTTTAACTTGCATTTTTTTTCTATGACTCAAGTGATTTTTATTGGGCATAACATTCGCTTTGCATGTTCATTTATTTGCATGATAAAAATGTTTAAAAAAATGCATGTTTATTTTTAATGCATTGTCATGTTGTTGCTTTGACCTATATACCTTGAACTCAACACTTAATTAAATAGACTTAAATCCGATCAATACGAGAGCGGCTCGTGTCCCTGAGTTCGACCTTGGTATCTTGCCAAGTAAAATAAATAACGATCACCTCATTTTGATTGACCATCGTATATCCCTAAATGAGGTGATCTCTTTGACGACCAGAATCGGCCCGACTGCACCGACATTTCCGAGTGCTAATTTAGCATTATTAAGGGGCCGATTTTTGCGGCACGTCAAATGAAGTATACCGTATATACAGTATATTTACTTTAGCTATAATCTGAAAAATTTGAAAAATTAAAAACTTTTTGGCTAAGGTAAAATTCGTTGGACTAAGAGAACTCAAATGATTTCGCGGTTTTTTTCGATATTATGTTACACTATTTTCGAAAATGATTTTTGAAAATGTTTTGAAAACTTTTTTATTTTGTGTGACATGGTTTTGAAAAATCGCCATCTCTTTTTCAAGAAAAGTTGAGTCTAACTTGTGTTTTAACTTTATTAAAATCCTTAAAAATGAGAAAAACCGAAAAACCGTTTAAGAGCTATTAGTGACTACTAAGCCCAATTATGAAAGCCGCGTTCAGTGAGGGTTCGCCCTTAGCAGATTGGATGGTTTAGAGGACATCGCGTAAGGCCCCGACCTCAAGCAACGGGCTTCGGCCTGTACTTACATCCATACTGGCTGAATTGCGGATGCTCAATTGAGCTTAGAAAGATCTAATATCTCTTGAAGTTAAAAAAAAAAGGTGTCTTGTTTTTTAATAAAGAAGTTGGATTAGTCCTCTACACTTTCACTTTCACCCAGGATCTGAATTAGTCAAGGAGACTTAGCTTTTTGAGGTTTTTGAGATTTTAGGTTAACCAGCTTTAGCCATCAGGGTCTTAGACTTAATCATCCACATTCCCCTAAGTTTCTAGATCTGCATGCTATATTCCATGCTTAGTCTCAGACAGAAAGAATATGATCAGCACATCACATTCACGACTGCGGTTTTTGATGAGATGAGTTGATTTTTCACCCGAGGGATTGGGATGAGGGAGTCGAGTTTGGATTTGATCTAATGATGCCCGAAGATGGGATAAAATCTTTGGAGGCTTCATGAAACCTGAGTGTCAGCAATATTAGCCAGTGTGAGAACTTGATTCTTATACTAATCTCTTGACATTAACCTAAGTGCCTGGGTGTGAAAAATAAATAAAAAAATGTTAATCAGTGTGCGCCAACTCTTGGTAAAAGCAGTGGAGCTAGCCACCAATTATACAAGTCAATGAAATTCAAAGAAAAGCTCTCATTCCACCAAAGTCAAATATCAAAGAGCTTCCACCAAAGGCGAGCGCTCCCAAACTTTTCAAAGTGTCCACTTGGACCACCGCTATTAGGACCAGGAGTCGGGCTTGCACCAAAAAAGGGCTCTGCATCGTAAATGCTACAAGTCTGGGTGTAGAAGGTACGATAGGTACTCAAAAAAGGCACACCCCGATGTACTCCCAGGAAAACAAGTGCAGACGGCTCCAACTTCTCTTGACGGACGCACTGATCAACACCAAAAAAATGTGTTGCGTAAAAGGCACTAGAGAGAATCCTTGTTCCAATGAGAGGGAGAGAAGAATTGACACAATCCCATGCCCTCCATTTCTGGCCTGCCATCTACATTTTCTAAGTCTGACAACTAAAGAGACGGTGGACTGAATGCAAGATTTGATTTATTCCCTAGTGCTGAGGATTGGGTCCTTAGGAGATTTTCTCGGACCAAAATTTTGGGTGAAGACTTGACTCTACTCTCGAAATTGCAGTCAACACTAAACTCATATCCTTTAATTTATATGTACATCAGAGAGAGTCTAGAGAAGTAGAGGAATTGGAAGCCTCTTGATTAAGGCTGGGTTGAACTCTAGAATTTTGGATCTCTAAAGTCAAGTCGACTTGATCAGCTTGGATCCTGTATTCACATGCACAAGGGGGTTAATCCAACTTAGTCATTCTTTTTGATGCTCGAGGACGAGCATAGTTTAAGTATAGGGGGGTGATGAACCTCAGTTTCATCATCTTTATTTCTTATAATTAACCCCCTTGCTTAGTGTTTGGTCAATAAATCCCTGTTAATGTCCTATAATTAACAGAGTCCTTAATAAATTAAAAAACCACAAAAAATGGCAAAACAGAAATAAGTGGTATTTTTTAGACTTAAAAATACCTTCAAAAATATTTCGTGTCTTTGTTTGATCTCTTCTCTAGTTTTGGTCAACATGAAACTTGTAGATCTCGTCAAGATCTACAACTTTCATGTTTTGAGTTTTCTCAATTTCGGCCAATATGGCTCTCAAAAATAAGAAAAACATTCTGAATAATTTGATTGGGCCACGTGGCCCGTTCTGGGGGCGCCACGTGGCCCCGCCTCTC
This sequence comes from Ottelia alismoides, assembly GCA_037367405.1. Lineage (NCBI taxonomy): Eukaryota > Viridiplantae > Streptophyta > Magnoliopsida > Alismatales > Hydrocharitaceae > Ottelia > Ottelia alismoides. The sequence goes on along the minus strand of JAZKJV010001865.1, from coordinate 120,689 downwards.
TTATCTTTTCCGCCTCTCCTACTGGCCGTTGGATCGGCCTTTTGATCCAACGGCCAGGCCTCATCCACGCATGCTCAAAATCGGAGCCATCCGATCAACCCTATCTCCTCATCCAGGCCGTTCGCGTGCGCTTCACCCTCATCTCGCCACGTGGCGCCATCATAACCCGTCATCTCCGCACCCCAGATCTAATCCTACCCGACCAGATCCCCCTTGATCCCCACCGTTGGATCTCAAGATCCAACGGTGGAGACCTCGTCTCCTACATCCAGGCGCCCCTCTCCCCCACGTCCCTTGCCTTGCGGGAGGGGCGCCCCCCTTCCTATTTTTGGACGCACGTCGGCCATCTTCTCCGGCCGCTGCGGGAGGGGCGCCCCCCTTCCTATTTTTGGACGCACGTCGGCCATCTTCTCCGGCCGCTGACACCTCCACGACATTACCCACTCAACCCTCTCCCTCTCCAGCTCCCTCAAGCTCCACCACCTCCACCATACTCGCCCCACGACGACCACCAACTTCGCTACTCCACCAGCCAACCCACCATCTTCACCTTATAAATACGCCACCACCGGTGCCGTTCACCCCCATCCGCCACTCCAGAGAGGTTCCGCGAGCTCCAAGCTACCCATTGGTGACACCAATTTGGTGTGTTGTCGAGCGAAGACAGGGATCCAACTCCGGCGAGATCCACGGCAGCCACCGCCGTGCTGCAGCCTCCCACGAGCAGCTGCCCGAGCTCGGGACCCTACCGATCCCTCGAGCGAAGACCTGGAGCTCAAATCCGAGCTCCATTCCCCAGGTAAACCCTTCCATCATCGACTGATCTTTTCTTTAGTTTTTCCTTTAATTTCTCTGACTTTATTCGCCGTCACCAGCCACCTTCGCGCCTCCAAATCACCTCGACGAGCTTCGCGTCGAAGCTCCCGTCCTCGGTGACCCATTTTCACACTTCGTCGACGCGTTTCACACTATTCCGACCAACAGCTCCACGATTTGGCCGGAGCTCATCCACCGTGCACCTCCTTCACGCTCTAGGCCTCATCGTTCACCCACACTTCTCTACAAACACTTGCACGCCTCGGCTATCTAGTCTAACCCTTGCAGGTTCTCATTTCTTCATTGGTCGGAGCCTCACCGGAGCTCCCTTCGAGCTTCGTCTCCAGCGAGCTTCAGCACATCTCCGCAGCCACTGAGCCCACCGGAAGCTTCGCCGCACGTCCCCGCATCTTCCGAGGTACTCGGGAGCCGACGACGCTCTTCCTCGACGCCTAGCGACGGAGGCGGAGCAGGACCAGCCACGCCGGAGCTCCGCCTTCTCCTCCGCAGGTGGCGGAGGACCGTTCGAGACGAAGCAGCAGCAGCCGTTCGATCAACCGATCGAACGGCCCTCGTCCCGCCACGTGTTCCCTCACCGCGCCCGTCCTCGACCGTTGATCGCGCCTCAGATCTGACGGCTCTCCAGTTGCCACGCGTCTTCATCGACAACCCTTGGATCCATCTTGATCCGAGGGCCCTCAGGCCGCCACGTCTACGAGTCCGAGCCTCGGCCTCCAAGCCTAGGCTCGGGCAACCCGAGGCTCTCTCGAACCTAACTCCAGACCTCCAGAGCGCCCAAGCCTCGCTCCGAGCAACCGACGCCCTCCGAACCTAGGCCGACCACGTGAGGAGCACGTGCGGCCTGGGTTAATTGCACAGAAGCCCCTGAAGCTTTCCGAAATTATAAAGAGGTCCCTGTGAAGCAGACCCCACGTGAGGAGCACGTGTTCCGTGGAGAAATTGCACAAGAGTCCACCATATTATCGGTAATTGCATTTTAGTCCCTGTCAGCATATTTGCTTTTTGTAATTTTAATTTCTAGTATTGCATCTATACCCCTGTGTTTGCACGTGTCCCTAGAATGCATTTTTCATCATTTTGAGAATCTAAAAATTGCATGTTGTTGGAAATTTTGTCCTCTGTCTATGAGCACATGTGTCGTATTTTTGTAGGCTTGTTTGAATTATTAATGAATTAATTGGTGCATTGTTGACATATTTTGCCCAGTGATGCCTTTTGATTTTTAATTAATCATCCGTGCCTTCAAAAATTATCAAAAATTCACAGTAGCTTAAGGACATCGTTTTTAACATACCATAAAAATTTCATAGCATTTGCACGCATATCGAGCCCTAAATAAATTGTTTAGTGATTTTCTTAAATTAATTTTAATTAATTCATTTCACAGAGAAATTGAGTTCTGTCAATTTTCCTAGGTCCCTGATTATTAGAGCTACCTAGGATAATTTTAGTGCTTGGAAAAATTGTGATTTGATATTTATTAAAAATTAAATTCTGAAAATCACTTTGTTTGTTTATTTAATTCACAGTAAACTTATTTTGCGTCGAAAAATTCCAAAAAAATTAGTGTAGGTCATTTTCATCTTGATTAACCATCTGGCCAATTTTCATGATTTTTGGATTTGATTTGATACATTAATTAAATTACACAGTAAATTGGCTTGCCTTGTCTGCATAAGTCTGCATAAAAAGTAAAAAGACCAAAAAAAATTATTCCTCGAAAATCAACACCTGAATAATTGCTGAAATTCACCTAAGGAGACAGATGCCTCCCTGAGATCGACCTTGGACTTACCCCAAGTAAAAAAAAATATTGCCGCAAAAATTAACTTCAAATTAATCGATAAGTGGTTTTTGATAAACATCTCGTATTTGACTACAACGAATTACATTAATTAATTTGGACATTAATTTGCCTGAATTAACTAAGGGTGCGGGAGGCTTATCACTCCGGTCCCCCAATCCTCTGTCCGCATCGGACCCTATTCCACTCATTTCGCACAAGACCTACACGCTTTGACTATTTCCCACTAACACTTGCAGGTACACTCCTTCAAAGGCCGGACTTTGGGTGGAGCTAAGTTCTCGAGCTCTGCCTCTGGCATAGGTCCATCGATAGACACCTCTACGAATCCATGTGCCTTCCCCATGCTCCAACATTGGTCGCCAAGTTTCCAGGGTTCTTCCTAAATCTTCAGCAAGCATGAAGGACGACGGTGGAGCTCTGGCGGTCCGGTCAGAGGTCCGTTTACACCGCTTACTAGCGACGGAAGTTACAGGTGCCGTTGGATCACCCCTCTGATGCCCATTCAATGGCTCATAATCAGCCTCATCGCCACTCTGAGGCATGGAGGTTCGGGCAGTCCGAGCCAGCGCCTAAAGCTCCAGACCCCTCCATGTGCCGTCCGAGCTAAGCACCGAGCCTAGCCTACATCTGAGCCTAGACCTCACGTGATCTGGTTACGTGGGGGTGAGTAAATTGCATCAGTGCCCCTCTATTTTATTTAAATTACATTCAGGTCCTTTCAGGCACGTAGAAAGCGTGCACACCTAGGGTTATTTACAAACCAGCCCCTTCAGGTTTCAATAACTGTAATATCACCACTGTGTGCATGCAAAATTTATAGGGAAGACCTTGCGGTTATTTTTAATTACACTTAAGTCATTCTAGGTGTCCTGACTATGATGATTTTATAATTATTTTCATGTTTTCTTCACGTTTATGCCCCTGGACTATTCTGTGAATATCTTGAGCATATGATCTCCATTTAAGTTGATTTCAATTTCATTTCATAGCATTTTTCATTGCCTATCCAGTGGCATTTTTCATTTCCTATTTTGACACTTAAACAAGGATGATAAATTGTAGTTATTTAGTGTCATACATTTGTTGATTTCTCATGCCATTTGCTAGTTAATTGATTACATTTGATAAATGAATTGCTCCTGAAATGGACCACATTTTTATTGCCCAATGATTTTATTTATGTAGCGCATCTTTGCATATTTTTACATTTGTATGACGTTGCATTATAAAAACCAATTAAAAAAATGCATATTGTTTATTCATCATCTCTCTTTACTGATTGAATCATGTTCCCTTGTTTGTTGACCTATTTAGTTGTTAATTAATCACTTGATCTGAATATAAAGAGCATGAATAGCAACCTAAGAGGCTCGTGTCCCTGAGTTCAACCTTGATACACTTACCAAGTAAAATAAATTCTCCACCTATTCGAAAGGGTGGTCTTTGACGAGGATCTATTTTCACCTCATGTGCTACTATTATAACAATGACATTAGAGAGGCGAAAATGTGGCTTGTCAGGACCTAAATGAAAACCTACAAAATCGTTAGGCGCTTGTATGCAAAATATCCAAAAATGTGAAAACACAAAAAATTTACAACAAGGGGACTTGTAAATAAACTTTGACCTTAATTAAAATCTGTAATGGACTTCATTGCATTGGGTTCATAAAGCCCTCATTGTTTTCAGGTACCTTAGGATGGGATCAAAACCCCTCCTACGAGCGAGGTACGTCCCGCTAAGGATTAGAGCCCAAAACCCAGTTTGTAACTATCTTGTGTATCACATGGATTTTTGAAATAATAGTGCTTCTATAGTACGTGACCGAGTAGGGCCCTTCCATCGATGGTGTTCCCGTCTTTTGTGGAACATCAAGTTGGTCTGAAGTACTGAACTTAGGATATGCCCTCATGGGTGTGTCTGTCTCATCAATTTGCGTTTGAGTAGGTCCTTACAAACTCACGGGTGATTCCACTGCGAGCGAGGTCCAAAGTAGAGGTTTCGCCAATTGGCTTCCACCCTCTATTCCTTTGGATGAGAAGGGATCCATGAAGGGTTACAAGGACCATAAAAATTGCAGACTATAGGTTACAAAGGAGGAGGACAAGTACATAATACTTTTCTTGCAGTACTCACACTCCTATATGGTTAGCGTGCTAAGGACTTGTTACAAGATATGCCTGGAATAACAACTCTAAAAAGGACAATATAAAAATAGCCTACCCTTTACGGCTTCACATTGTGTTGGGTTTGTGAACCAAATTTTGTATTGTGTTTGTACGGATCTAGATTAAGGTTCAACTATCAAGTCCCACACACTTATGTAAATTTTGTCATTCTACAGTTTTACCCCCAGCTCGTTTCGAGTCTTTCTACAGTTTTACACTTTTTTATTCCTCGTTGACCACCATATCCTTCTTCCTACATCGATCTTCTCTTACTTCACGATGTCGATCCATGGATGGTTTAGTCGTGACTCTGTCGACACATACATTGATTCCATGTACTCGGCATCGTAAATAATTTGAGGTGATTCTCGAGAACCTTGATCGAACCTTGCAAACTGATCTCTAGTCTCCTCATTTTCTTTCCAATAAACTGGGACCACTCTTGTCCAACTACCGCTTGTTACAAACGGAGGTCGATTTCAATCTACATCTTCTTCTCCATTCATGACCATCTGAGATTGACCCTAATATCAAATTCATCATGGTAGTAGGTATTTAGATTTAATTGGTCTGATTGAGATTCTCTTTCATTGAAACGAGAAGCTAGTCCAGCCCTGGATCTTATTACAATGTTCATCTTCTCATATTCAGATCCAGAAATAGCTTTCCAAGGAAAGGGGCAATATCCACCTCAGTCAGAGTAATGCCAGGCACCTGACCAGAATCAAGTGAACGCTCAGTTGTTGGCTTCAATCTAGGCCATCCAGCAGCAACTGACAGAACATGCCCTCAAGCAGACTGCCTTCCAAGATATACTAAATGACATGAGGAACCTACTAGCGGGAGGGAGAGGTGGAGAAATACCCTGTGATTATATAGATCAGGAAGAAGAGGAACCAAGGAATGGGAACCCAAAACCTACGCTAAAATAGACATATAATCTTGGAGAAAGCCAGATGACCGAGAGGATCCGCATCCCTCTGGTCCATGCTCACTTCAAGATCTAGTCCCATTTCCTCGTGCCCCTACCCTCATTTCATGAGAATACCAATGTGTAGATCTACATCCACTTGCAACAATTCTCTCGCATCTGCAAAACCACCCAGTACCCTAAAATTCTATTAGTTGTAGTCAAGATGACTATGCTCCCCTTCAGCTAGCAAGATAAGGCCATATACTGGGTCAATCATTTGGGAAAGGTCGTGACAACCTAGGATGAACTTAAATTTGTGTTCCTTCACAAGTATTACCCTCTCGGTTAGCTCAACCAAATGCAAGCCAGGATCGGTAACTTCATGTAGTCTACTTACAAGTCCATTCATGAAGCATGGGAGTGATTTACTGAGATGCAAGAAAGGTGCCTCCACCATGAGATACTGAAGACTGGTTCAGTCCAACACCTCTTCAGGGCTTTCATGTAGAGATCCAACGACTAGTATATGTTGCCTGTGGGGGATCCCACTTTAACACAGACGAAGATGTGGTATGGCAGGTCTTAGAAGAAATAGTCGAGGAAGAGGTCTCCCTATCTTCATCACATTCTTATCAGAGACAGCCTCAGGTCCTCCACAAGCCAGTCCACATGGTATCTTCCTGAGAGGAAGAAAGATATGAGAGATCTAACCTCAGATCAGCAGGGGCCATCTCTCCAAGGTTGAAATTTTTTAGAAGCGGTCACATGATCATGAAAAGCTCACTGTGATTGAACAGACAACATAGAACTTGAATAAGTTGGAACAAATCACCAAGCAGTTGGTGTTGTTGCTGAGCACCATCAGTTCTTGTCAGTTGGTGACACCACGTTAGAGACTCTTGCTGAGAAGAAGGATAAACCATCACCGCCACATCAACCTAAGTCGAGTCAGCAACAACCAACAATCCAGCATGTGTACTATGTGCAGGCCCACGAATAAGCCCCGTCACAGCAACAGATGGTGGTCTACCAACTTGACTACCTACCTTATTCAGATCCAGTATTCCCACCACCACCCTTGATACATAAAATCAATGGTGTCTAGAGTAATAATGTGCAACTGGCTTGTCCTGTTCAAAATCCTCAAGGCCACCCACCAGCCAATCGGCCTTACCACCAACATCAGGGTGGTCTGTTTACATATTCTTCCCAACCTCAGCCTCAATATCAACATCACAAGGCTCCACAATATCACAATTGGAGACAGCCACAATAGTAGCCTCAGTCGTAGTACCGTCTACAACTGTAATATCAACAGTACGCAGTTGTGATAACCGAGGTTTTGGCGAGTAGTTAATTGGTCATAGAAATCTGTTGGTGTAGAGGAAACCATTCGGGTCCCAAAACCTCAATTAATCAAATAAAAATCAACGAAATATGAGAGCGACTTTTTCTTCTCTCTCCTATCTCATCTTCATTATTTTATTTATCCAGGTAAGTGTGCATGTGTCAAACTCGAGGAGGTAGTATATTAAAACTCCGATTTTCGATGTAAGAAACAATATCGAAAGCGTCTCTTCATTCTTTCTTATACAACAACTTCAAGAAAAGACTTAAAATTTACTCAATCTTACAAAAATCAAATCAAAGAAACGAACGAAAAACCGTGAAAAATGCCTAACAATGTAGCTTGGGTACTTATGAAACTACCCTAAAAATTTGGGAAGAAAACATAACAAAAATAGGGTCCAAAATACCCCTACAACCCAGGGGCAGAAGTATAAAAAACTATTAAAGTCTGTTACAAATGGGTCCCTGTTCAGGGATCGATATGCAAAGAAAACTAAATTTATTACATTTAGGTCCCCCGTGCGGGGACCTAAATGTAATTCTGGAAAGTTCTTGGACCGATAATTAAAGTCTGGAAGCTTGTTGGGTTTATTGTGCAATTTTTCTACCCCTTCTTCTAACGGCCTCGATTAGATGATGCGATGTGATCTTGAGCGTCCACTTTGTCCACGTGTTGTGAGCATGTACGCATGAGTTCTTGAGCTTGTTCTTCAATTCTCCCTGCGGCTGGCGACGATGGTTGTTTCCCTGATTTATCCTTGCCGACTAGTGTGGTGCTTGGGTCTCTGGCAGGGACAAGAGGGAGACTCCTTCTTCCACCGAGCACACTTACGGTGGATCTCATCCGTAGGTGGTGGAAGACAGTGGTTCTTTGTCTTTGAAGATGGGGTTCCGACAAGCCTGAACACTGATGATAATTCTCTTGATCTGATCTTCCTTTGATCTTTAAAGCTCCAGATGATTGAAATGAAACTCCAGACAAGATGGGCCTGCAGATGGATAGGTCCATGCTCGATTCACAAGTGAATCAACCACAAAATTAAGGAGTTGCAGATTTTTAATGTACTTTACATAAAGATGTAAAACAAAGGAGATGCGAACAATTGGAGATGGATTTGGAACGAATCAAATCGGATTTGAGGATTTAATTTGGTAGGCGTGTACGGGTGTTTATTAAGGATACTAAGCACATGATTAATGATGCTAAAAATTGCACGGATATTGAGAAAGAAATAGTAAAAGATGGATGATTGACCTGTGAAATCAAAGGTGTATGACCTTTTGGTAGTAGTTCAACGAGCTGTCTTCTCGGAGCTCGACGCGGCGGTGCGACGTGATGCAAGGCGGTGGTTCGCCTTGGAACTGTCCTCCGATGTATCCTCTTCTACATGGAGCCTTCCTTGAGCCCTATCATGACCGATGTGAGGTAGATCATGGTGGGGAAGTAGGGTCGATGACCAGGGGAATCTGGAAACTTAGCTCAGGAAAAGTTAAGTTTGAAAACGACGATTTGAAGAGGATTTTATAGGCAAAAGGAGAGGGTTTGTTAGAGAATCAATGGTGGGGATGAGAGAGGGTGATAAGAGGAAGAAGATGAATGGATCAGATCGGAGGAGGAGGTTAGGAGTTAGCGTGGAGAAAAAGTTGAAGATTGACTGGTTGAACAGAACGTTGGCGAACCTTCTTGACGAAGATGGTCCCAGGTGCTGACACGTATCAGCACCTGGTTCGTCAGGTTAAGTTAAATCCTATTAAATACGAATGAAATAGTAAATAGCATTATTTTAATTTGGTATAAAAACAAAAAATGTACATAATTAAATTGTCTAAATTATAGTATAATTAGTTTTAATAAATATTTTTTTTACGAATTATAAATATTATATTAATAAATAAGTATAAATAGTACTTATTAATAAGGTTTTTGTATTTTTAATTAAATAAATTAAAAAATAGTATGTTGGTTTTATATTTTATTAATTATAATATTAATAAATAAAGTATGCATGAATTTTTGTGGATTTTAATAAATTTTTTTGGATATATTAATAAATAGATATATAAGATATGTGGTTCATTTATACCTATAAGTTAGGGTTTTTTATTTAATTAAAATAATAAATAATCTCAAAAAGTTATGAAATAAATTAGGGTTAAAATACAAGATCAAGAAAATTTAGAAAATACAAATTTATTAAAACGATAAATATCATGTCTTAAATAGAATATATAGCCCAAAAACCTAGTTGTGGTTAGGTTCCAAAATCGTCTTTTTGCAAATGACTCCGATTTTAGCGGAATCACCTTCATTAAGTAGAGAATATTATTTTATGAACAATAAAGGTGAGTAGAGTGAAATTGGAGTTCGTTTGAGAAAGTTATGATGTTCGGAAGTTTGGATTTTGAGAATTTACAAGTTGGATTTCTTGGCATATATACAAGGCAATATTTTTAACTTATTTTTATATTTTCTATACATTTTTATCAATAACTAGGAAAAGAATTTTGTGAAAAATATATTAATATGAATTAATTAAAAATCTTTAAAGTTTTAATATTTATTGGATAAAGAATGAAGAATGTCTGAGATGTGAAATTAATTATTTTTATTTGTTTTCTTCCTTATCTCCCCCACTTATTTATTTGTCCACCAATCCATGCTGACTTGGTCTCGGAGATTAGGTTATAAATATATATGTCAGCTATATTTAAGTCATATTATACATATATACATATCTATAATTTGCCTTTATTTTTATTTTCTTTATTTTTATTCCTTTATTTATTTACATGATTTTAACGCATAAAAGTGCATTTTTTTTCATGACTAAGGTTTTGTAAAAAAAGAAAAATTCAGTGGATATTTACATGTAGTTGTTGAGGGTTTTAAGACAAAATCCAGACAGAATGTTAATGAATCGTGGATTCATCAACCCCCTATACTTAAACTTTGCTAGTCCCTTAGCAAACACTTATTTGAAAAATAAGGAAAAAGAAAGAAAGTTAGAATGAATTTGTTTTCCTAAACCAATTAATGAGAACAATCAAAGGAAAGAGCTCGATCAGGCATGAAACCAGCATTTTATCGGAGCCTTAACCAGGATTAGGATTTTAACCTCAACAGTCCTCAAGTTCCACAAAGCCTTGTTTAAGTTCACCTCAACATCCAGTTCAGATCCACTCATTCATATCACAAACTCTATCAACCATAAAATCAATATGTATTGTATGTGAACTGTTTTAGCTCTTCCTGCTTTGAAAGAAGCGAAGAAACCACCCATCCCAGCCTTACACTTCTATTGATTCCTCATCCAACTACTCTTTCCTCGGGGAGGGAGGTATTCCCTTATGAGGTCAATTCGTGTTATGTCCACAATCGAATATGGAGAGGAAGTAGAAGAATGAGAAAAGAACTGGAGTGCGGTCAGTGTAGACGCGTCTCCTTGTGAAGCCCATCCGGTGAAGCTAAGTGTCCACTAAGATGTGCAGGCTTTTTTGTGGAAGCTCGGACCATTGTGATCGTATTTGTATTTGGTGGATTCTTCTTTGAATTGGCTTTGTAGTGTTGCTTGCACTGCATTCATCTCTTTGTACCTCGATGGATATAGCATCTTTTAATTCCGTCAATTTTTTGAGGTCTTGGAAAAATTGTGTCAGCAGATCCTTCCCTCATCCGAAGCGACTATCGCAACCCCAATCTCTCCTATCTTTAGATGTGAATGCCGCAAGACAAGGATAGAAATGCTCTACCAAGATGGATTGCTCTTTGCATCTCCATGCAAGTCGAGCTAAGTGCAAAGTGCATGCGTCCAAAATTGGTTCACTCATGAACAATTATACGGATGACACCAAGTGTTTGACTTAGGCACTTTTTGAGTTGACTTCCCAAACATGGTCTCATGGAACCAAAAGATTTAAATCAAAGACCTGAAGAGTCCAAATTCCAGTTCCTTACTAGGCTCCTTACAATAAAAGTTAAAAGCCATAATGAAGCCCCATTCTTTAGACTTTTCCCAATCTTTATTTTTAGAAATCAAACTTATTCTAAAAAATGCTAATGCGAAAGCAACCATATTTTTGTGAAGTAGATTTTCTGAATTTTACTCTTTTTTGGGATTTTAAGGGTTTTGTAATTTTGATGGATTTCAGACTTTACATTTTTAATGGATTTTGGGATTTTTATAAACATTTTTATGTACAAGAATTTTGCAAGATAAATTTCCCATATTTTATATGGATTAAATAACTAATGTATTTTACGATTTTTATTTACAAAGTATTTTACAAGGATTAAATGGATTTTACACATATTTTAATATATACTATTTTAAATAAGTGTTATTCATATTTTAAATACACATTATAAATTAAGAATTTTAATATGTATTTTAAACATATTTTACTTTTTAACAAGGATCCTATACATATTTTAAATAGATAGGTGGATTTTAATTTACCCTAACCCACTTTTTTTGGATTTTATAGATATAGAAAATACATAAAACTACGAGTTAGGGACAAAGTATATATAAAAAATATACGCACCCCCTATACTTAACTTGTGCTATGTCCTCATAGTGTCAAAGAGAGAAAGGAGGACATAACTCGTGCTAGGTAAAAGTGGGTGAAAATGGACGAAAGAATAGAAGTCAGTCGACCCCCCTATACTTACGATTAGATTATCATAAGTATAGTGGGAAAAAATGAGGTGACTGAGGAAAAGATTGTAAAACGAAGAAACAAATGAAGAAAGAAAAACGAAATCATCGAAATAACTCAGTCCCCTTTATACTTAGGATAAGGCATCCTAAGTATAGAAAAGAGTATGGACAAAAATAAGGAACTATTATTAGAGTAAAAGAAAGGATTTACAGAAGAAAAGTAAAATGAACAAAAATCGAAAATGAGAATCAGTGGGCAATTGGTCCTCCCTATACTTAGGATCTCGTATCATAAGCATAGACGACGAACAAAAATGGGGACGATTGTGATCTACGAAGAATATACAGTTTTGTACTCCAGAAGATCGAATGGCTTCACACGTCTCTATACAAGACGAGATGATCTGGAAAAGTTGTCATGCATCCTGTATAAAGTAGATCACTTAAACTCGGGCTAGATGATCAGTGGTCTCCACGAAGTTCTTCAGCATCTGCCCATTCACTGTAAACGGTTCTGCACCAAGTGACACATCTGATATAGCAATACTACCATAGTCTTGCACCATTCTGACCATATACGGTCCTTCCCACTTGCTCTTCAGTTTGCCAAGAGAAATTATCAACCGTGCATTGAACAACCAAACTTTCTGCCCCGGAATACAGATCTTGTGTCAGACATGTCTATCATGACATCACTTCACTTCGTCCTTGTAAATGAGGTGTTCTTGTATGCTTGATTTTGAATCTCTACCAACTCATTGAGATCTAACTTTCTTTTGCTCCTGCTTTCTGTAGCTCTAGTAAAGTCTCTCTGATTGCCCATTCGGATTTGTGCATGATTTCTACGGACAAATGACATGGCTTCCCGTAAACTAATCTGAACGGTGATGTACCTAACGGAGTCTTATAAGTAGTACGATATACCCAATGAACTTGGTCTAGAAGCTGTGACCAGTTATTCCTATCCGATCGTACTAGTTTCTGGAGAATGGATTTCACCTCCCTATTTGAAACTTCAGTCATGTCGTTCATCAGTGGGTGGTAAGAGAAGCTATTCTATGATCAATAGCATAACTCTTTACTCGCTTTTCACCTCTTTATTGATGAAATGGCTACCCCGTCTGAAATGAGAATACATGGAATACCGAACCATGAAATAATATGTTCCCTTAGGAACTTGAATATTGTCTTGATGTCAGTGGTTCTTGGGGGTATAGCCTCCACCCATCTGCTAACATAATCTACAACAAGAAATATGTACACAAAGCAATTGCTGGAGTCCCGTGAAATCTATGCCTGATGAATCTGTGATTCGTCATTTTTATTCATTAATTTTAGCTTAAAATCCCTTATAAAACTCTCGTATATAACATTAACTCTGTATTCTTACGAACTTGCATCTGTGTGTAAATATTGTACACTTCTTACCATTTTAACATAAAATAAATAAAGAAAGAAAGAAAGGAAAAATAAAGAAAAGAAAATAAAAAAGGGGAAGACTGTATATATGTAATAGATACAGGCTGATCCGAACCCCGAAAGAAGGTCAAGACTTGACCTGATCGACCAAGAAAAAAGTAGGGGGAGATAGGGGGAAAAATTATGTGATGGGTATATTCGTATACTACACTATTTCATTTGTACATAAATTGAACTCAAACAAAATAATTTTCAAAACAAAAGTTGTAAATAAAAATGTGTCCTAAATAATAAAAATAATTGCACAATCAAATATTGTACAGAATGAAAGCAACCAGACTTGTAAAAAGCCACTAAGTGGTGATTGAATGACCAATTCCGGCTCCATATGAACCCAAATTGAACCAAACTAACTTCCATTGTATTCTAAATTAAATTATCTTTAAAATGGTTGTAATTTCATAATTTTTGGAATTACAGGTGAAAAGTTGATTTTCTAGGATGGTTTTTGTTATTTTCCCATGTATTTTGTACATATTGTATTTGTAGATATTTGTAAATATTTTTACTAATTATTTAAAATAAAAATAAAAAATAAAAAAGTTAAAAAAAATAATTTGCTTATTTACCCATGTATATAATGGCATCTATGTATATAACATATGTATATAGTTAATTTTCTTTACTAACTATACAAAAAAATTAAAAAAAATCACATTTATTTTTCAAATAAATAAAGCCTTGAAAATACTTAAAAGCTAGTTAATTTTTGTAAATATTCTTTAACGCTTATCTTGTTACTTTATCTCATTTCAATTTTTTCTTTTCTCTTATCTCTTATACTCATCCAAAATTTTAAAAATTCAAATTTCATTCTTTCAATTAATATGGCTTCTCATCCATCTTTCTAACTTGATAAATCTTTGGTGAGAGGAGCCTTTTCTCTGAGAGCTATCTTGTCTCAGAGTGGTGCATAGCCTCCGAGCCGTCCGGTGATAGCGCGTCGGCCTTCGTCGAGGTGATCAAGGTCTTTTCTGCTCCTAAGGTGAGATCCATTTTCTCTTGTTTTATCATAGATTAATCGTAGTTTTATTTTCTCACATTTTTTTCCTTCATTGTCAATTATTTTTATCCATATCTTAGAATCCATCACGATTTGATCTGCTACTGACTCGATTTTTCATCTCACTTTCTCGATCTCTACGCTTTCTTTTCTAGCTCGCACAATCTCTCAACTCCGACTACACACTCTGGTCAGATACTCAGATCCATTCCTCATTTTTCGATGGATCCCTGCTCACGCATTCCGTTTTGATTTTGGGGATCGAGTCATCATGTTTTCATCCTCATTTGTTTATAAATAAAAAATATATATTTGTTTCCTTTCTCTCTAACATTTGCTTTGCAGGATCATCTTATAAAAAGTAAAAATAAATAAAAAAATAAAAAAATTACATTTTCTATTTTTTGTTTTAATTTCTCTATTTCAGATTTACAAAAAAAATTTTCTGATTACTGTTTACAATTGAAAATAAAATAAAATAAAATAAAATAACCTACCAGTGATCGATGCCACCAGCCCCCCTCCAACGCCTCCAACATCTAGGCGGAGCGCCTCCCGACCGACCGCAAGATCTCCGCAAAAGACACCTCCGTCGCAGGGGCCATGCACTACCACCTACCACCATCCTCGTCGCGCCATCGTGGCACCGTGAGCCACCGCCACCAATCTGCATTGGCCCATACCACAGCTGCTTTCGCACGAGCCCACGTAGGCCTGGACGAAGGCCCCCATTGCACGCTCGTGTGCACTACCCATCTAGGCCGCCGATCTCCCAATCAGTCGCACCTCTCGCACTGTCGCCAATCCGCGTGAGGCCCACGCCTATGCGTCGCCAGTCCATGCGAGCCACTGCATCCGCCGCCTCCCGCACCGACCGATTCCAGATATGAAGGAGTGGCTGCCTCGTCCAATCTCCTTTGGCTGCTTGAAGACAAAAGGGATAGAAAATCTAGGTTTTTTAATAAAATTTTGGGTAAATAATAGAAAAGCCTCGGGTTGTTCTACATATTGCAAAGAAGACCACCAAAGCATCATGTGCATCATGGCATCTGCATTGGGTAAATTGCATATTTGTCCTGAACTTTATTTCTATTACATTTTGATGAACAAACATTGAATATTTGCAGTTTAGTCTCTGACTTCGAGAACTTTACTTTGCTTGCTTTTCATATTGAAATAAATGTTTTCTTTGGTCAATAAATCTCCCAAAAATCATGCTTTGCTTCTAATGGTGTATCATTCTAGCATAAATTTCTCATTGCATTTTAATTTCATTTATTATTATTAAAAAATAAAAAACAATGTCTTTTTTTCTTTATGAAATTCCAAAATTCATAAAAATTTGAATATTGCTCTAAAAAATCCAAAAAAAATAGAATAGTTTTTTTCATTTTCTTTAAATTTCTGTGCAACATTCATGCATTAACTATTTATAAAACAAAAAAAAAATAAAAATACTAAAAAACTTATAAAAATCATAAACAATTCTATAAAAATTCAAAAATCGTGATTTTGATTCCTATTTGTAGATATTTGCATATATTATATCACAAAAATAATTACGAGGAGTTTTGGGCACCTTAAAATATTTTTATATTATAAATTACTCCAAGTTGTTCATTATTTCTCATTTTTGCCATTGTTTGATTTTTAGAAAAATACAAAAACATCTGAAAATTCTACAAAAAAGTCTAAAAAATATTTTAAAACCCTTAAAACACAAAAACATTTTCTCTGGATTTTTCGGATCATTTTTTATGTAATTGAAAAATACAAAAAGGGTTCGGTGTGCGTATTTCTTATCTTGTGCATATTGTTCTTTATTTGAAATTAAAAAAATTGCAAAATTAAAAAATCACTGCAAAATTTGAAAATCAGAAAATAAAAAATAGAAATAAAAATTAAAAAATTAAAAAGATAAAAAATCAAAACTAAACCAAGGATAGTTTGCCTTTGAGATTTCTGCTTGATTTTGATTAATTGAATAACCCTCGGGAGTTGTAGCCTCCCTGAGTTAGATCTCGTTCGCTATACAAGTAAATAAATAGCAAAATATTTCTCTTGCTCTACATTATTTTCTATAATTATTTTGCAGCAAGAGAAGAAAAAAATTTATTTGTTTGTCACGGGATTTTTTAGGGATAACGACGACTTCATATCCATTAATAATTATCAATCCTTGAAGATTATCCTGCTCAACAAAATGGTGTCATTGCCGGGGAGGCACGACGAGGGTAGTTAGGTTTCTCTTTTTACCTGTTATTCTTGGTTGTAAAGATCTTTTTATATTTTGCCACATTATTCCATTTTTCATATTCACTATTTCATTTACATTTTTTTCTTCTTATATTTGATAAATACATTCTCTATTCTTTTTCTTGCGAGGGTCCACAGAGAGAAGAAGGCGATCCAAGGAGAGTTGAAGCACCCAAGCGAAGCGGAGGCCGATTGATTCTTTACCAAGCCGCATGATAGCGTGAGCAGAGGAGAAGAAGAATCGAAGTAGACCCAAAAGAGAGAGAGGGAGAGGGAGAGAGAAAGATTTTTTCTAGCATTTGAACCCTTGCAAACGGACATTCATTTGTTGCGGGGTCTGTTTCGCCAAGTGCAGGTGCGCTTGGGGGACCTTACCGATTTTGTTTTCATCGCCTTATTTTTCTCCATTTTCCATGGATTTCGTAAACTACATATTGATTGCTTTAATTATTTTTCTTAAGCCAGGTAATTAATTAGGTCCAAACACCCTAAACAAGAATTTCTGTACATATAGAATAGAGCTTAATTGGACTTAGTCAAATTAACATGTTCTTGCCCATTAATAGAAGCTATTGATTAGGACGATTCACTTACATTTGCATATAGGTTAGTTTACTTTTATGTATTTCAACTCTGCATGGATCACTTGCATGTAGAGTTCTGGCGACAAGGTACGCATCTCTAACCCTGCATGCATCATTTTTTTAATCGTGCGTTAGCGTTTCGAATCTCCTTTCTCATTTTCACTCACATAAGTTAAAAAGGAAATTGGACACTCAGTAGGCGATTCTTTGAAAATAGTTTAACCACGTGACAACTGCATAAAATACGAGACTGCTAAAGAAAATCGATCCTAAAATAAACACAAGGAAAAAACATTGTTTTGGGGAGAGTAACCCCCCTCATTATTTTGTTTGTATGTATCGAGAGAGCGACCCGCACACTAGGATAGAACCACGCCTGAACTCTTTTTAGACTACTATCATGGATTAGTCGTTCCCCAGTGAGGATCTCTCCGATAACAGGTAAAGTGGCTCGTGACGTCCTTAACATATTGAATTGATCGGGTAGCCGGTAAACAGTCCGCAATTCATATTGGCTGGGAAACATCTAACTTCGGGATTGGGATAGTATCCTGAGAGCATTGGGTTCCTAATAGCTCACTTTAACTGCTCTTATAGATTGTATTATCAACAAATTCTAAAATTGACAAGATAATTGACTGAACCTTCACAGTCTTAACATTGAGTTGAGTTCGTGAACTGGGGGTTTGTATTGTGTTTGATTGCTTGTGTTCATACTATATCCTTCTGTGCATTTGCACCTTTTTCTTCACATATTTTGACTTGACTCCGTGCTCTCCCAATCATTTTATCTTATTTCAGAGATGGCCGACTAGAGTTATTTTAATCTGATCTTCGCGAATCCCTCATACCCACCAACCGATCCACCTTCCTTTTTTCAGGAGGACCTTCCTCCTGATTTTTGTGCATATCTGCCTATTCCATTATTTCTGGAGTTGGAGGACTTCGATTCTCACCAACCCTCATCCCACTCACCGGATCCTGTGATTTTGGAGTCACCTTTCATGGTGTCCACACTTGAGACCCTGAACCATATGATGGAGCATATGATCTCGAGGATTAGCAATCAATTTAACATAAATGAGAGCCAGAACGCTGCTCCACTATTTCAGGATATGGATTCACTTGAGGATAATCATGAAAGCTTGCAATCACCCAAAATACAAAAAAATGAGAAAAATCCAAAAATCCAAAAAGAATTCGGGAGACAAATTGTTGATTTATTTTGTAAGGAGAGGGCACCCATGCCAAAATATTTTCGCACACAGCCATGTCCAAACCTTGACCCCGAGGATGCCACTATATAGACTGCTCTTACAAATCCTCATGTATATGCTGATTCCGATCTCCTCCCTTGTGTGGAGGACGTCCAAAAATTTTAAAAAATGTTGACTGAACCCGAAGGGGTGGCCACTATTCATGAGATCATTAAAGCCCCACTTCAACAGGCCATGACATATTTATCTAATCTTCAACACAAGAAGAGAAAGCGAAGGAGAAGATCTGAGTGTCACACATTGACCATGGCCACTGCCTACGCCATCTCTTACCATTCACATTTTAAGAAAGGGAACACTACCATACTTCTTGTGAGCTGCTCCATCTCTGACCATTCTTGTGATAACACCCTCCTTGATGGCAGTTCGTCAATCAATATAATACCCTTATCTATGGTACATTCTCTTCATCTTGGTCCTCTCAAGAAAACCAGTATGATAGTTCAATTTGCTGATGGATCTATCAAGAGGCCAATGGGTATTCTAGAAAACATTATCATTTTTATTCAGGGCATGAAATTCACTTCTGATTTTGTCGTGTTGCCCATGGAAACCTCCGCCCCTGTAGAACACCCTCCAATCATCCTGGGACGACCTTTCCTAACATTTGTGGGAACCGTTATTGATTATGGATTAGGAGAGATTTTCTTTCATTCTGATGCAGGGTGCGATGTGTTGATCATTACATCCATTACTGAACAGAGAATTGCTTCTCATGAGAGCCCGCACGTGTTAGCCAACCCCAAGGAATTTGACCTCAATGATCATATCAGAGATTCTTGCTGTGTGATGGATGATACTGAAACCCAAGAATTCCTCTTCAAGGAGGAAGACTCAGAAAGCATAGACCTTAGAGTTCCCACTTATGGTATGTGCAGATGCATTGATGACATCTGCGGGATTTACATTATCGGAACCCTACAGTAGAAGGCAGACTCTGAGATTAGACAGGACGAACATGATTTGACTACTTTCACTGATGAGTCCATTCCTATTCACCCTGATTCAGATGAGACCGATTATGCCAAATTTGATTTGATTGCATTTATAAAGGAATTTGGGCCTTTTGATAAAGATGATAAATGATGAATCCATGATTCATTAACATTTTTGTCGCATTTTATCTTAAAACCCTTAACAAATACATGTAAATATTAATTAATTTCCACCTTTTATCAAAACCCCATTCATGAATAAAAATGCACTTTTATGCATCAAAAACATGTAAATAAATAAAGGAATAAAAACAAAGAAAAGAAAAGAAAGCAGGTTGTAAATATGTATATATGTACAATATGACTTAGAAAATATAAATATAGCTGCAAGATATATTTATATAACCTAACCCCTGAGACCAAGTTAGCATGGATTGGTCGATAAGCAAACAAGTTTGGGGAGATAAGGAAAGAAAATCATAAAAGTAATTAAAAATACACTCCACACACTCTTCATTATTTATCAAATAAATATCAAATTTTCATTGAATTTTAATTAATTCGTATGTATATATTTTTCACCAAACTCTTTTCCTAATTATTTCTAAAAATGAATATAAAAATATAAAAATAAGTTAAAAATATTATCTTGTATATATGCCTAGAAATCCAACTTTTAAAATTGTCAAATTCTCAACTTCCGAACATCATGAACTTTCTCATACGAATTTCAATTTCACTCTACTCACCTTTAAAGTTCATAAAATATTATTATCTAATTAATTGAGGTGGTTTCATAAAAATCGGAGTCTGTTTGCAAAAAGCCATTTTTGGTACCTAATGACAACAGGGTTTCTGGACTATTTATTTTATTTAGAAACACTATTCATAGTTTTATTAATTTTATAATTTTTAATTTTTTCCATGATCTTGTATTTTCATAATAATTTCTTAAAGAATTTTTGGAGCTTAATTATTATTTTAATAAAACCCAAAACCCTAATTTATTAATAAAATTGAACTACATAACATATACTCGTATTTATTAATATATCTAAATTAAATTATTAAAATCCATAAAAATTCACAATGGTATTATTTATTATTGTAATAATTAAGAAAATATAAAGTTAATACATAATTATTATTTATTGAATTAAAAATTCAATACCTATCTATTAAGTATTATTTATACCTATTTATTAATATAATATTTATATTTTGTATAATATTAATTATTTATAAAAAGTAATTATACCATAATTTAGATAATTTAATTATCTATACTTTTCATTTTTATACCTATTTAAAATAATGTCATTTACTATTTATTACATAATTTATAGTGTATTTTAACATCTAGCCAACTAGGTGTTGACACGTGTCAGCACCTGGTTCTTCTTCTCCAAGAAGCCGGTGCAGCATTCTGTTCCACCGGTCGAACTTCAACCATTTTCCCGCGCATCTCCTAACTCCCTAGTTCAATCCTAACCCTTCACCTTCTTCCCCTAACAACTCTAATACACGCCAGCCATTCGATTTACCTAACAACCACTTCGATTCATCTATAAAAGCTCCTAAAGATGACACATTCAAATAGAACTCTCCAACTACAAGAATCCCCCAGTTCCAGTGCTGACCCTCCTCCTTCCAAGCCTTGTGCCAGCCATATTCGGTGGTGACAACACCCATCCGCCACCCCACGTGGAAGAACAACGTCGGAGGAGAAGCTCCAAGGCTATCTTGGCATTGCATCGCCGCCACCGCGCCGCGTCCAGCTCCAGCAAGCATCGACCGTCGAGCAACTATCAGAGGTAATACACCTCTATCCCTAGATCTATTCCTCCACCTTTGCTATTTTCTTTCTCGAGTTTTGTTCCATGATTAGGGTAGATATAGGAGTAATTAGGTCACTTAATCACCCTTCTTAGACGCGCATCTAATCCCATCTCCAAGTCATTTCGGAATCAAACACATTTGTTACTCATTCTTTGTTACTTTTCTCGACATTTTTCATTAATACTGGAAACCTCATCTTTGAACTTGCAACGCTTATAATTGTTTGTTGATTTCTCCGCAAATCAAGCACAAATTCATCCATTGCATATCTAGCTTTCATCTGGAGCAACATCTGAACATACGGAGCTTCCACACGTAATGCAATTCACAATCAAAAGAAGGTGCATTTTCAGTTTCCAAGACAGGCGAATCGTGAACTTCATCGACGTAGAATCGCCACCTTCCGCCACCTACGGAGGAACTCTACCACAAGCGAGCTCGAGGGGTGAAGGCGTCGCCCCTCTGGCCCCGCTGGAGACCCAAGCGTCACGCCATTCATCAGAGATAATTCAGAGAAGAGGACTCCGTGGTCAGCTACACGTCGATGCTCAAGAATAGCAAGAACAACAAGAAGCTACAGTTGGTCGACACATGGCACTGACGGCCAATCGAGATTGCACCTGATCTTCTAATCCTGACCGCCCATTCCGAAACGGTGGAGAATTTGCAAACTAAACCCAGCAAAGTTCCTGATTTTCATACGCACCCAAACATTTCCAAAAATTGCATTTAGGTCCCTATACAGGGACCTAAATGTAATTACTTTAAATTTCTTTTCATTTCAGTCCTTTTCAGGGACCATTTTATAATAAAACATTGAACTTTTCTTTGCAGTTATGCCCCTAGCTTGTAGGGGTTGTTTGGACCTTGTTTTTTCCATATTTCTCCGTGATTTTTTAGGGTATCTTGATAACTACTCAAGACAATTTTCGAGTATTTTTCCAGAATTTTTCGTTGCTTCATTGTGTTGTTTCGGTTTTCGCTATCTTGAGTTGGTTTTGAGTCGGATTTCTTCTTTAAATTTCTTTCTTTGTAAAATCAATAATAAAGAGGACTTTTCTGGAATTTCCTTCTTGTTTTGAAAATCGAAGATTGAATATTCTGCCTCCTTGAGTTCGACCCTGGCATGCTTACCTGGTAAAATAATTAGTGAACGATAAAATAGGAGAAAAATCTGCTTTATCTGATTCATTATTTTCTCTCTCTCATTTTTTATCATATTTTGTTTGATTAATGTGGTTCCTCTCTGCGGCTTTTCCTCTACACTGACATCTTAATCGCAGGTCGGAACCGCGTTATCAAAATGGAGTCGTTACCGGGGAGGCACTATTTCGAAATCGGCTTTTAACTCGACTTTCTAAAAACTTCTTTTTATTCTTGATTTTATAAATGTTGAATTCTTTTGTAATTTTTTTATTGGTTTTTGATTTACAGCTTTCTTTTTGGCTTTTATGCCTTTCGTGTTTCTTTGAATTTTTTACGGTTTTTTCGAGTGTTTCCTAACTGATCATTGCAGGGCCTGCAGGTTTAGTCGGCTTCCTCGGAAGGTAAAACAATTGAAAGTGTAGAGATCGATCTTCTCCGTTGCTCAGGGTAGGATTAGTTAAGGTCTTTGTTGTAAATTTTCTTTTGATCTTGTAAAAATAAAAAAAAAAGGAAAAAAAGAAAGGGTACTTGCCCGTATTTTTGTATTTTCATAAAAAGGGGCCCCATATGGGCATCCCGACTTATACCTCCCCTCCCATTTTTCTCGAGGTCTGATTCACTAAGTGCCGTACATTCAGGAGATCAGGGCACCTATCACGGTTTTTCTTTCATCGCCGATTGTACGTGACTTTTCATGAGGCTGCATGCATGAATAGGTGTTTTCGTTTTTTTCCTATCTGATTATGCCCTCGTAGTTAGTCTCAGGACTCGCAACCTAGGTGTATGATTTTAGGATTTATAAAAAGAAAAAATAAATACATTCGTTGGATGCTTGTCTGAAAAAATCCAAAAAAATATAAAATTAAAAATAAAATCGGGACTGCTTAAGTATCCGACATAAAACAAATGTAAGGATCAATTGATTTGGGAGAGTAATCCCCGCACAGGTACTTTCCAGATTTTGCGAGTGAGAGACAACACTTAAGGATAGAGCCAAAGTTCGTGTTTCTCTCAAAATACTACTTAGTCTATACACCTAATCAATGTTTTTCAGTGGGTACGCTCGGATAGCCGTAAACGGTTCGAGTTTACTTAGCAGAATAGGGGGTTTAGAGGACACTACGTGAGGCTCCGTCCTCGAGTAACACGGGTAGCCGGAAATGGTCCGTACTTACCCTCATACTGTCTAAGAGAAAATAGTTTTCTGTAAAGACTCGAGGCAGTATTACAGGGAAATTCCGAGTACCTATCAGCTCGCGATAATAGGAGAGTATACTTGTGTGCTAAGACAACATTAAAACTGACAAGATAAATGACCGAACTCTTACGATCATCATCGAGTTGTGTTGGTGAATACGAGGTTTGCTTTGTGTTTGCTTGTAGGGTGTGAGTTACCGTGTCTTACACGTATCTCCCATCTCTCTTGACTCGATAAACGTGCTATCCTAATTAATCTCTTAACATCGAAGATGACGATTCGATGGCTATTTTGCTCAGACTCCGTGAGCCCTCGATCTTTCACCGTCTGTCGTACATTTTCACAAACATGGGATGACCTTATTCCCAAGTTGGTTCCATCTGATCTTGAGGAGAGTCAGACCCAGACTCCCTTGCCTCCCGACCAGTATTTTGAGGCAGACCCTTGACTCAATCTATCATCATTTCTCCAGCTGATTTTTCGTTGAGTTCTTACGAGAAGTTCTCTTTCACAGAAGATCTAAAGCACATGGCTCGTGGAAAAGGACTAGTAGAGGAGAGGCCAACCGTCAAGCACCATGCTGATGGAAAACCAGATCCGGCCACAGATATTACAACCGAGATTCTCGACACACTACAGCAGATGAATATACAAATCCGAGAACAATCCAGAACTCAGAATGAGTTGCGAGCTGAGATAGCCGTGCTGAGAGCAGGAGCCGGGAACCCATTACCACCTGCAGTGGTTCCCTCTACTTTACGAGATGAGTATCACCCGGGAGCTAGGACACTACACCATTGGATTCGGCTATATGCGAGCTGAGACCGTACTTCATCTCTTTGCTTCCAAAGTTCTATGGGAACGCTACAGAGGAGCCGTTTACCTTTCTGTAGCAATTCGAGATGATTTTTGGTACGAAGAGTTATCCAGGAGTTAAGAAGGAGGTTGTTCGCCTCAAAGCCTTTCCCTTCGCCTTAGTAGATAAGGCGCTTTATTGGTTGAGTCATTTAGGGAGGGAAATTTCTACATGCGTAAATATTTTCCTCTGGGAAGGACGAACATGATGAGGAGTTAGATCTCCAACTTCACACAATTACCGAAATCTTTCCATGAGGCATGGGATCGATTCAAGGATCTTACAGAGAGATGTCCTCATCATGAGATACCGATGAAGGTGCTTGTAAAGAATTATTTCGGAGGACTCCAGCCAGACATTCAGGGGCTGGTGAGTGCCGCATGTGGCGACATCTATCTGAATCGGGATGCTGAGTATGTCTGGTTCATCTTCAAAGGGATGGCAGAAAACTCGAGAGTCATCGACTCTACTCGGGCATTCCAGAAGGCCCCTCAGCCACCACATCACCGAGAGCATCATAAGGTAGCGAACATTTCAGATTATGAATCCAATACCTACATGGGTTTTATCAGAAAAAGGTTAACGTTGGTAGATGTGATTCAGAAGCAAGTTCAAGACTTACGGCCGCTGCGAGAGTGGGAGAAACTCTCATCTCTGCCTCAGCAACTGAGTGATCTTACGAAGAAGGTAACGAAACTGCAACCTCAATATCAGCAGGCTCAAGCTTTTTCGACTTCACAACCTGCACGGAGGTCTTTACTCGCTTCCAAGGGCAGGAGAGAAATTCTTGGATACAAATCCCTGCGGTTTGTAGGCATTTTGAGCTTAAGCCTACTATTTTATCTCTTCTCGCAATATTCCATGGAAATATTGATGAAGAACCATATATACACCTCCAGCAGTTCAATCACATTTGTGGAACAGTACACTACCCAAATGTCCCATTAGAGGTAGTGAAGATGACCGCCTTTCCATTCAGTTTGATGGGCTATGCTTTGTATTGGTGAAATCACATAAGGAAGGTTGTCAATACTTTGGAAAAGTTGAGTTCCGCATTTCTGAACAAGTATTATCCACTTGGACGACTCAACCAAATGCGATCCTTGATTGCTAATTTCTCCCAGATTCCCTAAAAGCCTATTCACGAGGCGTGGGAAAGATTCAAAGATCTGACGGAGAAATGTCCCCATCATGATATTCCAAAGACCAACCTTGTACAAAATTTCTTGGGGGGTTCAAGCATTAAGAATCAGAAGTTGGTAGATGCCGCTTATGGGTGGAGCCACTTCAACAAGGACGAGGATGTCCTTTATCAAATTTTTGAGGAGATGGAGGAAAATTTAGCAGCTCTTTCTTCTTGACGTGCTTTTCAGAAGCTCCCCATCACGGCCCCTGCAATACCCTACAAGAAAGTCAATATGAAGGCAACACAAGAAGTGGATAAGGTAGATCGCACTGACCTGACCATCATTTACAACCACCTATCCAAAGTGGACATTATTGAGAAGAGATCCAAGGAGCTTGATAATCTTCAAGTGATCGAGTAGAGGACGAAGAACCTGAATAAGATGGATGGGATAACAAAGCACCTAGAGCTTCTTATGAGTAAGATCAATGCAGCTCACAGTGTGAGTGCAACAGCTGATACCTCTACTAGGGAGTAAACTTCTTCCACCCAGCATAGTAGCGAAGGACCATCCACAATTCAGCTTGTCTACTATGTGTAGACACCTGATCAGGTTCAGTAGCATTAACATCAGATAGTTCTTACTAACAGGAAGTAGCCTACATTCTTGAGCAATAGTCTCCACCTCCACCTGTCATTTAGAATGTGAACAGCATCTGGTTCGACCGTGAGCAAAACCAGCCACGTCTGTTAAGATAAGGAGAGTTGGGTTCACAGTAGGGTCAGAGACACACCCACCAGTTTCAGGGAGGCAGACAACAACAGTACCAGCATCAGCAGTTCCAGCCTCACTCTCAGTCTCCACCACAGTTCCAAAATTGGAGACAAGGCCATCCACAGCAACAGTCCATGTATTTTCCTCATCCTAACAAGCATCAGACTGCATATTATGGATAGTATCCTCCCCCTCATCCTACTCATTATCAGAATCCGTATGGGTACCAACAACCTCCATACTATCAGCCTTAGCGACAACAAGTCAATGAGCAACTTGTGGCCCCTTCAGTCAATCCATCACTGGACCAACTTGCATTGCTCATGAAGAACATGAATGAACTAACTCAGCTAATCGACGACATGACCACCACAAAGACATTGATTCCAATATAGGTCAAAGCCAACCCCAACAACTTCAGATGTAAGGAGCAGGTAACCAATAGCCCACCCACCCCCGAGACAGGTATGTCCCTCGATTTTACACGTTTATCTGACGCCACTCATCTCAGGAGCGGTAGGAGATTGCAATCGCCTATGCAGCAGTTGGGGTTGGGAGATTGATCCACTGAGAGAGCATCATCTTCTACATCATCTCCTTCACCAGCAGTCGAGAGGCACTGTGTAGCAGCACCTACGTCTGGAGTTTCACCTCCTTCACCACCACCTTCACCAGGCAGATGTAGATCACCATCAGTAAGGGAGAATATACCATTTGCAGATTCTTCCTCTTTACCAGCAGCAGCATCCCGTTCTGTTTTAAATTTTGTTTTTCCTTCACCTAGTTTGGACAACGCTGTACAGACTGATTCTTGTTGTCCTTTTGTACATGAGGATTCTACATGGAAATGAACGTTTGCATGTTTATGATTCTATTCCACTTCTACTCTAAAACCAAAAAAATCTAAATATTAAAAATATCCTTATCTGATCCTGGAGTGGTTGAGATCTTACAGGACATCTTTTTGAAGATGCCACTCCTTAAGGCCATGGAATACATTCCTATAGTAAAAAATGGAATGAAAGAGGCGTATACACAAAAAGCATCAAGCAAGGAAGAACAGACGAAAGGAAACAGAGAAACACATCTTGACCATGGCCACATTTCATGCCATCAGTAACCTCCTGCCTAAAAAGAAAGACAAGGGAGCACCTCACATCCGGTGCCATATCTTTGATCAAGAATTTGATCGCATTCTTCTCGACAGTTGTTCCTCCATTAATCTCATGCCTTCCTCTTTACTATCTGAATTTCGATTAGGGCCTCCTAAAACAACCGAAATGATCTTTCAGTTTGCTGATAGATCGATTAAGAGGCCAAGAGGCATTTTAGAGGACGTTATTGTGATGGTGCAGGGAATGAAATTCCCTGTTGATTTTGTTGTCATGGATATGGACACACCTGCACCGTTACTCCATACCCCGATCATAATTGGTTGACCGTTCCTCTAAACGACCGAAGCGGCAGTTGATTATGATAATGGAGAGATCATCTTTCACTCTCGTAGTGACAAGATGAAAATTGAGACGATCTCTGATCCTAGACCATCACAACCACCAACAGCAGATGATACAGAGAAAGTTATATCAGAGCCATATGACTGTGATATTCTTGCTGAATTCAAAGAGACAGATCTTTTCACTGATTTTATAGATACCAGAAGTTCCTTTCCTAAAAGGACTCTATGGAAAGCACAGTCGACATAAGTTTCCTTGGTGGTCCAATTGAGATAGTTGTTAATGAGCAGTTTGAACTGATTTTCGAGGATCAATCTATGTTTCTAGAGGCACCTTCTGATATTCCATTGACACATTTTTCTGATACTACTGATGATATTCCTCCTTCTGAGTGTTTTGAGGTCCAGATATGTGAGCCATTCGTTGAATTTCCCGATTTATGCACATATGAGAGACATTTTTATGAGATTATTGCTGAGATATCTGAGCCGTTAATTGATAAGAATATTGAACACTCTGATGACCCCCTCCTTTCTGAGCAGAGATCATTCATTACAGATCTATCAGATATTTTATTTGTTGAGCCATCAGAAGCCATGGTGGATAGTTTACATAGTACAGATCACATACCGTCTACCAATACAATAGCAGAGGTTATTGCAGAGTCTCGCAGAGTCGATTCAGACCCCACCCAAGCTCAAGGTGTTGCCATCAACATTGAAATATGCCTTCCTTATGCCCCCCAAATGTTTCTGGTCATCCTCAGCTCACAGTTGACCGTTGAACGAGAATCTCGCGTGCTAGAGGTTCTTGAGAGAAACCGCAAGGCCATAGGATGGAATATCTTGGATCTCTGAAGCATTAATCCAACATTGTGCTTGTATCATATCTACCTAGAGGATGACTGTAAACCCTCCTGTGAATGTCAGTGCCGTCTAAACCCAAATTTAAGGGAGATTGTAATGAAGGAGATCAAAAAATGGTGTGATGCTGGCTTTGTATATCCCATCAGATTCCAAGTGGGTCAGCCCTTTACATGTGGTCCCGAAGAAATATGGGATTACGATCGTAAAGAATAACCGAGGTAAGGAGATTCCGACCTGGGTACCTACTTCATGGTGTGTCTGTGTAGATTATCGATGCCTGAACTCAGCTACCAAGAAGGATCACTTTCCATTGCCCTTTATTGATCATTATTGAGAGGTTGGCAAGGAAAGTGTTCTTTTGCTTCTTGGATGGGTACACGAGATACAACAAAGTTGCTATCACTCCTGATGATCAGGAGAAAACTACTTTCACTTGTCCGTTTGGCACCTACGCCTTTAGACGGATTCCTTTTGGATTGTGTAATGCCTCCGCTACATTTCAAAGGTGTATGTTGGTAGTTTTTGCCGACATGGTGGGTAATTTTCTTGAAGTCTTCATGGACGATTTCTCGATCTACAGGGATATTTTTGACATATGTCTTGCTTATTTAGATTGAGTTTTTCAACATTGTTGTGAGGTAAACCTAGTGCTCTCGTGGAAGAAGAGTCACTTTATGGTAACTAAGGGAATTGTATCGAGCCATTCATCTTCAAACATGGTATGGAGGTTGACCCGACTAAGATTGATGTGATTTCCACGTTAGAGCCACTGCAAGATTTTACGCAGTTGAGGTCATTTCTGGTGCACGTAGAATTCTATGGGCGATTCATAAAGGACTTCAGCAAGATCGTTAAACTTTTGACTGAGCTTATGTGTCAGGAGAGTGATTTTTTTGTCGATGAGAAAGTCCTCCTTGCATTCAATCAGATGAAAGAAATAGTTACTAGTGTTCCTGTCTTACTGCTACCAGATTGGTCTCTTCCTTTTGAGATTATGACAGACGCATCAGATTTTGCAGTTGGAGCTATTTTAGGACAGAGAAGGGATTGGATACCATTTGCTATACACTATGCTAGCAAGACTCTGGATGATGCACAACGGAATTATGTAGTTACAGAGAAGGAGATGTTAGAAGTTGTGTTTGGGCTAGAAAAGTTCAGATCTTACCTCATCGGTTCACACGTTATTGTATACATGAAGCACACTGCCATACGATACTTGCAAGCAAAGAAGGATGCCAAACCACACCTTATCAGATGGATCCTTCTTCTCTAGGAATTTGATTTAGAGCTTCGAGATAAACCTGGAGTGAAAAATGTTGTGGCAGATCACCTTTCATGTATCACAGATGCAGGGACCTCTTAGAATAACATGATCCCTATTTCCGAAGCCTTTCCAAATGAGGCCATTTTGTTTGCCGACTCACTCTAATGGTATGCTGATATTGTGAACTATCTTTTCTCCAAGAAAATTCCACAAGATTGGTCGATGTACAACGTAGACAAATTTCTGTTAGATATTCATTATTACCAGTGGGAGGATCCATACCTATTTTGTGAGGGTGCGAATTGTATCTGGAGAAGGTGCATTCCTCAGGAGGAACACACCAGTGTACTTGAGCATTGTCACAAACTAGAATCTGGTAGGCATCATTCGAGGAAACGCACGATAGGAAAGGTTTTACAGAGTGGCCTATGGTGGCCCACATTGTTTAAGGATCTATAGAGTATGTTCATGTTGTACTGACTGTTAGAAAAAGGAAGGAATTGTTTCTTCCAAAGATACGATGCCCCTAAGATATATACAGATTTCTGATGTTTTTGATCTTGGGGCATAGACTTCATGGGCCCATTTCCTGTCGTCAGGGATTTCAGTACATCCTGCTCGTCGTTGATTATGTTAGTCAATGGGTGGAGGCTATCCCCAACTGAGCGGCAGATAGCCGTACAATGTGTTCCTATCTCAAGGACCATATTATTCCGTGGTTTGGTATTCCCATATATTAATGATTTCGGATGGGGGAAGGCATTTCATTAATAGAGAAGTAAAGAAGCTTGTGAAGGAGTATGCCATTGAGCACAGAGTTGCGTCTCCTTACCACCCTCAGACTAATGGCTTGGTAGAAATTTCAAACAGGGAGATCAAGACGATATTGCAAAAACTTGTACGTCCAGATTGGAAGAACTGGTCCCAGATGCTTGATTCAGTTCTATGGGCTTATTGGACGGCGTATAAGTCTCCTTCGGGTATGTCTCCCAACAGATTGGTGTATGGAAAGCCTTGCCACCTGCCAGTAGAATTAGTTCACAAATCTTTATGGGCACTCCGTGTATGCAATCTAGATTATGAGAAGGCAGGAAAGAAGAGGAAGTTGGATTTGAATAAATTACTGGAATTCTTAGACTTTGCATATGATATCTCACTCACGTATAAGGAGAAAGTCAAGCGTTGGCATGATAAACACATTCGACGAAAGACTTTATTCCCTGATTAGAAAGTTTGATTATTTAATGCTAAGTTGAAACTGTTTCCAGGAAAATTGAAAAGCAAGTGGTCAGGACCATTCATCATGAGAGTTGTGCATGACAATGGAAGTATTTTTATATCTGGGATGTAATCAGATGCACAACCATTTGTTGTGAATGGATAGTTGCTGAAGCCATATATAGATCATGATACATTCTTGTCCGTCGTTGATTTTGTATCTGTGGTATCCGATGATGAGCTTTTGATTCCATCTTTTGTGTCTTATACAAGAGGATCTGCTCCTCTTGTATATTCTTTCATTTCACTCTTTCTTCTTCTATTTTATCATTCACCACATTTTCGTATGTGTGTGTATATATGCTATACTTAAGAGGTGATTTATCCTAAGTATAGGGGGGTGAATGATTTGTGTTGTTCATATTCATCTTGTCCATCACTCTTGTTGTTGCCTATACTTAGGGATAATCTACCCTAAGTATGGGAGTGATGATGTTCACATCGTTTTTTTTTTATTTTTTAGTATGTACATTCTCTGCATCGGTTTCCCCTTTTTATCTTCTTTTTATCTTTTCTTTGAGTCGTTGTAGCATAGGAGTCTTTTCACTTTTCTATGCATAGCTTGAGTTATGTCTTCCTTTGTCACTCTCTGATCACTATGAGGACATAGTTCGAGCTTCGTATACGGTGGTGTTGTATATATTGTATATATACTTTAGACATAACTCGTACTTTTTAAGATAATAATTTGGGGGATATGTATATAATTTTGTAAAATCCACATGTGTAAAATAACAAAAAAACCAACAAAAACAAAAACAAAAAAAAAACAAAACAAAAAAACAAAAAAATAAAAAAAACACAAAAAAACACAAAAAAACACAAGAAAACCAAAACAAACAAAGACAAACAAAAAAATAAAAAAAACTTGTATATACTTGCATATAATTTATTAACCCTTTTCCTTTTTGAAAAAAAACTACAAAACCAAATATCTATAAAAACTTGCATAATAAAAAAAACTCTTTCTTTTACATCTATTGGATTCATCACCTAATCTTTTTCTTTTCCACCGATCTTCCGCGGGGAATAAGTAGAAGTTATGACGAAGGCGGTGAACTTATGCAGAGAAGTGGGGGTTTACTGGGGGAGTGTGTTTAGGGGTGTAGGGGGAAAGATGGGAAGAGAGAAAAAGACGTCAGCCACAGGACAGTGCAAACTTAAAGAATGTCTTATCCATCGGCAACTACTACTTGTGCATAGTTGGATACTAGTAATCCATAGGCAAATAATCTTCAAATGGGATAGGAAGCCACCACTTAGGGAGACCCTAACACAATTGATGAGGCTTCCACAATAATCTTTCTGTGGACGTCTGGAAACCTCTTTCATGTAGCGCAATTTAGAGTCGTGGGTACAAGACCCCTTACATGTCAGACCCATTGCTCATGCTATTTGGCCATTTTGGCTGTAGAAGCCTTGACTCGAGGGGGTGCTCTTGGACCGGTGAATATTTCTTATTCCGGTGTTTATCAGTGGTGGGATTACACACCAATGAGGATCAAAGCCCTTCGCTTCTTCCTCGGAGAAAGACGAGGACCATAATCTTCGTTAGAGCACAGAAAGTCCATATAGTAGCTATGCATTTTTCTCCAAAAATCCATAAAAAGTACAAAATTAGAAAATTATTTAAAAAATGTTCTTTTAACATTTGCATAATTTTTTCAAAAAAAAAAGCTTTCTTTGCATTGCTCGTATTTTCTTGCATCTCCATGTGCATTTTTCAGGATAATATTTTTATTTAAACTAAGTCTGGAATAAAATTGAAGAATGGAGCTTAGTTGGGCCTTAATCCACTTAATTTCAGAGGAACCTTATAAGAAATGGAGTTAAGACTTTTCAGGTCCTAGTGACTTAATTCTTTGAGTCCATCAGACTATGTTCACATGTCATCTTGATTAAACTAAGTAGAATATTTAATAACACATACATGATTCTTTCGGACCGTGGCTTATCTTGGACAAGCACTCTATACGTAGCTCTTCATGAATGAGGTAGTGAGGTGGCATAATCTTTTGGCTTGGTGTGCATACGAGGGTAGTACATGTAGGCGGAACCTCTCGTCTTCCTCTAGGGAAGGAAATGCATCTCAACCTGGTCTAGCAATGTTGAGGTCTAAAGATAGGATGCTGTGGGGTTGCAATAATGCTTCAAAATAGGGATATTCTACAGGCTCAAGTGGAAAAACTCCTTATGTACATGCTACACCTTGTATATACTTTAAAACAAATATGGAAAAATGCAGAATCTCCAAAAGTGGACATGCTTGATTGAAAAGTAAAATGCCTGCCGAAGTGTATATACAAGGATAAACAATTAAAATAAGAGCTTCAAAGATAAATTTTTGTAAGCTTGCAACGGATGACTTGGCTACACTGGTCATGCATCCAAGGATAGGTAGCTACACTGGTTACCGTCCATTCTTTTCTCCATCCCCTCTTCTTGAGCTGGTTGTATTTGAACTTAGAAGGGAAGATCTTCGGTCCTCGAGGAAAGAGTTGCAAGATCGGGGAACTAGAGTTACCTTGTTGAGGGAGGTTGTCTTTGTTACTTTTGAGATGGGGAGCTATATCTCACTTACACCGTACAAGTAAAGATTCATAGTCACAAGAATTTGTGTATGTAGACTTATTCTAACATGACTATTGAGGTGACCTTAATAGGAGTCCTGTGGAATTAGAGGCTATTAGGTTTTAAATCCATCTCCCATTAAGGTTCTGACGCACTCATAATCCAATGATCTGACAGAGCTCCAAACTACAATTTTATGAAGAAAAGTTTAATACTCAATATTGTCTTAACTTCTTTATTTTTCCTTCCTTTTCTTCTTCTATTCACTTATTCTTTCAAATAAGGGTTTGCTAAGGGACTAGCAAAGGTAAAGCACTTCATCATCTTTATTCATTTATTTTAGCTTAAAATCCCTTATAAAACACATGTATATAACATTAAATCCATATTTTTACTAACTTGCATCTGTGTGTAAATATTGTATACTTCTTACCATTTTAACTTAAAATAAATAAACAAAGAAAGAAAGGAAAGATAAAGAGAAGAAAATTAAAAAAAGAGGAAGACTGTATATAAGTAATAGATACATGCTGAACCGAACCTCGAAAGAAGATCAAAACTTGACCTGATCGATCATGAATAAAATAGTGGGAGATAGGGACTTTATTCAGAAAATATAAAAAATTGTGTGATGTGTATATTTGTATGCTACACTATTTTATTTATACATAAACTGACCTCAAACAAAATAATTTTTAGAACAAAAATTGTAAATAAAAATGTTTCCTAAATAATAAAAAAAATCGCACAATCAAATCTTGTACAGAATAAAAGCAACCATACTTGGAAGAAGCCACTAAGCAATAATTGAATGACCAATTTCGGCTCCATATGAACCCGAATTGAACCAAACTCACTTCCATTGTATTCTAAATTAAATTATATTTAAAATGATTGTGATTTCATAATTTTTGGAGTTACGGGTGAAAAGTTGATTTTCTGGGATGGTTTATGCAATTTTCCCATGTATTTTGTACATATTGTATTTGTAGATGTTTGTAAATATTTTTTACTAATTATTTAAAAAAATAAAAAAATAAAAATTTTAAAACAAAAAAACTAATTTTCATATTTACCCATGTATATAATGTCATATATGTGTATAGCATATGTATATAGTTAATTTGATTAACTAACAATCATAAAAAATTAAAAAAAAATCGCATTTATTTATCAAAGAAATAAAGTGATGAAAATACAAAAAACTAGTTATATTTTGTAATATTCTTTAAAACTTATCTTGTTACTTTATCTCATTTGAATTTTTTTCTTCTTTTTTATCACTTATCCTCATCCAAAAATTTTTAAATTCAAATTTCATTCTTTCTATTAATATGGCTCTTCCTCCATCTTTTTAACTTGATCAATCTTTGGTGAGAGGAGCCTTTTCTACGAGAGATATCTTGTTGTAGAGAGGGGCCTAGCCTCCGAGCCGTCCGATGACAGCGCGTCGGCATTTAGAGGTGATCAAGGTCTTTTCTGCTCCTAAGGTTAGATCCATTTTCTCTTGTTTTATCCTAAATTAATCTTAGTTTTATTTTATCGCATTTTTCCCTCATTGTCAATTTTTTTATCCATATCTTAGAATCCAATACGATTTGATCCGCCACCGACTCGATTTTTCATCTCACTTTCTCGATCTCTAAGCGTTCTTTTCTACCTTGCACGATCTCTCAACTCCAACCACACACGGTTGCCGGAGACTCGTATCCATTCCTTATTTTTCGTCAGATCCCCGCTCATGCATTCCGTTTTGATTTTGGGGTCGAGTCATCATGCTTGCATCCACATTTGTTAATAAATAAAAAACAAAAAAATATATTTGTTTTCTTTCTCTCTAACATTTGTTTTGCAGGATCATCTTAAAAATATTAAAAAAACACACATTTTCTTTTTTTAATTTTTCTTCGGATTTACAAAAAAATAAAAAAGTTTTTTTTCTGATTACTGTTTACAATTGAAAATTAAACCTACTTCCAGCGGCTGTTGCCGCTAGCCCCGTGCCTACTCCTCCACCGTTTGGGCAGAGCACCCCACGACTGACCACCAGACCTCTGCGGAAGCCACCTCCGTTGTGGGGGACCTGCACCACCACCTGCCACCATCCTCACCATGCCACTACGACACCACGAGCCACTGCCACCAGCCCGCATTGACATGTGCCGCGGCTGCTTCTGTGTGAGCCCGCGCAAGCCTGGCCGATGGCCCCCATTCCCCTGGTAGTGAGTGCCACCCGTCCAGCCGTCGATCTCCCAACCGGCCATGCCTCCCACACTATCGCCAGTCCGCGCGAGCCCATGCCAATGCGCCTCCAGTCTACAAGCCACCGCATCCGAGGCGGCGCCTCATGTAGCGTTGAATCCTGTGCCGATCGATTCCAGATCTGAAGGGGCGGCGGCCTCCTCCAATCCCCTTTGGCTGCTTAAAGACGAAAGGGACAGAAACCCTAGGTTTTTAATTAAATTTTGGGTAAATATTAGAAAAGCCCTGAACATTCTAAAAATTGCAAAGAAGACCACCAAAGCATCACGTGCATCATGCCATCTGCATTCAGTAAATTGCATATTTCTCTTAAAACTTTATTTCTGTTACATTTTGATGAACAAATATTGAATATTTGTCGTTTAGTCCCTGACTTCTAGAACTTGAATTTGCTTGCTTTTCATATTGAAATAAATGTTTTCTTTCGTCAATAAATCTCCCAAAAATCATGCTATGCTTATGATGTGTGTATCTTTCTAATATAAATTTCTCATTGCATTTTAAGTTCATTTATTATTATTAAAAATAAAAAACAGTGTCTTTTTCTCTTCGTGAAATTTAAAAATTCATAAAAATTTGAATATTGCTCTAAAAATTCCAAAAAAAATTAGAGTAGTTTTATTTCATTATCTTTTAATTTCTATCAAATTTCGTGCATTAATTAATTATAAAACCCAAAAAATTAAAAAATATTAAAAATCTTATAAAAATCATAAAAAGTTATACAAAAATTGAAAAATCGTGATTTTAGTTCCTATTTGTAGATTTTTGCATATATTTCATTATAAAAATATTTACTGGAGTTTTGGGTACTTCAAATATTTTTAAGTTGGAAATTACTCCAAGCTGTGCACTATTTCTCATTTTTGCCACTATTTTATTTTTAAAAAAATATAAAAACATCTGAAAACTCTATAAGAATTTTCAAAAATATTTTAAAATCCTTAAAACACAAAAATATTTTTTCTATATTTTTCTGATCATTTTTGATATAATTGAAAAGTACAAAAAGAGTTAGGTGTGCGTAGTTCTTATGTTGTGCATATTGTTCTTTATTTGAAATTAAAAAAATTTGCAAAATTAAAAAATCACTATAAAATTTGAAAATCAGAAAAAAAATCGAAATAAAAAATTTTAAAGAAATAAAAAGATAAAAAAATCCACATAAATCAAGGATAGTTTTCCTTTGAGATTCCTGTATTTTCTTTTAATTGATTTTTGATTAATTGAATAACCCTCGAGAATTGTAGCATCCCTGAGTTCGATCCTGTCCGCTATACAGGTAAATAAGTAGCAAAATATTTCTCTTGCTCTGCATTATTTTCTATAATTATTATGCAGCGAGAGAAGAAAAAAATTGTTTGTTTATCGCATGTTTTTTTGGGGATAACGACGACTTCATATCCATTAATAATTATCAATCCTCGAAGATCATCCTGCTCAACAATGCCCCATGCGTCAAAGATCTCGCAAATGATAACATGCTGCATAGGCATGGCATCTCGAGCACCAATTGTCCCTATGACTCTCTGACAGTCTGGACAACTCTTCACGAATGTGCAAGCATCTCTAGTAAGAGTCGGCCACCAAAATCCGCTCGGAAGTACCTTCTATGTTGTCTTCTTCCATGAATGATATCCTCCTGCCTCTAAGGAATGGCACGGAGTGAGGACACTATTGTATCCCTCTTGAGGAATACAATGCATGTAGATACAATCATGTCCTTCACGAAAAAGAATCGGATCCTCCCAGTGGTTGAATCGTGCTTCAGACACTAGCCTATCGACTCGGTCTTTTGGCCAACCGTGTGGACTCTTCTGTGTAACCAGAAAGTTCACTATCTCTGCATAACAGGGAAGTTCTGTAACTGCAAAGATGCTCTCATTTAGAAATCTCTCTACAATCTCCGGCGTGTAATCATCTGAAGGTTGCTCTATCTGTAATCTGGAGAGGAGATCAGCATCCACGTTCTTTACCCCAGGCTTGTCTCTATTATCCAAATCAAAATCTTGGAGTAAGAGAATCCATCTTAGAAGGCGTGCCTTGGCATCCTTCTTTTTCATTAAAAATCGGATAGTTGAGTGATCCGTATAAATAATGATTTTACAACCAAGAAGATAAGATCTGAATTTATCTAAAGTAAACACTATTGTTAACATCTCTTTTTCTATTACTGAGTAATTTCATTGTGCATCATCTAGAGTGTGGCTGGCATAGTGGATGTCAACTATAAGTCTGTTCCTCCACTGTCCTAATACAACCCCGACCGCAAAATCTGAAGCATTTGTCATGATCTCAAAGGGTAGAGATGAATCAGGCAGCTGTAGGATAGGAGCACTGATGATCATTTCTTTTAGAGTGAGGAAGGAATGAAGACATTTATCATATGATAAGAACTCGATGTCTTTGCCTAAAAGTTCAGTTAACGATCGGGCAATCTTGGAGAAGTCCTTAATAAACCGTCGGTAAAAGCCAACATGCCCCAGAAAAGACCGTAACTGCTTTACGTTGGATGGTGGATCGAGTAATTTGATGACATCCATCTTGACATGGTCAACCTCCATGACTTGCTTGGAGACGACGTGCCCCAACACGATCCCATTTGTAAACATAAAATGGCTCTTTTCCCAAGACAGAACAATATCGACCTCACAATATTTCTGAAGAACCCGGTCTAGGTGCGCTAAACATTTGTCAAATGACTCACCATAGACCGAAAAATCATCCATAAAGACCTCGAGAAAATCACTTACCATGTCCGCAAAAATGGCAAGCATGCACCTCTGGAATGTAGCGGGGGCCTTGCACAATCAAAAGGGCATCTGTGTAAAGGTATACATGCCGGATGGACATGTGAAGGTGGTCTTCTCCTGATCTTCAGGGGCAATAGTAACTTGATTGTATCCGGTGTAACCGTCTAAGAAGCAAAAGTACTCCTTCTCTGCCAACCGTTCTATCACTTGGTCTATAAAAGACAATAGGAAGTGGTCCTTCTTTGTCACGCCTTTCAGCTTTCTGTAATCCAAACATATCGGCCACGACGTGGTTACTCTCTTAGGAATCTCCTTTTCACTCTCATTCTTAACCATCTGAATGTCTGACTTCTTTGGGACAACATGTAATGGGCTAACCCATTCAGAGATGGAGATGGGATAAATAAAGTTGGCGTCACACCATTTCATGATCTCATTCTTGGCAACATCGCATAAGACTGGATTCAGCCTACGTTGAACTCTCTAGAAAGTACGCTGTCATGATCAAGATAGATATGATGAGAACACAAAGTAGGATTTATCCCTAGGAGATCGGATACAGTCCACCCAATAGCCTTGCCATTTCGTTCAAGAACTTCCATCAGACGGGATTCTTTTTCATCGATCAAATATGCGTTGATAATGACCGGAAACTATTGGTGTGGACCCACAAGGAAAGCATATTTCATGTTTGGTGGAAGGGTCTTCAGCTCAGGTAAGGTCAGATCTGGCTCTGCGATATCCTCTTTTGATTGAGTGATGGGATCTGTATTGTTGATGGATGTTTCTGCCTTAATGTTTTTCACCATCTCAACTTTTTCTAGAGTTGGACTACAGAAGATGTCTAGAACATCACCTGACTCGCTATCGTGCTCATCCTCAGAATGATTAGACGAAAATAATTCAGCTAAGTAAAAATCAGTCTCTGAGTCATCTGAGATAGAGGAATTCTGTAGATTTTCTGAGTCTAAAATATCTGCAATAAGTCCTCAGTTTTCTGCTCCATGTGATTTTCATCATCCATACTGAAATACAAAATACCGTCAAAAGAGATGCCACTTGAAGTCTCGGACCCATCCTCTCTTAGGATATCTTGGGTCTCTACTTTATACCTCTCCAGGTCATCAAGGCGAATCTCATCCATGTAGTCACAAGTGGATAAGGAACTAAAAGCATCAGAACTTGCTATTGATGTGACACTGGATTATTCTCTCACCATCTCTATATATACCTTTTCGTCGTCGGCACGAAAAGATACCTTCCATGTATCATAAATGAAGAGGGCCTTTGCGGTCTCCAAGAAACGCCTCCCAAGAATGACTGATGTAAGGTGTAACTGTGTCCATGCCCAAGATAGTAAAGTCCACTGGGATTTGCAGACCCTGTACTGTTGATGAATCCATGATTCATTAACATTTCTGTCGCATTTTGTCTTAAAACCTTTAACAAATACATGTAAATATCCATAAATTCCCATCTTTCATCAAAACCTCATTCATGAATAAAATGCACTTTTATGCATCAAAAACATGTAAATAAATAAAAGAATAAAAATAAATAAAAGAAAAGAAGGCTGATTGTAAATATGTATATATGTACAATATAACTTATAATATAAATATAGCTGTAAGATATATTTATATAACCTAACCCCCGAAACCAAGTCAGTATGGATTGTTCGGCAAACAAA
Organism: Ottelia alismoides; assembly: GCA_037367405.1. Classification (NCBI taxonomy): domain Eukaryota; kingdom Viridiplantae; phylum Streptophyta; class Magnoliopsida; order Alismatales; family Hydrocharitaceae; genus Ottelia; species Ottelia alismoides. The sequence continues at coordinate 80,335 of JAZKJV010001865.1, read as the reverse complement.
TAAGTAGGAGAGATAAGGAAAGAAGATCATAAAAATAATTAGATATTACACTCCACACATTCTTCACTATTTATTAATAGATATAAAATCTTCATTGATTTTTTAATTAATACATATGTGCTTATTTTCAGCAAGCTCTTCTACTAATCATTTCTCAAAATGTATATAAAAATATAAAAATAAGTTAAAAATATTATCCTGTATTTATGCCAAGAAATCCAACTTTCAAATTGATAGATTCTCAACTTTAGAATATCATAACTTTCTCATACGAACTCCAATTTCACTTTACTCATGTTTAAAGTTCGTAAAAAATATTCTCTAATTAATGGAGGTGATTTCATTAAAATCGGAGTCTGTTTGCCAAAAATTGGTTTTGAGACCTAATGACAACTGAGTTTCTGGGCTATTTATTTTATTTAGAAAACACTTTTACATTTTTATTAATTTTATAATTTTTAATTATTTTCATGATCTGTATTTTAACCATGATTTATTTCAGAATTTTTGAAGTTTATTTATTATTTTAATAAAATCTAAATGCCTTATTTATAGATGAAATTAAACTAAATAACTTATACCTATATTTATTAATATATTTAAATTAATTTATTAAAATCCATAAAAATTCATAAATACCTTATTTATTATTATCATAATAAAGAAAATAAAAAATTAATGTGTAATTATTTATTTATTAAATTAAAAATCCAAAACCTATTTATTAAGTATTATTTACACCTATTTATTAATACAATATTTATATTTCATACAATATTTATTATTTACAAAAAGTAATTATACCATAAATTTAGATAAATTAATTATTTATATTCTTCGTTTTTATACTTATTTAAAATAACGTTGTTTATTATTTATTACATAATTTATGTTGTATTTTTTCCTCTGGCCAACCAAGTGCTGGCACGTGTCAACACCTAGTGTCTTCTTCTCTAAGAAGTTGTTGTAGCTTCTATTTTATAGGCCGACTTTCAACAAATTTTCCCATTCACATCCTAACCTATTCCTTCGATCCCAACCTTCCATCTTCTACTCCTAACTACCCTGATTCACGCACACCCTTAGATTCATCCTAACAACCTTTAGATTCATCTATAAATTGCCTTCAAGTTGGCACGAGCTAACCAAATCTCCGGAACTTCAAACTCCCAAAAACCAACATGGCCGTCAACCTCAATTCCTAGCCTTGCTCTGACATGATCTGTAGGTGACAGCTCCATCTAAAGCCTGAGCGTGGAAGAAGGTCGGCAGGAGGAGCAATTCCAAGACCATCCTTGGCCATGCATCGCACCACCGTGCATGTTGAGGTCCGGGAAGCCGCCATGTTGAGCGACGATCAGAGAGTCGTATACTCTCTATTCACAGGTACTTCCTTCATCATTTTCACATTTCTTTCTCGAATCTTGTGTCATGTTTAGGGTCGTTAAGTACATCATTAGGTCATCCTAATCTCCGTATTAGACGCCTATCAATTTCACTCCTCAAATTCATTTCGAAAACCATTGAAATTCACTCTCATTTCTTTCATATTTTCACTGTTTACATTTTCTTGAAACATAATCTTTAAACTTGCAAATCCTAAATTTCTTGGTCGATTTCAATTGCAAATCGAGCATCCAAATGTTCTTTGCAGGTCCATCTTTGATCTGGAGCATCCTTTCATTGTCAAGAACTCAAATTAATTAAAGAACGAGCGAATCTACAGAAGCTTTCATTAGCTGCCAAGACTGCCTGAACCGCCACTTTTACCAGCAAATATCTTCAAGTCTCGACCACCTTCAACCTTGCTCACCCGCAGGTGAGCTCGAGTGTGAAGGAGTCACCCCTTTGGCCCTGCTGGAGGACCAAGCTCAACACTAGTCATCGGTGAAAAGTCAGAGAAGGAAGCGTCGTGGTGACATAACAGAATTGGGGAAGAACATCAAGAACACCAGATACAACAAGCTTTTGACAAGTGTCCTCCACGGATGGTCCAGATCAAGCCGCTGCTTCTAATCTCAGCCATTGATAACGAAACGGTGGAAATTTTGCATTTTAAATCCGATGAAGTTCCTGAATTCAGAATCCACTCAAGAGTTTCCAAAAATTATATTTAGGTCCCCGTGCTGGGACCTAAATGTAATAAACTTTATTTTCTTTGCATTTCAGTCCCTGCGAGGGACCCTTTTGTAACAGATAATAAACTTTTATTTTTGCAGTTATATCCCTGGATTGTGGGGAATGTTTGGATCTCAATTTTTTTGTATTTTTCCACGATTTCTTTAGGGTAGTTTCATAACTTCTCAAGATACTTTTCTTGTATTTTTTCGTGATTTTTCATCGCTATGTTGTGTTGCTTTGATTTTGGCAATCGTGAGTTTGTTTTGAGTCGATTTTTGAGTCTTTTTGTAAAATCAAGAATAAAGAGGATATTTTTGAGATTTCTTTCTTGTATCAAAAGCCTAGATTTTAATATTTTGCCTCCTTGAGTTCGACCCAAGCAAACTTACCTGGTAAAATAAATAGTGTAGACGAAAATAGGAGCGAGAATCTCATTGACTTAACTTTCTCTCTCTCCTATTTTTGTTTATTTTTGTTTGATCATCACTGATCCCTCTTTGTGGTTTTCTACACCGACATCATCATTAACCGCAGGTCGAACCGTGCTATCAAAATGGCGTTGTTACCGGGGAGGCATTATTTTTACATTGGTTTTTTACTTTAATTTTGAAAATTCTTAATATTCTTGATTTTACAAAATTTATTTCTTTTTTCGACTATTATTCGATTTACGGTTTTTTCTTCGATTTTTATGGTTTTCATGTTTCTTTGATTTTTTTAATTTGTTTTACGACTTTTCGTGTGCTTCTTCTTTTTCTTAACTAATCTTTTCAGGGTCTGCAGGTTCAACCAGCTTCCTCGGAAGCCGAAGCAGTTGAAAGTGTAGAGACCGATCTTTTCTCTCACAGATCAGTTGTTGAGGGCAGAATAAGTTAGGGTTTCTTTTGTAATATTTTTGTAAAAAAATAATATAAAAAGGGGCACTTGCCCGTGTTTTTGTATTTTATAGAAAGGGGCCCAATAAGGGCATCCCAACTTGTACCTCCCCTCCCTTTTTCTCGGGGTCTGCTTTATCGAGTGTTGTACATTTGGGGGAGCAGGGCACCCACCACAATTTTTCTCACATAACCGGTTTTCCGTAGTTTTTCACGAGGCCTGGTGCATGCTTAGGTGTTTTTGATTTTTTTCTCCTATCTGATTGCGCCTTCGTAGATAGTTTTAGGACTCACAACCTAGGTACATGATTTTAGGATTTATAAATAATAAAGACATTCGTCAGACGCTTGTCTGAAAAAGGTCCAAAAAAAGAGGAAACCAAAAATAAAATTGGGACTACTTAAGTATCTGACTTCAAAATAAACGTAAGGATCATTTGATTTGGGAGAGCGATCCCTGCATTTCAAATGCAGATACATTTCAAGATATTATGAGTGAGGGACGACACTTAAGGCTAGAACCAAAGTCCATGTTTGCTTCAAGATACTACTTAGTCTATACACCTGATCACTACTCTTCTGTGGGTATGCTCGGATAGCCAAAAACAGTCCGAGTTTACTTAGATGAGTGGGGGGTTTAGAGGACACTACGTAAGGCTCCGTCCGCAAGTAACATGGATAGCTGAAAACGGTCCGTACTTACTCCCATACTGGCTGAGAACAAGTGGTTTTCTATAAAAACTCAGGACAGTATTGCGGGGAAATTCTGGACACCTATCAGCTCGCAATAATTGGTGAATATACTTGTTTGCCAAAGTAACCCTAAAACCGACAAGATAAACGAACAAACTCTTACGATCATAATTGGATTGTGTTGGTGAATATAGGGTTTGCTTTGCGTTTGCTTGTAAGGTGTGAGTTACCGCATCTTATACGCCTTCTCCCATCTCTCTTGATTTAACAACGTACTCTCCTGATTACTCTCTTGATATCGAAGATGACGACTTGATGGCTATTTTGCACAGACTTCGTGAGCTCTCGATCTTTCACCGTCTGTCGTACATTTTCACAAACTCGGGATGATCCTCTTCCCGAGTTGGTCCCATCTGATCTCAAGGAGAGTCAGACCCAAACTCCCTCGCGTCCCAGCTCGTTTTTTGATGCAGACCCTTGCCTCAATCAGTCGTCATTTTCTCCAGCCGATTTTTCGTTGAGTTCTTACATGAAGTTTTCCTTTCTAGAAGATTTGAAGCATATGGCTCGTGAAAAAGGACCAGCAGAGGAGAGGCCAGTTGAGGAGCATCATGTTGATGGAAGATCGGATCCAGCAACAGATATCACAACTGGGATTCTCAATACACTACAACAGATGAATTGTTGGACATGCGAGCCTACGGCGAGCTATTAAGCAAAAAATGTTATTGCAAATATCAATCCCTGATTTGAAATGAAGAATAACTAATTTGCATAATAGGTCTCTTAGTACAATTAGGGTTATGTACCATGGCCGTCTTGATGATCATACAACCGTTGATTCAATTATTGAATCATAGAGGCTGGTGCTTGGATGAATATCTAAAGAGTTAGATTGAGGACTCATCAAGCACCGTCAAATGATTGCTAAGAGAGGATCTCTAGCCTGAGTAGGAGATGGCAATCCTTTCTCACTTGGCTGATGTCTGACCGACCTCTTGATGCAGGTCCTCTGCATGGGAATAGATATTCAGAGGTGTCAGATTAGTGAGGTTAAAGAGTTGACTTAACGAGATCGAGATAACCAAAGTCCTATGTTGTATGCTGTCACAATATAGGCACGCATCCTCTGACCGGAGACAGATGTGTTACTATGTGTCTGAGTATGTACATTTGGCAGACCAATAGGTTGATGTCCTAATCAAGGTCTATACATTGGCGCGCTGGTGTGCATATAAGGGCATACGAGTAATACGATCTCTCAAAGGGATCATATAGGTTCATTTATTAAACTGGAAGACATGAGCTAACTCATGAGATATTGGGAAGAAACAAATTCCGTGCACGGTCGTCTTGCTTTGGAAGCTTGACTGAATTTGTTGGTTTGATGTATATTTTTGGAAAAGAATATGATCAACATTTGGGAATGATATATAATTTTGGAAAGCAAATGATTGATACCGACTCCCAAATGATCGAACGAAAAACATGATGATAAAACTTTGAAGTAGACAGTGTAAAATTGATCTTATACTTCAGGATTATTCTAGGTCTTCCAGTATACAAGATCTACATGTATTAGGAATACCTAAGGGTGATATGATCATAAACAATTGTATAACAATGACGCTTCCATTCCTATGGAGTGATGAAACAGGTCTGGATTTTAGTGACTCCTCTCAGTAGAGAAGTGATCTGATCTTGGTCCAAATGTTGGACATTGATCTGAATGTAATTGACACGCAATGAGAATATTAGATTTATGGTCTTAGTTTAATCAAGCATCTATGGGAGGCCCGAGATCTGGAGTTGAGATGTAATCTCAATATCCAAGTCACTATACGTGGAACAATACAATCGACATGTCCTTATCTCCAAGTATCCATGGAGAAAACGCATTATCCATGAAAGAGTTCAGGATAATTTCATTGTTGATATATGTATCCGAGCATTGATAAAATGGATAATTAAATGTGATTTAATTATCATGAATAATATAAATTTGATTCATATTATATGGAGAGTTATCTAAGATAATTAAATGTGATTTGATTATTAAAGATGTGAATAATGTGGATGTGATTCATATTATTTGGGCACATGAGAATAGAGATCCAAGATAATTAAATGTATAACACAATCCATATTAATTATATATATTATAGATGTAATTTATAATATATAAGAGAGAGCAATTAGTAATGTACATTTATTAATTAAATGTTGATGTGAATTGGATTCACATTGGACACTTAATTGAAAATGTAATTTACATTTTATTTTGGGTTGTGAATGTGTTTCACAAATTTCCAATGGCAAGATTGGAATATTCTCAAAATAATTGTGAATTATTTTTGTAGAATAATTTACAACAACAGTTGTTGTGATATCATAGAGATTTCTAAGGATTGATGCAATCTCATGAGATTACATGAGATTTCATCCACTATGAGATATGGTGGACGGCTACCATCTCCAATGTGGAAATTGGTAGCTGTCCCACAAATCAACTTGGTGTGATGAAATCTCATTCAATAGTCTCCATGTTTGCATGATTTATTTTTGGATTGATTTATATTTATTTATCAATATAGATTTAATTTAAATTAAAATAATTGTTGTTAGTTTTTACCAACATAAATCTTAGCCATTAAAAGAAACTCAAATCAATTAGAGCCATTGGATTTGTGTTGCCTATGGATTGAGATCCATGGATCCCAAAATATTATAAATAGAAGGGCACCCCTTGCTCTTCATATGCTTGTGAGAACATAAGTCTCTCTCTCTCTCTTTCTCTCTACACGCCCTCTCTCTCATATGGCCGTCCATCATGGATGCCCTAGAGAGAGTCTCCTTCATCGCATCATCGTCGTTATGTTGTCCGATCATTTGCTCATGGATCTCTTTCTTCTTTGGTGCGCCTTGCTCGTGAAGAAGATGTCGTATCTTGTGTGTCGAGATCAGGAGATCTACCGCTTGGATCATCAACATGGATTACAAGAAGCACGTGTTTCATCAACATGCTCGCAAGTGTCTCCTCCGTCGGATCGGACTTGAGACAAGAGGTCCCTTCATTTAGAGACTCGATCTCAACCACGCTTCAAGAGGTAATCCTATTACTTGTTTGTGGTTTAGACGAAACGATCCGAGAAGTGTTCTTCGATCATGTGGTTTCGTCACATGAAAATTTTTAATTTCCGCTGCCTCGAGCTACTTGTGCGACTAGTCGCTCACGATCGCATACGATGCGATCCTCACGCTTCCGTGATGCACTTAAGGATCTACCCATATCCTTCAAATGGTATTAGATCCTTAGGTTGGAGGTTTCGAATACGATCCATAAGCCTAGGATGACTTGGGTTCGTTAGGGTTTGCGAAATTTTTATTGCATTTTATTTTCGCATCTCTATTTTGTGATTATTTTCGGTCATGTTTAAATTGTTTAAACACAAAAATAAAACTTGTATTTTGTTTCCCATTAAATATAAAAATCGTAGGATCTGAGTTTGCGTGATTTCTAATCCTTTTGCTCAAGTTATGATCAAATTTGTGAACATGTATCCATTGTTTCGGGGACTGCGAACATTAGCGTAATTAATGAGTTAATTATTGTTTATAAACACCTTGCTATGCGTGAAAAAAACTTAGGTTCTATTATAAATGAAATTAACAAACTTTTGAAACTTACTTCGCTTAATTTGGATTTAAATTGATTGAGATATGCTAATTTTAATAAGTGAGGGTCACAGCTGGAAATTACTTTCCTAATCGAGAACCTTGTGATTGTCATTTAATTAATTAGCGAAACTAAATGGTTTACTTACATGTAATAATTATGGATAAATATTTGTGAAATATTTGATGATAATTATTTCCTTAAATGACATTTCCTTAACAATAATTGATTAGATATGATCTAGATCACAATTGGTTACACAATCTACTTTCCAACAAACATTATGCTTGAATAGGATTTGGGATTTGTTTAGAAAATATTATTATAATGATAATCAAAAATATTTTGATTATTATTATATATGGTATAACTTCGGTTGAAGGACCGATTATAATCTCAAGTACACAATGATCAATTTGGCATTATCTTTTCCCGAGGTAAATATGGTGTCTAGTCGGGGAGATTTGGGGTAGCAGGTTGCACCGTGTGCCGTCTATCCCACTCCCGTCACTACTGACCATGACAACGGGTAGGGACTCAAAAATGCAGAAGAGATCACGGTGTATTTTTCTAATTATTAAAATTCGAAATAATACGTATTTGAGATAATACCATAATTCAAGTAACAATAAAGATTATTTGTTAGATATTAATTGGATCATTAATTTAATATGATTAGATTAATTAGAATTCAATTTAAAATAAACACTCTAATTTTAATAGAGATGTTATTTCCCTTGGAAGAATTAATCATGATGAATATTATTCATGATGAATAATTAGAATTTGAATATGATATGGAGGATCACATAAGTGACATTCATGGTCTCTCGTCAAGGCGAAGGGTTTCGTCGTCAGATATTGTATGTAGGAGACGCATGTCCAAAGTGACAGCTCCTGCATATAATCCATTTGGATCAGGCTCTTTGCTTCTTGAAAGAGTAAGGACGTATGCATAGTGACCCCAATATCGGGTCCTCATATTATTGGGGCGATATTGGATTGCGCATAGCAAGTTGTAATACTGTTGACAGTTGGTTCAATTAATAACGGGTCAACATCACCTTAGGGGTAGTGGGCCTGGGTGTTAAAGACCGAATTGGGAGATGCAAGTTGGACTTGACTTGCAAGGCAGAATGTGTTCCCGCTTCTTTTTATCCGAGTTACAGGTTCTCATATTATTGGGATGTGACAAAGATAAGGAAGGAGATCCCAGATCTTGCTTGAGATATATTGGTAAGTATATATCTCTTACATTGAAAGTGATTAAGGGAATGAACTATCATTGTTAACAAGGCAATACAACTTTGATATAAAAATTCCTAAATCTAAGTAAAATATATATTTATATATATTTATGAAAATTTCTCATTTCATATAATCCTCATTAAAACCACTCAATATTATACTCAATATTAACCAATAAAATATCATGGATTGGATCCATGATCAAGATATTGTACTTGCAGTTGGACACATAATGTATGTGGTTGCAATGTACAAGTTTCCTCATAATAATGAGGAATGACAATTAAATAGACAATAGGACTACAACACTAGGGTTTGTATGTCTCTAGAGTCTTTATCTCTCATCGAATGTACTTTGGAAGTAACATGTCGATGATGATCATAATTGTTGAATAATCCTTATAAAAATCTAAGAATATGTTCTAGCATACATATGTGCTCTCGACATTTAATCATGAGTGACATGGTTCTCTACATCATGTAGAATGGTGGCTCTATAAGAGATGATGTATACAAAAATATTTGAATACCTACCTGAACCAATGTTTTAAGAGTTTAGATGGATGTAGATAGGATGAGTGTCATCATTCTATTGTCTATACTCTGGCCATTCGTGAAGCTTCATAATATTCATATTGTATGATTTGAATGAAGCATGTACAAATGTTGAAATGCTCTTATATTGAAATCTTTTTAATTCAGCATAAGAGATCCTTCGTCTCAAGCAATGGTTGTTTATAGATAAAGGGAGTGCAGTGGAAGCATGGGTTGGACCCAAATAAAAAGGAAAGTCAATGAGTTGACTGTACTTCTGGGACTTCCATATGACATCCAAATAGTTGGATGAATGACAATACTGAAATAAGCTGATGTATTGATAGTGTGACTATCTTGTCTATCTAGGATCCTTAGAGAAGGATCCGGACGGTGCATCAGAATAATCTACATCTACATATAATCATTGAAATTGACTTTCTTGTCTGATAAGATCAAAGTCTAATACTTGTATCTCACTCTTCTAAAAACACTTGCATTTGGTTGCACATGTATTAGAAGACTATACAATTTGATTTTAAGGTTTATTAGTCATCCACATGGATATTGATGCAATTTTTGCAATAATATCTATTGGATAGATGAAATTGTTATTTTCAGTGGGAGAGCCCTTAGTCTTAGAGAATGTCTCTATGACCTATATATTAGAATACACTCATTGTTTATTTCTAAATGTTGAAATTAAACATGAATTCTGTAATAGACCTATCATAAAGAGTTATGATGGAGATATTTTAGATAGTAATCTAAAATCTTATGGACTCTACTAAATTAGAACATTAATGAATGGTTCATTAACATTTCTAATACTGAAATTAAACCTTAAAAGATCAGTAGGAGAATGAAGATCATTTGATAATGATCTGTCATCAAGCCTTGGACATTTGTCTGTTGATGTGATCAATAGACTAGTGAGAGATGAAACTTTAGATTGTCTAAAGGTTCAAATCTTAAATACTTGTGAATATTGTATTCAAAAGTAAAAATGTCCAACACACCCTTCCATGGAATGGTGTAAGATGTCAAGGTATTCAAGATCGCATGCATACTGATGTATGTGAATCGTCTATAATAGAATAAACATGATGGATATGTGATATCTATTGATGATTATTTGTGATATGAGATTTCTTCTCTTCACTTAGAAACCTTTGACATATTCAAAGATTTCACAAAAATGGTTTAGAACCAAAGTTTGAAGGAAGATTAAAAGAATTTGATCAAATCTAGGTAGTCAGTACCTATTAGATGAATTCATGGAATACCTTATAGAGATATGAATATTATTTTATTTCACTCCTCCTAATAAACCTAAACTCAAGAGAGTTGTAGGGAGATATAATTGGATCATGTATGACATGATTTGATCAATAATGATTTTTAGCATAATTACTTATTAGTTTCCAGGTATATTTGTAGTAGAGACTACGATATATATCCTTAATAAGGTTCCAAGCAAGTAAGTTGGAGTTTAGCACTTGAAAGTGCTACTTGATTAGGAAAATAAAGAATGGCATTGCACCTACTTTATGACCTTGAGGTTCTTAAAAGATCTCATCTTTAAGAATATGATTCTTATACGATGACTCTCTTGAGAATCAAGATGAAAATGTAGTAAAGGAACTCATTTAATCTTGAGATGATAATGAGGCTCCTAGAATTGGAAACTAAAAGGACAATTAAAGATGAAGCACTAATACCTCTTCAAATAAGTTTGAAGATGGATTCAATGTGTCAGTTGAATCTGATAATGATCTAACTTCATATGATGAAGTTTCTAAAGATCATGACATGAAAAGATGGATGTCAGCAATAAATTATAAAGTAGACTTCATATACAAGTGGTGTATATGGACCCTCGAGGATCCACCTATATGGGTAAGACCCATTAAGGTGTAAATGGATCTTCAAGATAAAGAGGGAACCTGATGAGAAGGTAGAGACCTTCAAAGCACGGTTCGTAGACATGAGCTGCACATCGAAGAGAAGATAAGACTTGCTCTCCAGTGACCTTGCTTTAACCCATCAGAATATTGCTAACCATAGCTACACAACATGACTATGACATCTTCATGATGTGAGTCAATATTGCATTTCTCCATGAATACCTCTTTGAGGATATTCACATGAAGTAGCCTCAGGGCTTCATGGTTGAGGAAAGCAAGGTATGCAAGCTAAGGAATTCCATCTTTGGACTCCAATAAGCTTCTTGTAATTGGAACATAAGATTTGATGAAATTATATATGTTATGATTTCATATAGAATCTTGATGAACCGTGTGAAGCTTAGTGGGAGTGCCATTGTATTCATCGTGCTAAATGTTGATAAAATCTTAATCATTTGGAATGATATAAGGACGATAATAAGTGTTTTATAATCTGGTTGTCCCATACCTCGAGATATGATCTCAAGGATACCTCTTAGATCTTAGTTCTGAAGTTGTTCAGAAGTAAAGAGAAGAGGGTATTGGGACCGTCACATTAATGGTACTAACAATACGGTCCCCACCTGTGGTTTTAAAATGTGTTGTCAGTGTAGAGAGAACCACGGAGAGGGAACGACATTGAATCAAACAAAAATTTACGATAAAACAGGAGGAAAATCCTATTTTATTGTTCACTACTAATTTTACCAAGTGAATGTGCCTAGGTTGAACTCAAGGAGGCAGAATATTTAAACGGGGGTTTTCGAAACAAGGAAAGAATTCCAAAAAAGTCCTATTTTATTATTGATTTTACAAGGAAAGAAATTGAAAACAAATCCGACTCAAAACAACTCAAGATGATGATATTCAAAACAACAAAACCAAGCGACGAAAAATACAGGAAAATGCTCGAAAAATAGCTTGGGCAATTATCGAGTTACCCTAAATCGCAGAAAAATATGAAAAATACGAGGTCCAAGCAACCCCTATAAGTCAGGGCCTAACTGCAAAGAAAATATATTATTTTTGTTACAGAAAGGTCCCTGTAGGGACTAAACTGAAAAGAAAAGAATTACATTTAGGTCCCCACGTGGGGACCTAAATGCAATTTCCAAAAACTGCTGGGGCGGCTTTGAATAACATGAACTCTGTTGGGTCTAAGGTGTAATTGTTCTACCCCTTCTCTTTGAACGGCTCAGATTAGAATCTAATGGTTGATCCGGATCGTCCAAATGCACCACGTGTCGCGTGTGTAGCAGCTGCTGGTTCGAACTGTTCTTGAACTCAAGTGCTCTGCAGACTACGGGCCTTCCTTCTTCGAATTTTCTCCGGCAAGCTCTCCCATGGTAGAGATCCTCCAAGGGTGGTGGAAGAAGGCAGCTCTCCGGTGATGAAGTTGGCGTCTCAAATGGTCCTGGAAGCTGATGACGAATTTATGCCATCTTCAAATGGCTTGTTCATTATGTATGATAGTTCCTGTTGCGTTGAGGTTTCTCCATATGAAAGTTATATATGTAAATAACGAGGGTATGTGCTCGATTTGCAAAGAAATCGGCTAAGGGATTAAGGATTGCAAGATCTAAATGGTGTTTCCAGAATCGATGAAACTCTAATGAAAAGTAATGAAATTGAATCACGAAATGGTTTGTGTTTGAATTGGAAGGAATCGATGATTTGTTTGGGCATCTAAGATGGATGCTTAGTGAAGCTAATAATGCGCTTAACTATCCTAAGTACGACATGATCTTCGAGAAATGAAAATGTCTAAAATGGATGAAGGGATCTGTGAAGAGAGGTTTATTTACCTCAGATGACGGCTCGACGGGCGATCTTCCTGGAGCTGGACGCAGCGCTAGGCGGCGATGCAAGGAGGTGAAGCACCTTCGAGCTTCTCCTCCGACGTCCTTCCACATGAGGCGGCGGTCTGGCACTGTCACCATCGAAGTTGGCTTGCACGGAGCTTGGAAGGATAGGAGTTGGTTCTGGAAGTGATGGATTTCAGGTAGTTGGAGAAGACAGAGTTGGTTGCACCAACTTCATGGCTTTTTATAGACGGATTGATGAAGCTCTAAGGTATATCCAAGGGATGGCATGAAGGGACGTTATTAGGCGAAGAAATTAGATGGCTTAGATTGAGCAAGGAGGATAGAAGTTGGGTGGGAGAAATTGTTGAAGATGGTTGGGTCGAACGGACTATACATCGGCATCTTGAAGAGGAAGAGCCAGGTGCTGACACGTGTCAACACCTGGTTGGCCAGATGAGTAAAATGCATATAAATTATTTATTAATTAATAAATGACATTATTTTAAATAGGTTTAAAAATGAAAAAATTAGATAATTTATTTATCTAAATTATGGTATAATGAATTTTTGTAAATTATAAATATTATTCGAAATATAAATATTATACTAATAAATAAGTATTGAATTTTAAATTCAATTATTACTGCATTATTTACTAATTTTATATTTTGTTAATTATTAGAATAATAAATAATGCCTTTATGAATTTTTGTGGATTTTAATAAAATAATTTTGATATATAATAAATAAAGGTATAGGCTAGATAGTTCAATTTCATCTATAAATTAGAGTTCCGGATTTTATTAAAATAATAAATAAGTTCTAAATACTTTGAAATAAATCATGGTGAAAATACAATATCATGAAAATTATTAAAAATTATGAAATTAGTAAAACTATAAATAATATGTTCTAAACAAAATAAATAGCCCACAATCCCCATTGTCATTAGGTCTCAAAACTGACTTTTTGCAAACTGACTCCGATTTTAATGAAACCACCTCTAATAATTAGAGAATAATGGTTCATGAACTTTAAAGGTGAGTGGAGTGAAATTGGAGTTTGTATAAGGGAATTTATGATGTTCGGAATTGAGAATTTGACACTTTAAAAGTAGCATTTCTTGGCATATATACATGATAATATTTTTAACTTATTTTTATATTTTTATATACATTTTTAGAAATAATTAGGAAAAATTTTGGTGAAAATATGTTCTTATGAGTTAATTAAAAATCAATGAATATTTAATAATTATTAGATAAATATTGAATAATGTGTGGAGTGTTATTTAATTATTTTTCTGATTTTCTTCCCGTATCTCCCCCTACTTGTTGTTTTTTCGACCAATCCATGCTGACTTGGTATCAGGGGTTGGGTTATATAAATATATCTTGCATCTATATTTAGATTTTTTGAGTCATAGTGTACATATATATATATATATATATATCTACAATCTAGCCTCTTTTCTTTTTTTATTTTTTATTCTTTATTTATTTACATGTTTTTGATGCATAAAAGTGCATTATTCGTGAATATGATTTTGATAAAATGTGGAAATTAATGTATATTTACATGTATTTGTTAAGGGTTTTAAGACAAAATGAGACAAAAATGTTAATGAATCATGGATTCATCAACCCCCTATACTTAAACTTTGCTAGTCCCTTAGCAAACTCTTATTTGAAAAGTAAGTGGAAAAGAAAGAAAGTTAGAATGAATTTATTTTCCTAAACCAATTCATGAGAACAGATAAAGGACAGAGCTCGATAGAGCCTGAAACATGCATTTTGTCAGAGCCTTAACTAGGATTAGGATTTCATCCTTAACAGTCCTCATGTTCCACAAATCCTTATTCCAGATCACCTCAATAGCTAGTTCAGACTCACTTATTCATATCGCAAACTCTATCAACCTTGAAGTCAATTTGTACAGTGTGTGAATTGTTTTAGCCCTTCCTGCTTAAAGAAGCAAAGAAACCGTCCATCCAAGCTATACACTTCCATTGATTCCTCATCTAGCTACTCTTTCCTCAGGGAGGGAGGTATTCCCTTCTGAGGAGAGTTCATGCTATGTCCACAATCGAATATAGAGAGAAAGTAGAAAAATGAGAAAAGAATTGGAGTACGACCAGTGTAGACGTATCTCCTTGTGAAGCTCAGCCGGTGTAGCTAAGTCTCCACTAAGATGTGCAGGCATTTTTGGTGGAAGCTTGGACCAATGTGGTCGTATTTGTATTTGATGGCTTTTTCTTTGATTTCGCTTTGTAATTTTCTTGCACCGCATTCATCTCTTTATGCCTCGACGGATATATCATCTTTTGGTCCATCCCTTTTTTGAGGTCTTAGAATAAATTGTGTCAGCAGATCCTTCCCTCATCCAAAGCGACTATCGCAACCCCAATCGCTCCCGTCTTTAGACGTCAATGCTGCAAAAACAAGGATAGAAACGCACTACCAAGATGCACTACCCTTCGCAACTCCATGCATGTCGAGCTAAGTGCAGAGTGCATGTGTCCAAAATTGGTTCAATTGTGCAGAGTTGTACGGATGACACCAAATGGTCTACTTAAGTACATATGAGTTGATTTCCCAAATATGATCTGATGGATCCCAAAGATTTAAGCCAAAAGACCTGAAGAGTCTAAATTCCAGATCCTAATTAGGCTCTTTACAATGAAAGTTAAAGGCCATGATCAAGCTCTATCCTTTAGACTAGACTCAATCCTTAGTTCCAGAAATCAAACTTATTCTGAAAAATGTGAATGCAAATGCAACAATGTTTTGTGAAGTATATTTTCTGATTTTACTCATTTTTATGGATTTTAAGGCTTTTGTAATTTTTATGAATTTTAGGACTTTGTATTTTTTATGGATTTTCTGATTTTTATTAACAAGTATTTGTGCAAGAATTTTACAAGATATATTTTATTCATGTTAAATATCTAATGTATATTACAGATTTTATATATAGAGAACTTTACAGCGAATATTACAAGGATTGAATGATTTTTACACATATTTTAATAGATAGGATTTTAAATAAGTATTATACATATTAAATACATATTTTAATTTAAGTCTTTTAAATACAGATTTTAAACATATTTTACTTATTTTCAAGGATTTTATAAATAAAAGATAAATAAATAGATGGATTTTAAATTAACCCTCACCCACTTTTTATGGATTTTATAGATATAGACAATGCATAAAAGTATGAGTTAAGGACAAAAGTATATAAACAATATATACACACCCCCTATACTTAGCTTGTATTATGTCCTCATAGCGTTAAAGGAGAAAAAGGAGGACATAACTCGTGCCAAGTAAAAGTGGGTGAAAAAGAATAAGAGAATAAAAGTCAGTCGACCCCCCCCCCTATACTTACAATCTGCTCATTGTAAGTATACTGGAAGAGTAAAAATGAGGTGACTGAGGAAAAAAAATATACAATGAAGGAATAAAAGAAATAAAGAAAATGAGATCATCGAAATCACTCGGTCCCCCTATACTTAGGATAAGGCATCCTAAGTATAGAAAAAAGTGTAGCCAAAAAATGGTAACTAGTGATTTGTGAAAAAGAAAGGATATACAAAAGAAAAAGAACAAAATGGAAAACGATAATCAACGGGCTATTAGTCCGCCCTATACTTAGGATCTGGTATCCTAAGCATAGAAGATGAGCAAAAATGGGGACTATTGTGGTCTACGAAGAATGTACAAGTGTTGTGAGCTCCAAAAATCGAATGGCTCAAAAGTCTTCGTACAAGATGAGATAAAGTGAAAGAGTGATCATGAATCCTGCACAAAATAGAACACTTCAACTAGTCTCTACGAAGTGCTTCAGCATCTGCCCGTTCACCACGAATGGCTCTACACCAGGTGACACATCTGATATAGCTATGCTTCCATTGTCCTGCACTGTTCTGACTATGTAAGGTCCTTCCCACTTACTTTTTAATTTGCCTGGAAAAAATCTTAATCGTGCATTGAACAACCAGACTTTCTGCCCAAGAACAAAGATCTTGTGTCGAATATGTCTATCGTGCCATTTCTTCACTTTGTCCTTATAAATTAGGGTGTTCTCGTATGCTTGATTTCGAATCTTTACTAGCACATTCAGATCCATCTTCCTCTTGGTTCCTGCTTTTTGCATATCTAATGAAAGTTCTCGGATAGCCCATTTAGATTTGTGCATGATCTCTACAGGCAATTGGCATGGCTTCCCATAAACCATTCAGATTTGTGCATGATCTCCGGCAGCAGTGCCATTTTGATAACACGGTCCCGACCTGCGCTTTTAAAATGTGTTGTCGGTGTAGAGAGAATCGCAGAGAGGGAACCGCGTTGAATCAAACAAAAATTTACGATAAAAGAGGTGGAAAATCCTATTTTATCGTCCACTACTAATTTTACCAGGTGAGTGTACCTGGGTCGAACTCAAGGAGGTAGAATATTTAAACGGAGGTTTTCGAAAAAAGGAAAAAATCCAAAAAAGTCCTCTTTTATTCTTGATTTTACAAGGAAAGAAATTGAAAACAAATCCAACTCAAAACAACTCAAGATGATGAAATTCAAACAACAAAACCAAGCAATGAAAAATATGGGGAAAATGCTCGAAAAATAGCTTGGGTAATTATCGAGTTACCCTAAAAAATCGCGGAAAAATATGAAAAATACGAGGTCCAAACTACCCCTACAAGCCAGGGGCCTAACTACAAAGAAAATATATTATTTTTGTTACAGAAAGATCCCTATAGGGACTAAACCGAAAAGAAAAGAAAAAAATTACATATAGGTCCCCGTACGGGGTCCTAAATGTAATTTCCAGAAACTGTTGGGGTGGCTTTGAATAACAGGAACTCTGTTGGTTCTAAGGTGCAATTGTTCTACCCCTTCGCTTCGAACGGCTCAGATTAGAATCTGATGGTTGATCCAGACTGTCCAAATGCGCCATGTGTTGCGCACTTGTAGCAGCTGGCAATTCGAACTATTCTTGAACTCAGGTGTTCTGCTAACGACGGACCTTCCTTCTTCAAATTTTCTCCAGCAAACGAAGATGATCTGGGGCCTCCGGCGGGGCCAGAGGGGTGACTCCATCACCCCTCAAGCTCATCTGCGGTAGAGATCCTCCAAGGGTGGCGGAAGAAGGCGACTCTCCGGTGATGAGGTTGGTGTCTCAAATGGTCTTAGAAGCTGATGACAAATTTGCGCCTTCTTCAAATGGCTTGTTCATTGTGTTTGAGAGTTCCAGTTGTGTTGAGGTTAATCCAGATGAAAGTTAGATCTGCAGATAATGAGGTTATGTGCTTGATTTGCGAAGAAATCAGCTAAGGTATTAAGGATTCCAAGACCAAAATGGTGTTACTAGAATTGCTGAAACTCGGAATGAAAAGTAATGAAATTGAATCACGAAATGGTTTGTGTTTGAATTGGATGGAATCAATGATTTGTTTTGGCGTCTAAGATGGATGATTAGTGAAGCTAATGACGTGCATAACTATCCTAAGTATGACACGATCTTTGAGAAATGAAAATGGCTAAAATGGATGAAGGGATCTATGAAGAGAGGTTTATTTACCTTAGATGACGGCTTGACGTGCGATCGTCCCATAGCTAGACGCAGTGCTAGGCGGCGATGCAAGGCGGTGAGGCACCTTGGAGCTTCTCCTCCGACGTCCTTCTTCCACACGAGGCGGCAGTCTGGCACTGTCAGCACCGGAGTTGGCCGGCATGGAGCATGGAAGGAGAGGAGTTGGTTCTGGAAGTGATGGCTTTCAGGTAGTTGGAGAAGACTGAGTTGGTTGCACCAATTTCATGGCTTTTTATAGATGGATTGACGAAGCTCTACGGTATATCCAAGGGATGGCGTGAAGGGAGGTTGTTAGAGGAAGAAATTAGATGGCTTATATCGAGCAAGGAGGTTAGAAGTTGGGAGGAAGAAATTATTGAAGATGGCCGGGTCCAACAGACTCTACACCGGCTTCTTGAAGAAGAGCCAGGTGCTAACACGTGTCAGCACCTGGTTAGCCAGATTAGTAAATGCTTATAAATTATATAATATATAATAAATGACATTATTTTAAACAGGTATAAAAATGAAAAATATAGATAATTTAATTATCTAAATTATTGTATAACTATTTTTTGTAAATAATAAATATTATTCAAAATATAAATATTATACTAATAAATAGGTATTAAATTTTTAATTCAATAATTACATAATTATTTACTAATTTTGTATTTTCTTAATTATTAGAATAATAAATAATGCCTTTATGAATTTTTGTGGATTTTAATAAAATAATATTGATATATTAATAAATAAAGGTATAGGTTAATAGTTCAATTTCATGTATAAATTAGAGTTTTGGATTTTATTAAAATAATAAATAAGTTCTAAAATTTTTTAAAATACATCATGGTGAAAATAGAATATCATGAAAATAATTAAAAATTATAAAATTAATAAAACTATAAATAATACGTTTTAAATAAAATAAATAGCCTAGAATCCATATTGTCATTAGGTCCCAAAACCGATATTTTGCAAACTGACTCCAATTTTAATGAAACCATTCTATTAATTAGAGAATAATATTTCATGAACTTTAAAGGTGAGTAGAGTGAAATTGGAGTTCGTATGAGGAATTGTTGATGTTCGGAAGTTGAGAATTTGACACTTTAAAAGAAGGATTTCATGGCATATATACAGGATAATATTTTTAAATTATTTTTATATTTTTATATACATTTTTACGAATAATTAGGAAAAGAAGTTGTTGAAAAATATGTTCTTATGAGTTAATTAAAAATCAATGAATATTTAATAATTATTTGATAAATAGTGAATAATGTGTGGAGTGTTATTTAATTATTTTTCTGATTTTCTTCCCTTATCTTCCCCTACTTGTTGTTTTGTCGACCAATCCATGCTGACTTGGTCTCAAGGGTTGGGTTATATAAATATATCTTACAACTATATTTATATTTTTTGAGTCATATTGTACATATATGCATATTTACAATCTACCTTCTTTTCTTTTCTTTATTTTTTATTCTTTATTTATTTACATGTTTTTGATGCATAAAAGTGCATTTTTATTCATGAATATGATTTTGGTAAAATGTGGAAATTATTGAATATTTACATGTATTTGTTAAGGGTTTTAAGACAAAATGCGACAGAAATGTTAATGAATCATGGATTCATTGGGTACACCTTGGATATTTCCTTTTTCTGGAAAATTCCAAGAAAAGCTTATTTCCCTCAAGATATGGTACTGACCTATATAAAGGGATAGCACCTCAAAGAGTTGAGGATGTGAATGCTAAAACTGCTAGCCCTTGGGCATCAGTTTCGAGAAGTCGAGTATATGCTAGATGTGTACAAAAGCCAGATGTCTGCCTTGCAGAGGGAGTAGTAAATTGTTACTAATCCTACTATGGATATAAAACACTTGGTTGTAGTAATAACAATATTTTCAAATATGACAAGACTTTAGAGATAGTGATCTCTACGTCTTATCTTCAAGTAATTAAGACTTTATAGATGGAGATCTGAAAGGTTTTAACTACGAACACCTTAGGAGATAAAGATATCTAGGAATAAGGGTATTCTGATAAGGATAGTGGAAATTACATATTGGTTATAATAATTGTTGAAATGTGGTGTCAAAGAACACTATAACCAACAAGATTGAGTATTGGCTGCATAATATGCAACATTCGCATTGGATGCGAGCACTGTTACTAGAGGATATGCAAGTGCCGTAAAAGGACTTGGCGTAGTCTCCCGGGGACAGAGTGATTGATCAACTTACCTATCTATTTTTCGAAAAAGCCTATGATTCTCACATGAGTGCAGGTTTAAAGATTAGCCCATTAGTAGCTCTTTGGGCTAGTGGGAGATTGTTGGACATGCAAGCCCACGACGAGCCACTATGCAATAAATTTTATTGCAAATATCATTCCCTTATCTGAAATGAAGACTAACTAATTTGCATAATAGGTCCCTTAGTACAATTAGGGTTATGTACCATGGCCATCTTGATGATCATATAGCTGTTGATTCAATTATTGAGTCATAGAGGTTGGTGCTTGGATGAATATCTAAAGAGTTAGATTGAGGACTCATCAGGCACTGTCAAATGATTGTTAAGAGAGGATCTCTAGTAGGAGTAGGAGATGGCAATCCTTTCTCACTTGGTTGATGTCTGACTGACCTTTTGATGCAGGTCCTCTGCATGGGAATAGAGATTCAGAGGTGTCAGATTAGTTAGGTCAAAGAGTTGACTTAACAAGATCGAGATAACCAAAGTCCTATGTTGTATGTTGTCACAATATAGACACGCATCCTCTGACCGGAGATAGATGTGTTACTATGTGTCTGAGTATGTACATTTGGCAGACCAATAGGTTGATGACCTAATCAAGGTCTATACACCGTCACGTTGGTGTGCATACAAGGGCATATGAGTAATATGATAACTCAAAGGGATCATACAGGTTCATTTACTTAACCACAAGACATGAGCTCACTCGTGAGATATTGGGAAGAATCTAATTCCGTGCACAGTCGTCTCGCTTTGGAAGCTTGACTGAATTTGTAGGTTTGATATATATATATGTATATATATGGAAAAGTATATGATCAACACATGGGTATGATATATGCTTTTGGAAAGCAAATGATCGATACCAAATCCCAAATGATCGACTGAGAAACTTGATGATACAACTCTGAAGTAGACAGTGTAAAATTGATCTTATACTTCGGGATTATTTTGGGTCTTCCAATATACAGGATGTACAAGTATAAGGAATACCTAAGGGTGATGTGATCATAAACGATTGTATAACCATGATGCTTCCATTCCTAGGGAGTGATGAAACGGGTCTGGATTTTAATGACTCCTCTCAGTAGAGAAGTCATCTGATCTTGGTCCAAATGTTGGACATTGATCTGAATATGATTCAGATGCAATGAGAAGATTAGACTTACGATCTTGATGTAATCAAGCATCTATGGGAGGCCCAAAGATCTGTACTTGACATGTAATCTCAATATCCTAGTCACTATACGTGGAACAATACAATCACCCTGTCCTTATCTCCAAGTATCCGCGGAGAAAACGCATTATCCATGAAAGAGTTCAGGATAATTTCATTGTTGATATATGTATTCGAGCATTGATAAAATGGATAAATAAATGTGATTTAATTATCGTAAATAATGTGAATTTGTATCATATTATATGGAGAGTTATCTAAGATAATTAAATGTGATTTGATTATCAAAGATGTGAATAATGTGAATGTATTATTTGAGCACATTAAAATAAAGATCCAAGATGATTAAATGTGATTTAATTATCATGGATATGAATAATGTGGATGTCACTATCCATATTAGTGATATATATTATAGATGTAATTTATAATATATAAGAGAGAGAGCAATTTGTAATGTACATTTGTTAATTAAATGTTGATGTGAATTGGATTCACATTGGACAATTAACTGAAAATGTAATTTACATTTTATTTTGATTTGTGAATGTGTTTCACAAATTTCTAATGGCATGATTGCAATATTCTTAAAATAATTATGAATTATTTTTGTATAATAAATTACAACAAGAGTTGTTGTGATATCATAGATATTTCCAAGGATTCATGCAATCTCATGAGATTTCATCCACCATGAGATATGGTGGATGGCTACCATCTCTTATATGGAAATTGGTATCCATCCCACCAATCAACTTGGTGTGATGAAATCTTAATCCAATAATCTCCATATTTGATTGATTTAATTTTATTTTGATTTATATTGACTTATCAATATAGAATTAATCTAAATTAAATAAATTGTTGTTAGTTTTTACCAACACAAAACTTAGCCATTAAAAGAAACACAAATTAATGAGAGCCATTGGATTTGTGTTGACCATGGATTGAGATCCATGGATCCCAATATATTATAAATAGAAGGGCACCCCTTGCTCTTAATATGCTTTTGAGAACATAAGTCTCTCTCTCTTCATGCCCACTCTCTCACTCTCTCTCATATGGTCGTCCACCATGGATGCCTTAGAGAAAGTCTCCATCGTCGCAGCGTCATCGTTATGTTGCCCGATCGTTTGCTCGTGGATCTCCATCTCCTTCAATGCACCTCGCTCGTAAAGAAGATGTTGTATCTTATGTGTCGAGATCAAGAGATCTGCCGCTTGGGTCATCAACATGGATTGCGAGAAGCACGTGTTTCATCAACACGCTCTCAAGCGTCTCCTCCGTCGGATCGGACTTGAGATAGGAGGTCTCTTCGTTTGGAGACTCGATCGCAACCATGCTTCAAGAGGTAATCCTATTACTTGTTTGTGGTTTAGACGAAACGATCCGAGAAGTGTTCTTGGATCATGTGATTTCGTCATATGAAAATTTTTAATTTCCGCTGCCTCGAGAAAAGATGAGACTAGTTTCTCATGATCGCATACGATGCGATCCTCATGCTTTCGTGATGAACTTAAGGATCTCCTCATATCCTTCATGAATATCTAGATCCGAGACCAATTTAGAACACAGAACGAGTTACGAGCTGAGATTGTCGTGTTGAGAGCAGGAGCTGGGAACCCATTACCACCTACAGTGGTCCCCGCTACTCTACGAGATGAGTATGACCAGGGAGCTAGGATGCTACACCATTGGATTCGGCTACCACTGAATCAAGGGTCATATGAGCTGAGACCGTCCTTTATGTCTTTGCTCCCCAAGTTCTATGGGAACACTACAGAGGAGTTGTTTACCTTTTGCAGCAGTTTAAGATGATTTATGGTACGACTAGTTACCTAGGAAGTACGTAGGAGGTTGCTTGCCTCAAGGCCTTTCCCTTCGCCTTAGCAGATAAGGCACTCTATTGGTTGAGTCACTTAGGGAGGGAGATTTCTACATGGAATTATCTGAAGTCTACATTCCTGCGTAAATATTTTCCTCTAGGATGGACGAACATAATGAGGAGTCAGATCTCCAACTTCACACAACTACCGAGTGAATCGTTTCATGAGGCATGGGATCGATTCAAGGATCTTAACGAGAGATGTCCTCATGATGAGATACCAATGAAGGTGCTTGTACAAAACTACTTTGGAGGACTCCAACCGGATATTCAGGGGCTTGTGAGTGCCACATGTGGCGGTAGCTATCTGAATCGGGAAGCCGAGTCTATCTGGTCCATCTTCAAAGGGATTGCAGAAAACTCGCGAGTCGTCGACTCTACTCAAGCATTCCAAAAGGACCCTCAGCCATCGCATCATCGAGAGAATCATAAGGTGGAAAACATTTCAGATTTTGAATCCAATACCAACATGAGATTTATCAACGAGAAGTTAACGTTGGTAGATGTGATTCAGAAGCAAGTTCAGGACTTGCAGCTGCTGCGAGAGTTGGAGAAACTCTCATCTCTGCTTCAGCAGCTGAGTGATCTTACGAAGAAGGTAACAGAACTGCAACTTCAGTATCAGCAGGCTCAAGCTTCTTCGACTTCACACCCTGCACGGAGATCTTTACCCGCTCCGCCCACTCGACAGTTCCATTTCGTCCAGAGCGAGCAGATGATTCTGCAGATTGATTGGCAGGAGGACCAGTCTCATGCCAATTCTGGTCAAATCACCAGTCTAGTAGACATCGATGTTGAGACTCAAGTCACTCTTGATATTGACATAATATGGTATACTCCGATTCAGCACCCGAGTGTACATCATCAGCAGCAGCAACAATATAGTCATCTGCAGCATGGACATCCACATTTTCAGCACCGACATCCTTACACGCAGCAATAGTCTCACCAGCACATATATCAGAGACCACATTCTTTTCAGTATCATGCTACACATTCACATACACATCATTACCATCAACAGCAATAGTCTTCTTTCACACCACAGAGATCGCCTTAACCTTACACTTAACAGTAGAACATGCCTAGGCAGGAGAGATTAGATATCCAGGCTCACCGCATAGAGTCTGAGATGTCTTCACATGCCCTGACACTGAACCAGATCATGGATATATTGTGCACACTCCAAACTTCACGTAGGACAGAGATGGAGCAGGTTAACCGTCGTCTGGATGAGTTAACCATGCCTAAGACCACTCTCCCAGCCCATCCTCAAATGAACCTGAACAACAAGAGGAGGCATTTAGATCAGGTAGACATCACTACATGTATGATTTCTTTTCCTGAAATTTTATCTAACTTTATTCGTCTCAGGAGCGGTAGATCACAATGAGCCCCTGATAGAGTAGAGGAGAGGGCACATGATGAGGAGCGAGAGCCAATCCATGATCACACACATTCTGATGCTGAGGAGGAGGACCACCATGATGTCCATCTTGATGACCAGAGAGGGGAGTAATGCAGAGACAATCGACATGAACATGGGCGAATCAGATGATAATATCATGTTAGACCATGTTGATATTCCCGGTGATTCGGTTTCTTTCCCTGTTTTAGAGAGTTTTGTACATAATTCTGAATCTCTCTATGTACACGCTGATTCCACTTCTGATATGAAAAAAATGCTGATTTTGTCATTCCCGAGATTGTTCCTTTTCATGATGCCTTGTATGGAAAAGGAAAGAAAAATACCAAAAAGAATATTGTTATGCTCAAGAATGAGTTGAAAAATAGATGTACCATGCATAGGAAGAAGAAATCACATACAAAGAAACATATTTTGACCAAGGCCACATCATGTGTTATACATAATAAATTGCCTAAGAAGAAGAAAGACTCAGGAGCACATTACATTAGGTGCGAGATTTCTTATGCAACATTTGATCGCACTATATTAGATAACAGTTCCTCAATCAACTTGTTACCATCTTTTTTACTCGACAAGCTTGAGTTAGGTCCTCTTTACAAATCCCACGCGGTCCTTCAGTTTGCTTATAGATCTATAAAGAGATCGAGGGACATATCGAGGAACGTTATCGTAACCGTGCAGGGCCTGCAATTCCCAGTGGACTTTACTGTCCTGGACATGGATTGCCCTACACAATTGCACCTTACCTCGATCATCCTTGGGAGGCCTTTCTTGGAGACCGCGAAGTCCCTCTTTTATTATAATACATGTAAGGTATCTTTTCGTGCCGAGGGCGAGAAGGTACATATAGAGATGGCGAGAGAGTCACACATATCTAGTACTGCATCTACAACTAGTTCATATATCTTGAGTTCTTTAGCCACCTGTGATTACATATATGAGGTTCGTCTTGACGACCATGAGAAGTATCGAGTAGAGACCAATGATTTCCTAGCAAAGGATGGGTCCGAGAGTAAAGTTGGCAGTTCTTCTGTTGGTACATTAT
The DNA here is from genome assembly GCA_037367405.1 of Ottelia alismoides. Lineage (NCBI taxonomy): Eukaryota > Viridiplantae > Streptophyta > Magnoliopsida > Alismatales > Hydrocharitaceae > Ottelia > Ottelia alismoides. The sequence goes on along the minus strand of JAZKJV010001865.1, from coordinate 54,058 downwards.
ATTTTAGCAATAGATGATGATGAACAGATGGAATAGATACCTGATGATTTTATTGTAGACATTTCAGATTCAGAAAGGTTACACGATTCCTCCATTTCAGATGATTTAGAGACTGAATTTCATATAGTTGAGTTATTATCCTCTAGTCATTCTTAGGATGAGCATAGTAGCAAGTCAGATGATGTTTTAAACATCTTATGTAGTCCGACTCTGGAGCATATTGAGATGGTGGATAACCATATTGCAGACATATATACTACCAACATAGTTTCCATTACACATACAGATGAGGTTACAAGAGAGCCTGATTCTACCTTACCAGAGGTAAAGACATTGCCACCAAACATGAAATATGATTTCCTTGCGGGTCCACATCGACAGTTTCCGGTCATTATCAGCTCATCTTTGACCGAAGAGCATGAATCTCAACTGATATAGATTCTTGAAAGAAACCGCAAGGCTATTGAGTGGACTGGATCCGATCTCCGTAGGATAAATCCTGCTTTGTGTTCTCATCATATATATCTCGATCATGACAGCAGACCTTCTAGAGAATTTTAGCACAGGCTGAATATGATTTTAAGAGACATAGTCAAGAAAGTGATTACGAAATGGTGCGATGCAGGGTTTAATTATCCCATCTCCAACTATGAATGGGTTAGCCCATTACATGTTGTCCCGAAGAAGTCAGGAATTCAAATGATTAAGAATGAGAGTGGAGAGAAGATTCCAAAGAGAGTAACCACGTCGTGGCGGGTGTGCGTTGATTACAGGAAGCTGAACGCCGCAACGAAGTAGGACACTTCCCTTTGCCGTTTATAGACCAGGTCATAGAAAGGATGGCAGGAAAGGAGTACTTCTATTTTCTTTACGGTTTCTCCGGATACAACCACGTCACTATTGCTCCTGAAGACAAGGAGAAGACTACGTTCACATGTCATTTTGGTACATACGCCTTTAGACGGATGCCCTTTGGATTGTGCAATGCCCCTGCTACTTTCAAGAGGTGTATGCTTGCCATTTTTGCAGACATGGTTTGTGATTTTCTAGAGGTCTTTATGGATGATTTTTCGGTCTATGGTGAGTACTTTGACGATTGTTTAGCGCACCAGACCAGGTTCTTCAGAAATGTTGTGAGGTAGATCTCATTCTGTCGTGGGAAAAGAGCCATTTTATGGTTATAGACGAGATCGTGTTGGGGCATGTCATCTCCAGGCGAGGCATGGAGGTTGACCCTACCAAGGTGGACGTCATTAAGCGTCTCGAGCCATTATCCAACATCAAGCAGTTATGGTCTTTTCTTGGGCATGTTGGCTTATACAGAAGATTCATTCAGGATTTTTCCAAAATTTCTCGACATTAACTGAACTATTAGGCAAAGACATCGAGTTTCTATTAGATGACAAATGTCTTCATGCCTTCCTCACATTGAAAGAGATGATTATCAGTGCTCCTGTCCTATAGCCACCAGATTGGTCTCTTCCCATTGAGATCATGATAGATGCTTCAGATTTCGCGGTCGGGGTTGTATTAGGACAGAGGAGGAATGGACTTCCCGTTGCTATCCACTATGCCATCCGAACTTTAGATGATGCTCAGTGCAATTACACAGTGACAGAGAAAGAGATTTTGGCAGTGGTATTTGCATTGGACAAATTCAAATCTTATCTTCTTGGCTCAAAGATTACAATTTACACAGATCATTCAGCTATCAGATTTTTGATGGAGAAGGATTCCAAGGCATGCCTTCTTAGATGTAATCTCTTACTTCAGTAGTTTGAGTTAGACATTAGAGATAAATCTGGGGTAAAGGACGTGGTAGCTGATCACCTCTCCCTATTATAGATAGGGCAGCCTTCATATGAGTACACACCAGAGATTGCAGAGAGATTTCCAAACGAGAGTATCTTTGCAGTTACAAAGCTTCCATGGTATGCAGATATAGTGAACTTTCTAGTTACACAGAAGAGTCCATAGGGTTGGACGAAGGATTGAGTCGATAGACTAGTTTCCGAGGCATGATACTACCATTGGGAGGATCCGATTCTTTTTCGTGAGGGATCGGATTGTGTTTACAAGTGATGTATTCCTCATGAGGAATACAATAGTGTCCTCACTTTGTGCCATTCCTTAGAGGCAAGGGGACATCATTTAGGGAAGAGGACAATGCAAAAGGTACTTCAAAGTGGATTTTGATGGCTGAGTATTACTAGAGATGCTTGCACATTCGTAAAGAGTTGCCCGGATTGTCAGAGAGTAGTAGGAACGGTCAGTGCTAGAGATGTGATGCCTATGCATCCTATTATTATTTGTGAGATCTTTGACGCTTGGGCATAGATTTTATGGGACCATTTCTTTCCAACAGTGGCTTTGAGTACATTCTTCTCGTTGAGGATTATGTTAGTAGATGGGTGGAGGCTATACCCGCATGAACCGCAGACAGTAGAACAGTGTGCAAGTTCCTGAGGGAACATATTATTTCACAGTTCGATATTCCATGTATTCTTATTTCAGATGGGGGTAGCCATTTCATTAATAAGGAGGTAAAAAAGCTAGTGAAGAACTATGGCATTGATCATAGAGTAGCTTCTCCTTACCACCCGTAGACGAACGGCGTGGACGAAGTTTGAAATAGGGAGGTGAAATCCATTCTTCAGAAAATAGTACGATCGGATAGGAAGAACTGGTCACAGCTTCTAGATCAGGTTCTTTGGGCATATCGTACTGCATATAAGAGTCCCTTAGGTACTTCACCCTTCAGACTGGTTTATGGGAAGCCATGCCATTTTCCCGTAGAGATCATGCACAAATCCAAATGGGCTATCAGAGAGATTTCACTTGATATGCAGAAAGCAGGAGCCAAGAGGAAGATGGATCTGAATGAGCTAGTAGAGATGCGAAATCAGGCATACGAGAACACCCTCATTTATAAGGACAAAGTAAGATGATGGCTTGATAGACATATTCGACATAAGATCTTTGTTCCTGGGAAGAAAGTATGGTTGTTCAATGCACGATTAATAATTTTCCTGGCAAATTAAAGAGCAAGTGGGAAGGACCCTACATAGTCAGAATAATGTATGACAGTGTAAGTATATCTATATCAGATGTGTCACCTGGTGCAGAGCCATTCGTGGTGAATGGGCATATGCTGAAGCACTTCGCGGAGACTACTGATCATCTTGCCCGTGTTGAAGTGATCTACTTTGTATAGAACTCATGACTACTCTTCCACAACATTTTGTCCTGTGCAGAGACCTTTGAACTATTTGATTTTTGGAGTACACTATTACCTGTACATTCTTCGTAGACCACAATCGTCCCCATTTTTTGCTCGTCTTTTATGCTTAGGATACCAGATCCTAAGTATAGGGGGGTTGATTACCCGTTGATTAGCGTTTTTTCAATTTTGTTCCTTTTATTTTTCTCTTATATATTATTTCTTTTCCATGAATTACTGGTCCCCAATATCTGGCCACATTCTTTTCTATATTAGGATGCCTTATCCTAAGTATAGGGGGGACCGAGTGATTTCGTTGATCTCGTTTTCTCTATTTCTCTTGTTCTTCATTATATATTTTTTTCCTCAGTCATCTCATTTTTGTCTTCCATTATACTTACGATGACCTGATCGTAAGTATAGGGGGGGTCGATTGACTTCTACTCTTTCATTCTTTTTGCCCACTTTTACTTAGCATGAGTTATGTCCTCCCTTTTCTTTTTTTGACTCTATGAGGACATAGCACAAGTTAAGTATAGGGAGTGTGTATATTATATATATATATATACTTGCATCCATAACTCGTACTTTTATCTATTTTCTATATCTATAAAATTTATAAAAAGTGGGTGTGGGTTAATTTAAAATCCATCTATATATTTATCTATTATTTATAAAATTCTTGTAAAAAAGTAAAATATATCTGAAATCTTTATTTAAAATACTTAATTTAAAATATTTATTTTGATATGAATAATACCTATTTAAAATCCTATCTATTAAAATATGTGTAAAAATAATTTAATTCTTGTAAAATGCTCTATATATAAAATGTGTAAAATACATTAGTTACTTAATCCAAATAAGATATAGGTAATATATCTTGTAAAATTCTTGTACATATGTTTGTTTTTAAATATTTAAAAAATCCATAAAATTATAAAGTCCTAAAAATTCATAAAAATTACAAAATCCTTAAAATCCATAAAATGAGTAAAATTCAGAAATTATACTTCACAAAACATTGTTGCATTTTCATTTGCATTAGCATTTTTCAGAATAAGTTTGATTTATGGAACTAAAGATTGGGAATAGTCTGAAGGATGGAGCCTGATTATGGCCTTTAACTTTCATTGTAAGGAGCCTAGTTATGATCTGGAATTTAGACTCTTCAGGTCTTTGGCTTAAATCTTTGGGTTCCATAAGATCATATTTGGGAAATCAATTCATATGTGCCTAAGTAGAACACTTGGTGTCATCCGTACAACTCTGCATCAGTGAACCAATCTTGGACACAACCATTTTGCACTTAGCTCAACTTGCATGGGGCTGCGGAAGGCAATCCATCTTGGTAGTTCGTTGCTATCCTTGTCTTTGCAGCATTGACGTCTTAAAGACAGGAGAGATTGGTGTTGCGATAGTCACTTCGGATGATGGAAGGATCTGCTGACACAATTTTTCCAATACCTCAAAAAAGGGACGGAATAAAAGATGCTATATTCGTCGAGGCACAAAGAGATGAATGCAGTGCAATCAAATTACAAAGCCAATTCAAAGGAGAAGCCACCAAATACAAATATGACCACAATGGCCCAAGCTTCCACCAACAATTCCTGCACATCTTAGTGGAGAGTTATCTATATTGGTTGGGCTTCACAAGGAGATGCGTCTACACTGGTTGCACTTCAGTTCTTTTCTCATTCTTCTACTTTCTCTCTATATTCGATTGTGGACATAGCATGAGCTGACCTCAGAAGGGAATACCTCCCTCCCCGAGGAAAGAGTAGCTGGATGAGGAACCAATGGAAGTGTATAGCTAGGATGGACGGTTAATTCGCTTCTTTAAGCAGGAAGAGCTAAAACAATTCACACACCATACAAATTAACTTCAAGGTTGATAGAGTTTACGATATGAATAAATGAATCTGACCTGGCTGTTGAGGTGAACTTAAATAACGATTTGTGGAACTTGAGGACCGTTGATGATAAAATACTAATACTAGTTATGGCTCCGACAAAATGCTCGTTTCAGGCCCAATCGAGCTCTGTCCTTTGTCTGTTGTCATGAATTGGTTTAGGAAAACAAATTCATTCTAACTTTCTTTCTTTTTCACTTACTTTCCAAATAAGTGTTTGCTAAGGGACTAGCAAAGTTTAAGTATAGGGGGTTGATGAATCCATGATTCATAAACATTTCTGTCGCATTTTATCTTCAAACCCTTAAAAAATGCATGTAAATAACCATAAATTCCCACCTTTCATCAAAACCTCATTCATGAATAAAAATGCACTTTTATGTATCAAAAACATGTAAAAAAATAAAAGAATAAAAATAAAGAAAAGAAGGAAGATTGTAAATATGTATATATGTACAATATGACTTATAATATAAATATAGCTGCAAGATATATTTATATAACCTAACCCCCGAGACCATGCCAGCATAGATTGGTCGATAAACAAACAAGTGAGGTAGGATAAGAAAGAAAATCATAAAAATAATTAAATATTACACTCCACACATTCTTCACTATTTATTAATAGATATCAAATATTCATTGATTTTTTAATTAATTCATATGTGCTTATTTTTCACCAAACTCTTCTCCTAATTATTTCTAAAAATGTTTATAAAATTATAAACATAAGTTAAAAATATTATCTTGTATATATGCTAAGAAATCCAACTTTCAAATTGATAGATTCTCAACTTCCGAACATCATAACTTTCTCATACGAATCCAATTTAACTCTACTTACCTTTAAAATTCATAAAATAATATTCTCTAATTAATGGAGGTGATTTCATTAAAATCGGAGTCCGTTTGCAAAAAGTCGGTTTTGGGACCTAATGACAATAGGGTTTCTGGGCTATTTATTTTATTCAGAGAACACTATTTATATTTTTATTAATTTTATAATTTTTATTTATTTTATAATCTTGTATTTCAACCATTATTTATTTTAGAATTTTTGAAGCTTATTTATTATTTTAATAAAATCCAAATGCCTAATTTATAGATGAAATTGAACTAAATAATTTATACCCGTATTTATTAATATATTTATATTAATATATTGAAATCCATAAAACCTCATAAAGACCTTTTTTATTATTCTAATAATTACGAAAATATAATATAAATGTGTAATTATTTATTTATTAGATTTAAAATCCAAAACCTATTTATTAAGTATTATTTATACCTATTTATTAATACAATACTTATATTTCGTACAATATTTATTATTTACAAAAAGTAATTATACCATAATTTAGATAATTTAATTATTTATATTTTTCGTTTTTATTCTTATTTAAAATAACATTGTTCATTATTTATTATATAATTTATATTGTATTTTTTCATCTGGCCAACCAGGTGATGACACGTGTCAGCACCTGATGTCTTCTTCTCCAAGAAGCAGTTGCAGCTTCTGTTCTACTGGTCGACTTTCAACAAATTTTCCTGCTCACATCCTAACCTATCCCTTCGATCCTAACCTTCCATCTTCTACTCCTAACTACCCTAATTCACGCACACCCTTAGATTCATCCCAACAACCTGTAGATTCATCTATAAATAGCCTTCAAGTTGGCACGAGCTAATCAACTCTCCGGACCTTCAAACTTCCAGAAACCGACCTGGTCGTCAACCTCACTTCCTAGGCTTGCTCCTCCTTGATCTGGAGGTGACAACTCCATCTGAAGCCCGAGCGTGGAAGAAGGTCGACAGGAGGAACAGTTCCAAGACCATCCTTGGCCTTGCATCGCGCCACCGCGCGTGTTGAGCTCCGGGAAGCCGCCCCATCTAGCGAAGATCAGAGAGTCATATACTCTCTATTCACAAGTACTTCCTTCATCATTTTCATATTTTCTTTCTTGAATCTCGTGCCGTGTTTAGCGTCATTAAGTACATCATTAGGTCTATCTAATTTCCGTATTAGATGCCAATCAATTTCACTCCTCAAATTCATTTCGAAAACCATTGAACTTCGCTCTCATTTCTTTCATATTTTCACTGTTTACATTTTCTGGAAACATAATCGTTAAACTTGCAAATCCTAAATTTATTGGCTGATTTCTATTCCAAATCGAGCATCAAAATGTTCTTTGCAGGTCCATCTTCGATCTGGAGCATCCTTTCATCGTTAGGAACTCGAATTAATCAAAGAACAAGCGAATCTACAGAAGCTTTTATCAACTGCCAGGACTGCCTGAATCGCCACTTTCACCGACAAATATCTTCAAGTCTCAACCACCTCCGACCTTGCTCACCCATAGGTGAGCTCGAGGGGTGAAGACAGAGATGTAACTGGTTAACAATCGTCTTGATGAGTTAACAACGCCCAAGATCACTCTTCCCGCACAACCTCAGATGAACCCGAACAACAAAAGGAGGCACCCATATCAGGTAGAAGATACAGCAGGTACGATCTCTTTTCCTGAATTTTTGTCGAACTTCATTCATCTCAGGAGCGGTAGATCGCCACAAGCACCTGATCGGGAGGAGGAGATGGCACAAAGAGAGGAGTGAAAACAAGACCATGATACATATGTTGAGAGGAGAACAACAACGATAGGGATCGACCACTCGATGATCAGGGAGAAGGAAGCGATGCTGAGACAATCGATATGGACTTAGGCGAATCAGATGATGAAACCATGTCAGGCCATGAAGACACGCCCAAAGCTGATGTGTCCTTTCCTATTTTAGAGAGTTTTGTAGATAATTTTGAAACTCTCGATGTACAAGTTGATCCCTATATCAATAAAAATTCTGTTTTTCATGAAGTTGTCCTTTATCGTGATGCTTTGTATGGAAAAGGCATGAAAAAAATCCAAAAAGAATGTTGTTACTCCAGAAACAGAGAAATTACTGAAAGATCACATCTTTTTGAAAATGCCGCTCCATGATGCCTTGGATCACTTCCCTACACTTAAGCAACAACTGAAAAATATATGTACAATGCGTAGGAAGAAGAAGTCCCGAACAGAGAAGCATATTTTGATTAAGGCCACCTCCAGCATGATTTAGAACATACTTCCGAAGAAGAAGAAGGACTCAGGAGCACACTATGTTAGATGCGAGATTTCAGAAGTCGCATTCGATCGCACTCTCTTAGATAACCACTCTTCTATTATCCTTCGACCATTTTGTTCACTCGACAAGCTCGTATTAGGTCCTCTTTGCAAATCATGTTCGATCCTTCTGTTTGTTGATAGATCCGTAATAAGACCTAGGGGCATTTTGAGGAACGTTATCGTAATATTTGATTGCGCGGGTCCGACCTATGGTTAATGATGATATCAATGTAGAAAACCGCAAAGAGGGATCCATGTTGATCAAATAAAAATCAACAAAATTAGGAGAGAGAGAGAGAAAGTTAAGTGAATAGGTTTCTCTCTCCTATTTTCATCTATACTATTTATTTTGCCAGGAAAGTGTTCTTGGGTCGAACTAAAGTAGGCAAAATATTAAAACATCAACTTTTGATATAAGAAAGAAATCTCAAAAATATCCTCTTTATTCTTGATTTTACAAAAAGACTCAAAAATCGACTCAAAACTAACTCACAATTGTGAAAATCAAAGCAGCACAACAAAGCGATGAAAAATCACGGAAAAATACAAGAAAAGAATCTCGAGTAGTTACGAAACTACCCTAAAGAAATCGCGAAAAAATACAACAAAATCGAGGTCCAAACAACCCCTACACGCTAGGGATATAACTGCAAAAACAAAAGTTTATGTTTTGTTACAAAAAGGTCCCTCGTAGGGACTGAAATACAAAGAAAATAAATCTTATTGTAGGGACCTAGATATAATTTTTGGAAACTCTGGAGTGGATTCTGAATTCAGGAACTTTGGCAGATTTAAGATGCAAAATTTCCACCATTTCGTGATCAACGGTTGAGATTAGAAGCAGTAGCTTGATCTGGATCGTCCGTGGGAGGACACATGTCAGAAGCCTGTAGTGTCTAGTGTTCTTGTTGTTCTTCCCCAACTATGTTATGTCGTGGTGGTGCTTCCTTTTCAAACTTTTCTCTGTTGACTGGTGTTGAGCTTGGGCCTCCGGTAGGGCCAGAGGGGTTGTGCACAGTCTGGAGCATGCTCAACATGTCCATCATTTGATTCAAGGTTAGGGATTGCGAACATGTTTCTGGTTTGGCACGGTAACCCTGACTCTAAACTCTCTGTTGTCTTTGCATCTGTTGCTATAGAGTGTACTATTGAGGAGTTCACTGTGGTCTGAATGGGGATTGTTATTGCTGCTGATAATAATTGGGCTATGATTGTAGAGCAGGATGATGAATAGAATGTGGTCTATGATAAACATTCTGATGAGACTGATGCTGCGTATAATGTTATCGGTGCTGGTAATGTTGGCATCCATGCTGCGGATAATGTTGTGGCTGCTATTGGTGATGTACGCTCTGAGAAGAAAACTGTGAAGCTGGCTGAATCGGATCGTACCATATCCCATTGATCTCAAGAGTGGCTTAAGTCTCAACATCAATATCTTCAGGGATGATGATCTGTCTGGAATTGGCATGAGACTGGTGTTGTTCACAAGTTTTTGGAGGTCGGATAATTTAATGGTAAACAATCATTGCTATCCCCAAAAATCTCGTGACAAACAAAAAATATTTTTTTTTTATTTTTGCTACTTATTAACCTGTATAGTGGACAAGGTCGAACTCAAGGAGGATACAAATCTCGAGGGTTATTCAATTAATCAAGAATTAATTAAGAGAAAACAAGAATCTCAAAGGACAACTATCCTTAGTTTTTGTGATTTTTTTATCTTCTTATTTTTTCAATTTTTTATTTCTAATTTTTTTCTATAATTTCTTATTTCCAATATTTGTTAGCAAGTTTGATTTTTGCATTTTTTTATTTTAAAAAATAACACGAAGTAATATTCACAAGATTAAAAACACACACACAAACTATTTTTGTAATTTTAAAATTGATAAAACGACTCGGAAAAATCCAAAGAAAATATATTTGGATTTTAAATGTTTTGAAATGTTTTTGAGAATTTTTGTGGAATTTTCAGATGTTTTTGTATTTTTCTAAAAATAAAAAAGTGAGAAAATACAAAATTGTGCACAGTCTGGAGTAATTTGCAACTTAAAATTATTTTAAATGTTCAAAACTCCTGACAATTATTTTTTAGACATACTAGAAACAATTATCTACAAAAAGAAACCAAAATCACAATTTTTGGATTTTTGTAGATTTTTTTGTGATTTTATAAGATTTTTGATGTTTTTTACTTTTTTGGGTTTTATAAATAATTTATGCACGAAATTTGTACAGAAATTAAAAGACAATGAAATGAAACTACTCTAATTTTTTTGGAATTTTTAAAAAAATATTCGAATTGTGATGAATTTTGGAATTTCAAATAGGGAAAAATGACGTATTTTTGATTTTTTTATATTATTAAATGAATTTAAAATGCAATGAAAGTTTTATGCTAGATGGATATGCACATCAGGAACATAGCATAATTTTTTCAGAATTTGTGGACTAATAAAAACATTTATTTTAATAGAGAATTCATGCAAATTAAAGAGTCTAAGTACAAGGACTGAAATACAGAGATTCAACATTTTTGCATAAAATAAATAACAAAAATAAATGTTCTGGCTAAAAGTGAGATTTTACCAATAAACCACGTGCATGGCATGTGCTTGAGGAGGTGGGGACGCATCTGTAATTTTGAAAATCTTCATAGGGCTTCAACGTAATCTTCCCAATAAGAAGCTGGTAGGGACGTCTTTGCAATTCGAGGAAGTTTTGGGGCTATAATGTAATTGTTCCCCTCTTTTTTATTAAATCAAAAACTTAGAAGGGTCCCTTCTTCGTTTCTTGAAACCAACTGGGGAGGGCAAGTAGGAAGGAGCACTGCCACCAAAGGTGGGCTCGGAGGTCGGCGGGCAGTGTGAATGCCACGCGTGGTGCGGCACGGACGCCACGCGCGGGTGTTGACGGTGAAGATCGGGCGGAGGAGGCTCGGCTGCCGCCCCCTCTTCAGATGGCGATGGCGGCAGAAGGCGTGGCGCGCTGCCGCGCGCGCCTGCGCGAAGGGTCGCCAACTGCGGGACATCGGGTGGCTGATCGGAGGGGCATCTGAGGGGAGGAGAAGGGCCTTGGGTGCCTGGAGGTGCGGGAGCTTCAAAAGCGGAGGGGCTCGGCAAGTCTGCTGGAGGCCCGCGCGCTGGCGGTGGGGCGGAGTTGCGCGTTAGCAGGAGGCGCGGCGCAGAGGGGGCCACAGCACTGGGGCTCCACTGGGCGGCACCTGGAGGCAAAAAGTGCCCAGCGCAGGTTGGGGGCTGGAGGGCGGCCGCCGAGGCTTCAGTGGTTGGCGGCGGGGGGTGACGACCCTGCTGCCTGTTGTTGTTCTCCCTTTTTATTATTTTTTATTTTTTAATAGGAAATGTAAACAGAAAGTAAAAAAACCTTTTTATTTTTTATTTTTTTTGTAAATCCGAAAAAAAGAAAAAAAAACAAGATATTGAAATTTTTTATATGTTTTATTTATGTATTTTTTTGTTTGTTATATGATCATGCAAAACAAACGTTAGAGAAAATGAAACAATTTTTTTATTTATTTACAAATCAGAAAAATGAACGAGGATCCGGCGGGCATAAGAGATTCGAATCCGATCTTCGACAACCGTACGCGGCCGGAGTTGAGAGATCGTGGACGATAGAATGAGAACGTGTGGAGATCGAGAAAGTGAGATGAAAAATCGAGTCGGTGGTGGAATAAATCGTGGCGGATTTTAAGATCTAGATAAACAAAAATGATAATGAGATAAAAAAGCGAGAAATAAACTACGATTAAACTAAGATAAAATAAGAAAAATGTGGATCTCACCTTAGGTGTGGAAATGGACCGTGATTGCCTCGACAAGGCCGACTCGCTGTCACCGGACGGCTCGGAGGCTTGGCACTATTCTTGACGAAATTTTCTCTCAGAGATCGGGCTCCTCTCTCTAAATATTGATCAAGTTGAAATGAGGGAGAAGGAGCCCTATAAATAGAAAAGATGGAATGAAATTTTTATTTTTGATTTGTTTGGATAAAGAGATAAAAGAGATGAAAATTGAAATGATTTTTTGAATTTTTTTGGTGGAAGAGATAAGAGAGATAAAATGTAAAATGAAATAAACAAAAGAGAGATAAAATTATTTACAAAATTAACTGATTTTTTTTGGATTTTACGTCACTTTATTTATTTGAATTAAAAAATGATATTTTTTTATTTATGGAGGTTAATTAAAAATAACAACTATATACATATACTACATACATATATGACATTATATACAAGGGTAAATGAGAAAATTAGCCTTTTTGTTTAAAGAATTAATTTTTTAATTTTTATTTTTATTTAAAATAATTAGTGGTAATAATTTTCAAATATATACAAATACAATATGCACAAAATACATGAGAAAATTGCACAAACAACCCCAGAAAACCAACTTTTTACTCGTAACTTCAAAAATTATGAAATCACAGCCATTTTGAAGATAAATTAATTTAGAATCTAATGGAAGTGAGATTGGTTCAATTTGAGTTCATATGGAGTCGGAATTGGTCTTTCAATTAATGCTTAGTGGCTTTTTCCAAGTGTGTCTACTTTTAATCTGTACATAATTTAATTATGCAATTATTTTTATTAATTAGGACACATTTTTATTTACAACTTTAGTTTTGAAAGTTAGTTGATTTGAGTTCAATTAAGGCACTAATAAATTAGTGTCAGTTTTATATAGATATATACAAAATAAGTGAGAAGTATTTACAACAACAAACACATATTTATTTTGGATTTTCTACTTAAGGACCATATCTCCCCCTACTTTATTCCTGGTCGATCAGGTCAAGTCTTGACCTTCACTCGGGGTTCGGGTCATCCTGTATACAGCATTCCTTTTTTTATTTTCTTTTCTTTATTTTTCCTTTCTTTCTTTATTTATTTATTTTAGGTTAAAATTAGTAAGAAATGTACAATATTTACACATATGCAAGTTAGTAAGAATATGGAGTTAATGTTATATGCAGGTATTTTATAAGGGATTTTAAGCTAAAATAAATGAATAAAGATGACGAATCGCAGATTCATCATCTCGTATGATTTACCATTGCTAGTCCCTTAGCAAACACCTATTTGAAAGAACAAGTGAAGAAAAAGAAAGGGAAAATAAAGAAAATAGGACAATATTGAGTATTGAACTTATCTTCATAAAATTGTAGTTTGGAGCTCTGTCGGACCTTTAGATTATTAGTGTGTCAGAACTTCTATGAGTTTTAGCATTTTAAAATCAACAGCTTTCAAGTTCTACACGTCATTTTCACAGTTTTGGCATAGAAGTCGTCTTAGATCAATCCTCTTCCCAAAGCACACCCGATGAACATTGAACAATCGACTCATGTGTGTGAAAGGTTTTAGCTCTTCCCATCCAAAATGCTGGACTACCATGCAAATCTCCTCTCCAGTAACTCGTCCTCGGGGAGTCAGGTATTTCTTTCTAAGGTCTATCGCGCTGTGTTCACAATCGAATTGGGGGAGAAGTTAGAAGAAGGAGAAAAGAACTGGAGGTTGGCCAGTGTAGTCACTTCTCCTTGTGAAGTTGACCAGTGTAGCCGAGTCTCCACCAAGATCTACAGGTTTTCTTGAAGCTTGGACCTTTTTGGTCAGATATGTATTTGGTAGTGGTTTCTTTGTATTTGGATTTTTGGTGGTTCTACTTGGATCTTGTAGTGCCCCTACGGATATAGAATCTTTTTAGTTCCTTACATTTTTTGGGGTCTTAGAAAAAATTGTGCCCAGCCGTCCATCCCTTTTCCGAAGCTTTATTTCAACACGTACTCCGGTCTTTAGATTTTTCGCTACCAGAAAAGAAACTCACACAGTCTTCCAACCTCTCATCTGAGTTTAGCTAAGTGCATAGTGCGAGAGTACAAATTGATTCCCTATTCCAGAGTTATACCCATAATGAAGAGACCAGGTTAGACACTAAGAGTTAAACGCTGCACATTGTCATGTGGAACTCAAAGAATTAAGTCAAAGACCTGAAGCTTCTAAAATTCTATTTCTCGGTGAAGTTCCTCTGAGATTTAGGTGGATTAAGGTCCAACTAAGCTCCATTCTTCATATTTATTCCATACATAGTTTAAATATCAATACTATCCTAAAATATGCACATGCAAATGCAAAATATGAACAATGCAGAGAGAGTTTTTTTTGAAAAGAAGTGATGCACATGTGAAAAGAAAATTTTTCAACAATTTTCTAATTTTGAACTTTTTATGGATTTTTGGAGGAAAAATGCAGATGTGAAAGACAATTTTTTTTAATAACGCAAATTTTTATAGATTTTTGGTTTTGTAGTTTTTTTAGGAAAAAAGGGTTAGCAAAATATATACAAGTATATACAAGTTTTTTTTGTTTTGTTTTTTTATGTTTTTTTTGTTTTGTTTGTTTTTCTTGAGTTTTTTTGTTTTGTTATTTTACACACGTAGATTTTACAAAATTATACACATAACCCCCCAAATAAATGTATTTAAAAATACGAGTTTTGTCTAAAGTATATGTACAATATATATATGACACCCCCCTATACTTAGCTCGAACTATGTCCTCATAGTGATCAGAGAGCGAAAAAGGAAGACATAACTCATGCTAAGTATAGAAAAATGAAAAGAACTCCTATGCTACAACGACTCAAAGAAATGATAAAAAGAAGAGAAGTTGGTGATCCCCCCTATACTTAGGATCAAGTAATCCTAAGTATAGTGGAGTGTACAAAAGGGGAAAACCGATGAAGAGAATGTACAGACTCAAAAATAAAAAGACCCGATATGAACAACATCACCCCCCTATACTTAGGGTAGAGTATCCCCAAGTACAGGCAACAACAAGAGTGATGAACAGGATGAATTTGAACAGCACAAATCATTCACCCCCCTATACTTAGGATAGAGCACATCTTAAGTATAGCATATATACACACACAGAAAAGGGGTGAAAGATAAAATGGGAGAAGAAAGAGTAAAACGAAAGGATATACAAGAGGAGTGGATGTACAAAGGTCAAGAAGGTCGAAATCGAGCCTTCTGGCAGGACCGCTGAGGAATGGATCTGACAAGGTGTAGATCGATATTGGGATCATCATTAGACATAAACTGAGTAGGATTGACCAAGAATGTATCCTCAGCAGTTTCAGAGTGTGCATGCCTATACCGGTCAATGGAAGTAGTATGGTCATGTCTGGCCTGGGAAGTCTCACAAATATCAAAGTAAAAAGGCTCGAATTCATTATCCAAAAAAGTAGGATCAATTTCAGCCTGACGAGCCTCTATTGGATCATCATCTAAATCAAAAGGCCCAAATTCCTTTATAAAAGCAATCAAATCAAATTTGGCTTGATCGGTTTCATCTGACACAAGGTGAGTGAGAACGGACTCATTAGTGAAAGTAGTCGAATCATGTCCATCCTATCAAGTCTTAGAGTCTGCCTTCCCCTCTAGGGTGTATATCGTGTAAATTCCTTGGATATCATCAATGCATCGCCACATACCAGAAGGGGAAACTCCAAGGTCTATGCTTTCCGAGTCTTCCTCCTTGAAGAGGAATTCCTAGGTTTCATTATCATACAACATATAACAAGAATCTCTGATATTATGATCGAGGTCAAATTCCTTGGAGTTGGCTAATATAGGCGGGCTCTCATGGGATGCAAGTCTCTGGTCGATAGTGGGTGTAGTGATCCACACATCGCTCCCTACATCAGAACGGAAGCGAATCTCTCTGAACGATAATCAATAACGGCTCCCGCAGATGCGAGGAAAGGTCGTCCCAGGATGATTGGAGGGTGCTCCATAGGGGTGGAGGTCTCCATGGGCATTATGACAAAATCCGAAGTGAAATTCATGCCCTGAATGAGAATGTCAACATTTTCTAGAATACCCTTCGGCCTCTTGATAGATGCATCAGCAAATTGAACTATCATCCTGGTTTTCTTGAGAGGCCCAAGATGAAGAAGTTGTACCATAGAGAAGGGTATTATATTGATTGATGAACCGCCGTCAAGGAGAGTGTTATCACAAAAATAGTCAGATATGGAGCAACTCACAAGAGGTGTGGCAGTGTTCCCTTTCTTAAAATACAGACGGTGAGAGATGGCGTAGGCAGTGGCCATGGTCAAGATGTGACGCTCAGATCTTCTCCTTCTCTTTCTCTTTTTGTGTTGAGGAGTAGATAATTCTATCATGGCCGGTTGAAGTGGGGCTTTAATGATCTCATGAAGGGTGGCCAACACTTCAGATTTAGTCAATATTTTTTTAATTTTTGGACTTCATCCATACAAGGCATGAGGTCGGAATCAACATTTACACGAAGATTGCCAAGAGCAGTCTGTATAATGGAATACGCGGGGTCAAGATCGGGACATGTGGTGGATATATGTGTGGGTAAATGATAGGGCATTTGGGTCCTCTCCTCACAAAATGAATCAATAATGTCTCCCACAATTTTTTTGGATTTTAAAATTTTTCTCATTTTTTAGTATTTTGGGCGATTGCAAGCTTTTATGATTATCCTCAAATGAATCCATATCCTCAAATAGTGGAGCGGTGTTTTGGCTCGCATTTATGTTAAATAGATTGCTAATCCTCGAATTCATATGCTCCATCATCTGGTTTAGTGTCTCAAGTGTGGAAATCATGAAATGTGGCTCTAAAATCCCAAGATCAGGTGGGTTGAATGAGGGAAGGTGAAAATCAATGTCATCTGTTTCCTGAAATAATGGGTTAGGCGGATATGCACAGACATCTGGAGGAAAGTCCTCCTGGAAAAAGGAAGGTGGATCGTCTAGAGAGTACAAGGTATTCGCGAAGATCGGATTAAAATAACTCTAGTCAGCCATCTCTGAAACAAAAGATGGGATCGGGAGAGCACGAGCGTCAAGTCAAAATATATGGAGAAAAAGACGCAAATGCACAGAAGGATCTAGCAAGCACACAAGCAATCAAACACAATACAAAAACCCAGTTCACCAACTCAACTCAAAGTGAAGATCATGAAGACTCGGTCAATTATCTTGTCAATTTTAGAGTTTGGTGAGAATACAATATATCAGAGCGGTTAAAAGCGAGCTATTAGGAACCCAATGCTCTCAGGAGACTGGCCTAATCTCAAAGTTAGATCTTTCCCAGCCAGTATGAATTGCGGACTATTTACCGGCTACCCGATCAATTCAATCTATTAAGGACGTCGCGGACCGCTTTACCGGCTACCGGAGAGATCCTCACTGGAGAACAATTAACCTAAGATAGTAGTCTGAAAAGAGTTCGGGTGTGGCTCTATCCTAGTGTGCGGGTCGCTCTCTCGCTCAAGCAAACCAAACAATGAGGGGGTTACTCTCCCCAAAACAATGATTTTTCCTTGTATTTTTTAGGATCGAGTTTTCTTTAGCAGTCCCGATTTTAGCAGTTATCACATGGTTAAAATATTTTCAAAGAATCGCCTACCGAGTGTCCAATTTCCTTTTTAATTGATGTGAGTGAAAACAAGGAAGGAGATCGGAAATGCCAATGCGCGATTAAAAATAATGACACGTGTAGGGGTTAGAGATGCGTACATTGTCGCCAACACTCTACATGCAAGTGATCCGCGCAGAATTTAAATAAACTATCCTATATGCAAATGCAAGTGAACCGTCCAAGATAATAGCTTCTATTAATGGTCAAGAACAAGTTAATTTGACTAAGTCCAAATTACACTCTACTCTATAGGCACAGAAATTTCTTGTTTAGGGTGTTTGGACCTAATTAATTACCTGGCTCAAGCAAATTAATTAAAGTAGTCAAGAGGTAGCTCATGAAATCCGCGGGAAACAAAGAAAAATAAAGATGATGAAAACAAAACCGGTGAGGTCCCCCAAGTGCACCGGTACTTGACGAAACAGATCCTGCAACAAATGAATGTCCGTTTATAGAGTTCAAATGATAGAAAATAAAAACTCTCTCTTTAAATTTTTTTTCTTTCTTCTTCTCCTCTTCTCATGCTATGCTACGGCTTGGTGAAGAATCAAGTCGCATCCACGTTGCTTGGATGCTTCGGCTCTCCTAGGATCGCCTCCTTCGCTCCGCGGGCCCTTGCAAGAAAAAGAAAAGAGAATATGTAAGAAATACAATTATCAAATATGATAGAAAAATGAAACAAATGTAGTGATATGAACAATGAAGTGAATGGCAAAAATGTAAACAGATATTTACAACCAAGAAAAGCAGGTCAAAAGAGAAACCTAACTACCCTCGCCGTGCCTCCTCAGCATTGGTGCCATTTTGTTGAGCACATGAAATTTGGGGTTTTTGAATTATTTTATTTTATATCCCCGGCAACAGTGCCATTTTGTTGTTCATGAGTTTTTGGAGGTCGGATAATTTAATGTTAAAAAATCGTTCCTATCCCCAAAAATCCTGTGAAAAACATTTTTTTATTTTTGCTACTTATTAACTTGTATAGCGGACATGGTCAAACTCAGGGAGGCTACAAATCCCGAGGGTTATTCAATTAGTCAAGAATTAATTAAGAGAAAACAAGAATCTCAAAGGATAACTATCCTTGGTTTTTGTGTTTTTTTGTCTTTTTATTTTTTTTAATTTTTTATTTCTAATTTTTTGTATATTTTCTGATTTCCAATTTTTTAGTAATTTTGATTTTTAAAATTTTTTTTGTTTTCAAAAATAACACGAAGTAATATTCACAAGATTAAAAAAATGCACACAAACTCTTTTTGTTATTTTAAAATTAATAAAAAGACTCAGTAAATCCAAAGAAAATATTTTTGGGTTTTAAAAGTTTTGAAATATTTTTGAGAATTATTGTGGAATTTTCAGATGTTTTTGTATTTTTCTAAAAACTAAATAGTGAGAATATGCAAAATTGTGCACATCTTGGAGTAATTTGCAATTTAAAAGTATTTTAAAGCCCAAAACTACTGACAATTATTTTTAAGACATACTAGAAGCAATTATCTACAAAAAGAAACCAAAATCACAATTTTTTGGATTTTTGTAGAATTTTCTGTGATTTTTATAAGATTATTGATGTTTTTCAACTTTTTTGGGTTTTACAGATAATTAATGCACGAAATTTTTACAGAAATTAAAAGACAATGAAATACAATTAGTCTACTTTTTTTGCAATTTTTTGGAACAATATTCGAATTTTTATGAATTTTGGAATTTCAAACAGGGAAAAATGACATTTTTTTAATAATAATAAATAAATTCAAAATGCAATGAAAGTTTTATGTTAGATGGATATGCACATCAGGACCATAGCATAATTTTCTCATAATTTTTGGACTAATAAAAACATTTATTTCAATAGAGAATTCAAGCAAATTAAAGAGTCTGAGTACAGGGACTGAATGCAAAGATTCAACATTTTTACCAATAATAATAAATGTTCTGGCTGAAAGTGAGATTTTACCAATAAACCACGTGCATGGCATGTGCTTGAGGAGGCGGGGACGCGTTTGTAATTTTGAAAATCTTCATGGGGCTTCAACGTAATCTTCCCAATAAGAAGCTGGTAGGGATGTCTTTGCAATTCGAGAAAGTTCTGGGGCTATAATGCAATTGCTCCCCTCTTTTTTTATTAAACCAAAAATGAAGAAGGGTTCCTTCTTCGTTTCTTGAAACCAACAGGGGAGGGCAAGTAGGAAGGTGCGCTGCCACCAAAGGTGGGCTCGGAGGTCGGCAGGCGGCGCGGATGCCACACGCGGGTGCTGGCAGTGAAGATCAGGCGGAGGAGGCTCGGCTGTCGCCCCCCTCTTCAGATGGTGATGGCGGCGGGAGGTGTGGCGCGCTGCCGCGCACGCCTGCACGGAGGGTCGCCGACTGCGGGACAACAGGTGGCTGATCGGAGGGGCATCTGAGGGGAGGAGAAGGGCCCTGGGCGCCTGGAGGCGCGGGAACTTCAAAAGCGGAGGGGATTGGCAGGTCTGCTGGAGGCTCGCACGCTGGCTATTGGGCAGAGTCGCGCGTTGGCAAGAGGCGCGGCGTAGAGGGTGCCATAACACCGGGGCTACGCTGGGCGGCACCTATGGGCGGAAAGCGCCCAACGCGGTTAGGGGGCTCGAGGGTGGACGCCTAGGCTTCGGTGGTTGGCGGTGGGGGTCGCTGCGTGTTGTTGTTCTCCCTTTGTTATTTTTTTATTTTTTTAATAGTAAATGTAAATAAAAAATAAAAACCCTTTTTATTTTTTTATTTTTTTCTAAATCTGAAAAATAGAAAAAAAAATAAGAAATAGAAATTTTTTATATGTTTCATTTATTTATTTATTTATTTATTATTTTTTATATGATCATGCAAAATAAATGTTAGAGAAAATGAAACATTTTTTTTATTTATTTACAAATTGGAAAAATGAATGAGGATCCGGCAGGCATGAGAGATTCGAATCCGATATCCGACCACCGTACGCGTCCGGAGTTGAGAGATCGTGGACAATAGAATGAGAACGCGTGGAGATCGAGAAAGTGAGATGAAAAATCGAGTCGGTGGCAGAATAAATCGTGGCACATTTTAAGATCTAGATAAACAAAAAATGATAACGAGATAAAAATGCGAGAAATAAACTACGATTAAACAAAGATAAAATATGAAAAATGTGGATCTCACCTTAGAAGCGGAAATGGACCGTGATCGCCTTGACAAGGCCGACTCGCTGTCACCGGACGACTCGGAGGCTAGGCACTATTCTCGACGAAATTTTCTCTTGAAGATCAGGCTCCTCTCTCTAAAGATTGATCAAGTTGAAATGAGGGAGAAGGAGCCATATAAATAGAAAAGATGGAATGAAATTTGAATTTTTGAATTTTTTAGATAAAGAGAAAAGAGAGATGAAAATTGAAATGAATTTTTGAATTTTTTTGGTGGAAGAGATAAGAGAGATGAAATGAGAAATGAGATAAAATAAAAGAGAGATAAAATTATTTACAAAATTAACTAATTTTTTTGGAACTTTCGTCACTTTATTTATTTGAATTAAAAAATGTTATTTTTTTATTTTTTATGGAGGTTAATTAAAAATAGCAACTATATACATATACTATATACATATATGACAATATATACAAGGGTAAATGAGGAAATTAGCCTTTTTTGTTTAAAAAATTTTAATTTTTTATTTTGATTTTAAATAATTAGTGGGAATAATTTACAATTATATACAAATACAATATGCACAAAATACATGGGAAATTGCATAAACCACTCCGGAAAACCAACTTTTTACTCGTAACTCCAAAAATTATGAAATCATAGCCATTTTGATGATAATTTAATTTAGATTCCAATGGAAGTGAGATTGGTTCAGTTTTAGTTCATATGGAGTCGGAATTGGTCTTTCAATAATGCTTAGTGGTTTTTTCCAAGTGTGTCTACTTTTATTCTGTACATGATTTAATTGTGCAATTATTTTTATTAATTAGGACACATTTTTGTTTACAACTTTAGTTTTTAAAGTTAGTTGATTTGAGTTCAATTAAGGCACAAGTAAATTAGTGTCAGTTTTTTACAGATATATACAAAATAAGTGAGAAGTATTTACAACAACACACACACATTTGTTTTGGATTTTCTGCTTAGGGACCCTATCTCCCCCTACTTTATTCCTGGTCGATCAGGTCAAGTCTTGACCTTTTCTCAGGGTTCGGGTCAGCCTGTATACAGTCTTCCTTTTTTTATTTCTTTTCTTTATTTTTCCTTTCTTTCTTTATTATTTATTTTAGGTTAAAATTAGTAAGAAATGTACAATATTTACACAGATGCAAGTTAGTAAGAATATTGAGTTAGTGTTATATGCAAGTGTTTTATAAGGGATTTTAAGCTAAAAAATGAATAAAGATGATGATATCGCAGATTCGTCAACTGATCCTCATGCCAATCAATCTGCGGAGTCTCCGGCTCGCTTTGGATGAAATGGATCAATCAGGTCGGCGGAGCGGGTAAAGATCTCCGAACAGGTTGTGCAGTCGAAGAAGCTTGAGCTTGTTGATGCTGAAGCTGTAGTTATGTCACCTTCTTCGTTAGATCACTCAGTTGTTGAGGCAGTGATGAGAGTTACTCCAACTCTCGCACTGCCTGTAGTTCTTGAACTTGCTTCTGAATCACGTATACCAATGTTAACTTGTCACTGATATATCCTATGTAGTTATTGGATTCACAGTTTGAAATGATCTCCACATTATGATATTCTCGATGATGTAGTGGTTGAGGGGCCTTCTAGAATGCCCGATTAGAGTCGATGACTCTCGAGTTTTCTTCCATCCACTCGAAGATGGACCAGATAGACTCGGCATACAGATTTAAATAGTTGTCGCCACATGGGTCACTCACAAGCCCCTATATATCAGGTTGGAGTCCTCCAAAATAGTTCTGAACAAGCACCTTCGATGGAATCTCATGATGAGGACATCTCTCTGTAAGATCCTTGAATCGATCCCACTCCTCATGGAATGATTCATTCGACAACTGAGTAGAGTTGAAGATCTGACTCCTCATCATGTTCGTCCGTCCGTGAGGAAAACATTTATGTAGGAACGCGGACTTCTGGTCCGTCCACTTAGAAATATCTCTCCCCAGATGACTGAGCCAATAAAGCGCCTCATCTGCTAAGGCAAAGGGGAAGGCATTGAGGTGAACGACCTCCTGCGTAACACCAGGGTAATTAGTCGTACCACTGATCATCTCAAATTGTTGCAAAAAGGTAAACAGCTCCTCTACGACATTCCCATAAAAATTTGGAAGTAGTGAGATGAATGGCGAACGCAACTCGTATGGCCCCTGATTCAGTGGTAACCGAATCCAATGATGTAGAGTTCTGGAACCAGGGTCATACTCATCTCTGAGTGTCGCGAGAACCATGGCAGGCGGTAGTGGGTTCCTGGCTCCTGCTCTATGTGCAGCATTCTCAGCTCGCAACTCATTTTGCACTCTGAATTGGTCTTGAATCTGAATAATCATCTTCTGTAATGTATTGAGAATACCGGTTATGATATATGCAGCTGGATCTGGTCTTCCATTAGCGTGATGTTCCTCAACTGGTCGCTCCTCTACTTGTCCCTTCCCGCGAGCCATTTGCTTCAAATCTTCTAGGAAGTCAAACTTTTTCTAAGAACTCAGAGATAAATCAGCTGGAGAAAGCGACGATAAATTGAGGTGGAGTCTACCTCAAAATATGGGCTGGGAGGCGAGGGAATCTTGGTCTGACTCTCCATGGGATCAGATGGGATCGACTCGGGAAAAGTGTCATACCGAGTCTGTGAAGACGTGCGACAAACGGTGAAAGATTGATAGCTCATGGAGTTTGAGCAAAATAGCCATTGAGTCTTCATGTTCGATATCAAGAGAATGATTAGGAGAGCACGATAACAAATCAAGAGAATGGTAGAAGGCATATAAGACGAGGTAACTCATGCCTCACAAGAAAACACAAAGCAAACCCCGTATTCACTAACACAACCCGATGATTACCATAAGAGTTCAGTCATTAATCTTATCATTTTTAGAGTTATTTTTGCATACAAGTATATTAACAAATTTACATGAGCTGATAGGTGCTCGAAATGTCCTTGAAACACTGTGTCAAGTCCTTACAGAAAACCATTTATTCTCAGCCAGTTTGGGGGTATGTATGGACCGCTTTTGGATACCCATGTTAATTGAGGACGGAACCTTACACAATATCCTCTGAACCCCATACTCTGCTAAGTAAACTCGGACCATTGTCAGCTACCCGATAGTATCCACTGATGAACAATGGTCAGGTGTATGGACTAAGTAGTATTTCTAATGAGACCTGGACTTTGGTTCTATCCTTATGTGTCACCCCTCACTCAAAATCATCTAAAAATGTACCTTCAGTTGAAGTGCGAGTATTACTCTCCCAAAGAAAATGATCCTTTACTTTTTTAGGTCAGATAGTTAAAGCAGTCTCAATTTTATTTTCACTTTTCTCTATTTTTGGATTTTTTTCAGACAAACGTCTAACGATTTTTTTTAATTTATTTTTTATTTACCCTAAAAAATCACCTTGGTCGCGAGTCCTAGAACTAACTACGGAGGCGCAAGTAGAAAGGAAAAAAATCGGAAAATGCCTAAGCAAACACCTAGCCTTGTGAAAACCGTAGAAAACCGACGAAGCGAGAAATACCGCGGTAGGTGCCTTGCTCCCTCGAATGCACGACACTCAGTGAAGCAGACCTCAAGAAAAAGGGAGCAAAGTACAAGTCGAGATGCTCATACAGGGCCCCTTCTACAAAATAGAAAAATGGACAAGTGGCCATATTTTTTTATTACAAAAATATTACAAGAAAATGCAAACCCCTAACTAACTCTGCCCTCTGCAACCGACCCGTGAAAGAAAGGGGCAATCTCTACACTTTCAACTGCTTGAACTTTCGAGAAAGCCGACTGAACCTACAGGATCTGCAAAAATTAGTTAGAGAAAAAGAAAAACACAGGAAAAGCCTTAAGAAATCAATTGAAAAATCAAAAAAAATCAAAGAAAAGAAATAAGCCATAAAAACCGAAGAAAAGCTGTAAAACAAAAATTAAATGAAAATCAAAAAAGAAATACTTTGTAAAACCAAGAATATTGGGAAATTTCGAAATTAAAGTAAAAAACTAATGTTGAAATAACACCTCCCCAACAACGGTGCCATTTTGATAACTAATGTTTTGGAGAGTGGTTATTTGGTCAAAGAAATCTATATGTGTAGAGGAAACTTCTTGAGGCCCAAAACCTTGATTAATCAAACAAAAATCAGCGAAATAGGAGAGCGACTTTTTCTTCTCTCTCCAATCTCTTCTACGTTATTTTATTTATCCATGTAAATGTACCTGGGTCGAACTCGAGGAGGAGAATATTAAAACTTCTGATTTCGATGCAAGAAATCAATATCAAAGCTTTTCTTTATTCTTGGTTATACAACAACTTCAAGATAAGACTAAAAATTCACTTAATCTTACAAAAAATCAAATCGAAGAAACGAAGCGATGAAAAACCACGAAAAATACCTAACAATGTAGCTTGGTAAGTTATGAAACTACCCAAATTATTCGGGAAGAAAATACAACAAAAATGGGGTCCAAAATACCCCTACAACCCAGGTCAGGGTCTGATATGCAAGGAGAAGAAAATATATTACATTTAGGTCCCTACACGGGGTCCTAGATGAAATTTTGGAAAGTTCTTGGAGCAGAAGTTAAAGTTTGGAAGCTTGATGGGTTGATTGTGCAATTTTTCTACCCCTTGGCCTGATTTAGATGATGCGGTGCGATCTAGAGCATCCACATCGTTCACTTGTCGTGAGCTTGTATCGCACAAGTTCTTGAGTTTGTTCTTCAGTTCTCCCTACGGCTGGTGACGGTGGCATTTCCCCGGTTTATCCACATCGATTGGTGCGTTGCTTGGGCCCCCGGCAAGGCTAGAAGGGAGACTCCTCCCTCCGAGCATGCATGCGGTAGATCTCCTTCGTAGGTGGTGGAAGATGGTGGTTCTTGGTGTTTGATTATGGAGGTCCGACAAGCCTGGAAGCTGATGATGATTCTCTTGATCTGATCTTCCTTTGATCTTAAAAACTCCAGATGATTGAAATTTAACTCCAAATAGAAGATGGACCTGCAGATGATCAAGTCTTGTTCAATTCAGAAATGAATCAACCACAAAAATAAGGATTTGCAGTTTTTTAATGTACTTTCCAGAAAGACATAAAAAAATGGAAATGCGAGCAATGAAAGGTTGATTTGGAATGAATCAAATCAGATTTGAGGATTGAATTTGGTAGGCGTGTAAGGGTGTTGATTAAGGATACTAAGCATGTTATTAATTATGCTAACTGCATGGATATCGAGAAAGAAATAATAAAAGATGGATGATTGACCTTTGAAATCGAAGGTGTATGACCTTCTGGTAGTAGCTTGATGAGCGGTCTTCTCAGAGCATGACGTGGTGGTGCGTAGTGATGCAAGTTGGCGGTTCACCTTAAAACTCTCCTCCGATGTATCCTCTTCCACGTGGAGCCTTCCTCGAGCCATGTCACGACCGGTGTGAGGTAGAGCACGGTGGGGAAGTAGGGTTGACAGCCAAAGGAATCTTGATGCTTAGCTCAGGAAAAGTTAAATTCAGAAATGGTAATTTCAAGACAATTTTATAGGCGAACGAAGAGAGTTTGTTAGAGAATCAATGGTGGGCATGAGAGAGGGTGGTTAGAGGAAGAAGATTAACAGATTAGATCGGAGGAGGTTAGGAGTTAGCGTGGAGAAAAAGTTAAAGATTGGAGGTTGGAACAGAAAGCCGTTCGACCTTCTTAAAGAAGAAGGGCCCAGATGCTGACACGTGTCACCACCTAGTTGCCCAGGTTAAACTAAACCTTATCAAATATGAATTAAATAGCAAATCGTTTTATTTTAATTAGGTATAAAAATGAAAAATGTAGATAATTAAATTATCTAAATTAAAGTATAATTAGTTTTAATAAATAATAATTATTTTACGATTTATAAATATTATGTTAATAAAAAATATAAATAATACTTGTTAAAGAGGTTATATATTTTTAATTAATTAAATTAATAAATAGTATGTTGGTTTTATATTTTTCTAATTATAAGATTAATAAATAAAGTATGTACGAATTTTTGTGGATTTTCATAAATTAATTTAAATATATATATATAGGTATATAAGATATATAGTTCATTTATACCTATAAATTAGGGTTTTTATTTATTTAAAATAATAAATAATCTCCAAAAATTATGAAGTAAATTAGGGTTCAAATACAAGATTAAAAAATAATTACAATTATAAAATTATTAAAACAAAAAATAATGTGTCTTAAATAAAATATATAGCCCAAAAACCCAATTGTGGTTAGGTCCCAAAACCATCTTTTTCCAAACGGACTCTGATTTTAGCGGAATCACCTTCATTAAGTAGAGAATATTATTTTATGAACTTTTAAGGTGAGTAGAGTGAAATTGGAGTTTGTATGAGAAAGTTATAATGTTCGGATGTTTGGATTTCGAGAATTTACAAGTTGGATATCTTAGCATATATATAAGGTAATATTTCTAACTTAATTTTATATTTTTCTATATATTTTTAGAAATAATTATGAAAATAGTTTGTTGAAAAATATGTTGATATTTATTAATTAAAAATCTTTAAAGTTTTGATATTTATTAGATAAATAATGAAGAATGTTTGAGATGTGAAATTAATTATTTTTATTTGTTTACTTCCTTATCTTCCCCTACTTATTTATTTATCCAGCAATCCATGCTTACTTGGTCTCAGAGATTAGGTTATAATTATATCTTTTAGTTGTATTTAAGTCATGTTATACATATATACATATCTACTATTTGCCTTTATTTTTATTTTCTTTATTTTTATTCTTTTATTTATTTAAATGATTTTAATGCAAAAAAGTGCATTTTAATTCATGACTAAGGTTTTGTTAAAAAAGTGAAATTTAAATGATATTTACATGTATTTGTTAAGGGTTTTAAGACAAAATGCAGACATAATGTTAATGAATCGTGGATTCATCGGGTACACCTCTAAATCAATATCCCCCCCCTCCATACCTACAGTACCAGCTTCCACCACCTCCGAATCACTATCAACAGTCCTGGCCTCAACTTACCTACCAGCAAGCACAATGTGGTCAGCATGTTGAACCCCAACATTGATTGCTTCGCCCAACTCAAAAAGGTTCTAGGAAAGATGATAAAGAAGCTAGATGACCTAACGGCCACTAAAACTCCTATCCTGGCCCAGGTCGAAGCAAATCCCAATAATTTCAAGAGACTGGAGGAGGTAGAATGTGATGTCAAGTCTGTACCTGTTGAGTCAGATGGTTGTAATTTTGCTTTATTTAATTTTGTCACTCTCAAGAGCGATTGGACAATGCTTTCGTCTTCTGCAACCAAGGGGAAGAAGGCATATAAGATGCAGTAACTCACGCCTCACAAGAAAACACAAAGCTAAGTCTGTATTCACCAACACAACATGGTGATGATCGTAAGAGTTCGGTCATTTATCTTATAGGTTTTAGGGTTATTTTGGCATACAAGTATATTCATAAATTTACATGAGTTGATAGGTACTTGAAATCTCCCTGAAACATTGTCCCGAGTCCTTACAGAAAACTGTTTATTCTAAGCCAGTATGGGGGTAAGTACGGACCGCTTCCGACTACCCGTGTTACTTGAGGACAGAGCTTTATACAATGTCCTCTAAACCCCCACTCTGCTAAGTAAACTCGGGTCGTTGCTGCCTACCCGAGAGTACCCACTGATGAACAACAGTCAGGTGTATGGACTAAGTAGTATTTCTAATGAGTCATGGACTTTGGTTCTATCCTTAAGTACCATCCCTCACTTACAATCATCTAGAAATGTATTTGTAGTTGAAGTGCGAGGACTACTCTCCCAATGAAAATGATCCTTTATTTTTTAGGTCAGATAGTTAGAGCAGTCCTGATTTTATTTTCAGTTTTCTCTATTTTTTAATTTTTTCAGACAAACGTCTAACGATTTTTTTTATTTTTTATTTTTTATTTTCCCTTAAAACATGCACCTAGGTCGCGAGTCCTAGAACTAACTATGGAGGCGCAAGCAGAAAGGAAAAAATCGAAAACACCTAAGCAAGCACCTAGCCTCGTGAAAATCACGGAAACTGACGATGCGAGAAAAATTGCAGTGGGTGCCCGACTCCCCCGAATGCATGACACTCGGTGAAGCAGACACCGTGAAAAAGGAAGTGGAGGTACAAGTCGGGATACCCGTACGGGGCCCCTTCTATAAAAATAGAAAAACGGAGAAGTGCCCTTATTTTTTATTACAAAAATATTACAAGAAAATGCAAAACCCTAACTAACTCTGCCCTCTGCAACCGACCCATGAAAGAAAGGGGCGGTCTCTGCACTTTCAACTGCTTCAGTTTCCGATAAAGCTGGCTAACTCTACAAGCTCTGCAAAAATTAGTTAAAGAAAAAGAAAAACACATGAAAAGCCGTAAAAAAATCAATCGAAAATCAAATGAAATCAAAGAAAAGCGATAAGATGTAAAATCTGAAGAAAAGCCGTAAAATGAAAACTAAATAAAAATCGAAAAGGAAATACTTTGTAAAAACAAGAATATTGGGAAATATCGAAATTAAAGTCAAAAACTGATGTAGAAATAACGCCTCCCCAGCAACGGCGCCATTTTGATAACTTAGGTTCTGGAGAGCGGTTAATTGGTCAAAGAAATCTATCAGTGTAGAGGAAACCGCTCGGGGCCCAAAACCTTGATTAATCAAAAAAAATCAGCGAAATAGGAGAGCAACTTTTTCTTCTCTCTCCTATCTCATCTACACTATTTTATTTATCCATGTAAATGTACCTGGGTCAAACTTGAGTAGGCAGAATATTAAAACTTTGGTTTTTGATGTAAGAAATCAATATCCAAAACTTTTCTTAATTCCGGTTATATATCAACTTCAATAAAAGACTCAAAGTTCACTCAATCTTACTAAAAATCAATTCGAAGAAACGAAGCAATGAAAAACCGCGAAAAATGCCTAACAATGTAGCTTCGTTAGTTACGAAACTACCCTATAAATTAGGGAAGAAATTACAACAAACATAGGGTCCAAAATACCCCTACAACCCAAGTCAAGAACTGATATGCAAAGAAAACTAAATTTATTACATTTAGGTCCCTACACGAGACCTAAATGTAATTCTGGAAAGTTCTTGGAGCAGGAGTTAAAGTCTGGAAGCTTGTTGGGTTTATTGTTGCAATTTTTCTACCCCTTCATATTAACACCTGGATTAGATGACGCGGTGCGATCTGGAGCA
Organism: Ottelia alismoides; assembly: GCA_037367405.1. Lineage (NCBI taxonomy): Eukaryota > Viridiplantae > Streptophyta > Magnoliopsida > Alismatales > Hydrocharitaceae > Ottelia > Ottelia alismoides. The sequence continues at coordinate 23,882 of JAZKJV010001865.1, read as the reverse complement.
TCCATTGTGTTCATTTGTCACGAGCCTATATCACGCAAGTTCTTGAGTTTGTTCTTCAGCTCTCCCTGCAGCTGGTGACGGTGGTTGTTTACCCGGTTTATCTACGTCGACCGGTGCAATGCTTGGGCCTCCGGCAGGGCCAAGAGGGAGACTCCTTCTCCCTCCGAGCACGCCTGCAGTGGACCTCCTCCGTAGGTAGTGGAAGATGGTGGTTCTTGGTGTTTGATTATGGGGGTCTGACAAGCCTGGAAGCTGATGATGATTCTCTTGATCTAATCTTCCTTTGATCTTGAAAACTCCATATGATTGAAATGAAACTCTAGATAGAAGATGGACCTACAGATGAATATGTTCTTTCTCGATTCACAAATGAATCGACCACAAAATTAAGGAATTGCAGATTTTTAATGTACTTTCCAGAAAGATGTAAAACAAAGGAAATGCGAGCAATGGGAGGTCGATTTGGAACGAATCAAATCGGATTTGAGGATTGAATTTGGTAGGCATGTAAGGGAATTTATTAAGGATACTAAGCACGTGATTAATGATGCTAATTGCATGGATATAGAAAAAGAAATAGTAAAAGATGGATGATTGACCTGTGAAATCAAAGGTGTATGACCTTCTGATAGTAGCTCGGCGAGCGGTCTTCTCGGAGCTCGACGCGAGTGCAAAGCAATGCAAAGCGGAGGCTCACCTTAGAACTCTCCTACGATGTATCCTCTTCCACACGGAGCCTTCCTCGAGTCACGTCACGGCCGATATGAGGCGGAGCACGGTGGGGAAGTAGGGTCGATAGCCAGGGAAATCTTGAAGCTTAGCTCAGGAAAAGTTAAATTTGGAAATGGCAATTTGAAGACGATTTTATAGGAGAATGAAGAGGGTTTGTTAGAGAATCAATGGTGGGCGTGAGAGATGGTGGTTAGAGGAAAAAGATGAACGAATCAGATAGGAGGAGGTTAGGAGGTAGCGTGGAGAAAAAGTTGAAGATTGGCAATTGGAACAGAAAGGCAGCCAACCTTCTTAAAGAAGAAGGTCCCAGGTGCTGACACGAGTCATCACTTGGTTGCCCAGGTTAAACTAAACCTTATCAAATACGAATTAAATAGTAAATAGCCTTATTTTAATTAAGTATAAAAATGAAAAATGTAGATAATTGAATTATCTAAATTATAGTATAATTAGTTTAAATAAATAATAATTATTTTATGAATTATCAATATTATGTTAATAAATAAGTATAAATAAATTTTATTAAAGAGGTTTTGTATTTTTAACTAATTGAATTAATAAATAGTATGTTGGTTTTATATTTTATTAATTATAAGATTAATAAATAAAGTCTGTACGAATTTTTGTGGATTTTAATAAATTAATTTAGATATATTGATAAATAGCTATATAAGATATATAGTTCATTTATACCTATAAATTAGGTTTTTGGTTTATTTAAAATAGTAAATAATCTCCAAAGATTATGAAATAAATCAGGGTTAAAATACAATACCAAGAAATAAATTAGAAATTATAAAATTATTAAAAACAATAAATAATGTGTTTTAAATAAAATATACATCCCAGGAATCCAGTTGTGGTTAGGTCCCAAAACCGTCTTTTTGCAAACGGACTCCGATTTTAGCAGAATCACCTTCATTAAGTACAGAATATTATTTTATGAACTTTAAAGGTGAGTAGAGTGAAATTGGAGTTCGTATGAGAAAGTTATGATGTTCGGAAGTTTGGATTTCGAGAATTTACAAGTTGGATTTCTTAGCATATATACAAGGTAATGTTTTTAACTTTTTTTTTTATTTTTCTATACATTTCTAGAAATAATTAGGAAAATAGTTTGGTGAAAAATATGTCAATATAAACTAACTAAAAATCTTTAAAGTTTTGATATTTATTGGATAAAGAATGAAAAATATCTGAGATGTGAATTAATTATTTTTATTTATTTTCTTCCTTATATCACCCTACTTATTTATTTGTTGACCAATCCATGCTGACTTGGTCTCGGAGATTAGGTTATAAATATATCTTTCAACTATATTTAAGTCATATAATAGATATTACATATCTATTGTTTGCCTTTATTTCTGTTTTCTTTATTTTTATTATTTTATTTATTTAAATGATTTTAATGCATAAAAGTGCATTTTAATTCGTGACTAAGTTTTGTTAAAAAGTGAAATTTAATGGATATTTACATGTATTTATTAAGGGTTTTAAGACAAAATGCAGACGGAATGTTAATGAATCATGGATTCATCAGGTTGCACCTCTAAATCAGTATGCTCCCCCTCCATACTGATGAATCTGTAATTCATCACTCTTAAAGTTGAAAATAGAGTCTTGTTCCCAACATGCTTCCCCTTATCTTGCAAAATTAGCGCACATACATGCATGCATAAGATGTGCATTTTAGCATCCATATTTGCATTATATAAGAAGCCCAATTCACTTGTAAATATTCACCATTACTCACCTAATTATCTATATTTTATACCCCCTCTGAAGTCAATAAAACTAACCCTATACTATGTATATTTCTAATTAATAATATAAGAAAAAGGCCAAAAATTCCTAGCTTGTAAAAATACCCAATAAAATCCCAAACCCTGTTGGAGACCTCAGACCTTAGAATGCAAATATCTAGCTCATACAACCTCCAATCTAGGTCTACTCACTTTCAGATTAATACATATTCAGAGACCTTCAAAATGAGACCCATTTCATTTAAATCGAAGCTCGTATGCAAAACTTGGGTTTTTGGGCCCCTTTGTGTACTATATGTATGTATATTTGTACCCTTGTATTTTTGTATCTTATTTGACATCATCTCCGTTTTTTGTCAACATGAAACTTGTAGATCTCATCGAGACTACAACTTTTATGTTTTGAGTTTTTCCAAATTCGGCCTCCTTCTCTCTCTAATTTCATATTCTCTTTCGACCATCAAGATCATGCCACATAGCACCCTCTGATTGCGCCACGCGGCCCGCTCCATTGCATGCCCCGTGCCCTTCACCCTCCAGCGTCTGATCCCACCCCCGCTCTCCTGATCTGGGCCATCCATTCCCGCACCCACTGGAAACCCTTCGATCAAGCCCTGGGATCAATCGTAGCCTCCATCAGCGCTGTGTTCTCAAAGCGCCATGTGCCGTCTCGATGTCCATTCAATCTCTCCTTCACATCTTCATCTCCACCGTTCATCATCCAGATGACCTCCACCGCCTGATCAACCCACCAACTTCATCACAACCGCTCGCCAGCGTAGTATTCGCCTTGCACCATGTGGTGCGCCCTGCGCCCTTCGATCTCATCACTTCAGATCAAATCCCAGCCACCCCGTAGCACCTAATTCTCAGTCGTTGGATCACGAGATCCAACGACAGAGACATCGTCTTCTACCTCCCGCAGCTCCTGCACCCACGTTTCCCACCTCGCCAACGCACCGCCCTCTTTCTATTTTCGGCACCACTCTGGCCATCCTCTCCGCCATCTACCACCTCCACCTTGTAGCCCACTCTACCCTCATCTTCACCAATCCCCATGACTCCCATGATCCCTTCTCCCTCGCTCCACAAACTCCACGCCAACCTCTCCCTCCATTACCTTTCACCGTCACCTTCTCCCTATAAATACACCATCTCCGTCGACCATCGACCCCATCCACCACTACAGAGAGAAACCCCGAGCTCGACTCCACCTATTAGTGACAATAATTAGGCAAGAATACGAGCGAAGACAGAGACTTTCTCTGGCGAGATCCACAGGCAACCCCGCCGTGCTGCAACCCGTCCCGTGAGCTGCACGAGCTCAGGACCCCTACCAGCCTTCGAGCGACGAACAGTAGCGCAACTCTGAGCTTCAATTCCCAGGTAGATACCTCCATCTCCCCTCCGATCTCCTTCTTCTTTTTCTTCGCTTTTCTTCTAATTTCTCCGCCTCCCACGATCGATCCCACATCCACCTGATCATCCACCGAGCTCCGCCATGGAGCTCTGATCATTGCGTATCATTCCATTTCCTCCTATGGCACCTTGCACCACACTCCAACAAGAGCTCTGACATCTTGGCGGAGGAGCACCACTGCACCTCCTTCACTCCACTCCAGGCCTCCCATCGCACTCATGTTCACCTCACAAACACATTGCACGCCTCGGCTATCAAGCTAACCCCTGCAGGTACATTCTCCTTCATTGGCCGGACGCTTCACTGAAGCGACTTCAACCTTCAGTGCCTCTGGCCTACGGACCTCTCCAGCCCCATCCATAGTCTCTGGCGGTTCCCTGACTCTTCCCTGATCGTTCCGAGCTACACAGGAGCCGCTGGCGAGCTTCTTTGACTACAGGAGGCAGAGGCAGAGCTAGGAGGGCTTCGCCGGAGCATAACCACGTCCCCTACAGGAGGCGGCGGACCAGAGGAGCACGAAGCATAGTAGTTGTCTGATCCCTATGATCAGACGGTTCTGAGCGAGCCATGTTGCCGCTCCCCAAGCTCCAGATGTCGTTGGATTCATCTTGATCTAACGACCCTCGATTGTCCACGTCTTCATCTCAGGAGCCATCAGTGGCCATTGGATTGTCTCGATTGAGCGGCCTGGATTGAGCCACGTTGCCTCCTACGAGCCTCATCCCCGACCATTAGGCTCGGAGCTTCCGAGGTTGTCCCGAGCCACATCCGAGCCTGCAAGCCCCTGAGCCGACCTTCGAGCCTCCGGCGTCTCCTGAGCCTAGCACTGCACGTGTCTCTCTCACGTGCGGTCGGGGCATTTTACACTGAGGCCCCTGGAGGTTTTGAAAATTACAATCCAGTCCCTACAAGGAGCATCACGTGAGGCGCACGTGCTTCAATGGTAATTTTGCACACATACCTCCCTCATTATAGGTAGTTAGATTTAAGTCCCTGTCAGCATGTTTAAATTTCAGTAATTTATTTTCTGTATTTGCATTTTGGTCCCTATCTTTACACGCATATTTAGGTATCCATTTGGCATGATTTTTAAGTTCTAAAAATTGCATTGTGTAGCTTGTCTTTTCCTTTATCTTATATGACACTTGTCTCATTTTTGTGACATCAGTAGATTTTATTATTATTAAATTGGTGAAATATTCCATATTTCACCCATTTGATGCCTTTTAATTTGTATTAAATTCTCTGTTGCTAAAAAACACCAAAAATTTACATTAGACTTAGTATAATTTAGTTTACATTGTGCCCAAAAATCAACACATTTACACGCATCCCGAGGTCTGAATAAATTAATTAGTGATTTCCTTAATTGATTTTTAATAGGTCCAACTCACATATAATTTTGGGTTTATCAATTTTTCTGGATTCATTAGATCTATCTATGATAATTTTATATCTAGAAATAATTTGTTTTGGTATTTATTAAAATTGATTTTGTAAAAATCACCTTGCATTCATTTTTAATTCACGATAAATTCATAAAGTGTCAGAAAAATTAAAAAAATAGTGTAGCTAAATTTCATTGCATATCATTTCTGGCCAAGTTTTATAACTTTTGGACTTAATTTGACTACATTTCTGATTTAACTTGTAAACTGGCCTGGTATTGCATTGTCTTTCTTTTAATTGCATAAAAATTGTTGAAAAATACCAAAAATATCTTCTAAAAATCCGACCTCTGAAATTCGCTTAAAATTTACTTAAGGAGACAGCTGCCTCCCTGAGTTCGACCTTGGGCTTGCCCGAGTAAAATAAATTTTCCGCTCGTGATTAACTTAACATTAATTAAAAGTGGTTTTTGATCAGTCCATTTCTATCCGACTACAACGAATGACACATTATTAATTTTAATCATTAATTTGATTGAATTAACAAGGGTAGACACGAGGCTCGTCACATACCTACAGTACCAGCTTCCACCACCTCTGGATCACCATCAACGGTCCAGGTCTCAGCTTCCCCACCAGCAAACACAACGTGGTCAACACGTTGAACCCTCTGAGGCGGTTCCCGTGAACCCCAACCTTGATTGCTTGTCCCAACTCGTAAAGGTTCTAGGAAAGATGATAAAATAGTTAGATGACCTAATGGCCACTAAAACTCCTATCATGGCCTAGGTCGAAGCAAATCTCAATAATTTCAAGAGAAAGGAGCAGGTAGAATGTGATGTCAAGTCTGTACCTATTTAGTCAGATGGTTGTAATTTTGCTTTATTTAATTTTGACACTCTCAGGAGTGGTAGGACCTTGCTTTCATCTTACGCAACCTAGGGGAAGAACAAATGTTCGTCAGGTGAGTCATCGTCTTCTATATCAGCTATGCTTGCTACATATTCAGCTGATGAAGAAGAAGGAGCCATGTCAGCTGCTTGTCGCCACCGCCTTCATCAATAAAAAGAACAAAAAATCAGAAAAAGGAAAAATACCAAAAAGAAGATAGCAGTCGGAGTGATGTCGCGCCAGCCATGGAGGAGCCAGCACCAACAGCCGATCCAGCGCAAGCTGACGGAGCGTAGATCACACTTTTTGCATGTCCACCAGCAGCAGCACCACCATCTCTAGAATGTACACCTATTTGTAGCCCAGATGTACAAAATATTGTGGACAAATATTCTATTGTAAATAGGAACACTACTTTTGATTTCAGTTCTATAAATATACCTATCCCTAATGCATTACAAAAATCCAAAAAAATGCAAAAAGAAAAAGTGCATTGTCTGATCCTGAAGTTATGGACATTCTTAAAAGTTTAATGGTTACCATAAATGAAAGCCATGGAATATATGCCCGATGTGATGAAGGGTTGGAAGGAAGCATGTTCCAGCAAGCATTGGACAAACTGCAACAAATGATGCCAACAAGTGGAGAAGCACGTTCTTACAATGGCTACAGTTACAACCATCAGCAACCTCCGTCAGAAGAAGCAAGACAAAGGAACACCTTTGATCAAATGCGAGATCTTCAGCCAAGTCTTTGAGCGAACCTTGCTTGACGGTGACTCTTCCGTCAACCTCTTTTTCTCATCATTACTGCAAGAATTCACGCTAGGTCCATTAAAGCAGACACACATGATCCTTCAGTTCACTAATCGATCCATCAAACGACCCAGAGGTTTGATAGAAGACGTTGTCTAAAGGTACATGGCATGTAGTTTATGGTTGATATTGTACTCGTTAATATGGACTCTCCTGTACCATTACTTCAAACCCCAATTATCCTTGATGGTCATTCTTGCGCATTGCAGAGGCCGTGGTTGACTATGGGTCTGAGAAGATCACGTTCAGCTCGAGCCATGACAAAGTTACCATAGACATGGTCAGTGAGCTGAATGTCGTATCTTATGAAAGTCATGCAGCACCGCCTGAAGCCGACTATGACTTTATTACAGAAATCTGAGATACAGAACTCCCCTTGAATGACCCATGGACCCTGGAAATCCTCTCTCCTGAGGAGACAAGGAAAGCACAGTCGACCAAGCTCCGAAAGCACTTGGGAGATAGAATCAAATCTATTGATGCATATCTTTGATTCAGACGATTCATACCAATCTAAACATTATGAATTCATTGCAGATCGTTCGGTCCATTGTCAGTTGAACAACAAGCCACTGATGTGAGCACTGCCTCTAAAGTTATGGCAGCTCATCCACCTACAAACACAATTTCTAAAGTGACTAAGAAGCAGGCTCAATCAGAACCTGAATTAAAGAAACTTTTACCAGAACCTAAATTAAAGAAACTTTTATCAGACCTGAAGTATGCCTTCCTTGCAGGTGCAGAGAATATGTATCCGGTCATCATGAGCAACAGGATGACCTCAGATCAAGTGTCTCGACTTCTCGAGGTTCTAGAGAAAAACCGCAAGGCACTTGGTTGGCACGTTTCAGATCTCCACAGGATAAACCTTGCTCAGTGTTCACTTCATATCTATTTGGAAGAAGATGGCAAGTCGTCTCGAGAATTTCAAAGAAGAATGAACCCAAATTTTTGGTACGTCGTCATGAAAGAAATTACGAAATGGTGTGGCACATGCTTCATTTATCCCATCTCCCATTCCAAATGGGTGAGCCCTCTGTGTAGTTCTAAAGAAATCTAGGCTTATTGTGGTTACAAACGACCGAGGAGAGGAGATTTCAACTCGGGTATCAACATCCTGGCAGGTATGTGTTGACTACCGTGCCTCAATGCAACAACAAAGAAGGACCACTTGCCCCTGCCATTCATTGATCACGTTCTAGAGAGATTAGCATGCAATGAGTTCTTATACTTTTTGGACGAGTACTTTGGGTACAACCAAATGGCAATTGCCCTAGAGTACTAATATAGAACTACCTTCACTTGTTCGTTCAGAACCTATGCCTTCGGGACAATGCCCTTTGGTATGTGCAATGCACCAGCCACATTCCAGAGATGCATGCTTGTGGTTTTTGTTGAGATGGTTGGCAGTTTTCTTGAGATGTTTATGGATGACTTCTCAGTCTATGGTGACAATTTTGATGCATGTCTTGAGCACCTGGACAGAGTACTTCATAAATGTCATGAAGTCATTCTTGTGCTTTCTTTAGAATAGATCCACTTCATGGTTACATAAGGAATTGTGTGGGGTCACTCATTTTCAAGCGTTGCATGGATGTTTACCGGGCAAAGGTGGATGTTATCAGTAACCTTGATCCATCTCATAATGTCAGACATGTGAGGTAATTTCTAGGGCATGTGGGTTTCTACAAATGATTCATCAAAGACTTCAGCCGCATCGCCCGACCTCTTACAGAATTGTTGTGCATGGAGACTGACTTTAATGTAGATCTACCGGTTCTCCTTTTCTTTAATCAGCTAAAGGATCTCATTACTCAAGTTCTAGTTCTAGAGCCACCAGATTAGTCTCTTACTTTTGAGATCATGAGGGATGCATCAGACTTTGCAGTTGGGGTTGTGATATGACAAAGGAAAGACAAGGCGTCCTATGCCATTCACTATGGCAACAAGACGCTAGATGAAGCTCAGAGAAATTACACTATCACTGAGAAAGAATCGATGGTTGTGGTATTCTCCCTTGAAAAGTTCAGATCCTATCCTCTTGGATCAAAAGTCACCATCTACACTGACCACTTTGCCATCATATACTTATAGCAGAAGAAGGATGCCAAGCTAAACTAATCAGATGGATCATTCTCCTCTAAGAGCTCAACATGGAAATCAAAGACAAGCTTGGGGTTCAGAATGTGGTAGCAGATCACCTCTCCAGAATTGAATATCAAGAGCCTCCACCCAGTAGAGCACCCATCACATATACCTTTCATGATGAGTCAATTCTTGTCGTGGATTCACTCCATTGGTATGCTGACATTGTGATTAACCTCATTTTTGGTGTAGTCCGACAAGGTTGGATGAAAATAAAGGAGGAAAATTTCTTGTCCACCATCCATTTCTACTAACGGGAAAACCCCCTTCTATTCAGGGAAGGTGCGGATTGCATTTGGCACCGGTGTATTCCTTAGGAGGAGCATCATAGTGTCCTCGAGCATTGTCATTCGCTCGAATCTAGTGGACGCCACTCTGGAGATAGAATGACAGAGAAAGTATTGCGGTGTGGCCTCTGGTGGCCGACACTATTTAAGGATGTTGCAACATTCGTAAAGCACTACACTAACTGTCAGAGATTGGGAGGCACCCTTATAGCTACAGATTCCATACCCATGAAGTTCATTCAGATTTCAGATTTATTCGATCCTTGGGCATCGATTTCATCGGACCCTTACCCAACAGTCAAGGATATGAGTACATCATTCTTGCCATTGACTACGTGAGTCGTTGGGTTGAAGCTATCCCTGCCCCAAGCTGCAGACGGTGGTACAATGTTTTTATTTTTGAGAGAGAACATCATATCATGGTTCAGGATTCCGAAGATACTGATATCATACATGGGTAGTCACTTCATTAAAAGAGAGGTCATTAAATTCAGGAATGAGTATAGAATTGAGCACCGAGTCGCATCTCCTTACCATTCCCAAACCAATGGCATGGCTGAATTGTCATATAGAGAAATCAAGACGATCCAATAGAATGTTGTGAAGCTGGACAGAAAGAATTAGTTCCAACTATTGTACTTCATCCTTTGGTCATATAGAACCTCTTACAAGTCTCCCTTGGGCATGTTGCCTTACCGTCTTGTGTATGGAAAGCCATGCCATCTGCCCATGGAACTCATCCACAAATCATTATGGGCAATAAATATATGCAATTTGCACTCATTAAAAGGTGGTCAGAAAAGAAAAGAGGATCTGAACAAGCTCCTGGAATTCTGAGACTATGCATATGATAACAACTTGATGTACAAGGAGAAGGCTAAACGCTAGCATGACCGGCACATCAGACGAAAGACCTTCGAGATTGGATAAAATGTTTGGCTATTTGACGTAATGTTGAAGATATTTCCGAGCAAATTAAAGAGTTAATGGACATGGCCATTATGAGTGAAATAAGTGCGTGACAATGGAAGCATTGTGATATCAGATTTGTCTCCTAACGCATAACCATTCATCGATAATGATCAGCTACTGAAGCCGTACCTCGAGCATGATACTTTCTTGGTCGTTGTCGATTATTTCCAATGATATGCAACAAAGAAGCTTCCATGTCCTTGGCAACATCGATAGATTCAGATAATGTAACTAAAAACTCTTCCTTTAGTTTTCTTCTTTTCTTCTTTTCTTATTTTCTATTGTATCATGTATTTTCTGCTTTGTTTTCCTCATTCATTGCCTCTATACTTAGGATATACTTCATCCTAAGTATACAAGGATGAGTGACTTTTCATGTTCATTTCTTGTCTCACCACTTGTCTCCTCTCTCGTTGATATTCTTGTCTATACTTAGTGATATCCTATCCTAAGTATAGGGAGAGAAAGGACGAAACATTGAGTTGTTCATTCCCACTCTCGACCCTCCCTACCTTGTGTACAGTCTACTATTCATATGATTATTTAATCCTAAGTATAGTATAAGCTCCTTTATACTTAGTACGAGTTATGTCTTTTCTTCTCTCTTCGATCTATGAGGACATAGCTCAAATTAAGTATAGGGGGTCGTATATACTATGTATATACTTTAGCCATAATTCGTACTTTTGTATTTTCAAATAAATTAAGTCTAAAATACAATTAAGCAAAAGAACTCACTTGTAGAAAAAACATTAAAATAACTAGTATATACCAATTAATAAAACAGGTAAAAATGTTTTGCAAAATGTTTGAAAAATAATTTGGAAAAATTATTTGAAAAATCTTTTGAAAACTATTTGGAAATTATTTTGTAAAATGTTTTGAACCATAATAAAAATATTATATTTTCAAAAAATGATTTTCTTTATTCGAAATAAAAATTTTTAAAATCTATTTGCAAATGATTGGAAAATGGTTGCAAAAATAGTTCAAAAATCTATACATACTATTTGAAAAATCTTTACAACATATTTTTCAAATCATGTAAAATGTTTATACAATTTTATTGTGAAATTAGTTCGCAAAATAAAGTTTTCAAAATGTTTGAAAAAATCTTTTCAAATTATTTTGAGAACTATGTACATAATTCGAACAAATAAAGATTCTTTACACACTTGTAAATTCCTGCAACCCGACCCTTGTAAATAAAAAGAGGCACACCCATGTAAATATCTACACATACACCCTTTGTTTTTATCCAAAAACCTTTTGCATTTGGAAAACCCCTAAAATTTGCAAAATCCAAAATCCCAAAAAAATTGTAAAAATCATTTTCGAAAATTGCTAAAAAAATGCAAAACTTCTTCAAAAATCCATAAAAATTCAACATTAGAAAAATGCATCACAAAAATATTTTTTATTGTAAATAGCATTTACATTTTTCGGAATAACCTAGACAATTGAACAAGTCCAAATACAATTTTAAGATCAGAGCTTGGAATAGACCTTAATACATTTAATTTCAGAGGAACCCATTGAGGACTAAAGGTGGAGATGTTTCAGGTCACCTTGACTTAAATCTTTAGGTTCCATAAGACTATGTGCATGAGTCAATTCAGTACTTAACTAGGACCCTTCATATCATCCGTAAGACTCTTGAGACAGTGACTTGACTCGAAACCTCACATCTAGTACATAGATCAACTCAGATAGACTGCTGAAAAATCTTGGAGTCTAAGTTGGGATGGTGCAAGGCCACTTCGTCAAGTGTGGGTCAGGAACCAATCTTGGGGATTGCTGACACATGTACTCTAACCCACTTCATTTGGTAACAATGATATCTAATGATTGCTAGGTCGACTAGGGTTAAGTTAATCAAATAAGTTGTCATTGTCACCCAAGCTAATCGAGTTGAAATCGAGAAAATTATTTAACCACACAACAAATGAAGCAAGAAAATATGATGGTCTAAGCTACTTTTATAAACCTGGTATAGCGACCAGGGTTGAATGCAAGGAGCACAAATAAACATAGGTAGTCAAATCACAAATATTAAAAGGATTTTTATTTTTTTTATTGGTTTTTCATTTTACAATTTTTTTTGAAAACAAGGTAAATAAAAGCAATGAATACAAAGGGAAATAGACGCTCTTTTTGTATTTTCCAAATAAAAAAATACTCAAAAAACCTAAAACAAAAAATATTTTTATGTTTTTAACATTTTTTTTAATGTCTTTATATTTTTTGGAGAATTTTTCGATGTTTTTGGGATTTTCTATAAATAAAAAACTAAGGAAAGAATTAAACAGTGCACAAGTAGGAAAGGTTTGCAAATAAAAAACAGATCAAAACTCCTTAAAACAATTTTATAAACCGTATATGAAAATATCTACCAAAAACAACTAAGATCATAATTTTTTATTTTTTCTATGATTTATATGAATTATATGGCCTTTTTTAAGGTTTTGCAAATTTTTAGGTTTTTATAAAAGAAAATTATGTGAAAATTGGATAGAAATTACAATAGTCAAAACAAAAGATACTCTAATTGTTTTAGAATTTTTAAGGTATTTTTCGAGTTTTTAGGAATTTTCTACAAAAAGACACTTTTTAAGGGTTCTTGAATTTAAAGGAAAACAATTAAAAAGAAAAATAGCAAACAAAAAACACAACAAATAAAACACAATAGTAGGAGCTACAAATAATTTTTATACATGTTTTGGAGGTATTTTGCTATTTATTTCAATTAATAAAAGAGAGAGAAAATTAAATAGTGTAGAAGAATCTAAATGCAAAGTTCTAAATTTTAGGGCCAAAACGTAACAAAAAATAAAAGTACGAGGGCAAAGATGCAATTAATCCGGAAGACACATGAGACACACATGATTCAGAATTCACAGGGGCATAAGTGCAATTTATGTAAAAGATCTCTAATAAAGATAACAAGTGAAAAGCACAGGTAAAATTCTACAAATATCCCACAACAACACGTGAACGTGCACAATAGTGCGGTTCGTCTGGACCAGAATGCAAATAAAGAAACTGTAGGGTCCTACATGCAAATGATTTTCACTACAAATTCAATTTATTGGACTAAGCAGAAATAATAGAAAATACATAGTAAAAAGGGAAATATGCCCCTACAGGACACGTGGCAAGCGCACAGAGGCTCTCTCATGCATGACTCTAATGGAAAGTTGTTGTGGATGAGACAGTCGAGGCGTAGTGCTTGCGTACGATCTTGATCAATCGTTGGCATAGATCTTATGGTGCAAAAAAAGGCATTGACGTCTGGCTCAGATGCGTGCGAGAACTGATCGTAGGGTCAGCTTTTGGGTGTGAAGGGAAAAACTCGATCAAATCTAGGGAAACGCCTCATCTAACGCTGCAATGGCTTGCCGGAAGAACTGGAAGAAGTGTTGGACATGTGAGCCCACTGTGAGCCTTCTTGCAATAATTGTTATTGCAAATATCATTCCCTGAGCTGAAATAAAGAATAATTAATTTACATAACAGGTCACTTAATACAATTAGGGTTATGTACCATGGCCATCTTAATGATCTTAGAGTTGATTCAATTGTTGAATCATAGAGGCTGGTGCTTGGATGGATATATAGAGTTAAACTAAGGGCACATCAAGCACCGTCAAATGATTATTAAGAGATGATATCCAGCCTGAGTAGGAGATGACAATCCCTTCTCTTATGGCTGATATCTGACCGACCTCTTGATGCAGGCCCCTCTGCATAAGAATAGAGATTTTGAGGTGTCATATTAGTTAGGTCAAAGAGTTGTCTTAATAAGATCGAGATAACCAAGACCTAGGTCCTATGCTATCACGATATTGGCACGCATTCAAATGCAAACTATCTTGGTTTTTGTGAATTTTTATTTTTAATTTATTTTTTTATCTTTTTTTATTTTATAGATTTTTATAATTCTGTTTTTTTTGTTTTTAGTGGGTTTTAATTTAGTAATTTTTTTATTTTCAAAAATAGAATTAATTTTCAATGAAATTTTATACACAAAAGAAATGCAAGCTTTTGGATATTTTCAAATATATTAAAAATGATGAAAAAAGGCTAATGAAATTATTTTTGTGTTTTAATATATATTTACTATTTACAGTAATTCTTGAAGATTTTTAGAATTTTTAAGATTTTTTAAATGAATATAAAATAGGAGAAAATTTAAACATTGAGCATATAGGAATATTCTTCAATTTAAAAATATCAAACAATATAAAATTATTGAATTTATTTTCCTAAAATTATGATGAATTACCTATAAAGAGGAAGTAAAATCACATTTTTTTTGAAATTTCTACAATTTTCTACGATTTTTTATTTTTTTAGTATTTTGCAATTTTTTTGGGTTTTAAAATTATTTAATGCATAAAATTTGCACAGAATTAAAATAAATAAAAATAAAACTATTCTATTTTTTTGGAATTTTTGACGTAATATTCAGTTTTTTATGAATTTCAATTTCAAACAGTGAAAAATGCTACGTTTTTTACTTTTTGTAATAGCAAATGGTAATAAATTACAATGAAAAAATTACACTAAGTAGAGATACACAATAGTATCTTAATCTTATTTTTGGAGAATTTATTGAGCAATAAAAATATTTATTCTAAAGATAAAAATGCATGCAAATAGATTCTGGGAATTACAGGACTAAAATGTAATTATCTAAGGTTTATGAATTGAAATATAATAAGAAAGAAATGTTGGATAAAATATGCAATTTACTAGTGATAGAGTACACTGCACATGCTTCGAAATTGGCAAGGGTATTTGCATAATTTTGATAACACCGGAGGGTTTGGACTGTAATTTTCCGAAAAAAATATGCATTTTAAGAGGGGGCTTGTTCGTTCTTGCCCTAAATCAAAAGGGGAAGGGGGAGTTGCCCCTTACTGTAGTGGATGGCGGTGTCGGTGGTGGCGAGGGATGCGCCTGACGATGGTGGAGCTTTTGGAAGTGGAGCGCATTCGTGCGGCGGTTGCTGACTCCAGGCAGCGACAGAGCGAAGGCGACCACTCCAGCCAATTGGGCTCGAGGGCGGAACAACGGTGAACGATGAAGGAGGGCGAGCGGGGAAGCGGTCGCGAGGGGAGGAGTTCCTGGCAGAGGTGGTGTAACGTCCCGGGCTTAGGTCCCCAGTCCGTTATCGAGGAAAACTGGCCCTGACAACTTGTTGGGCTCGGGCCCAATTGAACCCGTTGACAACCACCCAAAATGCTTAAGTCCAAGTTGTCAAGTAGTAATCCAATCACTTATAAGCCACACCCACACTTCATGAGTTTTAGGTATGGCACTATGTTTGGAGTTGGGGTGTTACAACCTCCCCCACTTATATTCGCAACGTCTCGTTGCGACATGGCCCATTCACTTTTCCCAGTGACAGTGGCGGCTGCACGCTCCCGGCTTAGTTCCCTTCGGGTAGCCCTTTCCACTATCAGAGGGAACCTGCTCTGATACCATTTGTAACGTCCCGGGCTTAGGTCCCCGGTCCGTTATCGAGGAAAACTGGCCCTGACAACTTGTTGGGCTCGGAGCCCAGTTGAACCCGTTGACAACCACCCCAAAATGCTTAAGCCCAAGTTGTCAAGTAGTAATCCCAATCACTTATAAGCAACACCCACACTTCATGAGTTTAGGTATGGCACTATGTTTGGGGTTGGGGTGTTACAAGTTGTAAAACCCCAAAACAAAGGTCCCACACCGTGGAACACAAAAATTCCGGGTGGGATAAATAGTGAGGAACTTACTACTGAACAACCCGGCTTAAGCATTTTGGAGGTGGTTAATCGGGTTCGTATGGACCCGATCCCAAGAGGTTGTCAGGGCCAGTAATGCTCCAATAACAGACCGGGGATCTAAGCCCGGGACGTTACAAATGGTATCAGAGCCAAATTCTCTCTGATAGTGGAAAGGGCTACCCGAGAGGTGGAGCCGCCCCTACAAGAGGTTGGAGGAAATGGCTACCCAGAGGTGCAGCCGCCACTATCACTGGGGAAGAATTGATGGACCATGTCGCAACGAGGACGTTGCGAATATAAGTGGGGGAGGTTGTAACACCTCAACCCCAAACATAGTGCCATACCTTAAACTCACAAAGTGTGGGTGTGGTTTATAAGTGACGGGGATTACTACTTGACAACTTGGGCTTAAGCATTTTGGGTGGTTGCCAACGGATCCATTCGGCCCGAACCCAACAAGTTGTCAAGGCCAGTTTTCCTTGATAACAGACCGGGGACCTAAGCCCAAGACGTTACAAATGGTATCAGACCGAACGCCCTCTGACAGTGGAAAGGGCTACCCGAGAGGTGGAGCCGCCCCTACAAGAGGTTGGAGGAAATGGCTACCCGGAGCGTGCAGTCGCCACTGTCACTGGAAAGAAGTAATGTGCCATGTCGCAACGAGGACGTTGCGAATATAAGTGGGGGAGTTGTAAAACCCCAAAACAAAGGTCCCACACCGTGGAACACAAAAATTCCGGGTGGGATAAATAGTGAGGAGCTTACTACCGAACAACCCGGCTTAAGCATTTTGGAGGTGGTTAATCGGGTTCGTATGGACCCAATCCCAAGAGGTTGTCAGGGCCAGTAATGCTCCAATAACGGACCGGTGATCTAAGCCCGGGACGTTACAGGTGGGTATCGTTGGCGGATCAGGGATTCCTGCTTTGTGGGGGCTCTCTAGCGATGGACGGTGATGTGATGATGGGCGATGGCAGTCTGCAAGACACGTCGGTGATCGACGAGCAAAGGGACTGCTTCAGGCGGAGGATGGTGGAAGGCAGCTCGCGCGAGGGCAGATCTGGAGCAGGGAAGTGGAGCTCCTGGCACGGGTCTCTCGCAGGTGGTGGTGGCGCGTGGTCACAAAGCGCATAACAGCGGTCGGTGCTCCTTCGATGTTAGTGATGGAGGACAAGGAGGCGGTCTATGGTTCTCGCAGAGGAGGAACGCGTGAGGGGGCGGCACACGCCCCCCATGCGGTCGGTGTTGGCGCGACAGCGGTGGAAGATAGGGCTGACATTGGCGACGGGCGTAGAAGACTATGGCATGGTGGTGCGATCTCAGACGGGCAACGAGTCTATTAGTGCATATCTTTAAGTTGGGCTGTTTGAGGAGCTGTTTTTAATCTCAAACAATCAGTCGAAATTTTGCTGCAGTTTGGTCTGTAATGTCGACTTTGAATGTTTGCCTGTTGTCTCTTTCTTCGATTTGTTTTTTCTGATGGTTAGTACCGACTTGGAAATCTGTTTAAAATCTTAGTTAACAAGTTCACACCAGAAGAGCGCACGATCCCCGACCCCATGGCATCTGAAATCAAGTTATTTACCATATTTGCTTTTAGAGCTGAGCTAAGGCCCGATTGAGATTTAATCCATAAGGTGCCCATACACTTTTACGAACACGTTGTGAATGATAAAAGAAGAGATCCAAATCTTCTTAGTTCGATCGGAGGTGTTGGTTTCGAGGTTAAAGTTGCGTGTTGCTTGAAGCTGAGGAATAAACGAAAGGATAGATTGTTTAGGTATTCGTTTCCTGTTGGTTTGATAGAGGGGTAGACTAGAGCTTGCTAGATAAATCATGAACAATATTTATATCAAGACATCAAGAGTGAAATCCGAAATGAGGAGGCCTACCTAACTTTTTTTTTCTTTGGTTATTGTCCTCCAAAAGGTAAATGGAAATCACTAACACAATTGAGAGACAACTTCTCCTTATCTCTCACTGTTTTTGGTTCTCTCTCTCTCTCTCATGGGGGAGAAAGAAACTTATGTTTCCCTTTTGCCTCTTTGGGACCATAATCGCCACAATTGCCCATTAATAGTATGCAATTCACATTTACGCCCATCAAAGATTGCAAATTACAATAATGTATCTACATAATATATTTCCATACAATATCTAATATTCATAAGCCACTTTATTTTATCCATGTCTGACCACTAATTTTAATTTTGTTGTGACACTATTAATCTTATGTTAATACAATACATATGATGGATCAAAATTCCAACAATCTCCGACTTGGACAACATATGTATGTTTTATTAACATATAAACTGCAGTATTTACACCAACATGGAACCAATGTATTCTTTGTCACAATGTATGGGTCACCATATCATCAATGATCACATATATTGTATATTCAAATGGCATTGATCGAGTATGTATATGTAGCATGGAAATTACATGAGTTGTGATAATAGTATGTCAATTTGCAATTGGTCTTACCATATATCCAAATGAGATCGAAAATATACAAATATCAAAGTGTGAGCATGAACATCTTGAAATCTGCAGAAAATCCTTATGAAAGTGTCTATATATAAAAGTTACACAAAACTCCCACTAAAAATTATACATCATCCAATGATTGAATATTTATATGAATGTTGTGCTAATGAAAAAATCTTGGGTGGAAACCTCTTTGTAAGTGTATACACGGTCATGGAGTTTGTGTCTACTATGTGCTCAATAGATTTCTTGACACTATGAACTCTTTCTTTAACAACAAGATACTTGATATCCATATGTTTTGATTTTGAGGAGCTCTTATTGTTGTTAGAATACTTGACTGCTGGTTTATTATCACAAAATAGCTTGAGAGGTATCTTAATGCTATCCAAAATACGCAGTCCGATGACAAAGTTTTGCAGCCATGTCCCTTGATTGGATGCCTTGTAGCATGATATAAATTCAACATCCATAGTGGATGATGCTATAAGTTATCGTTTAGCACTTTTCTGTGAAATGACTCCTCCAACAAATAGATAAATGTATCCCAAAGTGGAATGACGACTATCTTCACATCCAACAAAATCTGAATCGGAATAACCGATGATCTCAAGTTGATCTGATTTTCTATATGTAAGAATGTGATCTTTTGTTCTTTCAAGTATCTCATGACCCGTTTGATTGATTTCCAATGATCCATTTCAGGATTACTCATATTATCTGACTAATACCTGCACAATGTATGCTATGTCCGGACAAGTACAAACATGAACATACATTAACCTCCCAACATCTGATGCATATGGAACATTTTCCATTTTCATTAATCTCTAGATTTTTCCAAAGACACTAATTTAAACTAAACTTATCTCCTTTGGATATAGGGTATCCCTTGATTTGCAACCTTGCATGCCAAACCTTTTAAGAACCTTTTCAATATTACTCTTTTATTATAACCCAATAATACTTCAAGAACGATCTTGATGTATTTTAATTTCTAATAGAAAAGAACTATTACTAAGATCTTTTATTTCAAATTTATTTGAAAGAAATATCTTAATTTCACGTAAAATGCCTTTATCAGTACTGCCAAGGCAATGTATCATCGAGTTATAGTACCAAGAAAATATGTCTACTCCGATTGAACTTGTGATATACATAATATCAACAACATTCATCACAAATGTAAATGAGAGTATTATTTGATGAAATTTGCAATACCTTTGACATGGTGGATCGATATATGCGTCTAAAGATTCCTGAAAGCCTTTGTAAGACTATAAATGGATCTCTTTAATTTCTAAACTATCATCTTTGAATCTCCCGGTACCAAGTTTTTAGGTTGCACCATATATATTGTTTCATTAATGTCATCACTAAGAGGTATTATTTTATCATCCATTTGATGTAGCTCAAGATCAAAGCGTGCATCAAGTACCATTATAATCCTAAAAGAGTCATTCGGTGAAACTGGAGAGAAAGTCTATATGAAATTAATACATTCTTTCTAAGTGAATCCTTTATCGATAAGACGAGCCTTATAACATTCTACATCACCCTTGGAAACCCTTTTGATTTTAAATATCTGTTTACAACCAACCTGTTTTGCACCTTAAAGTAGTGGAACAACATCCCAAACATCATTTTCTTTCATTAGTTTAATCTCATCATTCATGGCATCAATGCACTTTTGGGAGTTTACACTCTGCATGGCTTGAATTACATTGATGGAATCATCCTCCGTTAATCTAATGTCATCCTCATGTTAACGGAGAAGTACAATATAGTCATTAGAAATGGTATTTCTCCGCTCTCAAGTTGATCTCCTTAAAGGCACAAATTCTTCACCTTGAGGTTGTTGAGTTTGTTCCATAGAAGGGTTGAACGACTATGTCTTCTTGATCTTGATTTGCACCTTGAACAATGTATAGAGAGAATCTAGAACATTTTCAGATGCAATAATGGGAATCTGAACTAATTCCTTTTATGAAGAAGAGGTTCATCTTCCTTAAAGACAAAGTTTTTAACCTTATCCCTCCCTTCCTCCCCACCCCCCAAACTCAACATCCTCAGATAATGTTGCAATTCCTGTCTCAAAAATTACATTAGTTGTGGGATCAAAAAATTTGTAACCCCTTGACCTTTCAGAGTAGACAATAAAAATAACAACTCATTGTCTTGGAGTCCAATTTCTTTTCATTTGGATTATAAGGCCTTGCTTTTGATAGACACCCCCAAGTATGAAAATGCTTAAGATATGTCTTTTATTAGTCCAAAGCTTGTAAGGTATTTTTCTTGCTACTTTATGGGTACTCTATTAAGTACCGGTCTTTAGTGCCACTCCTTAGAGTGAATTAGGCAAGATAGAATTGGAGATCATACTCTTCGCCATGTCTTGAAGTGTACGGTTCATCGCTCGGCAATACCTTTCATGCTACGTGATCCTGACTGGTATATTGAGGGACACTGCCACATTCCTCTAGGAATTTAGTAAGGACCTTGACGGTGTTCACTTGTTCTATCATATCTACCATAATATTCTCCAGCACAGTCAAACCAACGCTCCGCTTCCCTAACCCATGCCCAAAGGGTGGCGGCTACCTTTCTTCTTGAAATAGAATGAAACCACCTTCTTCATTTCTGCCCTCGCGCAAAGGTAGCAGCGGGAGTGAGGGAAGAAGGGGAGGAGAAGGAGCAGAGAAGCCCTAATAACCTAATTCTTTTGTTGACTTGAAGCGCAATTTCAACTTTATATGATTTGAACATATCCAAACTTTCTGATTTCTCATGTATTAAATACAAATAACTATATCTCGAATAATCATCTATGAAATACAGTTGACCATTCCATGAAGCGATAGGGAATGGACCACAAATACCTTTATATATCAATTCTAGAACGTTCGTTGATTTATCTACGTGTAATATCCTTTTATTTATTTTCCTTTTTTAATCCAATCCACATAAATATTAAAATTTGTAAAATCAAGGGAACCAAGAATTCCATCTTTTCAAGTCTTTCTATTCGTTTTCTAGAAATATATACCATAAGATTGTAGAATTATCATTAAGTAAGTTTCTCTTTGTACCTCTTGAATTAGTATGCAATCTTAATTAAAAGAAGTAACTGTATCAAGCAAATATAGATTGCCATGGAGTGACAAAATATCGATACCAATATTATTGGAATTAATGAAATACTAAAAGTGCTATTTTCAAAAGAACAACAATATCCGTACTTGTCCAACATAGAAATAGAAAGTAAATTCCATCTAAAAAATAGTACGACAAAAGTGTCTACTATATCCAAAAAACTACCATAACATAACAACAATATAAAATGCCCGATAGCTTCAACTTCAATCGGCATTCAATCTCCCACAAAGATGCATCTTTCAACATCGTTCAACTTTCGGTATTAAAGGTAACCCTAAACGGACACACTTGTATGAGTCGTGGAACCTGAATCAAGCCACCCCCATGTGCCTTAGCACTGAAAATAAGTTACTTCAGACAAACAAAGTTGATAAATATACCTTTCTTCGCACACCAAGCATGATATTTTTTCACAAAATTTTGTTTGATGTCCGTGTTTATTTAATAACAATTATTTTTGTCATCCTTTTTCATACCTTTATAATGCTTCTTTTGTATTGAATTCTTTGCTACTTCATTAAGGTTTCTTTCTTTTGATCATTTTGTCCCTTGAGGTGCCAGTAAGGTAAATATTGTGGGAGTTGTCTTTATTAAGTCTTTCATCCTCTTGCACACAATGAGAAGTTAACTCATTAAGAGATCATTTCTCCTTTTGATAGTATAACTGATCTTAAATTGACTGTACTATGTTGTAACAGATATTAAGACAAGATGCACTAGAAGATCTTCACATGTTTTCAACTCCAGTGCCTTCAATTTTGAGTCCAAATGAGACATTTGCATAATGTATTCGTTACATTTCTCTTATCTTTATACCTCATTAAAACCAAACTCGTTAGAATCGTGTTGGTTTTAGCCCATCATTCTTTCCAAAATTTTTCTCAGTTACCTCATTGTAGACCTTAGCTGTAGCCATCTCATCGGATACAATTCCCTTGAAAACTTCTGGAATGATTCGCTTTATAATCATTAGACTCATGCAAGTAGAATGATTCCAATATTCAAATTACTTTTTATCCTCATTGGACCTTGAATCCACAATGATGGGGCATTCCTTTCTTAATGCTAGGTCTAAATCAAGGAAACCAATAAAAACTATAACATTTCCTTTCAAGTTCCAACATAGGGATAGAATTAACATTGGTAGATATAGAAAGAAGCGAATGTTAAATATAAAATTAAGAACAAATAAAACAAGCACATGTTCACATAAAATAAATGAACATAACATATCCGTAAAGAATGATATTGTTGCTCATCGCATAAAAAAGAAATCTATTTACATAATTATTATTTAATCTTTTAACTAAAAATTAATATGTTTTGGTATTTCTTTTGTAGTGATAAAATACTAACAATAAGGCATGCTCGATAATAAGTCAGTATTTGAATTTTATTATTATCCACATGTGAATAATGAAATTACTGTTACATATTCATAATTGAAAATGTGAATGTAATTCGGCCAAACACTTACCTTTCTTTGAGTTGAGTTATGTATGCATGAATTATACTTACAAACCTTCTTAATAACATCAAACAAGTATCATTCCACAAGAATACTACTTTGGTAGCTTGTTGTAAATATAAACAATTTTAATGAAATTAATTTATTTTAAAGGGCTTTAATTTGATATGCGGATATACAAATGAATGTCCCACATAATTTCATCAAAGTTTGTTGAAGAATGACTATGATCAAGCTATCTTAAAAATCATAACTTGATACAACTGAATTTTATTCAACAACAATAAAAAAAATTTCTTGATCGTGGTAACCAAACAAAAACAAACAACATTTTTATTATGACTGTAAGTTGCTACTTTAGTACATAATAAACTTTGTTAACAATGGCAACATAACTATTAACTACAAAGCACAAGATATTTACAGATTGATGACCAATCCTAACCTCTGTGACCTTTTTTCTTAATATATAAAAACATTAACAACACAAAACTACATTTGAAACCCCCTTCCTTTAACAAAAAAATTAAACAAAAGAAGTTCGTTCCCACCAATTCCGTTGGATTTGGCTTTATTTTTTA